>OZ007589.1:155876068-158276068 GCA_963931845.1 Maratus michaelseni | reverse complement strand
TGTAAACAAAGAAAAAAATGAAAAGGGGTCCATGATAACCAAAAGATTAATAAACGCTGAAATAAGTAATAAATTCCTCTGTGAAATCATAAGTATGTTTACATTTTCAATTCGTTGAATAAATTTTTGTGAAAATCCCGAGAGGTTGGTTCTCCTAAGAATAATTTACGTTTTACTCTTTCTCTGCTTTTTTTCGTTTTTCAATATATAGTAAACAAGTTGATAAAAATGTATATGATTTTAGTTTATTTTAGTGCATTTTCTACTTTAACCATTTACACTACTCTCCTGTCGTTCTCTAACCTACATAAAAATGGTCAGATAGGAAAAAAATGGACAGACGAGTTTTTAGCGCTGGAAAGCTACGGAATTTCATAAAATTCACAGTATCATATCTCGATGAAATTTAGTCGTAGAAGAATGGAATTTTGACTGTTGTACTTTCCAGAGCATGGAGACATTTTTTTTCTAAATATAACTTATAGGACCTTAGGAACTGTATAAAAATATAAAATGTGTATCTTTTTTTTATTATTATTAATGGCAGGACAGTTTTATTCACATGATCTTAATTCGTACTTTATTTTGAACATTTTTGCAACTTACATTGCATACGTATCTCCAACAGACAAAAAATTAAAGCGCGTTTCACCCTTTTTGCGACACCTTACATATTTATCTCGTATAAAAATCTGTAATAAAGTCTTCATTTCATTAAAATGCATCCAAAAACTGCAAAGTTTATTTTTTTATTCCCCAGTAATTACAAATTTCAGTCAAATAAATAATAAAAAAAGACACTTGATTGCAAACAACACATTTTTTGTATCTTCTTTAAGAATAATTAGAAATATGTTAGCCTCAAACGATACATTATCTAAAAAAAAACCTTTACAATGATTCAATTTCCTAAAATTTATCTACATTTTCAATTTAAAAAATGAAGATAAAAAATAACTTTTTATGAACAATTTTTTAGTATTGTTTTCAGTTTATATGAAACGATAAAATAACACTAATCTTTTACGTATTGCTAGTCGCATCATATGTTTGGTCTTTTTTTTAAACCATCTTCCTAAATCTTCAGAGTTGCCAAATCTCCGGATTTTTGCACACCAGTAATTTTTTAGAGAAAATGTTGTTCTTTTAAATCGCAAAATGCTCCGATTAAACAAAACAACATTTTCTGTTATAAATTACTGGTATCCAAAAAGCCGGAGACTTGGCAGGTCTGAATCTTGAAAAAAAAATGACATAAAATTTTTCATCTCGAAGTATTTTCGAGCCCAATCCATTGTTTTACATCCTTTTTCATTGCAATTCAGATTCTGTTCCAAACCGAGATACTTGTCTACAATTTTCTTTATGCGAGATCAGTTCGTTCATATTGTTTTTCGTGCCTCATATTTTTTACGCTTTTATTTTATAGCTCATTTAGTCGTAAATTTCAAGAAAACGTTTCTTGAAGAAACTGTTGATCTCTCAAGGCAGCAGATGCATATAAATACGTCATTAGTTTGCTCATCCTCAATCAACTTTTATCGCATGAAGAACTTTTGCCATTATTACTAACCAGTCAATACAATGTGTTAAGAAATTATAAGACCACTAACGAATTGGTGCATTTCTGAAGAAGAAAACACAATATGCAAATTTTTAGCGCGTGTATTTAAAATTGATCGTAGAACATTTTCTGTTATAATTGCTACATTAAAATTTAAATTTTATTAAATTCTTCTAATTTTTTTTAAACGTAAATAAAGTGACTGTTAAGAAATTATAAGACCAACTGAGGAAATTAGCATATTATACGTCACATCAGAATCATTATAAAACGTACGCGTTTGTATATCGTGAAAGTATTCCCGAGAAGCAAAGTGCAAGTTTAGATAGTGTTATTTACGATATACTTGAAGATGCCGCTGGTAAAGAGTTGTCTGCGACCAAAGTAAGAAAAATTTGGTTTTATAAGGGTGCTGGTAAATCTGAACGAAAAATAGCTCGGTTAATGAAGCGTTCTAAAACTGCCATTCACAATGAAATAATTAGAAAAAAGGATTCAAATGAAATTAAACGATCTGGAAGAAACAGGATTTTGACAATTCGGGATGATCGACAAATATTTAGATTATCAACTCAAAAAGGTCTTTTAACTCGGGAAATTTCGAGCCGTTTCAGCAAAAGAACCTCACCCGTAACAGTTTGGAAGAGTCTGAAATCAAATAGTAATGCAAAATGTATGAAACTGTTAAAAAAACAGAGGTTAATGAAACATCATAAAGAAGAAAGACTTAAATGGGCTAAAAATTTCATGTCATGCGACAAGAAATGGAAACAAGTGATATTTTCAGATGAAAAAAAAAATTAATCTTTACGGTTCGGATGGTTATAAATACTATTAGCATGATTTGAGGAAGGAACCGAAACAATGCTTCAATCGACAAATGGGAGGAGGATCAGTAATGGTTTGGGGAGCTTTTAGTCATGATGGATTGTGCGATTTAACCCGAATTTCGGGATGTATGAACTCTGCGCAATATCGGGCTATGTTATATGACAATTTGATACCGTTTGGACCTTTTTTAGGTGGTGCTAACTGGATGTTTCAGCAGGATAATGCTTCTTGCCATGTGTCTAAATTCACTCAGCAATGGTTTAAAAAAGAAAAAAAAATCATCTTTTGTCATGGTCAAATCGAAGTCCGGACTTGAAACCGTATGGAAAATCTTTGAAGCGTATTAAATTGCAAAGTTTATGCTAATAATAAAAAGGTTTTATCTGCCAATGAATTAGAAGTAGCCATTGTAAAAGAATGGCACAATATTTTTCAATCTGTACTTAATCACCTGGTCACTTCTATGAAAAACAGAGTGTTTGAGGTTATAAGGAAAAATGGAGAACCAATATCGTATTAATTTACATATTATTTTTGTGTTTAGACAAGTAGTCTTATAATTTGTTAACAGTGTATTTTTCAATCATTGCTTATATTTTTGTTAACATACTTATTTATTGCATTATTCAAAATTATTGCAAACTGTTTTTAATAAATATGTTGTATTTTGATATCTCATGTGTTTAAACTATAATTAGAACTTTTACTTCATATCAAAGTGGTCTTAAAATTTCTGAACGCACTGTAGTGTACAACCCGGGCTACACGGGTTAAAGATGCCCGATATACTACTGCCCGCTGTACAGACATAGATGAAAAATGTTTTCAATGGAAAACTCTAACAGATTTTTTACATTTACTATATTTTCTTAAATTGCCCAACAATTACACCAAAAAAAAAAACATTTTTTTTTGTATTTACGTTGCCGCATGCCAGCAGCGGTCATGGTCAATCACGAAACATTTCACTATTTATAGTAACTTTTGTGATTCTGACTTTTTCAGTGTTTAAGCGAGTAGTTCTAGTACATATCTTTTAAATTCGTGTTTTATTTACTTATTTATTTGTGAAGTTTTAATTTCGATTGGTAATTTAGTTATGGAATATTACACGTAAACAAACAAATGCTGAGTTATTTACATTGTTTTAAGTGCAAACGGCTTAAACGTGCGTAATTGAGTTGCACATAAATTTAAAAGTATTCATGCTTGAAAGTTATTTTAAAATACATTTAAAAAATCGGTAAATTGGGATATAGTTTTCAATAAAATTGAATTTGATAGTACAGTTTTTTTTCGACGGTGTAAAAACTGAAATTGTAAGATGTTTATAAGTTAAAATAAATTACAGAAAAGGCGAAATTTATTGGTCAAGTTGTTGCCACCATCAATATGACGTCAGCATTACTCGCCGACATGTTTCTGCTTTATAATATAGATATTAATATTAATAACAAAATATATATTAAAAAAAATGAAAATCATATTTATCTTATTACTTTATTTTAATTATTTAGAATTGTCTAGTTGAAATCCGTGCATCTTTTTAACACTTTCCAACGCTTCGGTTCGTCTCTCTGTTTATCTGTTTGTTCGCACTCTAACGTTCAGATGCTTCGTTTGATACGAAATTTAAATGTGTTATTAAGTGTCACTAAAGCATGCTTCCTTTTGAAAATTATGCGCGTAGCATTTATAATTATTTTACAGGACCACATAAAATTATTTGTATACATTATAGTCTAAGGGCGGTTAAATAGAACGGAACTAATATATGTTATTGAAGTTCACGACAGCAAGTTCCCTATAAAAATAATGCATTTAATGTTTTACAGAGCCAAACAAAAATACGTGGATACATTATTTTCTGTCGAAGATTTTGAATTGTTTGAAGTTGATTTTACTGATATTGTAAAATTTCAACTCACTCAAATTTATGTAACTCTACACAACATGATGTTCGTTTTTTGCACGGAAAATAGAAAACACGAAAAACAACTAAAATATTTAAGAAATGGTTGAATTTAAAAGTAAAGATTAATAGATTCATTGGACTATATATTTATAGAGAAACATGTTTTACTTTAAAATGGTTCAGAGAGTCCATATGCAGGACATCATAGAAATACTTTGACAGATAATTATTTCTGGCAGTTATTTTTTGTGCGTTTTCAATTATATTATGCGCTTTCAACTGCACTGAATTTTCGCATGCTATGAGCAGAGTTGCCAAGTCTCCGGCTTTTTGTACACCAGTATATTTTTAGAGAAAATGTTGTTGTTTTAAATCGCAGAAATCTCCGATCAAACAAAACAAAACTTTTTGTACTAAAATACTGGTATCCAAAAAGCCGGAGACTTTGCAGCTCTGCTATGAGGTACGTGTATCATTTATATTAGTTCTTATACAGATCCGTTCAAAAAAAATCGAATACAGTGTATTTTAATGTGATACTACAAAATTTCAAACTGGACAAAATTTTGTTATAATTATATAATTGAAATTACTGTGTAAATGTGCTGTAAAATTAAATATGCTGTTTAAATGTTTTACCAACAAACATGCAACTATTGTTATTAAAAAAAAAAAAAAGTTTTATAGGCGTTTGGGAATAATAAGTATAATGTCTTGGCAGGCGTAGAGGTCGACTTTCACAAAGGTTACACAATATTTCTCGTAATCGTAATATTGGAAAGCGTTTTATAATCTGTGAATGACACATGATCTGTCTTTCTTATTTATTAGTTAAGTGGTTTTAAAATAACTCGAAGAAAGTTATTTTTTATGATTAATGAATGACTAAATCTTATAAAATTTAGTATCTGGTTGATTATTTGTTAGGACATGTATGAGTTAATTGGTTGATTTGACTAAATGGCGCAATGTTCCATGCTGATCAAGCAGTATAAGCAGTTTTTTTGATCGAATAGTAGCAGTTAAACTGAGTGATGACACTTTACTCTTTCTCTCAAATATTTTCATAGAAATTAGATAAACAGCGCAAATGTTAGTGATTTACTCCAATAATTAACACATTCACATCGGACAATTTTTCCTTAAACTTTCCTATAAAACAAGGTATTTTAATGATATTAAAACAATTGTAGTTCCTCCCTGTTCTGAAAAGCTTTCATAATTGTTTCCTAGACAGTTTTCTCAAGTTTATGTATCAGCAAATATCATTAAATATACGGATACAATTGTTTTAATCTCTATATATATTTGTCTTACGTGGCGCGGAAATAGGGCTGAATTTCTACCTTATCGTTGGCAACAATCGTAGTTTCCAGAGCTCAGACCAATGAACAGACAAGATTGTGTTAGCCCCGCCTCCAATATGGCGGAAAGTGTCTGAGCAGTGAAACTAAAGCTAGCAATTATTAAGAATAAAATAATATGAATGTAATCCAAAGCGTCTGAGATGATTCCTCATTTTAATTATGAGAAATGGTGTTAATTTCAAATGAATTCATTTTTTTCAAATGAATTCATTTAGAATTTATTTACGAATTTCACTCACACAAAAAGTCGGAGATAATAAAATATAAACTTTCTAGAATGCCCTGCTGCCATCTGTTGCCGTTCTATTGAAGTAAAAATAATTTTTTTTGCAGAAATCTATAATCAATTAGAATAATAAAATGTTGAACGAAATTTAAACAATCATTGATGATAAACTATCTTCCTACCACGTAGTTTTTTTTTAATGAATTTAAGCCGTGCTGTACAATATTATAGGTGCTAATTATGTTTCCAAGATCCTCTTTTCATAGTATTAAAATTATTTATATGTCCATTTGTAGCATCAACTAAATGCATTTTTAGTTGTGTTTTCAACGGAGTTTTCAATTACTTTTTTACATTAAAAAAATTGTCAATTTCATATGTTCAAATGATTTATTGTAGTACTTATTCCGGCTAGAATTACTAGAAAAATAAAACGAGGCGAGCGAGCAAAGCGAGCTGTGACCGCGTAGCGGTCTCAATGTGAATTGCTTTGCAATTTACCGGGGGTTGGCGAGCGTTAGCGAGTAGGGGCTGAGCCCCCTAGTATCATTAAAATACCCTGTTTTATAGGAAAATTTAAGGAAAAATTGCCCGATGTAAATGTGTTAATTATTGGAGTGAATCACTAATATTTGCGCTGTTTATCTAATTTCTATGAAATTTGAGAGAAAGAGTAAAGTATCATCACTCAGTTTAACTGCTACTATTCGATCAAAAAATTCGATCATTTCAGAAAATGTCTTACGAAAAATAGGAATCTGTCTTACGAATCTAAAAAATTATAGGCAACATGACATAAATGCATTTTCTGTAAGGCAGAAGCCCACGTCTTTAGTCAATGTTGTTAATGATGAGAATTCTCGTGATGACAAAATTCTCGTTTCCCGATGACAACGCTTATATTTAAAAAACGAGAATTCTCGTTTCCCGATGCGAATTTGTTAAATAATAATTGATGCATAAATTTCATTAAGATGAAATGCTTTAGCTAATAAACTGTTTTACATCCATATTTACATCACAGGGATGAAAATTTTGAGATTTAGGATTAGGGACATGGACCTAAATTCTATCACATTAAAGTATTGAATAAACTGACGTGATACTATAAAAGCATAAAAAAATCTTAATAACACCATAAAAATAAGGAATGTGCTAGGCCTTTCGAAAGAACTTTGTCTTTCTTCGTCAAGCTCCCAGTTCTTGAACAAAGCAAATGAAATTTTTGTATGAATAGTAATAAATAATTGTTGATTTGAGTAAAAAAAATATATGCACATATAGTAACGATGAAAATATACAGTGAATGACAGAACATACAGAATGATACAGAACATAAATATATAGTGATATTGAATAATAAAAATCGATTGGGAACTTATAAAATCTCACCTTCCAAAAATATAGAACGCGTTTATTAAAAATACGTGCTTTATGAAAGGGTGTATTCGTAATTTATGTAGTTACCTTTATTTTCTCAACTTTAATTCATATGTAGGGGAGACCGGTACACAGTGGACCACTTTTTCAGTTAACATTTTTTTTTTCTCTTTAATAGACTGACCGATCTGTATGAAAATATTTTTGAATATTCCTTAAACCTTCTTATATCCATCATAATTTTCTCACAACATAGTTTTCAATACATTTTTCAAAAAAAAAAAATTATATACACTTGTAAAGTGGACCACTATTAGGTATTATCTAAAATACAATATAAATCTATTTTTCATTAATCTAATTTTTTTTTGTTGCCCTTTCACCCGCA
The DNA here is from genome assembly GCA_963931845.1 of Maratus michaelseni. Lineage (NCBI taxonomy): Eukaryota > Metazoa > Arthropoda > Arachnida > Araneae > Salticidae > Maratus > Maratus michaelseni. The sequence continues at coordinate 158,268,397 of OZ007589.1, read as the reverse complement.
AAATAACATAGTAATATAAATTTTGAAACAAAAACAAAAAATTAATTATATTTTGAAAATAATAACAGATTAATACAGGAACAATTGCAATTTAGTTGAAGTTATTACTTAAGTACAAAAAAATCAGCGCACATTAAAATTTGCAAATGAAATTCCAAAGTACTTATGAGTAAGATTGAGCCTGGAATTTTCAAGAAATAATTTTGGGTCTGAGAGCAACATTATGAAATCATTGACATCAACAGCAGATTCATCTACAGTTTCGGGAGAAATAAACTGATTTCCATTCAATTTGCGTCTCATGAATCTTACTTGAATAGAATCATCAACAATTAGACTACAGTTATATTTATCAAAGGCAGTAAATACAAAACAAAATATTTCTTACTATGTTAAATAAATTGTTATTTTTATTTGTTTACTTTATTTTACAGTTAAATCTACTTTAAAAAAATCTCTCTTTATAGAAAATAAGCAATTATTAAATATTTTGAACATTCTGCATTACAGGAGCAGAGTGGATTGTGGACCACTGTGCCCAGGAGTGGGTGGTCCACTGTATACCATGTTGAAGTTCAATAAATAATCATATTAATATTGTTTATAGCTTTCTTTTAAACATATTAACTTTAAAGTAAAATAAAAACAAGTATCTTAGCTTTGCAAAACAGCTGTTTTATTTTATTTATCTACAACCTTTATTTACTAAAAAAATAAAATATGATGATGAAAAATTTTACTTTTAGAAGCTCAAAACAACCAATCAGGATAAAATAGTCCAATCTGAGCTAAACATATATTCTGAAGGCTATAAATAATCATTGCCGTGCTGTTGTCTATTAGGTTAGAAGAGAAGCTTAAAAATTTTTTAAATAAATAAAATATTAGGGGGTGGTCACTGTGCCCATAGGTCCAGTGTGTACCGGTCTCCCCTATATACTTCAAGTTTCAAAAAAGTTTTAAATGAAGTAAATATTCATGTTATATCACTTTTATATAACGAAACTGTTGGAAAAAAATTGCGATATCCAACTTTCATATAATCTCCCAGTTTCAATAGTTATCTATACTGATATATAAAATAGGAGTGTCTATCGGTGATTTTCAGAAAAATACCTATTTCTAAATTCACTCGACTACTCAGACGACCGACGTATAGTCAAAAATAACATTAAAAAAATTGTCTGTCTATTTGTTCGGGATAGACTTAGAAACGGTTTCATAACAAAATTAAATTTATCACGGACAGATAGAGAATGTTTCTGGCTACAATCTGCAGTTTGTCGCATTCCGATATCTAAAATAATTTTTTGAAAAAACATGGAAAAACTGGAACAAAATCAAACTATCTACCAATCTTTCAATACTCAAAAATTTGAGAACTAGTTGATCAATTTTAAAGAATTTTAAAGTAATTTAAAGGTCTAATTAACATTTATAAATGATAATTCTGGGTACAATCTGTAGATTTTCGCATTCCGATATTTAAAATAGATTTTGAGAAAACAGGGAAAAACAAAGAGAATCAATCAATCCTTATACAGTAAAACCTCCATAGCGGACACTCCCGAATAGCGGACACCTCTTTTTAACGGACACTTTTCAAATCTCCACTCCCAAAATCTAAATTTTTGTATGTTTAACCTCTGAATAGCGGACATTCCGAATAGCGGACAGTAGTTTTGGCGATCAAGGATAAAAAATGATTTTTTAACGAGAAAGAAAAAGGAAAAAAAAAGTGAAAAGCTTCGAAATTTATCAAGGCAATGTGTGACAAATTTTTTTGACCACAGATAAATGTAGGGGATGCTCTCTGGAAAATCCCCAATGGTCTGGGGAATCTCCCAATATCGTATGTATTTTGTATCGATTACTGTTTGATTCTTCAGATTCAATTGACATATAATATTCAAAGTTTCAAAATATGTTAAAACCATTTTTATCGTTTTCTGAATATATTGAATTCTGCGTATTCTGAATTTCGTGTCTTGTTTGTGATTAATGTTTCGAGAATGACCTTAAAACGAAAGCGATTAACTTTAAAAGAAAAATTTGAAATTGTAAATGTAAGTGAATCTGAAAAACAGAAGTAGGGTTTACGGATACTTGCCGAATGTTTTAAAATAGGTAAAACACAAGTGGGAGAGATTTTATGAAATAAAGAATTTGTGGATTATTAACTCTAACGAGAACACCAAAAATGTGAAATTGAGGTATACTGATTCCATTGAAAATAATTCAATATTTCTGAATTGGCTTACTTCACTTCGTTCAAAAAAATTCTTATCAGTGGACCTTTGATTATGGAAAAGGTTTTAAAAGTCACCAAAGAACTCGGTTTACATGATTTTAAGGGTTTGGGTAGATGGTCGGAAAAGTTCCTGTCTCGGCACAAGCAAAATCTGTAGCTCTGGATTGGCATAAATAACTGCAATCAATTTGGGAAGTTTATGAGAAGAGAAATATTTTTAATGCCGAGGAAAGCGGACTCTTTTTCAGAATTTTTTCGAATAAGACTTTGGGCTTTAAAAAGGATGGCTGTATCGGCGAAAAAATGACAAAAGAGCGAATCACTATTTTATTATGTTGCAATGTAGTATTAGGAGAAAATTTAAATTCCTCTTATAGTTCAAAAATCTCTGAAACCGATGTGTTTCTCAAAGAACATCCAATTTAAAAAATTTGGTGTTATAGAGCGAATAAAAAAGCGGGGATAACCAGTTTTTTAGTGATTAAATGGTTAACTTCCCTTGATAATAGGATGAAAAAAAAAGAAAAGTTCTCTTGTTTTTGGAAAGCGCAACTTATCATCCAAAACATTTTAAATTGGCCAATGTTAAAACTGGGTCATCCCCCCTCCCCCCCAAAGACAACTTCTGTATGCCAGCCCCTTGATCAAGGCGTTAGACACAATTGTAAAGCCTGGTAGAGAAAGCTTTTATTAAGCCATACTCTTTCGAAGTTTTATTCTATGAATACAGTTGAGAACATCCTAAAATTAGTAAATGTTCCAGATGCTTTCAAATTTGGATTTCTTCAGCTGTAAAAAACGTATAACCGGAATGCGTCGACAATGTTTCAGAAAAGCAGGCTTTATATTAAAAGAAAATGAAAAATTATTTCCGATAGAAATGAAGAACTATCGCAATAAGTGAACTAATGAAATGGATCAGGAGGGAAGAAATGCCGAAATGTCCATCAACATTGACGATGACCTACTGAAAAAGAATCATTTGACGTAGGCGATTATATTCCTTCAGAATCTTCGACAAAAGCTGACTCTATTAATGATATGAATCAGATACTGAAACCAGGGGATGTTTCCTGCAATATCGAGAATTTCCAAGAAGCAGCAAAACACAGTGAGCAGTTACACATATTTTTTTTCTTTTTCCAAAAAAAGATGATTCAGAAGGATTAAAACTACTGATAGCGTTAAAACGTCGCACAGAAAAACTAACTACATGTAATCGCAAGCAAAAAAAAACTTTTGTAACAGATTTTTTCCTTAAGAATGTAATAAACAGTTTAAAAATGTATGTACAATTTCATTTAAGTTTTATTGCTTAAAAGAGTCATTTTAGTTTCAGATTAATCATATAATAGAAGTTCTCGGACCATATAAAAGCCAATTAATGAAACATTAAGCATTTCTTAGCGATTTTGTGAATCTCTGAAGTTTTCCCAATAGCGGACACCTCCGAATAGCGGACAATTTTTGCGCTCCCGAGGTGTCCGTTATTTAGAGGTTTTACTGTATATTATTTCTCCTGTCAACATCCCTTTTTCTCAGAAACTATGAAATGCAGAACAACGAATGAGATACCATATGAAAGGTTTTTGAACCGGCTTCTGACATAGTACACTTACATTTTTTTAAATCATGTTTTTCAATTAAAAATTGCTGTTAATACAAAATTAAATCGACATTGATTTCTTAAAAGGTTTTCTGAAATCAGTGTTGCCACAGAAATAAAATACTGCATTATCGTATGACGTTAATTTCGTAATAATATCGACATTAATCGTATGACGTTATGCACTTAAAATATGACTGTCAATTTATTTCTTGCGCGTGCTTTTTGAAAAAATATAGAGCTTTTAATCGGGTTTTTAATTTAACTTTTACGCGTGCGTCACCTATTGTTTATTTGTTTTCTTTGTTTAATAATGGCTGTTTATATGCGTACTGTATCGTAATCGGAGCACCAGTAGATTACGTAATTTAAGGATTAACTTCTAAATATACATTTCATTAGGATTTACAAAAATTGTAAATATTTATTTTTTAATATTTCATTAAGCTGTTAATATGCCAGCGAAGTCTGATGTCACTTAAATGGCTGCTGGACCACAAAGTTGGAACGCCCCATGTTTAAGTTCCCATAGGCTTTCAAAAAAGTGGTGTACCAAATATTGATTTACGTATTTAAGAAATTTCTTTAACAGTTTTGCAAAATCTGAGGAAATGCTTTCGGCACAGATGTCATATACGCACCACATTGGCGCGATTTCCCCCCCGCTAATTTGGCGAAAACTTTGTTTATTTACTTTTGTTTGTTTACTTTGTTTATTTACTTTTTAAACGTTGTTTATTGACTTTATTTCGTATTTTAATTCTATAAATTATTGTTATTATGTATATCCACATTTATTTATATCAAACTATCATTTATTTATTTGTATTTCCTTTTTTTAAAATAATAGAAGCTATTTCATTTATTACGTTATTTTACTTTTATATTGAAATAAAATATCACATGCTATTATTGTATGCTATTTGTAACTAATATTCAAAAACAAAATTTTCGCCAAATTGGCGGGGGAAAAATCGTGCCAATGTGGTGAGTATATGACATCTGTGCCATGCTGGCATATAAATTCCCCAAACATCTGATTCAGTGTTTAAATTGTTTTATAATTCTCTTTTTTTTTTTTTTTTTTTTTTTTTTTTTTTTAAGTATTAGGTGACTTGGCAACCTAGAGAAATAACCTTGGCGAGATAAGAAAATTTGGCAAAATATTTTCTGGCAATTTATTCGCACAAGCAATCATTATATATGTTATTTCATTTGTCAACATCCTTTTTTCTATACACATACAAAACATACAACGATGAATGAGGTATTCGAAAAGTTTTTGAACAAGTTTTTGAGAAAGTACAACTGCATTTCGTTAAAACGCGGTGATTGAATAAAAAAAAAAAAAAAAAAAAAAACAAAAAAAAAATCAGTTAATTAAAAAATAGCGCTAAAACGTACCAGGAAATAATCTCAAAGATTGCAGTGCGAAAGCTTCGCACGGGTCCTTCTGGTTAATCAATTAATGCTCAAAAACTCGAGAAAAAATTGATCAATTTTAAGGAATCTTACGGTGATTGAAAGGTCTAATTAAGATTTATAAATGATAATAATTGCAGTTTTTAGCTTATGACTTATACATTTTAATTTAAAAACTGGATTGGAAAGTATTTATCCCAAAAAACTGGAAACATCCTATAAAATACAGATGCAACATAACCGGTTCCTACGAAAGTTAGTAAAAAAATAAACACCTAGAAATATAGAATGCCGGTGTAAATTTATATATATATATACGAGGGCAGTTTGATAAGTCCGTGACTTTGAAATGAAAAAACCAATATGCATTCCAAAATGCATTTTATTTTTTGACATAATCTCCTTTTTCCAATGATGTTCTAACTTTTTTAATCCTTCCAGAAAATAGGATTTCTCAAACTCCTCAAAATAGGCATTTGTGGCATTAATGATCTCAGAATTTGAAGAAAATCTCTTTCCACCAAGCCATTTTTTTTAAATTTGGAAAAAGAAAAAAGACTGGGTACCAAGTCAGGGGAGTAGGATGAATGAGAGAGCAATTCATATCGTAATTCAACCATTTTAGCGGCTGCGATTGCATATTTTGCATTAAAACGGTCTAATAAATCAGCATAATATTGTCCGGTGATCGTTTTTCCTTTTTCTAGATAGGATTACGCCCTTTGAGTCCCAGAAAACTGTTGCCATAATCTTTCCGGCCGATGGAGCTGTTTTTGCCTTTTTCGGAGCACGTTCATTAGAAGAACTCCACAATTTAGACTGTTCTTTCATTTCTGGTGTGTAGTAATGTATCCATGTTTCATCAACTGTAACATAACGCCGCAAAAATTCGCTTGAATTGCGCTCGAACTTGTTCAAACATTACTTTGAAATGGGTACACGAGTTCGCTTTTGATCCACTGTCAGCAATCGCGGCACCCATCATGCTGATAACTTTTTCATGCCCAAATATTCATGCAAGATATTGAATACACGTTGATTTGAAATGTTTACCTTCTTAGCTATCTCACGCACTTTCACACGGCGGTCTTTTAACACGATATGGATTTTGTTGACCATTTCTTCAGTCGTGATCTCAATTGGACGTCCAGAACGTTCTGCATCTGTTGTGCTCGTACGGCCACAACGAAATTCCGTAAACCACTTGTGAATCATACCAGTGATGAAGCAGAGTCCCCATAATATTTTTTCCACTTTTCTTCAGTTTCGGTAATTGTTTTTACGCGCAAAAAATAGTGTTTTATCAAAACACGAAATTCTTTTTTCTCCATAATCAAAACAAAGACACCAATCGTTTGCTTTTGAATCCAATAGAACACAATGTATTTAAAATATCGTCTGCAAATTGCACGAATGTTGCCGCAGATAATAATAAATTGAAAACATAATAATAAGAGTGCGATCAGACCGCTACATTTTTTAAAGTCACGGAGATATCAAACTGCCGTCGTATGTACAGACGGGTGACAAAATAATACGAACACCCATGAAAAAGAGTGAAAGGGCAATATCTAGAAAAAATATATGAAGAATTATCCTGAAACTTCAGGCATGTAAACAGCACTGTTGGTGTCATATATTTCCGTGAGCATTTTTTCCGAAAACCCCATTGGGGACCGTCAACAAATTGAAGAAAAACGAAAATCTTTTGAATAACCCTGTAAAAAGTAATGTCCCTTAAGCATTGAAACTTTAGCACATGATTAAGAGGCTTATTGTAATAAACTGTGTTCATTTTAAAATTTTTAGTTTTAAATTGCCACCTCTGTAGCAATTGATTTTCTGTATTAAAGAAGTAAGTTATTCCACGTCAATGGGCTGCTCATCACCACTAGAATTGTTTGTATATTTTTAAGACCATTTAAGGTACATTTAAGATAGTTGGGATTTTTTTCAATTTTGATTGAAAAAAATTAGTGTCCAAGGCTTCCGTAATAATTTTATTTATTTATTTATTTATTTATTTATTTTTTTACATTGAGAACATATTTAGTATTTTCAATGATAGATAATTTTTCAGGCGCAGCGCCAGGCGGGTGAACTAGTATCTAATAAAACTTTTTCTATACCGTGATATGGAAAATAGAACGAGTTGAATTGCTATAAATTGTGGGTTTTTTTTTTTTCTGTTAATGTCATATATATTTTTTTTCTGGCGCTCTATGACATTCTTTCATTACTAATATGATATATCAATCATATATTTGATTTTTAATTACCTACAAATTTAAATATTTCGCTGTTTAATTTGTATATGATCATATTCGCGTAAAAAATCTTCACATAAAACTTAATAAATATGCATTTCAATTGAAGAATTTTCTATAGTTAAAGAGCCCTATGATTCTTGGGAGCTGTATACTGATCATCAAAAACAAATAACAGCCTTTCTAGAGTTAATAATTTTTAAAATGTTATAAAAAATTTTAATGCTGAAAAATTCTATGAACAAGTAAGGCTTTAAAACCCACACCGATGAATATAAACTATGGAGATGGATGATTGTCATCAATGTTAATAAATGTTTTTAAAGTGATTCGGAGGTCAAAATTTTATTTTTTTTATTTACAGGCATTTTTCAATGATTTTCCCCCCTAAAATTTGTCTTTCTATAAAGATTACTTGTAAAAAAATATATATATATATTTTGATTTTTGTTTTCATTTTTTTTTTTTTTTACTTATTTAATTTTTTATATAATTCATTTTGCCTGATTTCAGTACTTTCCTCACTATTGTGGGCAGAAAAGATTTCTTGTTAATTTGTCTTCAGGATTTATAAAAAAAATACTTACAAAATTTATAATAAATTTAAAAGTGACAAAAAGAGGATTTTTGAGATTAATTTCACTCCGAGGAATGTATTTTCAAAATTTTGACATGAAATTAAAAATTTTGAAGACATTTTGTTAAAAATATAACATAAAAACCCTCTACAAAATTTCGTGCACAAACCTTACAAGAAAGTTTAGATATTCTTTTAAACATGACAAATTTCAAAAAATTCTATTCTGAGATAAATGGACTTAAAGTTTTAGTTACGTCAGGGCAGAACTGTACAACACACACACACAAAAAATAGATATATCGTCTGATGTAATCATCATAGAAATACACGATTTATTTTATTTATTTAACTTTCTAGTATTTTATTAGCAAGAAAAATAAAAAATGTATATATATATATATATATATATATATATATATATATATATATATATATATATATATTAGAATTTTGACCCCTGGACCCTCTTGAGATTAATTCAGTTATATGGTTGAAAAACAACATGTAGAAATGGAAATCGTCAATGATGCTCCATGAGGAAAAAGTGCAACAAATAACCTAAAATTAATCAGAATTTCTATTTATAAAATATTTTTGTTAAAGACGTGAAGAACTTTATATTATCTTCCAATGAAATTCAGTGACAAGTTACACACATTTCTAATAGTTATTCCACTTAAAATGCTTGTCAAATGCAGAAAGCATTATGACTTTCTTTTTAATACTTCGAACCGCCACAGATTGCGAAAAAGTGGCTTTTTTAGCAGACATTTACATAGACGTTTTCAGTGTTTATTGAGTCCGTTCGAAATTACCAATCGCGGAAATGTTTGTTAATTTAATACATTTTTAATTCAGAAATATCAAATTTTAGTTATTTTAACACATTCAATGCCAAACTAAAATCATTAAACATGCCTAAGTGTGTGTGGAGGGAGGGGGGAGGGGTTGCACAGGTTTCTATTTTAAATACATGGTAATACATTATCAATAGTCCCGTTTCATAGCAATAAATTGTCTTAAATGAAAATATTCACACATTGGCACACATGTCTGTGTGCCATTGTAGTCAGTGTGTTAAAGAAATACTAAAAATCGGACGTCTTACGAACTCCAAATAAAGTTTTTGTAATTAGATAATAAAATAACTTTTAGATTGCATGAAAGTCCTATTAAGTTAAGGTTCTGCTCAAAAGAGAAAACTAGGAAATCGAATGTTTGCTTGCACATTAGACAAAAAAAAAAAAAAAAAGTTTGTTTGAAAAAAAAAATGTTTTGACAATTTTCTTATATTGCAGCAACAAACGTCCTGTTTATGAAATGTCATGTGCATAGCTCGTAAAATTTCCGCGCAATCATGCTTAATACACACATGCGTATAGACTAGGGTATAAGTAAATGGTTATATTTATAATTATAGCCGTTTCTTGCATCGACACACATATAATTTATTTTAAATTTGAAAATAAACCTGTGATTATAATTATTCTCCTTTTTCTGTACAATAAAGAAAATAATAAATCCTAAATGTTTATGAACCGGAAAAGTACACTTGTAATAAAGAATTTGACGTGTTGCAAAATTTTTATAGATTTATAAACAACTATATTTTCGGATCGAAAATATAAGGAAATGCAATTCTTCTAACATTCCATGCAGTTTTTCTTGAAATTCGTAGGAAATATTTCTCAAGAACTTTCGATCTAGCATATTTTCATGTCTATATATATCAAAGAATTTTCAGCAGAAAATGAATGATTCATGATGAAATCGTGAACGTTTCATCGTGTAGTAAAGAAAAATTTGACATCTTCTAAGTGAAACTACACTCCATTATTTTTCTTTTTTACAAAGACAGCATAAACACATTCTCTAAATTCTTTATTTATCACAAAGAACAAATGATCCTGAATCAGAGAAGTAAGTTACATTGCTATATTTCTTAGAACTAACGCGAACAAAAATCTCCGCAAATATGTTTACGCATGACTGCAAACTAGTATTAAACAAAAGAATGTATTCGTTATCTTTTGATGTACATCAATATTCATGGAAATATTGATTTAATAAGAATATTTGCATAGTTATTTATTTATCGATTTTGCCATTTTTCCATAATAACTTATGTTCCCATTAGTTTTAATTATCTTTTTATTTTTTCTAAAGCAGTTTACTACTTTTATGTATATGGATTTGTGCATAAACAGTTATATTCGGCATTTAAAAAAAACCCTTTTTTGGCTATAGTGAACTTTATTATTAATTAAGTTTATTTAATTGTGTTAAAATGAATGAATTTCTTTTACGAATTGCTATGCTATCAACTTTATAAATACTTTGTATCTAAAATTTTATTTTTGAAGATTAATATATACTGACATTTAGTCGCAATCTTCTTTTTGGAAAATGTTAAAAGGAGAATATCAAATTATATCATCACTGTCCGTCTCTATTATTAAATAGTGCTGCTGCTAAACTATTATAGTTTTTGTACATCAGGCGAAGAAAAAAAACACCATTCACAAGTCTAAAAGTCCTAAGATAAAGTTGTTTCCACAAAAGTTCGTCGTTTATGATTTGGTATTTTACTGTTATGGTTAAATTTTCTTGAGGGACCCATATTATACATATTATTGTACACATATTAGTACACATATTGTAGTATACATATTATTGTACATCTTATAAGAAATTTGGAAATCTCAATATAAACATCTGTATGTATTTTTTAATTAGCTAGTGTGCTCTAAATAAAAATTTTCATTATTCTGTCTTGAGAAACACCAACTATAAGTTAAAATGCGTTCGGTGATAGTATCAACATAGAAAAACGCATTTTGAAGATTTGGAGATATTGTGGATAAAACTATTAAAATAATGATCTATATTAATTACTTGTTAATGAGAGTATCGATACTCATACGGAAACACATATATCACATATATACATCATCTTTGATTTGCTGGAATTTAGCTTACGTTAAATGATAGTGAAAATTCTTTTCAACTTATAAAATATGAAAATTATTGAAATTGCCTATTTTACATATTTACTCATAACATCATCCAACGGTCAAGAGTGAATGAAAAAAAAAAAAATTCTTGAGAAAAAGGAGGGTGGGGAAGATTGACTACGTAGAATCTAAACAAGTACATGATTCTATTTATGAAATTTTAATAATCGCAAATTAACTGTTAATTAATATTTTAGAAAACAATTTAATTCAAAATATGCATGTGCTTTATGTTACACGGTGTCATAGAAAGCAAAATGCATATAATCAATTAGACAAATATGTCTAATATATATAATAATATATATTAGTTCATCTTCCAGTGATTTACATATCACTAAGTATTCATTCAAAGATGGTAAATATTTGCATTTCGACATTTTGGTATAAAAATTTAAATATGTAATAAAAAATATGATGTTTCTAATTGAGCTTTTGAAGCTTTTAAAGTTCAATTTTAATATATATAGATGATTCCTTATGAGAAAATAAACCCCATATAATTATAAAGCAATTTCTACGACTTTAAACGGTATTTTTTCTTAGAATTTCATGCTAATCAGAACTCAAACATCGGATGTAAGCACTATACGAATTTACCTTTTCACGATATTTATACAAACCAATTGGAACCCGTTTTGATTTACTTGCAAGAGAAGAGATTTTGCGACAGTTATGACAACTTATTTTCTTATATTGAACTCAGAGTCCAACATATAATAAGAATGAGGAAAAAGTGTTATAAATAATTATTCAAGTTTGAACTTTGGAGTTATTTATTTAAATTAAGATTAAATCTCAATTAAATATAAAGCATGAGTAGTTATTTATAGAACTTTTTTACACGAATGTTTATTTATAACTCCATGTTTGTTAAACGCTCTGAATTCAGTGCATGGGCGAAATTAGCCATTACTTTAGATTTCAATTTTTTTTATTACTAACAAAATATTTCAAAGAGTACCTGTCCCCCTTTTGCACGTGGATGTTGACAGCTATATTGTGCGTAGCGTCGAATGTTTTGCCGACATTTTCATTAGTGAAGTATAATGCTTTTTGTTTCTTTACAATTAAAAAGTTCAAGAAATATCCTGTGGGTATGATAAAGTTATTTTTAATATGCAGAATTAATGTTCTCTACATAAAATTTCATTTATGAAATCATGCTATACAATTCTAAAGAATTATCCTTATGACATCATTTTAGAATAATTAAAATCCATTAGAAGTATAATCAGAAGAATAATTAACATTAATCCGATTTCATTTTTAAAACATTAATTTTACATCCAACCTTATGAAAATGCTGTACATAAGTTCATATAAAAGAATAAGTTACTAAAACATGCAGTATAAAAAAAGATTTAAAGCAAATAGTAAAGAGCATTCATTGCATGTTGTCAGTGTTTTGTTAGATAAATATACGTATACCTACTGAGAGAGCGAATTCTTGCATAATAAAACTCTGAAATCAGAGTTTAATTACTGATAAGATACTGGAAGGGCGAGCTTCTCTTCTAAAATTTAAATGGATCCTCAATTCCTATTTTTATTTTATTTGTTAAAAAAACTTAAGAAAGCCTGTTTAATGAAAGATAAAATCCAAACTGTTTTGGGGAAGTTCTGCTATGTATCAGGGAAATCTTAAGACCAGTAGAAATTAAGTAAATTTCCACAGCTTACAACTGTGGAATTTTTATCCTCACAAACGCACTCTACAGTATTTTTATACGAGAATAAAATATGGTTAATGAAATAGATATTCATTTAACCCACTCTTAGAAATAATATTTGTAGCACTGATTAGTTTCATTCTGTGTAAAATTTAGAAATCTTTTCCTGAATGAAATAGAACCCCGAAAGGTTACTATGCCTCCCTTAACTTCAGGAGTTAATTAGGCTGATTGAAGTCCCTAAATTATAAAATCGTTACATACAAGCTATTTGAATGCTAGTTTTAAAAGTATTTTTAATATATTATTTGCGTCATCTTATTTTTGGTATTTTATGTTTTTTTTTTTTTATAAAAGTTATGTTCTGCTTTCTATTCTTTTCTAAGTTTTAATTTTTTAATAAAAGCCAGAGTTTTATGTTGTAACGACTTTATAAGTTTTGTTTACTTTGTTTTCATTTCTAAACTGTATTTGAAATATGAAATTACTAAATAAAATAAAATAAAAGTTTCAGTTTATTTAGAAATATGACGCATGGCATTGGATTACAAATGAAAAGAACAGACATGCATATAATTTTTGCTCAAATTTTCTATATTACACAATTATATTTCTGATTTGAATAAGTGTGTTTTTATATGTGCGAACAAATATTTCTTAATAAATATTTTGTATTCAAAGCAAGGACTTTCTTCTACAAACATTTATAATTCTTGAATGCAAAGCCTTGCTAAAAAGTATCATTTTAGAAACGGAGAAATATACATGACGTATCTAACGTATTACAGACAGTGGTAAGAACTAAATATCTGAATATCATTTTAGAAAGCTCTAGAACAATGGATAGAAGATGTGTTTAAGAGAAAAACGTGAACTGTTTTGGCAAAAATCATTCAAAATGACAAATGGAAGTAAAGGTAAAATAATTTTCAGATTTCCAATCTTGCGAAACTGAAAGAGTGATATATATATATATATATATATATATATATATATATATTAAAAAAGTATATATTAAATAGAAGGCAAATACAATAAAGAAGATAGAACTTACATGCTAAAGAAAATAAGTCAATTATAAATTATTAAAAGGCATATTATAAGGTAGGTGAGCAAAAGGTCGCCATAGTTAAGCTTTGAAGATTTTTCATAATTTTCTGGTTGGGTGTGTGTCGCTTTTTTTTTTTTTTTTTTTTTTTTTTTTTTTTTTGGAAAATTTTACATTTATTTCTAACACATATCAAGTATACTTTTCTTTGTAAAATAAAATTTAATTATTTTTATAATACAATTTCAAAATTGAAGTTTGGGGGAAACCTTTGGCACAAAGTGTTCCTAAGGGGGTCCACGTATTGAAATCACTTTTAAAATGGGAAAAATAATCAGCAAACTAATTTTACTTCAAGAAGAGTATTACAATGTTCAATTAAAGGTAAGTATTTAATTACAAAGAGAAAATTACAATAAATATTTTTGAAACATTTGTAATCGGATTTTATGCAGAAAGTGCAGATGAAAATTTCGATTTTATCTTGTTTAGTAAGTTTCTGATACTCTTCATGCACATATTGCAAGCATTGATTACAGAAACGCGCATCCATTATTTTGTCTTTTCTTGCATTAATGGCAAAACTAGCTTACTTTTGGCGGGCCAACCACTTGTGCCAGGGTTGGCAGTATCAGTTTGTTTGAGAGTCTCTTTTGACAGTGTATTAGATTGGTTTTTGGTTTTCTTATTATGTTGCTTACTATTATGCTTTGATGATTCTTTTTTTCTTTTGATATCTTTCAACTTTTTCATCTTAATATTTTTATGTTCTGACACAAAAAGACTTCGCAACACTTTTTGGGGTAGAATGGTAGTTCAGGACTTTTCTTCTGGGAGTTACTGACTTCTTTTGGGAGATTTCTGGTGTTAACAATAAAACTGGTAATGGTATGGATTTATTTCGTATTTAAGCAGAAATTTTGAAAATTACCTTTACTACATTGATTTCCATATTTGTTTCCTAAGTTGGCCCAGGTGTCGGGCCACCTTGGAAACATGCATATGATTCACGTAAGCTATTTCGTTGTAAAGCTATTAATCTGATAAATTTCTTAGCATTGGAGTAAATGTGGTTAAATAGAAAGAAATAAGCTTTCAGAAAATATATCATAGCTCAAAGTTCTAAGAATTTAAATACATGCAAAGTAAAATATATTCTTACCTGGAAATTAGAACGACTACTCCTCAAAAGTGAAATCACTGCATATAATGGCAGACGATCAAGGTGATCTCTTCAAAGTCAGCCACGTGCACTGCAGATACTTAATTTATAATGCAGTTACGTCATTTTGTGATTAAAAGTTAAATTAATTCTACTTTTGGGGATGGGCTACCTTAGGAATAGGAACACTGGCCACCTTTGGCTCACCTACCTTAGTTTTTTTTTTACTTTTTAAGGTTTAAATTTGTTTTCTAAGTTTTTGATGTGAAATCTCTGCATTAATCACATTAGAAAAAAATTAAAAAGAAAAATCCTGCGTCAAGCATTGTTAATGAAACACTTTCCAACACATTTAGAATACTCTAACAAAACTTTCCTGTTTAATAAGGTGAACACATTTGAAAATCCACTTTTAGTCGTAACCATCTATAGTCGGAAGAATATCGAGATTTTGTTTTGAAGTCCTGTATATGATTCATAGAATTTATATATATCAAGTAATATGTAAAAAATTAGTTAAATTAAAAAATGCATACCACAATTTAAAACGTAATTCCAGCAATTATTACTCACAGATATATACTGTAACTGAATTTTTTTTTGTGTGTCCCTGTAAATGTAAACGCCTTACACCTTATTCTATAGTAAGTATCTGCTAGTGTACCTCAGTGATGTATATCAATTTAATATGCTTGAAAAAGTGTAACATCTTTAAAATACACTGCAAACGATTTTTTCCAATAGACATGTAAGGGAATTCTTTTGAGTGCCCCTGCAAACGAACTATAACTGCGACACACTTCATTTTAAATACCGAACGTGCCACAGTAAGCCTCAATGACATATATCAATTACATGCAAATCCGAGCCTGCCAGACAGGCAGACTGATAGATGGCCAGACAAACCGAATTCATAAACGCTGCAAAGCATGTTGGAAACCGCTAAAAAGTGAAGCAGACTGAAATTTTTATGTTAAAATAGACGTAACAACATTTTTTTCACACCCACGATGCCCCTGAAATCTATCCGTGGACCCTTGTTTAAAACCAGTGATCTAACGGAGCCCGAGCAGTCATATTAGGAGTGCAGCAGTAGAAAGGCACCCGAGTACGAAGCTTATAGAGGCCCTTCAATCAGACTAAAATATCTTTATTATATATATATATATATATATATATATATATTAAATAATTTTTTTTTATCCTTGAATAAAATTTGAAAACTTAAAAATGTTCTGCATCTAGGCCCACACCTAGACTCCTCACTTATAAGGACCCTCAACGCGACTGGAAATTTTTTTAGCTATTGAAAAAAATTAGGGCCCCCAAAAAGTTTCTTGCACCTGGACCTCTTAAGGCTAGTCTTGGATATTACACAGAGCTGAAAACAGTTTAAGGAGAATAAATTTAAAAAAAATGGAATAGCTGCTTGAAAACTTTGCATTGTTTTATTTCACATGCTGCTAAATGAGGGATGGTAACTTTCTGCGTTCTACCGTTCAGTTATATAAAACAAAATCTTTGTTTTCTTTTTTAGTGAAAGGCTAATATTTTTAGTACTAAAACACTACATAAGATAAATGCTTTTACTTAAACTTTTACAATATCTGTGAAGAGAATGCTCGTTGTTTGATATAAAGTATCGAGTTTAAAGTCAAAATTCGTGAGCTGCATCACAATTCTAGTTTGGCTTTAAATATCTTGATTATAAAACACCTGTGCTTACTAGTTTCTCAATGCTTTTCTTCTATGTTAACAAAGTATTGCGACACAGATCAAATAATTTTTATTAACAAATATATATATATCACACATTGTTGAGTCATCATTTTAAGTTTGCGATCGCTTATGAATATTTTGAATCTGCTTATCTGCCTTTTTAGAAAAAAAAAAAAAAAAGGAGATGCAGACAATTGAAATTGTTAAATACTCAACCTCATATGAGAGGGTTATTTTATGTATCAGACTGTCAAAATGTATCTTAAAATTTAAAATAAAAAAGTAATTATTAATATTATCCACGCTGGCGCGTAAATAAAGTCTGCCAACAAGGCATTTGTTGTTGTTGTGTTTTTTCTTTATTTGATAGCATATGGGATTATTGTTTGACGTTTCATTTCTATTTTACTTGACTTTGAATAGAACCTGTGTATGTTAATCTTGTTACTTATCACACTCTTTGCACATGACAAATCTCAAAAGAAGATTTGCTACAATTCTTTGTATTACTAGTCTTAGTCAACATTTAGTTTTCTTCAATAATGTGATTAAGGGAACTTAAGCTGTATAAATAACAGAGACATTATATTCTTACTCGATAAGAGTATATTTTTAGAAGCAAAAAATATATATCAACATTGACTATATATTCGATTTGAGCCTAATTTTGAAATTTGGTAGCATTAATAGCCGTTGTTGTTGTTGTTTTACTTTCTACTATCTTTACATGAAGAAAGTATTGGATTCATGAAAAATTTCGACTTCCCATTTTCGACAAATTTATACGTTTTAGAAGATCCAGAACACGATTTGACTATATTTAGAAAATGTCTGTCTGAGAGTCTGTCTGTCTTAAAAAAAAAAAAAATGTGGACGTCTATCTGAAGAACTGATGCTCGGAATTTAATAAAACTTTAGATTAAGTTAGACCTTGATATAAATTGGTGCTTATTAGTTTTTGTTGTAAATCGCCCGAAAGGTGGCGCTGCTATGCTGCATTTTTCACAATTTCCGCAATAGCTCTATCTCCAGAACTAATGCTTGGATTTTCACCAAACATTCAGATTCAGTTAGACGTTGACATATATTGTTGCGGATTAGGTTTTAGTGTAAATCACCCAACAGGTGGCGCTGCTATGCTGAATTTTTCAGGTTTTACTCGATTTTAGCGATAGTTATATCTCAAGAACTAATGCACGAAATTTCAGAAGTCTTCATATTCTGTATACGTTTTAGAAGATCCTGAACACGATTTGACTGTTTTTAGAAAATGTCTGTCTGAGAATCTGTCTGTCTTTAACAAAAACATTGTGGACGCTCTATCTGAAGAACTGATGCTCG
The DNA here is from genome assembly GCA_963931845.1 of Maratus michaelseni. NCBI lineage: Eukaryota > Metazoa > Arthropoda > Arachnida > Araneae > Salticidae > Maratus > Maratus michaelseni. The sequence continues at coordinate 158,250,314 of OZ007589.1, read as the reverse complement.
AAATTTAATAAAACTTTAGATTCAGTTAGACCTTGATATAAATTGGTGCTTGTTAGTTTTTGGTGGACCTTGACATTAGTTGGTGCTGGTTAGATTTTCGTGTAAATCATATAACAGGTGGCGCTACTATGTTACATTTTTCATGTTTTTTACGATAGCTATATCTCAAAAACAGATGCACAGAATTTAAAATGAAACTTCATATTCTATTACACTTTCACATAAATATATCCTTACTAGGCTTGTGTGTATACTGCCCAACAGGTGTCGCTTTTATGCTCTTTGGGTTGGGAACTTTAGTTACAGACATCTAAGAAGGTGGGTGCAGAGATTCAATGATTTATTTCAAAATGCGTTGCTTATATCTCCATTTTAAATGCACACAATTCAACGAACCTATACCTTTCGAATCCTCATGATGGGCGTAGATTGTAATTTAATTTTTGCACTGTGTGCGCATTTTTGAAATATTAACATGTATGAGATAGAATAAAGTTTTGGGATTGGCACATCCGACAAGTTTTGTGTGTTTTTATTCAATTAAATTTTAAAGCTATTATGCTAGACTGAATGTCACTTATATTTAAACATTAAATATGTTTACCAAATTACATGTCCAAAAACATTAATATTTTTGTGAATTACAGCTTATATGCGTGTTTAAATAAATTGTGAGTACATGTGACTTTATCTGCATAAATTGCATAATGCTACTGCACGTTTCAAAAATAAAGTGATATGACAAATGTTTATTAATTTCACACATAATTCTGCTATTTCTGTTTACTGTCATATTATTTATAAAAAGGCTCATGCGGTATTTATGGTTGAAAAAATTATATACTTTAATAAAAGTAAAAAAAAAAAAGTTTTATAAAAAGTACGCTTTTATTACTGTATTAGTAGTTGACCCGCCTGATAATGCCCGGGCAAGAGATAATAGCGTTACATATACCTAAAATCAGCATCTAGAATTAAGACATTTTTCTGCGGGACGCATTTCTGTAGCTCCGGGGGGATGGGGGGATTGCAGTTCTAAAGAATTAATAAGCATAAAAATCCCACCTCACCTCTTTACACGGTCTGAATAAACAAGTAGACCCGAGTTCGGTCGGGCTGAAATAACTTTACTTTTTCCCCAAATTACTTAAAATAATATCTCGCATCGCTAGTCGGTTATTCTAAATGAACCTCTTTTCACGATCAGAATAACAATAATACAAAAAAAGCTCCCGACTGCGAGTTCACGTGCGTGGAGGTTACTTAGGAGACAAAGGCTGGAATTTTTCTCTCTCTTTCTTCGGCAAGTTAACTAATGCATATATATTTTTTAATATCCCGAAAGTCTGCCCTATACAGAGGTATAAAATAAAAGTTTAGATTTATAAAGTATCAAGTAAAACTTGGTTGAAAAAGAAGAAACATCTCTTTTTGCACAAATTAGAAACAAGTAAAGATTCAAATATTACTGTACGAATTCCGAATAAACTTTATTGAAAAGAGGACAAAATTTACGAGAAAAAATTGAATTTGTCTACTATGAGTAGTCAAAATCGCCGGCGAACTTGGAAATTCTGGGAAATACATGAATCGTTCTGCCCAATATAAAATAATAGAAAAGTCATCCGAAATCTGAACCTCACGTGCAATCGGATCTGTCTTCAAAATTTGAAGACCTCTACGTGCGATAGGTTTCTCTGGACATCACCAAAAAACAGACAGACACACACTTTGACAGAGACAAAAACTTTTTTTTGTTAATATAGATTTGAGAATAGAAATACGTCGAATTTAATATTCATGTTTTTTAAATGTAAATTGACGTTCTTTATATGACGTCGTATTCCCATGTAAAAATCATATATTGAAGGTTCAAAATTAATAGATTGTTATAAAAATAATAAATTGTCATTTGCTCGACGTGAAAACATATATATATTTGTTGAGCCAAGTCGTAAATAGGTTTTAAAAAATGCCATGCATAAAAATCATTTAAATTTAAATTTATAATTCTCAACGTAAATAGTTAAAATTTAATTAAATTTAATGTATTATTTCATAATTAAGTTTTTAAAAATATAAAAATATTGTACTATCATGGGGAACTGATAATTGTACACGATTCTTACATCTCTAACACATCAGGAAATAAGTGAAAAATCGATTAAAAAGTTCATCTTTACATACAGGAACCAAGTTAAATAAAAGCATGTGTAAAGAAAAGGCGATTTTCGCTATTTTTAATTTTTAATTAATGACAGAAATTTATTTACACGCGTTCGTGGCTAAGATTAACAAATATTTTCTAAATTTTCGTTTAATAGTTACATTTTATCCCCACTCTGGTGCATAAATAAAATCTATTGATAAAGCAGATTTCTAATGCTTTCAATTAACAACGGGGGAAAAAAATACAATGCCAGATTTCCAAAATCAATAGCAAATTTAAAATAAGTAACAATGAATGACCTATATTTTTGGTAACTAAGCTTTGACCGGTGTCAGAAAATATATCACCGTCCACTCTGCTTCTAATTATGGACACTTCTTTTTATTTATTTATTTTGTTACAGCAATTATTATTTACCAAATAGCATATCATTTGATTTATGGATCGTTATAGAATACATCAAGTAAGAATGCATGAAAAATAATATAAATTATTTTTTTTATGCTTAAAATACAGAAAATGTTGACCTTTAATATTATGTATTTTCTTATTAAATCATTCGGTGTTGAGCGGTCATGACAGGTCAGTCCTGTAATGAAAAGGCACAACTCAATAGATGCGTTGAATAACCTCATCTATTTAAAAAGAAATGGGTCACTCTCTATTTAATGAAAAATTGCTGTTTTGTTGTGGCAGCTCATCCTGCGCTTCAAAAACGTAGAACTCTCTCTCTCGTTGTCATCTGTACTTGGAATTGTGGGGAAAATATAGAAAACGCAAATAATGGGATGAATGAATGACCACTATTCAGACAACTTTTCTATCTACAAATTGTGATATTCGTCCATCTGTCTAATGATTTAGTGAGAACTCAGTAATGTTTAAAAACTTGAATGGAGGGTTAATGTAAAGAAAAAAATTGGGAATTGCGGAAGAAATGACAGTTTTTGGAAACGCCCACTTCGAAACCTTTAAAACGATAAAGTTTTGAACTGGGGGTGGTTTTGGGTTCTGGGAGTCATGATCGGCGTAGATCTGCAAATTTTTTTCGAAAATTCCAACTTAGGTGACAATGTAATAGGTAGTATTTCTTACGAAATTACCTAAAAAGAAGAGGGGGAAATGTTGTTACCCACACAGTAGATTTAAAATGTTTTAAAAATTTTATTAAGACGAATAATTTGTTCCAAATTAATTTTTACTGTCACTTTATGCTAAAACTGCTACTTTATCACATGACCCCATTTATAGGCGTGTAACACACATTATAACTGAAATTCAAAGTTGTAGTTTGAATGCCATATGCTTATACTTTTTTATAAGCTTTATTCTCTACTTAAACTGACCCTAGTCTTCCAGTACCATAATTACGGCTATGTAACTAAAATCTACGATAGATACGCTAATAATTTTTTTAATATATACGTTAATAATTTATTTATTTTATTATATGTACCCTAATAATGGTAGAGTTAGTTTCACAATTAATTAAATCTATCTCTATTTTAATGTTTTTTTAGAAAAAAACAACAAAAAGAAAAAGAAAAAAAAGAAGAGATGAAAAAGAAGAAAAACTGAAAGGACAAATGAAATTTTGCTTATCCGTACACTCTCAGAAAAAAACTGTAAATTTATGAGCGTTTGCCTTTCAATTTTCACGGGCAACAGCCTTATTTGATGAAAAACGGTCTGATCCACTAAATAAGCGGCCTTATCCGTTAGATACTTAGAAAATTAAGAGCAATCCACATATTCTTACAGTTCTAGCCCATATGTTAGCAAAAATACGGTACGACCCCATACATTGTCCTCCGCTAGGGTATAACCCTTCATTTTACTCGTGTTTCGAAATTTTTAACCCGCCAAAACAGCGATTCTGTGATGATTATCTAACGTGCTACGTGCTACGGAACAGTAAGCAAAGTGTTTTGTGTTTTAAAGTGCATTATATCCTGCGCATTATAATGGTATATTACTTTGCCCCGTAAAATTACGGGCTGCACAAAATAATGGGCATAGATTTTTTTTTTTTTTTTTTTTTTTTTTTTTTTACGGGGTATGACTGGAATCTCTGCTGCCGGCCTCTGCCCGTAATTTTACTGCATTTTTTTTTACAGTGTATATACAACCTTTCAGAAAAGCTTGCAAAAGTTTTAACATTATTTCGGTCATTAAATTAATACTTTCTATAACTTTAATTAAAAATAGCACAATTTTAATGGGATTCGTCGACAATAACGTTATGTAAAAACATTGGATGAGAAGATAGCAAACATAATCAATACTATAGTACAATTATTTTAAAATATCAAAATATTTTATCCGTTATTCTTTGAAAATGTTTTAACGAAATTTGAAACTTTGTTTTCAAAGTAAACATTTTTTATGTCTTATTAATGCGACTTCAAACTTAGGAATTTCTCTTTGAAATTATAAGTTTGCTAACTTTAGAAAAGAAGACTGATTCGAAGACATTTTTTTTTTAAATTTCAATTTAAATATTTTATTTTTTGTTTATTTTATGTTATTGCAATTTTGCGTTCACTATCTATTCTGACCGCACTATGTCATCGCTTCTAATTATTTTGCCATTGAATCGAATAGAGATATACTTGAAAATGAAACGTGTTCGAACTTCCATAATGTACAGATTTTTGGTTAATGTTTGTTTAATGTTTGACAAATTTTCTGTTTTAAATTTTAATCAAATTTATATCGTTGCACCACCAGGAAAGGATTTTGCTAAAATTTAATGCATCACTGATGAGAAAATATCTTTTTTATAATTTCAATTTGATTGTTATAGTATAAGTCTTTTCTTTTTTGTACATTAATCAGTTTTTATATATAATCTGTGTTTATTACACAATTCTGTTAATTTATTAGTACCAAAATGAATTATTTTTTAAATATACATATTTTTTCCCTGCAAGGATCGAAAAAGAGCTATTAACAAACAGAAATTAACCTATACAAATGAAATAAAAAAGTATTAGAAAATGTCTGGTTCAATATAGACAAATTCTTGTTTCGCGAGTTCTAATTTATTATGAAAATGTCACAATTTGTGACTTTTGTTGCATAATTGAATATCTGCATAAAATTCGTGGAAAGGTTAAATTTTAATATGTTGTGGGAAAAGAATTCTAAAGTGTTCTAGAAAATATTATGTCGACTAAATGCTTTATCTGGAATTGTGAAAGAATATGGCAGTGAATTAGCTTTTACGGAAATGTATTTTTTTCTTTAATTTTGCTTTTTAAAAAATGTTACAGTTTTACTCTTCGTACGAAATTTTATTATGTTATATAGTTAGATTCCACAAAGGTTCCATTGAAAGTAATAATTTAAACATTATTATTTTTCTATTTTTTCAAAGAAAAATTCAAATAATTCTGGCGCATATACGTTTATTTCTCGCGTTACTTTCTTGAGTACTTTTCAGTTGAAATTATATTTTATAGCACAAGTACTTCAGTTAAGTTTTACTATTGATTACCGAAACTGGCTGTATCTATTTAATACAAATGTTTGAATTTTTAACCATATGTTTTTTTTTTTTTTTATAACATAGCAGATTTAACGATAAGCAACCTGATATGAATGTAAAATAAAGAAAAAAAATACGCTTTTCCATTGAATAAACTAGATATCAGCACCGGTCGAAGTTTTAAGACTCAGGCCTGTCCCGGACGAAAACGCAAATATTTACAGTACATAAAACGCAGATATTTACAGTAAGAAGTAAAAACCCTGTAAAAAATATTACATATATATTTATGTAAAAATTTCAAAGTACAGGATTTTTCAAATTGTATAGCCATGGAATGTGAAATAACCATATTAATAACCTCTTAGAAAATTGCATACTTATAGATTCATTAAAAAAAAATTAGAGTGAAAGAAAAATATGTTTTAAAAAAATCTTTATTTTAATGCTCTATAAAGAAAAAAAGTACATTTTTAAACTATGTCTCTGTATTTATTAAACTAAAAAATTTTCTAAAGATCAACATGACGATTATTTTTATAGAAAAAAAAAATGCAAACCTAACATAATTCAGCCCAAATCTGCTGAAAAAAATGTAAGCCAGGGCCCGATCCCGCTCGAGTTTCATGAAAGAAAATTGGCCTGTGCAAAATGGACCCTTACAGATTTTTAACAATTTCCAACATTTTTGAAAAGTGTTTGTAGATTCGGTTTGTCTGACCGTCTGTCCGTGCTTTAACACGCATAAATATACTCGGATTTCCATTTAATTGAAATGTGTTATTCGGAATTTCTATGGCATGTTGGGTATTGAAAATTAAGTGTGTATCATTTATACACTGCAAATAAAAAGTGTTGATTTTACAGCATAATACTGGCAGCTGGGGTGCCAGTACTATAGCCCCCTATCTTTCCCCTACCTAAAAAATATAAATAAAACAAATCAATAAATCCCTCTAACAGTCACAGAATATATGTATAACAAACGCGTTCTTTCGTTTTTTGTGCCAGTAGACTCCGAAAATTCATAAAATTCAAATTGTCGTAATGCTGTAAGTTTTGGTTTGTACAAAAACGGAAAATTTTCTGACTTAATTATTAAAACATAAAGAATTTTTTTTTTTAAATATAATTTATAAGACGCACAGAAACCGTATAAATTTTTTTTTAGACAGAATACCTCATAGTTAATAAATTAACAAGTGCAATCATAATATTACCATAGCATTTGCTTCAATGGTAATTGGCCAAAAATACTGAAAATATGAAAAATATTTAAAAAAAAAAGAGAGAAAATATATATATATAATAAACCATAAAATGTTAATAATTTGAAGTTGATATCAAGTGAATACAAATGTATTTTGAAATTAAATATGAACTAAATATAATGGAAAATTGGATAACAAGAGATTTAAATTAGAATTGGATATGAAAAAAACACGTGTAGATATAATCATCAGCCTGGATGTATCCACACGTGTTTTAAAAATAATACAGTATTTCATAAATATTCTGGCATTTATGCTAAGATCAGTATATTCATCCAGGTATACTGTATTATTACCAGAAAACAATTGGAAATAGTAAAATTGGAAATAGTAAAATTGGAAATAAAAAACTTGTAAAGAACAGATAAAATATCTTTCTCACAATAATTATCAAAAATTCCTTAAACATCACAAGGTCTACATTTATACCAATACGACCACATGGCGCACATCATGAAATATCATAATCTTGATGAGTTGTGTTTTTGTATATGTTATGTTTACAGTTATTTTAATACAATGCATATTTTATAGACTTTTATAACTGATCATTAGTATCACTTAATATACAGGTGATCAGCAGACGCACATTCACCATGACTATATAAAGTGTAAACAATGTTCAACCATCTTAGTAATAGTCCTTATATGTTTGAATTGTATTATTTGCTATATCATTTGCTATATTTTATCGCACACTAAAACAAAATAAATTATTACGTAACATATTTATATTTATATGATGTAATAAATGTTATTTAAAAGAGTTGATAATTGAATTTATCAAAAAAATAGGATAACCATAAAGTTTTGCTTGATTTCGTATAAATCTAATATTTTTGTTTTTATTTATATCTGAGCATAGATATTTTATACGATGAAGGTAATTGATAATTATATTTATATATTGACGTAAATGGATTTTCATATCATGAAGAACAACTTTTGAAACATTTTTTAAATTGGAAATATATCTCTAAAACTAACGTTTAGGAATTAGCAATTGATCAACGATAAGAAGGGACAGGGTAGATTCAGGTTATTATTATTATTATTATTATTATTATTATTTTATTTCCACACTTCATTTATCTTAAAGGCAAATTTTTACATCTCTGTTTTGGAAGATATATAGATTCTTTGGAAAGAAATGTTGGATCCATAAAAAAACCCAATATTCCAATACATGAATTAAAGTGGAAGCATTTTTTTATTGCAGTTTCTTTATTTTTGCTTTGATATTCCAATTCGACTTTCATTTTAACCACAAATGAGTTTGATTGAAATAGCCAAATGCTTAAAAATTGATATATCACTTAGGGCGAAGTAAAATGTATTTCTCATGAACATCGATATTTCTGCATACATTTCCCTTGTTTAATAGACTGAAAAAATAGTCAAATTTTAGAAAAGTATTTAGAATTTTTGAATTTGAAAATCGGAAAAAAAAAGGGCTGTACGATTATTTTTTCTGAAAATTTGTTTCATATTCGCTTAGCGTTTAATGGAATCGAAAATATATATGGAAATTTATTGGCAAACGTCTGATGATATAAATTCTATAATAATATAGTTTACCATCGGACATTTCCAGCATCAATTACAAAAACGAATTTTCTTCCAATTTTTGGAATAATAATTGAAAACACATTTTTTTTTTTTCTAAAATGCCTTATCTTAAAATTAAAGATTTATTTGTTCCTAATTTAAAATGCTTAGGAATACTCAGATAAACTATGCCGTGTTTCTTTTTGAAATCAAGAATTGGCCCCTTATTTATTTTTTTTTTTTTTCTATTTCTATTTGTCAACAGCTTCTCGTGATTTAATCGAGAAAATTCATTCTATCAGTTTCTACAATGCGTGTGAGAATAAATTCAATATCTCTTTTGTTAATTTGACTTCTTTTGCTTTTTAACATGATCATGCAAAATGATTAAAAATTATCCTTTTTTCTACGAAAACATTCTCTTGACTTGTATTCGAAGGCAGTGCTGAAACTGATTTCAAAGCTGATCTTGATCTTTCTTACCATTGATGAAAATTCTAATAGTAGATAAACCTCTGCCGAAACGAATTCTACCTGCAATAATAAACTTTTCCATCTAGAACAAATATAGCAATTCAAATTTGAAGCTCTCATATCTACATACTAATGCTCTTACAGATGGGAATAGTGTTGATACGTTGATAGATCCACTGTCACAAAAAGCGGGAAAAGGAGAGGGGGGGGGGGGGAGCGAGACATTAGCGTCTAAATCGGGACATAAAAATGCGGTAAATCCTATGAAAACAGAACTTTGATACCATGGGTGATCAAGAAGTCTCCTAAGGGTTTTGAAAACTTAATAATTAGTAAACTAATGTCTAACAGAAAGAATCGGTTTTCACAGAAATGTTTATACACATGTGTAATTTTTGTTTCTAATGAAATAGAAAAAATACTATAATAGTTCCACTTTAGGTCAACAAGTGGCGCTACAATTGAGAATTATTTTTGCTATGGTAAAATCTGCATCTTTCTATTATTCATAGTTTTCTAATTATTAAGTTTTTAAAAGTCTTGGGACTTCTGGACAACGGATTCCTGTCTTAAAAGCAAACAAATCCTGGTCCCTACAGAAAAAATATCATACAATTATACCTGCTAATACGGAAACCTGTCTAAAATAGAATCTCTCTCTTTTGTCATTTGAGATTGCGTCTTAGTAAGTTTTACTGTTTTAAATAAACACTGTAATCTTATACAGTAAAACCTGTGAAAGCGGAATCGCTAGGGACCGAAACAAATTCTGTTTTGTAGTGGTTTCCGATTGAGCAGTTGTAATTGTATGGTATTCCTTCCATAGGGACTAGGAAATTTTTACGTTTAAGGCAGGATAGCGTTATAAACAAATTCCGTTTTGACAGGTTTTACTAAACAAAGTACAATAAAACCCGTAAAAACAGAATCAATAGAGATCTAACAAATATTTCGTCTTATACATATAGGTTTATACGGTATTCATTTCGGCCAATCCGTTTTAGTCAGGTTTTGGCCGCCAAAAGTCCAAATTTTTTTATAACACACAATTTCTTTTTAATTTATTTTAAATATCATGCTATTCGTTAGTCTACATCAAATGAAACTTAATGCAGTAAAATCTGTAAAAACAAAACCTGACTAAGACTGAATTTTCTTATGATTTTTTTACGCAGTGGTTCCGCGGGACGGATCTTGGAACCCCTGAAAATCCGTGACACCCAGCAACACTAGATCGGGATATTATGGCTTATTTGTCGCTGTTTTAAAACAAAGCGTCATTTTTTTTGTCACAGCTGATTCAATAAATTGAGAATTCTCTTAATTTAATTTTTTAGTTGTAATTTGTAAAGAAAAAAAAAACGTATTTAACTATTTTTATTAAGCCCTGTAATCTTAAATGAGCAGTGAATGTACCAACACTAACATCCATATAATTATTATAATTGTCAAGTGTTTTTAGTACAAGATGATTTTGAGAGTGATTTTACTCACTTCAGCAGATTTTAGAGACTTGCTTTTAACAACTGCTATTTTAAGAGAAATGTTGTTCAAGTGTATTTAAATTGTATAATTTAAATACACTTTTTGCGTACATGAATTTTTATATGTGGGTATTTATAAGTTTGCTTTCATATGCAATTACGACTAAATAAACAAGCTATATTTAGCTTCTAACCATTATGGAAAAGCGAAAATGAAATTAATATGAATCTTGCTAGACTGGTTTCTTTCACACTCGGAAATATTTCTGTTACTTTTGCAAGAGCTTGAAATCTTCTTTAAGGCGGTTCTCAAAAAATGATTTTCACCGCTTAACAATACGAACAATTCTGACACGTTCATCAATGGCACCGGAAGAAAAAGGGGAAGGGAAGATCATTACCTCTCTTTGAAGTTTAAAATTTAATTAATTAAATTTTCCTTTTCTCTAATTATTTTGAAAAAAAAATTTGTTTAAATAATTAAAAACTATGAGAAAAAAAAAAAGCTAAAGATTTTTTACGCTCTACGCAGACATTCTTCAGCAATCGTCTTTGATCTTTTATCGTCCTGTGGCCCATGTCCCCTTGACCCCTTCTCCACGATAGACAATATTTCTTTTTAAGTTAATGTGTTTAAAAGTTTTCTTAAACGGGGAGGTTCATGGGGAAGAGCGCCCCTGATAAAAAAAAAAAAATAAAAGAAAGAAAAGTAAAAAACAGTCTGTTCCAATTTTCCATTAAAAAATAGGCCTAGAAGCATCTTTCTTAGATTATTATAATTCTCAGCTTAATTTATTTCAAGTTTATATTCTTCATTTTTGGAAAATGCGACCTTGGTTGCGGACCACAGGCATTTCTGTTTAAAATTTTGCCCTTCCCTGAATTTCGTTCTACTGGTGTCCATGACATCCAGCACTCATTTTTAACACTTTCCAACATGGTCGAAAAGTATTTATCAGCTCGGTTTGTCTGTCTCCTGTCTGTTTACCGTCTGCCCATACTTTAACTCACGTAATTATACTCGAATTGCCAGGCAACTGATATGTTATTGAGGTTTACTATGGCTTATTCGGTATTGAAACTGAAGTACGTGGCATTTACAGTTCATTTACAGTGACACTCAAACAATTCCGTTACATTATGGTCTACGGGGAAAAATCGTTTGCAGTGTACTTTAATAATATTACACTATTTCAAACATATTTAAATTGATACATATCACTAAGGCACTACAAAAGGCTTACTATAGAATAACGTGTGAATAGCATTCATCGCTCATTTACAGGATCACACAAAAAATTCTTTTACAGTACTGTCTATCAATAATAATTGAATTATAATTGCTGGAAGTACGTTTTCAGTTGCGGTTACGCTTTTTTAAATTTAATTCATTTTTTGTATATTTCTTGGTGTACATGAATTCTATAGATCCTATACAGGGCTGCACGAAAAATCTCGAGTACATTTCCGTTTATTGGCGGAATTTGCTGTAGGGGTTCAACTGTTCATTTGTGCTTTGCGTTTCCTAACTGAAGTAAATTTTAGAATACTTTGTAGTATATATACAAATTTGTAGATCCTATACAAGGTTTCACAAAAGAAATCTGTTACTTTTCACACTATTGATAGTAATTACTGGATTTGTATTTTCTATTGTGTTATGTGTTTTCCAAATTGTTTACTAATTAGTTTTACTATTACTATTCTGTTGGTTAGTCATTGATGTTAAGTTAGTATAGATATCTGTTTTTGTAAATAGTTATTATTCTATATTTCTGTTATTGCTACTTTTATCTTTCTACGTGAAGATAGTGGATGTATTATTTTTAGTTCTGTAAATTAGGATAGTGTGTTTCCAATTTCTTTTATTATTAACTATCTCCCGCTGTCTGAGCTTGTCCCCTTACCAGTGTGTTTGCAGGAAGGGGACAAGCCCAGAATAATATAATATAAATTTCCTCCTGACTTGACCTTTGGGGAGGAAAAAGCAATTAAAGCGAGCGTCGTGAAGCGACTCCGTTTGCTGGATGGTATCGGGGAACTTAGCGCCGGAGTGTTATGGCCGTAAACCTTCAAGTTGGTGCTCCGGTTGGGCGTTTTTGTTTACTTAGACTTTCTTTTGCCATACTTGCTGTTTTTTTTTTTTTCGTTTTTATCTTTCACATACTGTGAAGTTTTATTACAGTATTCTGAATATATTGTAAAATGTTTCATAATCTATGCTTGAAACATGATTTTTCTTTGTTGGTAAACTTAAAGCATACGATTGGCAGGCATGACTACTGAAGTGATTTGGAATCTAAGAGCGTTTTTTTTTTTTTTTTTTTTTTTTTTTTGGATAAATGTATTACTTTTTGCATTGTAAGCGATTGTTGTTCCATGTCAACTTTCTCATTCTGTCACTTCCGACATTTGGCTTAAACTGCCAACTTTGACAGAAATTTCTGAAAAATTATCAGTTTTTAGTTATGATAAACTGTCATATTTCTTTTTATCGGTCATATGTAACTTTTTAATATAGCTCCCTCTCTCACTCCCCCCCCTCCCTCTCTCTCTCTCTCTTTCAGTTATCAGTATTAGGATTTTCCGACAATGATCTGCCGACAATTTTTTTTTCCAAATTGAATGCATTTATGTCCAATTTACACCCTTCCACCTCCTCCCCCCCCAAAAAAAAGTTTATGTATTAAGGCAGTGGTTTTCAACTGGCGTAACATGAGAGGACCTCATGTGCACATTTATTTACCAAGCCGTCAAGTTCTGGTGGTTTCTAACTAGTTTTATTATTTTTATTTTTATTTATTTATTTTTTTTTTTCAAAATTTTTATCTGGAACAAAAAGCGTTATTTTGAAACTTTCAAACAAAAACTTTCGTAGATCAGAATAGAAAAAAAAAAGTTATTCATACTCCAGCAACAAAAACTAATATAGTAACGCAAATATTTCAAAACAAAAAATGCTTGATGGCCTTGAAATAACTTATTAAATCTAAAGGTATAATGCTCTTCGGGCAACATTGCTTACTTTTTTCTTGGAATTCTCTCATAAAAGGAAAACCATTGCCTGACTTAATGATTGCGGTTATATGTTTGGATAAAATTATTTTGGTATAAATAGAATACATTCTGTGCAATTTGCACTTTAGGGTAAAATACTGTGTCGTATTGAGGAGGTAAATTATTTTTATACTTTATTTTCAGAGATATTTCTGTATATGAATGTTGCTTTTTTTTTTTTTTTTTTTTTACTTGTATATAATATATCATTTTGAGCGACATTCATCATAAGCCAGCTAAAACAAATAGCTTCAAAATTTATCTTTCAGTTTTATTACCATAAAACCTTTTCTTGAACAATATATATTTTTTAATGTTGTGTTTATTTAATTATTTATTTCTGGAACATTTTGAATTTCCATATCTTTACTTTTTTGTTTTTGGTTATATTTATGACTGTATGCATTTTCATGGTTTTGAATATAATTTCCTATGTTATGGAATGCATATTCATGAAATTGATTAAACATCTTAAGTTATATTCAGTTTTCCAACCATATCACTTTCGACAAAAAAAAAAACAGGCTGTGTTCAGTTTTCATTTTGATTTAATGAACTTTTTTGTGACAAAGCAGCTATTAATTTTATCTCTTTTAAAATGAATATTATAAAAGTATATAGAGCACTCCAATTATGGAAGTTACCAATTGAAATGTTCTCATAAAGTTGCAGTTCAGTTCAGGTTATCAAAAATTCCTCATTAGTGGCCGAGGGATTTTAAACTATTTTAATTGTTAAAAAAATCATTGTATTTACTGCAAGCACATGTTGCGTGTATTGTATAAGTTTTTGTATGTAAGTATGTATCTAATTTAAATATGTTATATGTGTTGTAAGCTGCTATACGTAAATATGTATGTATGCTGTTTGTGTAGTAAAATGTATGTATGTAAATAAGTATGTAAGAAAAGAAAAAGTACTAGATTTAATGCACGGTAACGAGTATTAAATGTAGAAATGAAAAGTATCAATGTGTGGAAGTAATTTAAAAGTTAAAAAAACGCGTAGAAACAGTCAGCTAATAAGGCATGTTTTAAATAGTGTTGTTGTTGTTGTTAATATAAAACTTTAAAAAAAAATTCTTTATCCGAATAATATTTTTTAAATGACTTTTTGTGTAAATTAAGTGGCTATTAATAAGAGTTAATATTAACTAAGGGAGGAACCTCTTTCGTTGCAAGCATTACAAATATTATTCACTAAAAGAAGGGAAAAAACAGTAAAACGAAACTTTTACTAAGCAACTGAAATCCCATTGACTGAATGGCTGCGTTTATTGGGCTTCCAATGGTTTACTTCTTCACTGTGCCAGTAGAACACAGCTTCAACAAGAACAAAAAAATCAGGAAATTTATATCCCTGCGTGATTGTTATGTTGTAAATGCTGTCACGGAAGTATCTCGAATTCAAATCAAAAATCGTGATGGATCATATTTTATTCCCGTTTAAAAAATATATATATTTGAAATTTTTTACTAGATATGCTTTAAAAATGTTATATAACATGGACGTATGCAGGAATTTCGTTGGGGGAAGGGCGGGAGGCACCTAGCTGGTACATTCACTTAGTAAAAGTGTCGGCCAGGTGAGCAGGGGGGGGGGCATTACCCTTCCCTTGATCTTAAAATTTAATTTAACTAAATTTTCTTTATTTTTGATTGTTTTGTTTTTTTAAATGGTACATTTCATACTTCCCCAGTGAGTTTAAAATAATTAAATACTAAGAGAAATAGAAATTAAGAATTGTTCTTAAAACTGATTGTTATGTTGTAAATGATGTCACTGAAGTATCTCCAATTCAAATCAAAAATCTTTATGGATCGTATTTTATTCCCGTTTAAAAAATATATATATTTGAAAATTTTTACTAGATATGCTTTAAAATGTTATATAACATAGACGTATGCAGGAATTTCGTTGGGGAAGGGGCGGGAGGCACCTAGCTGGTACATTCACTTAGTAAAAGTGTCGACCAGGTGAACAGGAGTGGGGGAATTACCCTTCCCTTGATTTTAAAATTTAATCTAACTAAATTTTCTTTATTTTTGATTGTTTAAAAAATATATATACATTTCATACTTCCTCAGTGAGTTTAAAATAATTAAATACCAAGAGAAATAGAAATTAAGAATTGTCCCCCCCCCCCCCCCGTGAAAGACAAATTTTGATTCTTTTTTTTTTTTTTTTTTTTTTTTTTTTTTACTTTCATGTGTTTCAAATTCATTTAAACGAAAGGATCAGTGAAGCAGATCCTTGAAAAAAGAATAAATTGTTTTAATTCTCCATTTTGTAAAGTGATTGTAGAAAAAAAAATTCTTCATTTAGCTTATTCCCCATTTATATTTTTTATTCTACAATTGTGGTTTGGGGTGTAGATCACAGGCACACCTATTCCAAAATATTGCTCCTCCCTAGATTTCTTCCTGCTGGCGCCCAAGTTTCTTACTAAGTATTTCAATTCATACTTTACTATTTTCAAAGATGTAGGAGAGTGCTACGACCCTCCACTGCACCTCCACCACCACCCCTCCTGCGTACGTCCATTCAATGTAATGCAAAATGCTTGACGATAATTTGTTTATGCTTAAATATATATCGGGGAGAAAAGATAAAATACCATGAAATTTAAATTATTGTTGTGATTCTTTATCCTTCATTAATCAAACTTACATTTTAGAAAATAACATAGCAGCTACATTTCTTGAGAATCCTTCTAATATAATGAATTTAATCTAATGTTGTAGAAAAGTGACGTCAAGTTTTAGAAGTCCCCGACCATTCTCATACGCTTTTTCACATATTGTACTCCGCTTATTGCATCCTCATTTTTTCAACCTCTCCGGTTGAATTTATTTGAACTCGGTAGAATTTATTTGTCAAGGTTATCTCCAAAAACACTTCGTTTTTATTGTGCATGACTGGAAGTTTAACAACATTTCAGATGACAGCAATTCCTTATAAAGATTGTCTGACATATCAACAAATTATCGAATGTAACAGTAATTAAAATGGTAGCTGATGTTTTGGAAGAGAAGAAGGGGCCCGCAGTAGAATCCGACAGCGATCATGAGGAAAGGGAACCTCCCAAACCAATTGTTGCAAAGAAAAATCTTTCATTAACAAAATAAGAAGATATATTTTGTCTTTGAATGCAATACAGATATCGGATATAATATGCTATATTCCTTAGAGAGAAAAAAAAATTGATTTCAGAAAACTGTCATCAAACAAAAAAAAACAAAAAAAGGGTTTTTTTTCTTTTTTTGTACGGCAGTAACAAATGGGTACGTATTGAATTGTAGAATAAAATACTACGTAACATACTTACTTACTATACTTTCCTTAATTTGTCATCCCTTTTACGAATTTTAATTCTTATTTTACTAATTTATATAATTTATAATGTAATTGTTTTGGAATATTATTTTACATTTAATGTAAACTCCGTTTAAGAAGTCCCTCCGATTAGTAAGTCATTTTAATTGGACTCGAGAGTGACGTACTAACGAGGTTTGACTGTAATTAATATATACGAATTCCGTTTGCCATTTTCAAGTATTTTATCATTGTTTAATAAACTGCATATATAATTAAAACATATGTAGGTGATAGCATAGTCCTCGTACTGTCTAAGAATTTCAGAAGTATACCAATGTTATAACAACAAATTAAGATGACCGCTTTTTCAATAAAAGCTTATGGGTGTATGTATTAAACGGGCTTATATTTGTGTCAATAGATATTCTTTGTTAATGTTGATCATTATTACATGAAACGTTCCCTACAAATGAAAATACGAGGTCTTAAAAAATAATATTAAAAGTGACCTTATTCATTTCAGGACAAATAAATAAAAAAGTGAAAACTTGCATCACCTGCTATTTAAATCCTTCACAATCGCTTTGTTGCATACGCATATAATGTTGTCAGTTTCACAAAGACGACATTCAAAGTTTTTCAGTATCAGACACGTATTTTTTTCATCGAAACAGGTATTCAAATAGCGATATGAGAAAAGGGAAATTTTTTTTTTTGTCTAACAGCTTACTACATGTTCTTTGTACAATGATCTTATAATCAAAATTAAAAATTGTATATTTCAAAATTATTCGTAGAAAAACTTATTTTTCAAAATACTGTTAAAAAATATGTTATTTTCAAATAATTTCATTGCTGAATTACCGTGCCTAAAATTATTTTGTAACACGTTTAATTTACTGTTAATCCTTAGTTTTATTATTTAATCGGTCTAATAAATTATTGCTTTTTATACTGTATATGATTCCTACTGGTTTATTTTCACTTCATCACTTATGCGTTATTAGAAAATATCTTCACATTGTTTTCAAAAATTGTATTTCTATAAGAATGCAATGCTATTGAAAATAAATAATTATATCAATACAAATCACTTCATAAATGATTTCATATTTTCTGTGAAATACACAAAGCAATAATGTAAAACTCCTCTGGTGATTTATGGCTTTAAATTTGAATTGATTAATATTTTCCATCTTGCAGGATAATAAACATTTAGAAAAACTTCCTATAGAGAATATGCAAAAAAATTGTATAATTTTCTCAGATTTTCTGACCTGAATAACCTTTAAGTGAAACCAGTTAAAAATTGACAGTAAAAACTTAAATAGGATTTTTAGTTAAACTTAGACACAATCTCCAATTTGACCAGTTTGTAATGGACTTATGTGCCAGTCAGTGATCTAAGAATCAGTATTTCTAAAGGTGTAAGATACTAGCCTCTGTACCTAGACGTCGTTAGTGATCCTGACGTACAAATATTCACTCTTTAAATTTTTGAAAAACGGGTGGTTAGAAAAATACCTGTCAATAAACGCCACGCAGATAATTTTAATATTTCCTAACCAGCTTTCTCTATCACCTTAGACAAAATTCAGATAAAATGGTTTTCCGAGAGCATAATATATCACAGGAAAGGCCATTTAAGATTATAAATTTGTTAGATAAAACAAAACTGTATGGTAAACCACACAGATTTCGGAAATGCTTGCCTTTACATGACAGATGACTTTACGAATTAATAACTTCTAAAATTTAGCAGATTTATTTGTTCATAATAATTCCACAATTTCTCCGATAATATAGTATTCCCATTTACAACAAAAGGTATAACTTCAACTCAGAAACCTACAATGAATCAATCAGTTAATGATCTATTGAGTGAAAAAAGAAAGCTGCATTAGCACTGACATTCTGAATAGAAAAAAAAATTCTGAAATTTCTGTATGGATTTCTTGAAATTTCTTTAAAAAGACAGAATAAGTTAGCAATTCGCAGCATCATTTTAGGAAATTGAAGCTTTGAGCGAGTATTGTTGATTAATGTATGAGAAACTTAAGTTATTATTATTATTATTATTATTCTAAACATGTTTTTACTTGCGATGAGACTAGACTTTTTCTAAAATAATGCCTATAAGAATGAACCATGTCATGGCGTGACAAAATAAACTAAAAGTCATAATTCTACTTTGCTGAAATGCTGATTGATCTGAAAAGTTGACACCTTTAGTGACTGATGTTGAATCTAAAATCATCGATTTTTCAAAGTGTGAATAAAGTTATACTGTTATTACTTTTATAGTAAAAAAGGCGTGTAAGAACTTCGATATATTTTGAAATTTCTTCATACATTTAATGCGGTTACAGAAAGAAAATAATGAAAGGGGATTCCGTTTATTGATTAGCGGACTACTCAAGCTTTAGAACTCATTCCTTACAAAAAACGTATTTTTCCGACAGATTTTATCAGTGAGTTTCAACTTCTTAATTTGTGAATTGTACGTTGCCTAAAGTGCACTACAAAAAGATATGGGTTTAAAATTTTAAAAAAAGTAAAAAAAAAACCTGGAGGCACTTTTTATTCTCATGGTCCATGGCCAGGACTTACGGGGTACGTAGTTTAACATACTAAAAGTCCTCATCGATCCGATATGAGCTTTCACCAGCAGGGGGCGCGAATGATATTGAAAATATGTTTTTTATAACTATCTCATTACTGAAGTCATCTAGAAAAAAAAATCCAATTAGAAAGATGTAGACAATTTAATTTCCTTCAAAAAGTGTTTATAACATGTTTTTTGTCCCACCAACGAAAATCAAATATAGTGAACATACTTGGAAGAAAAACGATAAAAAATACGGAAAACCGGCTGCTATTTTCAAAGAAATTGTATGAAAGTCTAAAATTCTTACTTTTGAAGAAAGGAGGTAAGTGTATAACATCCCTTATATACTTATTTCCACACCACTCTTGAGGTAAAGTATTTAGCGCATTTTTTTTATTGTGGTTACCCGTAGGCATAGTCTACAGATAATGACTGGCTTATTCAAATATCAATCGTTTCACTGCTTGAGTAGTCATTTGCACATCTTCGATTTCTTCACCCGATTCAGTTTCGTCATGATCTGTATTTTTTTCTTCAGTTGTTGTATTGTCTTCAGTATTTTCTGGTTGGCCTTCGATACCATCACTAAATTCAGGTGTAGCAATTCCCCCATCCTTTGCAATCGGCAGGATATTATCAATATCCTCCTCGTCTTCTAATTCAACTTTATATGCATTGTGACATGGAACTTCTCCATAATTTACGCAAAAATCGGAACATTTAAATCCGATTTTTTGGCATCCACACGCTTTACCAAATCCTTTGGAACAAGCACAAAAAATTGATTCAATAATATGTTTTGGTGCGGGCGGTAAGGTAGCTGAAGTTGGAGACAAATTAGGTGAATTTTGCCAGCACCAGTTCTCAGGAAGAAGTTTATTGCCCAACCACTATTGTTTTTTATGATAACCACGTAAACTGTGCAATCTAGCTGCTTCCTCAGTAGGCGGCAACGATGAAAGGCTTTTTTTTAACAAATAGCAACTCCTTTCTTGAAACATATGTAACGGTGCTTGTTCAGAGAAATTTCTGCTTTACTATCATATAAAGCAAGAAAAACAGTTTTTCCTGCCTCGGATATTTATTTCAATTTGGGATTCTTTACCTCTTTTAAATGTGTTGGCAGCTTGAATATTACGGACTCCTTCCTTTTAAAAAAAAAATTTATAACGATATTTTCCTTTCCAAACAATGCTGATGTAGAGTCACAACCTGTAAAAGTTTGAATGAACAATTTGTGGTCTTTCAGAACTGCATCATTATTGAGACTGTGCGACGAATACAAAGTGGTTATAATTCTTGCTCAATAAAAAAATATCTCTGTCTCTGGAGGTGCTAAGGCAGTCAACAATACGAGCAAGTCAATATCATCGCCGACAATAGCAGTATGCACACCAGATTTTGCTACTTCAATGGCTGTGTTAACAATAAGTGTGTCAGCATCGCCTTCTGCTTGTTTCGCTTCGAAACCATTCTCTATAAATTTCCCCATGAGCATACAGATGAGGTGTGTTTTATTTTGCTGATTACATAAAAAAAATTATTGACTAATAGACAAATTCATTTCTTCGTTAAAATCGATATCGGGAGTTACAGTTTTCGAATACCGATGATTTCTTTCGGCCGTTTTGGTATTATAAACTTTGTTAGATTAACCATCGAAAACGAATTTCATCATATTTGATATAGTGAAACATAATTAAAATACGCTGCAAACATTTTCCCACTTAGACCGTTATATAACAGAATTCTTTTGTGTGACCCTGCAAATCAATGATAAAACTTAGTTCCCCTTATTCTACAGAAAACATGGTTTAGTGCACCTCAGAACTTCATATTAGTTTTATTACGTTTGTAACAGTGTAACAACATTAAGATACACACGCAATTCATTTTCCCAATAGACCATTATGTTACAGACTACTTTTGAGTACTCCTGTACATGAATTATATATGCTACATGCTACATACATAATTTTCAATACCGAACTTGCCAAGCACGTAAATTCAAACTGACCGACCAGCCACAGCCATTTCGGGAATTGGCCGACGGCCTCTGGCCATTTCGCGAACTGGCCGACTGCCTCTAGCCATTTCGCGAATTCGCCGGCCAATTTCCGAATTGGTCAATCAATTTAACACGAAGCTAGCCATTTCGCGAATTGGCCGGCCAATTAGCGAACTGGCCAATTTCGGGATTTGGCCATAACATATACAACAAAACGGCCCTTACTTAAAAAAAACAAGAACGAAAAATCATGCGTCAAGCATAGATTATGTAGCACTTTCCAACGCTTCCAAAATAATTTTACAAAACATACCGTTTAATAAGCTAAAAGATAACATCTAAGTAAACAATTTGGAAAGCGCATAACATATTTAAAAACATAATTTCAGGAATTTCCAACATATACAATATTCGGAAAAATATCCGAATACTTTTATTCAGCCCTGTATATGATCTATAGATTTGTATATGCTAGGATGCTAAATTTTAGTTTAGTTAGGAAACGCGTAGCACAGTTTAAAATTATCTTTCTGGAGTTTCTGTCAATAAACGGAAATGTGTTCGCGAACTTTTGTGCTGCCCTGTATAGGATCTACAGAATTTATACACACCACGTAATAGACAAAAAGCGAGTTAAAATTAAAATCGCGTTTAGTAACTTAAAACGCACTTCCAAGAATTTGTGTTAACAGACAGTAGAGAATTCTTTTGTGTGTCCCTGTAAATGAACGATACTGCTATACATACACTATTCTGTAGTAAGCCTCTTGTAATGCACCTTAGATATATATATATAAATTTCAATGCGTTTAAAATAGTGAAACATTATTTAAATAAACCGCAGACGATTTTTCTCCATAGACGTCATGTAACGGAATTCTTTTGACTGTCCCTGTAAAGTAACTATAAGTGCTATGCACACCCTATTCCATATTAAGCTTCTTCTAATGCACCTTAGTGATATATATAAATTTCAATGCGTTTAAAATACTGAAACATTATTTAAATAAACCGCAAATGATTTTTCCCCATAGACCGCAATGTAACGGAATTCTTTTGAGTGTCCCTGTAATAAAACTATAAGTGCTACACACTTCCGTTGAAATAGGGAACATGCTATAGATAACGACAATAACATATAAAAATTGCAGAGCAATTCGAGCATATTGACGGGAGTTAGAGCACGGACAGACGGCCAGACGGCAGACGGCCAGACGGCAGACGGCCAGACGGCAGACGGCAGACGGCCATACGGCCAGACAAACCGAAGTCATAAGCACTTTTCAACTAGGTTGGAAAGTGCTAAAAACGCCTCGTATATATATATTATTAGATAAATATATATATTTACACATGAATGCATACATAAGAAACGACATAAATTTGCACAAACATCTATGTTCATTAATACGTGCATCTTTATTTTTTCGGTTTAATTTTTTTTGCAAATTATGACTTTTTGCAGATGCGAAAAATTTTCAAAAGGGAATTAATATTTTCCTGAAGTGCTCTGCTCAGTCTAATTACCTGAAAGAATGAAAAGTTTTTTGTTGGTTACGATAAGATTTGAAAATATCATTTGATCTTTTTTAACACTTTCCAACATAGTTGAAAAGTGTTTATGATTTCGGTTTATCTGGCCGTCTGGTCATTCTCTAACTCTCATAAGTATACTCGGATTGACCTGTAATTTTTATATGTTATTGAAGTTTGCTATAGCACAATTGCTATTAAAAATGAAATGTGTAGCATTTATAGCTCGTTTACAGGGACAGTCAAAAGTACTCCACTACATTCTGGTCAATGGGAAAAAAGATTTTTAAGTGCATTTTCATGATGTTTACAACATTGCAAACATAATAAAATTTATAAGCATTTATGAAATGCTCTAAAACATGCTTTCTGTATAATGTTTGTTGCAAAGCATTTATTATTCATTTATAGGGTCACAGAAAAGAACTGTGTTACATAATGGTCTACGGGAAAAAATCGTTTGCAATGTATTTTAATGATGTTACACAATTTCAAGCATAATGAAATATTTTATATGTATTAGTCAGATGCACTATAAGTTGCTTACTGAAAAGTATTGTGTGCATTGCATTGATCGTCCACTTACAGGAACACACAAAATAATTCGGTTATAGTACTGTCTATGTTCGACAATTGCTGGAAGTGCGTTTCAACTTTGGTTTGCGTTTTTCAGTTTAAATAAATGTTTGCATAGTACGTAGTGTGTATAAATTCTGTTGATCATATACAGGGCTACACAAAAGAATTCGTAAGTATTACTGACTATGGGAGTGATTTGCTTAAGGGTAGTTTTTAATTGTGTTATGCATTTCCCTGCTGAACTATATTTAGAAGACTAATAGAAGTTTGTGGAATACAAATAAATTTATATCAGCAAGAACAAAGAAAAAGATACATTGCCGTTTATGGATAGTAATTGCTAGAAGTGCTTTTTAAGTTGTGTTATGCGTTAGTGATCTGAATTAAATTTGGGCTTAATATGTGGTGTATACAAAAGTTTTTAGATAATACACAGGGCTGTACAAAATAGTTCGAGTGCATTTCCATCGATTGGCGAAAATTGCTGAAAGTGAATTTTCTAACTGAATTAAATTTTAGCATGCTGTGTAGTATACACTATGTTTCCAATGATGACCGGTCACTTGCGATTTTAGACGTTTTGTTAAATATCTGGAAAGATACATGAAGAATTATCCTGTAACTTCAGGAGTGTAAACAACATGATAAACGTCATATATTTCCGTGAAGATTTTTTCCCGAAACCCCATAAGGGGCCGTCAACAAATTGAAGAAAAACTAATATATTTTGGATAACCCTGTAAAAACTAATATTTCAAAAGCATTCAAACTGTAGATTATGATTAAGTGGATTATTGTAATAATTTGGGTTCATTTGTATGAAGATAGCATGTATACTCGAAGAGAAATTGAGGTTTTTATAAAAACAGTCCCAAATTTTACCAAGTTTTTTGCTTATAATTTGCAGAGTTTTTAATATAAAATCAAGTTTTTTTCAGAAAATATGACAAAACAATACCCTGTAATCAGAATTAAAAAATAATAAAAATTGCATGAAAAATGAGCAGATTTACTAAATATTGTTTCACTGCACATGCGCGAATTCAATCAAAATACACTGTGCATAATATATTAGCTAAATGTATAGACCAACTTTTATAAAAGTCTCAAAAACATAGCTGAAAATTCTGATAGTAATCGTCGATAGAATAAGCTCGAAATTCGCTGTTTTCAAAAGGAAGCAAAAAGATGAGGGGTTGTATCAAATATAGAATGAGAGACACTTCATTCTTATTATGTCAACTTTGATAAGCTAGTACATTTGGATACAACCCCTCATCTTTTTGCTTCCTTTTGGGAACAGCGAAATTCGAGCTTATTCTATCGACGATTACTATCAGAATTTTCAAGCTATGTTTTTGAGGCTTTCATAAAAGTTGGTCTATACATTTAGCTAATATATTATGCACAGTATATTTTGATTGCATTCGCGCATGCGCAGTGAAACAATATTTAGTAAATCTGCTCATTTTTCATACAATTTTTATTATTTTTTAATTCTGATTACAGGGTATTGTGTATAATTTTGTTTGTCATATTTTCGGAAAAAACTTGTTTTTATATTAAAAACTCTGCAAATTATAAGCAAAAAACTTGGTAAAATTTGGGACTGTTTTTATAAAAACCTGAATTTCTCTTCGAGTATACATGCTATCTTCATACAAATGAACCCCAATTATTACAATAATCCACTTAATCATAATCTACAGTTTGAATATTTTTGCAATATTAGTTTTTACAGGGTTATCCAAAATATATTCGTTTTTCTTCAATTTGTTGACGGCCCCTTATGGGGTTTCGGGAAAAAACCTTCACGGAAATATATGACGTTTATCATGTTGTTTACATTTCTGAAGTTACAGGATAATTCCTCATGTATCTTTCCAGATATTTAACAAAACGTCTAAAATCGCAAGTGACCGGTCATCATTGGAAACATAGTGTATAAGCAAATTTATAGATCATATACAGGACTAAACAAAATAATTCGACTACTTTTTGGACTATGAAAGGTAATTGTTAAAACTGGATTTTTCAAGGTGTTATATATTTTCTGAAATGTTTACTTGCATATTTTCTTTCCCCTATTTACCGGTGAAGTTTCGTTACTGTTTTATGGATATGTTGGAAAGTGTTTCATAATCTATGTTTGATGCATGATTTTTCGTTCTTGTTTCTGTTGACATCGGGAAAAAAATTACCTCACAAGTTGTTTGAAACGTCTATCTGTATTTTAACGTTTATCAGTGTTAAGAAACTGTTTTGCACGTAGAAAATAAATATGTACAGTAATCCATTAACATTCGCGAGGGTTACGTTCAGGAAAACCTCGCGAATGTTGAGTCTATCTATCTGCACTAAAATATGAGTTACGTTCTATAAAATTTTAATTGGAGTGGCACAGCATTTCAAAGAACTAAATGATAATATGTATTAACAATACCTTCTGCATAGCATGATGTAGAAGGTGAATGTTCACACATGTTCATAAACATGAAATTTATTGATTGAAGATAATTCAAATTAACTGACTGGAGAAATACTTACAGCTAAAAAAGCCTAGGTTTTTATATAAAGTAATTTCGACTCTCTCTATTCGCAAATCGCAAAGTGATGATAATGTATTAGTGAGTCAGTATGTGATACAATATTAAAATACGATATTTAAATACAGCTAAATGATTCAGAAATTCTTTTATTTCCTATCTAAGTGCAGCTTAACTCCATCTCTACGAGAACCTGCACATTTTAAATTAATATATTGAAGATGCCGTTGACCCCCTTTACAACTTTTTATTATATCACCTTTGCAATGAGTATTCTGCTGTTGTTATTATTTTGCTTTCCTACAACACTCGCTCCTTTTTCAGTTGACAATTGAAAATTGATTTGTAAATATATACTCAGAAAACAAGGGAAATAATCTTTAACAACTATAAATTCTGAAAAAGAAAGCGATAATAATAATTTTAAAAAAATCGCGAATAATCAAGTCAGATTCTCGCCAACGTTAACCCTTACAGGACCATAAGATGTTCAAGACTAAATATGCCAATACAACACAATATTTTAGCTATTGTGGGTGTAAAGTAAGAGAATATCACCAGAAAAACATAGCAGGGTGTATATAGGTTTCCTATAATTTCATGGGAAATATTTTTCTCTATGGACCATAAAAGTAAATAAACGAAGAGTTAGGTTTATTATATAGGTATTTTATTTATTGCTTTGTAATACAACAAACATAATAAAAATTATCAGAAAAGTAAAATAAATAGTTAGTTATGGTATTCTAATTTTCTCAAGTCCAAAACACTTTCAAGATATTATTAGTTCAGCCCGCGAATGTTTTGGTTTTGGCGCAATAAAGTTTGACAGTTCTTTTTTTTTTTTATTCGTTCAGAAACACATTTGCCGCCTTGGACATACGTTTTATTTTGACATTCAGTAAAAAAAATATCGATTCACTAATAATTGAACAATCGATAACGATTTTTGTAGAAGGGGAAAATATTTCCCTTGAGCTTGAAAGGGTTAAGTTTTTCCGCATTTTCATATTCGCGAATAATCGAAACTCGCGAATGTTAAAACCGCGAATGTTGAGAGATTACTGTATAAGATAATTTGTTAAATTTTGACATTTGAAAATCCAAATGTATATCCTATAAAAGAATTATATATTAGAGTAAAAAAATAAAAACATATAAAATGAATGAGATAAAATTAATATATATATATATATATATATATATATGTGGATTTATTTATTTATTTATTTATTTTTTTTTTGGTTTTTCTAGGGGAAGTAATTAGACTTTAGCATTAGATTATTTCGTGCACATGTTCAATATTAAATTTTATTATGTGTTGACATCATGTTATTATGAAACATCTATATCATATGCTGTATTTAGTTGAAATATTGAGAAATGGTGGTGTATTTTATCTCTAAACATTTTCTCTGGTAAAATTGTGCGTTATTTAATAGTTAATCTTTAATAAATCTCATGTGAAAATGGTTGGTGGGTAAAAAAAGGGAATTTAGAAAATCTGAAGATCGATGGAAAAGGAATGTTTACAAATATTGTTCTACATTCACATATTCTTTTTAGGTATTCCCACGTTAATCATCGTTCAGAGTTTTTTTTTTACTTATTTCCATTGAAAGACCGTTTTATTTTTGTTTTGAGCAACTCTTCGTAACCATTTTGAAAGGAGGGGAAAAGGCCTAGCTAATAAACTTTGAGGTACTTGTAGCTTTTGTTTTACGTAAATGAAAGGTAAGCATAAACAAAAATAAATAAATAAAAATATTTCATTTCTTTCTTTTTAAGATAATAGAGAACGTTTTTTAAATGAATTATGATTCTAAGAATTAAAAATTACTGAAGTCTACGTTAGTAACTAACATTTAATAAAGTTTACTTTTAAAATATAACAAAAATATTTATATCTGTATGTTTAATGTGCACTTACGCATCATAAAGGATTCTGCTATTTTTATAACACAAATTTTATTAGTAAAATCATATTGAATGCAATTTTACCGTATTTAAATAATGTTGTAACTGCAACCAAAATTACCCTAAATATATTAATTTTCATCTAATCAGAATAAAGTTAAATATATTTTAAACTTTGTGGTCAGAAAATAACCCGCTTAAAAATAAATATATAAGCCTGCAGCTATAATAATAATAATAATATATAATATATAATATACTTTTGAAATAAAAAAATAACTTACAAGTTCTTATAACAAAAATTACCGAATCTCTTATTTAAAGATGACATGTAAATATACTTTACATTAATTGTTATAAAAAAAAAATACATAGAAAACAATCTGTATTATTTGTTTTATATTTTTTAAATGTTTATTTTAATAATTATTGAATACTAATTTATTATCTATATTTACCATTCTATAATTTATTAATAATGTTAATGAATTGTTCTTTTATTACTTTTTTTTAAATGTTATCCTTCCTTTTATCCTCATATCATTTTACTCATTTTTAGTAATGTCAGTTTCTTTGTTGTATTCATACCAATTCTAGAAGGCCGCACATGTTCTTTTATCCTTACTCTTTTTAACACTTTCCCACACAGTTGAAAAGTGTTTATGAATTCGATTTGTCTGTCAGTCGTCTGTCTGTGCTCTAACTTAATATACTCGGATAATTTAATATACTCGTAAATATACTCGGATTGCCGTGCAATTGATAATATATTTTATTGAGGTATACTATGGCTTGCTCGGTTTTGAAAATGAAGTGTGTAGCATTTATAGTTTATTTACAGGGACATTCAAAAGAATTACGTTACATTACGATATATGGGTAAAAATCGTTTGCGGTGTACTTTAATAATGTTAATAATGCACCAAATTGACAGACACGAAATAACCTTAGCATATTTAACATATAGAGGTGTCATCTTTATGTTATATAAACGGTTTAATACGCTTAATTGAAATGATTTTCTTTTTATTATTATTCAATAAAGTATTTCTGTTCCAATACAACTGCAACTGCAATTGTATATTCTCTGTTTATTGCTTTTTCAGTTCATGTTATGTAAAACTAATATTTTCTCTGTAGCTTCATATTAAATGGATCTGCAGATAGCGAGAATGAAAAATAGAACTTTATCATTTTTTTTCCGATTTGTAAAAAGAATATTTTGTTAATAAACTAAACTACTACTAGTAGTGAAAAAAATAGTTACTCAACTTATTTTTATATAGAAAATTCTCCAAAATTAAAAAAATCTTTAAATATATGTATTGAGTAATTTATAAATTTCTCATCAATAAAATTATATCTTATCTCTCCTCCCTTTTTTTAATTACAAAACTGAATTAAATATTTTTACTTTTATTTTTAAGCTTTCACAATATACAGATGACTATTTGTTCTTAATTTGAGTGTGTTATGTCTTTTTTTATTATTATTTTATACTTTTGTGTTGTAAAATTCTATGGTAGTATTACACTTTAAATAAAGTAACTTAAATTCAAATGTGTTATGTCTTTTTACTTACCCATCATACGTAGTATAGGGTAAGTCTTGTAATCGTTTTGAAAATAGATTTTTTTTTTTTTTTTTTTTTTTTGACGGATTTACACGTTTCAGACACTGGAGATTCCGAAAAACATATTTTTAGAAGAAAAAAAAATGCCGTCCGTCTGTGTGTCTGTGTGTCTGTAAACGCTCTATCTCCCGAAAAAATTGAGATAGAGACTTGCAATTTGGTATGTACTTAGTATGTAATAATGGGAAGAAGCCTATTTCATTTCAATAACCTCGATTAACCGGAACTATTTTTTTCGGACTCTCGAAATATTCGTTCTGATAAAAGGTATATAAAAATTTTCGAAATTGTTTATTTTAAGAAATGAATATAAAAGACAATAAAAAAACAAATTTTGCATAAAGCATGAACTCGATCGGATAATTAGTTGCCGAGATATTTGAAATCCTATTTTCCACACTCTTCGATTTTTCATGACCCTGTATTTCATCTAAATTTCACTTTAAAGATATATTTTAATTGTAAATTTGACACTTAATCAGATGCAATAAACCGCTAGTTAATAGGATTATTATTTTTGGAGTTATAAGGAAAAACCTCTTTCAAGCAATTCAGTAATCGAGCCTTTAAAGTTTATGACGTCATTAAGCCACGATTTTATTTGAATTGCAATGCATTTTATAAGTAGTTTCCACATTTTTATTTTAATATTTGACATTATGCATATCCATTATGGGTAAGTATTACGGTGGCCTCCAACGACTAGTTTTATTATTATTTTACACTTTTGTCTTATAAAATTTTATAATAGTAATACACTTTAGATAAAGTAACTTAAATTCATCAGAAAACTTTAAAAACCTCTGTGCGTATTTCAAGGTCTTCTCTATCACTTCGCATAAAGTCTTACTTTCTGTACCTCGTATTAAATGATTCTACAGTTTGTTTTCGTGTTTGTCTGAAATTATATATATATACTAGGGGGCTCAGCCCCCTACTCGCTAACGCTCGCCAACCCCCCGTGAATTGCGAAGAATCGTGTGATTCGTGAATTGCTCGCTTCGCTGGCTCGCCCCTTTTTTTCAGCAATTCTAGCCGGAATAAGTTCTACTATAAAACATTTGAACATATGAAATTGACAATTTATTTTAATGTAAAAAAGTAATTCTCCATTGAAAACACAACTGAAAATGCATTTATTTGGCGCTACCAATGGACATATAAATCATTTATATACTATGAAAATGGGATTTTTTGTACAGCACGACTTAAATTCATTAGAAAAAAAAATACGTTATAGGAAGATAGTTTGTTTTATTTCATCAATACACCAACAGATGGCGGCAGGTGATATCTGGACAGTTGATTTTTTTTTCTCCGTCTTTTGAGTGATTGAAATTCGTAAATGAATTCTAAATCAGAGTTGAGAATTCATTTGAAATTAACGATATTGCTCATAATTAAAATGAGGAATCATCTCAGATGCTTTGGATTACGTACATGTTATTTTATTTTTAATAATTGCAAGTTTGAGTTTCATTCTATGATTTCACTTCTCTCACACTGACCGCCATATTGGACGGAGGCGGAGCTGATCTAACACAATCTTGTCTGTTCATTGGTCTGAGCTCTGGAAACTACAGTTGTTGCCAAATCATAAGTTACAAATTCAGTCCTTTTTTCGCGCCACGTAAGACAAATATATATATAGACCAGAGGGCCCGTGCGAGGATTTCGCACTGAAATCTAATATTTTTTAGGTACTGCTCTATTATCCCGTCGACCACTTTTCATAACAAAAAACTATCGCCAAACTGTAAGATCAAACGCCAAAAATTCATTCCCATTTACTTGATGTCAGAAGCATAACACGCGTTTGTTACGTCATCAAGTGGTTTTTAATTCGACATTTGCGTGTATTTTTCATTATGTTTTACTGATTTATTAGTTATTTCATTAATTAAAATAACAATTGTGTCCTTAAATTCTTATATTTTATTTATTTATTTATTTTGATATTCCAATGGCAACGTTCTCCCGTTTATTTGGCGATAGTTTTTTGTTATGAAAAGTGGTTGACGGGATAATAGAGAAGTACCATTTTTTATCAATATGTAATATTTATTAGATGGAAGTTTAAACTTCTAAAGAAAAAGCAAGGATAAAAATATCTGCAGAAAACATTCAGTTGTTAGTCAAGCCAAAATATCATGTAATTTATTCCATCAAAGTTAGAGTAAAAACTGATCCAAGATTGCTAAACGCACGCACGAGAAAAAAAAAAATAACAATCGTATTTTAACTGCATTAGAGGATGACGTCATCCGCTTCGGGAAAAACATGGGACATAGAAATATCAGTATAAACATTTCAATTTCAATTTCGCTTTTTAATCATAAATATAAAATAAAACCCGTGCGGTGTTTTTTATAATAATTGCTATGAGTATCATATAATGTGGTATTTTATTTTTTTGGCAACAATAATTTCAGGAAAACCTTTCATTTCTTTTATGAAGATTTAATTTTTTAATTTCAGCAAATTTTAATCAAAAACATGTTTTAACGAATTGTTAACTGGGCTATGTCAGAAGCCTGTTCTAAAACCTTTCATATGGTATCTCATTCGTTGTTCTGCGTTTCATATTTTCTGAGTAAAAGGGATGTTGACAGGAGAAATAATATATAAGGATTGGGTTGAGGAAAAAGTAATTTCGTTTTTTTCCTGTTTTTCCAAGATAATTTATTCATATAAATTTCAAACACTAATTAATGATATATGTGCCATTTTGATCGATGGCCTTTTGACACTTTTCCGGTAAAACCATAATTCCGTAACTGTAGAACTTCTGAGATTTCTGGGCGAAAAACTGAACCAAGTGATTTTTACAAGCCTGTTTTGAAGCCAGCTATACACCATCAAGAGAGTTCTGCAGAGATCGAAACAAATAGTAGTCGAACGGGTAAATGTGCAGGTTATAGAGTGGATGCATCAAAACTTCCCAGCCAAGCTCTCTCAATTTTTGCCGAGTCACTAAAGAGGTGTGTGGTCTGGCGTTGTCGTGATGTAAGACAACGCCTTTTCTATTGATCAATTCTGGTCGTATTTTTTAATCGCCTACTTCAATCGCATTAGTTGTTGACAATAGAGAGTCGAATTAATGGTTTGGCCAGGTTCGAGCAGCTCATGATGAACAGTGCCTTTCCAATCCCACCAAACACTCCGCATCACCTTCCTTGACGTCAATCCGGGCTTTGCCACTGTTTGTGAAGCTTCTCTGGGCTTCGACCACGATCTTTTTCGAACATTATTATCGTACGTGATCCACTTTTCACTACCCGTAATCATTCTTTTCAAAAATGGCTCGATTTCGTTTCGTTTCAGCAACGATTCACAAATGGAAACTTGGCCCATTAAATTTTTCGCTGTTAATTCATGCAGATCCCAAGTATCGAGCTTCTTTTGGTATCCAATCTTATGTAAATGGTTCAAAACTGTTTTTTGATCGATATTTAGTTCCATAGCGATGTCGTGAGATGAAGTATGTCGGTCTACCTCGATTTTGTTCGAATTTCATCGACTTTTTTCGACATTTGGCCAGCCAGGGCGAGGTTCATCTTTATCATCAAATTTCCGGAACGAAAACGAGCAAACCAATTCTGACGCTGGCGTTGACTTAAGCACTCATCACCATAAACACCACACAATTTTCGATGAGCCTGCGCTGCATTTTTTCCTTTTCGGAATTAGAAAAGAAAAATATGACGAAAATGACCTTCTGAAATCTCCATTTTCAAAGCACAATAACTTTTTACTGAGTAAACAGATAACGCTACCCTTAAATCTAGAATGTTCTATGGACTGTTACCTTTCAAACGGTCTATAGTATGGCTTCATTGAATAAGCATTACTAGAGATATGCGACTTTAAAGTCATCTATTGGGAAAAAACGAAATTACTTTTTCCTCAACCCAATATATATATATATATATATATCTGTCACAGTTTTAAATAAATATTTCATATTTCTCTTGCTCTGTCTTCTATTCCTCTTAATTTTTCTGTGTTTCAGAATAGCAAAAATTTCAAAAATAATACTTGTACATTTTAAAATTGTGCTGTTAAATAATGCCTTCGAATTTCTTTGAATTAGCGAAGTACTGCAAAAAGGCATGTGTAACACATAGCAATTTTTGAATTGAAATTACCAAAATTGATGTATTTTTTCATTACCAAAAATTCATTGCTGATTATTTTGGCCCCAGCTAAAGTTGTCATTTTGAGAATGATTTCATAGAGAATGTAGCGAAAGGGGAATATTTTTGCATAAAAATCTTATATCAAGAGAACCTTTCTCTATGCTCTTATCCGTGTGAATAGTTTTCATCTTTTTTTTTCTTAAATAAGCATTTATTTATTTCTGTGTTCAGTTTAGTCAGAAATTTAAAAAATAGAAAATTAAGCGTGTTTTGATTTTTAAAAATCCCATTCTTATTTTAGATATTTTGATATGACTGAGCCATATTCATGGCACATTTGTGTGTCTCAGACACGGTTTGAGAAATCTTGTTCTGAAATTGTCAAAAATAAATAAATGGTATAAAATTAAGCTCACTTCAATATTATTGCCAAACAAAAATATCCAAAATATTATGTTAAGAATCTTAATTTGAGTTGTTAAATTATGTATAAACTGTAGATTCAACTGATAGAAAATAATATCTTATTAAATAAAAGTAAAAATATTTTTAATGTTTATACAATTTTAATTATTTTTTAGTATAATAATATGTGTCATTACAAATAGGCAAGAAATGCATACATATATTTATTTTCATAGTTATTTTTTACTGACAATTTCTTTGTCCATATTTCCTGTTTTACTACATCTAGATAACACAAATGTAGTTGTGTAATAAACAACTAGAAATTAAGCGTGATTTATTAATCGTCTGGCTATATTCAAGAGTTATTAAAATATAACAAGGGGGAGGGGGATCTTATTTCTACAAAATGAATAAACTTTTCAACCAAAAATAGAACCGACTTCAAAAACTACTAAAAAGCGAAAAATAAATTTTTTAACCAAAAATAGAACCGACTTCAAAAACTACTACAAAGTAAAAAATATTTTTTTTAGATAATAGTTAATAATAAATTAAATTAAGAGCTTTGTATTTACCATGGATATTATTATATTTATGTACATTAATTTGATTTTTTGGAGTCGGTGCCAGCCAAGCCAAATTAAAGCCATGTTACCATTTTTAAACATTTCATCTGATGTTATAAATGTGTATTTTCAAATGAGATTAGGAACTATATATGTCGACAAACATTGCTTTGGAAATTAGTTAATCATTTAAATCATTGTATTTTCTACCATTTGAAGAGTTATATGTATTTTTTTTATTGTCTCGTATTTATGTAGATATAATTTATACGCGTGTTAGGATTTATATTGGATATTTTGTTTTCAATTTTGTACTTGGCTTGGTTGGCACCGACTCCAAAAAATCAAATTAATGAACATAAATATAATAATATGCATGGTAAATACAAAGCTCTTAATTTAATTTATTGTTAACTATTATCTAAAAAAATATTTTTTTTACTTTGTAGTAGTTTTTGAAGTCGGTTCTATTTTTGGTTAAAAAATTTATTTTTCGCTTTTTAGTAGTTTTTGAAGTCGGTTCTATTTTTGGTTAAGAAGTTTATTTTTCGCTTTTTAGTAGTTTTTGCAGTCGGTTCAATTTTTGGTTAAAAAGTTTATTTTTCGCTTTTTAGTAGTTTTTGAAGTCGGTTCTTTTTTTTTTTGGTTGAAAAGTTTATTTATTTATTTATTACTTTAGTGATATCCATATTTAATACATTAAACCATATTGTTGCTAATATCTTTTTTATTTCACGCTAACCTTGGCAGTAGACTCGAGTGTCGAAGATTAGAAAATTTATCATTATTCTCATCTAATGTCTTTAAAGCCTTTAATGATATCTATATTTACAACAGTAGACTCGAGTACGGAAGATTAGAAAATTTATTATTATTCTCATCTAATGTCAATAAAGCCTTTAATGATATCTATATTTACATTAAACCATATTGTTTCTAATATATTTTTTACTTCACGCTAATCTTGGCAGTAGACTCGATTACAGGAGATTAGAAATTTTATCATTATTCTCACCTAATCGTCTTGGATAATGTGTCAAAATCGGGCTGTATACTACAGTTTTGATAACTGCGTGACTCACTGATATCGGTGTTTATGCTTAATGTGTATTGATTTTTACGATCCGTACAAGGTAAATACACTGCGCTAACAATGTCGCCTATAATACTATTCGGAGTAACCCCTTTCTTTCTTTCTTTCTATATTGTCACTCTATAGTTAATATTATGTAGTAGAAATATTAAAAGACAATTTCAGAAGCATTTATATACAACTGTATTGTATAATATAATATAGATAATTGGGTATTTTAAAGGCAGTTTCCAACTAGTGTGCCACAGGTGATAAATCGCTAAATATTTTCTGTAATTCGTACATTTGTATGGGAGTTGAAACAACAATGTATTTAATTATGCGCCAATAAACGCTCGTCAAAATATGCCAAACCGCTGTGAAACTGCAACAATGGAACTTTTAAAAGATTCAAAAGTAGATTTGTTGTGGCATAATTTATAGTTTTTATCCGTACGTTGTATTATATTTATCCAATTCACAATTTTATGTAATTTTGCTTTTCAAATTTGGCAACACTCAAAAGTTTTAGTTTTTGTTTGGATCTTAAAAAGTTTGTTCTATGAAAATAAATCCTATAAGTTAAAGCTGATTTAAAAAGGTCAGTCTTTTTATTATTTGAAACTTGAAAGTCGTCTGCCCAACAACTGGTGGCCCGAACGTAATAACTCTTGATAATATCCGATTTGCTTAAAATTTTGTATATCCGTTCATTGTGATAAGGCGCTCATTGATCAAGAGGGGGGAACAGTGGCTAATCCTCCCCTTTAATTTATTCATGCAGAATTATAATCCGATAAGTTAAAGCTGATTTAAATATGTCAGTCTTTTTATTTGCAAATTCACGTAATAGAATATTTTAGGATATTAAATGAAAGTCGTCTGCCCAAAAAATTAACTATTTTTAAAATGCTTACTTTTTTTTCGTTTTTGTTGAATTTCTGAAAAAGTACTGAACCAATTTTCATAAAATTGAAATGGGACCAATTTGAGAGTATTCTGTTTCGAATAATAAAAAAAATCACATAAATTGAACGCATAGTTCCGGAATAATCGGTGAACATACATAAAAAAAAAAAAAAAAAAAAAAAAAAAAAAAAAAAATACATACACGTCGAATTGATAACCTCCTCTTTTTTTGAGTCGGTTAAAAATCACATCCCACAATACGCATTTTCCTTTATATTGCTGTCTTATACAGTTGAATTTTATTTTACTTTTTGTGTTTTATAACCCATGTCATCATTTCTTACAACAGAAAATCGCCTTCTTACCTATGACATATACCTATGTTTTGTTACTTGCATTATCTTGTATTAAAACAATTTAAGAAACATTAAACTAGATGAAAAGCTTTTTTGCATAAAGAAACAATCCATTCAACATTTAGCTAAGTATAAATTATACCTAGTGACCCTGAAATGTTTCTACTTTCTCTTTACGCTAACTTGTATTTTTTTCAAAGCGTCTCATAGCAATGCAACACTGAACTTACTCACTTAAATTTTGCTTTCGGTTAACAGACGTCTAGCAGGAATAACGGTAGAAAATAGAAAGAAATTACTTTCCCTTTTATTGAAAAAGATATCCATTGTATATACAATCAAACAAGCATGTTACCACGGGCTAACGCAATGCCATCGTATCAGAATATTTACAAGGGTCGTCTGAAATAAAAAATAAATAAATAACATAATAAAAGTGCTAATGTCATTGTATCAAGGTTATGGGGTTTTAATTCTCTTCAATGTATTGAAAGATTTTCAATGCCAGGCTATCTAAATAAATTAACAAATAGAAAAATTTCAGGAGAAAATCTGAAAAAGAAGTAATAGCAACCTGAATAAATATTAAGTCACTCGGAGGAAGTGCGTGCCTAATACACATAGATTGAATTCCAATATGTTGCCTCTCGTGTTTAGCAACAATACTGTTGGATAATAAAAGAAAAGCCGTGCGTTTTTAGTTTGAATTTCTTTAAAACATGTTTAAATATCGCTGTTCAGTGGTAACACATATCTGCCAATTTTTACGCTTTTTTCTTACCACTAAAATTTAATAGTAAATTCTGCCTTATTTAATCACCGAAATATGCGATTAAATAAGTTAAAAATTTCTGTTAAATTTTAGTGGCAACGAAAAACGTAAAAGTTGGCAGCTATGTATGGTAACAGAAAACTAAAAACTAAAAAATGTATAATCTCTATCACACACTTATATGTATATAATATATATATGTATATATATGTATATATGTATATAATATATATATATATATATATATATATATATACATTTTTTTCTGAGATGAAAATACGAGTGAATCACATAAATACTTTCTAACCTATCATTAATAGCTCGTTTAAATATCTTTAAAATGGCTAAACGTGGATAATTTCATCATTTTTCGCTGTACATCTGGTGCTGTACAACCTTACTGTCAACAAATCTCCATATAAACAATGGAAAGTTGGCTCGCAAAATATATTTTTAATTTATTTATCTTATTTTTTTCTTATCCTGAATATAATAATAAATTAGAGTGATATTTACTTCAAAACATATAGGCTAATATGCTC
The DNA here is from genome assembly GCA_963931845.1 of Maratus michaelseni. Taxonomy (NCBI): domain Eukaryota; kingdom Metazoa; phylum Arthropoda; class Arachnida; order Araneae; family Salticidae; genus Maratus; species Maratus michaelseni. Next base: position 158,211,914 of record OZ007589.1, on the reverse strand, counting down.
TTGAATTTTTCGAAAAGCACAAAAAACTCATTGGAAAAAAAAAATAAATAAATAAATAAAAGATGGGTTTGGTCAAAGATGAGGAGAATGAGAAGAACACAGAGAGAGATAATTAAAAATTTCATTTCATTATTTTATTGGTAAATCATTAACATATATGTAATATTTACTTATGCAAAATTATATTGTATGAAATTTAATTTTAAATTATACACTCTAAAAAAATTGCAGAAATGTCTCTTGTAGCATAATTGTCTCCAAAAGATTTTTGTATTCTTGTGAAACTTCAGATTTACAGACAATTCCGAAAACCTGTCTCTTATTTTCAAAAAACATAGGAAAAACAAGAGCGAAAAATCATGCGTCAAGCATAGATTATGAAACACTTTTCAACACATTCAGAACACTGTAAAAAAAAACTTCCCAGCTTACTAAGTAAACAGTTTAGAAAACGCATAACATTTTTGAAAACTCACTTTCAGCAATTACTACCAATCGTCAAACAAAATATCCGAATTCTTTTGTGCAGCCCTGTATATGATCCATAGATTTGCATGTATTCTAAAATGTACTTCAGTTAGGAAATACATAGCACAATTGAAAATTCACCCTCTGCAATTTCCGTCAATAAACGTAAATGTATACTCGAGATCTTTTAAGCAGCCCTGTATGTGATCTATAGAATTTATATGCACCAATTAATATACAAAAAATTAGTTACATACAAAAAATTAGTTACATATAAAAACGTGTATCACAACTGAAAATGCACTTCCAGCAATTATTGTTTTTAGACAGTATACTGTAACCGAATTCTGTTGAGTGTCCCTGTAAATGAAAGATACATTCTATTTGTACCATATTCTACAGTAAGCGCCTTGTAGGGCACCTCAGTGATATGTGTCAATTTGAATATGTTTAAAATAGTGTAACATCATTAAAATACGCTGCAAACGATTTGCCCCAGAGACCGTAATCTAGCGGAATGCTTTTGAGTGCCCCTGTAAAAGAACAGTAAATGCTACACACTTCATTATCAATACAAAACATGATAGTAAAGCCAAATAACATATATCAATTTCAAGGAAATACAAGTATAGTTACGCAAGTTAGAGCACGGACAGACGACAGACCGGCAGACAGACAAACTGAACTCATACACACTTTTCAACTGTGTTGGAAATTGTTAAAAAGTTACTTATAAGTTCCTGAAATGAAAAGGCCACTTTTGCTGCTGCAATTTATGGAGTGTTATTTTTTACAGTGTATTTAATCCTTAAAATAATATTATTTAGTTTGATGTTTTCAAATGCATTTAATAAAATGCAAGTACAAGTCCTGCTGGAACAAGGGTTTCAAGAAAATACTAGTTGAGCATTGTCAGGATTGGAAGTCATCAGTGTCAGGATATTTGTCACATTGTGGTTTGTTAACAGACATTCTGATGAGACACTTCGTAGTTTTTTTTTTTTTTTTTTTTTTTTTTTTTTTTTTTTTTTTTTTTTTTAGAGGCATTTAAAGTAATTATTTCATTAAAAAAAAAAAAAAGAAAAGAAAAAGAAAATATCCTTTTGTATTAAACGCCAAAGAATGCTGCAAAGAATTGCTAAATTCTCCAAAAAATGAGATACATTTTTGCCATAACATTTCTGTCAAACTCCATAATTTTAATTGAAAATTCCACGTCATGAACAAAAAATAGTTTCCGAAAGATATATGAAAGTCAGTCTTTAAAACAAATCTTTTGAGAAATCCTCTATTTTTAACACTTTCCAAAATAGTTAGAAAGTGTTTATGAATGCGGCTTGTCTTTCCGTGTGTCTATTTGGCCGTGTGCTCTAACTAACTCGCGTAAATATACTCGGATTGCTATGTATTTGATATGTGTTGTTGATGTTTATTATGGAATGTTCGGTATTGAAAATGAAGTGTGTAGCCTATGTTACAGGGGCACTCAAAAGTATTCCCTTACATTATGCTCTATGATGTGCACCACAAGATGTTTACTATAGAATATGTTATGTGTATAACTTACAGTTTGTTTACAGGGGTACACAACAGAATTCCGTTATTATTATGGTCTATGGAGAAGAATAGTTTGTGGTATGTATTTTAATGATGTTACACTGTTACAAACATAATGAAATTGATATGAATTTCTGAAGTGCACTAAAACATGCTTTCTGCAGAACATGAAGTAAAAGGCATTTATCGTTCAGTTTCAGTATCACACAAATAATTCAGTTACATGTACCTACGGGGAAAAACTGTTTGCAGCGTATTTTAATTATGTTGCACTGTTTCAAACAAGATGAAATTGATATATATTACTGAAGTTTACTACAAGATGCTTGCTGTAGAGTATGAACATAGCATTTATCGTTCATTTACAGCGAGACACATAAAAGATTTCGGATACAATACTGTATCCGAAGTACTGCTATTATGGATGATTGCTGGAAGCGTGTTTTAAGTTTTACTAAATTTTTGCATATCTACGTGGTGTGTATAAATTCTATAGATCATATGCAGGCCTACACAATAGAACTCGTAAACATTACTGAGGATGAGCGAGAAATGCTTAAAGGTATTTTTTTAAATTTGAATTATACATTTTCAAGCTCAACTGTATTTAGTATAACTAAGAGATGTTTGTAAAATATAAATAAAATATTAGGCAGGGCTATGCAAAGAACTGAATACACTGCCACCTACGACGAATTGTGATTTCAGTGGTTTTAGCGTGTTTTTGCCTGAATTAAAATTTAATTTAATATGTTGCATGTATAAAAATCTGGGGTAATATATAGGGCTGTACAAAAGAATTCAAGTACGTTTCCGTCTATGTGTAGAAATTTCTGAAGGTGAATTTTAAACTGTGTTATACGTTTTTCTTATACTAGACTAAATTTTAATATACTATATATACATATAAATCTGTAGATCATATACAGGACTGCACAAAAGATTTGGAGTACCTTTTCGGCTATGAACGGAAATTGCTGAAATCTGGTTTTCAAATGTGTTATGCATTTTCTTTGTGTTAAAGCATTCTGAAAGTGTTGGAGAAAGTTTCATAATCTATGCTTGACACATGATTTTTATTTTTTGTTTATTTTTATTTCATTTATCAAATATTTATTTTCATTTTTCAGAAAGGTTGGCTGTATTTCCATTAGGTCCGTTAATTGCATTTCTTACTGTGTCTAACTTTAAAAAAAAAAAAGTATTGATATTTTCCTATTCTGATTGCTTCTTACATCATCGTCATAAATTGCAATATTCTGTCAGAAATTTTAGAATCATACTTATTAAAAAACAATGACCTGAAATGAGACAAATAATATATATATATATATTATATATATATATATATATATATATATATATATATATATATATATATATATATATATATATATCAAATATGATAGATTTTTTAACTGTAGTGAAATGTTACCTCCAATAAAACATAACAACCAGAACATAATAAGCAGTCAGATATTAAAAGTCATCTTTTATTAAAAATTTCAAATGTAAAAGCATCATTTTGTGGCAAGAAAAGATATTTCTATATTATAATTACAAAATAATTTTGCTTTGTAATCAATAAAAACACTGCTGATACCATATAGATGAAAAAATAAATATCGTACACAGATGCTAGTTTAAAATTAAATAAATACATATTCTTTCAAAAAATTGTCTATTGAACTATTAAAATAAATACAGATTTATAATAAAAAAATCAAATGAATATAGAGTAGTTTAAGCGAAAATTTTAACAATCCCAAGGTTTGGCTGTACGTAAAATCTAGCAACACTTTTTGGTTCGAGAGATCGGAACAGAGAAAATAATCTAGTAATCGATAATGTAAAAAGGAAAAAGAAAATCCTGACACGATGGCTGTGATTTGCAGATTAATCAATGGTAATCTGCTTTTAAAAAATTAAGTACTTTCCATTTTATGATCACGGTGTTTTTTTTTTGTTTTTTTTTTTTTTTTTTTTCGTGCGGATTGAAGAATAATTAACCAAACTATGTGCAATATTTTTGCTCTATACGTGACAGAGCTTCGATAGGATGACCGATCGAACCGATATTGTTTCTTATCCTGTTCTGCATACCTGAATTTTATTTAAATTAAATACTTCATCAATAGTATGAGTCAAATCTGTTAGTCAAACTTATCTCGGAATTATTTTTCTCTGGTGTTTTTCCTAGAAGATTTGGGGGACATTATTATTTTTATTTTTTGCTCGTATGACAGTTGAAAGGATTCTTCTGTCTGATCACAAAATAAATACATCGGCTTAACGAATGACATATTAAAACAAAGTTATAACAGTAAGAAGAAGAAAAAATAGTTTTAGTATGTATGATTCGATTGCTAATAAAGTATACTAAAGATAAATTGTTGTTTGGTTATTGTTCTAAAGTTGTTTATAACAAAGAAATCTCTTTCTTTGATGAAAAGGATTATTTAACTTTGAATTCTAATTTCAAAGCTGTATTTAGTTATGTAAACGTGGTTATTTAAAATGTATCTTGTAACAAACAAGTTCCATCACAAGTTCCGATTAGAAAGCTTGTTATTCATTAATATCTTTTTCAATCAGAAGTAAATTTTAAGTTTAATTACAAGGTTTTTTTAGACGAGAGGAACGAAAAATATTGCTTTAAGAAAATATATTTTATAAATAAATAAGGTGTTGTGAACAATAAATTTTCTATTGTGATGAACTTTAGACTTTGTTATTAGTCAGATATAAAATTCGCCTCTGCCATGATAAATCTGAGGCCATTGAATGCTTTAGTATTTTTAAAATTTCTAACTAGAAAATTACAATTTTTAATTTAATTTTTCTGTATGCTCTACTCGAAGGATGCTTCTTTGTTGTCTAACTGATAAAATATTTCCAAAATATACCCAAAATTTTACATTTTACATGTTAAAATCTCAGCGAAGCTAACGAGCTGTGAATAAGAACTACATTGTATGAAGGATGTGGTGGTAAGTTATGTTATATCTTTATTATTCTAAACGACTAATAAATTCTTACAACATGAGAAAGTTTACAATATGAAAAAATATATATATTATTCATTTTTAAAATCATTTCAAACTCTGCATAGCTATACATAAATATTTGAGTTTTTTTTTTTAAAGCGACAGACTTGTCTTTTGCATATTTTCACCAAATAAACTAGTTTCATTTATGATAAAATAATCCCGATCAGGAATAAGAACCATTGTTGCACCATTACTGTATTGTGGAGGGAAATCCATTACCAATTCATTTCTATATGCTATTCATCTCATATGAAAATTTACACCAGTATTCATTTATGAAATTATTTCAAACTCTGCATAAATATGCAGTTTGCTACTAACATGTCATTAACATAATATATTTATTAAGTGTAGTTAAAACAGGATTATAAATTACTTCTCTATGATCAGTATTATTTTCATTTCATAAAAAAAATAATGTTACATATATTGTATGTATTGAAAGGTGTTGCATATAAGTATATGTAGTATGTTATGATATTATAAGTATATAGATGGATGTAAATGTGTAACATGGGTTTAACTATGCAAGATGCATGTATGTATTGTGCTGTCCTCTAAGAAAAGCCATTTTTCAAATTTTCTCTATATAAAGCCCAATAAAGAATTTAAAAAAATTAAACTTGGCTAAATTTTCACAGTTTGTTCTGACCAAGATTTTAATGTTGAACATTTTTCATTTTATCAAGTTATTACTAAATGGCAACCAATAAAGCGAGAATTTTTTTTTAAAAACCCACTTTTCCAAAAAATAACCTATGTTACCTGAAAAACACCCACACCTGACATAATCAGCTGAAAATGAAGCATTTTATTACATATTAATGGTTTAACATAAAAAATAATAATAACTTATGTAGATTATTCTAAATTTCTATTATAACAAGAAAATCTGTAAAAATGAAGCTCGTGTTTTCCAGAATTCTACCATTGTTAGTTTAAATTATTTTAAAATTAAATAAGCACTCCTTAGGTATTTTTAACTATTTTTATTATTCTAATTGGTGCATAAAAACAGAACAAAAAAAATGACTTTAGTGAAATATTTGATATAGTACTAGAGCGGGGTTTTTAGGAAACATTTCACTGTTGGGTTTTCTTTTTAGAGGACAGCACAATAAATATAGAATCATGAAAAGAATGTATATTAGTATAAAAACCATATTATATTAAGTATAATCACCATGAATGCAATAGAAAAATTAAAAAATATTTATTAATCTTAACCAGTATGACACATAAATAAAATCTACCAATAAAGCGGGTTTTTTTTTTAAAATATTTATTTTATTATATATCTTATTATATATCTTATATATATATATATATATTATATATATTTATTTTAATTGTCTCACAAATTCGCTTTCTGTTAAGAATTTTCTTTGTTGTGACAGCAGTATTCCACTTTGTTATACCACGACCATGACTACTAAAAATCCACATTCTCTTATATCTGTTAATATTGCTAGAATCTATATTTACTCATATGGAAAAAAGATAGGAAGATATTAAAGATGCTAATTATAATGAAAAAAATATATATTAGCTTCTGCCAGTTGTTAATTGTTATTTTAATGTTGATTTTAATCAATATTACAAAATGCTCTCTCTCTCTCTCTCTCTCTCTCTGTATATATAGATATATAATAAAACTTTTATTAATAATAACCATAATTATACAATTATAATTTTGCAAAATATCATTTAAATTCATTCAATATATCACCTCCTAGAATGAAGAAACACATGCTTAATAATATTAAACACAAGCTACTTTTTTTTTTTTTTTTTTTAATGGCATTTTAGTCGAGTGGATTATAATTTAAAGCGTATGCATTCATTCCTCTTTTCCAGCATATGGTGACTTGAAATGTTAAATGAAAAATTAATGGTGTTACAAACAAATATTTTCAAAATATTTTAATATGTGAATGATACATTCTGACAAAATAAATTACATACATTTATCGAACTTTTCTTCTGATTTTTTTTCCTACTGATTTTATAATTTAGTTGAAATGAAATTTTAATGTGCAATATTATCTAAATATAAAATTTCTATCTTTATAAGATGCAATGATTTCCGCAATAAAACAGAACTTTGCTTTTAATGTGTTTTATTTCATGATATATCTAAATGTGCATTTGCAGTTTATCTCCTTTTTTATGAAAAATTGCTTCATTTCTGCTTATTAAAGAGAATAAAGCTATTCATGATAAAATGTGAATCCTTTGCGTTTTAACTGTGTTATCAGTATATTATGGGCTATAAAGGTATAACAATATAAAAAATAGCTGTAAATTATCAAAATAGAAGCTTCTGTGTGTTATCAAAAATTACGGGGGTCTTTTGATATTTTCCTATTTCCGCACTATTGAACTTTTAGATAAAATTATTTTTTATCACTTTTATAGCTGTAGTGAATATGTTTTAATCGTTTCTTCTTTTTATAATTCTTTCATATCACTCAAGAACTACTATTAAATGTAAAATTTAACAAACCTCAAAATGGCGAGTTTTTTTATATCATTATTTGTTTCTTTTTATCATAACTTAGCATGATGCGTTGCCATGGCAAATCTTGATTTTTCTAGCTTAATTCAGCTAACACTCTGATATCAAAAATCATTTATTGCCAGTGGGGGTAACTACAGACTGAAAAATATTATGTGTGTATATTTATATATACATACATTTACTGTCTGGTATTGTTAGCCTTTATAAATATGCATATAGTTCTAAATATAAGGAGATTTCCTGGTAGGATTTATTTATTTATTATTCTACTTATATTTTTGTACCATAACAATTAATGTAAATAACAATTATACCATACAATTGTACCATAACAATTAATGTATAATTTCATGCCATTAGTAAAGAAGCAAAAATTAGAAAATGCAGATTTTGAAGAACCACGTGAGAAAAAGATTAAGTTCTTATGTGTTAAGTTCTTAGATAAGTTAAAGTGCCCTAAATCTGATAATTTAAGTATTCAGTGTTATGGCTAAGTAATACCTTTCAAAATAATTTTCTTAAAAATAATAATACTGCTTTTTGCAAAGAACCACTGTTTTTCTGATATTTATGATATTGCATATGCATATATTATCCCTTTAAACATAGTGATTTATTATCGAAGCTTCGCCCACTTCGCTGGTACGTTTTTCCCAAACGTACCTCGAATTAAATCTACATGAGGTTGACCCCACTGCCTTCGGCAACATACAACCGAGCGGGATACACCTGCTCCGTATTGAATCACGCAAAGTTAAAATCTTTCCAAGCAAGTCTAGGTTAAGGGCACCACTGCCTTCAGCAGCGTACACAAATCATTAGTTTTCATATTTAAAAAAGTATAACTGTTTTATCACAAGCGAATGCAGCGATCAACACAGATTAAATTCAAATTTTCAGCATCGTCGTTCACGTAGCTGTCGAAATCGATTTGGAATTCTTCCAATTTGAATTTAATGACGGCAATAGCAAAATTTATCGATGGTTATTTTCAGTTTCAGAAATAAAAAAATGTCAAAAATTCGCCACAAAACGTAAAAAAAACTGTAAATATCACATATAAATTCGAGAAAAAATTAAAAAAGGGCGGCTGAGAACAAAAATTACTACAATGGGATAAAACATTGAAACCTCATTCCTTTTACTAATAGGAGAAAATCGCCACGATACACAGATTAGACGCATCAAAAATTCGCGAAAAATTTAAAAATCATTGAGGGTAAAATTTACTATATTGGTGTTACGGTTGGTTTCAACCAAATTTTTTTTTTTTAATCTACATTAATTATTTAAATCACTTTCTCAACATTTATTTAAAAGCACTCTTTTTTTTTTTCTGTTTCTAATAAAAATTTAAATAAATAAAAGTAATTGTAATAATAATAATAAAATCAGTTTTTATTTTTTCTTCTTTCTTTTTCTTTTTGCAAAGTAAATTCAACGTTTATAGTCTAGCTTTGCTTCCTGTTTTCAAATACGAAAGATATATAGCAGGGAGGGAGGTTTCTCAGTAAAAGACCACACATATTGTATTGGGCAGTCGTGTACGTTTTCTCCCATACCCTTGAATCATGTGTTTGTAGTCACCTAGTCTGGTTTTGGTTAAAAGAAAGACCGTCCGCCCTGTATAAGAATTACGTTATCTTATGAGTGTACTATATACGCAATTAGGCTTTGTAAGTTTACGACAGGCTTCAATTGGCTCTGCTATCAGGCGGATAGCTGGCGCCCATGTAAACAGAGGCTCACAAGACCCCCCTTCAGCACACGCCATGGGGGTGATGCATGGCTGCTTTCCCCCATGAAGCGGCCGGCAGAGTGGAGCGGCAAGCTGTAGTCTTCAGGAAGAGTCCATTTTTCCTTTTGTTTCCATTCCCGTACCCCTGGCAGAGTGGATCGGTCCCGTTTTTCAAGCAGCGCGGGAGAATGAATGTTTACAAGACTTGCTGTTTGGCTGATATACCTGTCGTTTGGTTCGAAAAATTAGTGGACGTTGCGTAGCGGTACTTGTGATAATGAGCGAAAAGCTGCTGGTCAAAGAAATGAAAATGATAGTCAGTGGAGGAGCGTCAACGGTTCCAGATGCGTAGAGATTAAGTTTTTTTTTTCCTTGTGCAGTCCAGAGAGGTCTCAACTATCTATGAGACGTTAATATTGTCTTGTTTATAATAAGGAAGACTGATCGCTGTGTGTGTTGGAGCTGGATTTGTGAAGAGATGGGTAGTCCGAGAAACCTCCGTCGTCGGGAGATATATGAGGTGTTCGGTTGAATCGCAAAGTTGGCAAGCAAAAGACTCAACTCAAATGCTCGCGGATGTTACAAGAAATGCTGACAAGGAGTGAAGTTTGACTGATGCTCTGGTGATTTAGGAAACCATCCCCCTGAGGTGTAATTACGTCAGATGGTGCTCGTCCACAGTTTTGTTTCTTCTCAAGAGGGAAGGGAAATAGATTCTGCCCACTGATGATTCGATTAAACCTTCTAACTTTGTAAGTAGTTTTTATTTCCTCATAAATGTATGTTCTCCCACTTGAAATTATCTATGGCTATTTGGAGAGATTAAGAATGATAAGTGTGTATTTTAAAACACTATTATATAATGTTTTTACAATTGATGGACTGTTAAACTTTAGACTGTTAAGCTTTAATGTAATGTTATATTTTTAAGATTCTCTGTGCCTAGTTGCAATTAAAATAATAAGTGAATTCAGCAAAGTTGATCAACCTTAAAAGCATGATAGTGTGATAATTTTAGAAATGTGTTGTTTGGTTTAAAATATATTTAAGTAATTAATCCCCACATTACAGGTCAACGTTTAGATTGTGTTTTTATAATAATTTGAAGTATAAATTTGAAGTGAAATAATTTGAAGTTGTTATAACTTTAAGTGTTTGAATAAAAGATTTGTTTGTTCTTAAAGATGGTATGTTTTTCTTTGTATAAATCTCTAAATAATTAATTTTTTTATATTCACAGTAGACCTATAAGAAAGGCTTAACCTTTCTATGAGTGATAAAAAAAAAAAAAAAAAAAAAAAAAAAAAAAAAAAAAAAAAGAGATAAAATCCAACTTTATTAAATGAGGACTTTAAAATTTCTTAAGTTTAAATTCATAACTGATTGTTTTAATGAACATTAATTGAAGTTCACTCAATGTTATACAATCGTATTTTTGATCTTGATTTAAGGATGGATAGATTAATAAGTGAAACAGTAATATTAAATCTAATTTCATAATTGTTTAAATTAAGCTTTAACCCTCCTCTCTCAAAAATATTGTTATCCAAAATAAACATCAATATGTTTATTTAAAAAAAAAAAAAGGAAAGGATTGTATTCCTTGTTTATAAGCCACTATACGATTTTGGTTAACCAATCTGATCTTGTTCAGAATCTCCATATTTTGTTCTAAAATTTTTGTATATCATCATATCCCTATTCTATCAACGGATTTAACTCTTTCTCCTTTTGGTGCTCACATTGGAGGAATTTCAGGTTGTCTTCATTTTTCCAAATTGAATGATGATTACATCTTTATTAATCTAATGTGTGTGGAGTTTTGAGCTTGATCGGGTTGGAGTGGAGTTGGGTGTTCTTTCGTATTTCAGTATACTACTTGATTTACAAATCTGTTGCCCTTTCTACATTTAGAATTATTTTAAAATTATGAATTCAAAAGTATCATGTTGTCTTAATTTATTCGGGTTTGTTTTAAATTTGGTTATTTTGATTAGTTTAATATAATTTGCTCCCTTTTCCATGGCAACAGATTTCAGTGGAGCTAATCAGGGTATACTTATTTTTTTTTAATATTTAATTGTCAAGTGAAGATTGAGTAATAAATGAGCTTTTTAAGTTTAAGTAAGTTGTGTTTTAGAAAGAACCCCAAACCCACAACAAATGGAGCCGTAACAATTCGGTCTCTGGGTTATTGATTTTTTTTTACTTGTATGTATTTATGTATCAAAGAGCAACTGGGTGTTTTTGCAATTAAAATTTTATTTATATGTTCAAGTGTAAAAAGAGGTCTAGGCTCTCTCTCTGTGCTAGTAGTTACAATCCCCAGTCAAAATTATGTTTTGTGTACATAACTTTAGCTTAGTTACTAAAAGCATAGTCCTGTACTTAAGTTTTATGTATTTATAAGGTTTTCCTTTCCCCTCTCTTTTTCTCATTTTTAAGTTGCCCCCCCCCCCCCATTTTTCATTTTTTTTGGTTTGTCTGTCATTTTCTAACTCTAACTATGGCTGATAAGCACTCGGAAGCAATTGCCACTATTCAGCGGAAAAATGCTTTAGTGGATAATTTGTCTAATATTCCCCCATTCAATGGAGAGGCCAGCTCAGTCTGCTTCTCAGATTTTTCTGAGAAATTTGAGAGTTTTTCAAAATTATTCGACTGGACTGAGGAGGAAAAGAAGTTTGTTTTACTTGCTAGACTTTCAGGAGCTGCTTCTAGGCGAATAAAAATTCACAAAGCAAAAACATCTGATGAGCTATTAAAAATCTTAAAAGAGAGTTATACTTCACAGACCACACCAGATGTTGCCCTCAGTCATTTTTTAAATTTTAAACAGCCACCCAATATGAGTGTTCAGGAGTTTTATGACAAGGCATATGATATGTCATTAGGAGCCCTTGTAATTGAAGGTATCCAGGGTGAAGTAGTCGATAAAAGCAGAACGGCTCTACTACACTCCATGCTGTTGAGCAATCTTACACCAGAAGTGCGAAAGGGAGCAATTGCGAGAAATCCGCAATCCCCAGAAGAGGTTCTCAAAATTGCGCTTCTGGAAGAAAAAGTTTATAGAAGCATTAACCCTTTTTACAACCACCGCGAGGAAATTCTCAACCCTAATTTGACCCAAAACCTACCCTGTGCTGCAGTTTTTCCTCAAGATAGCTCACAAAAGAAGGAGATAGACCAACTAAAATCTCAAATTGATGTTTTAGCAGCTAAGATAAACAGTTTAGTAGATCTTAGGGCTAGGGATGTACAGGAGAAAAACCAAGAGGTAAGACCCGTAACCTGCTATAGGTGTTCCGTACAAGGCCACTATGCCAGAGATTGTCCACTAAATTTTGTCGACTATAATTTTAGAAGGGGAGGTGGTCAAAATTTCAGGAGCCGTGGGCAAAATTATAGAAACAGAGGTGAAAATCCTAGAGGGAACCACAATCAGCGAGGCGGATATAGGGGAAGAAGGGGTGGTTATTACCAAAACAATAGGAGCACAGCTGCGAACAGAAATGAAGTGCAGGCGGTAAATAACACCCCAGTAGCTAACAGTGAAAGTGAGGCTTTAAACTATTAGTGGCCGGATCAAATGTGGTCAACTCGATCCCCCACAGGCCCCTGGACCCCCCAGCTGTATATAGCGTTTTTCACCCCCAATCATATACATTACCAACTGCAAGAATTTACATAAATAAAGTTTGCCTGAATGCATTATGTGACACTGGTTCGGCAATTAATCTCCTGAGTGGTACTGATTGTAACTATTTAGAGAATTTTGAAACGGAGAATTGCAATATCCCCATTATGACTGTCACCGGTGAGAACATTCACCTACATAAGAAAGTATTTTTAAAATTTGTTTTTGATAATGTTCAATGTCAAGCTGAATTCTATGTAGTGGAAGGTAAATTAGCAGAGGAATTTAATATGATTTTGGGAATGCCATTTTTGAAAGAGTACCGGGCAAGTATAAATTGTGATACAAATGCTGTCGCTCTTAAAGTGCCAGTTGCAGGCCAATGTAAACAAAGCGTAGAAACCCCAAGTAATACTTCAGGGTCTAATACTTCTCTTGCTACTAATTCTGTAAATATTTCTAATTCTGTATATAGTGTAAATTCAAATAATAATTGTATAAATAATGATTGTGTTGAAAATAGTTCTGTAAATATAAAATGTGTCAACAAAGTAGGGGAGAATTCAAAAAGTAGTAATGCCAGTAGCCCTCCTGAAAATTGTGCATGTGAGAAAGTTCATGACTCAGTTAATATTGAAAATGGGAATAATAGTAGTGAAAATATGGTAGTTCAGGACCCGCAGTTGAGTAATATGGGAAAAGATGTTGAGATAATCATTCAAACTGAGTCAGATAAGGAAGTTAAAAGTGTTGCGCAGAACTTTTGCATGCAAGCAATATCAGGCGGTAGCTCTGAGGGTAATAATACTGCAAATTTTTCAAGTAGTCAAAATGTCGACAATAATCTATCAGCAGCGAATCAGGTAACCCAGGGTAATTTTGCTGAAGATACTACTGAAATTTGTAATATTGATGAAAGTGAAGATTTGGTAAGTATAGAGGATAAGGTACCTGAAGTCGAGGAGGAGAGCAATGAAGATAGCAGTAGTGATAAAACCAATAAAAATAAAAATATAAGTTTCGCTGTGTTATGTAGCAAAATTTCAATTCCCCCGCAGTCAAAAATGTTAGCCCAGGTTAAAAGCTATAAGGAAAATTTTATTAAGGAGAATGATATTGTTATGTTAGAACCTTTGGCGAAAAATTTAAATCAAGGTCTCCTTACCTCCAGAGCCATTTGCACTAAAGAACATGGCCTATATATCTCATTTGCAAATTTTTCAGACAATAGTATTCATTTAAATAAAGGAACCTTTGTTGCCAAAATTAAAAAATGTGTAGACAAGTCAAATGTACCCGTAACTAAAAATAACCTTACTTGTAATGTAAATTTGGCCCCTCCAATTGGTGACTTTGATCACGCTGATCTCACTTGGAGCTCTGAAATTAATTTAGATCATTTAGAACCCCCATTAAAACTTAAAATGCAAAATTTTCTAGACAAAAACAAAGATGTATTTGCAGCATCGGTCTTAGATTTACCCGGCTGTGATACAATCCCGCATGAAATTAACTTAACTTCAAATAAACCAGTTAAAGGCAAAGCTTATAGAGTCCCCTACAAATTACGTCAAGAAATGGAAGACCAACTTAATACTTTGTTACAGGCGGATATAATTTCACCTTCCATGTCGGAATTTGCTTCTCCGGTTATTCTGGTTCGGAAATCAGACGGTTCCTATCGACTTGCTGTTGACTACAGAAGACTAAATAAAAATCTTGTTAAAGATGCTTATCCAATACCTAACATTACCGACTCTGTTGATGCTTTAAGCGGGGCTAAATTTTTTTCAACGCTAGATTTAACTAGTGGTTTTTTTCAGCAGGTTATTCGCCCAGAGGATAGGCATAAAACTGCTATAATCACCCACAAGGGACTTTTTGAGTGGACCCGTAACTGTTTTGGGCTCTCAAATTCAGGTAACAGTTTCCAGAGACTTATGAATGCTATTTTCGGTGATTTAGGCAATCTTGGAATTCTTGTTTATATCGACGACATTGTAATTGCCTCCAGTGATGTTAATTCTCATTTTGAGAAGCTTAGCATGGTCTTTGAAAGGTTAAGACTGCATAAATTGAAACTTAAGCCCAGTAAATGCACTTTCCTTTCGAATAAAATACAATATCTAGGTTTTGAGATTTGTAGTGGCCAAGTGTCACCTATCAATAAAAATATTGCCGTAATAGAAAATTTTAAACCTCCAACTACCCGAAAGGCGGTTAGGTCATTTATTGGAACTCTATCCTTTTATAGGAGATTTATACCAGATTTTACTAAGAGAGCTAAAAATTTAATCAATCTAACTAAAGAGACAGGAAAATTTTCGTGGAATGAAGATGCACAGAAAGAATTTGAAGACCTTAAGATAGCTCTTATTTCAAAACCATGTCTGGCACTCCCTGATTTTGAGAAGGAATTCCATTTATATAGTGATGCCAGTGGCGAAGCATTAGGGGCAGTGTTATCACAATTAGATGAAAATAACATGCTCCATCCTGTTGCCTTTGCCAGCAGAAAATTGAAAGATGCTGAGACCCGCTACTCCACCACTGAAAGGGAATTACTAGCTTTAGTTTGGGCTACTGCCCACTTTAAATGTTACATTGCTAATACCCATTTTTTCATCTATACAGACCATGCGCCTCTAACATTTATGTTAAAAATTCACGACCCTACATCTCGCATGGCTAAATGGATCTGCACTCTCTCAGACTTTAATTTTACAATCAAGTTTGTTAAAGGTAAGTGTAACAGTGTCGCAGATTTCCTTTCGAGGTATGTCAACAATGATAACTCCAATGATACTGTTAATTGTAATTTTTGTATACAAGTCGAAAAGGAAGTTACTTTTATGCCTCATTCCAATCTACTTGAAAAAATTGGTGAATTACAAAAATCAGACAAGAAATGCTGCGAGATTGCAAGAAAACTAGACCAAGGTGTAGAAATTGCTCCTAAATACATGAAATTTTTTTTTAGAGATGACATTTTAGTTTGTGAGGATACAAGGGAGTCAGCTATTTTGAATAAATCTGTAAAGTTAGTCGTGCCAAAAGAATTGGTTACTCAAGTTTTTGCACTAACACATGAGTCCCTAGCGGCTTGTCATCAAGCCTTTCAAAAGACCATTGATCGCATTCGTGAGCACTTCTATTGGCCAGGAATGTCGTCAGATGTCAAGCATCTAGTGGAGTCATGTATTAGTTGCCAGCAGAAGAGAGCTTATAGAGCGAACCAGCTCGCCACTTTGCAACGTATGCCGACCCCCCAGTTTCCCATGAACAAGGTTCATTTGGATCTCATTGGACCCTTACCGCAAACTTTTTCGGGAAATAAGTATATTGTCGCATATATAGATTCATTTACTAAGTGGCCAGAAGCATATGCGGTTAGTTCAACCACTTCAGATGTCATTGCGGACACTTTAGGTGATTTCATCTCACGCTACGGAGCGCCCTGTTTTATTACGACGGACAACGCGAAGAATCTAATTTCAGATGCGATTGAACACGTGTATAAAACGTTTGGTATTAAACATATTAAGACCTCATCTTATCACCCGGCTGGCAACTCGCAAGTGGAGAGACAGAATCGTACTCTTAAAAATGCACTTTGTCACATAGTCAACCAAAATCAATCTGACTGGGACACTAAACTCAAATTTGCACTACTAGCTATGCGTTCAGCTGTCCACTCTTCAACTAAACTTAGCCCAGCTGCAGTTATGTATGGCAGAAATATGAATCTACCATATAATCTCTTTTCTCAACCACCTTCTTTTAATTATAATGATGCACCCTCTTTTTGCGAACTCTTAATCCCAGCTCTTCAAAAAGTATACACTGAAGTACATAGTAATTTAATTAAAGTTTCTGAGCAGCAGGAAAAATACCGTGAAAAGACAGCTGTTGATAAAAATTTTAAAATAGGAGATCTTGTGTGGTTATTTACACCCACAGTCGCCCCTGGTAATACAAAAAAATTAAGCAAGCAAAATAATGGTCCTTTTACTATAATTGAGAAGCTAAATGAGGTTAATTTTAAAATAGCGCTTGTTGCTAATCCCAAAAATTGTCAGGTTGTCCATGTTGACAGGTTGTCTTCTTTCAAAGACAGACTCCCCATCTGGTTCAGTGAACCAAAACAAACAATTGGCCTGGGATCGACTGAAAACGTGACCATCGATTCACCACACCAACCGCGCGATTCTCCTCCTGTACGCAGGTGTAAACGCAACCGATTCATTCCCTGGGCACCATATGATAGTAACCGCGCACCAGCAGTAGTGAACGTCAACAATAACGAAACTCCGGTAGCGCCGGAAGTGGAGGAAACAGACAGCGACGCGACTGAAATCATAAATCCCTCTCTCCCACCTCCCATTTCTCCGGAGATTGCAGCGGCAGAGAATAACGAGATGTGCGTAAATAAAAATTTAGCAACGGCAGAAGGTAGCGAAATGCGCGTAGGTAAACATTCAGCCACGGCAGAAAGCAGTTCAACTGCTCAGCACAGGTCTCGTTCATCGATTCGTCCAGCTGCTAAATCGAATAGAAGTAGTCGTTCAATATCGATTTCTAGAACCGACTATTCGCTACGGGATAGACGAGACCGTCCGAGTTATAAATACTAACTACCTTTTTTCATTATTCAAGCATTTTTATTCAATTTTACCTTGTTTATTTGTATTTATTTATAGTTTAGTTAATGTGTATGTATATTTAATTATTTTTTTTTTGACATTTTTAAAACGGAACTTAGTTTTTCTAGCGTATTAAAGGTTTGTTTTGGTTGTGTGTTGATACTTTCATGTAGGCATTTTTAACCCTTTTTATGCCTATACTTAAGGTTTTTGTCTGTTTTATGGTAGATTATGTGGTATATACCCGTCCGCACCCCGTTTTCGTAGATTTTGGGTGTATTTTTGCAAAAAAAAAAAAAACGAATGTAATTTTCGTTACTTTAAAATTTTTTTTAGAATGTTGTGTTTTGTATGCCCTTTTGCCGAGGTAGATCTGTTTAGTTCAGTTTTTTTTTAATGCATCAGTGTTTTGTATATAACTTTTTAAGTATGTGTTTACTTTAATTTCTACATTTTAACTAGATAGATTTATTATTTTCTATGCAATTTGTGGGTTTATTTGAACTTTAACTTTAAGGATTGTGGACCTTTTTTTTTTTTTTCTCTTTCTTGTACATACGTTCTCATGTACATACCTGGATGTGGTTGTGTATGGCTTAAATTACTAGAATTAAGTATTTTCTTAATTTTACTTCCTATTTTTGGTGGAGTGTGTGTTTTCCTTCCTGGTGATATATGTCACCACCCCTGTTTTTTATTTTATTTTGTGGAATGTTTTCCCTGTAGTACCCAAAAGCCCGAAACTGCTTTTGCTATAAGTAGCACAGAGGCAGAGATACTCTTTCCCATGCACATTACTTGTAAGTGCATTTGTAAAATCTACACAGTTACACGGTTCTAAGAACTTTCTTCAAATACAAACATAACTTCACGAACAAATGTATACGTGATTCTATAACATGGTCTATAATTACCAAATTGTGTGTCTTGCTCTTAATTTACTATATGTATAACCTTCTATTACAGTATGTATATATTTTAATTTTGCGTCACCAGTTGCTCTTGTGTTTTTTTTTTGTATGGTAGAGTTAATGTGTGTTTTAAACAAGAAAATGCATTACATGTACAGTGTTATAACTATATTATTACTAGTACTTTTTACATTAATATATAGTATTGTAATATATTGTGATGCCAATTATCAAATTTATGTATATACGCAGTGTAAAGAAACTTAATCAGTGGGCACTTCCTTCTTTTTCTGCTTATTTTTTTTTCTCAAAATTCAATTTATGTATTGTTTACAGTTCTGTTACCAGAAGTTTCAGGTGAGATGTAGTTATGCGTAGGAATGACAGTAGTAGGGAAGTGAGGTTTCACAGTCAGGTGGAACATGTGTTCTTTTACAGGTGCAGAAAATATCTTGGTCATTTTAGTGGTAAAATCAGCCTTGTGGTCCTTCCTCTGGTAGTACTCTTTTATGGTCATGTTTCAGGTAATATTTTAGGTAATGGTTTCTACGGATGTGCGAGCTCTGGTTGTATATATCCGGAATATATTGTCAGGGTGGTATTTCAGCGGTGAACTCTCTGGATCCCGTCCCGGATCGATGTATGATTTGTGTTTGTGGGTCAGTTTTTTCAGTGTTGAGGTCCCAGCATGCCATGTGGTACCCAGTTACCTTTCAAAAAAATAATTTGTTTTCTCAAAAAAAAATTTTTTAATTAGCCGGGGGGAGCAATCTTGTTACGGTTGGTTTCAACCAAATTTTTTTTTTTAAATCTACATTAATTATTTAAATCACTTTCTCAACATTTATTTAAAAGCACTCTTTTTTTTTCTGTTTCTAATAAAAATTTAAATAAATAAAAGTAATTGTAATAATAATAATAAAATCAGTTTTTATTTTTTCTTCTTTCTTTTTCTTTTTGCAAAGTAAATTCAACGTTTATAGTCTAGCTTTGCTTCCTGTTTTCAAATACGAAAGATATATAGCAGGGAGGGAGGTTTCTCAGTAAAAGACCACACATATTGTATTGGGCAGTCGTGTACGTTTTCTCCCATACCCTTGAATCATGTGTTTGTAGTCACCTAGTCTGGTTTTGGTTAAAAGAAAGACCGTCCGCCCTGTATAAGAATTACGTTATCTTATGAGTGTACTATATACGCAATTAGGCTTTGTAAGTTTACGACAGGCTTCAATTGGCTCTGCTATCAGGCGGATAGCTGGCGCCCATGTAAACAGAGGCTCACAAGACCCCCCTTCAGCACACGCCATGGGGGTGATGCATGGCTGCTTTCCCCCATGAAGCGGCCGGCAGAGTGGAGCGGCAAGCTGTAGTCTTCAGGAAGAGTCCATTTTTCCTTTTGTTTCCATTCCCGTACCCCTGGCAGAGTGGATCGGTCCCGTTTTTCAAGCAGCGCGGGAGAATGAATGTTTACAAGACTTGCTGTTTGGCTGATATACCTGTCGTTTGGTTCGAAAAATTAGTGGACGTTGTGTAACGAAGTTTATTGGTGTAGTGGTTTTACGTCGGTTGAGCTGCAAAAAAGTAATTTGTTAATATCCAGGGAAACAGGTCACACAGAGTGAATGGATGCGAACTCAGGAGTTTCTTGATAAACAAATCTTTTTTTATTATAAATTGCAGTTGACCATGGGTTCAGGTACAAGCATACATAGGCATAAAAATGCCCGAGAGCACTGGAGAGGAGGCACGGACAATTACCTATATTTAATCACCGACAAGCAGAGAGAGAATGTCTACAGTTACATGATTTCTTTTCGTGGTTCCCGTGCAGCGATGGCGATAATTACACATGCCAATCAGCCAGATAACGTACTGTTTTGGCGAGAACAACGTGAAAAGAAACAGGTGATGTCTGTCCGTTAATGATAAGCCTATGGGGGAGAGATGAATGTAAAATATGAATTTATGCGCCAGAAGGAGATATGGAATTTTGGTAAACCAGACAAAACCGCATGGAGTCCTTTCTCATGGGGTTAGCTTAAAGAATTAAGAACTGGGGTTAAAAATAGAATTGGTACGTTACAGATATTATATATTAAAGGCAGCTGGACAATTGGGAAAATATTGAAATACGTTAAACGGAATGGAACCTTGACAAGCAAAAGTGTAGGCGTAAAAATGTAAGTGAAGTTTGGACGCCGTTAGAAAAGAGCAGATTGTACTGGGAATAAATTCTTTTTTTTTTCTTTTTTTTATAACGATATGATTTATGCGGTGAGGAAAGAGATCCGAATGAATTAAAGAACGCTTAATAAAAGAGAAATACAGGGAGAAGCTAGATTTTATAACACGAAATATAAAATAATTTTATAGAAAGAGAAATTTAGAAAAGTAAGGAGATGGGGGAATTAATTTTAAGAAAGTGGAATATGTGAAGTTAAATCCACTTCACATATATCTCCCCAACAACCGAAGACGAAAAAACAATGAAGGTCCATAGGAAACGGAAAACCACCTGTGTCTTTTCACTAACAAAAAAATCACACAAAATGATGAATAAAGTAATTGCTATAGAAAACCCTGGTAACTACATGAAATAATTAAAATAACAATACACAACAATAATCTTGATTAAGAAAAACAAATACATCATGTCTCAAATATATATGCATGCCTTCATAAGCATGACACAAACCAAACTGGGTCGACCTCTTACGTTTGAAAATTAAAATATATGAATGAGCTCAAAATTTTAAATCTGTTTCTGGATTTTATTTTCTCTTTTCTTTTCTTTAAGTGTGCACACGTATTATAAAACATAACCAGAAACTAAATGAAAATTAACTTGAAATTAAAATTCAAGAAAATAGCAATTTTTTATAAATTGCAAGAAATGTTGGTTGTTTCCAACATCAATTTTTTTTTTTTTTGAGACATGAAACTAAATGAAAAGTAAAACACAAAACAAATAATACATGTAATAAATATGAGTACTCCATAGGTGGAAAAAAAAAGTGAAATTAAATACCAAATTGTTTTTTTTTTTTTTTTTTTTCTGTAATGTAAATTATTCTAAAATGGCATGAGAATGAATAAACATGGAAAATTAGGAATGAATTGTGTATAAATATGCATGTTTCTGTGATGGCTTATGTAAGAAAAAAAATAACTGATAAACAATTTAGAACTCATATGTCATGTGTGTTCATTTTATTTTTTTAATTAAAAAAAAATGTAATTATGAGAACTTATTGGATGTGTATTGAAAATTTAACAAAAAGTTTAGAGAGGATTTAAAAAAAACGTAAATTGCGAACTACGAAACAGGCGACATTGTAAAAGAAAGACATTATGTGTGCGTGTGTGAGTGCAACTTGCGCTAACATCATAAATTTAATGCTATATGTACGTGATCTGTACCAGGTGAAGTCTGCACAAGTCTGTAAAAAGAGAGGAGGTGTACACCTGTTTGAAGAACGAATAAAATTCGTGAATAAGGAAATCTTATCACGTGAACAGTGTTTTCAGTGGGTGAAAACAGCAAAAACAAAAAAGTCAAATTCCTTTTTTTTTATAACGATATGTCAAAATAGAAGCAGATAAAATTTTAAAGCCTAGCAAATGAGTATGATATTGCAGTAAATGA
Organism: Maratus michaelseni; assembly: GCA_963931845.1. Taxonomy (NCBI): domain Eukaryota; kingdom Metazoa; phylum Arthropoda; class Arachnida; order Araneae; family Salticidae; genus Maratus; species Maratus michaelseni. Next base: position 158,189,743 of record OZ007589.1, on the reverse strand, counting down.
GTATATGTGTAACATTGAATTAAAACATTGAGTGAAATTGCATGTAGTGAAATATGACCAATAGAAAAAAAACACAATAGAAGTCCCCTATGTATTTAAATATTTTGAGAGGGAAGGGTAGAAATTTAAATTTAGAAAGGAAAAAAAATGTGCTTATAACTGTAAATGTAAAGGAAGGAGCATGTGGCATGTAAACAAGTTTAATGTAAAATGTTTAGTGCGAAGTACCTCATGAGAGTATCTTAATTGTTTTCATTTTTTTTTTTTTAAAGAGAGGGTGGTAATTAAGATGATAAAGGAAGGACAGTTATTACAATTTTAAGTGTATGTTTAAAAAAAAACAAGAAAAACACAAGTACTGAACCTAAGCGGGATAGAAAAAGTCAACGGTATTTGTGTAAACAAAACCCAAAAGTTTGAGTTTTCTATGAACTACAAATAGCATACGCTATACAATGAACTAACATGTGTGTGTGTGTATATATAACCTATGAACTATGCAATGAGAAAACTATGAGCAATGATTTCCCGTGTATACAAAGAAAACCCGAAAAAAACAAAAAAAAACAACTATGAACTATTCTATGAGCAACTATGAGTAACTATGAGCGAATTTCCCTATATACACAAAAAAATCACAAACGATGAACTACTTGTATATAAAAAAAAACAAAAAGAATACCGTCGAAAATGTCTATCAACCAGAGCCTAGATTGATTTTTCTCTTTTTTTTTTTTTTAACAAAATTAAAGATGTGGTAAAGAGGAAAGCAAATGTAATGGCCTTCTGAGTCAAATGTGGCAAACCAAATGAAAAAAAAAATCATATATTTAAGTCTGTGTAAGAGTATAAAAAAATAGTAACCAGAACAAATGTTAGGACTATAAATTGAAAAAGAATGTGCTTGTTTTACCTTGCCATAGGAATAGTTTACAACATTATTAAGATAACATAACTTTATTTTACATTTACCTGTTTTTTTATAGACCTAAAAACAAGAACTTGAGTTGTCGTTAAACTTATACTCCGAAAAAAAATGATGCGTAGACATCATGGCGTGTGAATTTATTACAGGTTGTCTCCCCTATGAATATGCATCTGTAAGCTGTAGACTACACATAAAACTGAAGAGTACACTCAAAATAATGTGAAAGAAGATGTATAAAATATAATAGCGTTAATAAACATTTAAGGTTGCTTAATAAAAAAAATCAGTACAATACCTAAATTTGAGAAATCACGACGTAGACATCAAGTAAAAAAATATTGCCATTATATTGGAGTAGAGGAATGTATTGAGTCACCAGTAAAAAAAATTTAAAAAAATGGGACAATGTAAAATAAAGGTGTATATAAAGTAACATAAAAAAATATGTTAAATCGAGTAAATTAAGCAACTAGGTTGTGAAAGAAAAATGTTATGAAGAAAAGAAAATGTGTATTGTTCATGTGAACCGAGATACATATTTACCTAGAATATTAAATTTTGAGTACCAATGGTATATTTGACAGTGCGCGTGTAAAGTATTGAGTAGTCACAATGAATGAAATTAGCATTGAATTGACTTGACATTGCATGTATGTCATTAGTGAACATGAAAAACATTGAACTGTAAACGAATGTGTAAATAAATAAAAGGGGCACTGTTTTCGCATCTCAATAGTGTGTGTAAGAAATGTTAATTGAATGACAAAAAAAACAAGTGTTTGAATATATATAAAAAAATGTGATATTTAAGTAAGTTTAAATACTTATTTAAATTTATAATGAACGAAAATTAATTCCTATGAACATGCATGTAATATATTCCATTTTCAAATCAGCAACAGGCCTTATTCGCTGAATTAAAACAAAATATTTATTTCTGACATAAAGTTATTCCGCGAAAATAACTCAATGAAAGAATAACATACATGAAACACAATAAGAAACTAAAAAAAAGTGCAGTTGATTAAATTTTGAATTATAATTACTACTATATAAAGAGTTTCTATTTATGAACTGAACAGACATGTTAACCGCAAGCGTAGATGAATCGTGTCGTAGAAATGTTGAATGGGAAAAAAATAGTAATATGCGAAAAGTCTGAATGGATTTTAGAAAGAGAGGGGCAAAAAGGGAGTGACAGGCAATATCACTTTAATATGAACAAATAATAAACTCGTGTTCATTCATCCTCTTTTTTTCTTTAGGTGAAATCTAAAGCTTAAATTTAACATTAATTGAGTGTTTGAAATTCAGAATAACTTAACATAGGGAGATTGAAATTGGCAAAATAACTACTAAGATAAAATATTGATTGAACTGCATTTAAAATCAATTCTATAATTATTATCATTATTCCTTTATTTTTGGAGTCTCATAATTTTAAAACACATCACACTATAAGAATGTGAAGGGGAAAAATCGCACACTTACTTAAAGATAATCCAGAATATATATATATATATTATAAACGTTGAAACACCTTGAAAATATATAATTGTAAATAATAAAAAATATGAAGTAGTTGCAAAATATATGTGCATAAACATGTATGTATAATAATATGCATAATTTAACTTCAAAGGAGTTTATAAGAGTATGGTCAAAATGAGGGTACACAAAAACTTAAAATTTCGCAATTTAATATATTACAATATGTAAAAAAATAGAATAAAATCAGTAATGCAAACAAATCAAACCAGAGAATTTGCTGTCTCTATCTTACCTTTAGGCTTCATTTGTAAGGTATGTGGATTTTTTTTTTTTTTTTTTTTTTTTTTTTTTTTTATCTATTATACATGTTATATATATCAAAAACAAAACCTAACATAATAATTATGAACTTAAAATAAGATAAACAAAAGTATTTATAATATTAAGTTAAACTGTTAGAAAAAAATAGATGCAGAGGGACAAGAAATTCTTTACAGTTAAATTCTTAACGTAAAATTATAGGCCAGCTATAAACTTAATCAATCAAGAAAAACACCAAAAGAATCAAATGCAATTCATGGCCGTCAAACAGAAATAAATGCACTATTTGTGAATTGCACTATGTCACACTGTATTATTTTTTTTACTATATTAAAAACTGAAAACTAAGTGATAAAAGAAAAAAAAAATAATCTAAAATTTTGCAGTACCTTTGTAGGTGTCAAATAAAAGTTTTAATAAAAAAAAGAACCTTTACAGTTTTTTTAAATATGAATTTTTGCTTAAACTATGTGTAAATTTTAATAAACGAAGCACACACCTTTCTTTCAACAATATAAAAAAAAATACAATAAAAGTGTGTATTTTCAACCAAAACTCGACTTAACAATAAGTAATTATGCATTAGACCATTCTCAAAATTATGCAAAGTACACATGAAATAATATAATTATCAAGCAGAAAAAAATATATATATATAAGGTATATTATAAACAGTACACACCAACAAGCAAAAATTTTGTAGCGCCGAGCAGATTTTCATTTCGGCATGGTATTTTGTTTTATTACGAAATTGATAGCCTATCATAAAGAAAAATCTTCTTTTTATTTATTTTTCTATCAATTAGAACAAATAGTTCAAAATCTAATTTTTTTTAAAATTCTCTTCTTATCTAAAAAGAGGTAAAAAAGACTATAGTTGTAAAATATATAGTCACTCATGCAGTCTCTTTATGAGTCCTAGTGTCAGTTTGAGCAATAAGATTTTTTTTATCGATACACACAATTAAAAAATATGAAAACTTCGTTAAAAATTCTATGTAGCACATATAAATGAAAGAAAAAAATCATATAAAATATAAAGCCATTTTATAAAACTAGAGGCAGAAACTCAATGAAAATGTAAATATTGCTTGAGTATGACACTACATAATAATATTAAACTTTAAATAAGAGTTTAAATTGTCTATTCCTGTAAAAATTTTCTTTTATGAAAGAAAAGTTTTTTTTTTGTCGTTCAAGTTCTGGTAGGACTATCTTTCAAGCAGCAGAGAACCAATTACAGATATTATAATAAAAGACTTACCTTAGGAATAGCCTTTCAAGAATTTAATCACACGACATGCAAAATTACTACACACATTTCACTTTAATTAAAAAAAAATGGTTGTAAAAGTTAAATATCAGCCCTTTCTATCTTTATTAATTTGGGCTCTGAATCTTTGATTAGCTAATGCGATATTTACTTTTTTTTTTTTTTTAAACTGATTTAATATACGTAAAACATATGTGAGGTAAGAGTAGGTCGTTGCTCTTCGATGAATCATCTTTAAAACGAAAACGCTTGAAATCTTTACCGATTATCCGCGCATCACTTTCGACAATAGAGAACAGTTAGTTTTTTTGATAAGTGATAATTTTCTTGAAAATTTGGCACTGCACTGGGGCTTGATGGCATATTTATAACGTCTCTGTCAGAACGAAAGGCGGGGGTGTCCATAGGTGCGACTTTCAACAAAATATTATTCGAGAATCAAGATCCATGGAATTCGAAGTTTCTCTGGAGAAGAACAGTCTAGCTAATGCTGGCTGAGTCGGGACAAAACACAGAGTTCCAAGGAGAGTGCGGTCAAAGGTGAAAGAGAGAAAATGCGCTCAGTTTGTCGGTTGACCGGGGAAAATCTTGAATGCGCGTACACTGATTCAGAATACGGCGTAGAGTTGAAAGTTCGTAGAAAATGTAGTTTGACAGTCTGTCTAAAAATAGTATCCTTATGTACGATTGTGAGTCGAAGATGCAGGGCTACTCAGCAGGAGTACTACGATAAGCGTTGAAATCCATCGTGAGAAAATATTTTAATTTGGTAGAATAAATTACGTGAATTTTTTATTTACGATGTTTTCTTTTTAAACTAAAAAGCCCTCCTCTCCAGTTAAAGATGCTTGTGAGCGGCTGATGTACCAAGTAACTGTAACGATGTTTATTGGCGTAGTGGTTTTACGTCGGTTGAGCTGCAAAAAAGTAATTTGTTAATATCCAGGGAAACAGGTCACACAGAGTGAATGGATGCGAACTCAGGAGTTTCTTGATAAACAAATCTTTTTTTATTATAAATTGCAGTTGACCATGGGTTCAGGTACAAGCATCCATAGGCATAAAAATGCCCGAGAGCACTGGAGAGGAGGCACGGACAATTACCTATATTTAATCACCGACAAGCAGAGAGAGAATGTCTACAGTTACATGATTTCTTTTCGTGGTTCCCGTGCAGCGATGGCGATAATTACACATGCCAATCAGCCAGATAACGTACTGTTTTGGCGAGAACAACGTGAAAAGAAACAGGTGATGTCTGTCCGTTAATGATAAGCCTATGGGGGAGAGATGAATGTAAAATATGAATTTATGCGCCAGAAGGAGATATGGAATTTTGGTAAACCAGACAAAACCGCATGGAGTCCTTTCTCATGGGGTTAGCTTAAAGAATTAAGAACTGGGGTTAAAAATAGAATTGGTACGTTACAGATATTATATATTAAAGGCAGCTGGACAATTGGGAAAATATTGAAATACGTTAAACGGAATGGAACCTTGACAAGCAAAAGTGTAGGCGTAAAAATGTAAGTGAAGTTTGGACGCCGTTAGAAAAGAGCAGATTGTACTGGGAATAAATTCTTTTTTTTTTCTTTTTTTTATAACGATATGATTTATGCGGTGAGGAAAGAGATCCGAATGAATTAAAGAACGCTTAATAAAAGAGAAATACAGGGAGAAGCTAGATTTTATAACACGAAATATAAAATAATTTTATAGAAAGAGAAATTTAGAAAAGTAAGGAGATGGGGGAATTAATTTTAAGAAAGTGGAATATGTGAAGTTAAATCCACTTCACACGTTGCGTAGCGGTACTTGTGATAATGAGCGAAAAGCTGCTGGTCAAAGAAATGAAAATGATAGTCAGTGGAGGAGCGTCAACGGTTCCAGATGCGTAGAGATTAAGTTTTTTTTTTCCTTGTGCAGTCCAGAGAGGTCTCAACTATCTATGAGACGTTAATATTGTCTTGTTTATAATAAGGAAGACTGATCGCTGTGTGTGTTGGAGCTGGATTTGTGAAGAGATGGGTAGTCCGAGAAACCTCCGTCGTCGGGAGATATATGAGGTGTTCGGTTGAATCGCAAAGTTGGCAAGCAAAAGACTCAACTCAAATGCTCGCGGATGTTACAAGAAATGCTGACAAGGAGTGAAGTTTGACTGATGCTCTGGTGATTTAGGAAACCATCCCCCTGAGGTGTAATTACGTCAGATGGTGCTCGTCCACAGTTTTGTTTCTTCTCAAGAGGGAAGGGAAATAGATTCTGCCCACTGATGATTCGATTAAACCTTCTAACTTTGTAAGTAGTTTTTATTTCCTCATAAATGTATGTTCTCCCACTTGAAATTATCTATGGCTATTTGGAGAGATTAAGAATGATAAGTGTGTATTTTAAAACACTATTATATAATGTTTTTACAATTGATGGACTGTTAAACTTTAGACTGTTAAGCTTTAATGTAATGTTATATTTTTAAGATTCTCTGTGCCTAGTTGCAATTAAAATAATAAGTGAATTCAGCAAAGTTGATCAACCTTAAAAGCATGATAGTGTGATAATTTTAGAAATGTGTTGTTTGGTTTAAAATATATTTAAGTAATTAATCCCCACATTACAGGTCAACGTTTAGATTGTGTTTTTATAATAATTTGAAGTATAAATTTGAAGTGAAATAATTTGAAGTTGTTATAACTTTAAGTGTTTGAATAAAAGATTTGTTTGTTCTTAAAGATGGTATGTTTTTCTTTGTATAAATCTCTAAATAATTAATTTTTTTATATTCACAGTAGACCTATAAGAAAGGCTTAACCTTTCTATGAGTGATACAAAAAAAAAAAAAAAAAAAAAAAAAAAAAAAAAAAGAGATAAAATCCAACTTTATTAAATTAGGACTTTAAAATTTCTTAAGTTTAAATTCATAACTGATTGTTTTAATGAACATTAATTGAAGTTCACTCAATGTTATACAATCGTATTTTTGATCTTGATTTAAGGATGGATAGATTAATAAGTGAAACAGTAATATTAAATCTAATTTCATAATTGTTTAAATTAAGCTTTAACCCTCCTCTCTCAAAAATATTGTTATCCAAAATAAACATCAATATGTTTATTTAAAAAAAAAAAAAAAAGGAAAGGATTGTATTCCTTGTTTATAAGCCACTATACGATTTTGGTTAACCAATCTGATCTTGTTCAGAATCTCCATATTTTGTTCTAAAATTTTTGTATATCATCATATCCCTATTCTATTAACGGATTTAACTCTTTCTCCTTTTGGTCCTCACATTGGAGGAATTTCAGGTTGTCTTCATTTTTCCAAATTGAATGATGATTACATCTTTATTAATCTAATGTGTGTGGAGTTTTGAGCTTGATCGGGTTGGAGTGGAGTTGGGTGTTCTTTCGTATTTCAGTATACTACTTGATTTAGAAATCTGTTGCCCTTTCTACATTTAGAATTATTTTAAAATTATGAATTCAAAAGTATCATGTTGTCTTAATTTATTCGGGTTTGTTTTAAATTTGGTTATTTTGATTAGTTTAATATAATTTGCTCCCTTTTCCATGGCAACAGATTTCAGTGGAGCTAATCAGGGTATACTTATTTTTTTTTAAATATTTAATTGTCAAGTGAAGATTGAGTAATAAATGAGCTTTTTAAGTTTAAGTAAGTTGTGTTTTAGAAAGAACCCCAAAACACCACAACATTGGGATAAAACATTGAAGTCGGAGTATTTTTACAAATAAGAAAAATCTCTACGAAATACGAAAAATCACGAAAAATTCAAATATTGCTGAGGAGAAAATTTACTATATTGGGCTAAAAAAATTATAAACCGGATTATTTTTACAAGTGGGGAAAACGCTATAAAAATGTTAAAAATCGCATATAAAAATTCGCGAAAACTTCAAAAATCGCTGTGCGAATTCTGAATAAACTTTACTTATAAATGGACAAAATTTAATATATTAGGCTAGAAGATCGAAATCAAATTTCTTTTACCAACGTGAAAAAAATCGCCGCATAACACGGAAAAACTCAAAATCACACAAAAAATTAAATTAAAAAATCTAAAAAATTAAAGTTGGTTTCAAAGTTACAGTTACGAACATACAGTTAGTTACCTTCCTATCAAATCTCGGAGTTTTGCGCGCAGCGATCTCTTCAAAAAACTGCAGACAGACAGACACAAACACAAACTTCTGTCTTTATTATTATAGACATTTCATTTTTTTTTTAGAGTTATAGTATAATTATGATAAGTTTCGTTGAAAAACTTAATTTATATATTACCTTTCTAAATTTATTTATTAGCTGATTTTAAGATTTTAAACAATTCAAGCTATACCATTCTACGCGTATGTTCGTAAAATTATTCTTTCTTAATCAATTTATAAAAACCTTTTATGTTTTTTAAATATAAATCATTATAGTTAAAATAAGTAAAAAAAAAAAACTGACAATAATAGAGGGAGGAGGGCCGTAAATACTTCTTACTGGCTACTTTGCTAGATACCAGATATTTTCCAATTTGTTTAAAGAAATTTTAAAAAGTTTAAATAAATTATTACTAATAATGAAGTTAATCTTAAGTTGTTCTAATTTCTGTTCTAAAAAACTTCATTTATAATAAATTCATAATTTATTCATCGATATTTGAGATATTAAATTTAAAAAATATTGGGCTCAGTTCATTTTCTAAACAAACCAGTCAGATGTGCTAATCCCAAAACTTTCTTCTATCTTATACATGTTAACCCTCTAGCCGCGGGCGATATTTCCATTTTCTTATATAAAACCGCGGCCTGTTTTTATTCATCACTTATAATAGTTATAAGGATTGAATATCACCGGAATTTACAAACAGATTTATTTCCAAATAAATAAAAGCAGTTTCTTCATGTACATTATAAAAACAAAGTTTTATTTCAAAATTCCGGTGGGAATGATGCATTTATGGATTCAAAATATTTCAAAAACCGCAGAACTTTCAGAATGACCTAATAAATGAAATGATATATATATTATAATTTGTAAACGAATCTCTCTATTTTTAAATAAAAGAAGATAGATTCAACGAAGAAATAGAATCTCCCGATGCTTAAGTACTATAAAAATTATAGGGAACGTCAAAATAGCGTTTCCCGCGGAATTTTATAGAATAAGTGAAACGCGATAGAAGCGTTACCCGCGGCTGGAGGGTTAATACTTCAAAAAGCGTAATTTTATTAATTATGTATTTAAGAAACAAAATATAAAAAGCTTAAAAGAAAAAGTCGAGCATAAAAATTTAATTTAAAAAAAACTTATGTCCATAGTGAAAAACGAATGTATGAAGTTTGGTTCAAATCTATCCATAACTTCAGACACTTTCCGATGATACAGAAAAATCACATCTAAGTTCGCTATTACAGCGCCGCCTTCTGACCGATTTTCTCCAAAATTTTATACAAACATCGGCCTTTGACATTATATCTAAATATTAAATTCGTCAAAAAATATTCATAATTTATTCACTTAAACTGCGAAAAATCGAGAAAATCGCACAAAAATCGCTAACACAGCGCCCCTTTTTGAGGGAATACGCCATTTTCAACTGGGACCTGACGGTCATAGTCAAAAACATATATACTAGTAAATCTACATATCAGGAGCCTCAACGTCAGTTCTCCAATTCGTTGTTTTTAACACACCTTTCACAATATACAACTTCTTACAAATCGCAATTTAAACTTTTTAAATTACATAAATATTCATAAGCATATAAAATACTTCGACTATTTCGGAAATTAGAAGCGTTAAATTAAACACGGTGCTATGCAATGCTGTTCTGAAATCCTGATGAACTGCTTATTCTTGTAATTTTTTAGATAAAAAAGTCCATTTCGTACACTCCCCCTAGTTATTATGGATCCGGTATCTTGTATTCCTTTTTACACTGTGATTTTATTATGGTAAGCATCAGTTTGGTAAAAGTTTTCATGTTATTTTAATATCCAAATAGCAACATTTACTTACTTTCCAACCACGAAACACCTGCATCTGATGGATAAGTTGTATAGAATATCTTGTGCTAAAGCAACTTATGGAAATGTAAACTGAATTTACTATATTTCACATATATCTGATTTAAAAATCTGATGTTTTTACAATTTTTGTTGAAGAAAAACAATTTTGATGGTCATTCCATAATAGTTAGATGTAAGAACATATCTAAATACATCCCTGATCTACACGATATCAATAGCATACTAAAACCAGCCCAAAATAAGCATATTTGGAAATTTAAAAATCTAATGGGTAATCATTCATAATCGCATCTACTATATCAATTGACTAAATAGCAAATGTTATTTGTCTCTATAAATAATTTTTTGTGATAGCCTTTCAATAGTAACCACATTCAATTTAAACCGTGATGTTACTAATTTCGTTTATATTTGACGCAAACCTATAGAGCAGGCCTGATTACGAAATTTAACTAACCTATTAAATAAATTAACTAACCTTTTATTTCCCGCATGCAGATTTTCTGCTTTCATTATCGTGGATTATTTGAAAGATTTTATTGAGGCTATGAAATACGGTTACTAGCGAACTCATAGAAGGAGAAAAATGAAATAGGAATTATGTCAAATAAATAAAGTGATAAAAGAAAATGTTTTATGTTATTCGAACCGATGCATAAATTTCTTCAAATGTTATACACCTAATTTAAAAAATCTGACACATCTATTAACAAAATTTCAAGCTAAAAGGAATTATTTAAGACCTTTATTGGAAAATTTTAACTTCAATAATTTATCATTTAAATCCATTAATCAAATGCTCCATTTCTATTCAACGAATGAAATATTTTAAAATCGTCTGAATCCCCATTGGAAAGCATTATGACCTAAAAATAAATGTTCTATATTTTTCGAACGAATGAACCAAATGTAACTAAAAACTATACAGCTAATTCCGGGTACCTCACTAATATACCCACCAAACATTAACTTAATCGAACGTTTTTTACGGCAGTTATCACGGAACAGACAGACAGACAGAAACCAAAAACTTTTCGCGTCTCCGCAGTGAGCCTTCAATGACGTTTCGGCAATGAAGTTTGGTTCAATTATATGCATAACTTCGTACACTTTCTCATGATACAATAATGCAAATGGCACAAAAATAGCTATCACAACGCCCCCTGCAGACGGAATAATGCCAATTTCAACTGGGACGTGCTGACCAGCCAAAAACATACATGTGAATTTAAAATATCTCCTCGGAAAATTAATATTTTTAACTTCTGTTTTCTTTGTATTGCTCTTAAAGAATGTCTCTCTTTTTCTTAGTTGTCAATTTTTTTCTAAAATATATACTTAATTTTATATGAAATGTTAAAATCTTATTCAGTTCCGCTAAGATTTTAACACATAAAAATATAAATTAAGCACATAGTTCAGAAATATTTTGATAACTAAGAAAAAAAGAGACATTCTTTAAGAACAGTACACAACAAACAGAAGTTAAAAATATTAATTTCCTGAGGAGATATTTTAAAAATACGGATGCAGCCTACGCCCATTGGATTAACATTAGCGAGGGGAATCGGGAAGTTTACTGACGAGCAGCCTTAATGTGTCTCGGAGTGTGGTCCAAAGCCTCTGAGATCAATTTGAATACAAAAATTCAGTATCAAGAAGACTTGTTCCAGACTACTCATGGGTTACAACAACTCCTGTACAAAATAGCTTTCTAGCTCTTTTGGCCCTTAGAAGAAGCATAACTACTGTGGAGCATCACTACTCATTCCGGATCATTGTAAAGCAACAGGGATGACAATACCTGCGATTACGATGCATAGACGTCTTCACAATTAAGGACTCTATGCAAGACGACCCGTTGTGTGTAGCCCTCTTAATCGACAACACAGAAGTGCCCTTTTATGTTGGTCAAGAAAGCACGTTACCTGGAACACATAACAATGAGCTTCCATACTGTTCACAGATGAGTACCGGTTTGCTTTGGAAAAAGATTCAGTTCGTGTGCTGATCTGGAGAGAACAAGGCATCAGATTCTACCTATGTAACTTTGGTGAAAAACACAGTTATAGAGGAGGTGGAATCATGGTTTGGGCTGGAATCTCTCTTTTGGTCACATTAACAACTTCCATGTGTGCCATGAAAGAATTCTGACTGCTGTGAAATATCGGGACGAGATCCTTGCACCGTTTGTCACGCCGTATGGTGGTGCTATTGGTGATGAATTAATCTGAATGGTTGATAATGCTCGATCGAATTGAGCTAGAGTCGTTGATGAATATCTGGAGGATCAAAGTTTGGAGCGAATGGAATGGCCAGCACAATCTTCGGACTTTGACCCTATAGAACATCTTTGGGACTATCTCAGCAGACAGGTGGCTGCCGTGGTTCTGCGTAAATTCGTCGCGCACAATTCATCGCGGAACAATTCATCGCGCACAATTCGTCACAGCGTCAATTCATCGCGGCGACTATTCGTCGCGAGCTCAATTCGTCGCGGCTCAATTCGTCGCAGCGAAAACGCACAATTCATCGCGGAACAATACATCGCGCACAATTCGTCGCAGCGTCAATTCGTCGCAGCGTAAATTCATCGCGGCGTCAATTCGTCGAGGCGTCAATTCGTTGAGGCGTCAATTCGTCGCGGGCTCAATTCGTCGCGGGCTCAATTCGTCGCAGCGAAAACGATTTTGAAGGCTATTATAATAAAAATAAAGATAATTCAGTAAAATTACTTAATGATAATTTGTTTTTTAGATTTAGAGAATTGTAATTAACATTTTATAGGCAATTTTGGAGGAATCTTTTTTCATATGTGATTTTTGTGAATTTTCCTGATGAGAACATGAAGGTTTAATGAATTAGAACAACTCATTTCTTATTTAAATTACAGATTGAATAAATATTGCTTTAGATTACCGAAAAAATGGCGGAAGATTTAGGATAAAATCACTCAGAGCATGAAAAAATGACGTGAGTCTTAAATCTGTAGATAAGATTGATTCGTAATATTACCATTTGCATGCTTGCATGCAAAATTTTCACTAGGGAGAAGTGGTATGTAGTGTGAAAAGTACGTATCTTCAACAACGAAAAAATTCAATAATATTTTCTAAATTTTAAGTCCATGTCCATGTTACAACGAGGCTAGGAGAGGGCAGAGGAAGATTCTTCCCACAAACCAGTAGGGAAACTTATATAACGGCTGTTCTCAATTCCAAACTGGCTACTTTATGACATAATTTTTAATTCAGTTTTGTTTCGAAACACATGGAATTGGCTCGTGTTCTTATTCAGGAAGTTCGCAATCCAAAGACATTTTCCAGTTTTTAATGCAAGCAGAAGATCTTTCAGAAAATACTGACAAAGTAGCGTTTTGAACTAAATTTCCAAAGCCGCAGCACGAAGAATGAGATAAACATGTTGCCATGTGACACGAATCAATTATAACTCGATACGTAATTGAAACAATATGGAAAATTCATTTCGACTCCAAATCCCTTTCACAATCAGGCCGGCCAATTTTATGCCTTTGCGTTTAAAAATGAGTCAGAAAACGCGTCAGATAGTTTCCCATTATTCAGCAGGTTGGCTGAGAACCATCTTAATATGCGTTTAAAATAAATCCATTGCAGTTGAAATATATAAGGTACCCTTTGCTCATCAATAAAAAAAAAAAAAAAAAAAAAAAAAAACTAGTTGGATATGCCAATCTCAAAACTTTCTTCTATCTCATACATGTTAATGCTTCAAAATTCGCCATCACACCGCCAAAAAAAATCAATATTTTTCGTCATTCTGCTGTACGTCAGCTGCTTGCGAATCGTCCGGTTACTTGGATACGAGCAGCCGATGTATTATACTAAACTACGAAAAGTCCTTCTTGGCCTGTACCGGCAGGAACAGATAGCCTCCCTATTGATTGGTTTTGAGATTTTAGCAAATTCTACTGAAAATACACGAAGCTAAAATGCGCGAACCCGAAGAGTCATTCCCAGTTCTCGTCAATATTGAATTTGAATGCGAATATTGCTAAATTGGACAGACATAGCCAAGTTGGCTTCATATATATAACAACGTACTTTTGTCGCAAAATTTGGTGATATTTCACCAATTGTCGCCACGCTTGGCGAGAATTTGACGTTGGGGAATATAAATATATAGTGTTAAGCATGTAAGTGTTGAAACGATGGTTACATCAATGAAAAAAAAATTGGCGAAACCATGTTACTGAAACTAATAAATTAAAACCGTTTAAGGAGGAATACTGCTGTATCGTTTCAAAATGTCAGCTACCCTACAATTTCAAACTGCTATACTTCAGCCATTTTTTAAGATAGAGGAAAATTAAAAAATGCTCTAGAATCCTTGGATCAAGACAGAACATTTAACGGAAAAAGTTTTTAGGATTTCTAATTTTATTTTTACAACTTTTTGAAATTGTAATCTTTAAATGGCTATCACAGCGCTTCCTTCAGACGCAATATCTCCAAATTCAACTCGGACCTGCAGGCTATGGTCAAAAACATATACAAAAAAATTGGTTCAATTATCTGCATAACTTCATAAAATTTTCGATGATACAATAGTAAAAATGGAACAAAAATCGCAATCACAGCGCCCTCTTCCGTCGAAATAGCCCAAAATTTAAGTAGGACCTGCTGGCCACAGCCAAAAACACAGAAAAAAATTTCGGTTCAATTTTAAGCATAACTTCATACACTTTTCGATGATACAATGAGGACAGACAGACGGACGGACAGACAGACAATTTGTAAAAACATCTTTTTCGGAATCTCGGACCCCTAAAACGTGTAAATCCATCGAAAACCGGAAGTCGAAAAAAATTTCGATTACAATACTTTCTTCTATAGAAGAAAGTAAAAAATCATAAATTGGAAACATTTACTGAATACAACAAGCAGCATTATTGGATGAAAATAATTAAAATATAATAAAATTATGGTTTACTTTCTAACTAGGTGACCCACCCGGTGTTTTCCATACCCGTGATAATAACCAGAAACAGAACTCAAGCTTCTATGACTCTTTTAAAAGAAGCTGCATTGAGGGGCCCAAGAAGGGGATTAATATTCAAAATTGGTGGTAGCTGAGGTCCGAGATATTTTTTTGTCGTTCAAGTAGTAGTTGGAAGTCCTAAGTAGTTGTCAGACAAAAAAAAAGCTAGTGAATCGGCCGATTTTTAAGGGAAGCTAACAAAGGGGGCTAACTGATAGTTTTGAGCTAAGATGAAAACATCTTAAAAGATCCTGGTACTTAGCGTTTCAGAACTTCAATTAGTCGGAATTAAACATAGGAAATAAATTAATCATTAGAACAAAATTTAAAGAAATGCTTAAAAAAGTGCCCTAAAGGCCCAATAAAAATATAAGCGTGGTGACCCGGGGAGAGTAATCCAAGGCTAAACTTTAAAGTCGCTTAATAAGAGGGTGACAGAATTATGGGGGGTGAAAAATACATAGCACACAAAAAGTTCAAGGAGTCTCGAGTCGGGCCCCAGGGTCCTAACTGGAATGTAGAAATGTAGGAATAACTAAATGGAGAAAAGGCACCAAAAACGAAAAAAAAATCGGATTTAAAGGAGCAAGTTATTAAAAATTTAGGGAACAAATACTTCAACGCTGCCCCTATACCGAGTCCCACGGGGGCCCGGGTCTTAACTGGAACATAGAAATGGGAGAAAAGCCTAATCGAGAGAAGACACCAAAAACGAAGGAGATCTGAGAAAAATGGGGCAAATTATTAATAACTTAGGGCACAAACATTTTAAAGTGTCCAGGGAGCCCCCGGGACTTGTCCGAGAAATTTTTTTGTCGTTCATATAGTAGCTGGAAGTCCAAAAAAGTTATCATTAAAAAAAAACTAATGGATCGGTTGATTTTTAAGGGAGCTATTATTAGAGGTCCCAAAAATGGTCAAATGATAGTTTTGAGTAAGGCCTTAAGAGAAAAACATCTTAAAAGATCCTAGTACGTAGCGCTTTAGATCTTCAATTAGTCGAAATTAAGCATTATCAATTAATTTAATCATTAGAATAAAATTTGAAAGAAATGCTAAAAAAGGGCCCTAGTGCCACAGTAAAAATATGAAGGTGTTGGCCCGGGGAAAGGAGTCGAAGACTCAACTTAAAAGTTATGCATTGAGAGGGTGAAAAATGCATGGCGCACAAAATGTTCAAGTCAACACCGCATCGGGCCCCAGGGGACCAGGGTCCTAACTGAAATGTAGAAATGGGCGGGGAATTTAATGGAGAAAGGCCCACAAAAAGATGGGAGATCAGATGAAAATGGGGCAAGTTATTTACAATTTAGATGCAAAAACCTTAAAAGGGCCCTAGGGGCCCCGGTTCATATTAAAAATTAATAATATTAAAAAAAAAAAAATATTATGGTAAATATTAAAAATCTGAGCGTCAGGTCTGTAGGACCTGCCTTGGATTATCCACACCCAAATTTTCAGACCTCTACGTGCGGTAGATTTCGCTTGTCATCGCGCTCACGTACACAGAACTCAGACAGACAAACACTTTCCTTTTATTAGTATACACTAAATAAATGGAAAAACTTATAAAACCAAAATACTACTTAATGAAATTGCATTCATGCAGCAATCAGTTCAATCACAATCACGAAAAGTATTTTATGTTTACATCTCTCAATACATTTTTTACTTCCTAATTCTTTCAAATATAAGGGAGGGGGGGGGGTTGTACCCTGTGTACACATATGTCAACTAATAATTTTTTTTTAAAAATTTCTAGCATTTGTATTAGTCATTTTTTCATGATCTGAGTGATTTTATCCTAAATCCTTCGCCATTTTTTCGGTTACCTAAAGCAATATTTATTCTATGTCTAATTTAAATAAGAAATGACTTGCTCTTATTTATTAAACTTCCATGTTCACAATAAGGAAATTCCCCAAAAAATCACTTATAAAAAAAATTCCGCCGAAATCGCCTTAAAAATGTTAGTTATAATTCTGTATATCTAAAAAACAAATTATCATTAAATAATTTTACTAAATTATCTTTATTTTTATCATAATAGCCTTCAAAGACATTTTCGCTGCGACGAACTGGCGTCGCGACGAATTGAGCCCGCGACGAATTGAGCCTGCGACGAATTGAGCCCTCGACGAATTGACGCTGCGACGAATTGTGCGCGATGAATTGTTCCGCGATAAATTGTGCGTTTTCGCTGCGACGAATTGACGTCGCGACAAATTGAGCCGCGACGAATTGCCGCTGCCGCGAATTGTCGCCGCGACGAATTGACGCTGCGACGAATTGTGCGCGATGAGTTGTGCGCGATGAATTGTTCCGCGATGAATTGTGCGAGATGAATTGACGCGACACCGGCTGCTGCCGTAAGTCCTTCTCCAAAGTCGTTAAATGAGCTGGAACAAGCGTTGCTCTATGTATGGGAGTTGTTTCCCTTTATAGTGTCCGACAACTTAATTAACAGTATGGAAAGTCTATGCCACAAATTATTTACAAGTAGGTCCGGACACATGCCTTATTAAATCTGTTTATTTAATTTTTTTTCACAAAAAACTGCTATTTATTTTTTATCAAACAGTGGATATTTGCAAAAAATGCAATTTTTTATTTGTAAACCATGCTTGATGTTAAAATTAAGTAAATTTCGATAATTCTATTTAAAGCACAATTCTTCTAAATTTCATGTTTTTTTATCTTCATTTTTTTTTTTTCAAATTAGACGCAAAAGACCGGTTGTAACTTAACTTTTGGAGGCCAGTGTTATAATTTAATTTCATTGCATAAGAAATTTTACAAAAGGTGATTTTATTTTTTTAATTCATGAAAGCTGTACATATTTCATGAAAGTTATATGCTTATCTTTCAAACAGTCAGCTTACTTTCACATAATAGATAATATTTAGATTATTAGTTCTTTTATCAATAACATCAAATTACCTTTATAAGTATATTTTTATAGTATCAGGGAAAATTATTTAAAAATTGATGCTTATGTTCTCTATGATTTAATATTTTTCTTATTAAATATCGTATAAACATTTATTGACTGTCTAATAAATAATTTTAATTAAATTTCATAACTTTGACTGATATTTTGTAATAGATATGCTAATTTACTAGCTGGAACTAGTTTCTTTACTCTCAGTCATATTATCTTGTTTAAAAATTGTCACTTTTATCAATGTGCTTACGCTTTAATTCAGTAAAAGATAAGAACTCACGACAAATTTTTAAAATTAGAGATTTTTCTTTTTAAACCTCTATTGGTGAGAATGCAAATAGAGTTTTGTAATTTCAATGGCATTGAGCATCATATAAGAGGAAGTAGTCATTCATTACGAAATATAACCGCACATAAAGAATACTTTACAGGGTTTGAGGTTTCCATTCTATTATATAATCTTTCTATGCCTACGATCAACTTCTTTGTCATATGCATTTTTCTTCTTTATCTGTTTCTTTTTTTAAATATTTGGAATAACTTAAATGCGAAGTGGCATAATTTAACTACATGATTAACTAGCTGATTGATGAATCTTTTTTTCAACTACTTGGGAAACTTTCAAATGAGTTCCGATCCTGAAAAATATCAGCTATGTCATAAATAATACGGATTTAAAATCGGTAGACTAAAACAAAATTTATCACAAGAAAAGCAATTTTTTTATTTTTGACTTTAAGGGCAATAGATTTCAAAACAATCTGTTTAAACAGTAGTAAGTCTGATATATGAAGAACATTTCAAAAGTTTTTGAGAGTGATTTGTCAAAACAATCAAAATTAGTAACTTTTATACATCAGTTTCTCTTTTTGTGCCTATCTACTTTTTAAAGTAAAAATTCTAAATGTAATTAATTAAATAGATAAATATCATCAAGACCTCTTATTAGAAATACATTTTTTTATATATAAGGTAAAAGCTAAGAGAGTCTGCGCACAATTCAACAAAACAATAAAAAAACGTATAAATATTAATTTTTTGCTAAACTATCCTTGAATAATTTTGACTTCATTTTTTTTTAATGCAATTCCATTGCTATTTTGTTGATATTCCGTAATTTAATAGAATAGTTGGAATAAGAGCAATAAAGCTATTTTGCGCAATCTGTCCTTACAGGGTTGGTGTAATTGCGCACATGGGTAGGAGAAATTGTTATTAATAATAACTACAATTAAATTGTTAACAATAATAATTACAATTAAATTACATTGCTGTAATGTTTTTGTGAATAAATGTTATTGTATTAGGAGGGGATATTTCAACATAATGATTGAAGAATCAGGAAAAGGAAAGAATTTTAAGAACAATTAAAATATTTTTATTAAAGAAAAAAGAATCAGAAACAAAACAAGCTCAGATAAGATTGCAAAATAACATTATTTACTTGATGACACGTTTAACTTAAAATTAGTCCATTTTATTTCCCCAATTTAAAAGTTTTCTTGTTTGCAGACCGAAGATATTGTCGTCCATAATCGATGCACTTATTGTTGTAAATGGCGCAGCTTTCGTGCAACCACCTGTCACAAGTAATGCATTGAATCCAGTCACTGGTCGATGTTGTCTCCTGGTACAGTTCCAGACATTCAGTACACTCATCCTCATTCCCAGTATTTTTTAGCAAATTAATTTATTGCCAAATTTATTTTCGATATTTATGTGTCTTTCATAAACTAATTCAAAATTGAATGATTTATATGTTTTACATATAATTTGTATTTTATGCAAATTTACCTATAAGCTGCGCAATCTCTCCAATTTCGGTAGGAGAGATTGTGCGGCCGTTTATTTAAACATGGTCGCTTCTAAACCGAACCTGTTGTGTTGGCACCGTTAGTCTAGGTTAGTAGCATATGAGAAATCGTTTAAGATTAAAATATTTTATAATACTGACATTATATAGAAATTCTGACGAATTGTTATGAAAATTCAAGCGCTCATTTTGGGAAAACAAAACAAAATAGCACTGCCTATCCTAGACGCTCGAAACAATCAACATGCACATTCAAGTAGACACTCCACTACTGCTGTTGTACAACTACCTGCAGTTGCTTCGCGCGGACTCTACTCCTTGCCCCCGATCCTCTTTGTGCGCAATCTCTCCGACCGCGTAATCTCTCCTGGCTTTACCTTATTTATTTTAAAACTGATAGTTATTATTAAATATTGTTATTATTATATAAATTATTTTAGGGAAGAAGGCACTTATTAATTATGCCAATATTTTAAACATGTTGTAAAATGTACGTCAAAGGTGACAAATGAAGTACGTTCGTATTATAACTTCTTTTATAAATATTCATATCTTGGTGCAATAGCTGTTCCACTCTTATGCAAAAATGCATGAATACAAAATTTATTTCAGGCACAGATTTCCCTATTATAGATATTAATTCAATTTTATAAAATTAAGTTTCAATACACTTAATTACAAACAATTAATTACAATTCTATTAGATCAAACTTACAGTATGCGCAAATATACAATACAAGACAATGTAAAAAAATCCTCTTTATTATTTCACTGAAAAAATGAATTATTTTCTCTGTTATTATGATATGATTAATTTCCGTAATAAAATAAGTACATTTTAAGTAGGAAAAAATGTATCGCTTGTTGAAATTTACTAAGAATTCCAATGGGAAGCGTAAGCCCAGCTTTGAAAATTTTAGAACGTGAAATCTATATTTAGAGTCTTTTTCCATTTAATATCTATTTCTCCGGAAACATCTATCCGAAAAACTGTCGGTAGATTATATGATTGCTAATAATTAAGCAATTTTAGTATACACATTCGGTTTTTAACTACAGTAATACGGAAATAATATATGACGTAATCATGATGGCAACCTAGAATCATTACCTATCATGGGATATCATTGAATTAATTACATATTATAGGATTTAATAGAATGAAGAAAACTTTTGTTAATATATTTTTAAGTTTTGATTCGATTTTCATAAAATTTGAAATGACTCGACAAAATTCTGCAAGGATTATATATATTAAATTTTAAATCATTCGGTTGGGTAGTTTTTGCGCTGTTATATGCAGACAGATGAACGGACCAGACGATGACTATAAGTGTTAGGTATTTATACGAGGCGCATTCGGAAAGTAAGTACCTTTTATCCTAGCGCCGCCGCAGCGCTGCGGTGGGCGTTCCGCGATTGCGCGCTTGTCTTCCTTGTTCACCGACTCTCAACTGACGCCATTTTCGCTGCTTTACGTTGTGTTTTCAGTTTGCTGTGTACATTTAAAATGTTTAAGACAATTACTGATCCCGCCGACTGTGAGATCCGTGCTGTTATTCGATTTTTGAACGCAAGGCATGTGAAACCGGCCGAGTTCAAGTTATCGTCAAGTTAAAGATGTTCACGGTGAAAATGCGATGATTGATGGAATGGTGAGAAAGTGGGTTAGAAAGTTTAACGAAGGTCGAACAAATGTCCACGATGAAGCTCGGAGTGGTCGGCCTTCTGTCAACGATGATCTCGTAAGGAATGTTGATGAAAAAATCCACGAGAACAGACATTTCACAATGACAACGCTTTCAGACGATTTTCCGCAAATTTCACGAACTGTTTGGATTTTTGGCTGTCATCACTGGTGGGAAGTTTCTATGAAGAAGGTATAGATAAGCTGATCACCCGCTACGACAAGTGTTTGAACACTGGCGGAAACTATGTAGAAAATGGTTTAAGGAATGTTGATGAAAAAATCCACGAGAACAAACATTTCACAATGACAACGCTTTCAGACGAATATGCTCTTTCATGTAAAAAATAAAATTGGCTTGAAAAAAAATGTTTTTTTTTTAACGGTACGACGTATGCTCTTTCATGTAAAAAATAAAATTGGCTTTAAAAAAATGTTTTACTAGTTTTTTTTTTTTTTTTTTTTTTTTTTTTCAAAACGGTACTTACTTTCCGAACACGCCCCGCCCCGTATAGTTACGAACGCACCTAAAAATGTTCCAATAAGGAAATAAAGCACCTTTAAAGTTATTCCTTTGGCAAATATTTTTACTTTTTCTCAACAAAATGTGAGTATCGGCTAAGAGTAGCAGAGCTAGAAATCGGAATTAGAACAATTAAAAATCTGCGAGTTAAATTAATTAGCTATCAATAAATCTGAATTGTGCATGAATTCTGAATATCATAAATTAACATATTTTATTTGATGTAAGGTAAAATGTAAAATATATTTTTTTATTTAATACTAGCAAACCCGCCCTGTGTTGTCCGGCACCGCTGAAAAGTACCTTCTATCCGTGGGCTTCCATCCGTATCCTTGCAGCATCCAAGCCACGTAGAAAGAAATTTTGAACTGCAGAAAAACGTGAAAATATTAAAACAATATCCAGATTTTTGTTTAATTAGTAAATATTCATACTTTTTTTTAAATAAAAGATTCCATCAGTACCATGAAAGTACTGACAACAGGTAGCTATTTTTTGTACTCCACCCAAGCCATAACACTACTCGGTCTTCACGATTGCGATTTTTAAATGCACAAAAAAACGGAATTTTTTCCTACTTTCTACAATCTATGTGCTTGAAAAACAATGTTTTACCCGGACATGCGTAGAAGCGATCATAACACCGGTGAATTGATGAAAATTGAAGCTCGTTCATGAGTGATCGATGAGGTTTTTAAATTAATATCTCAGCTAATTAAGCAAAATCTAAAATCTGAGCTTCGGATTCATTTGAACCAATCTTCGTCTATCCGGAACCAAATTTTCAGACATCTACGTGCGATCTACGCCTGTTTGTTGAGAATTGCGGAAGAAGTGACCTTTTTGCCATGATGCGGCAGTTGGAACCGCCCACTCCGAAACCTAACTTGTTTGCAGGCGGAGCCGACAGGGATTTTTATTTATTTATTTATTTATTTTGCTATAAGGGTTGATCCTATAAAAAACTTGTCAGCGTAAAAGTTTTAGATAATATTAAGAGGATTTATAATAAATCTAAGCGGATTTGATATCTTGAGAATTGACGAAGTTATGAATGTTTTTGTTCTAAAACCCCCTCCCCCTTGGGGCCATTTTTAATGATATCAAAAATCTGTCATACATAAATTTTCGGCCCTTTTCCTAGAAGTAATAATAACTTTAAACGGATTCGATACGTATCATAATTAAGAAACTATGGGAGGTTTTCTGTTTTCACAAAAAGCCCCCTTCATCCCCCCCTCCCTTGATTCGATTTTGCACATTAACGAACTTGACCGAGATTTTATGCCCCTTGATTTTATGTATCAGTTTTGAAGAGATTTGTGCATAATTATGGGAGTTATCGTGTCCATAAAAAAGTGACATAGATTGATAGATAAAGTTTTGAACTGGGGGCGGTTTTGAGTTCTGGGAGTCATGATCGGCATAGATCTGCAATTTTTTTTTCAAAAATTGCAACTTAGGGGAGAATGTTACAGGTAGTATTTCTTACGAAATCTACCTAAAATAAAAACGGATAGCATCACAATATTCGAAAAACCCTATATTTAATTTTCTAAAATCGAGATTTTAAAATGTTCAGGTGGTTTTTCAACATATTAAAAATTTTTAAGACCCTCAGTATATCTTAATAAAATGGTGTTTGACATTCACTCGTTTTATTTATTTTTTTATTTATTTTTTTTCATTCGAATATATTAGTATTCTTTTTGATAGATCGTATTTAGATTTTTTTATTTTCGTTTCACGTTTATATTTAACAAAATTAATTTTATGAGCAATATGCTATATGTTTAATATGACAAAAAAAAAAAAAAAAAAACTAAACAATTTTAGATATGTTTTATTCTTTGAATCTACGTAAATGTATTTACGTTGGTTTTACCAAGATTTCACTTTTTATCATAAAATTTCCATGTTCTTTCGATATTATGATTTTTTTATTTCATTTTATTTCATGTCATGGTTTTAATATAAGAAACTAGTAATTTTATTATTATTTTTTAATCATAAGAAATTTTAAAACAGCTCCTTTAAACCATTTTCTTATTTAAAAAAAAAAAAAAAAAAACTGATCATTTTTTTTGTACTATTTGTTCTTAACTAATGGTTTATCTGTCACTATCGTTTTAATACACCTATGGTCTAAAAATGGGGAAAATATTTGAAACACTTCTAATCAAGAAAGGTTAAAAAAAATTAACAATTCAAAAATGTGATTTTTTAAATAAATCTATTTAAAAATTTCTTCATGCTGAATGATATACGTCAAGATGTCAAGATTTATAATAATACAAAACATTTTCACAGGTAAAAATTTTATCACGGTTTCCGATACGAAATAAATCTTTAATTTAAAAATGCAACTACGAAACTATGATACTTTCTAACGAACGTGCATTTAAAATATCCTTTTTAAATTTTCCCATTCAACAAACCACAGGAATCAAATGTAAAACATACATTTGAAAAAAAAAAAAAAAAAAAAAAAGATAAGTTTATTAAATTAAGCACAAATCATTTTTAATATCTAATTACACAGACTGTTTTTAAATGAATAAATAGTTAACTTTACCAGGGTCATTCCACAAAATTTCAACAAACATGGGTTGCAGCCCCATTTTTTATTAGGGTTTCGTTCATCTCACGAAACCCTATTACTCCCGCTCCGTTGTCTGTCCGTCACAGAGCCTTCTCAAAAACTACGTAACTTACAGAGTTGAGACTTTGTGCATAAATCTGAATAGCAGCTATAAAGAGCTCAAAATATTAAAATTTGAAAAATTCGTATTATTTTAATAAATAGAGATAAAAAACCAAAATTATAACAGCCTTTTCCTATTAAATTTAAACATTTTTCGTTATAGCAGATGCCAAAAATTAAAAATCCGCGATGAAATTCTTTCTACATTAATTATTTTTCTATCAGACGATTTCCACGTGAAAAATGAAAATAAAAAGTTTCACCCATTGAAAAAAAGATTAATATGAAATAAAAATTATTGACGTCATAGTGCTAATAAAACGGAAAGATTTCTCAATAATACAAGGAGTATGAGCATGTGTGTATGTACACAAAGCAGATTAATATCACGTCATTAGAGAATTAAAAAGAAAATCTGACGTCATATCGGAAGTTTAACGGATTTTTCAAATGTTTCAGAATAATACAAAGCGAGTTTGAATATGAGTAATAGAGAATAGTAATATATGAGTTTGAGGAACGTATTGAATCATGATAAAAACCCGATTATGGAAATATTCGTATATTTTAACATTTTGAAAGTGTACATGTTTAATTTTGAAATTATTTTTTTTAAATATCGCATTTAGTCCACATGACAGATATTATTATGACAGAATATGAAAGCGGGCTTCGCCCGCTATCGGGCTGGTTTAGAAATTCGAAAAAACGAGAAAAATAGACCGGTAAATTTTTACTTTATAAAAAACATGACTTTTTTTTTGGGGGGGGGGGGGGGTTGCTAAATGAAATTTATTTGAATTTATTAAAGAAAGGATAAAGTGTTTTGAAAGGAATATTAAACGAAACCCTTTGAGCGATCTTCGATCACACTTACCCACTTGTTTGCCGATACTTTGTATGTAGAAGTCTATCTAGAGAAGAAGTTAAAATCCATTTGCAAAAAATTTCTAGCTAAAGAATCTTTTTAATTTGAGGTGGTCGAAAACTGCAATTTTACAAAATTCAAAAGTGTATAATTTCTTGCATATCTTTTTTTTTTTTTTAAACAGTAGAAATAAACTAAAAAAATTTAAAAATATCTGAAATCTGCATATTTTTTTTCTTCTGATAGATCATGTAATTATCCTGGATTTTCCTATATATATATTTTTTTAATTAATACTTTAAAATAATACTGAAATGTTAGTCAAAATTCCAGTTTTAGAAATATTATATCTCATGAAAGGAAATAGGTAACAATGTGTTATTACAACTTCCGAACATGTCCAGTAAACAAAAGCAGGCAGTTATCTCTTTTCCCAACTGAATTATAACAATGTAAATGTTGAATTTTTTTTTTAATCAGCATTTTCGACAGCCTGTAACTTAAAAGGGGGGAGTTATATTCATATGCTATTTGGCAAGAAAGTACCTCTCTATATACTGTCTGTAATCTGTAAGTCGTTTTCTGTTTTTCCAATTAGTCTATGAGATAAAGAACTTTGAAATTGGAGAAATGACAGAAGCCATAAATAAAAAGGACATTTAGAAACAAGAAACATTTCTATATTTAATACTTGGAAAATTTTCCCCACTCCTTGCATTCATAATATTCAAATTTTATTTGCTTACAAGGCGTATAACCAACATAGTGAAAAAGTACCCAAGCCGGGACTCGAACCCGGGTCATCGGTATAGCGCACTGACGTTCTACCAACCGAACCACTTGGGAATGATACTCATTTTCCAAGTATTAAATATAGATTTATTCAGTTATCGATGCTGGATTTTTTTTGGTTCCGTGTTTGCCCTAGTGTTTGTGGCTCACGAAAAATATTCCATCTTGTGCTGCGTTTGTAGCCTTGCCAACATGTTGTAGTGAGAAAGTACCAGGATGAGTATTGTTCCCAAGTGGTTCGGTTGGTAGAACGTCAGTGCGCTATACCGATGACCCGGGTTCGAGTCCCGGCTTGCGTTTTTTTGTTTTTACTATGTTGGCTATACGCCTTTTAAGCAAATAAAATTTGAATATTATGAATGCAAGGCGTGGGAAAAATTTCCAAGTATTAAATATATATTTATTCAGTTATTGATGCTGGATTTTCTTTGGTTTCGGGTTTGCCCCAGTGTTTGTGGCTCACGGAAAATATTCCATCTTGTGCTGCGTTTGTAGCCTTGCCAACATGTTGTAGTGAGAAAGTGCCAGGTTGATTGTCGTTCCGAAGTGGTTCGGTTGGTAGAACGTCAGTGCGCTATACCAATGAACCGGGTTCGAGTC
Source organism: Maratus michaelseni (assembly GCA_963931845.1). Taxonomy (NCBI): domain Eukaryota; kingdom Metazoa; phylum Arthropoda; class Arachnida; order Araneae; family Salticidae; genus Maratus; species Maratus michaelseni. The sequence goes on along the minus strand of OZ007589.1, from coordinate 158,162,747 downwards.
CCGGCTTGGGTACTTTTTCACTATGTTGGCTATACGCCTTTTAAGCAAATAAAACTTGAATATTAAGAAAATTTCATTAATAAATATTCTGTAATTAATTAAATTTTTTATGTAATTAAGGATAAAAAGAAATTCGAAATGAAAATAAATTATATTTGAGATCATTTAACATTTAGAAACATACTCGTAAAAGAAAGAATATTAAACTAACAACTGTAGGAAAATGTAAAAAATAGGACCCGCATATCTCAAATATTACCGAGTGATGCAGAAAACAGTTTAAGATGTTATGAAATGGTGCAAATTTCTCATGTTAAAATTTCCTGATATGTCCATGATATTTCCATGTAAGTATTAAAATAGTGAAATATTCCTAGGTAATTCCTTTCGCAACAGTAAACTGATAAATGCAGTCATTATTTAGTAAATGTATTTATTAAACAAAATCACACTAGAACTTATTTAAATAGGAATCATATAAATAACATTAATCATTTCAATTTTTCTTTTAATTTTTCTAGGAAATTATGCTTTAAATATCACTTTATTCAATTTATTGTAACAAATAAAAAACTTAGTATTGTACACATGTATTATTATTTTTCTTTATATAAATAACACTATACTTATATAACAAACATATGGATGAAACATATGGATGGAGTTATTTGTCTATATTACAAGACATTAATTTCATTTAAAAAAAATTAAATGAAGCAAAAATTTTCAATAAATAAATATAGGTTATTAACATTTTCAGAGAACCCCAAAAACCCTTTCCCCTGGCTTATAGCTTTAGAATATTCTGAAGGGTATGAGGCATTTTGGTGTATCAGACTACCCCATTAATCCAACATTAGAACCAACAAAATGCTATATTCAAGATCGAAAGTCATTTGACATAGATAGATCGACAACTGTAAAAAAATGCCGATAATTCAATGAATCACTGAAAAAGATCGAAACATTTCTGGAACAGTCATATTTTTGTATGATTGTGCGATTTTTTTTCTAGATTATGTGATTGGTAAATAAATGGAAATCAAAATTCTTTTTAGGTGCGTTTGTAATTATATAAATACGTAGCACCTATAGTCATCGTCTGGTCCGTCTGTCCGTAAATAACAGCGCAAAAACTATCCTAACGAATGTTTTGAAATTTAATATATGTAATCGTTTCAGAATTTTGTCGAGTCATTTCAAATTTTATGCAAATCAAATCAAAACTTAAAAAGATATTAATAAAAGTTTTCTTCATTCTATTAAATCCGATCATACGTAATTAATTTAATAATATCCCATGATAGGTAATAATTCTAGGTTGTCATGATGATTACGTCATATTTAAAATGGAGTCATATTATTTCCATATCACTGAATTTAAAAACCGAATTTGTATATTAAAATTGTTTAATTATAGCAATCATGTAAACTACCGGCAGTCTTTTGGATAGATGTTTCCGGAAAAATAGATATTAAATGGAAAAAGAGTATAAATATGGATTTCAAATTCTAGAATTTTCAAAGCTAGGCTTAAGTTTCTCAGTGATTTTTTTTACATTGTCGTGTATTGGATATTTGCGCATAGTATAATTTTAATGTAACAGAATTGTAATTAATTGTTTGTAAAAGTGTGTTGAAACTTAATTTCACAAAATAAAATTAATATTTGTAATATGAAAATTTTCACATAAAATAAATTTTGTATTCATGCATTTTTGCAAAAGAGTGCAACAGCTATTGCACTAAGATATGAATATTTATAAAACTTGTTATAGTACGAACGCACCTCATTTGTCACGTTTAAAGTACAATTTCTAACATTTTTTCCTTGATTTTCCCCCAATTTTCCTAATAATTCCAGGTTGACAAAATTTCGAGACATTTCCATATTTTTCTGGATTTTTTAGTCGGTGACCACGGTGATTTTGTTAAATGTAATTGATGAACAGCATCAATAAAATATTTTACAGATTAACAACTGGTGTACGATTATCATAAGACGCATCTAAAATTATAGTGTTATAGCAAATATCTAAATCAAAATTTCATTTCAAATATTAATTGCTGTTATTTTCTCATTTTATCAACAATAGTGTTAAATTTTAATTTACTTGAAATTCACCAGTTTTATGTAACTTAAAGTCATGAAAATTTTCAATGTTTTTTTTTTTTGTTTTTTTTTTTTCAAAGAATAAAGTTTAGATTTTCAATAGCGCTATTTCAAATATTTGAATATTTATTTCTTAATATGCTTTCTTTGAAAAGCTGGAATTCAAAGTTTTTTTCTGGAGAATTTTTCAGAATTTATTTCCTAAAATTAGAAGCATATTAACATTTGTACCTAAAAAATCTCATCATCTTACACTACTGGAAAAGTTACTAAAAAGACTTAGAGCGATTATTGAAAATCCCGGTTGTTGTTGTTGTCTTTCTATAAAAAAGTTTTAGTTTAAATGTGGCCAAAGATATCAAACCTTAACTATATCTATCTGCAACTACATCTAGTCCTTTTTCAGTGAGAATTCCTTCAAACAGGACAATGTTAATTTTGAACAAGCATGCCGCAATAGCAGGACATCTAAGAAGTATTTTATGAGAATTGTGTTGTTAGTATTAAAATTTTATTTTTAAAGTGTGTGAGGAGTTTACGATTTGATATTGTGTTGGCGTCTAAAATTATTGTCTCGTAAACAGATTTTAAGAAGATGGCTTCTTTCGCAAGAAGGTCATCTTGCTCATTCCTCTCAATGTCAGCTTGTGTTGGAATCGATTGAAAGGCGTATAAATTTTATTCATATGTATCAACTTGTACAAAAATAGATAATATCCGGCGTGTGTTTTGTAATTTTTTTTAATCGCTTCAAGAGGTGATTTGGAGTTTTAGAAAAAACTATACCTTCAGAGATAACGTGTAGATTGTTATGCAGAGTTTTATGGCCTTTTTATTGTGAAAAGTTCATTGGTGAAACTGGATGCAGATTTTTCCGCGATTACTTTGTGTTTAGTGGTATTGCCATTTGGGTAGTATCTATAGATATTTGCACCTCCATTATTAATATCAAAATCTGAAACATGAAAATGCATCTGTGACGATAGTTGCGAGATTTGGTCTCCAAATCTCTTTTGTTGTTTGCAACCCTCCCCCCCCCCTTTTTTTTTTCTTTTTTTTTAAGCGGGAAATATTTTTTTTTTTTTTTCAATGCACGGTTGTGAAAGGTTAACATTATTTCTACTTAAGGTATATTATGATTTTTATTATTTAACGAGTTTGGTAGTTCTATTTCATTGTTATCGCTATAAAAGTACATAATTGTATCAAATCCTTTTGGCTTGCATATCTTGTATTCAGATGATTAGAATTATAAATTCTTGTTAAAATAACAAATGATGTTTAATTACATTTAACATTTCCTTAATGTAATTCATATTAAGTGTCACTGTTTTTTGTTTGTTTGTGTTTTTTTTTTTTCGTTTTTTTATGGACTAAAGATTCAAGGCAAATAGATTAATACTTCAAATTTAAATTTCGATTTCATTTTTATTTTAAGCTTTCTTTATTCTACCAGATCAACTTTGCTGTTTTATGATAAAAAGGATCGAATTTTTTATTAAATTTGACTTGATTTATATACTTATGTATTGGTTTATGTACTTATGTTTTTAATGTTTTATGATTTATGTATATTATGTAAAAAACTGATATTTTAAAAACATTTTACAATCTAAAGTTTAAAATGAGAATGGAGCCAAACTTCTCATTTTGGTTTTCTTGTAGTTCATGTCATTATCGTTTCTAAAAATCATCTTAATGTTAGTGAACATCCATGCAAGGATAATGAAACTTGCTTCATTTGAGTTCCTCTAAATCGCTCGTCCTCCTGAATGATTACCTTTTCTCGATGTGTTAAAAAGGGCGGGAAATTAAGATATTTTTTGTTTGATAGATTTTTCAAGCGTAAAGCTTTCAGTAGATTTGATCATAATTTTTATGTAATAAATTAAAGATATCCTTGAAAAACTTTTTTTCGTTACGGGTGAAGTAATGCTGCAAATGATGTCGTTATCTTAATATCAGAGTCATATTAATGTTTCGTTTTACCATTCGGTTTTCCAAGGTTAAATCAGTTCTTAATAGATGTACAAACTGGTTCTACATTGGTTTCCTATAAAAATAATAAAAATACTTGTAACTCGCCAATAATTAAAGAAATTAGCTCTTTTTAACTTTTACCACTTATATTTGCTGTGTACATAGTTGAGGTTTTATACTCGTTGAAACAATGCCTAAGAACCCCATAGATTACTTTAATATTGCTTTCATGATCATTATGATTCGTGACTATATAAATGAAGTGGGACTTTTAATAACTTCCAATGAAGATACAAAAATGCTATTTACAGAAAAATATTAAATCAATTTTGATTTTTCCAGACTTTTAATAGAAAATTGTCAAAAAGGAAAAAAAAATTAAGAAAAAAGATTTTAAATTATGGAATTTTTTGTATACCAAATATTCATAATTACATTATACAGATCACATCTTTCCAGATAAATTGTACACTAGTGTAGTGTGTCTTTGATCAAACGTATAAATTAACAATAAAGAACAATGTATTGTGAAATAGTAACGAATGTAATATAGAACGATGTTATACGTGATGTAATAACAAAATATAAGTGAACATTTTAGATATTTAACATAAAAAATGAAATTGAACTCCTAATTTTCTTTCGCCGATATGACCTCCTTTAGCGCTTATTATAACTTTGCATATTTTTCCATTCAAGACATTAATTTTTCCAGTGTTTCATAGCTTTTTCTCCAGGTATCATTCAAACATTTCCAAGAACTTCGAAAATTTGTTGAAGCCATCATAAGAAATTTTCTGTCCATTTCATCTCACAATTTCTTAAGAGGATTGAGATCAGGCGATTGCGAAGGTCATATAATTTTGAGAGCTATTTGCTTCTCTTTTGTTTTGAAATAATTGAAAAATATATTAGAGGTGTGTTTAAGGTCGATGTCTTGCTGAAAAATTAATCATCTGCCAATATTTGGAGTACCAGATGGAACTGTATGATGTACTAAGATACCGTGATACATTTTCTTATCCATTGTTGATTTAACTTGTACGAAATCTTCAACTTTTTCTCCTCCAAAATTACCCCCCAAATCATGACAATATCGGCTCTATATTTGACTGTCTGATTTAAACAATTTTCGCGTACACGCTCTTCGACCATTCTTCGAACATACTGACTTCTTTTGGTCTCGAACAATTCAAACTTGGATTCATCAGTCCAAAACACTTTTTCCCATTCACCCAGTGTCCAAGATTGATGTTCTTTAGCCCACTGAAGAAGTTTTGTTTTAATTATACGTCAAAGCAAAGGTTTTCGGCAAGTTATGCGACCATTCAAACCTATAGTACACAGACGCCTTTTAACTGTATCAACGGATATTGGAGATTCCCTACTTTTATTCAACTCTTCTTCAAATGCAGTTGCTTGAAGTCTTCCATTTCGTTTACTCATGATCACAATATGTTTGTCTTCCCTATTTGATGTACATTTAGAGCGTCCACAACGTTTTCTAGTTGAATTTGTTCCCGTTTCTTTCAATCGAGCAATAATATATATGTTATGCTTGATTTTGGGATTAGTAATTTTTTCCCAAATTTCTCGTGGGTATAACCTTTTTAAGACAGAATTTTAATTTTACCAATTCAATTGAATATTATTTTTTTTCCTTCAAGTTATTTACAAGCAATCAATATTACCTGCAATAGAGAGTATTATTAATTAATCTCGAAATAGATTAAATATTAGAATTGTAAAACATAAATTAATATTAAGTAATCATTATAAAATTAGTATACTTAACTAAATTTATTATGTTTGACAAAAGACTTTAGCATGCTAGTGTATTTGTATGTAATTTATCACTGCTGACATTATATTTTCTGTTTTTAGTGATCTGTGTTTTATTAACGAAATTCACAACTGTTATTAGGTATAAGGTTTCATTCCAAAAAACTATATTTTCACCGATCATGACCAGCAGACCCCAAAACCACCCTAATAACGGACACCTCGGGAGCACAGAATTTGTCCGCTATTTGGAGGTGTCCGCTATTGAGAGCAGGGCATAAAATAACATATAAAGTAGGCGACACTAGCGTCGCCCAGTGTGAAATTATTGTCGCCCAGTGACAGGGAATGGTGCCGGCAATTTTTGAAATAAAAAATCTTTGAATAACAAAAACTGTCTTTGAGCTTCGGATAATATGACTGGCGACAGTTGTTATACCAGATACCGAATATAGGCAGGGACAGTACGATACAATATGAGGCAGGCTGAGATGGCGGGAAGTGCCGTGTGACCTATGGCCTATGGGAAACATGTCGTTGTTGTGACCTTTGTGTTTCTGCTTGAAAGATTTATTTTCCGAGAATCCATCCAGTGATGGGTTTCAAATAATATAACAACCAGTTCGCTTCACAAATGATTTTTTATGCATTAACAATAAGGGAAAATGAAGCATCACACATAGATTATGAAACACTTTACATTAAAATAACAACATAAACTTTGATCTTTAAGTATAATGGGAAAAAAAATCCTGAAACATGTTTTCCTATAAGGACGTAATTGGTTTAATAAATATTAGGCAATTATGAAATCCTGATCAAAATTTCTATCAGAAAAGGAATCAAAACCTAATAATACAATAACGATAATGCAAGAATAGCAGAAATTTAAGAAATGTTGAATAAGCATGCTATATAACCAGGGAGTTATCCTAGGCTGCCGATTTAGATCCCCAAATTCATCAAATCTTCAAAATTTCAATTTTTTTGTTAAGTGAAATTGGATTCTCACAGGACTGAAGAAGATTTTTTTTTTTTCAAATTAAACATGATTTTATTAAATGAAACAATTTAGAAAATGTCACAGTGTTATATTTTAAAAATGCTGTTGTGCAGATGCACATTAAAAGAAAGTAAATTAATGTAAATACGATTTTCGCATTTGAAGTATTTTAACAACTAGTTCGCCGAACTCCACACAAATTAACAACTAGTTCGCCGAACTCCACACAAATTAACAACTGGTTCAAGCCAGCTGAATCCATCCACCTTCATCCACTGTATCATGGCCTCAAGAAGCAGTTGGGGCCCCGCTGTCTTAGGCAGCGTATACAAAAAAATGGATGGCACAATCTGATCAGCATCCTTGGATAAAAATTTAATCACACAATGCGGAAAAAATAAAGTTTCTAATAGAGCTTGCACTGGATATTTATAATGATAGCCGACAGTTGACTCTCTCTGCTCATTCTTGGCCTTCGCGGTCTTTAACAAAAATTCACATTGACTTACAAATTGCCTCTTACATGGACAATGGTTTAGAGCAGAGGTTCCCAAAGTGTGCTCCGCGGAGCCCTTGGGGCTCCACCTATACTTTTCAGGAACTCCGCGGCGTTTCAGGAAAATAAACAAAACGTGAAAGGAATCAGCTTATTGCAAGGGAAAAGTTTTCGAAAGTATGTAGGAATTTGCGTGTGTGTGTCAAAAATAAATACATCTATTACTGGGTTGAAAAATACTGTACTATACACTTTTCAATCATGTAAAAATTTGCATTATACATGTATTCATTTTCTATATAATATTTTTGGTTTGAACTACTTTATTTTATGTTTCTGCATTTAATATGTTTTAAAAATTCTATTCAAAATAAGCTACAAGAAATGGTATTTTGAATCGAATGCACAACGGGAATCGAAAGAGCAAAGGCACGCCAGTGCTGTTGTCTCTTAAATTTTCTATGCTGTTTTACATAATTGTACTTAAATTTTAAAGCAATGTATGTTGCTGAAAGCGCATTTTTTTAACATCTTGTATCACTTAACAGCCCCTCTTTAAAATTTTGTTTTAATTGGTCTCGGCATGGGCTAAGATTCTTATATTATGATGCCACATTTTCCTATCAGAAATAAGCCTGTAGAAATTAAAAAATATATATTGATTCTTTACATTTGTCATCACACTAACAATCTACACTTTTGCTCAGCTCCACCCTTTGCTTAGACTTTTCGTCAATAAATACGTACCCTCATATAAATTTAACCTCACTCATACATCCCGTTTTGTTAGTAAAGTTTTTCTATTATTTTCAGTTCTTTTAACATGTGTAGTTTTTAACCGTATATATATTTTGAGGCAAAAACAATAGTGGAAGAAAGTTTTTTTCAAAACTATAATTAATAGCTAAATACTTCAAATTAAACATCCAAACAAAGTGAACGATGCTGCACCTAACAGTACAGGTTATAAATTTTACACTGCCCAATTAAACACTAAACCAATGATCTGCTTCTAAATGTATTTTTAAAAAATGGTACAAAAGAAGAAGCTCGGAGTCAATTCGTTTTCATTGCATGTTTAGAAGTACTAGAAATGTAAAGAAGAACGAAAAAAGAAATCATAATCGCATGATTGTATTACGCGTGAGCGTGACTAGCAAAAATGTGTTTAATTACTTATGGGCAACTGGGCCTACGCATTATCTTTCTTTTCGCAAAGAGCCTATTGGGATTATACTGAAGTTTCTCTTTGTAAACGAAAACTGTTCAACTTACCTTTTTTCTGTGTGTGTGTGTGTGGTTTTTACCATAAATAATAATAGTTTCATATGAGCCCCCCAATGCAATGCATGATACAGACAGGGTTACGATTTTGATCTTTAATTCTGCGTTCATACTGGAAATCCCAAAAGAACATTTTTTATTTTAAAAATGGATGTTATTAACCCCTTAACAGTATTGCTTGAACGTCACGCGGGTAAGAATAGTTTGTTTTCTTTTTTACTAAACCTTTCAGAAATCATAAATTTTTAACTATAATTTTTGCTGTATTTGGCGGACATATCTTAAAAAAGTGGTTTTTAGACCTTTTTTTTAATTTATTGTGTCCAATAATAGTAATATTAAATAAAACTGTTAAGGGATTAAATAATAGAAAACTTGATTTTCAAAATTTCTAGCATGAATTCAGAATTTCTGTATCAAGAAAAGGGCCAAACTGAGAACCTTGGCCCCATGTTGGAAACTACTGGTTCAGACTCATATCCAGAAGATCTTTCTCTGCTCCATAGGCATAAAAAACATTAATTTGTAAACCATTCAATACCGTGAGGTTAAAGGGCTCCGCCTTAGAAATTCTTCCCAAAAAGGGCTCCGTGAGCCCAAAAGTTTGGGAACCACTGGTTTAGAGTGTGAGTTTTCTTCTTTTAATCCAATTCCATCACTGTTGCGGTATAGAAATCCAGTAATGTATCGCGAGATGCTTGATATCGTTGGTGACCTAGTAAAAGAAAATACAGTCACGCAGTTACAAAATGCTGATTGTTTTTCTATCCATATAGATGGTCCCTTTGATAAATATGGAGTTGATAATAAATTTGTTACAGCACGATTTATCACAGAAGAACAAGAAATGAAATCAGTTTTTCTAGGAGAATGTAAATTGAGTAAGCGAGGCTTCATGGATTCTGTCAAAATCATATTTGAGAACTTGGGCATTGAGAGTGTCACCAAAAATAAGTTGACAAGCTTAACTACTGATGGGGAAAGTGGAAATACAGACAAAAACAGTGGCCTCTGGATTTGTATGAAACAATACTTGGGCAGAGACTTGCTATGCGTTTGGTGTGTTGCTCACAGGTCCGACTTAACTATGTCTGATTTGGAATCATCAGTTATTGAAGTTCGGCATTGGAAATCCAATATAAAATCTGTAGCAACATTTTATCGGGCTTCTGCTCTACGCTTTGAAGAACTTCAAAAAATAGCTGAAATAGAAAACCAAACTGCCTTTCGTTTCCATGCATATTTTGAAGTGCAGTTCATGAAATACTTTAAAAACTTAGCTAAAGCAGTATGGCACCTTTCATGCAAAAACATTGGGAAAAAATTGTGAACCATCACCCCGACTCATCAAAAACTGAAAAAGCTTCTGCTCGTGGGTTCCTCCGATTATGGATGAAAGATGGTGAGCAACAACGCATGACTTGCCTAATGCTAGATCCGCTGAAGCACTTTGAAAAACTTCAGAAAGATAGTCAAAGGTCTTTCATTACACTGCCTGACATAGAATTGTCAAAGAAAATTTTTACGAATGCTTTGACTCTTATCGAAGATGGGTGTTATCCTGGTGGATACGAAGAGCAGTTGATGGAACATAAATTAAGGTACTAAGGAATCTGAAAGTGACTCGGATGCTGAAGAAAATCCTCTCAGGCGTAAAGTTTGCAACTCATTAGTTTCTACCAAGAGATGTTGGTCTGCAGTGAGAAAAGAAACTGTATCGAGTTGCAAAGAATTTTTTTCTCAAAGCTTGGAAGAGGATCAAATGAGCATCTCCAACAGGATAGATGCTTTCTTAAAAGCAAGACGACTAACAGAGGTTGTTAGTGCAGCCCGCCTTGATGTTGGGAACCTTTTTGGTAAAGACAAAGTTGCCGATTTTACCGATGATGTGGTTGCTTTATACGCGGCTGAAAAACTGCCTCCTCCATCAGATATGATCTCATCAACATTAAGACTCTATCACTACTTTAAAGCGTCTCAACCCCACTCAGGGTTTAACAAATTAGTACAATCATATGTTTCTTTAACACCTCACAGCACTGACCCAGAAAGAGCTGTGTCCATACATACAACGCTTAAATCTAACAAACAGTCGGGACTATCAAGAGAAGCATTAAACTCAAGAATGTTTATTGCTCTTAATGGAATTGAAACAGCTTTTTATGATCCAAGACCTGCTGTTGCAAGGTTCCTAGAGAGTAAAGAAAGAAGGAGAAAGCTTCCAGACAAAGAAGTCTATCAAACACAAGAGTTTGTCAAAAAAATTCTTTACAATTGATAATAACTTGTAAGAAAAAATTTAAAGATTTTAATTATTATTGTAACATTTTAAAACAATTATAAAAATATAATAAATTTTAACTCATTAAAATATAAAGAACTCCTTGTTTAATTCCATTATTTCCATAAGAAAGTCCTTTGTATAAAAAATTTAAACTATTGTAACTATTTCTGTAGTATTTTGGAAATATTTTACAGTTAGAATTTGATTTTTTTAAACATGAAGAGTAAAATCGATTTCCTTGTTTAGAACTATTCTTTTCAAAATACAGTAATTTCTGAAAGGCTAAAGATGTTTAATCACTTTAATTATTGTTCATTTGGCATTTTGGAAACATGTTATAAAATTTAACATGGTATTTTTTTATTTAATGTTTTTAAACAGCAAGAGGAAAATCTTTTTGATTAGTTCCACTTTGGGTGTAAAACTATAGTTACGGAAAATTAAAAACAAATATTTAATGATTCAGGTCAAATTTGCTTTTCAATTTGAAAATTTATTCCAGGCTCCAAATACCAAATTGGTAGATGTAATACTGTTACGTACAAAAGTCAAGTGTAGAAACAGTAAAAGGTAACCAGCATTTTAACATAATTTTAGCGATAAATTTCATACATAAATTTTTAATTAGGTACAGAAATTTGGTAGGTTGAATGTTATGTTTGATCTATATATATGACTAACATAACAATGGTTAACAATTAGTCTGAACTGTGAATGTAGACTTTCTTTAATGCTACCTAGCTATAAATGAACGGGTTTACATGATTCAATGAAGACATCATTATTTACTTACCAGGTACAGAAGAAGTAAAATAGACAGAATTAATAAAACAGAATTATAAAAATCGATATTTTAATTATTTGGTTTGCAGTTATTCGGGGGGATGGGGGACTGAATTTATAGATATTTGCTTGGGACAACAGATCAAACCTATTGTCGCCCAGTCAGAATTCCTTAAAATATGCTCTGATTGAGAGTTAAAAATGTACAAATATACAGGCTTTGGGGATCATAAAAGTGTCCACTAAATAAAGGTGTCCGCTATTAGGGAGTGTCCGTTATGGAGATTTTACTGTATATATATATATCTGACGTATGTCATGCTGTAACTCTCTTATTTATGAACCGATTCGGATGTGACTGAGTATGTGTATAGGACATACCAAGGTCTCGACAGAGTTCGTTGGTCAGCTTCATCCGCTATCTTGTTTCAAAATGGCGGCCAGTTAAAAATTTTTTAATTTTAAAAAATTCAAAAAAATTTACAAAATAATTATAAATTGAAAGGATTGTTTATGTTAAGTGTTAGAACGTGATACAAGGATCCTGGAACATTTTTTGCTTTGGCTATATCTTAAAAAATGGCTGAGATATGGCCGTTTGAAATTCTAGGGGGGCTGAGATGTTGAAACAATCTGATTTTATAATGCCGTAACTCTCATTCTGAAATTCGCATTCAAATTCAGTATTAACGAAAACCGGGATTGAATTTTCTACAATCGGGTTCCAAGCATTTAGTCTTCGGGTGTTTGAGTAAAATGAGTTGAATTTTTAAAAACATGGACTATGGAAGCTATATTTTCCTCCCGGTACAGGCCGGAAGGACTTTTTCATAATAAAGCTTTTAATTTCCCTAATTGAATTAAAAATTGTGTAATTGCAAGGTTATCCGGAAAAAAATTTACTAGGTGAAGATATTTCTTGAATATATTTTGGTCTGCATTCGAATTACATCCCGAGAAAATCCTTTAAAACTCTTAAAAAGGAAATTAATAAATTAACAGACCAGGAGGCAGCGACATTTTTTTTTCTTTTTTTTTCATTCCACTTTCCATCTCTATGTATAGCTATGTTTTCACCTAACTTTTAAGACGCAATTTAAACTCACTTCCCACGAAGGAATTTCGCTCTTACCTTCAGAATAAGCTTCTGCCACCATCAAATTTATATTTTGATGAAAGTGTTCACGTCATAAGTGCTTTTATACACAGACGCCATTTCAGAACTTTCGTGTGTGTGTGTGAGGGGGGGGGGGAATTGAGGTAGCAAAACTTTTATTTGATCTTTTTGTGAATCTAAGAAGCAATTAATACAGTTTTATTCAGGACTTGCCTTAGAACGACATGGCCCGATTGGGAACGATTTTGGTCACCCCCGATTTTGGTCTAGGGGTGCGTAGAAATAAAACTATAGAAAATCATTCATACCTGTAAGTTTGAATGGCACTCTGTTTGATTCTATTCAAGAGTCAAAAAAAGTTGTGTAAGTTTTTTTTTTTTTTTTTTTTTTTTTTTTTTTAGATCTCATGTGAGAAATTGTTTGAGAATCAAACTTAGAAGTGTTGAAGATGAAGGGAAGGGAGGGCAATGGCTATCATTGATAAAATAATACATCGAATGATTATTATTTTATACTACAATACTTATTAATTACTCCAAAAGGAAGGCTTCAAAATGAGACTGGATAATAAAGCCCTTATTATAACAATTTTAAAGCCTCGATTATGTTATACTCGACTTTACTCGCTAATATACTCGGCTACATATTCATAAACAATCTAGTTTTTTCCTCTCGATTGAGGGTGAGGCTATAATCTAATGCACTGAAGTAATAAAATTGGTCTTTTTAACATTATCCAACATAGTTGAAAAGTGTTTATGAATTCGGTTTGTCTGGCCGTCTGCCTGTCTGTCCGTTTGGCCGTTCTCTAACTCACGTACATATACCCGGATTGCCATGCAACTGATATATGTTATTGATATATGTGATGACATGCTCAGTATTAAAAATGAAGTATGTAACACTTATATTTCGTTTACAGGGGAACTCAAAAGAATGCACCGTTACATTATGGTCTATGGCGGGGGGGGGGGGGGGGGGGGAATCCTTTGCAGTGTATTTTAATAATATTACACTATTACAAACATAAATGAAATTGATATCAATTTGTGAGGTACTAAAACATGCTTTCCGTAGAATATGGAGTGTAAAGCATTTATCATTCATTTACAGGGCCATACAAAAGTATTTGGTCACATAATGGTCTACGGAGAAAAACTGTTTGCAGCCTATTTTAATTACGTTACACTATTTCAAATATAATGAAATTGATATACATTACTGAGGTTTACTAAAAGATACCTGTTGTATAATATGATTGTGTAGCATTTATCGTTCATTTATTGTGCTGTCCTCTAAAAATACCCATTTTTTGAAATTTTCTCTATATATAGTCTAATAAAGAATGCAAAAAAATTAAACATAGCTAGATTTTTACAGCTTGTTCTGACTAAGATTTTAATGTTGAGCATTTTTCATTTTATCACTTTATTACAAAATGGCAGCCAATTAAGCGAGAATATGAAAAAAACCACTTTTCCCCCAAATAACCTATGTTATTAGAAAAAAACTCACACCAGACGTAATCAGCTGAAAATGAAGCATTTTATTACATATTAATGGTTGAACATAAACGCAATTAAAAATTTATGAAGATCATTCTAAAATGTTATTATAACAATAAAATCTGTAAAAATGGAGTTCATATTTTGCCAGAATTCTGCAATTGTTAGTTTAAGTTATTTTAAAACTAAATAAGCACTCTTTAGGTATTTTTAACTATTTTTATTATTCAAAATACTACATAAAAACAGAACAAAAAAATTGACTTTAGTGAAATATTTGATGAAGTAATAGGATGGGTTTTGTTTAGGAAACATTTCACTCTGGGTTTTCTTTAGAGGACAGCACAATATAGGGACGTACAAAAGATTTCGGATACAGTACTGTATACGAAGTATTGTCTAATAAGCGATAATTGCTAGAAGTGCGCTTTCAGTTAGGTATGCGTTTAACTGCATTTTTGCATACTATGTGGTATATACAAATGTTATAGATCATATAAAGGGCTACACAAATGAATTCGTAAACATTACACCGTGTATCTGCGTAAATTGCCTAAAGAGTTTTTTTTTAATTGAGTTATGCAGTTTGAACGTGAAATAAATTTAGTATACTAAAAAATGTTTGTAGAATATAAATAAAATCCTATAACAGGGCCACGCAAAGAACTGGATTCATGGCCGCTGATGTATGATAATTTCTGGAAATGTGATTTCAGTAGTTTACAGCATATTTTTGCCTGAATTAAACTTTAACTTAATATGTGGCGTGTATAAAAACCTTAAGGTAATATACAGGACCATACAAAAGAATTCAAATATGTTTCCGTCTATTGGTAGAAACTGCTGAAGCTGAATTTTCAACTGTGTTACTATGTGTTTTCTTACTAAACTAAAATGTAGCATACTATATAAAGTATATACAAATATGTAGATTATATACAGAGCTGCACAAAAGAACTAGACTACTTTTCTGGCTATAGTCTGTAATTGCTGAAATCTGGTTTACAAATGTGTTTTGCGTTTTCTAAAATGTTTACTTAGGTATCTTGTTTGCCTTGTTAAACAGCGAAAGTTTGTTTAAAGTATTCTGGGAGTATTGAAAAGTGTTTCATAATCTATGCTCTATGCTTTCTGGTTTATATAATCGTCTAGACTTAAAAAAAATAAGACAGAGAGAAATAAAATATAAATACAATGAAAGAATTCATTAAAGTGATCCTGAAATTTAAAGAGATGTCAATTGAAAATATATAAAAAATAAATTTGTCGTGACAGGATTTAAAAAGTAGTATTATTTTTAAATTGGTATTTTCTATATATTAGTAGTGGAAGAAAAGAAGCTGAAAAAGACCTACATATTTTCTTTTTAATTTTTAGAACACATGATATGAAAAGCTGACAAAGTATATCAATCTGTCCTACTGGGCATACGTTTCCAAGATCGGTTTACAGCTGTTAGGCCAAATAAGCCGGGTTAAAAATTTCGCAAAATGTAACATGAGACAATAATCCACCCACAAGACAGATGATTTCATATTCGTTTCGAAAGGTTCTAAATTATGTAGAATTCGGTAAGTGTGATGAAAGTTCTTAAAGACCTATCAATGCATGATTTTTTTTTTTTTTTTAGTTTTTTTTTTAAGTTATGTAAAAAAGTATTAAAATGCGATTATTCTAAAGCCCTACTTTAAAATATTCATTCCTTTTGAAAAATAATCTAGATCAACGAAATCATTGTGTTATAACATTATTTATAATAAATCATATGAAGCAAAATTTCTGCCTCTTTAAGATTGTAGTAAGAATATTGTTGAGAATATTTATAGTTAACGATAATTGTATAGTCAAGTCGTTTGTAATTCAAAGGCATAGTTTAAATCTATATTCGCTATTTCTTGAAAAAATAGACGCCAGCATGAGGCATCGCCCCCATCCCCTGGATTTTGAAATTTAATGAACTACATTTTCTTTACATCTGATGATTTCGAAAGAAACAGTTACATTTATTCTTTCCAATGAATTTAAATTGTTAAATAATAAGAAAAAAAAACGAAACTAAGAATTTATCTTTCCTCTTCCCCTTCCGACGTAAAACATATATATATATATTTATTTAAATATTTTTTTAACGGTGTTTCATGTGTTTTAAAAAATTACCTTAAACTAAAGGTTCGTGGGGCAAGGAAAGAGACTCCCGACGAAAAAAAAAATTAAAAATGTTTCAATTCCCCAATTTGAAAAAAAAAAAAAAACTTTTTTGAATGTTTAATATTTTTTATTTGTAATTTTTTATTCTATAATGCTTTTTATGGTGATATGTTTAGACATTGTCATGCTCGGGTGGTGGGGGGGTGAAGGGGTAAAAATTTCTTAGTTTAGCTTATTTCATGTTTATATTCTTTATTATTATTAGAATAAAATAGAGAACTGTTTACAAAATAATAAATAAACAGGTATTTTAGAGAAAAAATAAATTTAAAGGGAGCAATAGAGCCGTAATAGATTCTAGAACTGAAAACGGGAAAACATGTTTTACTATTGAAACAAAAACCAGAACTGTAACAAAATTATCTGTCGGCTCTGGAAATGAACAATTAAAACGTGATTACTTTTAAAAGTTTAATTTATAAATTTTCAATTGTTTAAAAGATAAATTAAAATACAAGCCATTGACATTGACAAGCCATTACTGTATATCACGCAGTAACTGAATAAGTTTTAATAAATAATGGTACTGAAAATGAATAAACCCATTAATGTTAAAACGAAATCTTCCTTGTTTAGATATAACTCAAACAATAATTTATGCACTCTATGATAATTTGTAAAAGCCCAGTCCAACCATAATGCACTTGAATATTTTGGATTGAAATGTTTTGAAAATGTTGTTTAATGCTAAAAATGTGTATTAGCTAAGGTATAGGAAGGAACTTTGCCTTTGCCATGCCATCTTGTATCGAAAGCACCAACCCGAAGAACGAACCTAATACCAACAAAGTTGTTTTCTCCTCTAATATCAAGATTAAAAATGCTTTTTAAGAAAATATAACAAGATTATCATTAAGGTTTAGAAATGATTTTATTGAATATGAATGTCTAACTTCTTATTTAAAGGGAAAAAAATGCAGAATTATACCATTGTCGAAAAAAAGATCATAATTTGATAATTCGGAATGGTGTTATTTTGTATTAGTTTAAATGGCATCTTCTTCTTCTCATCATTTATTGAAATCAGAGCCTCTAATCGTATACTAACCGAAAACAGAAAAAAAAACGTTATTTCTGATGAAAAAAAAATGAAACTGAATTGGAAACCGTTACTGTTAAAGGGAAAGGAATCCGAGACCGAAATAAAATATTTTATCTTAACTTAAACAGAAAAAAAAACATTGCGGTTAGAGGCCTTGCTTTTAAATAAAAAAGTCATGGTTACAATAACTGTGATATGGTACTAACTGTATAACTGTAATATGGCATGTAATACTAACACAAAACAATCTTTTGTAAGAGGGAGTACATTACAATTCTTAACTCAATGCGATTATTTTCCAATACAACACCTTCGAAAATTTGCATTAGAATAGAGTTGTTGTGAAAGTAAATCACAAGTCTGAAACAAAGAACAAAGCAACTTAATGTGCGAGAAAGCTCATTAACATATAAAATTGCGAATGAATCTGAAGACTTATGCCATTCTCATAAAGATATATTTAATATGTACCAGATGACACACTTCAATTGGAACAGTCATTTCATGTTGCCGCATGCAGATTATTTCACTAATATAAATCTTAAAGAAAATGCTATGGAAAAGATCTGTGTGAAAATACAAAGACTATAAAAATAAATAATTATGTTACATTTCAATGATAATGTTCAATTGGCAAGTAAAATATATAAACAGAATACAGTAACCCCCCCGTGTAAGTTTACAATATGATATTGCGATTGGGAGGGAGGTCACCAATCTCTGAGTGTGTGTGTGTGTGTGTGTGTCATCCTCCAATTTCATTAAAACTTTTAAAATGGGATTTCTAACGTAAAGTTTCTTCAAAGAAAATTTTAAGGCGCCAAATACTTTTTGAAATGATAAAAAAAAAAATAGTTTATGTTATTAGCTTATATTAAAATTTAGTTAATTTGTAATGAAAAAAAAAGGAAGTATTCAAAATTTTCTTTTAGAATTTTTTTTTTTTTTTTTAGTTATGGTTGAGTTATGGTTTAGAATATAAGTTATTTATTGTGAGTTAAAATATACATGGATCAAAAATATAAAAGTACGTATGAACAGTTTGCCCTGACGAAAATGACGCTATTCTTAGTTTGAAGGGTTTTTTTTTTTTTTTGGTTTTTTTTTCACTGATAAACATAAACATAATTTATATGATTGTGCTCGAGGCTAACGAAAAAGAAAGGCTACCGCGGTGCTTTAAGCGTATCTTTTTTTTACAGACCGCGGGAGTCACGTGATCCTCGAATACATCAATGGAGGTGTACGAAAAGAGCACCACGTCACTCTAGCGGTCTGTAAAAAACGATAAGTGGAATTCAACGCGGTAGCCTGTCTTTTTCGTTTGCCTCGATTGTGCTAGAGTGACGTAGTTTTCGCTGATTTTTCATTTCGTAATTACACAGGTCACAAAGTTTTTGAGAAATTTTCATATTTTAGTTTATGCAAATTTAAGCTTTCTTTTTCCATTTTATGGAAATTTTAGGTACAATCAATTTCAGATTGAATTGCTTTTTTAGATTATGATTACTGGACCATTTGCTTCAGTTAAATGTCGCAGTCTGCATATTCTTAACATTTACTTGTGAGTTACTGAGCCTAATTTGCATATTTTTCAATAGTGTAATGTTTACATTACTTTCAACTTTGAAGGAGTTACCACAGAATTGACGTAATTTTTTTTTCTAGACTAGAGTTTTATGTTGATTTCGAATCTGCAATACGTTTCCTTATATCAGGTCTAGATTTTCAGTAAAATGAATTTCTACTTTTGTATTGTATTGGCACACGTTTGATATAAAGTGCTTTTTAGGGGTGTGTACCTCATTAACAGTGGCAGATGCCTATCAGAGACATAATCACTAATGGGTATAATCGGAAAAAAATTGAAAAAAGTAGTAGAATCTATCCTAATTAGGTGAAGTACATCGCAAAGTAGTATAAAAGCATTTTCTGGCTTTTTTTTTTAAACAAAAAAAAATCACTTTTTTACAAAAACTGGACATGGTAGAAGAAAACGGATACCAGATTTGAAATCAGCGTAAAAAACTGGTTTAGTAACATAATAACGTACTCATGTGGTAAAAATATTTGGACGTCAAGAAGCGTTATTAAAAAAATGAAAAATATGTAAATTAGGTACAATATTTCACGATCACATGTCAGTATAATCTCGGACACAACATTTTTGTAAACCAAACTGGCCAGTAATCATGATATAAAACAAAAAATGCAGTCTGATAATAATTTATGCCTTAAATTTACATATAATTGTACAATAATTCCATAAATCAAAATGCGCAAATATCTCAAAAACTGGATGTACTGGAGAAAATATAAAAATAAGATTCGGAATCAGCGCAAAAAAACTGAATAAGAAACAACTAATTTTGGTTTTGGGGGCAGAGCAAAAGTTCAAATTTAATATCCAGTGTTATTCGAAGACTTATCGTTGATTTTCTAATAAATTATATATTAGATGATTGCAGTTTTATTTTTCTATAATGTGAAAAGTTAAAATTAGTAGAAATAGTATTATTGTAAAAAGCCCAGCAGCGCAGAGATCAGCGCGCCTGCCTGTCTATCACCTACAGGTCTCCAGTTCGATTGCGGGCTGCGAACTGGGCAAGGTTCACTGAATCTTCCATACCTTTGAGGTCGATAAAATGAGTATCCAGCTTGCATGGGAAGTAAACACTGTGAGGGTCTCACGTTATGCTGACCACCTGACCGGGACATATGCTGCATAGCACGCATAATTTCCGTCTCCACCGCTGATCGACGATTGTGATTTTTACACTTTCTGATTATTTGTAAAAGCAAACGCTTCTTAAGTCATTTCCGGTATTTTGGAAGTTTATGAAGATATAAGAAGATATAATATAAGAAATTAATATATATTATTAGATTATATAGAAATATTAGATTATATAGAGATTAGATTATATAGAAATTAATTAGATTATATTAGTATAATATTTATTATATTACAGTTATAAATTAAATAGATTATATAGAAATTAACAGATATTATATAAGAAACCACGTTCAACCGGAAATGACTTAAGAAGCGTTCGGTTTAACAACTAATCAGAAAGCATGATAATCGCAATCGTCTATCCGCGGTGGACAGGGAAATTATGCAGTGCACTTCAGGGTCCTTGGTCAAGAAAACAGGGCTGGGCACTGTAGGTCAAGATCCTTAATGAGTTGTAGCGCCGAATGTTTAGTTTTTCAGTATTATGGTAAATTTAGTTTAAAATAATAATTATTATTAGAGTTAGATTAACCAATGTAAGACTGATTTTTTATTCGAATTATTTTTGAATGTTTATGATACATTTAACAGTTCATTATAAAGTTTTTTCCATCGAATTTCGACGGGTGCCACCTCGTAACATATTGAAGTTTGTATTTATTACAGGAAGTTATTTTGTTTCCTCACAGTATTTGTACCTCTAGAAAATTAGGATAGAAAATTATATTTACCATATTTAGACAAGTAAATGTAAAACTGTAATTAAATTTCTTATAGTATTTATATAAACTATTTTAGAGATAGATTAAAATAACTTTATCTTTTTAAAAATATATTTTATATGCATGCGTTTAGCAACAATTGTTAAATTTTGTAAGTTAATCACCAAGAATAGTCCAATGTACAGCATTAGATGTTAATTATAGCACTCACTTTTTCACCACTTGACCCCATAACTTATGCATCAATTTTGATCATTTTTTTTAAATTCCTACTATTAGCTCACACTCTCTATATATATATCTTGTTGGAATTTTCAATCGTTAATAAAATATTTTCTATTCATCCATTCAAGTTCAAATAAATTTTTTTAAACTTGTACTGGATGACAATTGATGTTAATACAGTTTTTTCAAATATTAATTAATTAATTAAATTTAATTAATTAATTTTAATTTTTATATGGGAGAAAAAAAATTCTCCCATTGTTTTCATAAATGAAATGAAAGATTTATCTCAAATTAGTGATGCCAACAAAAAATAAAATAGCGCAACGATGATTATAAAATAATGTTCATTAAAGATAACGTGGGACTTTAATGCTGCACGGGTTTATTTTATATATTTATGATTAAAAAGTAGTAATTGACTTTAAAAAAAATTTTATATTACTTGTTTCCTTATTACAGAGAGTCACGCGTTAATTTTATTTCACTGGCAGCAAACAAGTATGGCTTATATTGATTATATTGAGATCCATTACACCGCCAATATTGCCGTTCATCACAATAATCCCAATAAAATAATTGTATTGGTTATACATTAGTTTTACACTGGAAATATTTGCAATGAAATGCATTTTTACAGAAATATTGACGTAATGAAAATATTTGTGATAAACTCCAATATTGCATAAATATTTGTTTTAAATTTGAAATATTGGAAATGGAATTGTAAAATACATATTGTCAATATTTATGTACTGTTGGAAAAAATTTAAACTCCCCACTGTTGGAGCAATACTTCAATATTTACAAAAATATAGGCCATACAAACATTACTGGTCCAATATTGTTTTGTTGTTAAGGTAGACTCCAATAATGGCATGCTTATTTGCTGGCAATCTCTCAGTGCTGTGACTTTCGTAAAACCACTGCTATTTATTTGACATGTGTTGTTACGGTCGATAGCAATATTTTTCCTTTTAAGATCAATCATTGTGTTGCATGTAATTTTCTTACAGCGACACATAAAATTGTCTATGGATCTATCGTCTACTGTGCCGTTAAAAAGCTAAAGCTAAAGTTGCTATGAAAACCAAGTAAACTGCAATAGAGAAAGGTGGGGTGTGGGGTGTAATAAGAGACGAGCCAAAAAAAAAAAAAAAAAAAAAAAAAAAAAAACGTGGGATTATTCTTAATATATATTAACAAGTTGGAAATTGTACGTCAAACGTGACAAATGAGGTGCGTTCGTACTATAGCTAGTTATATAAATATTCAGATCTTGATGATTTTTAATTCTGTGAAATTAATTATATCGTCTGCAGATTAATTTCTCTAATAAAATAAGTACCTCGGTCGCTTGACAATTAAACCTCGGAAGCAACAAGAAAGCAACGATTTAAAAAAAAAAAAATCAAATTTCTTAATAAATGTTTTTATTAATATTTTCTAAAGTTTTAATTCGATTTTCATAAAATTTGAAATGTCTCGACAAAATTCTGCAAAGATAATATATCTTAAATTTCAAACCATTCGGTTGGGTAGTTTTTGCGTTGTTATATGCGGACGGACGGACAGACAGGCGGACGGACCAGACAACGACAATAGGGGCTACGTATTTATATAATTACGAACGCACCTAAAAAGTATAACAAATATGAAAATATAGTAAAATGTAGTTTTTACTTTTGACTTATTATTTACCTATCCAAAAAAAAAAAATGTATATATATATATATATATATATATATATATATATATATATATATATTATTATTTGCATATATTTATATTTTTTATTTATTTCATTTATTTATTTATTTATTTATTTATTTATCTATGTTTGCCTTTGAAAAATACTTTTGCTTGAAACGACTCATAATAATTCAAGACCTTTTTCACAATAAAATTTCATTGCGTAAAATCGATTAAATATTTGGATATGATTGATATATCAGTTTTTGGCTAATAAGATTATTTACATATCATATTTTATAAATTGTGAAAAGTTTGTTTAGGTACGTATTTTCAGCAATGTATCTTATTACTCCGTTTGTTATTTTGAATGGGTAATAAAATACAAGAACCTCTTACTGTCTCTCTATATTTTTCTGTATAATGTTTCATATTTTAATCTTTTCTGCACGTGCGTGCATTCATATTTTGTATCAATCATACATAGAGAGAGCTGTATATTTATTTGCTAAACAATTAAAAATAATAATAATAAAACTTTGTTATGCAATTCAAGAAATCTATTTTTTAACCATGTGTCATTCTCAAATTAAAATTTATTATTTTATTCTGACAATTATCTGGTAAATAATTACTTTCAAACATAAGCATTCAATCCGTATGTTGCTTGTACATCATATCTGATGCGAGAATCTGAGGCAACATGTATCGTGCTGTCCTCTTAAAAAAAAAAAAAAACCCACAGTGAAATGTTTCCTAAAAAAACCCACTCTAGTACTACATCAAATGTTTCACTAAAGTCATTTTTTTTTGTTCTGTTTTTCTGCACCATTTAGAATAATAAAAATAGTTAAAATACAAGGAGTGCTTATTTAGTTTTAAAATAATTTAAACTAACAATTGCAGTATTCTGGCAAAACATGAGCTTAATTTTTACAGATTTCCTTGTTATATTAAAATTTTAGAATATCTACATAAATTTTTAATTGTTTTTATGTTAAACCATTAATAGGTAATAAAATGCATCATTTTCAGCTGATTACGTAAGGTTTTTTTTTTTTTTTTTTTTTTTTTTTTTTTTTGGGGGGGGGGGGGTAACAGGGGTTATTTTTTAGAAAAGTGAGTTTTTTTTTTTATCTCGCTTAATTGGCTACCATTTTGTAATAAAGTGATAAAATGAAAATGCTCAACATTAAAATCTTAGCCAGAACAAGCTGTAAAAATTTAGCCATGTTTAATTTTTTTTTTTTTAATTCTTTATTATACTTTATATAGAGAAAATTTCTAAAAATGGGTTTTTTTTTTTTAGAGGAGAGTAAAATATATGTATTAATGGTATAACATAAATCCTCTTTCCGTTATATCTAATGTATAATTACGTATACAAAAGTATAAAATGCAGTAATCAACAAACGCATTTAAAGAAATCTTTAACATGCTATAACTTTATTAATATAGAAAGAAAAATATTGTAGCAATAGATGTTTTATGATTATGTGTGTATTTTTCCTCCATAACTGCTTAATAATAATTTTTCTTACTTATTTTAGCAAAAATGTTCGGTATTTTTTTTTTTCAAATTCATATTTTAGTAAATTTTTGTCTTTTAGTTTCAAAAGTAAAATCAAATTAGGTATTGAGTGTTTTGAGTAATATTTTGACAGATAATTTTACCAGATTTGATCCAACATTCAAATGGGATGTAATCAAAGCCAGAAGCAAACTAAAATTTTAAGAAGATTCATAAAATGGTGTTTATTTTAAAATAATATAGATATAAAATATATATATATATATATTAATCGTATGAGAAAGTTTGTGTTTTTTTGCAAATTCCAGATTCAAAGGGAAATGATATATTGATATATTAATTGATACATTCTTTTGAAACAAAACAAATATCCATTAGTTTTGTTTCAAATTTGAGAATTTATTCACAAAAGATATTCCACTTTTGCAGCTCATGTACATAATAGTTTGTCACAGTGAGAAAGTGAGCCTTATTAGCAAAAATAATTTCTTCCTTACCTAGTTATTGCAATAAGATTCTCCCAAAATATCCTCATATATTTAGCTTTTGTATCCGTTTAAAGATTACCTAGTTGCTCTACTATAACACTGTATTTGATCAAAATCTATATTTAGTGAGTAGATCAAATTATAGGCTTTTCTTGCATTCTCAGAATCCGACGATTCTTGATTGAAAATCAATATCCTTTATTTATAGCTGCTCTCGATGCCATTTTCTATACACGTGCTTTAGAACTAATACGAATATGGATAGAGGGTGACAAAAGTGTTTACTTCCTTAAAAGTATCCCACTGTGAGGTCTTGCGTCATTTTAAATGAAGAAGTCTCAGAACATTAGCTTTTACGAATCGATTAGTATTAGATGCTATTTTACTAACGATAATCTTGCACAGCAATTTATCTTTCTTGGAAAACGATAATAATATTATTATTCAATACTTATAATGAGAAAATAATCACATAAAACGATTTTCAGTTTTAAAATATAAAGTATATCTCTGATAGTGTAAATAACGCATCATGTTAATTAAAAATCTCTATCTAAGTAACTCTTTGTTTTGTTTTTTAACTGTCTTCTTATTATTAAAACAAAAAAGAAAAATGACGTGTCAAGCAAAGTTTATGAAACACTATCATAATATTGCAACAGAACTTCACTTTTAAAAAGATGAAATCAGATTTCAGCAATTACCATGTATAACCGGAGAATTATTTTGTGCATACCTATATATTATCTATAGATCTGTATACACTACCTAATGTGTTAAAATTTAGCTTAGTTAGAAAACACATAACACAGTAGAAAATTCACCTTCTATATTTTGCACTAATAGACAGAAATGAACTTGAATAATTTTGTACAGCCCTGTTTATTATCTACAGATTTTTATATACTCCTTTTATTAAACTAAAATTTAATTCGGGAAAAATAACGCACAGCACAACTGAAAAAATATTTTCAGAAATTACCATCCATGGACGGCAATGTATGTGGATCTTTGCGTAGACCTGCATAAAAATTTACTTATATTCTGCAAAAATATCTTAGTATAGTAAATATAGTTCAGCTGAAAAATGCATAACTCAATTAAAACACACCCTTAAGCAATTCACGATCATACATAGTAATGCTCACGAATTATTTTGTGCAGCTATGTATATGATCTATAGGATTTATACACACCATGTAGCATGCAAAAATTTAGTTAAACATAAAAACGCATACCGCATCTGAAAATGGAGCTTTTATCGCTGATAGACAGTACTGAACCGAAATCTTTAGTGTGTCCCATAAATGAACAATAACTATTATTGAAGTCATATTCTACAATAAGCATCTTGTAGTACACCTCGATAATGTATATAAATTTCATTAGGTTTGAAATTGGGTAACATTCTTAAAATATACTGCAAACAATTTTTCCTCGTAGACTATTATGTAACCGAATTCTTTTGAGTGATCCTGTAAATAAATGATAAATTATTTGCACAAAATATTCTACAGAAAGCATGTTTTAGTGCACTTCATAAATGCATATCAATTCCATTATGTTTGAAATAGTGCAACATCATTAAAATATACTGCGAACGATTTTTCCCCATTGACCATAATAATGTAACGGGATTATTTTGAGTGCCCCTGTGAACGAACTATAAATGCTACTCTATTTTCAATCGTGAACATGCATAGTAAACGTCAGAAACATATATCAATTACATAGTCATCCGAGTATGTTCCCGAGAGCTACAGCGCGGATAGATGGCAGACAGACAAGCCAAAGTCAGAAACACTTTTCAAATATGTTAAAAAATGTTTAAAAATGGATAACCGTGTGTGTTGAATTTGAAAAAGACATTTATGATGCACCCGCTGTTGAATATGTGAATGGCCAAAGCGGATACTCTAATTTACTAAAACAAATTATTTAAATATCCTAAAATTACCCATCAAAATTCAAAAATAGTCGTTGGAGTGAAATGCTTTTCTTCTAGCAGATATTTTTTAAATATTTATTATAACTTAGTATTTCTTCATACAGATTTTCGTTGAACTTTTAATTTAACAAAATGTATGACGATGTGTGACGATATCGATTTTTGTTCTATTTCTTCATATCTACTGATAAGAACTTTTTTTCATACTAAAAAGCTTAAAATATAAATGCTAAAAGTGATTACAGTAATCACTTTTAGCATATATATTTTTTCATTTTAATGATAATAAAGGATTTTTTATATAATTTTAAAAAATGTGTGCGACTAAATACACAGTTTTATAACATTTCACAATTTTATTTCAGAATTATAAATATGAAGGGAAATATAATATAATTATGAATACAATAATATAGAATAAATAATGAAAGAAGCATAACATAAATATGATGGTGAATATGAATATATCAAGTAACAACTATAGAAATAAAATGCAGATTTGTTTGTGCCATATAACAATTATAATATTATAGGAAGAACTTTTATAATTGTAGTGTCAGTTTCACAGATTGTATAGCATTTTTTCACATAATTATTTCTGTTCTTTCTTTTTCTTTTCAAAAATTTGTTCTTTATTGACTTGCTATCAATCTTAAATTTTTTCCGAGACAATTATTTTTTGGGATCCTCATTCTTATCATGTAGAGAACTTTCTTTGTCCTTTTTTGGGGAAAAGGTGACGTGGCATATGCTTTGGCTTCAAATTGATATTATCTGTATCAGCAATAAAGAATAGAGGTCTGAACGGACTCGGTAATGACACAAAGCCCAAGTCCACGATTCGGGCTAATTTTCTTTCAATAAGCTCTAGCCGAACCAGGCGTGAACTGCATTCTTGTCAAACCGTGTCGGGCCAGAGGTTTTTTTTTTTTTTTTTTTTTTTTTTTTTTTTTTTTTTGTAAAAATAATAGTGATATTGCGTATTTGTTTAACGAAATTTTTAGAAAGTTATTTAACTTTAATAAATTACAGAGAAATATTTTTTTTTAATCTATTTATTTCGTCTTTTTAGAGATTCAAAATTATAATTTTTTTAACCATCTTCTAATTATAAACTATATTAACATTCTTAACGATCTTTAATTTGAATGTTGTTATTCCGCATTTCCATGGCTTGCGAGTATATAATAAAAATACACACAAAATGATATACTTTAAAAATTTTGTATAAATATGTATGCAATATTTTTTTTAAGATAATATTAATTATAAGTAAATATGCTAGTTAAGAAATAGCGGTATTTTTGTAGAAATCGAGTCAGGTCGGGATTTGACCTTGATTTCATTTATTTGTACACGTATGGAGCCGGGGTCTAGAAATTTCTGCACATCAGGCTCTTGTGGAGAATTTTTGTATAATGAAACGTTGATTTTGAGATCGTGTCTCACCCTAGTCATCACACTTTAATTCTGTATTTATTTTACCACTAACGACATTCTTAAATGCTTTGTTTATTACTGATTCTTTATCCAATAAAAGTTATATCCAATATATATATATATATATATATATATATATATATAAACACGAATATAATTTATTCAAAAGGTATATAATATGTATATTCCAAGTACAAAAAAGGTATAATAAGTATTTTTAAATTAAAAAAGAATTACATCATTAAACGTAATCATGATGGTCGCGATACCCGTACAGACAATTATTAAATTATAAATTTGCATTTATTAAAAAAATATGTATTACATAATTGAAAAAATTCCTGTCTGATTCCTTCAATACATTCCATAATAATCCCCATTCTTTAATAATTACCGTTTTTTAATAATTACCGTTATTTATTTTTTTATATTCATCAACCGTTTCACTTTAATTATAGTGCAAAAGAAAAAAAAAAGTTAAAAAAAGGTATCAATGTCTCCCATTAATTTATTCCACGGAAAATTTTTTTTTTTTTTTTTACTAATAATTTAAAGAATTTAAAAATAATTTAAAAATCATAAAATGAACTTTTTCTCAAAATGCTAAGAACAAATATTGTTTTTTTTTTCTCTACCAAGGTGCAGATATAAACGTCAGTATTTTAAAGATTTATTGCGACGCTTGGTAAAAATGTTTAATACAGGGTGTGTACAGTTCTACCAGTTTTTAATACAATTTTTTTTTTCATTTATTTAACCGCAGAAAATATATTAAAAATTCTGAGATTAAACGCGGTGATTATAAGTATGCAATTTAAATATTAAATAGAACTTTTTTTAATCTTAAATAACGGAGTCAGACTCCTTGGAAATTCCAAGGAGTGTATGCACCTTGTAAATACTTTGCTGTTATTAACGAACGAAAATGGATAACAAATACAAAGTATAATTACGTAAAATATATTCGCTTTATTCAATTCTATTGTGAACATTGAGAAAAATATTTTCTCTAGATTAATTTATGAAATTAATGTATAAATAAATAATACAATCCTATAAATTTAAATAACCTTTTATAAAATTAAAACAAAATTATATTTCTTGTTGTAATTCCATTTTATTTAATTTCATCTGGGTTTTGGCTTTAAAAAAAGGACGAACAGACAAAAGATATTAAATAAAAGAAACAAAATTTAACCTTACATTTTTAAGAATTTATAAAATATGACACCGATATTTTAACTAGAAATTTCTTTATTTTGTTATTTTGCAGTTTCATTGCTTTATTAAGTTATTTTCTTCTACTCCTATTTAAATATTTTAAAATGTCTTTACATTCAGCTCACTTACATTATTCTCTCGTATGTAAAATAATTAATCTTATTTATTTA
Source organism: Maratus michaelseni (assembly GCA_963931845.1). NCBI lineage: Eukaryota > Metazoa > Arthropoda > Arachnida > Araneae > Salticidae > Maratus > Maratus michaelseni. Next base: position 158,132,976 of record OZ007589.1, on the reverse strand, counting down.
AGCAAACCTTTTATTTTCCAGTTCGAATACCTTAAAAATTTATTTAAATGCTTTAGAATATCTTTAGATGTTGATTATTTCTCTAATATGTAAATAATAATAATAATAATAATGTTATTTATATAGACATTTCCTATTCTCGTTCTTATTTGAATACCTGAAAATGTTACCGAATCTAATTTTATTTAAACGTTTTAAAACATCTTTACATACTGTTTAACTTTATTCATATGTAAAAAATGTAATTTATGCAGAACATCTCATTTCCGATTTGGATACCTTAAAACTTTATTGAATCTAATTTTATTTAAACGTTTTATAATGGCTTTACAAGTTTTAAAAAAAAATTATTTATCTTAAAATTTTACTGAATATCCCATCTTTTTGTTAGAATATTTTTTCGGCAGAGTCCGGAAGTATATCCTACTTTTCCGATTTTCTTTTTTTAATATACGTGACAATAAAACAGAATAGGTATCATGTCATTTTAGAATCCGGTTCTGCAACAACGCCTATGTGCTGCATCGATGGAAATATGATGTAATGATATTGCTTCTAGGTAACAAGCTGTATTTTTATATTTTGCACAGCAAACCTTTTTTAATTAATTATGCATGCTTATCGATACGAACATTTGATTTGTGAAAAGGAAACTTTTGTCCTTGAATTCTATATATTTCTTTTTATAATCTAAGACATTTAGCTATATGTTTTCAGCGTAATTTGTTAGGCTATTTTTATGAATTTCTTGAAAAACTTTATAGGCATCAGGGCACGCCAGTTTAAGTCAGGTTGATTAAATTCATGATTTAAATCACTCCGATTTTCTTTACAAAAATCATTAATTTAAATCAATATTGAAATTTTATTCTTTGCTATATGTATAGTTCTGTCTTTATTTAGAATATAATAAAATTTAAACAACCCACATGTTATTTAGATCAAATAAGTCAAAAATAAAAAATAAAAAAGGACCTAAGAATAATTCTTTTATAATTCTTAATTGTAGCTATCTGTACGTTTTTTTTTTTTTTTTTTTTTTTTTTTTTTTTGAGAGAGCACTAACTAAAGAGTATTCATCGTAGAAAAGATATTCATGGTGGTATTTCCAGAAAAAAAGTGGCCCAAAATTCTTTGGCCATTACATGGCCCCATCAGAATGCTATTATTATCATTATATGTATCACTTAAATGTTATTTAATATGACATTGTTATAATTTGCTTTATAAACTAATATTCGTATTTATTAACACTTTCCAACATAGCTGAAAAGTGTTTATGAATTAGGTTTGTCTGTCTGTCTGCCGTCTGTCTGTCGTCTGTCCGTGCTCTGACTCTGGTAAATATACTCCCATTGCATTGAAATTGAGATATGTTATTGGGGGTTACCATGGAATATTCGGTATTGAAAATAGAATGTGTAGCGTTTCTAGTTCATTTATAGGGACACTGAAAAAGAATTCCGTTACATTACGGTCTATGGGGGCAAATCGTTTGTGGCGTATTTTAATGATGTTACACTATTTTAAACATATTCAAATTGATAAATATCACTGAGGTGCACTACAAGGCGCTTATTGTAAAATATGGTGTGTATAGAATGCATTGTTCATTTACGGGGACACTCAAAAAAAATCGGTTACAGTACTGTCTATGAGCAATAATTGATGGTAGCTCGTTTTCAGTTGTGGTATGCGTTTTTAAATGTAACTAATATTTTGCACATAAATTCTATCGATAATATACAGGGCTGCTCAAAAGATCTCACATATACATATCCGCTTATTGACGGAAATTGTTGAAGGAGGAATTTTCAATTGCGCTATATATTTCCTAACTGAAGTAAATTTAGCATACTGTGTAGTATACATACAAATTCATAGATCATATACAAGGTTGCACAAAAGAAATCGGATATTTTGTTTGACTATTGGTAGTAATTGCTGAAATTGTATTTTCAAATGTTTTATGCGTTTTCTAAATTGTTTACTCAGTAAAGTGTGAAGTTTTGTTACAGTATTCTGAATGAGTTGGAAAGTCTTTCATAATCTATGCTTGACGCAAGATTTTTCGTTCTTGTTTTTAAATTACAACTGTTTTATCCATGGTTGTGTCGCAGGCTAGAGCACAGAAAAGCATAATAAAGATAATGGAGGCTGTATGTCTAAAGATGTTTATAGCTGATCAACTTTTGAAAGAATCTTGAATGTTTTTCTCTTGTACAAAAACTTGTTAATTATTTTAATAACAAATAGATGTTTATCATGTAATTGATTTTTTACATATATATTGATTATAAATTTATTAAAACATCTTTATAAAGTACCTGGAAAGACCATAATCACTTACAGCATTGTACAAAGAGATGCACTAATGCTTCTATTAAAAAAATAAAATTATACGTAAAGCATACTAAACGAAAGTTAAGGTATACAAATAAATTTAGAAAGATTCTTGCTTCAAAATGGGGGGAGGGGGGGGGAATTGCTTGAAAAGTTTTTTGAATGTACGAAATGCTTTACATAATGCATTACAACTAGATACGAGCTGACAGAAAAAGTTTATTTTATTTGTATATTATTTCAGTTATACATTTTTTAAAAAGATGCAGAAAAGTCTGAAAAAAAAAAAAAGCTTTTTATGTGTGTATGTATGTGGGTAAAACTGGGAAAATTTCTTTTGGAAGTGAATTTTCATTTTTTCTAAGCTAATTTTTCAGTAAATAATTTTTATCAAAATATTGTCTCACTTTACTTTAAAATGATCTGTGTTTTACCAAACTATTTCCATCAATCCAAAAAAATAACCATGTTTCAGAATTGATCTTCATTGTGGCAGCTTTATTTTAAATAATATACACATATATATATATATATATATATATATATATATATATATATATTTAAGTACATTTAAGTTTAGTAAGAATTTAACAAAAATAGATGAAGTAGGAAAGCAAATTATTTTGGACTATTCCATTCTTGGTTTCTCCATTCAAAATCTAAATATAATAGAAAAAAAATCCTAAAAATCCGATTTAAATTTTTAAAAATCTTATTTTAATTTTTAAAAATTTAATATTTTGTTTTTGTTTTCTTAATCAGGATTGTTTCATGCTCTGATAGGCATTAAAGGAGGTTTGTTGAACGTTCAATGTTTAAATTAAGAATTTTCGCTTTTCATTTAAAACTTTATGAACTGTGGTAAACATAAAACAAGCATTTTTATGCATTAGTCGAAGAGGTAAGAATTAAGTCTGTCACAAATCATCATAAGAAAAAAATTATATATATACAGTAGAACCTCGATTAACCGAGCTTCGATTAATCGAGGTTTCTGTTAACCGAGCCGATAACAAAATCTGATTTTTTTTTTTTTTTTTTTTTTTGTGAATGAGCCTTGAAAAATACCACACGTTTTAGTTCACTGTCCATGCTACAGGCTACATAATTATTCTAAAGAGAAGAGAGGATGAATCCCAGCAAAGGGTAAACCCACCGACAGACGGAGAACTATTTGAGACTATTAATCGCATTAAAAGGTGTGAAGAAGTTTTGGAAGAGGACATTTCCGAATGGCTGGACGTTGAAAAGCAACATCCAACTTTTCAAATCCTTAATGATGAAAAAATTATACAAGCCGTTAATTCCTATTGAACATTAATGATGCTGACAATGAGGACCAGGACTTTGAGGATTCAAGGACTATAAGTCATACTGAAGGTGTTCAAGCACTAACAACTGCCCTAAAATATTTGGAGCAAAGAAATGATGTTGCGCCGATAGATCTTCTGCTGCTCAAAAATTGGCGTGATCGGACAGCCACTGATAGAAAATCTGGACTTAATTTAGAATACTTAAAACAATTTCAATTTGCATTTTAAAATTTACTATTTTTAGTTGATTTCCTTTTTAAATTTGTTCAGCTGTGAAACATAACTTTATATATGTTTATTTTTATTATTCGAAAAACGTTTTACTGTATTTTATGCTAAGAGCTGTTAAATTCGCAACCACGGTTAGTTTTTATACACAATTTCTATTAACCGAGATTTCCGATATCCGAGGTACTAGCGGTCCCAATTAGCTCGGATAATCGAGGTTGCACTGTATATATATATATATACATATATATATATATATACATATATATATATATATATATATATATATATATATATATATATATATATATATACAGCGTGTATAACCTGACCGACCTGTATCTTCGCAACCGTTGGTCCTAGATGCATACTTCCAATTACAAAAATTGTTTAAATAAGGTAAAGAATTATTTCTAAAGCTATTTGGGTCAAGAAAAACATTTATTAAAAAATTACGAAATTTAAATTTTTATACGGTCCCCCGGTCCTATAAGTGATATTTAGTAAAAATTTGACACTAACAAGTAAGATAAAAAAAAGTCTCATTCATCTACGATTAAAACTGACCGAGTTATAGCTGTTTAAAGTTGGAGTATATTTTTTGTTGCGAAATAGGGGTCATTCACAAATGTAGTAGATATATAAATAATCGTCAGATATATCAAAAAAATAGTTGAGAGAAAAATTAACATTGCAATCTAATATAAATGTGAAATCTATAATCATTCTAACATATTAATGCAAAATATACAATTTGTACTGAGCATATAAGAGGATAAAAATAACAGAATTTTTGTTAAATAAAAGGATGAAAAACAACAGCCTCAATTAAGATTTTAAAATGCTGTTAGATTACACTGTCTTTCGTATTTTGAGTTGTGCCCTGTTTTGTAGCTTTTGAAATTTTTTATTCTAATGTATTTTTTAGCGCTGAATCCGAAAAGGACCTTCATTTTAAACCATCACGTCAGGATTTTTCTCAGATCGAAAATTTCAAAGTTAAAAAGATCAAAGTTAAAATTGACCCCCCCCCCCCTCGCTTCCCAACCTCATCGGACCCCTGAGCTATTTAGTTGTAAAAAACCCAGTATAAGCCAAAAAAATTGAATAAATTATTGAATTAAATAAAATTAAACTGAATAAAAAAGTCTTACATCTATTTTATAGTATCAGATTTTTCGCTATTTTTTAATCTTGAAACTTACGATTTGCGAAAAATCTTGACATGATGGTTAAAAGTGAAGGTAATTTTTTTATTCAGCGTTAAAAAATACATAAAACGTAATTATCAACAACTATTATAAACAACCATCGCAGGTTTATGTTATCTAATCTAAAAAATTTTTCTTAAACTTGTTGGCGGTAATCTATCCGAATTTTTTTGTGTTATCCTCTAATATGGTAAGCATCGAAAATCATAATAATATTACATTGTCATCGGATTTAAGTGAGTATGTAAAATTTAACTTCGATCGGACATTTGAAAGAGAATTAAAATTCGAGTACAAATTTTAAACTGGAAAGACGATCGTTGCAAGTTAAATAAAACCTTATGAAAATTATATAATTTTTGTTAAAATAAATCATAGCCATCATATGTTTTATTTTGTAAGTATTTACTTACAAAATAAAACATATGATAAAATACAATTATTTTAACTAATCTAAAACTTAACTAATAAACTTTAAGTCAATCGTAATAGTTGTACGATTTCTTTCAAAGCGCAGATACCTTAAAATAAGTTTAAGTACTTTATATACGACCCCTGAAAGCACGGGCGAAATCATCTGTTTTGAGATATAAAAAAGTGGTACAAGTCATGCATTTCAAAGTTTCATAATTCGGTCAATTTTAATGTTAGATGAGTGGGACTTTTTTATCTTACTTGTTAGTGTCGCAGTAAATTTTTACTAAATATCACTTATAGGACCGGAGGACTGTATAAAAATTTTAATTTCGTAATTTTTTAATAAATGTTTTTCTTAACCCAAATCGCTTTAAAAATAATTCTTTACCTTATTTAAACCATTTTTGTAATTGGAAGTATGCATCTAGGACCAACTGTTGCGAAAATAAAGGTCGGTCAGGTTATACGTGGACACGCTGTATATATATATATATATATATATATATATATATATGTATTAGTAGTAGCCGGTATTATATATATATATATACCGGCATTAATCGATTGTGAGTAACGTTTACCAGTAAATAGTATGCATGAATTAGGGTTTGGGGACCGTCTACAAATTAAAATTTGAGCCAATTTTTAAAATATCAGTAAAAACACATTTTTTTTTACAAAATATTTTTATTCTACATTTAAATTTACAACCGGATACCAAAAGTTTTGAAATTAAAATTATTTAAAATTTCGACCTTCTAATGTTAGTTAATTCTACATATTTTGATTTATATCTCTTAAAAACATCACTCTTAATATGCTATTCTCTATGTGAACACTTGTGGGTTCCGCGCCTTACGAGCTACGCTCGCCAACCATTGACTAGAAATATAAATTTAATATATATATATAATTATATATCATATATTATATATTAATTATAATTATATATATATCTACTAGAAATATAAAAATAGTTTATATTTCTAGTCAATGTCGCCAACCCCCATCCAGATCCCGCAGTCTCTAAGAACATGCTCAATTTCTCCGTTTTAAAAAGAAGGAGAAAGAATGGCTGCAAATGTAGAAACTCAATAGCTATTTAAACTTTCCTTTACGTACCGTCCATGTTCTATGCATCACTAAACAATGCTTCAACGCATTAAAATGCACATATTTTAAATTTGGCGTAATTATCGTCAGCAAATGCTTTTTGCATGCAATAATTTAATTATTTTAACGTTTTCTTCTTTTTTTAATATTCGCGTGTAAATATATATTGAAATTGGAAATAATGTTATTTGGACTTTTTAAAATCTGGCAATAGTATATAAAAATTGGCTATTTCAAAATATGAATTAAAGCATTAGTGCGATAATAAAATTTTGAATAAAAATTTTAAAAAAATACTCAAATAATCAGATAATTAAAAAAAATATATATTGAACACGGCATACCACAACTAGTCAAGTATATACCTGCAAACGATGGTTGAATTGCAATGGATAGTTTTTGATCCTATAAAGCTTATGTAATTAAACTATCTTGGCCAGTTTCAACATTAAATAACGTTTAAAAGATTCTTCAAATTAAAATTATCTGCTTCAGCGTGTTTATCATACATTTCTCTATAAAAACTACCAGATCCCATGTTTTATATGCAACAGTTTTTAGAGGATAAGCCGAGAAAATGAAAAGGACATAATAGATTCATTAACGGCAGCGGCAACATTAATAACTTTTTTTTTTAATACTTTTCTTTTTAGATACTATACTTAAAAATATTTAAAAATAATTATTTCAATCTGTCATAATTTTATGATTAAAATACGAATAATCAATTATCTTTTCGTTCAAAAAACAGAATTAATTTTAACATATTTTAACTGAAATCGATTTCTAAAATTTTCTAACCTAAGATAGCCGAAAGAATGAAAAGGACATAATAGTAGTTTCAGTAACAACAAGGCAATATTAGTAACCTTTTTTTTTTTTTTTTTTTTTTTTTTTAAGAATAAAAATATACTATACTTAAAAATATTTAAGAATAATTATTTCACTCTGTCATAATTTTATGATTAAAATATGAATAATTAATTTTCTTTTCTTTCAAAAATCAGAATGGATTTTAACATTAATATTTTAACTGCTATCAATTTCTAAAATTTTCTAACCTAGGTTAAGCCGAGAAAATGAAAATGACAGAATAGATTCAATAACAGCAGCGGCAGCGTTAGTAACTTTTTTGTTGTTGTTGTTTAGAATAAAGAGATACTATACTTAAAAATATATAAGAATAATTATTTTACTCTGTTGTAATTTTATAGTTAAAATACGAACAAGCAATTATCTTTTCTTTCAGAAAACAGAATGAATTTTAACATGAATAATTTTTTTGACTGAAATGGATTTCTAAAAATTTTTTAACACGCGTATACAAAATTTCATTTCATTCCGCCAAGTAGTTTATCAGTTTTGATTTTCCATTTTAAAACATTAATAAAATTTGTATTGAATCTGAACCTTGCAGTAACAGATTTCTCTTATGAGACCCATCCAGGGATGGGTTGATTGTTGACGGCCAATTATCTACACTTGGGATATAGGCCCAGGGGGAGTGCCCTTCGTGGGGGTCTTTCTAAGGGAACCTAACCCGTATTTACGCATGGATAAATCCACGGCTCGAAGAAAACCACGAACGATTAGGCCGACGGGCGCGATTGGGATCGAACCCAGCACCTCCCGTCTACCAGCTTCGAGAGCCGAACCTCTCAGCCACGACCCATCCAGGGAAAAAACTCAATATTAAATATTGAATATCTCCGGTACTAATCACAGAAACTGCGTGAAAATTTGTGTTTAAGATAATTGAAGACTGTAGAATAATTTTCTTGTAACAAATTTGGGGATTACTATGGGGAAAAAATGTGTATGTTAATTTTAATGTGGAAAGTGAAAGATTAAAATATATAAGAGAAAAATTTAAAGAAATTTTGAAACTATAAATAAAAGTAAATGTTATTCCAAATTGAATAATAACAGTTTCATTGTCTTTATTGTTATTTGTGACGGAATTAGTATGGGGTGTATCTATTTTTTTTTTCCACACGAGTGTACTTATTGCTTGTTGTAAAATAAAGAAAAATAAATTTTACTGACCCCTCCCCCACTCCACAAAAAAGCTTTTTTATTTAGTAATGTCTAATAAAACCTTGTTGTGGAAAGTGCTTAGCAATCGGATTTTGTGCCTAGCAATCGGATTTTGTGCCTAGCAATCGGATTTAATAATTTATAAACATATATATTTAAAAGATTGCTAAAAACATTTAGCTACCATCTTTATATATTTAAAAATATATATAAGATTTTTTTTAATACTATGTTTTTGGTATCTATGTTCAGTTTGCTGGGGGGATCTGTTTTGTTGTCAATGTTATTTATTAGTTATTTTTCTTTTATTCATAATTTCACAGCTTTTGTTGGTGGTTGTAACGTTTATTTAATGGTTATATATATTGTTAGGGGAACCGTCGGTAGCGTAATAAATTTTCTTATTTTTATAAATAGTTAAATCAGTCTTCAAATTTAATATACATTTTCATCTTTTGATATGTTAAAGAAGTTTGTTCAGCTTACCTGAAATTTTCCTTTTTGCGCCAAGTGATATCCACAGTAATCCAAAGTGTTGTAGCGATATTTATCTTATCCATTGATTCACTTATATTGGAGAAATAAGAAATAGTATTAGTAGAAAATAACAATTGTGTGAAATGAGCAGAAGATTCATTTTCCTTTGAATATAATATTATAATTCTTGGCTAGATGTACATGTTTAAAATCGCTTTTTGGAGGCTGCGTATAAGTGCTCCAATTTTACATTATATTAAAATATATTTACATCATATATATACAAGAGCGTCTTAACTGCTCGGATACATTTTGGAAACTGAAGGGAGATTGTTATTTGAGTTCTGTGCACACGCGCGGGACAAACAGCTGTAGATTGTAGGAGGGAGATCTGCAGTATTTCTCCAGTTAGTTTCGACAGTCTCTGGTTTTATTCACTGTTTTGCATCTGCGGTTGTCACTTAAAGTACTTATAGTTAATTGGGGTCTGGTTTTTAACATGTTCTTTCAAATCATTCGCTGCACGTGGAGATTAATTAACTGCATATAAAAAAGGTTTCTCCGTCACTCCCCCGTAATCTCCTGTGTGGGGAATGGTTGAAGATTCAGTTTCTTACGGTGTTTTTCATACACAGTCTTGGGAGTGGGCTTCGTGAGAGTGTCGGCTATCATTTCTTCACTGGGGCAGTATTGTAGATCGATTTTTCCTTCTTCTTTCATAAGTTTGATGTTGTGGAAACGTATGTCGATATGCTTGGATCGCTTAGTATCTTTATCGTTTTCAGTCATTTTTATACAGGACATATTATCCTCAAATATCGTGATGGGTAGTTTTTGTGGAATGTTGAGGTCGCTTAGCAAGTTTGTTATCCAACTTAATTCTTGTGCTGCGTTGCTAGCTGAAACGTATTCAGCTTCGGCTGACGAAAGTGCAATGCAATTTTGCCTTTTTGTAATCCAGTAAAACGGCGATTTTCCTAGCATGAATAGATTTCCTGACGTTGATTTACGTGTTTTCAAGTCACCAGCCCAGTCTGCATCGGCGTATGCTGTTAGGATGGGCTTGCTGTTTGCGCTAACATTTAAATTCAAATTTTCTGTAGTTTTGAGGTATGAAATGATTCTTTTTACTGCTGACCAGTCCTTTTGGCGTGGTGTTTCGTTTCTACGACATAATATGTTTACTGCTGCAGATATGTCAGGACGCGTGATTGTTGATATGTAAAGTAATGTGCCTGTCGCTTGTCGATATTTCGTGTTATTAGGTAAAATATTATCGTCGTCTTCAAGTCTGTTGAATCCAGCAATCATGGGTGTGTAATGAGGTTTCATGTCGTTTAAATTCAGTTTTTTCACTAGTTCCTGTATTTTATTGTTTTGATTTAGGTAATATGTATCGTTGATTTTATTAATGTTTATGCCTAGGTAATTATTCACTTCTCCTAAGTTTTTTAGTTCATATTCTTTCTTAAGCTGGTTTATTGTTTCTTCGATATCACTGTCCTTTCCTGCTATCAGGATATCATCTACATAAATGATGATGTATATCGGATTTTCTTGATTTGATTTAAAGTACAGACATGGATCATTTTTGCTCTGTAAGAATTTATTGTTTGTGAGTGTTTCCGATATTTTGGTGTACCAGGCCTTTGCGGCTTGCTTAAGACCGTAGATGGCTTTTTGAAGTTTACAAACTTTTCTTTCATCGCCGGGTTTAATATACCCGTCTGGTTGACTCATATAAACAGTTTCAGTTAATTCACCATGCAAGAATGCTGTGGTTATGTCAACATGTTTCACGTTCAAATTTTTGTGCAATGCAGAGATGAGAAATGCACGTATTGTAGCGTGCGAAACTACAGGTGCGAAAGTTTGATCATAGTCAATACCGAATCTTTGACTATATCCTTGTGCTACTAAACGCGCTTTATAGCTTTGAACATTTCCTAAATTGTCCTTTTTTAGTTTAAAAGTCCATTTTGAGCCGATAATTTTTGTTCCGGGTGGTGGATCTGTTAAAGTCCAAGTGTTATTCTTTCTTAGGCATTGTATTTCATTTTGTGTTGCTTTTATCCAATTTTGTTTATCATTAGTATTTTTCATTTTTTCGATATCTTCCCAATTTTCGGGAATGTTTTCAGATGAACTATTTATGAGACAAACATATCTGTCAGGAGGAACGCCTCTATTTGTCCTATTAGACATTCTTGGTTCAATTGGTTGCTGTTTGGGCACGGATGGTGTCTCCTCACTGTCAAGTTTTATTTCTAAGTGATTTTCATGTCTATCCGGTAATTGTGTATTGTCATCTGATGTTTTTGTGGTGTTTTGTATCTCCTCAATGTTATCTGAGTGTACATTTTCATTTTCAAGAAATTTTACCGTTCTCGCTATTATAATTTGTTTTCCTTGTGTGTGAATTCTATAACCAGTCGATCGTGTGTCATAACCTACGAACGTTCCGGTTTGAGCCCTGTTATCGAGTTTTCCTCTATTTACTTTATCGACGTAAAATAGCGCTTTACAACCGAATGTTCTTAAGTGTTTTAAATTCGGTTTAACTCCTTTCCATAATTCGTAAGGTGTTCTGTTGTTGTTTGCTTTAGTTGGGAGTCGGTTTTGTAAATAAGTTGCAGTGTTTATGGCTTCACCCCAAAAATGTTTGCTTAATTTTGCTTGTGATAGCATGCTTCTAGTCATATCTAATAAACTTTTATTTTTTCTCTCCGCAACTCCATTCTGGCTCGGATTATGCGGGACAGTCAATTGGTGTAAAATTCCGTTCTGTTTTAAGTATTCATCTATCTCTTGATTTACATATTCACGACCGTTATCCAATCTAATTTCCTTAGGTTTTTAACCGAACTGATTGTATATCATCGTTATATACTCTTTTATCTTTTCAGCAACTTCGCTCTTTTTAGATAATAAATATATCGTAGTATATCGGGAATAGTCATCAATAAGAGTCATAAAATAAATTTTTCCGCCTAAAGTCGGTGTATCTAAAGGACCACATACGTCACTATGGATCAAATCCACGATATTAGTAGCTCGGTTTGTTGCTGATTTAGGATACGGCATGTTAGTTAATTTAGTTTCGATACAAGTTACGCATGTTTTATTTTGATGTTTACATTTTCCTATCTTTATTCCGTCCGCAAGTTGATTTGTTATTATAGATTTAATCGCGTCATAATCTCTGTGACCGAGTCTGCGATGCCAGAGATCTATGCATTGTTTGCTGTCACAGTTATACGTTATGTTTACATAATTTTGTGGTTCTTCCACATCGTCCATTTCCTCAATAATGTATAAATTTTTCTCATTTTTCGCCCTAATATATATTTTTTCATCAAAGATCAAATCGCATTTATTATCGTCGAAGATTAGTTTACACCCGTTTTTAGCGGCTTTACTAACCGAAATTAGGTTTGACTCTAAGTCTGGGACATAAAGCACTTCGCGTAATTTCGTTAGTTTTTCTTTTCCTTCGGGGGTTAATGTTTTTATAAAAACTTCTCCTGAACCTAACGCTGTCAGTTTATTACCATTCGCGATCGTTACTGAAGTTTTATTATAATCAATAAATTTACTAAATAGGCTTTTATCATTACAAATGTGCGAGGTAGATCCTGAATCGAGAATCCAGTTATTTTTGCCTACTTTTTCGGTGATTAATGCTTTATTTTGCGTTTGATCATTTGCGTATTTTCTTTCGTTTGGAATTTTATTTTCTCTACGAGTTTCGGTCTTTTCATAACATAATGAAGATGAGAAATTCTTTTTACTTTTGAATTGATTGTTACGAGGATTTCCGGATTGTACCGTGTTTCTGCTCTTGTAGTGCCAGCATTCGTAAGTGGAATGATTTTTCATTTTACAGTTGTTACAATATTTTTGTTCTCTTCTATTTTCAGTGTGTGTATATCTCCTATTTGTTTTAAATGCTCTCTCGTTGTTGTTATATCCGCTATGTGATTGTTCTGACATTTCATGTCTACGATTATATTCATCCGTTAATTTGGTTTTGATAAAATCAGGGGTGAGATCATTTTCTGGTCTCGCCTCCAACGCAGTTATCAAAGTATTGTAACTGGGGGGAAGAGAACACAGAAATAGCGCGGAAATATGTGAATCGCTAATATTTTCTCCAATGGCATTAAGTTTATCTATAATTTGCAAGATATTAGTGATATGCGTGATCATGTTTGCACCCTCAGCTAATTTGGTACTGTATAGTTTTCGTAACAGGTAAAGCTTACTAGATAAATTGCTTCTCTCATGTATATTTTTCAGAGCTTCCCATGTTAATTTGGCAGTATCTAAGTTTTTTACATTTACGATTTGAGAATCATCGATGCTTAGGTTTATTAGAGCTCTAGTCTTGCGATCTTTTTTGTGCCATGCGGGATCTTGTACTATAATATCGTCGAGTGCCTCTTTAATCAGGAACATCTGCATCTTGAACTTCCATGTACTATAATTCGTAGAATTGAGTTTCTCAATAAATTGAGTATTTTCTTTTATCGCATTCATTATTACTTTTTTAGTGTTCTTTTATTTATTATTATATTTTTAGAAATTTGTTAAATTATCGTTTTTTTTTTGTTTTTTTTAATACTGGGATATTCTTTTTTCAGTCTTTCATAATCTTTGTTAGGGGAACCGTCGGTAGCGTAATAAATTTTCTTATTTTTATAAATAGTTAAATCAGTCTTCAAATTTAATATACATTTTCATCTTTTGATATGTTAAAGAAGTTTGTTCAGCTTACCTGAAATTTTCCTTTTTGCGCCAAGTGATATCCACAGTAATCCAAAGTGTTGTAGCGATATTTATCTTATCCATTGATTCACTTATATTGGAGAAATAAGAAATAGTATTAGTAGAAAATAACAATTGTGTGAAATGAGCAGAAGATTCATTTTCCTTTGAATATAATATTATAATTCTTGGCTAGATGTACATGTTTAAAATCGCTTTTTGGAGGCTGCGTATAAGTGCTCCAATTTTACATTATATTAAAATATATTTACATCATATATATACAAGAGCGTCTTAACTGCTCGGATACATTTTGGAAACTGAAGGGAGATTGTTATTTGAGTTCTGTGCACACGCGCGGGACAAACAGCTGTAGATTGTAGGAGGGAGATCTGCAGTATTTCTCCAGTTAGTTTCGACAGTCTCTGGTTTTATTCACTGTTTTGCATCTGCGGTTGTCACTTAAAGTACTTATAGTTAATTGTTGTCTGGTTTTTAACATGTTCTTTCAAATCGTTCGCTGCACGTGGAGATTAATTAACTGCATATAAAAAAGTCCTTCCGGCCTGTACCGGGAGGAAAAGGTAGCTTTCTTATATCTTCGTTTTAAAATTTTAGCTATTGTTACACGAAAACAGCAAGTTAAAATGCAAAGAAACGTTTACAAAAGATTCGTTAATACTGAATTTGAATAAGAATTTCGCCAAATTATTGAGCAATAGCCAAATTGGCTTCATTTATAAAGACTTATTTTGGTCGCCAAATTTGGCTATATTTCGCCAAATGTCACAAATGTTGCTACTTTGTCGCCAATGTCGCCAATTTTGGCGCTAACGGATATGAAAATATAGTTATATACGTATGATTGGGAAAATTATTACAAGAATGAAAGAAAATAATTTGCGAGTAATCGCGTTAATGTGCTGTTTTGTTTCAAAATGTCAGCCACCCTAGAATTTCAAACTGCTCTATCTCAGCCATTTTTTAAGATAGAAGTAAACCAAAAAATGCTCTGGAATCCTTGTATCAAGGCCTAACACGTAATTAAAAAATAAATTTGAATTTTTTATTTTTTTGTATATTTATTTTAGTTTTAAATTTTTAAATGGCCGCCATCTTGAAACAAAATGGCGGACCAAGCTGGCCAGCGAACTCGGTCGAGACATTGGTGACCTTAATACACACAATTAGTTTAATCAAAATCGATTTGTAAATACGAGCGTTATCGTATGACATATGCCATATATATATATATATATATATATATATATGGATATATCTATATATATAAATCAACATTTGAACGGAGGGTGTTTTTGGGGTCTGGGGGTCATGATCGGTGAAAATATATCGAAATTTTCCGGAACTGCTTTCCTCCGAACGGCTGCAATAGGTAGCTTTATACTTTTTTGTATTGAAAGCTACCTAAAAGGTTTCTCCGTCATATATATATATATATATATATATATATATATATATGAAGGGTTCAGGGTTAAAAAAAAACACTTCAGTCCACTTTTTTTATGGAATTAAATTTTTGGTGCCATGCTGTTGGTCCTCAAAAGATTCATACAGTACCAGTACTTCTTCATTTGACCAAATCGTTTAATCTACAGACTTTAAAGAGCAACATCTAGACATACATACAAATTTACATATATGGAGGGATAAACACATAATCTTATTTTCGTCGGGAATAAAAATATATTGAAATAAACAATTAAGGCACTCTCATTTTTTTCATCTTCAGTTTTCTAATTTATCGATGGAATAACATGAAGTAGCTTCTTTATCATGCATAAAGTCAGACTATTAAATTCTTTATTTTTTTTGCAAATGCAAATATGAAATTTTTAATTTGTATTAACGTAAAATCACTATTGATAAATATCCATGCATTTAATTTGAAATTATTATTATATAATTATATACTGAAATAATATATTGGTCTTTATTGAAAGTATATTATGAAATAATTTGCCTAAATAGTCTTAATTTTTGGCCAGTATCTCTGCTTTTTTTTTTCTTTTTCATGTTTAATACGGCCACAGTCCTGTTGGATAATAGAAGTTTCGCTACTCTTTTCTGAAGGCCTGGTAATCAGTTTCCATTTATTTGCTTAAAAACGCAGTGAAGCGGAAAGAGACATTCTATTATTCATATTCAGGAAACTAATGATTCAGAATACAAAAAATGTACAGCAAAGAAATAAAATACTTATAAATCGGTCAATTTGTTGCACACAGTCGTATAACACACATCTGATGAGGAGGCGGGGGAGGTTAAGAGTGAAAGTGAGAAACTCTGTTTCTCTAATTCATTTGAATTCAGCAAAAGAATGGTTCTAGTGCTTGAATGTCGATTAAATCCATTTGCAATGCTCAATAAAATAGACTATTGTCTATCACAATAAAGCTAATGTCTACATACCACTATTAATGTTGTCTGAATGTAACTTTAGCTATCATGTGAAGTAAATGGAATAATTACAATAGATATTATATTGTTCACGTAATCTTTGCTATTACAAGAAGAATAATTATTTGTATTTATATTGTAAATATTAATACAATGATGAGATTCTATCGACATTTTATCATAATGCACAGTGTGACAAAAACATTAAATGCGGGCTATAACTTCTTCTCTAATTGATAGAAAAAAAAGTACTTTTTTATATTATTCGGGTTGGATTTTTTATAAACGTATAGGATTTATTTTCTCATTTTGTCTATGTATTAAAATTGAATCTAACTTTTGAACATGCAATGTCAATGCATTAATTTTATTACATATTTTATTACATTCAGCATAGAATAAATGTGAAGAAACAGATTATTTATCAATTTTGAATCGATGGTCCGTGAAACCCAAATTATTGAAATTGATGCAAAACTAATCGTTGCCAGGATTGCTCATCTTTGACTTCAACTTTAGCTCTGAATTCGGAAATATTAGATCTATAATTAAAGTATTATTGTAGAATAAATTGCCTATGTTACGTTGCATATATTTTTTTTATTTCTTTTGGATTACCTGGTATCTGAATGCAAAGTAATCTAAAAAGTGTTCGGAAAGTCGAGTGGACAGTGGCTCCAGAATTTCTATTTTTATTTTTATTTTTCTTGCTATTCTAAAATACCACTTTTAAGTATATTTATATACAAATGATTAAATAAGTTAATGTTATTATTATTACTATTATTATTATTTATTACTTATTTTATTGATTATATTATAATTCATTTATTCTTATCAAAAAATTTAGTTCAAATTTTTAAATCAATTTATTATATTAGTTTTCATCTTTTATATCTTTCAAAAGACTGAATAAAATATTAAGGCACTATTTTTTCTAATTTATGACTAAATGTGCTTTTATTTTCACGTATATATTTTTTTCTATTTATTACTCATTTTATGAATGACCTAACATATGTCATAATTATACATTACGATGTGTTACCTTTCTCTAGAGATCGGTTCGAAGAACTCGTTAACATTAGTCATATTTAAGAAGTCAGATTAGGTAGGTGAAATTAATCCAACTTCAGAAGGCTATAGTTTAAAAAATATCACTAGAAGAAATCTAATACTGTAATGACTTCCATTACTTCTAGAAAGTGCAGCTCCACACTAATTTTCATGACACTACGAGTCACTGAGTTACATGGCCCAGATGATTTCATTGAGACTGACCCTGAAATTACAAATTGTGTCATTTAAGCTATTATGGTGTAATATTTTATTCGTGTTTATTGAAATATCACGAGAAAAAAAAAATAAAAATAAAAATAAAACGTACGTTAACAGCGCAGTCTGATGTATGCGTAAATGATGGGCGTCCACAAGCAGGGGTCGGCACAAAAAAAGTTGGTCGACACTTTTTGGTTTTAACCACTAAAAAGAGCCGGCTTTTTGTGAAAAATTTATGGTTTACAGCCAGTTCACATTAAATTTACATTAATTTATTTTTGATGCACTCATAAATGTTTCTTACTAAAAAGTTTATAAAAATCTATTAAATAGTACCAAGTAAATTAAGACTTTATGTCCACTAGAAAATACTATAACAGCAATATGTCTAAAAGAAAAATATATACACTTTGAGGAGAATAGATTAGGTTAGATATCAACATGTGTTTTGAAAGTTTATACAACATAGCTCTGCAAATAATATTAATAATATTATAGAGATTATATATAATTAAACAGTGAGAAACCACGCCTTAAAACAGAAAAAATCAGTTTTATTTCAAAAAGAAAAAAAAATACATACTGTTTTTAACTTTTAATATTGATTAAAGCAAAATAATTTGTATGCATTTTTTAATGAAATTATCTGACAACACTTAAGATCTATATTTATTAAAATTTATATTTAGCAAACACTTAAGATTTATATTTAGCAAACAGTGGGTTTTGATGACTTATAAAAATTATATATTTTATTAAAATATAATGTACATTATACTTTTTTTTTTCTTTTCAGCATCTAAGTGGTTTCATAACATATTCCGAATAAATCCATATGAAAAGAAAATTCTCTTCATATGTTGGGAAGGGAATCGGGAAAAAGATTATATTTGTGGAGATTTTGGTACATTTAAGTTTAGAACAAAAGCTGGTACTTTCGTGTTATAGCGGCCCCCAAGGATGAATCTCCAAGCGTCCAAGATTTATCGCCAAATTATAAAGCATAGATGACATAATAATAATATATGATGCATATAACATTTCGTGACATATATGGCCCAGTTACAGTCATATACGACGCGGAAAGAGCTGTAATTTTAGATTAGCATATCTTAAGTTTCTAGAAATTTATTTCTATTAAAAAATTCATATGTTACAATTCATAAATATTTCGAAAATATGTATTGTTTAAAATTAATTTTCGAAAAAAAAAAGCATGAAGTATAACCTATAATTTTTTTAGAAGAAATTTATTTTTAGAAGTTTCAAATATGCTAATCTAGAATTACAGCTAAGTAGGTTTTGAGTTATGCTTTAAAAACTATTCTCATTGCAATCTGTTTTGCAACGAAGGAAAAAAAAATAACATTAAGAGCTCCAAACTTTAAACCTTCATAATTCATAAACTATTTGACCGAATGACTTCCCGTTTGGTATCCTAAGGTAAAATTTACCGAAAAAAAAAAAAAAAAAAAAACATATGCCATCATAAATGGAAGTTCGTATTGAACATTGTAGAGTTTGGTACAGCTTCAGTATGAAGACGACCCCTCCATCCCCCTAAACTTATTTTTTTAAACATAATTTAAAAAGAAGACATAATTTCCTCGTCGAATGGTTAATTCCATTTTTCTTTCGCTGATAATTTGGGGATTAAATTGCATAAGGTGCTTTTTTGTTGTTGTTGTTATTTTCCTTTGGCCAACTTTACCTCAAATTGTAATTCTGATGATTCTTTAACAGTACTCAGAAGCTACTTTGTGGAATGAGTTCAAAGTTCGTGTATTACATATTTAAAGCCAGAACTGTGGAGTCGGTGGGAAAAATGACCAACTCCAACCCTGACTCCTGAAATTGTAAAGGAAACGACTAACGACTCCGACTCCGGTATGACTAATGTAATAGTATTGCTTGTTGGGTGGGTTCCTATTATTCAGATTGTTTCATTGCTATCATTTGTTTGCAAGTAGTGCTAGTCGCTTTATTAAATTTGTCATTAAATATAGGAAATATTGCTATTTTTAAAAAGTGGTAGCAATCAAGCAATCGGAATTTTTAAAAAAAATACTCAACTGGTAACACTGCAACCTACTGATTGATAGGTTCCTATTTAACCTTAAAGCATCTGACGTCCATATGACCGCTGTTTTTTTTTCTTCTTTTTTCTTTTTCTTTTTATTTCTTTGAATGAATCATGGATGTAAGCTGTGATCGGTAGTCAAGACCAGGACCTAGTTATTGCAGGGACAAACTGCCAACAGCATTTTAGTGTAAAAATTTTCACCTTTTTTAAACGCAGAATTTTTGTTTTAAATAGGGCAAAAATACTCTAATAAAATGCTGGTGGAACTTTTCCCCTGCATTAATCGGCTCTGGTTAAGTCTGAAAACATTTTGAACATCCCTCCCCCTCTTCCAGATACTCTATGCGCACTCACACAAAAAAACAATATGCATTAAATTTTATATGCGGTAAATTTTTATTATGTCAAAACTGTACAAAAACAGAACTGCATATACATATGTAAAATATTTACAGGCATGTAAATTGCAATCGAAAAGTTAAATTAGAAGCTATCAGATAGAAACAACATTTGAAATCTAATAAATGTCCAAAATTTACTTTGAATACTCACAAAGATCTTACATACATCAGTTGAATCCAAACAACATATATTATGCTGGCATGTCAATTTAAGACAATAACCGATATATGTTATTCCAAGTATGGGGGAAATACCAAATATACATTATACCAAAATATAGGCGAAAGAATGTTTACTTTTGGTTTTATATCCGTTTCCGCAGACCCAAAAAATAGAAGGCGAAAAATTTACAATTTAAGGCATCATTTGGGTCTCTAGAAACCGAAAAATTACGAGGGAACGCAAAAAAAAGTAAAAGCGAAAATTTTACCATTTCAGCATTAATTCTGTTCTCACGGCTTCGTAAAAAAGGCAATTTTATATTTTCTACATTATTAATTGTACAATTTTGAGTCTTACAGAACCGAAAATTCCAAATCTAAAAAAGAAAACAAAACAGAAATTTTACTATTTCGAATCCCGCTGACTTCGAAAAGAAAATGCAAAAAATGTTGCAATTTCGGAGTTATTTCGTGTTCTTCAGACCCGAAAAATTCTGATGTAAGGAAAAAATAAATAAAGATGAAATTTTTACTATTTCGAAAATAATCCGGGTTCTGCGGATTCAAAAGAAAAGGTGAAAATTTTATATTTTCCGCACCCGAAAATCGAAAGGAGAAAGATAACGGAAATTTCACTATTTCATCATTATTTCGGGTACGGCAGAATCAAGAAAAAAATTAAGATTTCTCATTTTCTGGGGTCCTGCGCACACGAAAAAAGAGGAAGAAAATTTACAATTTCGGCATTACTCCTGGTTTCACAGACCCAAAGAATCTGAAAAAGGGGAAAAGATTTATATTACAATGATATTTCGGGTTCTGGAAACTCCAAAAATAGCAGAAATTTACAATTTTTTAATTACCTTGGGTTCCGCAAACCCTAAAAACCGAGAGAAAGGACCATATACTAAATGCAAAATATCAACTAGAGTTTCAATTAAAAACAGTTTTTATCTACGCTGTACACCGGACGGTATATTGAGCTTCTTTAACCTGGGTTGCCTGATATATATAGTCCAAAAATAAAAATAATAATTCAGTTTATAAATTTAAAATTACATGTAATTGGTTTAATTTCACTTCAAATTGTCCAAAAACAAGCGAGAGTCAGAGTCGGCCTGTTTCTAGAGAATCCAACTACGACTCTTTTGACCAAAAGTGGGCCTGACCACGATTCCGACCCTGACTCCACAGCCCCTTTTTTCTGCTATATGTATCGAATAATTCCGATGTCCTTTTTCAGCAAATATTGTCTTACATAACTTATTATTAATTTTTCTTTTCACTCAATATTTAATAATAATTGCAAACTAATTTAAAATAAAATTATAATAATCGTCATGGACACGATTTTTTGTTAAATTTGCAGTTGCGTGATTGTAAAATATCATTATAAATGTTTAATAAAAATAGTGATAATCCCTTTATGTATAGTCTATTGTATTTCAATCAGTAAAACGCTTTTAATGAGTAAATGTTATTACTTGGTAAAGTGAAAAGTGATATTTTATAGCTTAACTTACCCTTTTGGGACCAGTGTCACATACATGAATTTTATTTTCGTCTGTTTTTTTTTTAAACAGTTAAGTTTTACTTATTTAATCATGAAAATGCCCAACTTAAATAACGCAAAT
The DNA here is from genome assembly GCA_963931845.1 of Maratus michaelseni. Taxonomy (NCBI): domain Eukaryota; kingdom Metazoa; phylum Arthropoda; class Arachnida; order Araneae; family Salticidae; genus Maratus; species Maratus michaelseni. The sequence continues at coordinate 158,111,094 of OZ007589.1, read as the reverse complement.
ATAACTTTTCTTTATTACTGGTACCAAAATAAAATAGTTTATGCACCCATGTCCCAAAGAGGTTAAAAAGGCAAGGGGGTATTTCGACTTGATCAATAAACATCTATATATATATATATATATATTTGTCTTACGTGGCGCGAAAATAGGGCTGAATTTCTACCTTATCGTTGGCAACAATCATAGTTTCCAGAGCTCAGACCAATGAACAGACAAGATTGTGTTAACTCCGCCTCCAATATGGCGGTCAGTATCAGACCAGTGAAACTCAAGCTAGCAATTATTAAAAATAAAATAATATGAACGTAATCCAAAGCGTCTGAGATGATTCCTCATTTCAATTATGAGTAATATTGTTAATTTCGAAAGAATTCTCAACACTTATTTAGAATTTATTTACGAATTTCACTCACACAAAAAAATCGGAGAAATAACGTAGAATAAAATATCTATATATATATTTGTCTTACGTGGCGCGAAAATAGGGCTGAATTTCTACCTTATCGTTGGCAACAATCGTAGTTTCCAGAGCTCAGACCAACGAACAGACAAGATTGTGTTAGCTCCGCCTCCAATATGGCGGTCAGTGTCAGACCAGTGAAACTCAAGCTAGCAATTATTAAAAATAAAATAATATGAACGTAATCCAAAGCGTCTGAGATGATTCCTCATTTCAATTATGAGTAATATTGTTAATTTCAAATGAATTCTCAACACTTATTTAGAATTTATTTACGAATTTCACTCACACAAAAAAATCGGAGAAATAACGGAGAATAAAATATAAACTTTCTAGAATGCCCCTGCTGCCACCTGTTGCTGTTTTATTGAAGTAAAAAAATTATTTTGCAGAAATCTATAATCAATTAAAATAATAAAATGTCGAACGAAATTTAAACAGTCATTGATGATAAACTATCTTCATACCACGTAGTATCTTCCTACCACTTCCTACCACGGTTTTTTTTTTTTTTTAATGAATTTAAGCCGTGCTGTACAATATTATAGATGCAATAAGTTTTAAACTAATTATGTTTCCAAGATCCTTTTTTCATAGTATTTAAATGGTTCATATGCCTATTCGTAGCATAAACAAAATGCATTTTTAGTTGTGTTTTCAACGGAGTTTTCAATTACTTTTTTACATTAAAAAAATATTGTCAATTTCATATGTTCAAATGACTTATTGTAGTACTTATTCCGGCTAGAATTACTAGAAAAATAAAAAGGGGCGAGCGAGCGAAGCGAGCTGGGACCGCGTAGCAGCGGTCTCAATGCATTGCAGTTCACGGGAGGGGGGGCAGCGAGCGTTAGCGAGTAGGGGGCTAAGCCCCCTAGTATTTATGAAGTTTTCGCAGTGTGTGTAGGGAGGGAGCGGGGTTAAGCCCAACAGTTCAGCAGTCAGCGCATTCCACTTCCACACTACTGGCCTGAGGTTTCGCCTCCGGATTTGGGCAAAGTTCTCTTAAGCTTTCAGGGTCTATAAAATGTGTGCCACACTATAAAAAAGCTTGCTTGATACACTACGGGTTCGGCGTTAGGCTGACCGCATTACCGGGACATATGCTGTATAGCACTCCGGGGCCCATGGTCAAAGAAAGCGAAGGTGGGCACACCGTAAGTCAAGATCCTAATGAATTGTAGCGTCGCGAAAGTTCTTTTTTTAGTTTTATGAATTTTTTTGTTGTTGTTTAAGAACGATGTAGAATTATATAGTATTTTGCATTAAAAAAAAAACACGTATTTTCAATTTTTATAAACGAAATATTTATAATTTTTATTGAAAATTGCACGTTATAGACTGTTTTTTCGATGTTGCGTGGCTTATATCCTTCCGCGGTACCAGAAATGTGTCTCTTTCTGAAACGACTGTAACCAAAAACGCGTTAAAAGAAATATAATTGTCTAATCATTGACCTTTGAAATTTTGCATTTTTAACAAAATAGCGAACGGTGAAGCTTAATGTACAGTTTTCAACAAAAAAAGTGATTTTATTTTGTTTATAAAAAAAAATAGACAATTTAAAATTTAGAAAAAAACATCGATAAAGGACTAGGGACTTCTATTTATAAAAAAAAAAATAAAAAAAAAAAAGAAAAAAAGAAAAAGAAAAAAAAAACGGTTCTGCCGTTGTTGAGATATTTTTAATACAAACTTAAACATAATTGGTTGTGTTCAGGAAAGAAGATCGCGCGGCGCGCGCGCGATGGAGAGAAGGGTTATGGAGTAGGTCTTATCGGAAATTTAAATAATTTAATATATTGAAATAATTTAATTATTTCAATTATTTTAAGCTTCTGTGGCTCGGATTAGGTGAAACTAGCGACTACACATCTTTATCCTCCAAAAAAAAAATGGATCTTATAATAGGAATACCTATTTTTATTTCATCATAATAAACCCCCGAAACATTCATGAAAAGCATCACGTGATCAGATAGCCCGATCAGCGTTCATAACATGCAAATTTTTAGCGCGGGCTGCGCGCGGGTGACTCACAAAAATTCTGTGGGCGATTTGATCACGTGATTGGGCTTTTTTGTGTCTTACTTGGTTTGGTAGGTTGATTGATACAGCTGTAGCAACATGATCGGATATCTGAAAAATTTAAAATTTTTAACATTCTAAAAAGATTTTTTAAGCCTTTGATCCAACATAAAAATAATAGAATACGAAAGTATGATGTGTATAATATATATATATATATATATATATATATATACATCATATAGTTACATAACTGCTGTCAACTTATATGTCTCTAAAACTACAGAAAAACTGATATATTAGTTTAGTTGATAGCAGTTACATAAATATATATATTGTACAAAACAATGTATATAATATTATAAAGTTTAATTTTCTATAACCAGTGCACCTTTAACTAACAAGGGAGAGGACGTTCGGATCACCGAATTCCTGAAACACAGTATTGGTGGTTTCAATAAAATTAATGTAAACTCTAAAAAAAAAAATTGGGTACTTTTTGGTTAACCGGGCACCAGTGAAACAAATATAAATATATACACAGACACACACAGACACACACACACACACACAGACATATATATATATATATATATATATATATATACACAAACATATATGTAGATATATATTTATATTTTTTTTTCACTGGCGCCCGGCTAACCGAAAAGTACCAAAAATTGTTATGTACTTTACTGACGTTTGGGTTGTCCTACACAGATGAACCTGAAAAGTATGGATACAAAGTGAATGCTCGCCGTTTATTTCCGATTTTCATCTCCTATTTTTATTAATTTAAAAATTATTTATCAGTTGCTTTATATTTTTTGGGATAAATAGAATGTTAATAAATCAAGGTCGTGATACCAACATATGTTGGTATCACGACCTTGATTTACGATAAATCTTTTAACATATGTTAAAAGATTTATTTCTTTATTTATAATAGTAAAATAAAATCTTTGTTAAAATTTGATAAAAAAGCTTTTAAACATTTTATTAAAATATATTTTTCGATAACAACCTTGTTGAAACATAATTACTAATTTCTAAAAATTTATTTTTCTTGAAATTCATTTTTCGATGTAAATTGCATTATTTATTATATTGCAATAAACATCATAAAACACGAGAAAAAAATGCTAAAATACTTGTACATTCAGTAGAAAATTTATAAACATTCTAACTATATTTTATTTATATTCATTACGAAACTAGACGGTAAACCACATGTATTTTACCTCTTTACAAAAATAGATACTGATATTTCTAGTTTAAATAATGTATATATTTTACATTTTATTTTTATAATATTTTTTACATTGTAAAATATGCTTTGCATTCTATTCGTACTAAAAATTCACTGTTGAAGTACTCATTATAAAAACATGGAGAAATTCGTGCAAATTGACTATATTTTCATTTCTTATTTTACATTTGCTAAAAAGAAAATAATAATAATAATAATGTTTAAATATTACACCGTGTCCCAAAAATTTAGACAATCAATAAAATTTGCATTAACATAAAAAGTAATAAAGTAAAATTAAAATTCGTAAGATAGGTAATAAATAAAAGCAGTTTTGGTGATATACACATATAAATAATGATCAAAGGTTTGAAATTATAAAATATACATTAAATTGTATAAAAATACAATTATAATTTAATGTACATTATTATAAAAATGTGCTGTCCCAAAAGTATAGACACAATACAGCATTACATGTTTTCTTATACATTTTTGTTCACAAAATAAAATATTTTAATTTTCATCTCCTTCTATAAATGCAGAATAAGTTTTCCTTTTAATTGAAATACCGTCTGCTGTATTTTTAGCTTAATAATTTATTGAAACTTTATGGAATCAAATGAGTTCAATGTATTGTTTTGCTTGTGATTCGAAAAAGGCATTTCCTGCGTATTCTGATAAATATACCACGTTCTAAAGAAATTTCTAAAGATGAAATTACTAAGATTTTACATTTAAAAGCGCAAGCACAAAATCCTGTACAAATATCGAGAAGAATAAAGAGATCCTTGAGCAGTATTTATAGAGTTTTGAAATCAGGTGGAACATGGAATACTAGAAAGCGAATCGGTAGACCAAAGAAAACAATGTTACGTGATGATAGATTGTTATTAAAAATGGCTTTCGTTGATAATTTGTATGTGCGTGAAATTGCATCAATTTCCAGAATTTCAAAAAGTACTGCACACAGAAGAATTCTCTGAAGAACTTTAAACAAATATTGTTTAAAGGAGAATGAAAGCAAAACCTTGCTTAAAGCAGAGGCATAAATATGTATGTCTAAAGTGGACTAGAAATCATATGTCATACGTTGAAAAATGGATTTCTGTCATCTTCAGTGATGAAAAGAAATGGAATTTAGACGGCCCTGATTGTCATGAATTTTACTGGCATGACCTAAGAAAAGAACCCAAGAACTGTTTCAGCAGGCAACAAGGCGGAGGATCCGTAATGACATGGGGAGGGTGTTCTTTCAACGGCCAAACATTTCTAGGATTTATGGACAGCAAAATTAAATCAGAGGATTATCAGGATATTTTACGTACCAATTTACTGCCAAATATGGTTTTGCTAGCAGGATCGAACTGTGTTTTTCAACAAGATGGGGCATCCATCCATACTTCCACATCATCGAAAACATGTTTTAGGCAAAACAATATACCACTATTAGACTGGCTAGCACTTAGTCCAGATTTGAATCCCATGGAGAACATATGGGTTACCTTATCTCGTAAAATATATGAAAATGGAAACCAATATACATGTGTAAATGACTTAAAAATTGCAATTGACAAAACCTTGTATGAAATAACTCCTTTTGTAATGCAATATTTAGTTAATTCTATGGAACAGCGTGTATTTGATGTTATAAAGTGTCGTGGCAGTACAATTAAATATTAAAAGTAAGTTTTTAGTTACATTTATAAATGTAAAACCAAAAAAATTACAGATGTCTATACTTTTGGGACAGCACATTATTATATAATTTAATGTATATTTTATAATTTCAAACCTTTGATCATAATTTATATGCGTATATCAGCAAAACTGCTTTTATTTATTACCTTTCTCACGAATTTTAATTGTACCTTATTACTTTTTATGTTAATGCAAATTTTATTGATTGTCTAAACTTTTGGGACGTGGTGTAAAAGACACTGTAATGTAAAATTTTAATCGTAAAATAGCTGAATTTGTCGTATCTCTATAATAAAACTGTAAGTCATGTGACTGTCCTCAACAGTTCCGGGATGCCGCATCGCTTTTTCATATGCCAAGCGGCCATTTTTATTCAAAATTATTTTTTCGAATAAACTGCATAAAAGTTACATTTTAAGAAAGATCGTTCAAAATAAATTAATATTTGAGAGATGACTTGCGCTCAATTATGTATATATTCTGCAATAACTTCAGTCGAAAGATTCGCAGTTCAAATTCTCTATTCATAAAAGTAAACAAAAAAAAGATTGATTCGTCGTGAACATTTAAAATATTAAATCATGGAGGTAATCATTCGCAAAGCAAGTTCTCCGCGAATGAATTTTTGGACCGCTGCCTCGCGTCAAAAAAATAATTCGCACCAGTGAGACAATCAAAGTTTACCATAATTATGTGCTATACAACTCAACTTTCGGACCTTTTCTTGACGTAAATTGAACTCATGTAATAATATTTAATGAATCAGATTTTTAGCATTTTTAAAATCGCTAATACAGCTTTTATTTATCGCGTGTACAAATTAGAAATGATACTTTGATTTTGAAATCAAATGTTTTGATTTATGATATTATTTCTTATTTATTTATTTATTTTCTCTTTTAAATGAAAAGTGTGAAGTATTTTAAATTTATGTAATATAAGCATTTTAGATTAAAGTTAAGTATTTTAAATTAAATGAGTGACAGGTTTATAATTTAAAATTAAATTAATTGTAGTATGAATGACGGTGATGGGAACGATATTTGGCGAATTATCATCTGCTCCCGGCTAACAAAAATACTCATAATTAAAAAAAAGAATAAAAATAAATAAATGATAGTTTGTTGTAAATAAATATTGATATACATATCAAAAATAATTTATAGAATTAAAATAAAAAATAAAAGTAAATAAACAACAATTTCCATAACAAAGTTTTCGCCAAATTGGCGGGGGAGGGGGGGGGGGGGAATCGCGCCAACGTGCGTATGTGACATTTGTGCCCAAAAAATATGCGAAATGCTACCATGATCGCAAAAGTTCATGATTTGTCTATTAGAATCTTCCGATTTGGCGAAGGATTAAGGGAAAATTAAATTATGAATAAATGTAACGTGTTGCAATGTTTAACATACATTTAAGGGAGACCAAACTGGTCGCCAGTGGCGGCTAGTTTAATTAAATAAGTAATTGTTAAATTTTGCTTTTATAAAATATATTCCATTAATCATGAAAAATACAAAGCAACCGATTAAACATTTTTAAATGAAAAAAACAGAAAAATCAAACAGAAATTTTGGGGGATCGAACCCGCAACCTCCAGAATCAAGAGCAGTGCTCTAACCATTCGGCCACCAAGTTCACTTCTTAATTTAACAAAATATCATTAAAATACGCTAATTAGTCAAATGAAGGACCGTGTTCATTATCATTGATTTGGATGTCCAAATCAATGATAACGAACGCAGGCCTTTCAATTTCATTCACAGTATAGACTCACTCGATATTTTAATATCCATCGCCCGCGCCGCCTGATCTTCTGTTCTGAACAGCCCCATTGTTTCGAGAAAATCACGTTTAAAGTTTTGCAACAAGTACCCAAGTAATTGTGTGTCTTTAAAAACTGTTCTGTGAAAATATTTATAAAGTGGCAGATGTTCACAAAATGCAAGAAAAAAAAATTATGTATATAGGGTAACCATATTCAGGACAAAAATCGAATCCCCCCCAAACCTTTGCCCTAAACGTTTGATTTTTTCCTAATCAAAACAAAACCGTACCGGCTGGGATTGCGGTGCCTCGCTTAAGATCAACTTAGAGACTTACGATATAAACAAAACGTAAACGGCATTACAGTGCCTCGCGATCTTACGACAGCTTCGAAGCAGCCGTAAGTTAAGACGCAAGTGGATGCGCGCGCAACCGAAACAAATGTAACTGCGGCCTCTGATTGGCTGACTGCAGGAGGACTTACACCGAAGCACGAGGACTTACGCTGAGGCACCGTAATACGAAGTTACGACTGATCGCAGGAACGCCTATCCTACGATCGAGCGTAAGATACGGTAGAGCGAGGCACCGCAATCCCAGCCCAAGGCAGACTAGGGCTGGGATTGCGGTGCCTCGCTTAAGATCAACTTAGAGACTTACGATATAAACAAAACGTAAACGGCATTACAGTGCCTCGCGATCTTACGACAGCTTCGAAGCAGCCGTAAGTTAAGACGCAAGTGGATGCGCGCGCAACCAAAACAAATGTAACTGCGGCCTCTGACTGGCTGACTGCAGGAGGACTTACACCGAAGCACGAGGACTTACGCTGAGGCACCGTAATACGAAGTTACGACTGATCGCAGGAACGCCTATCCTACGATCGAGCGTAAGATACGGTAGAGCGAGGCACCGTAATCCCAGCCTAAATCTACCACAACAAAAATTACTCAGAAAAACTCTCTTTTTTTTTTTTTTTTTTTTTGTAAAAAGGAGTACGTATGATATGAACTCTAAAAGAAAACAAAACTAAAAATCATTACTTATGTTTTTGCATTGAAGTAGGAGTGTTTTTCCTCTGAAAGAGGGAAGTAGCAAAAAGTGTCATTGCATACTAACTACCATGGAGATACTACTAACCAGCAACCAACCAACCCACTCACTAACCTACCGGCGCCAGAGCAAAATAAAAACAATCTTTTGCTTTCGTACCTTCTCTGTTGTTTATGAGGATACACTGTATTCTTCTCTGCTTTTAATAAGGAAAGAGTATTATAAAATTTATATTAAAACTAATTTATCTGTCATTGTCTTTGGTTTACTTGGGGGTAATAATTTTATTTTTGCATTCTATTTTATTCCGTAGTGTATAAAATATATTGGAATTTAAAAAATGTTTAATTATTTATCCTACATTGACGTAGCTAGGATTTAAACCCCTCCCAGAATACTGCGATTTTTTATACACATGTAAAATTATGAAATAATTAATTTTCGTACTTTCTATCAGCAATCCTTTTTGAAACAATACCTAGGCCATTATCCTGGTTACGCCACTGTTTTCAATATTAATAATTTCTGTGTAAACTAATTTAATTGAAAATGAATGTTATCTATTCTAAATGACATATAAAATCCCAAATCAGCCATTCTTTATTAATGCAGTATTTTTAGCATATTTTCAATGAGTTTTTTCTTTCTTTTAGTATCCGGATCGAAGACCCTCAAAAGTATCTACTGAAAAACAAGCTGCTGTAAAATTTGGATGGATTCAAGGAGTTTTAGTAAGTACTAATTTTAGGGTTATATTGTAGTGTTGTCCAGACCTTGATTTGGGTAGGTTAATTTATTTGTCACAACTCATTCAAATGTATAAAATTGTATATTTCCACAATTTATGTTTTTTGTGTTGTTCTGAAAATGCTTTTAATCCTTAAAAACCCCATCAATGTAAGTTACATTGCCTGCATTTTTCTGCTCAATTTAAGCATTATATAAATATCTTAACTTATTCAATCACAAAATGTTATAATATTTTATAGTCACACTGAGTAATTCTTGAGCATCCTGTTATTTTATTTATTTTTTAATTATTTCATTATAATTTAAAATGTGGCATTAACAGAGTCCTTAGGGAAATCTGGAAAATTGTTTTGAGCTTAAAATCTGAGAAAAGTCAGTAATTTCTCCTGAAACCTGGAAAACTGCTAAACTACTTTCTACTCTGAAAAAAAAATCTCCAATCTATATATTTAAAGTTCATGTTAGCCAACAATTACTGCTATCTGGCATGCTGTATTGTTGATTATAAATAGGGAAAAATGATTAATTCTAGATAATTTCTCAAAAAAAAAAATTCAAGGATTTGTTTTCTCTTTGGAAAAATAAGTATGATATGAACCCTGATTAAGGAAAGAAACCTTTTATTTTTCAATAATTAAATCAGTTTCTTAAATTGCTGAAATAAAGGTGGGTTAAAAAAGGGGGTACAAATCTACAAAGATCTTTCTCTTCTTTTGAGAAAAGCCTTTTTTCTTAGCAACTTTTTGTAAATTTTAAATTACAAACAGTATAAGGTTGTAAATAAGTATTTTGTGTTCAATATTCAGAATGGCATAGAGCAGGTTTGTATCTGTACAAATTACCATGACCTGTCTCTCTTAAAGGGCCCATCTCAGGTCTTAATTTTTAAGTAAAATACCAAAGAAATAATTTGAGAAACCTTTTTTATGTAAAATTTTTGAGTTAAATTAACAAAGAAGTAAAAAAATTAAGGAGTCATATAAGTTGTGCACATAAATATATGCGCAGCATTATGAAAAAACAATTTAAATTAAAAAAAAAAAATTCATTAACTAATAAAATATCAGCAGTTGTGCAACAAAGTAGATTTTTTTCCTCCATTTCCTTAAAATAATTAAGCTTGAAGCAAATATGTATTATTATTAATTTTTTTAATTATTCCAACAAGTTTACTCTGTGGTGTCATGCCATACTTAAAAGCCTACATTCAAATCACTACCAGGGCCAGCAGACTGTCTCTGTGATCCTCTCACTATGAGTTATTTAATGCTTATTTTTTGCAAATATGTTTTGTAAGATTCAGAAAGTTGAGTGATTATGATATGATGTCTCAAAAATTCTTACTGTAAAGGAAATAAAGGCCTTCATTAAAGAGGCTGTCTGTGTCAGATTTTCTGACTTTCTATTTCTTTTAATAAAAGTTGATCATTTTTTAATTAAAACGTCACTTTAATGGCACTTTTCTTGCATAATCGAAATTGTAGTGCTGAATTATTTAAAAAATGTGTTAAAATTTATTATCATTAAAATAAAGTTAAAATGTCACATATATTGTAATCAATATTCTGAAGTTTTTGTTATTTTCTTGAATGCAACTTAAAAAGAAATGATCTTATAACAAACTAAAAGAAGTCATTAAAATTATTTTCAATAAAACCAACTTGGTCATTTTTGTAACATACTAAAGTTTTATTGATATTGGTAATTTAACAAATCATATAAAAATGTCATCCTAAAAATAAACTTATTTTTATTTAAAAGAGAAAGTAAAAAAAAAAAAAAATAAATAAAAAAAGATAAAAGTTTTAAATATGGTAAACTAATCTTTTTCTAAAACTCTGATTGGGAGTTAATGGTATTGCCTCATGAATAATTCAGACATCCTCTTGTGAACAATGTTTTACTGCTCATTAGTTGTTTACCCTTCTCACCTCACCAGTCTTTTGATTATATGATAAGATATTAAAATTCCCCTCAATTGCAGTTGAGATCATGAAAGTTTTTGTTTTAAAACTGATTGAAAAGTTTTAACATCTATTTTCTGAAGTTAACAGTCATCTGTAAAAAAATATTAGCTGTATCTTATGTCCCTTTTAATAGCTGTAAATAATTCAATATCAGATATATATGCTTGTCCACAGTCTTTCAACCAGATGTAAAAGACTATTATCATTTGACTTCTTATCCCGTAATTTCCACAAGCAAGTCATGTGTAGCAAAATTTTAAAAATACACAATTTTTGAAGAGATTTTGTTTAAAAAAACTACAGCCAGAGGGAGAAAATTAGAGAATTCAATTCAGGGATTTACATATTGCATAGATGAAATCCTGTGATTTTGCAAATAACAGTTTTTCCATTATCACTACTTTTTCTTCAATAATTAAATGAAGTGATCTTTTAGAAATGATAATTTATATAAAAATATAGTTTGCGCTTCTGATCTCTTTTAATTGTAATATTACATAAAATAAAAAGTGATAAATTTATTACAAAGTTACATTTATTAATATTACATTTACAGAGTTTATAATAAATTGCAGCTAATCAACTACACTAAGCATAGTGAACTTTTTTACGTATGTATGCCAAAAATCTATCAACATTGTAATGTGTCAAACATTTACATAAAATAATATATATATATATATTGCAACATGTTATGCTGCTTAATACTACACATTTAATAGAATCAGCCACTTTCATTCACTGAATAACTAAGAGCAAAAATTTAAATGAAATTTTCTATGCATTGGAAACAACCATTCATTTAATGAAAGTTTGATTTGGTAATTTAAGTGGTACATTCTGTAAAAAAAAAGAAAAAAATATGAATTTTTATTTTAGTATACAAATCTAACTTAATAATAACCTAAGTTGCATTAATAATTAATTAATTAAATTTTTGCTGTTGTATATTTCATTAGGAATGCCTGATTCATATTTTGTTATTTTTAGTAATATACATACAAACATACATAACAAATTTGGTGCCACATGTAATTTTATTGCAGTAACTGTCATAAAAAATTCATTTGACGAAATAAAGATTTTAAAGCTCATACAGAAAGGCAAAACAGTTACATGTTGAATACTTTACTGCAGCGTTTCCTGAATTTTTTTTCTTTTTTTGTACCACTTGCTTAGACTAATCATGCATAAGTAAACCACTCTCCTGTCTGCCTCTACACAAAATTTTGTTTTTATTAGTTAATAATGTTTTTAGGTTAGCTAAATAATTAAACAACTAACTTAATGATATTTGTAGAATTATATATTTTATATTACATTTTAAAATGTATTTCTATATTTTATTATAGAGCAGACTAATTTCAAAACAAATAAAAACAGCATTAAAGTAATTTTAAACTACATTAATTTATGTTCACAAAAAATTATTCATTTTTGTATACCTCTCAAAAGCAGCTCTTAATCATTTCAATGAGATCCTTGAGCTTGTTTTCTGGCACTGAGTTTTCATGTTTTTATTTTAACCTTTCTTTTCTTTTGTTTTCTATCATTATTAATATTATTTTATGTACCACTAAATCCAGACATTTTGGTAAGGAATGAGTTCAAATCCACTCACTATAAATGGAATAGGTAAAATGATGGCCAAAATTAAGAAAGTCATATAATTTTTTTAAAAATCAAGTTAAGTTAATATAAAAATAATATTGTATCAACTGCTTTACATCATCACAGAAAAAGAAAACTTCTTAATTTGTTATTTCATGCAAAAGTAATAAAATGTATTATTTGTGATAGTCTGTGTGTGTTAAATAAATTTAGCAAAAAGAAAAATTAATTTCATCTATATCATGATTATCAAATAATATTGTTTTGCTTCCCATAGGTTTGTCATTCCTGAACTATACTATTAAATTTTTAAAATATGATGTTAGAAAAAAATATATATATGTGGTTTATTTCCTTGTCAAAATCAAATTTTATTTTCAATGAAGCAAGATGCTGAAGATTTTCATTCTGATTCAGTATTCATAGGCATAATAAGAAATAATCGAATCATAATAAGAAATATTGTTAGTCCAGTTCTCTGTGAGAGCCTGTTGAGCTTTGTTATTAGCATGCTCATAACCTAGATGAAAAGTTTGATTTTCAATCAATTCCATGCAACTAATGTGAATGAGTAAAATTTTCAGTTTCACATCTACTAAATGGGAATTTGAGTACCTTCTCTTCAAGTGGATTTCAGTTGTACTTTCTCTTCAGAAAGTCTTCCTCAAACGCAGCTCCTAGAAGTTTGGCTCAATTTGACTACTGCCAAAATACATTCTCATATGCATATGTGTATTCTTATTAGAGCTGTACTGACTACTCAGTATATATTCGGTACTCAGCCAATACTGAGTAGTTGTAAGACTTTTTTTTAAGCATTATTGAAGGCAAAAGAATTTATAACTGATCTGCAAAAAGTTATTTGAATATAAATGTGTAATATATGCAATAACTCAAACTATTTACTCATACTCAGTATAAAATATGTCTACAAAATATACAAAAAAAAAAAAAAAAAAAAAAAAAAAACTAACATAAAATAAAATGCATGCAGATCATAATTTAGTTTTACATTTATGCAAATAAATATAAGTCATTTTTTAAATTGTAGGAAAAGACTATGATTTTGGATAAAGAAATAGTTTGTAGAAACAGATAATACAATAAATGCTATTGAAAAATATTTTAATAACTAAATTTTTTGTAATCATAAATTATGTACAAAAGCACACAAAAAGGCATTCTCTGTAAGTGCTGCTAAAATAGCACCATTGTATGCTGTACATATGAAACAATGAAAAAAAGCTGTAAAGCAAATAGAATTTTGTTAATCAAAAGAAAAGAAAATATAGTCAGAAAATAGGTTAAACATTTTGCATTGTTCAATGAATTGTTACAACTAGCAATAACCATTTTTGATATAGACAGATTTCAGGTATCATATTGAGTTATGGTGAGTTGAAGAATCAGTTTTAGTTTTATATTGGTTGATTGTACTTTGTGTGTGTCAAATTTTTTTAATGATGTTACTGTTTTAAAAATTTTTAATTTACAAAAATTAATGAAATTTGTAATTGAAGTTCGTATTAAAAAATATGATTATATGCTCAAGATACATGTTTATATATAAACACACACACACACACACACACATAGAGTGTTACCCCTAAGCTCACTTCATGTGCGCATCAGTGGTTCTTTGTTACACACAACTACTTAATATCAGTACTCAGCCGAGTAATAATTGACAGAGCCTTAGTTTTCAGCCAAAGTATACTCATTGTACCACTAACTCTTATTCTAAATAAATGGTCAAAGACTCGTACTATATTTTCAGAAATACGCATTTATCTCACTCTTTAATGGACATGAAAATTTAGATTGTTTCCATATAGGTTACAAAATTTTCAGTATTTTTTTTTTCTTTTAGTTTTTCTTTAAATGATGTTTCACTGAATGTTGTAATTAGTATAGATTTCTGTTATTTACATCTCTTTTCAAATGCACTTCTTGCTAGCGTTATTTAACCTTTCAGTAAGAAATTTTACTTGATTCCAAAAACTTTTATTAAGAATTAAAAAAATAGATTGCCAGCAGATCTCAATTCTATATTCTGGCAAGTTCTTTTCAAGTTCTATAAATAATTTAAACTATTTATTCTCTGCATTGTCTTCTGTAATGCAATGCTTCTGATTATTTTTTATTTTATTTCTTCATGTAGTTTTGTTTTTTCAGACTTTTAAAGACAAGTTACTTATCTAAAATTTTGCTATTAGGATAGACTACTGTATATAGACTATCAAGTATTTTTAAATTGTATATTCTATTCTAAATTTAATGTACCAGTACTCAGATAAACAATTTCAACCAGTTCTTCCAAAATAACTATGACGGGTGATAGATTTTTTGTAAATCTAGACCTTTTTTTAAACTTTTTGTGCTGGTGGATTTACAGATAGCTGTATATGCAATCTTTTATCAATCCCAAAAATCCTGGGATTTTCATGATCAAAAATCATCCAGGATCCTAGTAGCAGAATGTTCTATGTCAGTCGGCAGCAATCCTAAATTTATCTGTGACACAATAATGTCTACTATCAGAAGAAGCCTATCATCAAGCCTACTATCAGAAAAAATAACAGTAACCCATAAAAAAAGAAAAATTAAGAAAATATAATAAAAATTAAAAAGATACAATAAATCTAGAGGTTTAAATTAAAGTTTAGCATTTTTTTTAGGTCAGTACTTTTTTCTTTTTCAAGATGTTAGATTAATCTGCAAGATCTGAAATAATCTGCAGCGCCCACTGTCATGCTGCACTGTTTCTGCTACTGGGTCAGTATTCTAATCTTTAGTAAAAATGCAAATGATAATATTCTGCGTATTTCAAATGTGCAGTGATTTCAAATATGTAATGAAAGAAATACATATTGGCCGAAGGGATTTTGGAGAAAAATTAAGCAGTCAGAGTGTTAAGAGGTATTGGATTCTAACTATATTTTGGGTTTAAATGTTCATAGTGATTTTGAGTTCACCTTTAACTGAAGTCCCATCTGCTTAACTTTTGTGTATATAAGATGATTATAACATCCCAAACTAGCCAATCAAACTCAATCCAATATGTTTAGTACGAGTAATGTTAAAAAAAAAGATTTCTACTGCCAGAAATTTTCATTTTTTGGGCAATATCAGCATTATTTAAATTTATAATATGAAAGTTATGTTATTATGAAATTATATTTTATGAAACTTATGTTTTTATCTGTACCCTATTTTAATGATGAAAAATAAATTATAGATACACAAGTCTAACTTCTGAAATCTTGTAGAAAGTAGAAGTTATTAATTTTCACCTATGTCAGATATATTTTTGTTTAATTATAGTATCAGTGGATTTTTAGAGCACATATTTATTAATGTTTTTTATTCTTAGAGTATTTCTTATTTTTAAGTTATTTTCCTTTATTAAAGATTTTATCATTATTTCATAACTTGTAATTTTGACATTTCCCGATTTCTTTTTATAAACAACATTATTTTTTGTGAAATAATTTTTAATTGGCAATTTTAATATTTGAGTATATGTAAAAAAGGTGTTCAAACTGGTAATGTATTTATCTGAAAGTTCTTTGATACTAGATTTTGGTTAGGTTCATTAATACTGAATATGTATTTTTTTAGGTAAGATGTTTATTAAACATATGGGGTGTAATGTTATTCCTTCGATTGTCATGGGTTGTTGGCCAAGCTGGAATTGGTAAGTATGTAACAGAAATCAGTTGTATTTGTTTTACAAATTATCAATAATTAATTCTTTAGAGCAAAGCATGAAATTAAAAATCTAAAGGCAGTCGCCAAGCTAAAAGTTCTGGTCTCCACAATTTTATACCTAATTAAAAATCCTTTACTTATTGCCTGAAAATGTAATATGCATCTTTTTTGCATTTGTTATTTATTTATTTTAGTTTATTTCTCATCAACACTAATTACATTTATATACAGTGCTGTAGTCATAAAAAAAAAAAAAAAAAAAAAAACAGAGGGTCTTATAATTCATGGTTATAAGTATAAAAAATAAAAAGGTTATAAAAATACCAGAACTTTAATAATCACACTATAGACAAAGGGTATACAGTAAAGAGTATATGTTATAACTTTACTTGAGAAGCAGATGGTTTACGAAGCTTCTCTAAAAAAATACAGAAGACATACAGTGTATACTATCAAAGGCCCTCCACTACAGCATTGTTTATATACAATGTAAAAACTAGAGCCATACCGAGTACTCAGTATATACTCAGTACTCGGCCAAATTTCAGCCGAGTAGTTGCAAGAATTTCATTTTTTAAGCATATTTAAAGACAAATTAATTTATAAGTGATCTATAAAAAGTTATTTGAATATAAATTTATAATATATGCCATAATTCTTAAAAACTATTTACTCAGTACATAAAAATTTATCTATAAAACATAGAAAAAGGTAAGAAAAAACCCCCATGCAAAATTTTAGATAAAGAAGCAGTGTGTAGAAACAGAAAATACTATAAATGCAATTTTTAAAAAATAATAATTAAATTTGCTGTATGGCAAATTATGGTACAAAAACACTATAATCATTCTACATTTTCAGGAGATAGGGCATTTCTTTTATTGTTGTAAATTTTCCTGCTTCAGAAAAAATGTGTTCACTGCGACCACTGATAAAATAGCATTTTAGCTGCACATTACACACACACACAAAAAAAAAAGAAAAACTGTAAAGCCCTCTTTTTTTGGTACTTTCGTGTTATAGCGGCCTCCACAATTACAATTATGCCAAGGTTTCAGCTCTGATTTCGCCAAGATCATCGAAAAGCTTATATATGCATCATATATACACATATTATTCCAAACACCCATATACGTCATTACATACATATTATTTATGTCATATATGTACATCCTATACGACTTATGCACATGTTATATGTGTACATCATATATGTGTTATATGTGACTAATAACTCGACCATATACATCACAAAAGTACTGATTTAATGCAATAATATATCATATTATGTCATACATGCTTTATAATTTGGCGATAAATCTTGGTCGCTTGGCGATTCATCCTCAGGGACCGCTATTACACAAAAGTACCCAATTTTTTTAATCAAAAGAAAATAGGTACTTTTAAAAAAATATGAAACATATTGCATTATTCAAGGAATTGTTACAGCTAGCAATAACCATTTTTGATAGACAGATTTCAGGTATCAAAGTGACAAATGGGTAAAGATGTGTTAAATAATCAGTTTTAATTTCATATTGGTTAATTGAACTTTTTATATATCAATTCTTTTTATATATATATATATTTTTAAATAATGCTACTGTTTTAAAATTTTTGAATATACAAAAATTGTCTTTAAAAAGGTCCACAATAAATGAAAATTCAAAAACTGAAGTTAATTAAAAAAAAATGTGATTAGATTATATGCTCAAGATGCATGTTTATAAATAGGTATATATATATATAAACACACACATAGAAGTGTTACCACTAAGCACACTTCATGTTCGCATTGATTCTTTCTTAAATACAATTACTCGGTACTCGGCTACTCGGCCAAAGCACTACTCGGTACACCACTAGTAAAAACCTTTATCTACTAATATAAATTATTCTTGTATCCATAATATGATTAAAAGTTGTAAAAGTTTAATCAAAATATGGCTGACATGTAGTAGCACTACATTGCAAGCAAACTATTATGAAAAGTCAATCAAACATAAAATTAAATATAAAGTAGCATTTTACTCTAAAATAAAAAATATTTTTGTTTTAATATATAACATTGTGTTTCAACATTAAAATCTGAAAATGATTGTGTGCTTACTTACACTGCCTTCTAGTTCCTAGTCTCCAACTTCTGGATGCCAAAATAATAGTATAGTGACCAAAAATTTCATGCCTGCTTTAGAGACATGCTGTTATTGTACTCTAGCTGTTACTCATAATTTCATTCATGTAATATTTAAAAAATCAATGTATTAAGCA
This sequence comes from Maratus michaelseni, assembly GCA_963931845.1. NCBI lineage: Eukaryota > Metazoa > Arthropoda > Arachnida > Araneae > Salticidae > Maratus > Maratus michaelseni. The sequence goes on along the minus strand of OZ007589.1, from coordinate 158,092,524 downwards.
TTGCTTAATAAATTGATTTTTTAAATATTACATGAATGAAGCAAACAATTTTACTCAGGGCAATTTAATACAATTAACCCATTCTTTATCACAGTTTATAGTAGATAATATTTCTGATGATCCCAGTTTCGATATTTTTGTTTCATATCTAAGATTATTTAAATTTCTTTCATATGGTTTTTTCTAAGATACAGTGTCTATTTTAAGTTAATTTTCTGCCTTGTTATTCTATTTTATCGTTTCTTATTCTGTTTTACATTTATTGTGTTCATGAGTATTAATTTAATTTATGTTTTTTGTGTCGAAGAATATTGTTTAAAGTGATTTTATCAGTAAATATTTTTAAGGAAATTTGTTAATTAACGGTACAGCACTTCGGACATGATATTGAGATAATCAGAATAATCGAAAAATCAACATACAAAATTATGCTTCTATTCCAAAACATTTCACATTTTAAACAGAAAGGAAGATATATGCTATTTAAAAATGAAATTAAAATGTGGTGAAGCATAAAAGTTCAAAAATAAATTATAAAATAAAACAAAAAATATCTTTAACTCTTATATAGTTATTGCATTTTTATTTCACAATGTTATATTTTTCATAGCTGTAGAACTACCAAGAATATAAAAAAGGTTATCATGCCCAATGGCCTCTCAAAGCCTAAATGCTTATTTGTTAAACTATAAAGTAATCTGTTCTGAGAAAAAAAAAATCTGCTATTTATGAAAAAAATTACCCAATTATGATAAACATTGTCATGTCACCTGTTGTGTTGTAATTTAGGATTATGGAAATTTTGAAATTTGGTAGGAATATATTCCAATAGAGGACAAAGGATACCTCGAAGACGTATTTTCAAATATAGATTTTAGATATTTTTAAATTTATAGGAATTATTGGAATTATAGGAATTATTATTAATTTATAGGAATTATAGGAAAATAATATGTAGGGTATACCATTACCATCTCACTTAAGCTGGGATAGCGGATACTATCAGAACATGATAACTGTAATTTCATACCATGATTCTTTACTGGCTTTTCTCTTGTGCATTTCCATAATCAATGTTCCATTAAAATAACAGGGTGAGGGGGGAGAGAGAGAAATTTCTTGCTTAATTAGCAACATTGGCTCTTCTTTGAATTTCATCTGTACAAGATCAGAGATAAGCCCTAGTCTCCAATGAAATTTAATTGCTAACAATTTTTACACAGGGATGAGATTTCTTCGCTTTTTTGCATACCAGTATAATCTTACAGAAAATGTTTTTTTATTTAATCTAAACATTCTGCGATTTAACAGAACAACATTTTCTCTAAGATTATACTGGTATGCAAAAAAGCAGAGAAATCTCATCCCTGTTTACATCAACTTACATATTTATTTAATTTTAGTGAAATCAGGATTCTGGAAGATTGTACTGTAAAAGGACGTTCAACTTATGTACTTGCAGACCATAAAGTCTGAAAATCATGCCACTTTGTGTAGTTGGAATAAAATACTGATTTTCTCCTTGAATGAAAATCAGCACATCATTTATGTATGACAACACTTTTACCAAGGATAGTTTTTCGTACAGACTAACACTTATCAACAGTTTTTTTCCCTTTACTTCACGATTCTTATGCAAATATGCATATCTATTTATTTATTGAAAGTATTTAAAAATTTAGCTTTTATGTCAGTATTAAAAGAAAAAAAATTCAGAAGTCTTAATAAATATAGTCTTGATTTTTGAAAAAAAATTGAAAGAGAAATGAAAATTCATGTTTCATAAATTAAAACTCATTCATTACATCACTTTCTTATGTAAAAAACCATACATTAAAAAGTTAAAATTGAATATGCGATTATCGAAATTTCAATTTGATCTAAAAAAGTGGGAACAGCAAATAAAAGAAAGACAATTTATATCAAAGATATCAAATAATATTGTTCAAAATTAAATAAATGTTTCAAATAATTGTAAAAGTTTAAATTAACTAGGACTTCCCTCAAAGGGATTAGTCTGAGTGATATTGCTGAGAACATAGGGTTAACAATTACAATATAAAGAAAAAGAGCAAATTAAATGATAGAATTACAAAATATCATTTATAAATTCATATACACTGTTAAAAAAATAGAAAAGAAGTACCGTTCATCAGATGTGCTGTCATAATTTTTTAACATGTGGCAAAGAATCTCATTTTCTTAAGCGCGTATTGCGCAAAACTTGAAAAAAAAAACCAAAAAAAAAACCGCCGGATCTTTTAAAACGCAAAGCTTTTTAAAGTTACGTAATTGGATTTGCAGCCAATAGATTATTCTATCAAGCATGGTTTAACGCAAATTTAATTTCATTGTTGCACCTTTTTTTGTGTGTGAATTTAAAATTTTTCTTCCTTGATTATATATCTATTATTTGTATAACTGTTTATAGAAACTCTTACACTTCAAACCACATTGATAGCATGCTTTGCTACAAACCAGATTGCTATAGTATTAACTATAGTCTAAATCACTATTAAAGTATACCAAAAATCTTTCGATGACTTCTGTAAAATAACTTTTACATTAAATCTCCAAATCGGCAAAATTGAAAAATTATATATATTTCAAAGTTAAGCTTAACAGATACTTCTTGATTATTCTCTAGGAGGCTCTGCCCTCTGCGCAATTACTGCGCCAATCCGCAGACTTTTCTTTTGCCTGTCTGTCTGTCTCTCCACAATCTGTCTGTTTCCCTATCCGTTGTTCTGTCCGTCTCTCTAACCGATTGTCTATCTCTCTATACGTCTCGCTACCTGTCTCTATATTTCTCTACCGGTCTCTCTACCCGCCAATCTATTTCTCTAACCGTCTGTCTATCCGTCTAACTACTTGTATGTCTAGCCGTGTCTCTATCCACTTCGCTACCCATTTGTCTATCTGTCTCACAACTTGTCTATCTGTCTCGCTAACCGTCTGGCTATACACGTCTCTACCCATCTTCTTACCCATCTCCTTACCCATCTCCGTACCCATCTACTGTCTCTCTACTCGTCTGTATACCCGTCTCACTATCCATCTGTTTTTGTACCCGACTCGCTACCAATCTCATTACCTGTCAGTCAACTCGTCTCTGTACTCATCTCTCTACTCGTCTCTTTATCTACCACGCTACGCGTTTCGCAACCTTTCTCGCTACATTCCTGTCTACGAGTGTCGCTACACGTCTCGTGACCCATCTCGCTACCCCTCTGTCAACCCTCTTTTTACCTTTCTCTCTAGCCGTCTGTCTATTCGTTTCGCTACCCGTCAGCCTACCTATGTCTCTACTCGTATCTCTACCCGTTTGTTTACTCGTCTTTCTACCTCTCGCCACCTCTTCCCAATATTTAAACAATTCATGTAATATACAGAAGGCGTTTATTAGTTATTAAATGCAGACAGAAGTAATTTATCTAATGTGTAATCAGATGCAATTTTTTTTAAATACATACATAAACCTGAATAATAATTCATCAGTTTTGTGTTCATAGTTTTTTATATCATTTGACAGTAAATCTCAACTTCTTAAACCTGAATTGTCTCAAGCAAAGTACCCTGAGGGCTATATTAGCTACATGTTATTAAGTTAAGTGAAAGTTTCGTTATCGCGTTTGCAGCTAATTGCTTATGTCAGAAAGCGTGGCTTAACGCCATTTTAAATCCATTACTGCAACTTTCTTTTCTTTTTCTTTTTTTTTTTTTGGGGTGGGGGTAGGGGGGGGGACGGGTTTCAAATATATGCATTCATTTGAAACAAATGTAAAAGACGAGTTCTACAGTTTTTTTAGGAGAAACTTTCGTAATTGGGCCCAAAGCCAATCGGAGCATTTAATATCATTATTGTAACTCTTATAGAGTTAAAACAATATTGTTGCTAGCTTTACTCTTGTTTGAGACCAGCCTTGCCTGTGTATCTGAATGGGGAAAAGTTTCGTATCCTATGTCGGTTGGCAAAAAAAATTTAAAATGGTGCCAAAAGGTAGTTTTAGCATCTTACAAAATTTTTCAAGAGAGCGGTAAAACATGTTTTTCAAATATTTACAAACATACGCATATTAAAGCATGTTTTTGCACCATCTTAAAAATTTAAGCACGATCACGATACTAAAATAAAATTTTATCGCCATATTCGATATTTTAATAAGTAATGAAAATACATAAACAAATTTATTTAACAAACCTAAGATGCATTTTTGTGATAAATAATTGTTATTGTCAGGGGGGTAAATTGTAAACAATTAATAAACGGCTAGTAAATAATAAATAGCATTTAAAATCTAAAAATGGAGAAGTGGTCCGTATAAAAATGCAAAACATAACATTATCCGCTTGATATATGTGAATCTTTTTTTTATTTTTTAATATTTCCGAAGGCACAGATAAAAAGGTAAAAATCTCTTTTCCAAATGCCAAATAGAAAATATACAAAATAGAATGCCAAATATACAAAATAGAAAAATATCTGCAAAAAAATATATTTACATAATACTACATCTGCAAAAAATAAGATTTAGAAAAAGTAAGCCAAATCCTGCAGATCCCAACAATCACATCTAAAAACTTATCATCAAAAAAGAACTCGCCAAATCTTACGGCACAGGAGATGGATTTTTCCCTCTGAATGCAGAATATTAGTTTTTAACACTTTCCAACCTAGTTGAAAAGTGTTTATGACTTCGGTTTGTCTGCCGTCTGCCGGTGCTCTAACTCCCGTAAGTATGCTCGGAAAGCCCTGCAATTTTTATATGTTATTGTCGTTATCTATAGCATGTTCCCTATTTCAACGGAAGTGTGTAGCACTTATAGTTTTTTTACAGGGACACTCAAAAGAATTCCGTTACATTACGGTCTATGGGGAAAAATCATTTGCGGTTTATTGTAATGATGTTACACAATTTCAAATACATTGTAATTGATATATATCACTAAGGTGTATTACAAGAAGCTTAATATGGAATAGGGTGCGCATAGCACTTATAGCTACTTTACAGGGACAGTCGAAAGAATTCCGTTACATTACGTATACGGAGAAAAATCGTTTGCGGTTTATTTAAATACTGTTTCACTATTTTAAACGCATTGAAATTTATATATATCACTAAGGTGCATTACAAGAGGCTTACTACAGAATATTGTGTGTATAACAATCATCATTCATTTACAGGGACACACAAAAGAATTCTCTACTGTCTGTTAACAATAATTCCTGGAAGTGCGTTTTAAGTTGCTGAACGCGATTTTAAATTTAACTCACTTTTTGTCTATTACTTGGTGTGTATAAATTCGGTATTTCATATACAGGGCAGCACAAAAGATCGCGAACACATTTCCGTTTATTGACAGAAACTCCAGAAGGAGAATTTTAAACTGTGCTACGCGTTTCCTAACTAAACAAAAATTTAGCATCCTATGTAGTATATATACAAATCTACAGATCATATACAGGGCTGAATAAAAGTATTCGGATATTTTTTCGTATATTATATATGTTGGAAATTCCTGAAATTACATTTTTAAATATGTTATGCGTTTTCCAAATTGTTTACTCAGATGTTATTTTTCAGCTTATTAAACGGTAATGATTTGTAAAATTATTTTGGAAGCGTTGGAAAGTGTTACATAATCTATGCTTGACGCATGATTTTTCGCTCTTGTTTTTCTTGTACGATGGGTGATTATAATATAATTGTTTCATTTCACATACTACATACCGTTTGATATATTGGTACTTTTATATTATCCTGGCGCAGTTGATAAATCGCCAAATATTGTTCCTATAACATTTTCATATTGAATTAATTTCATTTAAATACAAACATTTCACTCATTTAATTTAAAATACATGCCTTTCATTAATCCCATTTAAAATGCTAAAAAGAGAAAAAAAAATAATGCCATAAATCGAAACCTTTTATTTAAACACCAAAGAATTTTTTTTTTTTTAATTTACACACGCGAAATTAAAAAAGCTGCTATTGCTGAGATTTGCGCCAAATCTCTAATACCAAGTCTACCAAGTTATTGCGGGGTTTTTCTTTCAAACAGAAAAAAATCCAGATTAATTTTCGATTTCTACTAAATTGAAATATATTTTATTGTGCTGAATATTAGTGCGTGCATATTTTTTTGCTCCATGTACTCCATGAACTTTTCAATTCCGATTGTCTACGAAAATCTCCCGCCGGTGAAAATGATGTACGCACAAATTTTTCGTGACGTATGTACTTTAATTGTGCTTTTTTTATCGATTTTTTTATTATAATTTCCAAACGGTTTGACATTTATTCTTGGTAATAAATAGACGTCGTTGTCACCTTTATAGGTACCTGCTGTAAAAATTTGAACGAAATCCGTTAAATATTTTTTGAGTTATGCTTGACGAAAGGTTTTAATATCCATCGTAGCTATATATGGGGCAAAGTAATACTGCGCTGTGTTACGTAACTGTCTTTGTTGCACTCAGACAATTATCAAAATATGGTTAAAATCAACATTATCTGCTTATGTCATTTTTTACTGTAAAAATTTTTCTGTACTTATCGATATTCATGATCTTTGCATTGTTAAAAAACATTCAAAAATACCTTTTTTTTTCTCAAATAAGATGTCACTTTTCTCCCAGTGAAATCTTTTTTAATAATATAATTCTTGTTCATTTTCTTGTGAATCAGGGCATCTTGTTTTTCACAGAATTCTCTGCTGTATGTAACTGATAAAGCATGTTCAATAATCAATATCAATAAAATATAATTCAATTTTTCATTTTAAATATGATGTCATATCCACCTGCTTTCTGTATTCACTCATATTGATGGTTCCTTTTATTATTAACAAACTAGTATATAACCCCGTCAAAAATGACGGATTGTCGATCCGCGTTTCATTTTCATAAGACTTCATACAAACAAACAGCATGAAGATTTATTATTGAAAGGTTTGTATTGTAGAAAAATACATTTTAAAAATGACAAATGATTTCTACAAATAAAAATAATGAGGATATATATACACAGACACACACACACACATATATATATATATATATATATTCATTGCATTTGGTCAGTTATTTCTGTTTCAATGGTTAATTTTTGCAATAAGTTTATATATATATATATATATATATATATTTTACTTAGTATTACATTTCTAAAATAGTTCAACGATTGGACAAAACATTCAAATTAAATATTAACAAATAATCCATGTGTGAAAGTTTTTGTAAAAACGTGTTATCAATGAGTTTCTAAACAGCTAGACTCACCACGTAACTGATTGTTTGTTTATATAAGCAAAATTAAATGCAAATTACGCTGCACTATGTGTTTCTTATATTTTAATTACGTTTGGTAAGAAATAATCATTTTACAGTTTATGACCCATTATCCCGAAATCCAAAATCCGGAAGGAGAAAATTCGAAAATTTTCTAAATTAGAAAATTTTTACTAAATTTTTAGATTTTCTGAAAATTTTCGAAAATTTTACCAATTCTTAATTTTTTTTTCAGTCCATTGTGTTTCAATGTCTAATCACTCAAATATTGTTACTTCGGTGGCTGGTGAACACGGTCCCCTCTTCCCGAAATTAAAAACAAATAATTTTTCTCTCAAATTTTATTTTAAAATTAATTTATATTACGATTCGTTAGAAACAAAAAAAAATAGTTATATATTTATTTCATCAGGGGTGATTCGGTTCAAGTTTTCCTAAAAATTTAAGGCATTCGGTTTCGAAAATTTTTGTCTTCAGTCCAAATATTCGAACATAAATATCTCGAATTTTGAACGATCGTCGCCGGAAAAATCAATTATGTCTATCGTTCACAGAAAAACAGTAGACAATTTCTTCAAAGGATTGTGGAAACAACGTGAATTTCGTCAAAGGATAGGAAAAAAAAAAAAAAAAAAACACAAATTTTATCGCAGGATTGCAAAAAAAAAAAAAAAAAAAAAAAAAAAAAAAAAAAAAAAAAAAGCTTATTTTGTTCACAAATCGCAGAAAAACGCGAATTCCGTCAAAGACTTGCGAAGAAAATGCAAATTTCTTACAAGGACTCCGAAAAAGTGTAAAATTTCATCAATGGATCACAAAAAAAAAAAAAAAAAATTGGTTAAAGGATTGCAAAAAAAATCCTCGAATTTCGTCAAATAATCGCGGAAAAACATGAATTTTTTCAAAGGGTCGCGAAAAAAAAAGACACAAATTTCTTCAAAGCACTGACAAAAAATTTCTAATTTCGTTAAGGGATCGCGAAAAAAGTGAAGTTTCGTCAAAAGATCGGAAAAAAATGCTAATTTCGTCAAAGAATCTCAGAAAAAACTCGAATTTTGTTAAAGGATTGTGAATAAAAGGCAAATTTCGTCAAAGAATAGCAAAAAACGCAAATTCCCTCAAAGGACTACGAAAAAACGCAAATTTTGTCAACGAATAGCAGAAAAAATGCAAATTTTGTCAACGAATAGCAGAAAAAAATGCAAATTTTGTCAAAGAATCACGAAAAAAACAGGAATTTTATCAAATAATCGTAAACTTCGGAAGGACCCGAAATCCGGAAAATTCCAAAACTCGGAAAGCCTTTTTGGTCCCGAGGATTCCAGATAATGAGTTTTCACGATGGAAGTAATTTCAAAATCCGCCAGTAGATGGCGCCAGTATACTGAATCAACCTCAAATCCTCCCTACGAAATAAATCTCCGCTACTTCTGAAAAAAAAAAAACTTGCTTACAGAATTTTTTTTTTACAGAAATGGTGATATATATGTTTTATATGATATAGTTTTTGAAGGTTTTAAACAAAATTAAAATATTTAAAAGCTTTAATATGCTTTTACAAATATTTTAACAGCACAATCGAATGTAGCATAGATTTTTCAGTAAGCCTAACATGGCGTTTAACTATGGTTGATTCGCAAACCGGAGTGGTCGCACCCGGATGCGTTACAGACAGTTTCTTGCCTTTGGATTTTATTATATGGGAGATACTTGAGAATATCTGCTTTATTGTCAGTATGATGTCTGCTTTCTGTACTTGCTCATATTCATGCTTCTTATATTATTATCAAATATTTTAAAATGTCTCTTTTATTTAAAAATATGACATCATTTTCACCTACTTTTGGTACTTACTAATAATCATGTTCCTTGTAGTAAATGTCTGTTTTATTTCTAATATAATGTCATATTCATCTTCTTTTTAATTCTTAAAAGCTTTTATTTCATTTTTAATGTGGAAATCTTTCAATTAAAAATTAATTGCTGTGGACAAATTATTATTCCAGGTTTTAAGTTTTTGGCAACAATAAAGGAAAGTGGTTAAATTTTATATGAAAAATGCCCATTAATTCTCTATGAAAATAATGGAAGTTCAAATTCTTAAGAAAAATATTTGAATAAAATAAATAAAACATAGTCTGTGTTCATTTCTGGGTTATAATCTCCCTATATGCAAAAATACAAATACATTAAATCATCTGTTTTGATGCTGACTTCAGCCAACCATTTCCACACACTTTCACAGTTATAATATTAGGATAGGATTTCATTATTGTTCAAATATTACTTCATTACAAAATTGGGTTTGAATAACATCAAATACAGTGTTTTAAGAATTTATAAAATCACTGCTGGTTATGTAAATTACTAAAGGTGAACAAATCATATATAAAGTTCATCATGTATATTTAAAATTATATGTAAAATAATTATTGTGCTACTTCAGTCACAGCCAATGAAATAGACCAGCCTCGATATTTCTTCTCCTTTTGGCTGTCATGTGATCAACATAGGTTGGTTTCTACACAAATTATTTATTAGAGAAGATAGAAAAAAATATGTAATATGCATTTCTTAATTTTATTGTAATTTAAAAAAGTCACTTCAGTCGAATTATTCACACGAAATAACATTTTCTTTAAAGAACATGATTCAGTCTAATCAGTCACATAAAATATAAAGCTGGAATAAAAATATTTTTAATCTAACATTTCTACTGTCCTTTTTTTGTGCCATAAAGCTCTGAAATTTCATAAAATTCAATGTATCACAACTTCGTAAGTTTTAGTCGTAAAAGAATGGAATTTCTACTGTTTTACTTGTGACAGCGTCGAAAAACATTTCTAAATATAACTTATAGGACTCAGAGACCATAAAGAAAAATTAATTTTGTATTTTAATATGTATGCAGACTTGCAAAAATACGTTGACAGCTTTACATGTCTTAAAGTTCTACGTCATTTGTATATTTTTTGCAATTGAAAGTATCTTTCAATCATCAGCTGTTTAACAAGGGGCCCACCAAACATGGTGCACACCAATTTTGATCATTTTAAAGTATGTTGTAGAGCTCTTATTCTGAACTATACTGGTGAAAGGTTTTTTTGAAATGCACCTTAGCTTTTGAGACAGGGTTGGCTTTTTCCCGTCCAAAACTTGTTTTTTCCATCCCACCGGAAAAACTGGTAAATACCGAGAAAAAGTGGTAAATACTGGGATAAACTTCCAAATGACAATATGTAAGAAATATTCTGGCTTTCGAAATCTGATGTGTAAAATTAAAGTTAGAAATACATAGTTATTACAAATGTCCTTACGTTTAAAATTTTTCTGTAGGAAAGGAATATAAATAAATAAGAATTATTGCATAAAACATAAAATTTGCTCATAAATTTTTTACTAATAATGAATTTTCTAAATAAATATTTTAGAACACAATAAAATAAAATGATTAAACTTAAAAATATCAGTGTCATCAAGAGAAGCAATAAATAATTTGCATTAAATTTAAATAAAATTTTTGTTACCTTTTTAAGTAGACCTGTTAAACACATTTTTTTTTTTACAATTTTGGGTTGGTGTAATATTTACGCAAAATGTTCTTTTACATCATCAATACCAGAAGTCCACCATATATTTGTTATTTTTTTTTACATTTTTTGTTGTTGCCAGATTCTTGTCTAGTCTATAATAGAATGCTTGAAGAATCAGTCTTTGAAGACTGATTCAGATTTTCTTTAAAAAAAAAAGAACCATCAAACTCCATACAATTAACAAAAAAATCCCTGACGGTTCGGCCTAAAGGCACAGGTAGATTTCGAAGACGCAGACCGTGGGGCACCTGTTTATTGGGAATTGCAGAAGAAAGACCTATTTGCCATGATGTGGCAGTTGGGACCACCCACTTCGAAATATACCTCTACCTGTAGGCGGAGCCAGCAGGGATTTGTTTGCTTTTAATTTTTTTTACTGTAAGAGTTGGTTCTATAAAAAACTTGTCAGTATAAAAATTGTAGATAATATTAAGAAGATTTATAATAAATTTAAGCGAATTTGATATCTTGGGAATTGACGAAGTTATGAATTTTTTTCTTCTGAAACCCCTATTCCCCCCCCCTCTTTCTCCTTGGGGGCATTTTTAATGAAATCAAAAATCTGCCATACATAAATTTTTGGCCCTTTTCTTAGAAGTAATAATAACTTTAAGCGGATTCGATATGTATAAAAATTAAGAAGTTATGGGTTTTTTCTGTTTTCACAGACGGAATCAGCAGAGATTTTTTTTTTTTGCCGTAAGAGTTGGTCCTATAAAAAACTTGTCAATATAAAAGTTGTAGATAATTTTAAGGAGATTTACAACAAATTTAAGCGGATTTTATATCTTGGGAATTGACGAAGTTATGAATTTTTTTTCTTCTAAAACCCCTCTCCCCCCCCCCCCCCCCTTGGGACCATTTTTAATGATATCAAAAATCTGTCATATATAAATTTTCGGCCCTTTTCCTAGAAGTAATAATAACTTTAAACGGATTCGATACGTATCATAATTAAGAAATTATGGGGGTTTTTTTGTTTTCACAAAAAGCCCCCCATTTCCCCCCCCCCCCCCCCTTGGTTCGATTTTGCCAATTAACGAACTTGACTGAGATTTTATACCCCTTGATTTTATGTATCAGTTTGGAAGAGATTTGTGCAGAATTGTTGCAGTTATCGTGTCCATTAAAAAGTGACATAGATAGATAGATAGATATAGAAAGTTTTGAACTGGGAGTGGTTTTGGGTTCTGGGAGTCATGATCGGCGTAAATCTGCAAAAAAATTTCAAAAATTCCAACTTAGGGGAGAATGTAATAGGTAGTATTTCTTACGAAATCTACCTAAAAGATATACAGCAATAATCACTATTTCACCTGCAGTATGGTGGAAGAATTTAAGTAAAACTGGAATAGATGCAGAATTTCTCCAATTAATGCAACATCTTCAGGAATGTCCTGCATCATCAGCATCTCTGGAGTGTATTTTTTCTAATTTTTATTTCATCCAAAACAAGATTAGAAACAGACTGGGCTAACAAAAAGTCTCTAAATTAGTATTTTGTTATATGATTCTAAAATCTAATGTGTAAGTAGAAAACAAAGAATATGAATACGATTGGTAAATGTTTGGGAATCTGTGTGGGGTGTAAATATTTAAATAAATGCTCGTTTTCCTGGATCTACTTTTTTACCTTCCAAGCAATTTAATTAGAACTCAATTTTGACATTTTTAAAGGTTATTTTGAATTTATATTTATGTTTTTAATAGTTAGTTTTTCTCATGTGGGAAAAACATAGTATTTCCCAGGACGGTAACGGTTTTTACTATGGTATTTACCGGGGGTGGGAAAAACCTTGCCAACCCTGTTTTGAGAAATTGGAGGTTAAAGTTCAGCATATGTTTCCAATACCTATTAGTTTGCGTTTTTCAACACTGTTTTCGTGGCATCGAGGTAGCATGCTCACTCACTGATCAGACAGCCAGGCTTTTGTCCTACCTTCTGATCTTTTTTCTTTTCAAGTTAATTTTATATTTTTGACACGTTGCAAGTTTTAAGCAGAAATAAATCGCTGCAGCTTTGAACCTTTTGATATTTTCCTAAAAATTTTTAATTTTTAATTTTTCCTGAAAATTAATAATTTTTTTTTCCATTTTTAAAATTTACTATTATTGTTTACAATTTTTTTTTTTTTTTTTTTTTTTTTTTTTTTATCAGAGTAATGAAATAATGCACAATATTTTTTTCTTTCATTTTCTATAAAAATGTATTTAATGTATTGTTTAAAAAAATTAACAAAATAAAATATCTTTTTAATATTTGATTTGTTCTAAACATATTAAAATATGCTTAAATCTTACTTTAGCTTTCTACAATTCCTGAGGCATTAGTATTTATTTATTTTTATTTATTTATTATTTTTTTTCCATGAGAGAAACAAGTGGTGTATATTTGCGTCTACATGGTTAAAAATGAGTATAAGAGTTTTTAAAAGGAATAAAAAGCAAGTGAAACATGAAATTAAAAAAAGTGAAATAAAGGTTAAAGGAAATATGTGTGGAAGAACTGGGTATGGATTATACTTTTTTGTTAAAAATGTCGAACTTAATCATATGTGTTTTATATGTGGATAACTGACTGTGTTTTTAATGATAACTTTTAATATATGTATGTTAATGACAATACAAATAAATTTATTTTAAAGAAGTGTAATGGTAATTAACAGTAAAAGTACTATTAAAAAAGACACATTTATACGACTACTGCTCTTGAGAAAAATAAATACTAATGCCTGAGGAATGGTAGGAAACTAAAGTAAGATTCAAGTATAAGTACAGGCATTATTAAAACAAGATGTTCTGTTTTTGAACTGTTATATTAAGATATGCTAAATGATGAAATACAAAAATGTTTATCATTACCGACATCAGCATTTTAGTTTAGTAAATATGCAATTAATCGGGTCTTGTAAAAATATTCAAAACTAAAAATGACATTAGAAAAATCACTATAACAACAATTTTTTTGGCAATGTTAGAAGAATGCATAAATGAACATAATATATATCTTTTTTAATACTTGATTTGTGATAAATATTTTAAAAAATAAGTTAATTGTTGAAAATCAAAAATGCTTATCTTAATTAACAATAAAAATAAACTTATTTATTCTAATATTATTGTAAAAATTCAGTAGATAAAAAAATATCTTTAAAAAATATCTTTTATATGTATCATAAATTTTATATCGCATCTGCAGACGATTTTTGTATTTCTAGTTGACTAATTTTTTTGTTGTTGTTTGTTTTGGTTTGTTAGAATGAAAAAATATTTTGAAATGTAATCTCTCTCTGTCAATTTTTATTTGTGCAAAGGAAAAATATGATGCCGAGATTAAAGATAAATGTATATAGAGGATATTAAAAAATTATACAGTTTGTAAAAATTTACATATGAGCATTAGTGTCTTAATATTTTAGTACTCTTTAGAAGATATGCTATTGAAATTACCTAAATATAAATATGTTTGGGAGATTCAACATCGGAAATATTATTTATAAGTTATACAAAATAATAATAAATTTTCATTTAAAATTCTATAAAGTAAAATTTTAAAGAAATAAGGTGTATTATTTTACAACTGCGCTTAAAGTATTAAATTATAAAAAGGTAAATAATAATGTGGCAACTCCAACTGCCTATAATAAAATTCAGCTGATGTTGACGACATATAATTAATCAATTTTAATATAATTGATTTCTAAAACTATTTAAAATAAAATCAGTAAGAAACAAATTTTCTTACCTTCTAAGTTCCAAAAAACGGGCATCAGGGCTCCATTGCTTCAATAAAGAACATCTTTCAGTTGATTCGATATATTCCAATATATGCAATTTTCACGACAGAATAATCTTGACTCAAATAAAATGCAGGATATTAGTAAACACATCACTATTTAATGACAAATAAGACGACGAACAAATTATTATATACATTTCTGTTACTGAGCGACACGCTCTCTGACAATCATAATCACAAACAATACTAAACTAAAACGTTAGAGTTCAAAAACTAAAGTTCTAATAAAAAATGTTCGGAAAAAGTTACGTAATAAACAATGTTGCGCGCATGCGTCAAAGTCTCACTGTCTCTTTTCTGCAAATCGAAGTACATCCCTACCTCTACACTGCGTAGGTGCTTTTTATGTTTCAAAACTTTGAGAAGAAAAGGGGGATTTTGGATGATGCAACAAGAAATGAATTCCCAATTACAACATCCTCCCACCTTTGAGTTTTGGGATCTGGAACTCAAACCCAATTCGTTCGATGTTTTATGATACGCCCGTATCTGGAGCGACGAACCGAAACGTCCGATGTACTGTCGCTGACCGAACCACTAGGAGGATTACTAGCACCTTTATGTTCATTAAAATCTTGTTTCTTTTTAATGTCCTTGAAATGGTTTCTCATACTGTCGTTATCTTGTGATACTTCTAAGGGTATTAACCTGCTTGTAGGTCTTAAATATTCCCCAGTTTTCATTCTTATTTTCACTAAGCAGATGTGTCCATCCTTAGATGGAAAAATTTCAATCACTTTGGCCAGAGGCCAATCAATTCTTTTATTATTGTCACTGGAAACAATCACAACATCACCTATTGCTAAAGGTTTCTGTATTTTCTTCCATCTACTAGGTTGTCGCAATTGGCCTAAATATTCAGATCTAAATTGTTTACGAAGATCTTGTCTTATTTTCTGTTGATAAACAAGCCTTTTGTTCAATGATTTGGCATCTAGAATATCAATATCGGGTGTACCACTACCCTTTACTTCTAGCGAGAACATGGACGGAGTGAGAGGTACGAGATCATTTAAATCTTCTGACACATAAGTAAGCGGGCGACTGTTGATAACACTTTCTAGGTCACATATAATGGTTTGTATTTCTTCGTAATTCAGAGAACTTTTTCCTAAAACCTTTCTGAGTATTCTCTTTGTTAGGCCAATCAATCGCTCCCACCACCCTACCCACCACGGAGCTGAAGGAGGTATAAATTTCCAAATAATTTTCCTTGATATACTATCATTTTGTACTGAATTCCAGTTTATTTCTTTCAACAAATTTTCCGCTCCTACAAAATTTTTACCATTATCTGTATAGATAATAGAAGATCTGCCTCTACGGGCTATGAATCTTCTCAACGTCATTAAAAACACGTCAGTTGATAATGAGGTAGCTAGTTCAAAATGAACTGCTTGAAAAACAGCACAAGTGTATATTACTAGCCAGATTTTCCTATTTTCTTTAAGAATAAGCGGACTGACATAATCCAGACCAACAATTTGGAAAATGGCAGCTTCTCTTACTCTATCTTCAGGTAAGGGAGGAGTGGAAATTTCTACTGGTTTAAAATCGTGTCGTCTACATCTTACACAGGTTTTAATAATTTTTCTGACAGTTTTTCGGAATTTTAAGATCCAAAAATCTTCCCTTAAATTAGACATCATAATTTGTACACCAGCATGTCCTAGTTTTAAATGTCTAAATCTAATTAATTTTTCAACTACGGGATGGTCATGTGGAAGAATAATAGGAAATCTGAAATTCAGAATATCATCTCTCAAATGTATGCGTGATTTCAGCCGCAGAACTCCAGCCGAATCTGTCATGGTCTGAAATGCCTTTAGACGTTTGTCTTGAGGACCAGTAAATGATTTTTGAACTAGTTTCAACAATACATTTTCAGCTTCATTCTGCTCTTCTACAGTTAAAATTTTAAATGCTCTCTCTTCTTTAGCTTTCTTACAATTTTTGTAAAATCTGTATATCCACGCGATTACTTTTACTAATTTATCGTAGGATGAAATTCTAGTGTAAAATTGTTCACTGTGAACATTTACATTCGTAGCACTAATAATTGTTTTTCTTCTTTCTGCATCGATTGTTTCAAAATCTGGAAACATTTCTGATTTAGGCCACTCGTTCATTGGTTTTTTAACCACTGTGGTCCCTCCACCATTTATCTCGGGCTAAAACCTCAGCGGTACAACCCCTTGAAGGCAGGTCAGCAGGGTTCAATTGGCCAGGAATAAAGTGCCATTTTGAAGGATCACTTAATGAGCGAATTTCAGTCTCTCTGTTGTAAACAAAAGGTGCCCAATTTTCATTTCTTTTTATCCAGTAAAGCGCATTGGACGAATCAGTCCAATAAAAAATGGCAATGTTATCTAATTTCAAATCAGTCTTAACACTACTTGCTAATCTAGCCCCAATATTACAAGCCAATAATTCTAACCGCGGAATAGAAATTGTTTTCATAGGAGCAACTCGGCTTCTTGCTTGAACCAACTGACAGAAACCACCGTTCTCATTTTCGGTCCGTATAAATATACACGTAGCATACGCTACTTTACTAGCGTCGCAAAAAACGTGCAAGGAATGCAACTTATCTGCATCTCGAGAAAAACACCTAGGTATTTCAATAGTCCCTAATTTTCCTAATTGTTTTTTCCATTTTTCAAATTTTTTCTTGATAGAAACAGGTAATTCCGTGTCCCATGTCACTTTAGCTTTCCAACACTCCTGTAATAATATTTTAGGTTCTAATGTTACAGGACATGTGCATCCGATAGGATCAAAAATTCTGTGTACAGACGATAAAATGTTTCTTTTAGTTACAAGGCGATCATCCTCTGAAATTTCTTTTAAATCAACTGCTAGTGTATCCCTTCTAAAATCCCACATTAGCCCTAAAACAGGGACATTTTCCCCTGTAAAAACTTCTCGAAAACTATGCTCCCACCCGCGAAGCTCGAATTTAGCATTGTTAAGAAGAGTTTTTGACTCTTCGATAAATCTGTTTAGCTGTTCCTTATTATCAACACTCGTAACACAGTTGTCTACATAAAATGACTCTAACAATTTTAACACAGTGTTTTTAAATTGTTCAGGTGCATTTTTAAAATGATATTCTAACGTGGCACCTAGAAGGTAGGGGCTACATGAAATGCCAAATACTACTCTTCTATGTTGAAGCGTTATCAACTTTTGAGGGTTCCCTTCTTCATACCATAGAAATTTCAAGAATGATCGATCTTTTTCTTTAATACCAATCTGTAAAAAAGCCTTTTTTATGTCAGCAATTACCCCTATTTTCCCCAATCTAAATCTGTTTAAAACAGAAGGAATCAGTTCTACGAGGTTAGGCCCCTTTTCAATACAATCATTTATCGATGGTGAGTCCTTTTCCCGAGCTGAACCATCAAAAACTGGCCTCTCTTTTGTAGTGGAGTTTTCTTTAAACACTGCTCTATGAGGAAGGAAATGCTCACTACCTAACGTTTTCCTCTGATCAACCTTTTCAATTATTTTCTCGTCTAACCATTCATTAAATATTTGATTATAATCACCTAATTTTCCTATCTTTTTTAATGAATCGACACATGTTTTTAATCTACGTCGAGCGATATTTTCGTAACTGGGTAGTCTAGGGTGGCCCTGTATCCCTGGAAGACTAACTTCATATCTACCCTCGTCATCTACTCTTATATTACTAAGAAAATGTTCTTTAGTGGCTAACTCTATCTCTTCTCTACCATTTTTCTCCCCAGGATCTCGAATTCCTAAAGTGTCAAGGTGCCATAACTCGGAAATTTTTGCCTCTTTGACATGCAGCGAGAAAACTAAATTCTTCATATTTTTATTTTCATAACCTTCAGTTTTCCCAAGAATTGTCCAACCTAAATGAGTTCCCATGCAAACTAATCCGCCCTGTAATTGTTTTAAATTTCCGGTAAATAATTTTCCGGCGACATCTGCACCAATTAACACATGAATTTCATCAGGAGAAAATTCGTATAATAAATCATTAGTTTTAGTGACTCTATCAGTCAATAAAATTCCGTACCGTTTTATTTCATTAATAAAGGATCCTTCCGGTATAGGTGAAATTTCAGAGCAAATCTTTTGTTGGTCTAATACCTCAAGTTTACATTGATAACTATTATCCATATTTCCCAAATTAATTAAATATCTATCGTGTAGTTCTTCACATTGTCGACCCCCAAATAAACTATGCACTATTCTTTCTTTACTTATACTATTATATCCTAACATGTTTGCAGCAAATTTTGATATATACGACCGTTGCGATCCCGTGTCATATAAAATTCTAACATTTCGTACGATATCCCCATTGTATATGCGTACAACCAATGTTTGGAGCAAAACCCTTTTTCTAGAAGTTGTATTTGCAAGCATACAATCTTTATTAGGAGTAGAATCCTCTTTAGAATTATCACCTAAATTAATTTTATCCTTTTCTATGCACATGAACTGGTGGTGACTTTTCCCACAATGAGTACAATTAGTTTTAATTTTACAAGCTTTAGCCAAGTGGTTGGCATTGAAGCATCGAAAGCAAGCTCCTTTTTTTAATAAAGCATCTTTTCTCTTCGCGAGTGTCATTTTCCATACTGCTCTACAATTTTGACTATGGTGTTTATTTTCGCAAAAAACACACTGTTCTTCCAATTTTTTATCATCTGCATTATACAGTTCGGCCGCCGTAGGAAGGGAAAAATTTTTATCCTTATGATCGAATCTAAGTTCTCTATTTACTGAGACATCTTTATCGAAAGAAAACCCACTCTTAGCCAATTTGACCTTTTGCTCCATTTCAACTTCAATTTGTAAAAATTTCATTAAAGTATCTAATTTATTAATTCCCTGATCTTTATCTTTATCATTAACAGATAAAGTGCCAAGATGTCTTTCCCATAATTTAAGAATATCTGAAGGCAATGCTGATTCGACCAATGGACATAAAATCGAAGAATAGTTTTCGCTCGATACGCTTAACATTTTTAATGACCGAAGGTATGTTTCTATTTTATCATACAACTTAACAAGGGACAGTCTCTGGCCTTATCCTAAAGAATTATTAATAACTAATCCTAGAACTTCGCGTATGTATACTTCGATTAAAATATCCGTTCTACCGAACCATGCCTTCAATGATTGAATCGCCTCTGGATAGCTATCGGCTGTAGGGGGGAAAGAATCCACGATTTCCCGAGCTCTAGATCCCTTTTGGGTAGACTGAATTAGATACTGTATTTTGTCCTCGTTTACAATATCTGGATCTTCGTGGATTTTTTCAAATTGCCCCCAAAAAGATAGCCAATTTTTTATGTCGCCATTAAAGGGCTTAAGCTCTAATTTAGGTAATTTAAACTTTCTTCTTGTGGCCATACTGTCTAATGACAAAGAGGTATCCTGATTGCTCTCTTTTTCTAATTTTTTGATGTATCTAGATAGTTTATTTTTATTTTCCCAGTAATTTATATTATACTTGTCTATTTGCTCATATTCCGAATCGAAGGCGTCTTGTTGACAATTTTTATCTTCAGATAAATTATCTAAAATTTGTTTATCTATTAATGAGAGCTCTTCATGTTTTGATTCTAACCTATCTAAAAGAGACGACAGACTATCGATATCATCACAATTAGCCTGCAAAGTATCTTTTATTTCTTTTATCAACTTTGTGAAGTTGGAACGCACTGGCGTCTTTGATTTTTTTAATTTATCCATACTTAATGTTCAATTCTAGTTAACTAACTTCTAATTAACTTTCTAATCTCTAATTCCAATCATCTACGGAGCCACCGAATCCCGGCAGGGATGCCAGTTATGTGGCAACTCCAACTGCCTATAATAAAATTCAGCTGATGTTGACGACATATAATTAATCAATTTTAATATAATTGATTTCTAAAACTATTTAAAATAAAATCAGTAAGAAACAAATTTTCTTACCTTCTAAGTTCCAAAAAACGGTCATCAGGGCTCCATTGCTTCAATAAAGAACATCTTTCAGTTGATTCGATATATTCCAATATATGCAATTTTCACGACAGAATAATCTTGACTCAAATAAAATGCAGGATATTAGTAAACACATCACTATTTAATGACAAATAAGACGACGAACAAATTATTATATACATTTCTGTTACTGAGCGACACGCTCTCTGACAATCATAATCACAAACAATACTAAACTAAAACGTTAGAGTTCAAAAACTAAAGTTCTAATAAAAAATGTTCGGAAAAAGTTACGTAATAAACAATGTTGCGCGCATGCGTCAAAGTCTCACTGTCTCTTTTCTGCAAATCGAAGTACATCCCTACCTCTACACTGCGTAGGTGCTTTTTATGTTTCAAAACTTTGAGAAGAAAAGGGGGATTTTGGATGATGCAACAGGAAATGAATTCCCAATTACAACAAATAATAAATTTATAAAAACAAATTTTCTAGACATAAATTACTTTGGATTTTTGCCACTAAAGATGTTAATTTAAAAATTACAGAAAAAATATAAATTTTCATGAAAAATTCAAAATTGTAAATAATAATTTTTGGAAAATATCAAAAAATTCAAAACAGCAGCAATTTATAACTATGCTTAAAACTTGTAACATGTTAAAAATGTACTGTACTGTAATACTAAATACTGTATAAAATTAATAATAAAAAAAAAAGGTGGTCAGAAAGTAGAACAAAACCCTGGGCGTCTCAAGTGAGCATGCTACCTCAACACCATGAAGACCATGTTGAGAAACGCAAACTATATTATTGAAAAGCATATTTGAAACATATGCTGAACTTTAACATCCAATTTCTCAAAAGCTAAGACCCATTTGAAGAAAACCCTTCACCAGCATAGCTAGTGATATGAACTTTATACAATACTTTAAAATTGTCAAAATATGTTTACACCATGTTTGGTCGTCCCCTTTAAGAGATAATCACCATAACCTCTGTTTTGATTCACCTGATATGTGGCCTACCATTGAATCAGTAACATGATATTAGTTCCTTATGTTGGAAAAGGTTGACTACCACTGGTCTTCTTTTTAAACTTAGATTAAGAAATAAAGCTATTTTTCATTCAATTCCTACTATTAGCTCACACTCTCTATATATTTATATATCTTGTTCAAATTTTCAATCGT
Source organism: Maratus michaelseni (assembly GCA_963931845.1). Taxonomy (NCBI): domain Eukaryota; kingdom Metazoa; phylum Arthropoda; class Arachnida; order Araneae; family Salticidae; genus Maratus; species Maratus michaelseni. The sequence goes on along the minus strand of OZ007589.1, from coordinate 158,070,677 downwards.
TAATAAAATACTTTTTATTCATCAACTCAAGTTCAAATACATTTTTTTAAACTTATAGTAGATGACACTGGATGTTAATACAGTTTTTTCAACTATTAATTCATTAATTAACTTTAGTTTTATATTTCATTTCTGTTCAAAAGTATAGACTCACTCCATATTTATAGTCTCCTTCTCCTGCGCGCCGCCTGTTCTTCGTCCGTGAACAGCCCCATTATCTTTTTACGTGTGAAGGTTTCAGTATGGTACTTCATTGTGAAGTTTGGTAATTTTTGAAATTCAATATTTGAAAAACGGCATAATCATTAGATTTGAAATTTATATCAAGAAAAATACACTTTTTTACCTTTCTAATGCAGTTTGTCTAACAATTTTGTGAGAAATACTTTTTGAGCTATTAATTTTTGGTATTTTAGCTATTTATTTTTTATTTAATTTTTAATACATTTCAAAAATTTCTCTTATATAAGATATTTAGCAGGATATAAATTTAGGAATAAATACCGTCAGTGGCGAAGCATGTAGATCGCTGGAAAAAATTTCTTTTTGACCTAAGTAAGAATTGACTTTAAATTTTTTTTTTTATATTACTTGTTATTCTTTATTTCACTCCCAAGTTACTAAATTACAAATAATCCATAGAATATCATTTTTTTTTTTTGTAATATAATGCAGTTTGTATCTTTATATAATGTAATTCTTTTTATCTAATCTCTTAGGTCTTGCCTGTGTTATCATACTTTTAGCAACAGCCGTTACTATCTTAACTACTTTATCAATGTCTGCTATATGTACAAATGGAGAAGTAAAAGGAGGTACTTTTTACTTTTATTTATTAGCCAATATAATAACTTAAAAATTGTACTAGGTTAATTTAATTATCTAATTTTCATCTATTAGGTGGAACGTATTATATGATATCTCGTAGTCTTGGGCCAGAGTTTGGAGGATCAATTGGCTTTATTTTTGCTGTGGCCAATGCTGTTGCTGTTGCGATGTATGTTGTTGGATTTGCTGAAACTTTAAAAGTTCTTTTATGGGTATGAATTAGTACATGTAGTGTGTTTTCAATTAGCATAAATAATTTAATTGCCAAAAATAATAAATATATATATAAGCTGTTATATTATTATTATTTTGCTTGCTTGTTTACTTTTTTAGTATTTGTGATTAAGTGATTTTCAAATGTTGATTATTACATACTTATTATAATAAAATAATATTTATATTTTAAAATGTTGTCTGCATGCTATAGAGTACTTGATTTTATCTTTTAAGACTGAGAAGACGATTAAAAATCATGTTGTTAAAACTAATTTCATTATTTTGCCTTTTTTTTTTTTACAAAATAGCAATTTTCATTTTAAATAAAATGTAAAACATAATATTCTAATTTAAGTTAAATTTAAAAACTTGTATTTTTTTTTTGTTATTGGAGTCAATTGCAATTTAGTACCAAATGTAGTAAACTGTTTATTACATCCAAGTTACCAACTGTATCATCAGTCACCAAGTTTAGTAATTACTTTATACATAATTTTTAATGTATACATTATGTAAATAATTCATATTTAAGAAATAAGCCATTTTTTCATGAAACTGTGAGTATCATTAGGCCTACTGTATGCCATTCCTGTCTGTCATATGATTTCCTTCCTAACATTTATATTTTGTGGCTAGTAAAAAAATTATGACAATGGTGACAACCAAAAAATACCCCAAAAACATTTTTTTAAGAAATTGTTCATATTTCACAAATTTTGTTTAAACTGTTAAAAATATTCTATATCATTAATTATAAATTGTCTTTACAGAAAAGATCAATATTGATTATTATTTTATTAAATGTAATGTTAAAAGGTTTAATACAGTCAAACTGTAATAAAGGGTAACTCTAGTTAACAATAAAAAAGTAACCTTATGTGCAGGAGATTGTATAGGTGAAGTCAAATAATGTATTTGAAATTTAACAAGGAATTTGAAACATGGACCTATAAGGGAGATGACCTTGTACCAAAGTTTGATATTATGCAATATTCTTTTATATAAACAAATTTATAGTAACAAATTAATTTGCTGCTTTATATCGTTATATACAGTGGGACCTCAATAACTCAGCACCCCACAGACACACACACACACACACACAAAAAAATGTCTTAAGCAAATGGCAAGTTTACATTGTTCTACATAATTTAAAAGTTTATTTGTGCTATAAATATGCATTAAATATTGGAAATATTAAACCGTTGATTAACTCCATTTAATAAATTCATTTTTATTTATTTCTAGTTCAGGGTATTAAATAATAGTTTTAAAATTTTAATTACCTTATGAAAGGGGAAAAAATGGCGATTTTGAATAATATAAAAAGCTCTGTTTGATTATAGACACAAATAATGAATTTTAAATTGAAGGTACTGATCAATGAAAGATCATTTTCTAAAAATTAGTTGTTGTAGAATACTTGAAATCGCAGTCAACTTAAGGGTCCTCTCCCCTCATGCAAAAAGACCTGCTCGCTAATGTTAATTCTATGGGACATTATATTTTTAATACCTTGTTTGCATTTCAATATTTTTAAATGATTTTTTTTTCTTTTTTTTTTTTTTTTTGCATTGGATAGCTGAGATCAATCTCTATTTCTACCATTGATTACTTTTTCTTTTTCTTTTTTTTTTATTACAAAAATATTTTTACTTTCGAAACTGGTTCTGAAAGGGAAAGTATCTTCGTAAACAAAATCCACAAAGAAAATCGAAAAAGTAATCAACGGTGGAAATAGAGACTGATCTTAGATATTCAATGTAAAAAAAAAATCGTTTGAAAATTTTGAAATGCAAACAAGATATTAGAAAAATAATGCCCCATAGGATTAACATTAGCAACAGAGTATTTTCACGTGAGGGGAGAAGATTCTTAAATGGGTTCTTTCTAAAATGTGCCGAGTTAAAGAGTTTTTTCTTAACTTTTACTCTCCCATTGTACCGACTATGGGGATAATAAATGTCGAGTTACTGGGACAGTCGAGTTATCACAGTTCCACTGTATTTAGTACTTTTATTTAACAGCAATTTTTTTTTACATATTTCAATTGCTATAATGTACATCCATTTATTATTACAAAAACCAAACCGTATTTCTTACTATCTTGTGCTTTATTTATTTTTTATTTTTTCAGAAAACTTTTCAGTGTATTTTCTGTTTTGTGGTATTTTTGTTAACAATGGGTAATATTGTTATTTGTATACAGAGAAAATGTACTTCAATAATTGCATTTCAGAATAGATATAATTCTGTTTCCATGAAAGAAATAAAAATGTAGCCAATAGCACAGTTAACTGCAAGAGCAAATGAATCAAATTACCCATTTATAGATTAAGATATGTTTTTAGAGAAGTCTGTTTTTCTTATTTTATATTTCTATATAATAGAGAAAAGATTTTGTACTGTATAAAAATGGTTCATATCTATTTTTTTTTTTTAAATAACCTGATATAGTTAGACTTAAAATCATTACCTATGGCATAAATTCAGTAATTTCTGATAAAAGCAACATCAAAAGTTGTTTGAAAAATAAAAAAAGCTTATACAAAAAAAGAATTTTTTTTTTTATAGTGTTATTTTGATGGTATGAAAATTTCATGTGTACCTAGTGTACCTGAAATCTAGTTAAATTAAAGTACAGTTAAATATCTTATCAAATATTGACTTTAAATAGCTGCTATCTATTTTTTATAACTGTTTTCAAATGCTAATCACCATTTATCAGAAATGAAAAAAAAAAAAAAATGAAATATTCATCTTCTACTTTAAAAAAAAAATTAATACTCATTTAATTTATTTTGTATTTTTGTATAATGTAGTGAAAATTTTGAGTATATTACTATCTGAATACATTACTATATCTGAATATATTACTTATATTATATATCATATAGATGTATAAAAGAAAGGAATTTTTATAGACATACAATATATATATATCCTTCTATATTAAAAAAAAAAAAGTAACGATTTGGAAATGGAGTAATGAAAATATGCATAGATCTTCCCTTTTTTTTTTTTTTTTTTTTTTCCTTCTAGAAAATAGGGATTGCAGCGCGATACCGAACGGAATCACAAAGCGATTACGCCGGAAGTTGGAGAGCGTAGAGAGCAGGGAGAGCAGAGCCCCCCTAGTATATATAAAATAAAATATTCAAAGAAAAAATATATATTCCTATTCAATATTTTCTCCAATTTTTGGATTAATTTTATCACTGTATGAACTGAGGCAGTTAAGAAATCTTTAAAAAATTTTGTGCTAAAAAAACAAAAAGAACAAAGTATTTAAATAATTATTTTAATAACATTTTCTTTTTAAAAAATAAAACGATTTTCCAGCTGAAGTATTTTTTTTAATTAGGTAAGCAATGTCAAGTAACTAGAGAACACTACTTAACACTGTATCTACCCATGTCAAATTACACCTTTTAAGATTTGGTTTATGGTTAATGTCAAATTTTTTAAAAGTATCATTTGACACCAGTTGAAATAGTTGTATGTTATGTTCCATTAAATTCAGTGCTAAAGTTAGGGTTTTTTTATACTTTTGTAGCAGCTGTATATTTATTATTTTTAGGAACATGGTCTACGTATAATCAATGATGTAAATGATCCAGATGGTCTTGATAGTGGCATCAATGATATTAGAATCATAAGTTGCATAACTGTATGTGTTCTTTTGGGAATTGCAATAGTAGGTACAGAATGGGAAACAAAGGTAATTTTTCTCTCTTATTTTTTCACTTTTTTTTTCGATGCTGGTTTTATATTTATGTATTGGTGTGTGTGGGGGGGGGGGAGGGACCATGTTAAGCATACACCACCTTGCCAGGCACAAATAAGACTGAAAAGCAGTGATAAAAATTCAATTCTGTTGAAATATCAGTTTAAGAAGTAAGAACAAATGCCTAAAATGTCTTAAAGTATTTGAAAATACTTTAGGAAGGAAAAGACGAAATTTGGAGTAAATCGAACTCATAATGTGAAATGGACTCATGAGGCTAAATTTTGTAGTAACTCGAGTCCCATCTGCTTAAATCTTCAGGGTTTCCAGAATAACAATAGTTTTGAACTAACGTTTTTGGAAATTGGCTAATGATTTTTAAATGGGGTTTCTCCCCCCCCCCCCCCTCCTCCACCCAACCCTCCAAAAAAATAATAAATAAGCAAAAAACTGTATATTCAAAATTTAAACAAGATCTCAATAAATTTAATTTTTGTATCAACAGTTACAGTCAAAAAATCAGTGGAATTATGGAGTATAAGTAATAGTTATCCTTCAAATGTTTAAAATTTATCATACTAGTTCTGTCACTGATAGAATTTATAATTATAAAGACAGATGTTTGTCTGTCTGGCTGTGTGCTTCTTTCTGGAGAGACCGCTGTCTGCAAAGCTACAAGATTTGGCAGAAAGATACTTGCATGTTTTACATTATGCACCTTAAAATCAGTTTTTGGATGTTTTGTATTAGTTTTTTTATTATTATTTAATTTTTTATGCAATTTTCAGTATTTTTTCGCATTTTGCGGCAATTTTTCTACATTAGTAAAATTATTCTAGTTTCAATCTTTCAGCCCAATATGTTCAATTTTGTCCTCTTTTTGAAAAGTTTATTCAAAATTTGTACATCGATTTTTGAATTTGTTATAAATTTTTTTCACATTCCTCAGCAATTTTGTCGCATTTGTAAAATGAATCTGGTTTCAATCTTTAGTAAATGTTGTTATTTGTGACTTTTGAATTTTTCCTGAACTTTTTATGTAATTTTTAAAGAATTTTTTTCTCTATGTACTGCAGTGTTTTTTTTTTTTTTTTTTTTTTTTCTGAAATGGAAAGAACTCTCTGCTAAATTTTCTACTGCCATGATTAGCTTTCCATTTGGATGAATGAAAAACAGTTCCTATAGCAACATGAATGACAATGCTGAAAATTTAAATCTAATTTGAGTCAAAGTAAAAAAAAAATCACAATTCAAGGTTTGTTTGATTTGAGACCAGAGCGGGCATACCCCAAAGGGGTGTATGCTGTTGAAGGCAGTGGAGCCACCAGCCCAAATGTATTTAAGGTCTCTTATCCATTGTCGTATTTAAAAGTTTTTGCATTTTTTATATGTTTTATAGATTTATTTTAAACTAGCAGGCCACACCAACTGTGCTGTTACGTTTTTCCAAACAAACCTTAAATCAAATGAAATGGTAAATTTGACCTTGTATTTTAAAGAAATGTGGACCTTCACCTGGAATGTCCTTCCTCATTGCTAAATATGATGCAAACACCATTGAGCAATTATATTATCTTATGCGTTAGGCAAAATTTGGCCTATTAAGATGCAACTCTTTTTGTTGATCATTTATAGTAGAGTTTGGCAGGGAAATGTGCCCGTTAAGCCAATAGGAATTAAAATGTTCTCTAGTCCCACACTACCAAAAAAGAGAGCATTACAATGATTGCAGAGATTGATCATTGAAGTTAAATAATGTGTCTGGGTTATTCATTTTCATTCGTGAGTTCTTCAACTCTGGGCCTCTCAGCTTGGTGCTGTGTGTGGTTCTGGTAGCTTAAATATAACCTCACTCTATGTTATGTATATTTCGTAATATACATCTTCTGGCAGGTCTATTACAGTTTTCCATGTTTGGAATCCAGCAGAGTAAATACAGTCAAAAATGTAATAAATTATTTGTACACAAAGAACAGTGTTTAACTTTCATATTTAAAAGAAATATGAATCATAAAAGAGTGGATTTTTAAAGCTGAATTGTTTGAATAAAATTAAAATGATGTCCTTTTCACTGCCTTTTCATTTTATATATCAGTTGGAATCATGTAACCATTAACCGGAAAAAACTTTGATACCTGAATCTGTTAGAAAAATAAATCACTAGTTTCCATCTAATAAAATCTTCCATAATCAGGTCCATAGTCAAGTTTGATGTCAAATATTAGAAGTGCTTGCAATGATATGGTTACAAATGTACCAGAGTTAATTACATGCCAAACTACATTCCATTAAATAATGTCAAATTGCTGTTAAGTTACTCAATTATAATAGATCTTTCACCAACAAAACTCCATGCCTTAAATAGAACTGAGAATGACAAATAAAGTTAATTATGGAAAATTTTTAATAATAATGTTTTTGGTGAAAACTTAAACCAAAGATTTTTTGCATTTCTGTAATGATCATAATAACACAGAAAAATAAATAGGCTTACTATTTCTTTTATATTCTAGATTAAATTGTTTTTAAGTCTGTTGCTTAAGTAACCCCTATAATGAAAATAATCATTAATTTGTCACTAAGTTTAGCTGCTTGGGCCAAAATTGCTTTATAATGACCGAAATTTTATCTAATCTGAATTTCAGGTACTTTTTTTCTTATCTAAGCTAAATTGGTTATTCAACAAATATTGTTCCATTCACCAACATTAGTATTTCAAAGTGTTTTTTGTACATTGCAAGTATTGCTTTTTTGGTGATAGTAAAGTAATTTGAGACGTGAAATATATAATAGTAAATATTCTTTTGTCCGCTTGCTTCATAATGAAAAACTGTAAATTTACTAATTGCTAAATACAAATTTCGTGCAATCTTCTGTAATCAGATTCACCGTCCAGAGTCCCCTTCAAACATAAACGAAACTTCCAACAATATAGTAAATACACCAATTGGTGGGTTACTCGATTACAGATGATTAGTCCAATATCTTTTAAAACCTTCATAAAAGAAGAGAAGATATGCAAAAAAAAAAAAACTAAAAAGAAATCACGAATTAAAAAGAATATTGAAAATTTATTTCACCAAGCGATTCTTATTGCAAAATGTTGACTTTTGTGATAGTAATAACGCATTGCATAAATTTCCTTAAGAATAATCTTTAGTTCCTAACATTTGAAGCAGTGAATTTTTCTATATGTGAAATTAGTGATATGTACAATATTCATTGATATGAATTCGTGACTATAAAAATCACAAGTTTGGGGAAAGCAAATCAGCATGTTTCCGTAGTAAAGTATGGTGAAAATTTTTATAAATGTCTGAAATTAAATTATTTTGCATTATGTGTATATGTGGCAGACATTTATACTAATATATAAATATTTGACTACATTTTGATAATATTAACTGCTATTTATATAATTTAAATTTGAATATAAAAATGTACTCCAAAAATGCTCTTTTATTCGACTTGATGCCTAATCAGCTGCATTAGAAGTAGAATATATCAAGTTCACAAAAATAAGTTTCTTCAAATAGATAATCATTTACAGGGATTGTTTAAATCCTCCATATAATATTTCATACTGAAATCCATTGATTACAATTATATGTATGCTGAATATTCTCATGCCATAGTGTATAGTGCTGAATCTAGAACAAAAGAATCATCCATGAGAATTCAATAAAAAAGGCACTCTTTGTGTCCTGTTCAAAAAATATATACTGGTTTGTTTAGAATCCCCTTTATCTGTAATACTCATACACAAAAACAAAACGATTTGATGTCTTCTTTAAATGATAGTTTTTAGTCAAATCTTCCATTTTTAAGGGTTTTTTTATTATGATATTAGTGTGTTCTTATCCACAATGCAATTTTATATTTATGTTTTGGTCTTCCTTTGTCTTCTGAGAAAATTTTAAATGTGAAAGCATGGGGATCTAGGAAAATTGGTTTAGGATTTACACTTTGTCATGCAGTAGAAAAATGATGTTTTTCATAATTTATTTTTTACTAAGGCTATTCTCAAATTCAAATTGGCTAGTGTTTTTATTAAAAAACTATGTAATCAAGCAGTTTTTTCCGGCTTTCAATAAAAGCAGAAGATTTTTCAGAAAACGCTGTAAAAGTGAGCGTTTTGAACCGAATTTTTGGACAATACAGGAAGGAAGAAAAACTGCCATTTAAAAACACCAATTGCTTATAACTCAAAATGTAATTCATTTTTCAAAAAATGAAAAAAACTGTTTGATTACATACAAATAACTTCAATAACCATGCCTGTAAGTGTCGAGACTTAACATTTGAAAATCAGTTACAAAATGTAGCAGAAAATTTCACTTTGTTGAGCAGGCGTTTTTTTTTTTTTTTTTTTTAGAACAACCTTAAGCAATTTTTTTTCTTTAACATTCTTTTATTTTATTTTATTGTATAATACAAAACATAATTTTGATATATTTTATTTAAAAAAAAAATGTATATATACATACATACATATATATATAACCATTAATGAAACATTACTGAAACACCAACAAAAACTATGAAATTATGAATTAGTATGTAATAATTAAACAAAAACAATGGGATTAGTGAAATTCATAAATTGAATCTTTGTGATGATAATAATGCAATAATTATTGGAAATTCCTATAACGAGGTATCAGATATCTACATAGTAGAAATCAAATAAAAAATACACAAAGATAATGTGCAATTGCAACAGAGATCAAAGCGTATAATACTTAAAAGATTGCTAAAATCAATTAGCACCATTATTTATATATTTAAAAATATATATACGATACCAAAATGTATAAGAAAATAGATCAAGATGAATTGTTGAAATTCAAAATGAAAAGATATCATAATATAAAAACATCATAAATGGCTTACATTCATAATTATATGCACATATGCAGCATAATAATTTGAATGCTAATATATAACCATTAATGAAACATTACCGAAACACCAATAAAAACTATGAAATTATGAATTAGTATGTAATAATTAAACAAAAACAATGGGATTAGTGAAATTCATAAATTGAATCTTTGTGATGATAATAATGCAATAATTATTGGAAATTCCTATAACGAGGTATCAGATATCTACATAGTAGAAATCAAATAAAAAATACACAAAGATAATGTGCAATTGCAACAGAGATCAAAGCGTATAATATTTAAAAGATTGCTAAAATCAATTAGCACCATTATTTATATATTTAAAAATATATATACGATACCAAAATGTATAAGAAAATAGATCAAGATGAATTGTTGAAATTCAAAATGAAAAGATATCATAATATAAAAACATCATAAATGGCTTACATTCATAATTATATGCACATATGCAGCATAATAATTTGAATGCTAATATATAACCATTAATGAAACATTACCGAAACACCAATAAAAACTATGAAATTATGAATTAGTATGTAATAATTAAACAAAAACAATGGGATTAGTGAAATTCATAAATTGAATCTTTGGGATGATAATAATGCAACAGTTATTGGAAATTCCTACAACGAGGTATCAGATATCTACATAGATATATATTTGAAGTTATTGTTGCTCTTCTGATGGACCTTTTTTTCCCTTTTGTGCTTTGACGTGACCATTGTCCCTTAAATTTGGTTCATTGATGAAAGATTGTTAATGAAAATTTTACTGAGCAAAATATTCGTGATCAATATAATTGCGTGAAATTGTGTGACCGATTGATGAGATTTATTCACGATTGCTGGATTTTGCGATTTATTATTTTTTTCCCTGTAACCAATTGGCAAATTTCGCAGTTTTTTCTGTGCCCGATTGACTAAATTCATGATTTTTTTTCTCACGACTGATTGATGAATTTCACGATTTTTTTTCCATGAAAGATTGGCAAATTTTGGATTTTTTCTCCCTGATTGACTGACCAAACAATTTCACAATTTTTTTCTTGCGAACTGATTGGTGAATTTCATGATTTTTATCCCGTGACTGATCGACAAATTTCGCAGTTTTTCTCGTGACCAATTGACGAATTTTGTAGTTTTTCTCGTGACCATTGATGAATTTACAGTTCTTCTGTGATTGGGTGATGAAATTCCTGATTTTTCCCTAAGACTGACAGACAAATTCACAATTTTTTCCCTCGACCAATTGACGAATTTTACATTTTTTTTCCTGCAACAGATTCATGATTTTTTTTCTTATGACCGATTGTCAAATTTCATGAATTTTTTCCCCCACGACTAAAGTGGAAAGGAGCCAAAACAATGTGTCAAAAAGAGAAGTAGTATATGGGAAGAGAGGTGGGGGGGATGTTATTGGCATTGTTTAACACAGTTATATGTCATATCAAACATTCATAATTATATAGCTCATTTTACAAATGAATTTAAAAGCTCTTTCTATATTTATATTTTCAGGCTCAAATCATCCTTCTTATGATACTGTTAGCTGCAATGGTTGATTTTTTGGCTGGCTCTGTTTTAATTCCAAATGAAGAACAAATCGCTCAAGGATTTCATGGTTGGAATGGTAAAATTTCATTGTTGTTTTTATAAACATGTAAAGTTTAAAAATATGTTAATATATATAATAATCTTTATAATTGGATTAGCTGGTAACCGTGACTTCATTCACGTATCTTTGAAAGAAGAATAAATACATTAATTAAGCAAAATATTTCACTTCCGATAATTAAAAATGTAAATAATTAACTAACCCTTTATCACATTTAGAAGACAATACGGTATTTCTTTGTTATAGGGTCTTTGGCATAACTCAGTTTTTAAAAAGTTAAATTTTGTGCCAAATAATCTCGAAAATGAAACTACAACCAATGGAAAAAGGAGGGCTAAATAAAATGATGGAAATCGACAAATTTAGTAAAATCAAATGTCAATTTTACCTGATAAACCATTTTACTTTTATCAACTTGGTGAAACGTTTTAACAGCTATTCTTCAAAAATAATTAATTGGAAATATAGGATATGCTTTTTCTTTAAAAATTTCATTCTTGTGAATAGGGAGCAATAATTTGTATACCTAACTGTAAGGAGCTTAAATTTGCCTCTGTGGTGTAATCAATATCTGAAACAAATCTTCATTTCTTAAATGACAATATATTGACAGACAATTTTTGTTCTGCAGAATAACTTGATTCACACTCCTTATACACCAAAATCTAACCAGCACTTATTTATACTACGGATTAACTAAATACTGAGTTTCACGAAATTCCCTGTATGTTCGCGAGTTGGAGCAGCCAGAGTTCTTATGTAACGCTCAGTTAGATGCCAGACAGGCATTTTCCAAAAATATTCCAATTGTATTCAGGATATCCAAAAACATGTCAACCTATCAATGTATTACTTCCTATGTTTGTAGGAAAATGGAAAAACATAGATTATATTTTCTCACAATTTCGATTATTTCAATTTTTTGTATGAAACAGTAGAAAAATCATTTCTTAGCGGACTTTTATAACAATGTCAATGTCAGGAGAAAAATTATGTATTTATGTACTGTTTAAAATGAATAAAATTTTCTGATAAATAATGAAATTTAATATCTATTTTAAACCTCCTTTGTATACTACACTATATATTGTATAAATTTTAATATATTAAATTACCGTCATTAATATCAAGGACATATTTGAAAATTCCTGTTTCATTTCAAATGTTCACTTTGTTCCTAGAGATATCTCTTTTTAATGATATAATTCTTGTTAATTTTCTTTTCCTGGCACTCATAACGTGGATTTTGGCAGAAAACTTACATCTGTATCTAACTGACATTCAAGCTTATTAATTAGTAGCGATAAAAAATATTTCAGTTTTTCATTTTTAATGTATGACGTCATTATCCATCTACTTTCATTATATACTGATTTTCATGCTCCTTGTATTATTACAAATATTTGAAAATGCATGTTTTATTTCCAATATGACGTCATACTTGTCCAAACCAAGGAGGATCATTTTCCTAGTTCCATGGTCCAGAAATCTTTTATTAATAATATAATTATTGTTCATTTTTTCTTATAATTATAACGCAATTTTTGCTAGAAAACCTCTTCTCAACTTAACCGACATTCATGCTTCATGTATAATAACAAACACTTCATATTTCCGTTTCAAATATTACGGCAATTCTTCTTCTTTCCAATTCTTTCTTATTTTAGTTTTTCACTGGGAAATCGTTAAATTGAAAATTAATTGTAGGGGAAAATATTATTCCAGGCTTTGTATTTATTGACAACAATAATGCTTAGTCACGTAAAATCGTTAATTAAATTTTACGGGGAAAATATCCATTTATTCTCTATGGAATTAATGAAATTTTGAATTATTAAGAAAAATATTTGAAAATAATAAACAACGCCTACCTTATGTTCATTTCTGGGTTATAATCCATATATATTCAAATATACAGTCCCATTAAATCCTCCGTTTTGAAGTTTACTTCAGCCAAACATTCTCACACACAATCGCATTTATAATATTATTAGGATTAAGCTTTCTATATGTAAACTTTTTTTTTTTTTTAGTAACATTGTTTATTGAAAATTTTGGACCACAATTCACAAAGAAGGAAGACTTTTTCTCAGTATTTGCAGTTTTCTTTCCTGCAGCTACAGGGATTACGGCAGGTGCTAATATATCTGGGGATTTAAAGGTAAATCTATTTAATATTGCATTATTATTTTTAGTAGAAAAATCTGGATTTTTTTAAGTAATTTATCACTTCTGTAAGTTTTTTTTTTCCCAAAAATTTTCTCAGAAAAATTCAGATCATAAACATCCCCATGATCTTTTGACATTTAGCCAAAAATAAAAGTAAAAATTAGAAAATTTGGTAGTTTCTATTGCTACTAGCAATATATTCAAAATTTTTAGTCATCATTTTTTTTTTTTTTTTTAATTTGAGATAATTTTTTCATAATAGTGCTATTTTTAAAAATTTAACAGTCTGTAGTTTATTAGGAAAAAAAAAATAACTATACTATGTACCTGATGTCAACTGGTCATAAAAATATTAAAGTAATGAAAAAGTCACAATTTTGATCAGTTGGCCATGAATATCATATTTTTTTTTGCTGCATGTTTATTTATGCATTCTTTTTTTTTTTTTCGTCTTGTTTTGTTTTAAGAGGTACTGGAAGTTCTACATTTCTACTACTTCTACATTTGACCTGGGCTTGCAACTAAATTGGTTTTAATAATTCTTTTTTAATTGAAAGCTGTTCATATATAAATATGCCAGCCAGGGGCGTAGCGAGCGGGGGGGCAGGGGGGGCAGCTGCCCCCCCAATGTTTGGTAAAAGGATGCAGTCGGCTTATCAGCAGATTTAATTAGTGTCTCTGTAGTATGTCAGTAGGCCGATTAAAGAAAACAATTCAGAAAAATTCTGGTTGGCAGGACTTTAAGTCTTCAGAATGCATTTCACTACACCCTTACAATCATATGGCAAAAGCTAGTCGGTCTGTCAATAGATAGGTTATGAGTAAAAAAAGTAATGGATCTATCTGGTCAGCCGGTATGAAAGTCGCGTGCTCTGTCACATTTTCGAATCACATAAATAGCTAGTCGGCCTACCCACTGAAAAAAAATTATCATCATGTGTAAAACTTGTCTGCAGAGACGGAAATGTTGGACATAAACTACACCTTACCCACACATGGAAAAGCTAAGTCGGCCGTTGATACATAGGCCAATAGGGGGGAAAAATGAATCTGATCTATTGATTTGAAAATATCAGAAATTTGTCCTATAGTAACACTTGCAACTAACATAGATCAAAACTATCACTATATAAACTAGGTCGACCGAATGCGAAAGTCGCTTAAGAAAATTCAAGAAATTTTATACTTGATACATAGTAGGTTCTAGCAACGATATGATGCTTACGCCCTTTGGAACTGTTTTAGGAACGTTTGGAAAATAAAAAATCCCTGACGGCTCAGCCTACAGGCACAGGTAGATTTCGAAGACGCAGACCGTGGGGCGCCTGTTTGTCGGGAATTGCGGAAGAAATGACCTTTTTTACGATGATGCTGCAGTTTGAACCGCCTACTTCAAAACCTAACTTGTTTGCAGGCGGATCCGGCAGGGATTGTTTTGTTTTTAATTTTTTTTGGTATAACGGTTGGTCCTATAAAAAACTTGTCAATATAAAAGTTTTAGATAATATTAAGAGGATTTATAATAAATTTAAGCGGATTTGAAATCATGGGAATTGACGAAGTTACGAATTTTTTTCTTCTAAAACCCCCCTCCCCCCCCCTCTTAAGGCAATTTTTAATTATATCAAAAATCTGTCATACATAAATTTTCGGCCCTTCTCCTAGAAGTAATAATAACTTCAAACGGATTCGATACGTATCATAATTAAGAAATTATGGGTTTTTTTCTGTTTTCACAAAAAGGCCCCCCCATCCCCCCCTGGTTCGATTTTGCCCATTAACGAACTTGACCAAGATTTTATGCCTCTTGATTTTATGTATCAGTTTCGAACAGATGCGGGAGTTGGAACCGCTTACTTCGAAAAATAACTTGTTTGCAGGCGGAGCCGGCAGGGTTTTTTTTGTTTTTAATTTTTTTTGCTATAACGGTTGGTCCTATAAAAAACTTGTCAATATAAAAGTTTTAGATAATATTAAGAGGATTTATAATAAATTTAAGCGAATTTGAAATCTTGGGAATTGATGAAGTTATGAATTTTTTTCTTCTAAACCCCCCCCCCCCCCTTCCCCCACTTAAGGCAATTTTTAATTATATCAAAAATCTGTCATACATAAATTTTCGGCCCTTCTCCTAGAAGTAATAATAACGTCAAACGGATTCGATACGTATCATAATTAAGAAATTATGTTTTTTTTCTGTTTTCACAAAAAGCCCCCCCACCACCCTCCCCCCCTTGGTTCGATTTTGCCCATTAACGAACTTGACCGAGATTTTATGCCCCTTGATTTTATGTATCAGTTTGTAAAAGATTAATGCAGAATTTTTCCAGTTATCGTGGTCAGAAAAAAGTGACATAGATAGATAGATAGATAGATAGATAGATAGATAGATAGATAAAGTTTTGAACTGGGGGTGGTTTTGGGTTCTGGGAGTCATGATCGGCGTAGATCTGCAAAAATTTTTCAAAATTTCCAACTTAGGTGAGAATGTAATAGGTAGTATTTCTTACGAAATCTACCTAAAACGAAGAATTTTTAAAACTATTTAAAAAAAGAAAATGAATAAATTTTAAAAATTAACGTGCATTTAACATTTAATACCTAAAAAACTTCTTTTTTTTTGATAAAACTAAAATTAAATTTATATGCTTGTGCCAACATAACATAATTACATAGTTTTCACTGATTTTTCACTTGTTATTATAAAAATTAGAATTGGAGCCTTTATTAATTACTAAATATTTATTGTATACCCTGATTACCGTAATTTCCGGCGTATAATCCGCGGATCAAACAATTATGTTTCGACCCAGAAATTTTATTTTATATAATGGAACATATTAAGATCACTGTAAATATTTTACTTCAATTATTAAATAAAATTTCTGGGTCTAAACATAATTGTTTGATCTGCGGATTATACGCCGGAAATTACGGTACATGTTAGCGATTACTTTTTTTAAAAACTAAATCATACGTAAGAGGAATTATTTTTTTAATACAGAATTCAGAAAGTAGAGGATTTCAGGAAAAATTAAATTATTAAAAGTAGTTTTATGGTAAAAGAAAAAAAAACTTGAAGCGATTGCGGAACATTAACACGTTTGCACTTAAAACAATATAAATAGTTCAGCATTTCAGGTCCGTAACTACCGCCGGGGCACTGCCCCGGAACCACAAACTGTTGGTTAAAAAATTATTGTATTTTAATATCTAATCTAACTTCCTATAAAATACCCAACACCTAGCTAAAAGTTAATAATAAAAAAATCCATCAAAGTGGAGTAAATGTTTTTGCGTGTCCGTTCTAATACTCCATACGCTTCGCATGCAAAAGCATCTCTAGAGCAGACAGCAGAATGTCGAGTCGAATATGTCATGTCGCGCCAGATACCTGCCGAGTGATGAGTCAAGTGCAGGCTAGGACGTGCAGTGAGCTAGTGCTATTCATGATGAGTCATTCGTTTACTAACTGCTCATCAATATCGGACTGTCAGAGCAGTTGGGAGTCGCATAGTAGTGATAGTACGATAGTTTATTACTTAACCCCTTCGTGACGAGCGTCTTTTACGGAATTTTTAATCTTTTACCACCGGTTTTTCAAAACAGAAATTTTCGCCTAATTGAATCGCAGAAATGCTGTCATTAAATAAGGCAAAGCTTACAATAAAAATTAACTGGTGGGAATAATCGAGGACTCTGAGCATCTTATGTGTCACGTATACGTGTCGCTCGTCCCCAAGGGGTTAATCTTACTTTGCTTGTGTTGAGATAATAGTTTATATTATGAAACGAATTCGGCACCAGTCAAGTGGAAATAAAAAAAGACAGACTCTAAAGAGAAGAAACTTGGAGGCTGCAAAAAGTTCGAAGAAGTTATCAACATGGCTGGATAGTGGAAACCACTCGACAGGGAATGGTGATAAAAAAGGTATGAATGGTTTGCTTTATTCAGCGTGATATGTAATTCATGTAAAAATAGTACAGTCAAACTTGAATAATTCGAAATCGTGGATAATTCAAATGTTTCTGTCGGTCCCTTGACATTCCTATAAAACACAATCAGTGGTGGATTAAGCACTCAAGAGGCTCCAGGCGCAATTAAATTTTGAGGCTCCTCATAATATTTTCAGTACCCCTATAGTATGCATTTTTTAGTTTTACAATTAGAATTACTGAAAGTGTATGTTGTTAATTCCATACGATATTATCTCTAATTGGAATATAAAGTTCAAGTTATTTTCTATCGCATGCTAATAAAATATTGAAAGTACTTCCCATTCATTACATTATCATAATTTTTAGAACTAAGAGATCACATTTTTATTTGCTTTTATTTTGAAAATCACTGCGTTCTATTTACTAAACTGTCACTTCATTCTATCATTCTAAACAAATATGTTTTTCACAAATATAACTTGTAGGATTTTTTCTTATCAATACATATTCTTTTTTTTTCAGTAAAGTTCTTGGTAAATCTTTTAAATAATTACTGATTTATATCAAAGAAACATTTTAGTAATAGAAAATCATATATTTTATTTTTAACTATCAATTATAATTAATCAGTTAAAATTAATTGTAAAATATATTAATTAAGAAATAATGCGACAAATTGACTATTTTACACTAGTCGGATTTGACACATTTTTGAGTCGGCCAATCTTGCCTTTTGCCCCCCCCAAAAATTTTCTTTCGCTACGGCCCTGATGCCAGCACTAGTTTTGGGGCTGTACATATGTAACTTCATCAACTTTTTGGCAAACTTCGTCCTTGTCCCCCCTTACGATATCATACGTTATCATTCTCGAACCCCTTCCCCCTAATGATATCGTTATCAGTGTCTAAAAATTCTTTTTATTTTTAGAAGTTTTCTCTTCCTATTTTTTTTATACGTTTGCAATGATATACAAATATGTGATTATACATTTATTATTCACATACTTTACTGATTTAAATGAAGAGAAAAAGTTAATAAAATATCATTATTATATGTGAAATAACTTTATAACAAATAACATTTTAAAGAAATACTTACTATTTAAAAGTATTTAATAATAGCTTTATGTTACATAATGTATTCAACAGTAATTTTATTTTCTTGCACTTGCCCCCTCTGCACAGGGGTAAGCAGAACAACAAAACAGGTGGGCAACATTTGTCCTCATTTTTTACTAGTAAACATAACAAGTATAATTTCAAACCTGGTGTGATAAAGACATCACATTCTTATTTTTTAGTTATTTTTTAGTTCAACTCAATGCAATTCTGTATTTGTTACATGCTATTTTATTAATCCTTTTCCATAGTTTACCATTCTTTTAAACCTATTTCGTCGACAGCTGTCGCGTGCAGCGGCTCTCTTTTCTTCACTGGAAAACTTTTCCCTCATTGTATCGTTACTTTCGCTTTTGATGCAGGTGCTAGCTTCATTGCCTTTGCTGCTCCTTGCTTGTATGTAATACACATGCGCCGCTCGGCACTCTTTATTTTCGGTTTCCGTGCTGATAATTTCAGAGCTTCTTCATGCTTCAGCTTTTGGCCGCCTTAGTGCTGCAATCGAAAATCGGTGTGTCTGTTGTGCACAAATTAAAATGCTTCTGTTAATTGCCAAATATTAATGTTTCTTCATTTGTCCTTTTTAATTTTAGCGTTATTTATAATCAACAAATTAATTTAAAATAATCTTGCATTCACATTTGTGTTCCCCAGTCACTGGTATAAATACCAATTTCACCATTTTTTCAGATAGAATTTTAATGAAAATGATACTGTAAATATTTTGGAATGTGCGCTCTTGGTCCGGGCTTCGGCTCAGTGTCCGAGAATGCGGCAATATGCTACTTCTCTGGGGGTCAATCGCGATTCGGATTTTTTTTTTTTTGTTCTTAAAAAATGCTGGATACTGTTGTAAAAATTTTAATTTAATATTTCAAAAGGTTTTGATTAAGTAATATATATGGATTTTTAAATTAATTTAAATATCTTCATGGAATTGATCAGAAAGGAATTTAATCTTCAAGTTAAAAGGATTTATGTGTGTGAGCCAAAAGTTTTAAAGGTGATGTGCAGTCACTGTGATTCTCATAATTTCAACTTCCTCTACTCAAGAAATAATAAAGTTGAATTCAAGTTTTAAAAGGAGTGTCTTTATTCCAAGAATAAAGTAAGCTTATTTATTTATTTCATTTCATTTTGATTTGTTTTTCTCTTCAAAGGCTGACCAAAAAGAATAGATGCACAAATCTTGCAGGGTCTATTATGATCTTAATTCACAACTTCAATAAATTTAAATATCCTATACGATCTACTACTCCATCCATTAATTAAAATAAAATAATTTAATAGCAGTCATCCTTTTTCAATGTCACACCTGGTTTCTCTAACAACGAATTATATGAGCATATGGCAGAAAAATAGGAAAGGCAAACATTGGGATATTCTATTTTTTGGAATGAAACTATTCTATAATCATTTAATGAATTTAATAATAACTTTGTATTTTCATAAAAATAGATAACAGGTTTAAAAAAAAACAGATGTAAAGAAAAAGTTACTAAAAAAAGGAAATTTTGGTTGGATCAAAAATGATAACGATGTCAAATGACAAAGCCCCCCCCCCCCCCTTCCCACTTAATAACATTATATATGTATAGCCCTTTTAAAAATGTATTTACATTCATATAATGTATTTTTAATTCAAACAAATTCATAAAGTTTTAAAATTTAAGTAAATTAATTAAATTTTAGTGAATCAAAACAAAATTTTAATTGACATATGATATAATGTAAGGATACATGCATTCCATGTCATGTGACATTTAATATCATCTAAACTATTCTAATATTGCTAAATTTAATAAACAGCATTTGAAAAACAAGTAATTACTTATTTTCTTTACTGTTCTCACATCATATTAACAAGAAACTTATTCCAATAATATTATTTTAATACACTGCTGGCCATGCAAAATGTAACACCAAGAAGGACAAGAGATATCAAAACCAAATTTATTTCAGAGATTACACATAGCATCAATGTTAATTGATTTAAAATACAGAATTGTTTGAGCTGAGGAAGATCAGAAAATCAGTAAGAAGTGTTACCTCCACGTCTGTCAATAATCGTTGCTACACGCCGCAACATTGGGCATTGAGTGAAAGAGGCTTTAGATATGTAGTTGGGGAATGGAGTCTATGCTGCCTCCACCCGTAGCCAAAGTTCATCCAGTGTACCCGCGGGTGTGGCATGCCGGGCTAGGCGTTTTCCAATCATTGGCCAGACATGTTCGATGGATGATAGGTCTGGAGAATGGGCAGGCTACAGTAACAATGCAATATGGTGGGCTAAGAAAAAAGCTTGAACATTGCATGCAACATGTGGTCGCGCATTGGTCTGTTGAAATGTGGCCACAGGTAAGCCCTGAAGGTGTAGAAGGAAAACAGACTGCAAAACCTCAGAGATGTAGCACTGGCTGGTAAGTGTACCGTTAATCTGTACTAGGGGGTGCGGGAGTGAGATCCAATACCACCCCACACCATAACACCAGGTGCAGGACCATTATGACAATGCATAACACAACAGTTGAGCAGCCTCTCTCCACGGTGTATCCAAACTCTAATCCGACCATTGTGGTACTGCAGACAGAAGCGTGATTCGTCCGAAAAAATTAATTTCATGCCATTCGGATGTCCATCTCTGCCGTTCAGTGCACCATTGCAAACGCAAATGCCTGTGGTTTAAAGTCAAAGGTAAGCAAAGCAATGGACGTCTAGCAGGCATTCCATTGTACTTCAAATGACGTCGAATTTTTGTGCAGACACCGATTGTTGTATTACAGACTATATATTCTTTGTGATATGATTGCGGATGTGGCTGTGCGCTTTATCAGTGCCATGTGCACAATATGCCTCTCGTCCTTTGGAGTGGTGTGACAAGGCAGTTGTAATCGCTCCTGTCGGTCAGTCATGTGTTCCTGGATCTAACGATTACATATCTGCATGACTGTTGTTTGGCTACGTCCGACACGATGACCAATTTCTCGGAAGGATAATCCGCAATCTATGTAAGCAACGATTCTACCGCAGTCAAACTCAAATGGTGCTCATGTTTTTTACGAGGTATACGGAAGCTGCACACACAAAAAATCGCACGAGAGAACAATTCGCATTCTTCAAAACAGCAATCTTTCCTCCCTTAATGTACAGTTTTTAAGGGGCACTGCAGTCGCCCATGATGTACGTGTGCACTGAAATTGTAATCATTTGCATATCCTATCAAAGTGTATGCCTGGTGCAAATTTCACTCTGTTTGGATGATTCCTTCATGGTGTTGCATTTTGAATAGCCAACAGTGTAACAATCCATTAATTTTGATCTTTTGATGTATGGTGGGCATATTTGAGTGCTTACAATATGCTTTTGAATGCAAAAGTAACATCATATTTAAAAGAGAATGGGCATTATTATGTATGAAACATAAATTTTAAATGTGTCTCAGACTTAAGTTTTTTCTCTGTTAACATATTTATTTAGACTTAGTATACAAAATTATTTTTTTAGCACATATTCTCATATATTTGCACATGTGAATAGTGAAAGTGAAAGAAAACATTATGAAGAGACCAGCATTTCAACAAACAAATAAGAATAACTTCTGTTCGTGAAAGTTTTATCAGGTTTAAAATGAAGCACGCATTTTCATTCATAAACAGTGGTGTTACAAACTAAATTATATTCTTGAAAATATTATGTAACACACAGGGTTGGGTTTTTGACATGACAGTGGTAAAAACCGTGTTTTTACCGGTTTATTCCGTCAAAACCCTATCATTTTCGATTGTCCTCCAATTTATGGTGTAAGTGTAGCATACAATACATTTCTAGATTGATTTTACCTTGTTGTTCTTGTTATTATTATTTACAATTACATTTGTTAAATTTATTTAAAAGATCATTTCCTAATATGGGAAATATTTAAAAATACAAGAATAAAAGAAAAGAACGGAACAGATGTGGAATCCATGGTCACGGAATTTTGGCAACTTTTCTTGTGCCACGGCTCTCAGAATCGCGCCAACGATTTACGGAAAAGAACTAAATCCAGCAATTTAACTACTGCCGGGTTACCATATCAGAAATCATAGTCCCCGAAATTTGGTGACTTTTTTTCTTTTTTTTTAACCGATTAAAAATAAAAAAATCCGTGACCAGGGATTCCACATCATAGCCAAAAGAACAATATTTGTCATAATCTTCACTAATATAGATTCTACTAATTGCAATTAACATTAATATTAAATGATAATAAAAGGTTATTATAATTATTAAATAACATTCAATATACATTTTTAATAAAGTACATTAAAATTTATTTTAGAGATGCAAAAATGCTGTTACATTGTATGACAATAGATGTTAAGCATAGACTGGCAGTGAATAAATTTGAATATTCTTAATCTTAAATATAACATTTTAAAATGCATATCTTATGCATTTCATAAATGCAATTATGGTGATTTTTATTTGCACTTCAATAAGTAGAATCTTAAAGTTTTGTTTTCAACCATGTAATAAATTGTACCGAAATTGTACACATTGTTTAATCTAATACTTATAGGTTACAGGATTTCTTCAAAAAATCTAATTTTTTAGACTATGCCAAATAGTTTAAGAGTATTGTAGAGATCTTCTAATAGAGGTGTACACGTATTATTCTAATGCAATCCTTTTTTGTTATTCTTGGATGGATAAATATACTTTAGAGTATTTTTGATACTGAATATTTCATGTAAAACAACTTAATATTAAAGATAGAATGAAAAAAAATGTAAAAACAAACTACTAAAAAATGGGTTTTTGACAGTTTTTGACATTTTTGACAAGGAGGTTTTTCACATGACGGTAAAAACCATGGTAAAAACCGTCATGCGTCAAAAACTTGCCAACCCTGGTAACACACCTAATGCTTAAATACAAAATTCATATATTGGCAGAAAAAAATATTCCTAATACTGCAATCATACATCAAACTACACATTAAAGTAGGGGTGCACAACCTTTTTAAGCAAGGGGCCACTTACAAAAATGACTGGGTTGTTGAAGGCCACCATCAGTAGCGCAGAGAGAATTTTGTTTTGAGGAGGTGTGGCAGGGGGAGGAAATCTAAGTATACAATCAGATTTTAAAAAAACATCAATTTCGGAAGGGTAGTTTTAGCCGCCTAGGTTTCTTCCTTCCCAGTCAACATATTCAGTTCTGTTAGCAAGGATATATCAACAGTTTACATTTGTATTTATAAAAGAGATATAGCTAAGATTATTTTCAAAGAGTGAGAATACTCTTTGACTTTATTTGAAGGAGTAAATTTAGCATTAAAGGTTGCCAGTGCTGAAAAAAAAAAAAAATGTGTTTTCATGAATGAAGGGGGAGAAACATATATTATTCTAAATTGTACTTCTTAACATATTTAGTCATAAAATGTGGATATGAAGTAGGGGTGCACAACCTTTATAAGAGGTGGGCCAGTCACAAAAATGCCTGGATTGTTGACAGCCAACATACATAGTGTGCACAAAATTTTGTTTTGGGGAAGGAAGGGGAGGATCGGCCTAAAAGTTCATAAAAATACTAATTTTAAAAGGAGGGTTAGCCCCCTATACTCAACCACCTCCTTAATCAACATAACCCAATTCAGTTGGCAAGGGTGGAAAAAATTTGCATTTTTTTTTCCATGCGCAGTTGACAATATTCGCAGTTTTTTCCTAGTGATTGATGAAATTCATGATTTTTATGCGCCCGTTCAGCGAAAATTTATGATTTTTTTGTACCCGATCGGTGAAATTTGCGATTTTTTCGCACCTGATCGGCAAAATTTACGATTTATACGCACCTGACCGGCAAAATTCGCGATTCATACGCACCCGATCGGCAAAATTCATGATTTTTTACGTGCTCGATCGGCAAAATTCGCAATTTTTACGTGTTTGATCGACAAAATTTACGATTTTTACACGTCCGATCGGCAAAACTTATAATTTATACGCACCCGATCAGTAAAATTCATGATTTTTTACGCACCCGATCAGCAAAATTCGTGATTTTTACACACCCAATCGGCGAACTTCGCGATTTTTTTCGCGTCCGATCGGCGAAATTGTTCCGCGGACCACCAGTAAACCCATCGTGGGCCACAGGTTGTCCATCCCTACATTAAAGCCTGTGAAAACAAAACTAGTGTATAACAGAATTTTACCTTAAACAGAAATATTGCATGACGCCAGTGGATGCCATATAATTACACCTGGTAAGACAGAAAGCTGTCTAAATTGGAAAAAAAAAAATCTAGTCCATAGTTATTCCATCTTAGCAGGCTTTACTGTATTATCATAAATTTTCCTATTAAATTTTCTTTTATGTATACAGTTCTTTCCATTTGCCAATTTTTGTGTAGTATTTAAATCAGGAATGGGTCTTCCTAGTTTGTTTTTTTCCTTTCAAAGTTCTGTAAAATGTATTATCAGTGGGGTTTATTTCAAAGCCAGAAGGTATTCCTTCTCTGTCCATTTTCCCTCAATTGTTGGCACTACCTTGGAGAGTATAGTATATTAATGGTGGGAAGAGTGGGGCATAATAGTGCAAAATGTATGACTGTACACTGAGCCTACAGACAAACTATTCGCTACATTTATAAATAGCTGTGGCGGCTCATGTGTAGACACTGCAGAACTGCAACACCCTTATTTTCATTTGATATTATTGATAGCATTCAATATAATGAGTCTGTTTCTCTTTCATTTTTTCTTTATACCTGTAAATTATGTAATCCTTAAGTTTAATGTCAGTAGTTACACCTGGTTCAAGAAAAATTACAAAATCCCTTATGTGTAACTGTGCACTTTACAGTTCCAGCAGGAACTAGACATATTGTAACTATGTTTGGTAACATACTTTTGTATGACACTTTTGCATAGCTACCAACCTTCCTTTTCTTCATGTTTGTAAATAGAATTTAAGCCAGAAAATTTATTTAATAAATGAAATCAAATATGTTCCACATAAAACCAAGATGCATTTTATTAAATAAATTTTCTGATTCAAAATATGCTTGTTTTTATTTTTTACTTGAAATAAAATCTGGAAAATTGACAACTATGCCTTTGTTAGATCAAGATTAACACACCAGCATGAACAATCAACTTTTAAAATAACTACAATTTGGATAATTCAGTTAAATTTTGTAGATTTTGTTAATAAAAGGTATTGTCAAGTATTTTTTTCAAAAAATAAAGTAAAATAAACTATGAATAATAATAGCTATCATGGATATTTCTTTAACATGGTTATATTTTGTACGTATAAATTTTATTCTGTGCAATGGTAATAACATTATCTACTTTTTTTATCTGGCCTGCTGCTTTGTATATAATGCTTAATTTGACCCTTATCGGTAAATGAGTTTGACATGCCTGATATAGTTCATATTTAGTCACTGTGTATTATTTCATCAAAGCCAGTAGAAAACAATTTATCAGAGTAAAATAAATGTTTGATGAAAAGGTCATGGATAGATATGGGGAAAAAAAGCTGTATAATTATAGCTATTTATAAATTATAACAAGTTAATGTTTAAAATAGTACTTATTTTAAAACATTGGCAACATTTTCTATCGTTATTTCGGCACATGTATTGTTTTTTTGTATGTTTTGTTCTCATATTTATTTTATAGAATAATTTGTGAATTAACATCAGACTTTTTCTAATGAGATTTATCTATAAAAAGTTAATTGAACTTCTATAGGATCCTCAAATGGCAATTCCCAAAGGAACACTTCTTGCAATTCTTATTACAACAGTATCCTACATCTTATTTGTTGTTGTTTCTGGAAGTGTTATGCTTATGAATTCAAATGGAGAAATGGAATTTGTAAACAATGGAACACTTGAACTTTTAACCAACTGCACATTAGGACCGTTTAATAAATGTCCATATGGATTGCAAAATAATTTTCAGGTAATTTTAAAACTTTTTACTATAAATTCTCATATGATTGTTATTAATTAAGTTCTGTGATTTTTTTTAAGAGTATTTATTTCACTCATTATAGATTTCCTCTTAAGTTAATTTCTAACAAACCTGTCTATAATGATAATTTTTTACTTTTTCATACTGGACTTGCATTTGTATCTGTAAATTTTGAAAGTTGAAAATACATTCATGCAGTGATGAATTCAGAGATTGCCCCAGAGGTGACATCTCCCCCCCCCCCCTTTTACCTCACCCCACTCCCACAATGCCAAAATATCTCTACTGGAAGGTTTCATATTTTAGGTTTATTAATGATCTAACAAACCCTCTCCTTCCTTCTCCTCTCTCAGAGCTGTATAAATACTTACTGAGAGAAAATGTCTTGATTTAACATTGCATTCATGCTAGATATTATTGAACTGTAACAGAACAAGTAACATTTTTCTTTATTTTGTCTTTTTCTGGTCAAAATTCATAATATTTTTCTAAATAATTAAAATTTTAATTATGATTAATGATTTCCCTAATTAATTCTTATAATTTAATTTGAATAATCATTTCTAAATTTAGCAATATCAACAATCCCTTAACTTCATTTAAAATCTAAAATAATTTATTAATTTTCCTATTAAATAAATAATTTCATTTAAAATCATTAATAATAATTTAATCTCTCTTATTTTAATATCAACAATCTTATTTTAATTCTCCTTATTTCTCTGATCATTTTCATATATTTTCTTACAAAAGTTGACCCACTTTGACCAAAATACAAGGCTGTTCACTATTTCCAATTTTTAAATCTTCCATTCACCATCTTATACTCATTTCCTATCTTTGACTTCACGGCCAAAACAACAACTCTTTATTCAATGGGCAGCCATCTTGGATTTTGTGGCACACACCGGCTTCTCCTCTAAACTTGTAAACAAGGTCGTTAAAATTCCAATGCAAGCGGTAAACATTGCCACATGCTGTAGCTCTGGTCCAAAACAAGAAATGGTATAACCATGATGGTAGGTTGAATTTCTCGTGCATTTCAAAATCTGGCAACAAGGTGTGCTGATTGGACAAAATTGAAAAACCAGGCCATGTGCGGCAGAGATGATCTGGATTGAATTGTAGTTTTAAGATCAAAGTTTGAAAAATTCAGAGGCAGCTAGGGCTTCTAAGCCCTGGTGTCTCTTCTCAATCCGTAACCCTCTCAATGTAAATTTCCATTGAATTGTTGACATGGTTTCTCATAATATTAATAATTCTTATACAACATCAGCTAAATAGATATTTTGTTGCCAAAATGGTACATTAATTTTATTTTCATTCTTATCCAAATCAAAGCAAACTGCATTTGATATCAACAAAAAAAAAGATTTTAGAGAAGTACATTAGTAAGCTTCGATTATTATTGAATTTGTTCTGGGAGTTCTGTTTGTTCTATTCTCCAACTGAAATTAGCTACATCAAAACAAAATTTTAAAAAATGGTGACATTATCACCATACTACTACAACTGAGACAAGAATTCTTTAAAAAGTTCAATAATTTTCAATTATGATATTAAATATATAAATACATGGAGAATACATGAGATCTATTCTCAAAATTGATCTACCTGCATCAAATCAGAATTCTGTGGATCACATATTACAATCTGTGCAACCAAATACCATAAAAAGTCCCTATGATATTGTGCTTTGGTGAACTATAAAAAATGTTTACCAGTGCCACTCTCTCTGAATGATAGGGACTCTGTGATCTGCAATTTATTATAAATGTCATAAATTGAAAGAAAGGAGGTAAGGAGGTTAATACTGAACTGTGACACTAAGATCTTCAAATTTTAAGACATTATAGAAAACTTTCCTTTTCCATGTAACTACATCACGATGAATGATTATCAATCAAAGTATACTGCTAATTAATAATTAAAATAACCAGTCTTTTTCATTTTCCTTTTTAACCTTTGATACAGGTAATTTTAAGCTGCAGTTCATAATTTGTGTCTGTTTAAATTGTGCTTAACTGAAATAAAAATTGTGTAACATCATAAAAAGTTGATTTTCTATAATACTCATTGAACACAAACAAGAACCTCTGGATAAGTCAAACATTTTTCCTATTTCTCCTATTATGCATTCTTATTTTTTCAAATAATTTTAAGTACTAAAAGAAAAAGTAATATTTTAAAATTTTAGTTCTAATTTCATTAAATTAATATGATGGCTAATAATATTGATCTAAAACTTATTTTTTAAATGATATAAATGGAATGGTTTAATTATTTATTTTATTGTTTACTTAAATTTTGCAACACTTTACTATTTCAATAAACTATATGGTCACATTTGGTTTGTTGGAGTGAGGATATTGATGTTGATATATTAAATTGTTTATATTTTTAAGGTATATTTAATAATTGATTCAGATAGTAGAATATTGATAATATTCTTTTTTTTTTTTGGATGATTTTACATCGCTACTCTAACCTTCTTGCATATACTAAAAGTCAGTACTGTATTTAAATATCCATAACCAATAGAAATTTTATTCAAAAAATATTTTTATTCAATATTTTCATATAAAATTGCAAATCTGCTACAATATTGAGGTTTTTCCTAAACTTGCTACAAAGCTGAAATTTATCCTTTACAAAACAGATCTTTGATTATCTGTTTCCGGATTGAATATGATTCCCTATATCCAGATCAACAAACTATGATTAAGAAAATTTTCTCTTTTATTCAACAATTATATGGGAAATTCTTATAAATATTGTAACTCTGGTTTTAAATGAGAGCCCATTCAGCCTCATTTTTAGAGTGCTTACTGCAAACATAAGGAGCTTAGTACTGAAGCTTGCAATTTCGATTCTTTGAAACTTTATCAGAGTGCATACATGCAGTTTTAGGATCTCCTTTTTCTAAAAACCAAAATTGAAGAATTTTTCTCCTAGAAAATCCATTTGGAAAGCTCACTGCTCATGGTAATTTAGTCAAACATGGACGTTATCGGAAGACATTCATGAACACACACAATCCAATTCTAAATATTAGCCATGGGAATAGTTCCATATCTCAATAGTTTTGCTTCTGTTATTTATATATTTGTTTCATTGTGTTCTTCTTAAGCATAACTAAGTCTGTCATGGAATATTTTTATTCAGTGCAGTTTTATCAATAACAAAAAAATATGTTGCCTACTGATCTCAATTCTATTCTCTGGTTATCAACTTTATAATTAAAAGAAAATTATTTAAAATGCTAGATAACTATTTAAATTTCTTTGTGATTACTATGCTGCTAATCATTTCTTTTATATTACTGAATATGAATGTAGAATTATATAATAGGTAAAGATAATGCCATTTCAAAATCTTGTCCTTATGCTGAGATAATAAGACAGCTCACAACTATTACAGATTTTTTGCTGCCACTGTATTTTAATACTAAAATTGTTTGCTACCTCTATGTTTTAATAGTAAAATTTGCCATCTTTAATCTTAGATTTTTTTTTCCCCAATTAAATAAAACAAATTTTACTTTTGAAAAATAGTAGCAATAAAAATTTTTAATATTTAGCAGCTATGAAATAATATCCAAACATTTTAAACAATGTTTTTATTTTGTTAAAGTCTACCAACATATAAACCATTTCAAGCAGCTCTTCCACAATAATTATGTAAGATAATTTTTTTGAAAATTTAGGACTGCTCTCCATTTCATATCTATCAATGTGGATTAGTAGATTATTGCATATTGCTGATCATTTATTTATTATCAATCAGGATTTTCAGAATTGGAAATCAATCGGTATTGCAAAACCTGTAATTGTAATATGAGACTTTTAACCAGAGAAGACTATCTTAATAAAATTTGTTATTATCAGTGGTCAGCTCTGGTTTCAAGTTTCTTATGCATCAGTTTTTAGCAACATTTTACCTCTTCACTGTCAGGACCTTTGAGCAGGCCCCTACCTACCAGGCATAGTGCCTAGTCAAATGGGTTCTAATCCTTAAAGTGGGTGGAAATTGCCTGATCGCCAAATGACAGTGGTCCAAATAGAGTCCATCCTGGCTGCAGCACAGAGAATGTTTTTTTTAAATTTACTGTTCTTGTTAATAAACTATGTTTTATTGGCACTACATTGCACACCAGTGTTATACTGATAAGGTAGGTGAGTAGTTCATGGTTATTTTTTTAGCCTAATGGGTTATGCAATCTTAGCCAAAAGAGATATTTAGAGGAGGGGGAAGGGGATAAAACAAGGAGGTTTGCCACAAAGAAATAAGTGTCACCTTTATAAAAAATAATAATAGTAATAATAATTTTTGTTTGGCCAAAATAAAACACAGACTCTTCTTGTTGCATTAGGAGACAGGACCTGACCTTAATTCCCCTAATAAAAAGGCTCAGTCATAAAAAAAAAAACTGAAAGAGATGTGTTAGTACATGAGACAATACACTTAAGTAAACTTAAAATATGTAATAATAAATAAATATATTTATATACATATATATATATCCTTCTATATATATAAAAAAAGTAATGGTTTGGAAATGGACCAATGAAAATCTGTGCAGATACCGCGAAACGTATCTGATTGATCAGAGCTTTCTGACTTTTCTTACGGGGAATTAACATGAAAGTAGAGAATTTAGATAGGATGGGCGCTATTGGGGGGTTACCAAGGGGAAAAGACCCGGGTCTGTCACTAAGTTTGTCGCCAACTTGGCGATATATCACCAAAATTAGCTGCCAAAAGTGGTGCCAACTTGACGCTATTTCCAGTATTTCGCCAAATTTTCATAGACTCCCATTGAAATCAAATAGCGTTTACTCGCTTGCAAAAAATCAACAAATTGAGATACTGCAATGCAACAAAAATTAATATTAGCTTATGAATAGAGCTTAATTGAACTATTTACATTATTTTTAAGCACAAACACTAACTATTTACAATATTCGTAGCACTATATATACAATTGGTACTTGTTAGTTATCCTGTTGACCAAATTACTGTCGCCAAATTCATATATATTAAACGAGCAAGGGATTTTCCCGATTATTCATATATATTAAACGAGCAAGGGATTTTCCCGATTATGAATGATATAGTAAACGACTGGGAAGATTTTCACGAGACTTGCCACCTATACTAAGTCGAGCACGAGAAAAAGATCTAGCTAGGTTACGAATACAAGAAAATTCGTTTTTACAGGGTAAAACAAACTCAGCGCTGAAAATGTTTTTTGTTATAAATGGAAAAATACTCAAACGATTTACACGAAACGTGTTGCCCATACTAATTCTAGCACGAGAAATCCATCTAGCTAGGTTTCGAATTCGGGAAAGGTCATTTTGATCTATTAAAACAAACTCAGCACTAAGAGAGCTTGACTAGGGCGCGATTACGTGGGGTGAGTGCAGCGAGCAGGGGGGCCGAGCCCTCCTGGTAATATATATGTATATAAATGTATATTCCTAAAGAACTAGGCAGCCCACCTGAATTAAAAGAATTTATTATTTATGCCTAAAACGGTGGGTGCTACATGGACTCAGATAAGAGGAAATAAAATATTAAGTCTATAAGTATAAATTAAAATTTAAATGTGTTGAGCCAGATGAAAATTATGGACAATGTAAGGTAGAGAATAATTAATAAATAGGATAATTATGATAGTTACACTTACGGGAAAAGTATAGAAATAAGTAAAGGAGATAGACATGAATGGAGCAATAAAAGTTATAGTACATTAAAATTCATAAAGATACAAATAAATGTAAATATATTGCTTAAAGGTGTGTAAAAACATACATAAAAACATTTAAAAACACATTAAAGTCCTTTTAAAACCAAAACGTTTTCAACCAAACTCACTTGGTCTTCATCGGTGAAAAACTAATAGTTAAGTTGTTGTCTCTTCGCGTGTCTTGTTTGCCCGAAACAAACCATTTTACTTCAAGGGTGTGGAATATAATATGGGATGGGAAAGGTCATTCAACATTTCAAAAACAAATACAGGTTAATCAATCA
Organism: Maratus michaelseni; assembly: GCA_963931845.1. NCBI lineage: Eukaryota > Metazoa > Arthropoda > Arachnida > Araneae > Salticidae > Maratus > Maratus michaelseni. The sequence continues at coordinate 158,038,152 of OZ007589.1, read as the reverse complement.
TGTATTAATTCTTTCCAGACTGCATGGATATCATATGATAATACATCGTTACAGACTATTTCATATTTAGATATTATTTCCAGACTCTCTTATGATAGCTTCCTGGTGATTACTTGTGCAGAATATAATTTTGGATCCATTGAAATCTACTTTTATAGGTTCAGTTTGTGCTAATCTTGCTAACACAGTGTGTGGTCTATTTAATCTCAGATCTGCTTCATGTTCTTTTATTCTGTCCTGAAATTTCCTCAATGTCATACCTATGTACATAAAATCTTTATTATCTTTCTTGAATGGTATAATATATACCGCTAATCTATTGATAGCCTGGATTGGTTCAATTTTCCTGTTTAACAAAATTCCAAACTTAAAGAGGGAATTCCTCATACTTTCAAAAAATTACATTAATCGCAGTACATTAATCCCCCCCCCCCCTTGAAATGTCGCTCCCGGAAGGAGATTTTATGCTTTTAATGGTTAAAAAGTTAAATTCCCCCCACCCCCCCTCCAGAACTCTACATTGTCCTACCCCGGAACCACAGAAATCCCTCCCAGAGAAAAGAGTCTGAATTCAACACTGACTGCCAAGTAAACGGTTAACTGAAAAGATTACACTAGTGGCCAAAATTAAGGAAACACTTGTGAAATAATGTTTTTTTGAAATTTAATGGCTTTTCTACATTTTCTTTTAGTAACACTTAAGATTATGTATCACTGGAAAGATAAGATAATCAAGAACATCATGCAATACAGTTTGTTCAATTATTAATATTTTTTCAAAATTTACAGCCAAATAATAAGAAAAAGTCAGTAAAACTTGTTTAGATTGATGTGAAGTATTTTATCTCTGTGTTTTATAATTACTATGAAATTGGTAAAATTTTATGTATTCTTTCAATTATTAAACAAATAATAATAATAAAAAAAAAACATTGCAAACAGTTTTTTGCTTATCTGTATAGAAGACTAACAGTCATGAAGAAACTCAAAGACAAATTGAAAGAAAATTAACCAAATGATTTTATGTCGCACAAAACAAGATTGGTAAAGACAGTAAAAGGTGTATGAGAGCAAATGATAATAGAAAAGTAAAGAGTCTGTGTTTAGGTAAAATAATAATAATAATAATAATATCAATGCATACAAAATGAAATGGTGTACTGTAAAATGTGAAGTAAAAGCAGAGTACAGTTTTGTGCAGAATGCAGATTTTTTTTGTCCAACTACTAAAATTCTACAAAAAACATTTTTAACAATCAAATGATGGTTGAATAGATTTAACTGAGCTAAAATGAACATTAACTAGATATTTACATGAGTTTATGCATTATGCTTTGAGTTAATGCACATTAACTCAAATAGTGGGGCCGTGTTATTTTGTGTGATGAGGATGAGACAAAAATTTCTCTGTTGGATAGCAATGGTATAAAATATACAAGCAGAGGGTTCGAAAAAGATTTGCATTCTGATTGTATTACACCTTTCATGAAACACCCAATATGTGTTACCTCGTGTTGAGTGTAAGGTAAGAACATAATTTGTGTGACTAATGGGAATATAGTTGTAAAAAAAATACATGAATGAAATACTTGAACCCAAAGTGAAGCCTTCCATACGTGATCTTATCCAAGATGATGAAGTATTTTTATTTCAACAAAATTCAGCTTGATGTTATTGCTTCAGTATGCAAAAAGTAGTTTCCATATAATCCCATCCCACAACTACAATGGCCTGAGAATTGCCCAGATTTTAACTCAATTGAAATTGTAAGAAGACAACTAAAGAAACATATTTATCATATTTATCAGAAATATCTCTACATCTAAGCCAAGTTCACTCAAATAAGAATTAACTGGCTGGGTGGAATTTTTTGTAATGCTAATTTTCTCCATAACTTTGTTTTCTTCTTGACAACTTCAATTAAAATATTAAAATAGAAATATACTTCTGGCAAATATTGCATCATATTCTGGATTAAATTATCTTTCCATTGATATGCATTTTTTTTTTAATTAAGTGTCATTATGAACTATCAAACTTTAGAAATAAAGTTTTTCCAAAAAGTTTCCATAATTTTGGCTATTACTGTAGGTATAGATTATCCTTGGCAAACATTGCCCCTCAAGGCAACAGGCCTGATATGCTTTCAGACAATCGGCTCTGGCTGTGTACTGTTTGTTTCAGATCTAGTTGAAAAGATGAGAGGTGAACAGTTGCGTAACCAATGTATAAGGTTCCATGGTCCCTGCACATCACAGATTGTTGAATTCCTGCTTAGCACTCATTCCTGGCTTAGAACTTCGCATAACCTGCTTAGAAGGGCAGAAATAAAGTAGAAGTAGGTTTGGGGTAGGGAAAATTGTTGAGAATGGTACGTGTAGTGTTCATACTACATCCAATAGTCCTGTCCAACCCTACCTTGCCCGTGGGTTCAGACCAAGTTCCCAGCTCCCTGCAACTGTCTTTATAACCTTTCTCGACCTGGCTTTGTACTGACTGTAGTTGGTGGTAGTACTTGAGACTACTGAGCAGCCCTTACCTGTCAGGCTGAATGCGTAGCTGAATCGATCCATCTGTACACTGGAATGTTTTCTTGAGAACAGATAAGAAATACTATATTGGAAATTCAAATGAAGTTCTTGAGTGTGATTGGTTGCAATTGCTAAATTAATAAATATTTACTTGGTAGAAACATTTTTATTTTATTTATATTTTTTTGGTTGAAGCATATCATTAGGTCTAAAGGTGAAAATTCTTTGCAGCTAATTGGTTAAAAAATTCATAATTAAAGATATAGGAGGTGTTTAATTCTAAATCTCTCTCATACATTAAAATTTTTTATATTGTAGTATTTGTGAGAAAATTCTCACATTGCTTTTATTCCCAATTGCCATTCTTTGGCAATTTTAATTTTGCTGATCTGATTTATTCTATTTCTAAATATGGCTATTGTATTTGATTTACTGATGAACATGTATCTGTTTCCCCGGCACATGCTGTGCTATTTTCCCATCACTTGAACCCATTGGAAGTTGTCCATTGATTGGGAATTGCTTTTGATGCTGTGCAGATAGTTTTCCTCTTATGGTAACTAATTTCGCTTCTCTGGTTGACATTTTTTCCTTTGTGATGAAGCACAAATTTTGTCAATCAAAATCTCAGAGGTGTGGTTTCCTATAAATGTGATTGCACCAGTTATGGAGGTTTTCCAAATGACATAATAGCATGTTTTTTCTCTTATTTACTTATTAAAATATTCTTTGGTTTCAAATTCAAATAGGATTTGATTTCTGATATTTGTCATTGTCATACTTTTGATAAATGATTTTTAAAATTACTTTTTATCACATTTGGAAGCCCCATCAATACCATTTATATACTACTAGCATGCTACGCCCGCTGTGCTGGGCCATTTTTCTAAATGTACCTTAAATCAAACGAAATGGCTTTGTATTTTAAAGGAATGTGGATCTTCACCTACAGATGCTACCTTAGTAAATATTTTCAAACGAACCTTGAATCAAACGAATTATATCAATGGATTTGAGCATATATTTTAAAGCAATATGGACGTTCACCTGGATTTTCCTTCAATATTGCTGTAAACGATATGACCAACATTGCCTTATATTATATCATACATTGGACAAAATTTGGGCTAAAAGAAGCAACTCATTTAGTTGATCATTTATAGTAGAGTTTGGTAGGGAATGAGGCCATTATGAGATTATGACAACAGGAACTAACATGTTCTCTAGTCAACATACTACTAAAAGAGAAAGCATTACAATGATTGCATAGATTGAACATTGAACTTAAATAATGTTCGTGTGATTCATTTTTGTCTGTAAGTTCTTGAACTCCGTCCCTCTTTTTTGTCTCCATGTGAGATTCTGGTAACGTAAGTACAATCTCACTCTATGTTACATTATATTTCGCAATATACATCCTCTTCTGGCAGGTCTACTACGGTTTTTCATCTTTCGATTCCAGCAGAGTGAATACAGTGAAAATTGTAATACATTGTTTGCACATAAAAAACAGTGTTTAACTTTCATATTTAAAAAAATGGTGAAACATAAAAAAGTGAATTTTTAAAGCTGAATATGAATAAAAATAAAATGACACCATTTTCACTGTCTTTCCATTTTTTAGACCAGTTGCATTCGTGTAACCATTAATCTGAAAAAAAAAAAAAAAAAACCAATGATTAACTCTGGTTGAAGAATAAACCTCTAGTTTGTATCCTATAAAATTTTCCTTATTTTCCATAATCTTGCCGTCCAAGTTTGACGTCAAACATTAGAAGTGCTTGAAACGATATGATTACTAATGTACCAGAGTTAGTTACAAAACGAAGTTATTTACACGTCAAGCTATGTTCCATTAAATAATGTCAAATTACTGTTAATTCAATTATAGATCTTTCATTAACAAAATTCCATACCTTAAATAAAACTGACAATGGTAAAGTTAGTTATGCAAAATGTTTAGTAATATTATTTTTGGTGAATACTTAAACCTAAGATTTTTTTGCATTTCTCTAAAGAGCATAATAACACGCAGAAATAAATTCATTTCTCACTATGTTTAGCTGCTAGGGCTGTGTGTAGGTCAAAAAGGCTTTATAATGATCAAAAAATTATGTAATCAGAATTTCAGGTACTCGTTTTTTCTTATCCAGCCTGAAATGATAAATCGACAAATATTATTTATTCCATTCGCCACCATTGACATTACAAAAATTTTCTGTACATTGAAAGCGCCAAATCGGTGGCTGAGATGTTCTGCTGTCAAAGCTGGCATACGGGAAGTGCTGGGTTCAAACCCCTGTCGCGCTCGTTGACCTAACCGTTCGGAGTTTTCTGTGGTTTTCTTCGAACCTTGCCATAAATACGGGTTCCTTAGAAAGACCCCCACGGAGGGCACTCCACCCAGGGTCTATATCCCTCGTGTAGATAATCGGCCGTCATAAAATCAACCAACCGTACATTGGAAGCATTGCTTTTTGGATAAAACTTTGCTTCATAATGAAAAAACCCCATAAATTTAGCAATCGCTAATTTCAAAAGTCGTCTAATCTTCTGTAATCTGAATCGTCGTCCAGAGTAACCTTCAAACATAAACGAAACATCCAACAATATAGTAAAAATGCCAACTGGCAGGTGACCGGAATACGGACAATTAGTCCAATGTCTTTTTAAAACCTTCCTGAAAGGGAAGATATGTAGAAAAAACTACAAAGAAATGACGAATCAAAAAGAGCATCGAAAATTAATTTCAGCAAATAATTTTTATTGCAAAATGTAGCCTTTTGTGATAGTAATAATGCATAAATGCACACATCTCCTTAAGAATATTCTTTGGTTCCGAACTTTTGAAACAGTGAATATTTCTATAAGTGAAATTGGCGATATATTAAAAAAATCTATATATTTAAAACTCTAAGCGATTTCTTTCGACAATCCGTGAGAACAACCTACTGCATCAAATTACATCATTCTTTTTTTAAATGAAAGACAGTTGGACACAAATTTGTTATCGTACGTTCGTTTGTTCGAAAATTTAATAATTAGCTGTAATTTTCAATTAAACATTTACTTCTGCTTATGACGTCATAAAGACGGCAACTCCCACTTTTGAGGACATACAGTTTATACTCTGAACTCTGTGGTTCGCCAATCTTTTGACATTAGCTAATATCAACTAGGTAATATTTTAACATTGTAGTATAAAATCTTTAAAAAAAAAAACTTAATTAGCTAGAATATAATCATAATAAAATGTCTAAACGTAAACATATCAATATGAATAACAAATCTCACGTAAAATGTTGCAATTTAAATGATTCCAATTGAAACAAGATTTGGAGAGTTATCCTTGACCCCCAGCTAACATAAAAGTACCTATTTTATTTTATTTATTTACACACATATTCAAATTTATTATAAAACACCAGGTTGCCATACAAAGCAAAAATCGTCATTTAGGCGCTAAAAAATAAACCAGGTGCGTCTGCGATATATGTACCGATTTAATCAAAATTGTTTTGGTTGCACCGCATATTGCAAAATTAATTAAATCCATGATTATTGTTTCTTTCTCAGATTAAAAATAAGAAAATTGGTACTTCTCTATTATCCCATCGACCACTTTTCATAACAAAAAACTATCGCCAAACTGTAACGCCAAATAAACTGGAGAACGTTGCCATTGGAATATCAAAATAAATAAATAAATAAAATACATGAATTTAAGGACACAATTGTTATTTTAATTAGTGAAATAACTAATAAATCAGTAAAACATAATGAAAAATAGACGCAAATGTCGAATTAAAAACTACTTGATGACGTAACAAACACATATAATGCTTCTGACATCAAGTAAATCGGACTGCATTTTTGGCATTTAATTTTACAGTTTGGCGATAGTTTTTTGTTATGAAAAGTGGTCGACCGGATAATGGAAAAGTACCAGAAAATTTAATGTTTAACGAAATTCAATTATTTGATCGATCGCAAATGTTGGTTTTTTTCCGTTATACCAACACCCTGCCATACATGTAAATATATGCTTGGTGACAATGGTGTCCGTATAATGGAAAAGTACTCAAATTTTTCTTAGTTCGGGCTATACCAAAAACAAACATTTTACAGGTAAATAAAAAATCGCCGAAAATGGTTGCTTCATCAGCTGTTATGACAGCAAAGTTGGATAAAATCTAATAACCTGAATTTTACAACGTTTATGCGAAACACCACAGAGAACACACGCTATTTTTATATAAGTAGGGTATATTTAAACGAATAAGAGAACTAACAACCTTCAATAATATAATGCATGAAAAAGTGAACAAATAAGTGATTCAGCAAATCATAAAAATATGTATTTCTTATTACAACTATAAAATACAGAAAAATATTCTGGTACCATCAAAAATATTCATTATCCCGTCGTCCCATTAAGAAAAAGAAACTATATGCAAATTAGGTACTTTTCGGCTAGCCGGCGCCAGTAAAATATATATATATATATATATATATTATATATATATACATAATAATAAACTCCAATCGAAAATTACTTGCAGAACCATTATCACAAAAGCTAACTAAAATCTATAAACCACATAAATTCAATACTAGAAAAACAAACTATATACATTATATATTTGTATATATGTATGTATATTCTATATATATATATATATATATATATATATACTTCATTGGTGCCCTGCTAACCGAAAAGTACCTCAAGTAATTCGCCAAACTGTAGCGCCCAATAAACAAACGGAAGAATGTTGCCATTAAATCTATAATAATAATAAAATAATTAAGAAAAGTCCCATTTACTAAAGTATCATTTATCAGCAACTTTTAACAATAAAATTTACAATATATTAATGAAAACAGATTTTTTGATATTTATTTATTTACATTATTTCTCTTAATTATGGAAAAGGAATAATCATCCTGATTATGTAAAGGAATGAAGAAACCATACAAATAAATTACACTTGAAAACATTAAAAATCTCCTTTATCTGCAGATTGATTTATTATTGTAAGAAAAATTCTTCATCTTTACATAAAAATTTATTAGCTTAAAACAATGGATGCGTTTCAGAAGATATGGATTTGAAACGAACAATGATTAAAGAAGACATTTTAAAAATTTTGATCAAAACATTTTAAAACTTTTTTTTAACGTCGAATTTCGACGGTGCGTTTGGGGATGCAATGCACATGCGCATAGGAGCTCATTCGGTTGCATTATCACAGGGGGGGGGGGGGGGGGGATGTGTGCCTTATTTAATATGTTCTTTTATTGACTGAATATGAGACGAACGTAGGGATATACTGTTTGTATGATACTTCATAGGTTCAAGAAATTTTCTTTGTTGCCGTGAGGAATAGGGCAGTAATGTCAAACTGATTTGCATTTTGTTTACGGATTGTTTGTTTGGAGTTTGCATCGGAAATAATAATGTAATTCACAGGGGGAAATTTTTTTTTAAATAAAATATTTGAAAGATTGTTTCATAAGTACCTCTACTTATGTAATAAAGAAGCTTATTTTACTAATATTGTTATTGTAATTTTTTCCATCAAGTTTTGACAGGTACCATCTAGTAATAAAATAAAAATAAAAGAATAGACAATATTCGCTGGTCTGAGTTTGAGGCTATAAAAATAATATGTTTGGTGAAAACAAACCGGCATGTTTCCGTAGTAAATTTTTAAATGCCTAAAATTTAAATATTTTACAATATGCGTTTGAATGGCAGACATTCATTAAAATTTAAATATTTGATCCCATATTCATAACAATAACTGCTATTTATATAATTTGCATTTGGATATAAAAATTTACTCCAAAAAAGATCTTGTATACAGGAAAAACACTATTATTGCTAATACCGCTCAAGCTGATGTCACGCTTATGCATTTTTGGCTTAAAATCACATTGCTTGGCGACAAAAGTAAGATCAAAACCGTACATAAACAAATAACATGTAACTCATAAATGCAGTCATTTTTACAATTACATCTGCTAGTTCCTCCTGTAAGACACATGATAGGGGAGTTATATATAAAAAAAATTAACAGAAAGAAAAAAAGGAAAAAAAATGTACTCATATTTTATTAAATAAAATTATCAGATGCATCTCTGTTAACATGACGCAAACGATAAATCGCCAAATATTGACTTAATCTGAATTGCAATCTCATGCATTGCAAATATTTTTAAGCATTATAAACATTCCTTTTGGGTTTAAATTAAATATTATGCCTCATTAAAACAGTTTTTTTTTCTTTCTTTTTCATTTTTTTGCGGGAAGGGGGGGGGGATTTTAAATAAAATTAATAACAGAATTTTTCTTTTATTTTTCTATGTGTTTTCATTATTTTCTGATATATCTGTTTCAATTCTTTCGCCAACAATAATGGTCGCCAAAAAAATTACCTATGGTAACCTTATCGTCCAAAATAACAGAACTTTCCATCATAATTCTATAACTAATATACGTAGAACTATGTGTTATATACTAAAACCTTCCCTGAAAAATTATCTATCCAACAGTGCAAGTTCCATCAAATTCCATTCAGCAGAACTCAAGTTATAAAGGAACAGAACGAAATTTCCGTTTGTGTTTTATATATATAGTAGATGACAGTTTAAAATTTAATGGTGTTATTTGTCTAATGGAAGGTCATAATGAAGTTGTCATATTCTAAATTTCTAAAATGCTGTTCTAGTGTTCTTTAAAAATGAAAGTTCATCACAGTTTTAATTTTATTAATCCGAGGGATTATTAGTTAAAATCCCGTTCCTTTAAAATCATGAGTGGCCAGTAGGGAGTCTTCATCTCTTCAAATTTTAAGAATAAATAAAGAAGATATATTTAAATTAAAGAGCTGTCTTCTTTTGTCTTGTCTTCATGTTCTATCAATCAAGTAAGAACTTTCTTATTTTTGACTTTCTCAGTAGTTACCATAAAAGAACAGCACTAAGGTGCTTAGGATTTTTGCATCCATTTATAAGTTATTAATTTGCAATTGCAATTAGTAATTTAAATAACGATAATGCCTTTTTTAAAATTATTTATACCACAGTATTATTGAAATACTTTTTATTATTTCAAATGTAGGTTATGGAAATGGTTTCTGCATTTTCCCCTCTTATTTATGCTGGAATTTTTGCAGCTACACTCTCCTCTGCCTTAGCAAGCCTTGTTAGTGCCCCTAAAATTTTTCAGGTAAGTGTTTGCTACTTTGTCAATTGCATCAATTTCAATATGTTTTTCTCCTGAACATTCTTTGGAGATTTTTTTTCTACTCTTGTGAAAATGTAGATTTATTATTAATCCAAGATTTGTGTAGATTCATGTTTAAACTTTTGTTACTTTTTAAATTGTGTATATGTTAAGTTTTCAATATGCATGGTAATACTGGTGTTACTTTTTTAGGCCTTGTGCAAAGATAAATTATTTCCAGGCATTCACTTTTTTGCAAAAGGATATGGGAAAAATAATGAACCTCGAAGAGGTTATCTGTTAGCATTTTTAGTTGCCCTTGGATGCTGTGCTATTGGTAAGAAAGCTATGTAATGTTTGTAAAATTTCCTTACTTATTAGCTCTTTTTCCACCTTAAAAAAATACATAGTCAATTTTTCCTCAAATTTTATACCTACACTTGTTTTATTGGGATTTTTCTTCAGTAAATATACATATATATATATATATATATATATATATATATATATATATATATATATATATATATATATATATATATATATATATATAATATATATATATATAAATATATATATATATATTGTAATTGATTACAATTACAAAATAGATTTTGTTGAAACTAAATTATTGCTATTTAGTATATGAATTAAAAAACAGTTGAGTGGTTACAGTAAGTTGTTAAATAAATTAAATATTCGGTTGATGCATAAGTTCATAGTGTTTTCTTCAATAGGGCTACACAGTAATGTTTAATTTATTGTCTGCTACCTGTTATTCATTATTTAGAGTGCTGTGCTGTAGTATTTGTAAAATTTTCTTACATATTATCTTTTTTAACCCTCAAAAAGATACATACTCAATTTTTCATAAAATTTTATACCTGTACTTTTTTTTTTCCCTCAGTAAAAAGAATTTTTGTAATTGATAGGAAATACAAAGTAGATTTTGGTAAAACCAAATTAGTGCTGTTTAGTATGAATTGAAAAACATTTGAATGTTTACAGTAAGTCAAGTTAAATAAATTAAATATTGGGTTGATGCATATGTTCATAGTGATTTCTTTGATGGGGCAAAACTGAAATGTTTAATTTAATGTCTATTATCTGTCATTCATTATTTAGAGTGTTGTGTAGATCTTGATTTTTTCTTTTTTTTTTTTTTTTGGAAGAAAGAGGGGGTGCTGTTTTTAGATCTGAAGATAGTGTAGTGTGTGGCAGAAAAACATGAACACTTCTGTCAGATTACACTTTTTTAATTTAATAGAGGAGCAGCTGAGGTGGCTTGAAAGAAAAATAATCACAAGAAAATAATACTGTCATTCCAAAGATGGCCACTTTGACATGAACAATGTGCCATATTGAAGAAGACTATAGGGATTTGATAACCTTCAGAATTTTATCATCCATATATGAGCCATTCTCCCATAATTTTAACTTTCAAGAATAAGAAACTTGTAAAATTCAACTTAATGAAATAGCATTTTTAAACTTCCAGTTTTTGTTAAACTTTCTTGTTCTTGTTGTTATAATTAAACATGTTCTTTTTCTACATTAATGTTTAATATTGTACTATCCTTGTGAGACCCTTACCATCCATTTAATAGTGAAATAAAACAGGTACAGTAAGAAAAAATTAGGCAAGTATTTTTAGGAAAGCCATGTTAAGCCTAAGTGGTCACCACAATGTTCATTGATTTTTAACACCAGTTACTTACATGAAACTAAATAACAAAAACTTTTTATTTTACCTCTAAAAGTTCAGAAATAAATCTTGGGGATAGTAAGACTGCCAATAAAGCAACAATGCTTGAAATTTATATTTAAATGCTGATTTTAGTTCTGCAGAAATTTTTTTGTCAAAGAGCTGCAGCCTTTTATTTTCTAGCATAGTTTCGTATGAAAAAAAAAGTTAAAAAGATCTTTTTTGCTGCATCAGGAGTTATTTTCTGCATAATTTTAGCAAAAGAGATGGTAAGGTAAGGAATCTAAAATCCCAGGGCAGAGTTAAAAAAATAATAAAAACCATAAAAATGTGTGCGGCCTAATTTTTGTTATATATTTATATGAAGCAAATAGTTCCAGTTTCGTTAAAAAGTTATGTACAACTATTTTTCTTGAAACAATTTTATCTAGACTCCAAACTTGAAAATCAGCATCAGGGACAATGGATGGTAAGGAATTTAATGTTACATTTTGAACCCCAAAATTGTTCAACACATATTCACCTCTTTAATAATGTTATACAATCATACAATGGCATGTTTTATAATATAAGAAATCAAAAATATGTACTAAAATGAAAATTATTATTAAAGGACTTATCGCTTATATCCTAAGATTTCTATATATATGAGCTAGCACAGCAGCCTCCAACTTCATTCCCAGATGGGAAAATATTGGTGCCAAGTCTACTTATTTGGTGCATTTATTGACATCTTATTTGTTTTGTTTGGTTTATCAAAAAATACAATATTGTGTATAAATTTTAAATAAAAAAGTATTATATAGTAATATAATTGTATAACTATTTTTCCACAATTGCATTAAAATATGGATTAATCTTCTTTCATTTTGAGTTTTGGGTAATTTCTGTTAAAGTTTATTGAATATGTTTTGACCAAAATTATTTTATGAGGTTTGGCTCAAGTATAATCCAATCCGTGCATAACTCTAAGTGAATTTGACCAAATGTTTGCCTGTATGGGATTGTTGGAAAGGTTTTACTTCTCTTGCAAAGTTTTGTTTTTCAGTAGTGTCCTTTTAACATGAAGTGATTTAGTTATGGATAATATAGCAAATATTGTATTAAAAAGTTCATGCTTCTATAAGCAGATACATGAAATCTTTTTCTTTTATTTCAGTATCAAACAATTTTCACATTATCATCATTTATAAAATCTGTAATTATACATGAAAATTATGTTATCTACAAAAATGAATGAATTGACTATCCTTGTTTAATTTTCTTTTCTGCTTATGTAAATATCAACAAATATTCAAATCAGTATGTAATATAGCTTTTAACTTTTCTTTATGTAGGTGATTTAAACGACATTGCTCCATTAATTTCAAATTTTTTTCTTGCGGCCTACTGTTTGATTAATCTGAGTTGCTTCCATGCAACTTTTGTGAAAGCACCAGGTATGTAATTATTTTCTGTAATGTAACATTATATATTCGCTATTTATCCTTGCATTGTTATGTTAAATCCTTGATCTGTGTATTTTGTTTCCCTTTTTGTAATTTTGCCTTAAGATAAATTGTTTTAGTTTAGTAACTCATCTGATTTCAATTCCCTTAAAAAAGCCTGTCTTAAGCATTGAGATTTTAAAAATTACAATTAATTATTTAATTTAAAAAATTTTATTGATTTTTCACTTTCTTGTACTTTGAATAGTCATTAATTTCATCATTTTATTGTATTATACTTTTTCTATTAATTGGCTAAAAATTATCTGTTCATAGAAATATTTATGTCAGCATTATTTACTAGATCTATCGTTTAGAGCAGTAATTTTAGCAATGAAGATTGAAAAAAAAAAAAATCAGCCCATAAGACTGCCAAGTTTTGACGAGTTCAAACTACAGGGTGGCTACAAAATTCTGTTACACTCCAGAAAATAAGAATTAAATTTAATTGTTTGGTAAAACAATTTATCTATATATTTTTGTGATTGGCAATTTTCTGTTAGTGCTAACGATTTTTGTATAAATTAAAAATTATTTTAAAGATGAAATTCAAAAGGACAAGGATTAAATAGCTCTTTGAATATGTATTTTCTGCAGGTAAAATCTTTAAGCAAATAAAATGCCTTGGTTTTAATAGGACATTTATATGTAGAACTATAAATCGATTTTTGGATACTAATAGCTGTAAAGGTTGACCTAGGTTTGGTTGTCCACGCTCAGTTTGTACAAAAGAGTGCATCAAAAGAATTCATGAAAAGATATGAAGAAATTCACAATGTTCTGCCAATAATGCAGTTCAACATCACTGCAGAAGAGAATGTGAGGCATGGTGTTTTATGCATGTCATCATAAATTAAGACCTGAGTTTTCACCCTTATCGCAAAAGAAAAGTTCAGGGTTTGACTGCTACACAAGTAATACAAAGTTACAAAGATGTAAGAAATTGCTAAACGTGCATGGTTACAAAAGTGTTGACAGAATAATATTTTCTGGTGAGAAGCTATTTTACACAGAATGGTGTTATAATGCTAAAAATGATGATGTATGTTCAGCAACCTTCGGGGATATACCTGGAAACCTTCAAACTGTTAAACTTTTTCAGAATAAAAATTCCTTTAGGGTTTGAACTGCAGTGTCAAAGAATAGAAAATTGCCTCTGAAATTCATTAATAAAGGGATAAAGATCAATGTAGAATATTATAAACTGGACATTTTAGCTACACATTTATTGCCACATGTTGGCAAATTGTATCTCAAAAAGAATTGGATATTTCAGCAAAACACTGCACCTTCACATCGAGCCAAATCATCAAAGACTTGGCTTCATGTCAATTGTCCAAAGTTTTATCATGCAAGAAGATTGGCCACCTTCTTTACCAATCTAAATCCTTTAGACTGTTGCATCTGGGATAATTGAGAGGCTAAATTAAATGCTAAACAATAGAGAAGTTTGGACTCTCTCAAAGCTTCTGTATTATGTGAATGGGACAGATTACCTCTTAAAATGATTCATGCCACAGTTGGACAGTGGCATAAGATATTATCTTTAGTATTCTATAGCAACAGTCTATTCAAATGAAATTATTTCAAGGTAAACTTTCATTTCTGATGTTCATCATATTGGTGCATTTATTATTTTCTGTTTTATATCTGAAAAATAAAATGACTCAATATATTTGTAACAGTATTTAGTAGTTACCTTGTAGTATGCATTTAGAAATAAAAACTTTTGTACCTTCATAGGATTAAAAAGAGATGAACAAGTTTATTTGCATATTTCAATAATTTGTTTAAGAATACTATACAATTGATTTCATTATTCATATTTTAGGTTTTCGCCCAGCATTTAGATATTACAGTATGTGGTTGGGATTTCTTGGTGCAGTGTTATGTCTTTTAGTCATGTTTATTATGAATTGGATAACTTCACTTATTACATTTGCAGTCATTCTCTTTCTCTACCTCTATATATATCATAGAAAACCGGGTAAGTTTTCCTTCTGTTTTTCTCTTAATAAAAGTTTTAAAATTAATTATAAAAATTGATATATTCTATTTCTGAAATATTTTGTAAACTTTGAATTTAATTTTAAATTTTTATTCAACTTCCATAAGTGAATTATGATTCTCATATGCTCTATATGTGTATATAAATGTTATATATAATGAATTATCTTTACAACTTTGGTATTCAATGGAAAATGAAAGAAATAAGATAGGAAATTTATGCTGCCTGCACAAAAAGTTTTATTGCTATAAGCTTTTTTTTTCTTCTCTTACAAAATGAAAGAAAATTTGACCAAAATTCATGAGATATATTTAAATTAAACTGTATTTACTAATGACAGTTTGATCATATAACAACTTAAATGTATTCAATGTTGTACACTGTTGTTGCATCTCCAGCAGACTTGTATGAATTTGGGAATTTCAACTGTGTCTCTTATTTTCAAAATATTGATATTAGTGTCTGAAGTAGTGTTGGACAGTGCCGAGATGTTGTAACTGATTCTTTTAATTGTTTGAATATCTTCATTATTTTCATTTATGTCAATTGTTTCTTGATAACTCCATTAAACCAACTGGTTTCCTACATGATCTAATCCAGGGGTCGGCAACCTTTTTCGGCTGTGGGTCACAATCAACCAAAATATGTGTATTAAGACAACGTTTCGGGTCAGTGGTATTTTCATTTTAAAACAGCATTTTTTCAGTGAATAAATAAGATAAATTTTATTGTGGAAATAATCATCATGCGCCTTTTTAAACTTTAAACACAAAAAATAAAATTATAATTATTATAAAAGGAAACATAACTGAATGAACTTTACTCTCTCTTCAATCCCTTGCTGCAAACATAAATGCATTATAACAAATAAGTGCAATTTTCTGTTATTTTATTTCATAGTTTGGAATTTCTGAATTAAAATTAAACCTTTTTAAAGTTTCAAAATAAACTAAAAATATTTTTTCAATAGAATTTTATATATTTTTATATATTTTTTAAAACTTAAGTGGGTCACTTGAAATTATGAAATGGGTCACTCGGTGACCTGCAGGTCATAGGTTGCCGACCCCTGATCTAATCTTATCATTAATCATTTCTGATGGATGAATCGAGACAATCTTTGAAAGTATCAAAGATCAGAAACAAACACCAGACTGTGTTTCTTATAATTTCCTTCCATGCTTTGATTCATATTTAATGCCATGAAGTTGGGTTTATGTTTTTGTTTAAAATGCAGTATGTGCAATGTTCAGTTTGAAATATACTGTACTGAATTTCTTGTTTTTATATAATACTAGCTAACCTGCCCGGCATTGCCCGGGTCTGAGATAATAATAATCTGTTCTATACGAATATGACTGAAATCTGTAATGCTATCGAAATTAAGTCGAATGAGGCAAACCTCGTCGTAATCGGACTCATAGAACCCAAGATTGGAAATCACATCCTGGCGGTCTAAAGTGCAACTAAAATATTTAAGGCTATAGAAATCAAGTCAAATGAGCCAAACCCTGCTGTAATCGGACCCATAGAACCAGAGATACTTCTATAGTTCTACCTTCCACCACCAAGGGACACAATCTGCTCTTGAAGAGGTTTTTTTCAGAACACTCGGCCCAACCAAATTTCCTAGTAGAATTAAAATTTAACCCCCGGTAAACATTGCCAAAATGGCAGAAATCGCGAAAGTGGGTTACGTAAACAATCAGTTTCGAATGGGTTAATGTAGATATTTTTTAAAACCCAACGGTGCATTTTGAAGAAAATGAACGTCTCTATGATTTGGAGTCTATTGTTTGTCCGTATTCACGTTTCTCGAGTCAATGCCTATTTTTAACCCTGGACCGAGAAACGAAAATCGCGTGAGTGAGCTTTGGGAAGAATTTTTTTTAGGGTTAAAATTAAAATTTTTCATAACGGATACCAGATTATAAAAAGCAAAGAGATATAGATCAGGCGCGGTATTTTTAGTTTTTCGTATCTTGTTTATAAACGCCGATTCGAATTTTTAAAGATAGGAGAAATAGTTAAAAAGTGAAATTGACTTACGGTAAAAAACATTTTTGAAAGGGTTAACGTGAAATTTTTTTTAATTAATGCTTTCTGCCTGAACCTGATCAAACATAGATGTCTTTAGGTGTGTTTGTTTTTTGTTTGGTTATTTTAGAGAGCTGATGCCAGATTTTATATATCGCAGAAAATCAGAATTTGCAAAAGTAAGTCTTGCGCACGAATTTTTTTCGAAGGGTTAGTATTCGTATTTTTCTAAAACAAATACAGATATCGAAAAAGGAATAAATGTAGATATTGTCTGGTATTTTTTATTTTTCGTACCTTTCTCTGAACTTCTGATGCGAATTTTTAAAAATTGCTAAAATCGTAAAAATTGCAAAACGGCATACAGAAAATATACTTTTTCGAAGGGTTAATTTTCGTATTTTTTAAAACCAAAGGTAGCTTTGAAAAGGGCAAAGTTAGCTCTTTAATTTGTTGACCATCGTTTTTCCATATCTTTTGTATACCGGTGGATGCAAGGCTCAGAAAACGGGAGAAAATAAAAAAACATGAATTCAATGCTTATTGATTATTTTTTTTCGAAAGGGTTAAATGTAAAATTTTTTCAAACCAACCGGATCGTTTGAGACGTAAAAGTACGTTCTTTGAGAATATGTAGACGGTTTTTCCGTATTTCCAGCCGTTCGCGCATGGCAAATTTAGAAAAACTTAAAAAGAAATTGAATGACTCACGCTTTGTTTCTTCTTTTAACCCTTTCAAGGGGGGTGTTTGCAAGGCGCGAACACTTAACTTTAATTCCAAACTGCCAACTGGCACCCAGAAATTTTTAATAAAATTTTGCTTTTATAATATTCGCAATGAAAAGCTTTTAATCATTTTCAAATAGATTTGTTCGTAAAATCTGGTGTTATTGAAATATTTCAACATTTTAGTAAAAGAAGTACTTTGCCCTTTAAAGGGTTAACGGAGAAATGAATTAATGGCTTCTGGGCCTGCGCGAGCTATTTCCGGAAGAGTGATTTTTTATTTGCGATCTTTGATCAGTTTTTAATTAGTAACTACTCTAATTTTCAAAATATTAAAAATCTGAGGCTCAGGTGCACCAGGAGAGGGTTTGGACTACCTAAATCTAAATTTTCTTCATCAGTTTTTTTCTTAACCATGTCTCTTTTACAATCTAAACTCATAGCAAAAGCATCGTTACAGTTCTCTGAATTATGAAATTTACTACAAAAAATACAATCAAATTTTTTAAACTTAGAATTTTCATGAAAATTGCTGCTATTGTTACCATTATTGGCATTAAGTAATTCATATGCAGTTGACACACTGCTTTTAGGTTCAGAGGGCTTATTTTTCTTAACAGTTAATTTTTCTGAATTTAAACAATCACGAGTGATTTTAAGTCTAAATTCAGTTTCTACTTCATTTTTAACAAAATCTATTAAGAGATCTAAATCGTCTTACCTGTTTCAGTTAATGTACTTTTCTGTCGCTCCCAAATTTTAATTAAATCCGTGGGGAGTGCTGATTCAATTAATGGGAGTAACATATGCAAGAACTTATCTTGAGTAACTCCCAGAGATTCTAAGGCACTCAGCTGAGTTTGAAGCTTGTCATAGAGAGTCAACAAATTCACTTGAGTTTTATCCATAATAACCAGCTTTAAAAGTTTGTGAGTGTAAATCTGTATAAGGACACTTTCTTTTCCAAAACGTTCTTTTAAATAGTTCAACGCTTTTTCGTAATTTGCTTCTGTTGCCGGAAAACTCTTCACGATTTGTTGAGCTACTGATTCAGGCTTAGTAGATTGTAGTAGGTACTGAAATTTGTCATGGACATCTATTCTTGGGTCTTCATTTATTTTGCTAAACTGTGTCCAAAAGGTAAGCCAGTTTTTTGGGTTACCGTCAAATTTAACCAATTCTATTTCAGGGAGTTTCTGTTTAGCAACCAGTGACGCCATCATTAAAGATGAAGAGGAAACAGCATTTACTGTATTGGAACTCAGCTTCGTTTTTAACCTGTTGCATTTCATCTTTAAAGTAGACATCTTCTCATAATAATCCTGAGCTGCCTCATATTCCTTTTCATAATCTTCTTGAGAGCAGCTTTGTTTTTGAAAAAATTCTAAAACATTTTCATCTATAGTTCGGAGCATTTTATATTTTTCTTGTAGTTGATCTAGCAGGATTTCCACATCATCTAAATCTGGAACATCGGCACTTATTT
Organism: Maratus michaelseni; assembly: GCA_963931845.1. Lineage (NCBI taxonomy): Eukaryota > Metazoa > Arthropoda > Arachnida > Araneae > Salticidae > Maratus > Maratus michaelseni. The sequence continues at coordinate 158,018,941 of OZ007589.1, read as the reverse complement.
GATCTTGTAACTTGTTAGCTGTCTTCGTAAAAGATGATCTAGTGACTCTCCTCTGCTGTTTTGTATTTTCAAGCTCCGTCATAGTTTTCCTCGTAAAAAATACTTAAATACTTAATTTAAACTTACTTAAGCTTAACATTTAACTATCGGCAAAATAAGAATGTTATAATTAACACTCCCGGTAGTGGGATACCAGAATGTTACGTACATACTTAAACTAAAAAGAAATAATTCCAAAGGCCGGGAAAGAAAAGCAGCCGATAGTTAAAAACAGAACAAAAACTTTTATTTACATGATGATCTGAGAAGAGTTCTTAGGCGACTGTCTGAAGCGTCGACTATTGCATACAAAATATGTGCACGCAACGAAAGGGTTGCAGCACGTGTTGGAAAAATGACCTTGATAGGAGAGCAGTAATTTTCTCTCTTACTGCAACAGTTAATATTCCTTCAACATTCAGGCTGCTTTTTTCTTTTCTTCTAGTTGTTGGTTTAAAACTGTGTTATTTATGTCCCTTTTTCAAATGCCTTTAATTACCAAGTTTCTCATTCACCAATTCATATGACAACACTACTATATTATTTTACTAATTGTTATAAAAAATATGAAAAATTATTCTTACACACTTCACGGACTAAAGAATATCAAAACCTGTGCTTCTAGGAGAATTATTGCACTTTTTCTATTACAAGAGTGTGCAAATTTAATATAATTAGCACTATTGTGTATATATAATTTTTTAACATAGCCATGTATAAGAATAAGATTTTTTTTTCATGAATTTTCTTTATAAAATAATAACCTCTTCCTTATAGATGTCAATTGGGGTTCATCTACTCAAGCTCAAACTTATTCACTTGCACTTAATGCTGTTATGAAACTTAATGATACAGCAGATCATGTGAAAAATTACAGGTATTATTTTTTAAAGAATAAGAATTTTAACTAATACTTTCACATTTCATGTTATCCTCAATAAATAAAAAATTGTATGTAATGAAAACCTATGTTTGATAGTAGTATGTTCATATTTGACAATATAACTTTATTTCTCTGTTTCTGTCTTTTTTTTTTTTTTTTGGGGGGGGGGGAGGCTCTATCTCTCTTTGGTTCTAGGTGTCTTCAATGTAGCATAGATAAGAACTGATTTTCAGATCTGAAGCATTTATTTTTAACCTTTTTTTTTTTTTTTTTTACAAATGAAAATACTTTTGTGTAGAAAGCCAATCTGTTTATGTTTAACATTAATTTTTTCCCCCATTCACATGCTTAAAACATAACTTGATTTTTTTTTTTAATCTTGTGTAATTTATTTTTTACAAAATCTTTCAATTCCAGTCTTGATTTTAAGATATTTTTGTATGCTCTCTGCTCTCTTTGATATATATATATATATATATATATATATATTGCTTAAAGATACTTTATCATATTGAGGGTAGTAATTAATGAGGAGACCACCAAACATGGAATACACCAATTTTGATGATCTTGAAAATGTTATAAAGCTCACGCCTTTAATTATGCTGATAAAAGGTTTTTCAAAACCACCTTTAGTTTTTTGAGATATTGGCGATCAAAGAAACATAGGATTTATTGTCTGTTTTTTGTGATGCATAAATTATCATTTATTGTGAATTATTTATGTCAATCATTTTATATTATGTACAATTATGTGCAAGATTAATAAGTTAGCCCAACTGTAAGCAAGTACTTGATGGATTTATTGACTGTTATAAAATAGGCTTACTAATGGCTTTTAATAAAAACTAATCAGATATTATGTTATCAGTATTAGTTAGAATTTGTATTAATTTGATATTTTAAAAAACTGTTAGATTTGTTAATTTAAATTTAGTTGCATCATGAAGTTTTTTAATTTGTTATGATTTAATTTATTTTTAGCATAATTTTTTTATAATGGCTAATTTTATGTCTGGATATAAAATATGCATTTTAAATAAGGAATGTAACTGAAAATCAGCACTAGAAATGTATCCTATAATTTTGAAATGTTTCTTTTTTGTAAATTTCATTCTTTTTGCAAATTTTTTTTAACTTATTTCTTTCTCTGTCTAAAAGCAAGTTCGAATCATAATTTTACTTATTTTATCAGTGAACATCTGGAAAGTCTTTGTGTAATTTAAATTAGATTAGCTGTTTGGCAATCCGATATGTTACATTTACACTGCATGATACCTTTCGATTTCTTGAGAGAGAAAATTATTCCAGTATTATTGTACATTTAGAAAAAAAATTACAACATTATTTTAATTACGTATTAAACATCAAGTAAAAAATCATATTTAAAATGTAGGTTAAAAAGAAATTGTAACTAGTCGGATGTGCCAATCCCAAAACTTTCTTCTATCTCAGTCATGTTAATACTTCAAAATTCGCTATCACATCGCCAATAAAATCAATATTTTTCGTCATTCTGTTGTACATCAGCTGCTTGCAAATTGTCAGGTTACAGGGATGCGAACAACCGATGTATACTAAACTACGAAAAGTCCTTCTGGCCTGAACTGACAGGAACAGATAGCCTCCCTATTCCTTGGTTTTACGATTATAGCTAATTTTACTGGAAAACACGAAGCTCAAATGCATGGAACCTAAATAAAGAAGATTCAATTCCAGTTCTCGTCAACATTGAATTTGAATGAGAATATCGCCAAATTAGTCCTCTACTGCCAAGTTGGCTTCATTTATGGCAACTTATTTTGGTCGCCAAATTTGGCAATATTCCACCAACTGTCGCCAAGTTTGGCGAGAATTTGACGTTGGAGAATATAAATATATAGTGATAAGCATATAATAGGATTAATGGTTACAACAATGAAAGAAAATTTGCCGAAACCATGTTAACTAAAACTCGTAAATTAAATCCGTTTATGAATGAATTCTGCTGTCTTGTTTGAAAATGCCAACCACTCTAAAATTTCAAACCGCTATATCTCAGCCATTTTTTAAGATAGAGGCAAAACAAAAATTGTTCCGGATTCTCCGGATCAAGGCCTAACATTTAACGAAAAAAAGTTTTAGGATTTCTAATTTTTTTGAATTTGAAATCTTTAAATGACTATCACAGCGCCCCCTTTTGTCGAAATATCCCCAACTTCTGATAGAACCTGCTTTCCATAGCCAAAAGCATAGAAAAAAAATTAGGTTCAATTTGAAGCATAACTTTATACACTTTTCGATGGTACAATAGTGAAAATGGAACAAAAATATCGATCACAGCGCCCCCTTTCGTCGAAATATCCCCAAATTCTGATAGAATTTGCTTGTCATAGTCAAAAACATAGAAAAAAAATTAGGTTCAATTTGAAGTATAACTTCGTATACTTTTCGATGGTACAATAGTGAAAATGGAACAAAAATATCAATCACAGCGCTCCCTTTCGTCGAAATGTCCCCAAATTCTAATAGAACCTGCTTGCCATAGCCAAAAACATTGAAAAAAAATTAGGTTTAATTTGAAGCATAACTTCATCCACTTTTCGATGATACAATGAGGACACACAGACAGACAGACGGACAGACAGACATTTTGTAAAAACATGTTTTTCGGAATCTCTGACCCCTAAAACGTGTAAATCCGTCGAAAACCGGAAGTCGAAAAAAATTTCGATTACAATACTTTCTTCTATTATAGATAGAAGAAAGTAAAAATTACATTTTACAGATTAATGGATTTTTGTTGCAAGACATTATTTGTCAAAAGTATATTGCTCTTTTAAGATTTTGTATATAATTTTGAACCTGATGAAATGAAAATGATGTCATTTTATGAATTTATAAAATAAATGTTAATAAAAAAAATTGACATTTTTACCAGAAAAACCATTTTACTTTTAAAATCCCCCTGAAATGTTTTAATTGCCATCTTTAAAAATAATTAATTAAAAATATTACATGCTTTTTCTTTAAGTTCATTTTTTGTTAATAGGGGGTAATAAATTTCCACTTAAGTGCATGAAGCTTAAATCTTCTTCCTTAGAATAATGTAATGCTGAAATAATCTATGATGTAATGATTTCTAAATGTCAATATGTCAACAGTATTCCTGTAGTATAAATTGATTAATTAAACTAGAATGTATCAAAATATGTTTCTATTTTTGAGGAAAATTTAATTTATAGATTTTTTTTCACCATCTATTTAAATTAAATAATTTCTCGTTCAAATTTAATGAGAAAATGACGTCAGTAAAAATAGAAGTCAGTTTTATTTTCCCTTTTCCCTCTTTTATCCACAAAAATGGAGTCATTTTGTTGTCATGTTTAAAGGAACTTCATTAAAGGTTACAAAAATATTTATTATATCTGAAACTAATTCAAATTTTAAAACTCTGATAGCTTATATAACATCCCTGAATCTACACAAATAGCTGGTGTTAATTTCTTTGCACTGCCCATATTCTAAGAAGAGGGATAGTGAAATACAAACAGTCTGTCATATTTTAATACAGTAGATTCAACTATTCTTTGCAATGTTAAATCTCATGTTCCTGATTCTGCATCATTAATCTTAAAACTTTGTATTAATTAGGCCTCAGTTACTTGTGTTATCTGGCCATCCAAGTCATCGCCCATCACTTGTAGATTTTGGTTACACTATCACTAAAAAGAGTTTAATGATTTGCGGAAATGTTGTTACCAAAGTAAGCTTCTGAAGTGAATTTATTTTTGCTTTTTGCTTTATATGTTTGTATCTTGCAAAAAATATAATTTTGAGTAAATTATATGTGTTTTACCATTCCAGGAGCATTTAAGTTACAAAGCTAGGACAAATATGCTTGAAACAGGCCACAAATATTTGAGACACAAAACTGTTAAGGCTTTTTATAGTGCAGTTGAAGATAAATCCTTTTCACGTGGTGTATCGGCTTTAATTCAGGTAAACATAAAATCCTATATTGTTATTTTTTAACTGTAACATGCTGCTTAATTTCACAGCATTATACAGACAAATTTTAAATAGAGACCTATTGAGACTACAATATCTGTCTGCTATTCATGTGGGCTAAAATGTTAGATACTTGCAAAATCTATAGACAAGAATTAATGTTTTCTAAATGTTACTCAATTGTAATGTTTTCTCAAGTGTGTGTTTTATTTTTTCTATTTGTTTAATTATTTTTATTTTATTTTATTTTGATTATTAAGATTAATTAGAACATGTTATTTATGAAATTTGATTTGAGTGTTTTAAAACTAAAATGAAAATTTACTTACATTTCTGTTCTTTTTATTGTATCATTACACAATTTGGTTAAAATTTTTAGTATTGAAAGAAAAAAATTACAAATGTTTGGTCTTTTGTTTATATAAAAAAGTTGTGTAACTGCTTATTGTATTGTGTTATTTCTTTTTAATGTTAGATATTAATGAACATATCTCTAGTTTCAATATTTAACGTATCACAGAGTTAACTTATTTTTAAGGACTTAGAAATGCCAATAGCTGGTTCTGATCCAACGGAGAGAGTAACCAACCCTTTCCTTGCTAGACTATCAGCGAGCTCATTACCCAGGATGCCAGTATGACCTGGCACCCAATGTATAGTAACATTGTTGCCATTTCTAGCAAGCCTGTTCAAAGAGCAGTAACACTCCCAAACAATCCTGGAAGTAATTGTATGTTTCTGCCATACAAGTAACGCTGTCTGACTATCAGAGTAGATATTGACAGACGGACCACTATACTCCCTCTCAATGCAGATATAACTACACATAAGTATTGCATCGACCTCTGCTTGAAAGACAGTGGTATAGCTACCCAGTGGGTAAAAGAAAGAGGTACCAGCAGCTGGGCAGCAAACTCCAGCTCCCGTTCCAGCATTTATCTTGGAACCATCAGTGAACCAGGTCATACATGTCTCAAGTTCCATCACAGAAAGAGTCTCCCAGTCAGCTCTAGAATGAAGACTAATTCTAACTGACTTGTCAAATACATGCTTTAAAGGCATACCATCACCCTTCATGATAAAGACTGCTGCTTGCTGATTTTACAATTAAGTCTACCCCCAAGCAAGATATATTGAGTAACTTTGCCGTTGCTCATGTAAAATGAGCCTATATGAGCAGATCAATGCTTCTGCCTCAATATTCATATGCAGTGAATACATACCCAACAGCAGTTCCATAGCAGATATAGACGTCCTAAGTACACCTGTCATGAACATGCAGTCATCCTCTGCAGTTTTGCTAATTTAGACTTGGCAATGTCAGTCATAGTTCTTGACCAACAAGCTATACTGCCATAATTGATCATAGGGCAGATCACCATATTGTATATCCACCAGATCACCTTTGGACTAAGTCCCTGTTGTGTCTTATCACAACTAAAGAAAGTATTAACAAGATTAAAAATTAATTAAATTATTCATTAACACCACTGAAGAAAAGTTAAGACTGAAAATCCAAGTTACCCCAAATTAGAATAATAACTTAAGAATTAAAATATTAAAAGGTCTTCCTACATAAGAAAATATTACATTTAAGAATACAATAAGAGAAATTTTCAACCAGACTAAATTTTTAGGATAGATAATTAAAAAGATTTTACTGGAAGAAGAAGGAGCTGCATTGTGAAAAACTCCTGAATTTAGAATAAGGAAGTTAATTAAGAAGAAAATCCCAGATGCAATAACCCAAGCCATGGTCAGTGAATTTTATCCTTGCTAATTCAACATCATCTTCATGTTGGCCTAAATTAATAAAAACTGCTTAAAATTTAATTAAAGATTAATTTACTAAACATAATGTAACAATTGAATTTTGAATAAAAGATGAAAATGGCAGGCCCTCATGAAGATGATCTTAAATCCCTAAGGGAAGAAATAATAAAAAAGAATAATAACTGAGAGATAGGCACTGCAGGAATGACAAAAAAGGATATATAATTAAATGGGATTTATTATAAATATTGTCATGATTTTTACAAGTTATTACTTCTTAAATATTAACATTCTGACAATTGTAAATTACTGTGTATTAAGACATTTGAAGCAAGATATATTAAATATTAATTGCAAACATTATAATTTTTTCCTTTCTCACAGATTTACAATTTCTCTACAAGGAGATGACAGTGACATCATTGGCAATGCAATCTTAAAATTGATATTAATTTTCTTCCAATTACTTATGACTAAATATCACTTATATTTTTATCGTTAATTTTTACCATTTAATCATAAAAAAAAGAATTGAGAATTGAGCTATGGAGGTCTGGAGTGAAGTAACACATGGTGTTACATAAAAAAAATTAATTGGCCAATAAAAAAAATAAGTATAAAATAAAAGAAACAAGATTAATTAAAAATAAAGAAAGATTGAATTAGCTGCATCCTGCTGAACAGCTAATATAAAAAAAAAAGAAGAAAAAACTTATCGTAGTGATCACGATGGACCCATCACTCTGGCTATCCTCCTCATAAGAAAAACGACCTTCTTCTAGCTGGCTGAAGATAGAATCCCCATTCAATGCTCCAGCGGAATCTACCTGTATGACCCTGACCATCGTGTACCTCCGCACCAAAAATATAGTGCGGAATCAAACTGTAGAAGGAAAATTAATTCATCTTTTAAACGGTTAAAATGTGCATAAAATTGCACATCAAGACGTTTACTGTTTCTTTTTCAAGATGTATGATGACGATTTTAGTCGATTTTAATTTTTTTCTTTTTAAATTTATCAATGCAAAACCTTCCGCGGAGCATGACGTCAGTCCTCCTCTCTAAGTAGCATCACCACGTGACCTTCCGATCATTTTGGCGGGAGATGCCGTATCGATGTTACAATCGTTGCCACAATAACTTAATAGCATAAAAATTGAAGAAAAGGGAAATATCAGGATAGAAAAGCAAAAATATAAAAAAGAATTTTAATGCTAATTAAGGTTAAATAATTTAATAAAAATACCTAAAATAAAATAACTCCTGTAGCTCAAATTCGAAACAAAACACTCCAGTAGCTCAAAATTAACTTCTATAAAATTACACAAGTATGCATATCTATCATTTGTAAAAACAACTATATAAACAATATTAAAATCACAATTAGTTAATTATTAGTGAAACATTTGATATTCCACAGAATGAAAGCGCGCTATTTCACCAAATACTTAACATCCAACCAACCAACCGATTGAAACACTGCGTACACAGACATTTTATTTTGATTTAAACCTGATGGATAGTGTGAAAAACCATTAAAAATTTTGTGCCAAAGATTAAATAAAACAATTTAAAAGCATAATGAATTTAAGTTTTACTGCAAAATAAACTGTGACCGCTAACCCTAACCGCCGATGCTGCGAAAATGTAAACAAACCGGACCGAAGTCGCGATTTGTAAACAAACGAGATCGAAAAGCAATCTTGAATAAAAACAAAACCCCAATTTAAGATTTAGCAAAAACATGATTTTAAAACTAAAATTAAAGAATTTTGTGAAATAAAAATGTGTTGTTTGCGACACAACATCCCCATGTTTTGCCAATGGTGTTTCTGCATGACTAGAAAATATTTTTGGCCTTATTGATGCAATAATCCATGTGCCTCTTCCAACACAACCTCTCATCGAAGTAGACACCAAAATACTTCACTTCCTTTGAGCAACTTAAAGTGTGCCCATAGAATACTACCTCAATGAATTTAAGTGATTTTTTCTTAGTGAAGGCAACGAGAGTCGTCTTTTCTGGATTAACAGAAAGACCAATCTCCTTGCACTACCACTCTACCTATTTTAGGATATTATTAAAGATATCTGAAATAATATTTTTGAATTTACCCCTAATGATAATAACAATGTCATCAGCATATCCAATACAGTATGCATCACACAGATTATCTCCACAAGGAGTCCATCCACCACCAAATACCAAAGTACAGGAGAGAGAACTCCGCCCTGTGGACAACCCTTCTTTGCCTTAACCTGAATTGTATCTCCCAACAATTCAGCATGAATAGACCTATCCCTGATCAGGTATTTGATCCAATTCAGAGTCACCTCATCCGCACTCCTATCAGTCAATGCCATGAGGATGTAATCCATGGATACCTTATCAAAAGCACCCTCGATGTCAAGAAAAACTGCAAATGCAGTTTCATTTGCCTTAATACTTTTCTAAAGCACAAAGGAAAGATTATAAAGAGCAGTGTCAACTGACTTGCCGGTCTGATAGGCATGCTGGGAGCTCGAGAGTGGCTTTACACTCAAAATGTGCTCTCTGATGTGCCTATTCATTAACTTTTCCAACGTCTTAAGCATGAATGATGTCAGGCTGATAGGCCGAAAAGATTTTTCTTCAAAATGCATGTCTTTCCCAGGTTTAGGGATAAAGGTCACCTTGGTGTGTCTCCATGCATTTGGTATGTATCCAAAAGCAAGACATGCCCTATAAATCTGATTAAGCACTGGCACTAAGATCATCGTCCCTTTTTGTAACAAAACAGGTACGATTCCGTCCATACCAGGAGTCTTGTAAGGGTCGAACAAATCGATGGTCCACAAGAGCTTATCGTGAGTGACGATAACTCCAGCAAGATTCCAGCACTCCCTACTGCTATTGAAGGCAGTAGGTGTACCTTGAGCTACATCTGGGTCATCACTAGTAGAATCAGGAAAGTGAATCCTCATCATTTCTGAGAGAATCTCCTTTCCCATTTCAGCATATTGCCCATTTGGCAATTTAATGGCATTGAGATTGGTATTTGTAACTCTAGCCGCCATGATTCTCATAAAGTAGAGACATCCTTAATACCATCACAGAAGTTTTTCCAAGAATCATACTTAGACTTTCTGATGGCCTGACTTAGACTTTCAATTGTATGTGGTGAGTGCAATCTTGTATTGATGCCAGTCACCACCCTTCTCGGCTTTATTGAAAGCCCTGCGGGTAATTCTCCTGAGTGTCCTAAGCTCAAAAGACCACCAAGGCACAGGCCTTGGGGAGTTAGCAGCAGGAAGGTGACAATTATTATAAAAAGACTGGAGAATGGCCTGTTGCACTGAGTCAACAACCACCTCCACGTTTGAGGAATTGTTAAAATTTAACTTACCCCTTAAGGACAGGATCCTTTCCTCACGCTCTTGTCGGTAAGAATGCCAATTTGTTTTCCTGGCATTCCTCCTCATCATTGCTGGTCCTGTTGCCCCTGCAATGTTAAACATAATTAGTTGGTAATCTGGTAGTGAAATAATATCTGACACCTTCCAATCACTAATGATGTCATAGCAGTTTCTGCTGAAAAACGTGACATCAAGAACCTCCCTCCTATTTTTAGTAATAAAAGTCAACTGATTCCCCTTTTTAAGAATATATAGGTTATAAACCAAAATATATTCCAAAAGGTTATCTCCGCAGTTATCTGGCAGATGAGCCCCTACTATGATACAACTATGATATCCCTACATGTTATAACTTAACAAATTAATGAGCCATTTGTTTGGATATACCTATAATACAATCTTCCTTTTTTAAGCACAGTCATATTCAGGAAAATTCTGAAGAAAGAAGAGCTTCATCATTATTGCAAATATTTTTTCTTGTCATAGCCTTCACTTGATTTTCATTTATTTGTTTCACTCCTTCACTTCTTTCAAATTTACAGATTTTGTTTCTCCATAAATTGTTTTAAAAAAGTTGTGCTGAAGCTGGAATTTTTTCAGCCATCCATTTAAAGCCTAAAATTTATTTTATACAAGTTCTGTAGTGACTCCTAAAGCTTTTTTCTAAAATTAAAAGTCACTGATAGAAATGTCTTTTAAATGAGGTGAAAATAAGCCTGTTCAAAACTATAAAATCAATTTTGCTGATGTCAGGGTTTTTTTTTTTTTAACCATTAGGAAAATGGTTGTTGTTTTCGGTTGAGAATGGACCTCTTGACATCGTCACTTTATTTTTTTAAACGTTTTTAACTGTTTTTAATGAAATTCTGTAACTTTAGAAGAATTTTTAATGAAACTCTGTAACTTTAGAAGAATTTTTCTTTGAATAGACAATAGAAATGCATACAATCGTTACAAAAATGTTAAAGTTTAAAAAAGGATAGATGCAAATTATCAGATATGAAAGAAAAAAAAAATGAATTCAAAAATTGACGTCAGATGAGAAATCGCCTTATAAATTTTTTGTTTCTGTTTTCATTAATATATTGTACATTTCGTACTTTGGTGTTTTAACTGCCCCCAAGGATGAATTGCCAAGCGATCAAAATTTATCACCAAATTATAAAGCATGTATGACATTATAATAATATATGATATATATATATAAAATTTTTTTCCTGTTTTCATTAATATATTGTGTTAGGGGAACCGTCGGTAGCATAATTAATTTTCTATCTTAATAAATTGTTATATCAGTCTTCATATTTTAATATACATTTTCATCTTTCGATAATGATCAAAAAGGTTTGTACAGCTTACCTGAGAACAGAACTGCTTTTGCGCAAAGTAATATCCACAATAATGCACTGATATTTATCCTTTTGATTCATTGAAGTGTCGCTGTATGGGAGTAATAAACAACATTATTAGAAGAAAGTAATATTGCATGAAGTAAGAAGTAGATCCATTTTTCTTTGAATATACTATTATTGTAATTCTTGGCTTTATATACACATTTAAATCACGTTTTGGAGACTGCATAAAAGTGCTCCAATTTTACATTTTATTTGGGATATTTACAAGGGTGTCTTAACTGTTCGACTACATTTTAGATTCTGAGGGATTGTTATTGAGTTCTAGCGCACGGTATCAGCTGTAGGTTGAAGTAGGAAGGTCTGCAGAATTTCTCAGCTGATCAGTTTCGACAATCTCTGGTTTTATTCACTTTGCTTTGGTTTGCAGCTGCGGTTATCACTTGAAGTACTTACAGTTAATTGGGGTCTGGTTTTTAACATGTTCTAAGTGTTCTTTCGATTGTTCACAACACGTGGAGATTATTAACGGCATAAAAAGGTTTCTCCGTCGCTCCCCCGTAATCTCCTGTGTGGGGAATGGTTGAAGGTTCAGTTTCTTACGGTGTTTTTTGTACACAGGTTTGGGAGTGGGTTTGGTGAGGGTGTCGGCTGTCATTTCTTCAGTGGGGCAGTATTGTAAATCAATTTTTCCTTCTTCTTTCACCAGTTTGATGTTGTGGAAACGTATGTCGATATGCTTGGATCGCTTAGTATCTTTATCATTTTCAGTCATTTTTATACAGGACATATTATCCTCAAATATCGTGATTGGTAGTTTTTGTGGAGTGTTGAGGTCGCTAAGCAAGTTTGTTATCCAACTTAATTCTTGTGCTGCATTGCTAGCAAAAACGTATTCAGCTTCAGCTGACAAAAGTGCAATGCAATTCTGCCTTTTTGTAATCCAGTAAATCGGCGATTTTCCTAGCATGAATAGATTTCCTGACGTTGAGTTACGTGTTTTCAAGTCACCAGCCTAGTCTGCATTGGCGTATGCTGTTAGGATGGGCTTGCTGTTTGCGCTGAGTTAAATTCAAATTTTCTGTAGTTTGAAGGTATGAAATGATTCTTTTCACTGCTGACCAGTCCTTTTGGCGTGGTGTTTCGTTTCTACGAAATAGTATGTTGACTGCGGCAGATATGTCAGGACGCGTGATTGTTGATATGTAAAGTAATGTGCCTGTGGCTTGTCGATATTTCGTGTTATTAGGTAAAAGATTATCATCGTCCTCAAGTCTGTTGAATCCAGCAATCATGGGTCTGTAATGAGGTTTCATGTCATTTAAATTCAGTTTTTTCACTAGTTCGTGTATTTTATTGTTTTGATTTAGGTAATATGTATCGTTGATTTTATTAATGTTTATGCCTAGGTAATTATTCACTTCTCCTAAGTTTTTCAGTTCATATTCTTTCTTAAGTTGGTTTATTGTTTCTTCGATATCACTGTCCTTTCCTGCTATCAGGATATCATCTACATAGATGATGATATATATCGGATTTTCTTGATTTGATTTAAAGTACAGACATGGATCATTTTTGCTCTGTATGAAATTATTGTTTGTGAGTGTTTCCAATATTTTGGTGTACCAGGCCTTTGCGGCTTGCTTAAGACCGTAGATGGCTTTTTGAAGTTTACAAACTTTTCTTTCATCCGGGTTTAATATCGTCAAAACCGTCATTCCGGGTTTAATATACCCGTCTAGTTGACTCATATAAACAGTTTCAGTTAATTCACCATGCAAGAATGCTGTGGTGATGTCAACGTGTTTTACGTTCAAATTTTTGTGTAATGCGGAGATGAGAAATGCACGTATTGTAGCGTGTGAAACAACAGGTGCGAAAGTTTGATCATAGTCAATCTCGAATCTTTGACTATATCCTTGTGCTACTAAACGCGCTTTATAGCTTTGAACATTTCCTAAATTGTCCTTTTTTAGTTTAAAAGTCCATTTGGAACCGATAATTTTTGTTCCGGGTGGTGGATCTGTTAAAGTCCAAGTGTTATTTTTTCTTAGGCATTGTATTTCATTTTGTGTCGCTTTTATCCAATTTTGCTTATCATTAGTATTTTCCATTTTTTCGATATCTTCCCAATTTTCGGGAATGTTTTCAGATGTACTATTTATGAGACAAACGCCTCTATTTGTTCTATTAGAGCTTCTTGGTTCAATTGGTTGCTGTTTGGGCACGGATGGTGTCTCCTCACTGTCAAGTTTTATTTCTAAGTGATTTTCATGTCTATCCGGTAATTGTGTATTGTCATCTGATGTTTTTGTGGTGTTTTGTATCTCCTCAATGTTATCTGAGTGTACATTTTCATTTTCAAGAAATTTTACCGTTCTCGCTATTATAATTTGTTTTCCTTGTGTGTGAATTCTATAACCAGTCGATCGTGTGTCATAACCTACGAACGTTCCGGTTTGAGCCCTGTTATGAAGTTTTCCTCTATTTACTTTATCGACGTAAAATAGCGCTTTACAACCGAATGTTCTTAAGTGTTTTAAATTCGGTGTAACTCCTTTCCATAATTTGTAAGGTGTTCTATTGTTATTTGCTTTAGTCGGGAGTCGGTTTTGTAAGTATGTTGCAGTGTTTATGGCTTCACACCAAAAATGTTTGCTTAATTTTGCTCGTGATAGCATACTTCTAGTCATATCTAATAAACTTTTATTTTTTCTCTCCGCAACTCCATTCTGGCTCGGATTATGCGGGACAGTCAATTGGTGTAAAATTCCGTTCTGTTTTAAGTATTCATCTATCTCTTGATTTACATATTCACGACCGTTATCCGATCTAATTTCCTTAGGTTTTTTACCGAACTGATTGTATATCATCGTTATATACTCTTTTATCTTTTCAGCAACTTCGCTCTTTTTAGATAATAAATATAACGTAGCATATCGGGAATAATCATCAATAAGAGTCATAAAATAAATTTTACCGCCTAAAGTCGGTGTATCTAAACGACCACATACGTCACTGTGGATCAAATCCACAATATTAGTAGTTCGGTTTGTTGCTGATTTAGGATACGGCATGTTAGTTAATTTAGTTTCGATACAAGTTATGCATGTTTTATTTTGATGTTTACAATTTCCTATCTTTATTCCGTCCGCAAGTTGATTTGTTATTATATATTTAATCGCGTCATAATCTCTGTGACCGAGTCTGCGATGCCAGAGATCTATGCATTGTTTGCTGTCACAGTTATACGTTATGTTTACATAATTTTGTGGTTCTTCCACATCGTCCATTTCCTCAATAATGTATAAATTTTTCTCATTTTTCGCCCTAATATATATTTCTTCATCAAAGATCAAATCGCATTTATTATCGTCGAAGATTAGTTTACACCTGTCTTTAGCGGCTTTACTAATCGAAATTAGGTTCGACTCTAAGTCTGGGACATAAAGCACTTCGCATAATTTCGTTAGTTTTTCTTTTCCTTCGGGGGTTAATGTTTTTATAAAAACATCTCCTGAACCTAACGCTGTCAATTTATTACCATTCGCGATCGTTACTGAAGTTTTGTTATAATCAATAAATTTACTAAATAGGCTTTTATCGTTACAAATGTGCGAGGTAGATCCTGAATCGAGAATCCATTTATTTTTGCCTACTTTTTCACTGATTAATGCTTTATCTTGCGTCTGATCATTTGCGTATTTTCTTTCGTTTGGAATTTTATTTTCTCTACGAGTTTCGGTCTTTTCATAACATAATGAAGATGAGAAATTCTTTTTATTTTTGTTTTGATTATTACGAGGATTTCCGGATTGTACCATGTTTCCGCTCTTGTAGTGCCAGCATTCGTAAGTGGAATGATTTTTCATTTTACAGTTATTGCAATATTTTTGTTCTCTTCTATTTTCAGTGTGTGTATATCTCCTATTTGTTTTAAATGCTCTCTCGTTGTTGTTATATCCGCTATGTGATTGTTCTGACATTTCATGTCTAGGATTATATTCGTCCGTTAATTTGTTTTTGATAAAATCAGGGGTGAGCTCATTTTCCGGTCTCGCCTCCAACTCAGTTATCAAAGTATTGTAACTGGGGGGAAGAGAACACAGAAATAGCGCGGAAATATGTGAATCGCTAATATTTTCTCCAATGGCATTAAGTTTATCTATAATTTGCAAGATATTAGTGATATGCGTGATCATGTTTCCACCCTCCGCTAATTTAGTACTGTATAACTTCCGTAAAAGGTAAAGCTTACTGGATAAATTGCTTCTCTCATGTATATTTTTCAGAACTTCCCATGTTAATTTGGCAGTATCTAAGTTTTTTACATTTATGATTTGAGTATCATCGATGCTTAAGTTTATTAGAGCCCTAGTCTTTCGATCCTTTTTGTTCCATGCAGGGTCGGGTGGATCTTGTGCTATAATATCGTCGAGTTCCTCTTTAATCAGGAACATCTGCATCTTGAACTTCCATGTACTATAATTTGTAGATTTGAGTTTCTCAATAAATTGAGTATTTTCTTTTATCGCATTCATTATTTCTTTTTTAGTGATCTTTTATTTATCATTATATTTTTAGAAATTGTTATATTATCGTTTTTAATACTGGGATATTCTTTTTTCAGTCTTTCATAATCTTTGTTAGGGGAACCGTCGGTAGCATAATTAATTTTCTATCTTAATAAATTGTTATATCAGTCTTCATATTTTAATATACATTTTCATCTTTCGATAATGGTAAAAAAGGTTTGTACAGCTTACCTGAGACTGCTTTTGCGCAAAGTAATATTCACAATAATGCACTGATATTTATTCTTTTGATTCATTGAAGTGTCGCTGTATGGGAGTAATAAACAACATTATTAGAAGAAAGTAATATTGCGTGAAGTAAGAAGTAGATCCATTTTTCTTTGAATATAATATTATTATTGTAATTCTTGGCTTTATATACACATTTAAATCACGTTTTGGAGACTGCATAAAAGTGCTCCAATTTTACATTTTATTTGGGATATTTACAAGGGCGTCTTAACTGTTCGACTACATTTTAGATTCTGAGGGATTGTTATTGAGTTCTAGTGCACGGTATCAGCTGTAGGTTGAAGTAGGGAGGTCTGCAGAATTTCTCAGCTGATCAGTTTCGACAGTCTCTGGTTTTATTCACTTTGGTTTGGTTTGCAGCTGCAGTTATCACTTGAAGTACTTACAGTTAATTGGGGTCTGGTTTTTAACATGTTCTAAGTGTTCTTTCGATCGTTCACAACACGTGGAGATTATTAACGGCATAAAAAGGTTTCTCCGTCATATTGTAAATTTGGTACTTTCATGTGATAGCGGTCCCAAAGGATGAATCGCCAAGCGACCAAGATTTATCGGCAAATTATAAAGAATGTATGACTATAATAATATATGATATATATATATAACATTTCTTGACGTATGTGGCCAAGTTATAGTCATATATGATGCATGTATGATGTGTACATATATATATATGACGTGTGTATGATATACAGGTTCTGTTCTGAAAATAGTAGGACTGGTTTTTTCCAGAGCGAACGGGTGGACGAGAGGCGGTCTGCGTGCGCACAATCGGTGGAGGGGGATATTGGAAATGCTGGGAAAAATCGGCAGTTGTCTCTCAGCTGTTGAAGAGAGCAGGTTGCTTGTACTGTGAACCCCTGTCGAAACACCTCGTCACGGAGAATCATGGAGCGTTTTCTGGAGCAGCAATACTCGATCAAATTTTGTGCAAAGCTTGGTAAAATGGACAAAGAGACTCACGACATGATTAAGGAAGCCTACGGTGATGCTGTCATGGGTAGATCGGGTGTTTTTGAGTGGCACATGCTGTTCCGAGAAGATAGGGAAGGAGTGGAAGACGACGACCGCTCCTGATGCTCTTCGACCAGCAAGACCAAAGAAAATGTGTCGCAAGTGAAAAATTTACTGAACAGTGATCATACGATGAGTATCAGAATGATTGCTGATGAATTGAGCATTCCTCAAACCCAAGTTTTTGAGATTGTTTGATCCATGACAACGCACCGAGCCACACAGCGTTTCGCGTTGTGGAGTATCTTGCCCAGCACAATATGGCAATGCTACCTCATCCCCCCTACAGCCCCGACTTGGCCCCGCCAGACCTTTTTCTATTCCCGAGAATAAAATTGATGCTCAAGGGGAAGCATCACGGCTCCGTTGAGGCGGTTCAACAGGCCGCGACGAGGGAGCTAAACAGCATTCCAGTCCAGGCGTTCCTGGAGGCATACGAAAACTGGAAAACTCGTTGGCTGCAGTGTGTAGATGCAGAAGGGTGCTACTTCGAAAAATTCTAATCGTTTGTACTATTTTCATGAATAATTTTTTTTTTTTTTTAAATAAGTCCTACTAATTTCAGAACAGACCCTGTATATACAACATATAAAACGTAAATAATATGTGTATAATGACGTATAGGGCACATATAAGCTTTTGGAACATTTTTCCAATGGTTATTGTGTTAAATTATAATTTTTATTTTATTTTTTTTTTTTTTAATTTCTAATCTTTTAATTAAATTTGTTAATCCACAGATTTCTTATTTCTTTATTCTGCAAAATCTCCCTCACACACACTTTATCAGTTTTGAATCATTCAACAAGTATCCATAAATGCAATGACTCATTTTTTATTTTTTTATTTTTCTGCATTATTCTAAATTACAGGTTTTACTTTTGGAGTTAGTTGCTTTCTTTTTATGGCTGATCTGGTAAGTGAAACCGGTATTTTTTAGGCTAGAAAAAAAATTTAGACGAATTGATTCCTAAGATTTGACAAATCTAACAAAATTTTGCTTTATTTTACTCATTAGTATGCTTTTTTTGCATCAAGCTACATTGTGACAATCAAAACAATATATTTATTATCTTGTATTTCAACACTTTAGTAAGTTTTTTCTCCCTTCTTCTGTGTTTGTGTAGCTACATGTGTATTTATATTCTTAATACATTGTTTTGTAGAGATTTTTTTTTTCAAATTTATTGTTTTTTACTATTTACTCACTTTTCAAAAGAGTAGGATATTTTTATGATAACTTTTATTTGGTAGCAAACTCTTTATTTAACTTATGAAAAATAGTCAATTTCATAATTTTAAGTTCGCCAAGGACTCTAGGAAAATGCTCAAATATCTAGAATAAAGTTTAAAAATCTTGATAACTCATTTTAAGTTGGTTCAGTAGAAAACTGGCAAGAAATTCTGGTACAGCTGATTGATGGAGTACTTTTTCTTGTTTTCTAGTAACAAAATGTAGATTTCTGAATCTTAAGTTTTTACAAAAAGAATACTCTTTCATTTCTTGACATAAAATAAAAGAAAATGTCACTAACTTTTAAAGTATCTTTCTAATTCCAAGAAGAAATATAATTTTAAAAATATTACTTTTGCTTGAATATTCAGTTAATAAAAAAACTTCAGCAAGTGACAGCTCTCTGCATGTAAAATGAATATGAACTACAAAACATTTAATTGCTTTATATTAGTAACAGATGTTCTCTATATAAAGTTACTTTTAAAAAAAGGTAATGTACGTGTAAACTGTGAGAAAGAGTTAAATAAGTATTACATTTATTTCAATAACTTGAACATTGCAGTGATTTAAATTTGTCTTTACTCTATCTGTGTATTGATACTCTGCTTGAGTAGCCAGTTTATTACAAATATTCTGTAAGCTAAAGTGAAGAATTTAGAATTACATCTTGAATTATTAATAATATTTACAGATTACTGGATTGGGTAAACTAAAACCTAACATGCTCTTAATGGGTTACAAAAATGACTGGGAAAGTTGCAACCATTCTGAAGTTCAAGAATATTTCAACATTATTCAGTAAGTAAAATTAAAATTGCAAATGGAATTTATTTTATGAATGTAATCTTACAATATTTTTAGTTCAAGAACTTTATTTTTTCTCATCATATATGTTTTTAATTTTAATGATAAATAATTAAGTCTAAACTATTATTATTGAAAAACTGAAATTACAATAGTAATCAAGAATTCTCATTCTTTTAATATGTAATGTGAAATTTGCTTCACAATGATACAGTTACAATAAAATTAGCATCTATATATTAAAACGAAAAGGTATTTTTGTCAAATTTCCAACTTTTCACATGAAATTGAGGTCAATACGCATACCGTCTTGACGGATGTTAAAAGATGCTGCATCGTTACATATTGTATTTTTGCATGTTGCATGCGATGCGGCATCTTTTAACTTACTGAAATTGGTGCTCGAGTTACTCCATGGATACAGATATGAAAATAAACAACCAAATAAAAATAAAAGATAATGTGCGTAATTTTTTAAAAAGTAAATGAAAATTAAATGATAGCATTTTAAATAATAACTTCAAAGCCTGTGCAATTATGGAATATTCTCATTTGTTTTTGAAAATGACTCGGAGTGAGTCGAAACATGTCAAACAACCTAATAAAAGATATTTTTCTATGTATTTATTATGTTGTTAATTGACACCTTTTCGCATTTAAAAGAAATATATTATTACAAGGTGTTATAATTTTTTTATATTGTTAGATTTCAATTTTGTAATATTTTTTAGATACATTAAAATTTTATATACGTTTTTCCCACTGAATATGTTAAAATTATTTATGTGATAATTTTTGATTTTCATAACTGAAAATATGTTTTTGAGTGAAGAAATAATGGCCAGATTATTTTTGGATCCATTCATTGAAGTTACTTTTTTTTATATAGCATATATTTTCTTTCTCATCTTTTTTTATCATTTGCAATTAAGGTAGTTGAAAAAAATGCATCCATTTTCTGTAATTTATGTTGTTGTCCTGCCTACAATGTCCTTTAAATTGAATGTGAATACCACTAAAAGGTTTAACAAACAATTTTGTGTCAAATCACATTTCCTTAAATACACAATTTGGTATGGACCCAGTTTCGGAAGATTAATCGTAAAATATTGCACTTTGGTGATAAACTGAAATCTATGAATGAAAAAACATCAATCATTTCAATTTCCATTTTTAATTCTGTTTCTTACTGCTCATTTTTTTCTTCATCTTAAATATTTAAATAAGTTCATATTCATTCCCAAAAATGTTTCCATGAGTTTATTGACTCT
Source organism: Maratus michaelseni (assembly GCA_963931845.1). Taxonomy (NCBI): domain Eukaryota; kingdom Metazoa; phylum Arthropoda; class Arachnida; order Araneae; family Salticidae; genus Maratus; species Maratus michaelseni. The sequence goes on along the minus strand of OZ007589.1, from coordinate 157,998,355 downwards.
GGAAGAATATATATATTTATATATTAATATGACATCATTTTCCTTGACAAAAAAAATTCGCCTTTCTGCTATTAACTCTTCATAGAAGTTTTTCCAGTCGAATACTTCTTTAACCCATTCGGGACCATGGGTGCATATATGCACCCTCAAAAAGAGCATACAGAATTTCTTTTAGGCACCAGTAAAAAATAAAAGTAATATTTGCTTTCTCTAATTCGAGCACTTTTGCGATAGTTTAACTAAAGTTAGCTTTTTTTTAAAAAGTGGTGCCAACCAAATAAGATTTTTGTAAAAGCCGCCGGTCCCGAAGGGGTTAAATATGATGTCACTTTCACATGTGAAAATATTAGTTCATTTGAAGTTTCAATCCATTGATCTACTCTAAATATATTATTTCAGAGCTGATGGAATGAAATAAATTTTGGAAAATGTCATTTTGATGCAATTAAAAGAAAATATTACTGTTTTATGAATTAGTATAGATGAATCAATTTATGAATTAAAAACGACCGAATTTCAATTTTAGGATCGTGAATCCCCTTGACGTTTTAAGCACCATTTCTTCAAATGAAAAATATTTTTCCATCTATTATAATATAAGAAAATGGCATCAATAAAGATAAATAAACTCCATTATTTCTGTTTTTCCCGCAATAGTGGAAGTAATCAAATTGCCACCACTAAAGAAATTTCCTATAAGACTTTTAAAAATAAAATTAAAATATAAAAATGGAAATGGAAATATTTTAAAAAATAGATAGTTGCTAGCACATCTACAAATTATCAGCTTTCATTTAAAATAATAATTAGCAAAATTGGTTTAGTAGAAAGCTCAGAGCAGATGATTCAATTAATCAGTCATTTAATCAGTTGTTTCATAAATTTGTTTCATTAAATCGTTTCATAAATTCGTTTCATAAATTTGTTTCATTAGGATTTTATATATATAGGGTAGATTAAATGTATTTGATAGCTATTTCACAATATTGTGTATGATATTTTCAGTCAAAACAGGTTTGTAAATGAATTTTTTAATTGATATTGATTTCATCATTCTGTAGATCAAATACTTTTGCCTCTGGCAGTGACTTTTTTATCCCCCATCCCCAAATTAAAAAAAAAAAATCTTTTCCAGGCTTTAAAACAGGATTTTAAATGCAGAAGCAATAATCATATGCAACAATTTTAACTTAGAAAAGCCGTTGACGGATAAACTGTCTAATTTAGATATTCAGTCATTTACAGCTTTATTTGAAAGAATCTTTTCTGATCTGGTAGTTCTGTTTAAACTGCACAACAGTTTAGTGAATGAAAAAGCAGAAAAACTTACATTTATGTTCAAAATTTTCAAAAAAAAAAAAAATCAATTTAAAATTTAGTTGTATATAAAACAAAATTTCCTCGACACTTGAATTGTTTGAATAATGAATTGTTTGTGTTTTTCCAGTCTTCCAGTTTTTTTAACTAATTTTGTTATGTAAGTGAAAAAAGAAAGAAAAAGAAATTTTAAAAAATGTATTATTAAGTTTTCATGTTAGCTACAATGTTTTAGTTTTTTATATATGCTAAGTTGAAAATATCTATAATCAGCAATATAATCAGCAATCGGCATGTCCTGAAGAGATGTCTGAAAGAAACACTGATATAGATACATGCCTGTGAGAAAGATTTTCAGAAGGAAAGCATTAAGTGTGATGCATTTTTTTAAGTTTAGATTTTATAAAAATTACTTTATAATTACACACATATGTTTGCTGTTTATGCATTAACTTAAACTAAGTATTAGTATAGATTGATTTACACTTATGTCTTTAATTGATGCTTCCTGCATATCATGAAAATAATTATTATTAATGATATTGCTTTTCATGAAGAGAAAACTACAGTTACTGTTTAGATTTGATAAAAAATGAAAACTATCCCAAATTATCATGGAGGTAGGCAGATTTCTTATGATTTTAGCTACAGATTGTAAGAAGCAAATAATTAGTGTCAATTAAGGAATGATCTATTAAGCTTTATCACAATCGTAGTGCAGGAAATTTTGGAATTTAAAATTTTAACTCTTTAAGTATATCCTTACCAACTAGAAATATATAAAGTTTTTTTTTTTTTTTAATTAATTAAAAGAATAATTGTATGCCATACTTGAAAAAAATGCATATTGCACACAAAAATAGCATTGTGCAGTCATAAAATGACACAGCACTAATAAATTGTTCTCCCAGAAACATACTTAGATTTTTTGTATTCAACATTTTCTCATTTGACATTAGAAATGAAATAAAACTTGTAGAAAAACAAAAACAAAAAAACGTTTTATCCTGATGTCTGTCATGGACATTTCTAATAGAAAACTAAATATATATAAATATTTCATTAAATCATACAAAAAAGTAAAAAAGAAAATAGAAAGCATCTTTTTTTTTTATCTTAACAAAAAAAAGTGATATATACAGAATGTTTAAAAAAAAAAGTGAGACAAACATTAAGAGCTAGTAGAGCACACAACACTACAATTAACAATTTTTGGAAAGGAAATCATGTCGTAATCCATTTATTCAGTCAAAAACATAGGGTATAGACTTCAAGTCAAACCCAGAAATTTATTCAGAAGTTCAACAATAATAAAAATATTTGAACAAAATTTTAAACAGATTATTTACTTGCTTTTGCAAAATTTGATATCATGCAGTGCACAGTAATTCAGGCGTCAGTGTGTTTAATGCCAACTAGATTCCAAATTATGAAATGCCTATTTCAGTGCTGTTTGTATGCAGATGATAAAACGTCCACCAGTTCTCATGATGTTGTTACATTTGACACAAAGCAAGGTATTGAAAATTTTGCTAAAATGGCTTTTTCTGTATTTTTGACTAAGCAAATAGATTGCAACCCTCATTTTCTAGATAAAAATTGCTTGGTGTACTGTTCTCTTCCATTTCTTAAAGTTTGTCTCAGCATTTTTGAAACACTTTGTATAAGTCTAATATACTGTGTGACTCCTATAAGAAAAATCCTGGGTAGGGTTGCTGTTTTCCAAAGCTTGAACAAAAGAACAAGTCCTTCCATAGGAGTGGGGTTAAGACATTTGGCACTATCTTTAAAAGTTTTTCCATTTTGTTTACATATATATCTTTAAAATTTTCGTGTGTAAAGATTCACTTGAATGAGAAAACTCTCCAGAATTCAAGCAGAAATTCAGCAGCAAAATTTTCATATTAAATTGCAGGGGAAAAGAGTGAAATAAAAAATAATAAAATGAATATGCTCATTTAGAGATTTTTGAGGCCCAAGTGAAAATGTTTAACTATTAAAAATGCAAACTATTACATTGATTTCTTGGTACTTGTCTATTTTCCTGTCAACTACTTTCTATATGTTTTTTTTTTTTTTTTTTAACTTCGCCAAACTAGGGTGGAGACAGTGTGTTATCCTTTTACTTATTTAGATTATGATATTTTGATTGATATCTGGGCCAGATCATGCAGAACTTCTTGAGAATAGCTCCAGCAGAACTGACCATAGAAAAAGGAGATTTGTGTTTACCTCGTCAATTTTTATCTTAAAGTTAGTTAGAATTTGCACTTTGAAAGTAATAAATGCTGGGCTGAGAAACAAACTTATCAGGGACAAATTAAGTTTTGAGTATTAGATTTTAAAGTTAGAAAAAGAATCTGGGAATTTTAATTTTGAATTTCAAGAGGTATTATTTTCTTATTCTTTCATGTATGTAAAAAAATATTTTTCTATTCATTTTTAGTGATGCTTTAGACATGCATATGGCTATTGGAATCCTTCGACTTCCTGAAAGTATGGATTATTCAAAGTATGCCTCACATTTTGAGAAACTAGCTACGCTTTCTAAAAAAGAAAAGAAACTTCATGTGAAAATGTCATCTAGTATGAAAAGAGATCATGATGGTTTATCTAGGAATAAATCGTGTTCGGAATTATCTGAAGGTATGTTGTCTTTTATTATTATTATTATTAGCAATCAGTATATCTTAAATTTTTATATCGAAAATCAGGATTAATGTCAAGTATATTACTTGAGATTCTATTATAATACATACTGGGTTTCCCAAAAATAATAGGCCTATTTGAGAAGAAGAAAAAAACTAGAAGCAATAGAAATACACGATTTGCTGTACTGTTTTTGAGAAAACAGTGCATTTTCTGTCACAGAATAGTATTTAAATAATATAAGTTTTGAAATAGACCCATCATTTTTGGGACACCCGGTATTATGTTACTTTACTATATATCATTTTATTATTAATTATTTTGAATTCATTTTACCCATTTTCTTTAATTAATAATATTTTTTCATTATAATTTAATGTATGAATAATTATTTTGACATTTTTGCCATGTACACATATGCTGTATTTATTTTTATAAATGAAATGTAGTTTTAGAATTACCAAACAATGGCCTTTTTATACATCTAAGGTTATGTACAGATAGATTATTCGTATTTTTTAAAATATTTTATCTTTGATTCTAGTATTTACTGACATGAAAGCAAAATAAGAAAAGCAATGTTTAAATGATTTTTGTTTTCTTATTCACCTGCTCAAAAGTAAAAAAAAGTTTTAAAATATGTATTTTTTTTTTCAATTTCTGTCATAGTTTATATGACTTTTAAAAAATATTGCTTTTAAGTGTGTACAATGCATTTTAATATAACTTAACCTGAAAAAAAGCTACAAGTGTTACATTTAATGCAATCCTTATTACATTTAATTAATTTCCTGTCTGTGCCTGTATTTGAGTACCCACAACAACTATAAATTACAGAATGACTTTTGTTAATGAGTGAATGAATCTGAGAATTTTATGAATTTTAATTATTCTTGTTTTATGTCATCTCTTATTCGTGTTATTTCATTAATCTGTCTGTACTTCCTTTGTTCAGCATAAGCTCTAGAGAAATGCTTAGTTTTTTTAAATTTCTCTAAAATTCTTCTTGAATTTTGTTTCAAAATGTGTTGTGCTCTCTCTTCTTCCAGATATTTATTTTGTGTTGTGTGTTGATTCTGTTTAAATGTGCTTTATAAGCAGTAAAACTGAACATTGTGCATTTATATTTTTAAATTACAAAGAATTCTAATGAAAGAAATTTTCATATAGTGTGATAAAAGTTAATTTCTAGATATAAGTTTAGCATTTTATATATTAAACTAAATTTATCTTTAATTTAGTTTCAGTAGCATCGTGTCCTTTAGATAGTTCAAGAGAAAGTTCACCACCATCTTCACCTATCACATTACGCTCCATGAACAATGGCACTGTGAGTCAAGACCCGCAAGGACAAATTAATTTTGGTTATATTGAAAGTCCAGATGCAGTGGGTGATTACAAGAGTAACTTTATTCCTATTATTCCAGATGAAGTGAAGCTGTCAGCATTTCAGTTTCAGAGACGTCAAAAGAAAGGATTTATTGATGTCTGGTGGTTGTATGATGATGGAGGTGAGATATTTATTTTTTAAAAACTCCATAATTTATATGTACTTTATACTTGTTGCAAAATGAAAAAGAATCACCAGATGGCGCTAAGCACGTAGAACATTATTGACTGACTGACTGTTGTTTACTTTTACGTTTTGTACATAGCTTGTGTGAGAACTCTGTTTTAATACCCACAGCCATTTTACTGTATATGTATAGATTCTCAAGCAGTTTTTGTTTATTACCCAGCTAGAAATTTACTGTTTCTATTCAAAGTCATGTTTTTATATGTGTACATCTGACGCTTTTATTATACAATGTTCTACAAGAATCTTTCTTCTTACCACACAGTTTTTAAACAATTCTGAGGAAAACACTGTTTAATACTTGTGGTGTGTAACTCAGAATAAATTTGTTTATTGTCTCAACATCAATTTGCTGTTTATACTTTATAGTCATATTTTTGTTCAGCTTTCTTCATACCAAGTATTTATTAAATATACAAAACCAACTTCCATTATACCTTATATATATATAATTTGTTTCTTATTTTTTGAAAATCATGTGTAAATCTCCCACTTTGAAGTTAGTTTTTAAAAAATAGGAAAAGAAAAAAAAAATAAAGAAATACTAAAAGAAAACTTAATCAAAAATAATGCCTAAAAGTTTTTTTTTTTTTTTTAAATCTAAGTAGCATTACTGAAGGGTTGAGTTGATGAGCATTCTATGTATAAATTAGTTATTCTGAGGGGAAAAGGAAATTGTTAATGCAATGCATATTGCAATTTAGTTGCAAAAAATGTTTCATTATTTTAAATAGTTGTTAATTATGTGGCAACATGATAAAATTCATTATGCTTTTAATACATTTTAAATAAAATTATATAATTAATATTATTAATTAATTACTACTAATATTATTTTGATGACTCCCAAACCTGGAAAAAATTAGATATTCCATGTATGTATAAAGATTCTTGTTTTTAAAATGTACTGGCCTTTACAAATTTAAGCATATTTCTAAATTTTCACGATTTCTTTGTTATTATTTGCTTGATTATTTTTAGTTGTAGGAGAAACTTTCTTTCATCATGCTAAAACAAATTTTTGTCAATTTTCAAGAAATTTATTTACCAGTGGGTAAATAAGTTTTGTGGTGTCATGGAATTTCTTCAGCATCTCTTTAAAAAGAAGTTGAAAAAATATTACTAGCACAGATACATGGTCAAATAGATATTTCATTCGTAAATTATCTATTCTAATTTTCATACTTTAAAGTTGAAATTGATAGTTTTTAAATTTCCTGAACCTTTTCTAAATAATTGCTGTTCAGTGAAATTAGAAGACAGTTCGTGGGAGAAAAAAGTATTTATTAAATCTAATTCTCCTCTTTAAAAATAATCTTAAGGACTGCATATTTTGTGACATCAGTTCCTGAAATCTTTTCTTCCCCTGCATAAATACCTTTGATGTTACTTCAAAAACATAGTGGTGCATCACATGGGCTAACCAAACACAGTACATATAAATTATTGCAACTGGATTATTAAATATAAAAAAGATAAAAATATGTGTAATTAAAAAAAAAATTGTAACTTCATATTTTTTATACATATTGCTTACAAGCCATGTTGTTTGAAAATATATTTTAAAATAAATCTTACTGTAGTCATTAATGATACATACAGCACAGAGATGCACATACCAGCGAAGATGTTCAATGCATAAAATTGTGTATGGCCAGGGGTGGGGGATTTTCAGAAAAGCTTTTCAGCCAGCTTCAAATCCGATTAAAGTACTCCACCAACTTGAAATTATCATTTTGGAACAAAAATTTCAGATTTTTTATTTGTCTGTTTTTGTGTAATAGAAAATTAATTTGAGTTTAAAAAACAGATTTACCTATTAATACCAAATCCCCAATATTCTTTAACATTTGTGCATCTAAAACATTAACTCTTTATTTATTTAATATGACATAATACTTATTTATTTCATGTGATAATGTTCCAGACTATTCAGTCCTGTAAAAATAATTGACAGTTATGAAATTTGAAAGAACAAGATCTATAACTTTTAGAAAGCTATTAAAATTTGTAAGACTCGGATGAAGTACTAACTACATTAGCCATGTTTAATCTATATCTTCCTAATACTATGTCAAACTAGACAGTAGTATAAGTAGAAAGTCAAAAACTTTCATAAAAATCTACCTATAAAATTTTTAACATTTACAATTTGTTTTTAAAGAAATATTTTTTTAAATTATATTTTGTCTTACATTTGTTAAAATCATTTACAAAATAAGTTTATATATAAATAAAAAGGTTAGATCTGTTTTTGTAGTTACTATGAACTTGTTCTGTATAACATTCTATTGAATACTTGTATTGTATGTTTATCAAAAGTGTTTGATGTATGAAAATATTTTGTTTTATTCAGCTGCATAATTCTTTTTTTTTTTTTCAGGTCTTACAATGTTGATACCTCATATTTTATCTATGAGATCACAATGGAGTGGATGCAAACTTAGAATATTTTCTCTTGCAAATAAGAGAGATGAATTAGATAGAGAACAAAGAAAGTATGTTTAAACTTTTAAAAAGAATTAAAGTTGTAATAACTATATTTAAGAATTGACACATATAAAGTTCATTTTAATTGTGAAAGTTATTGTAATTTACATGATAAAAGAATTTGAAAGTTTTTACTAATGTTGATATAAACTGTTTATTAACCCATTTAATTACCTGGACAGGATTTCCTGCCAACTTATTGTTTTCACCTATGTCAGATATAGAATCTAAAAGCAACATTGATTCTTTTTTCCACTTCTTTGTAACTATTCTCAATTATACTTGTTTTTTTGTGTTGTGCATAATTTCTAGTTACTAGATTTGATGTTGTCCCATGAACTTTTACTTTGTTTGTGCCGTTTTTCTCTGGCAGATTTTCTTGTCAAGCAAAAAACTTCCAATACAGTCTTTAATAGCCTCTAATCTTCAAAAGTTTTAAACAACGGTTCTACAAATTATACAATTTTGCAGATTATTGGTCATTGTTTGTTTTGGAGATACCATATGAGTTGTCATTATTAATGCATGAATGAATCTTAGAGTGGGAAGACAATGATCTCAAATAAGTTTTACAAAAAAATATTTCTTCAACATTAAAATAGCTTATGAATTTCACAAAATTAAATAGTGAAAGCGAAATCAAATAATACATAGCAATAAAATAAGAATTCATATTTAAATATACAATTCCAAGTGCACATTCATTGCTGATTAGTTTTAATCTTCTGTAACATTGATATAGTTTTTTTTTTTTTTTTTTAAATGCTTTATATTTACTTTTAAAAATTTTATTTTGCAAATTATGCAAAAGTCTTAAGTTTCTGTTTAGAAATGAAAGATTCTTTTGATAAAAATAATGTATTTTTTAAAAATTATTTGTTTATTTATTGTTTAGAGCAGCCATATTGAACCTTTTTTTCCTGCAAGCCGCAAACATGCGTTTGCGATGTTTGGCAGGCTGCAACACACTTATATCATAATGTAAAAAAAGGTGTTATTAAATTAGGCAACAAAAGTAGTATAACAAAGCTATATAATAAAGTTAATATAATCAGTAAGATTGAACGTTTGTCCTGGAAGAAATATTACAAAAAATGCAACACCACTGCTTCCAAACAATATACTTCATAGTAGATTTCTGTTTCAAATGTTGTACAAATATGCCACAAAGATTGTTGTTTGGAAATAGTGGTATAAAATGTTTTGCTGCCAATTTTTCCATGTCAGACTTTTAACCCTAATAAGCATTATTTGCTATCTGATAAGTATAAAACATAATAATATCACAAGCAGCCTTTCCAAGTTTTAAAGAAAAAAATTAAGGGATTTTCTTTAATAAATCAGTCATTTTCTCAATGCAAAACTTTTTTTTTTTTAATGCAGAATTATATTGTGTAAATTTAATGTTATGGAATAATGTTTGTTTAATGTTAAAGATTAAGAAATGTACACACCACTGTAGCATCAATAGAACTAAAACTTGTATTTTAAGTGCACAGAATCTCAAGAAACAAATCTGGGAATAAATGGGTTAAAAATTACTTATATTCATATTTATATAAAAAAAATGAGTTGATAGAATGTTTTTTAATATCACATTCAGTAAGTCTCATTTGTTCAAAAGTAATTTCCATCTATTTACTAGATAGATCCATATTTCCTGTCAAAATATGTTTTTTGTTTATTTTCAATTATATAGCAATTGTGCATGAAAATACTGGTAAAGGCTGAGGTAAAAGGTTTTGAGGACAAAAATTTAATTTCCTACTGAAAATTGAATATTATATTTCTTAAAATATTACAATGTCTTATCATAATTACTTTTAAGTGTAATATATCCTTTCTTAAGCAGATATATTTTAGTGTTTCAAATTTGAGCCCTGTGTTTCTGTTTTAGGATTTTTTTTTTTTCTTTTAATAGCATTTGGTATATTTTGCACTATGAACTGGTTTATTATTTTTTCTTCTATTCTTATTTGTAACTTAAGATACATTTCTTTTTCTTTTTTTCCAATATCATATGAAATTTTATATTTTGGGAAATTTATAAGTTAACTATAAAGTAGCAAAATTTTGAATTAAAAATTCATTTCATCTGATATTTCATTGTAAATTTAAAAAAAAAACTAAACAATTCTTCCAAATGTGTAATTTTTTTTTCTTTTATAGTATGGCTGCTCTTTTAAACAAATTCAGAATTGACTACTCTGATGTCATTGTTGTTCCTGATATTGTAAAACCACCGCAAGAAGCTAGGTAAATTTTCTCTTTATTTCTATTTCTTTAAAGTTTAAAAAGAAATGCCCTTTTTTTTTTCTTTTTTTTTTTTTAAGTTATTGTGTAAATAAACTGTGTAATCTTATTAAAATATCTTTTTTAAGTAAGCAATAAGAATTTTTCTTTGCAAAAGAAAAGGGACTGTTTTGTAATTGCTTTTGCATATCTGCTGATTTTTTAATTTTTAAGATTTTTCAGCATTTTTTTTCATCATTTCTAAAGCACACAGCAATGCTAAATGTAAGCAAACTTTTAACTTTTTTTTTTTTTTTTTTTTTTAATATATTGACTTAGTGTAGTATATTGTAAATGAAACATTTGCATTTTAATGAAAGCATTTTAAATTTTAGATATCATAATGCTAGCAAGAGCTGAGAAACAAAATTCTTGAATTTATTTTTAGCAAGATTTAAAAAGATTTTGACGCCCCTAATTTCTCTAATGGAATACTTATAAATATGTTATCAAAACACAGTAAGACATTGGTTTTATGCTTTGGAAGGAACCATTAAAAAGGTACAAAGTAGGGAAAATGCACAGAGTCTTAAAATCAAATTTTCTTAATCAACCAGTAATTTTTTTTGTACAGATGAGATAATTTCCAAATAAGCAAGATAATTAAAAAGTCCTTCCGGCCTGTACTGGGAGGAAAAGGTAGCTTTCATAGTCCATGTTTTTAAAAATTCAACTCATTTTACTCAAACACCCGAAGCTAAAATGCTTGGAACACGATTATAGACGATTCAAACCCAGTCCTTGTTAATACTGAATTTGAATGTGCATGAGAGTTGCAGCATAACAAAAATCAGATTGTTTCAAAATGTCAGCCATCCTAGAATTTCAAACTGCCATATCTCAGCCATTTTTTAAGATAAAGCCAAAACAAAAAATGTTCTGGAATCCTTGTATCACGATCTATCACTTAACAGAAACGACTTTTTGAATTTATATTTTTTTATACATCTTTTCGAATTTTTAAAAATATATAAAAAAATTAACTTGTCGCCATTTTGAAAAAAGATGGCGCATGATGCTGGCCAACAAACTCGGTCGAGACCTCGGTATATTCTGTACACATGATCAGTCACATTCATATTGGTTCATAAATACGAGAGTTACAGCATAACAAATATCAGATTGTTTCAAAATCTCAACCACCCTAGAATTTCAAACTGCCATATCTCAGCCATTTTTTAAGATATAGCCAAAACAAAAATTGTTCCAGAATCCTTGTATCACGTTCTAACACATAACAGAAACAATTTTTTTAATTTATACTTTTTTTGTACATCTTTTTGAATTTTTAAAAAATTAAAAATGTTTAACTGGCTGCCATTTTGAAACAAGATGGCGGATGAAGCTGGCCTACGAACTCGGTCGAGATCTTGGTATGTCCTACGCACATACTCAGTCACATCCAAATCGATTCATAAATAAGAGAGTTACAGCATGACATATGTCAGATATATATGTATATAAATCAACATTTGAACAGAGGGTGGTTTGGGGGTCTGGGCGTCATGGTCGGTGAATATATACCAATTTTTTTCTTTTATTGCTTTCCTCCAAACGGCTGCAATATGTATCTTTTTGTAATGAAAACTACCTAAAAATCACTATGGAATAATGATAAAAATAATAAATCTTTTATTTTGGGGGGTTGAAAACAAAAGTGTAAGTGAAGCAAAGCTGAAAAATGTCTATGAAGCAGTGAAATAGATTTTTATGGGGAACATTAAACAGGCAATTTTAAAATTGTCAACATATGCAAAATTTGGAACTTTAAAAAACAATATGTGGAACATGAAAAAACACATTGTGTTGGAATGCAAAAGCAGTTTCTTTTAATGTGTTTTAATGTCTGAAGTGCTCTATATATTTTTTAATCATTGTTTCCACTCAAAATGCAGTATTATGTGCCCTAATTATCTTTTCTGTTTTATTATATTTCTAATTTTCTTGGAAATATTCTGAAAATTAGGTGTGACATTATACATAATTTCATATTGTTATTTGCAAGTTAATGAAAATCGGTTGCAAGAAATAACTACTTCATAGATTCCAAGTGTTTTAGTTTTCCGAAAGTTTCTCTTTTTTTTTTTTTCCTTTTAGTATTCTGTGGACTTTTTATTATTTATTTAATATCCAAATTTACAATTTTTTGTTTTTAGTATTTATTTTTTCTCTCTGTTAACACACTGAGAAAAGATGTCATTCCAATTGCTCTCCTACAGATATTCACAATTTTTTCAGATAATATGAAACAATTAAATCATATTTAAAATTATGTAATCAATTTGCAAAAATGTTTTTCATTTAAATTTTACTTAAATGCTAACAATATGTCTATTCTTCACACAGAATGAAAAGTGTGAAAGATTTTAATATGATTGTTTACATGCTAAAGCTTCCACTTGAGAGAACCGATATTTTAATCAACAATATTGAAACATATTAATGTAATTGTTAAAAAGATTCGTTTTAACTTTTATTTTTAGTTGTGAGCCGAGGTTAAAGTTGTATATTTAAAAATAATTGTTTCAGTTTCCATGGATAAAATAAAGTATGTCACAAATCAAGAGTTTAGTAATAAAAATCCGACATTAGTTACAGTGACAATTTTACCAGAAGATATGCATTTTATTTTATGAATTCGAAGTATTTTACTATAATTGCATCAAAATGGCAGATTTCAACTTCCACCAGTGGAAGGATTAAGTCTCCTAAATTCTTGCTAAAATGTACTAATAATAATATTTCATACTAAAATATTCCTTAATAATCTTGCTTTAGATCCTGACGAAATTTATGTGGCTACATTTTGTAAAAACTTTAAAGCCATTTTGGATTTTAGACTTCTTTTTAATATGTAAATCTTCAGAAAATTATTATTGTTAATTTTTTAATTGTGGAATGTTTTGTCTGAAAAAAAATTTGAAAGAAACTGTAAAATATTTTGAAAAAAAATTAAACAAAATACCTAAAATTTAAATGTTTGGATTTGAAAAAAAATAAAATAAATAAGACTTGTTTTTATTGATGAAAATGACGCCATATAAAACATGAAACATTTTGGAACAAAAAAAAATGTAAAACTTAAAATTGAAGCATCTGAACAAAAACAAAATGACATCATTGTCACTGCATTTGCACAGTCATTCAGATTTGTAGAATCCCAAATTTCATAATAAAAATCGATTATAAGATTTAAGGTGTCCTAAAAATCTTATTATTGGTTTCTTCTCCAGTAAAAATAAAATATTATGAAATTGGTTCTACTGAATCAGAAATTGTAATATGATTGAATTTTGTATTGCCACCACAATATAAAAAATGCAACCAAAAGCGAAAATATTTTTAAATATGTCATATTTATTATACTCTTTTATTTAACTCAACCTGGTTTTTCTATATAACGTTGTAATTTTGTAATCGATTTTAAACCCACTTTCTGATATGGTAGAATTATAAAAATTACGTTTTTAATATTTTTAGAATTTACATTAATTTTAAGGCATTTTTCTGTTAGCCTGTCACAGGTGATAAATCACCAAATATTCTCTTTAACTCGTACAATTGTATAGGAGTTGAAACAAAATTAGATTTAATTATGTGCCAATAAACACTTGCCAAAATATGTTAAATGGCTGTTAAATTGCAACAATAAACATTTTAAAGGCTAAAAGGTAGAAAAAAAAATTATAAATAATAAATAAAGAGTGTAACATTAAAAAGAAATATATGTTTTTATCAATTAATGGTTGAATATTTATTAATTTATGATTATATGCTGAGAAATCAATTTATGAATCCTAAAAAGATAGTTAAAATAATATTTCATTGTTTCTGTCCTGTTGCCCTATCTTAAAAAAGAAACAGCAAAAATTATATATTTTTTAATAACTCCACTTGCTTGCACTTTCTACCAGGTGTAAGAAAAAGCAGTGATTTTTTTTTTTTTTTTATAATAAAGCTTGTCCATGCCAAATTAATGTATTGTAATGGAAATTCTGGGGGAAAACATTAATTGTAGTCAAAAAATTAGGTGTAATTTTAAAGATGAATATTGAATGCTTATAAAAGTGTTTCTTAAAAAACTATTTTTACTTTTCTACTTATTTTTATCTCAGTATCAGTGGCATGAAAAACCCTGAAAATAATGCTATTGTAGTAAAATGTTCAATTTTATAAACTAAAAAAATGCAATTTTTCTTTTTAAAATGAGGTTATTTTCATTGGTTGAAATATAATTAAATATGTTACAGTGAATTTCGATTTGAATATTTATTGGTCTATAAACATTAAGTTACATGTGTTTAAGTGTTTATTGTAATTTAATGTTCAAGTTAAAGTATTTATAAATTATAAGTCTAAAAAGCTATCTGTTTGAATGTTGTCCATATATTATTGTCAATTTTTTTTTAAAGATATCACAATAAGAAAGAAAAAGAATCATTTTAAATGGTTGAAATAAACACATTTTGGCCAAACTAAAAAATATATATATTGTGTTCCTTTTACTAATTTTATCAGATGGTCCTTATATGTCAAACAGTGTGGGTGCCAACAGTGAACCAACAAACAGATCTATTTTACATATATAGATTATTCATTTTTATGTTATTTTCAATGCTTACTTAATATCGATTCTGATGAAACAAATGTAGCAGAAACTCTGCAGTTTGCTTACAACCTGGTTGTTTTGCAGATAATTATAACATATTTATTCACAAATTTTCTGTATTCCCTAATATTTCTTTTGTATCTACAGACTATACCTCTAAATAATTTTGTGCCATAGTTTAAAGTTTTATGTGAATAATTAAAATTTTTATAGAAAGTTTTTTGAAAAAATTTCTTCTAGTATAATTTTTAAAAAATCTAAAATGAAATGAACTGTGCAATAACTAGGATTAAAATAGTATTTTGTTTAAATAGGGATCTTTATTCTTTATAACAATGTAAATTAATTTAAAGAAAAATAGATAAAAAAAATTTGTAGCATACCATTTGCATTAAAAGATTCTGCATTATAAACATTGCTTCATTTTTTTTTTAATTATTATTTTGCTTCTGATTTTAATTTTTAGGTTAAAATATCTCTCCCTTTTTTATTATTATTATTTTGCTTCTCATTTTAATTTTTAGGTTAAACTATCTCTTTCTTTTATGTAAAGCATGTTGTATTGTAGTCTGTATTATCAGTAGTAGTTATTTTCTAGATATGTATAATATTTATTATTTCTTTTAGTAAGAAAGAATTTGAAGCACTTATAACTAAGTGGCAAACAGATGGACCATCAAATGACTGTATGATTACAGAAGCTGAACTTTGTGCTTTAAAAGATAAGGTAAAACGTTTTTGTTAAACTTATACTTTAAAAACTCATTTTTTACATTAGTTTTTTAATATAATTTTTAACTTTATTTCCTAAAATATTTTTGGTTCCCATTTAGACTAATCGCCACATTCGATTGTCAGAACTATTGCACCAACATTCCAGACAGTCTGTTTTTATTGCTATGTAAGTATCATTAAAAGTAAATTATTTTATTACTTATATGCTGTTAAGTTAATTTTTAGGTGCATTCGTAATTATATATATACATAGCACCTATAGTCTTCGTCTGTCCGCATATAAGAGTAAAAACTACCAAACCAAATGGTTTGAAATTTAATATATATATTTATATTATCATTGCAGAATTTTGTCGAGTCATTTCAAATTTTATAAAAATTTAATCAAAACTTAAAAAGATATTAATAAAAGTTTTCTTTATTCTATTAAATCCCATCATACATAATCTATAAGTAAAAGCACCAGTCATGTGACTGAGGAAAACAAATATGGGCTAACCACATCTTTTTCCATATGCCAAGCGGCCATTTTTATTCAAACTTATTTTTTTTAATAAAATTGCATAAAGTTACATTTTTAGAAAGATCGTTCAAAAAATTGTTTGTTTGGAAGATGAGTTACATTAAAAAATGTATAGATTCTGAGATAACTTCAGTGAAAATTAGGTTAACAGCCGAATATCTCAATACATTAAAGTAAATAAACAAAAGATTCATTCATCGTGAGTCATAGAAATAATAAACGATTGAGGTAATCATTTACAAAGCAAGATCTCCATGGTGAATTTTACAGCGCTGTCTGGTGTTGAAAAAACAAATTTGCATCTGTAAACATGGCATACGTAATAAGAAAAAAGGCATCCTCAATTCTCTCATAGCAAACGTTATAATTTATTTCACTGAAATAATAACGATGATTTTTTTACATTGTAAAATTAGTTATAGCACGAAACGAATGCACCTCCTTTGTCACGTTTAACGTACAATATTCAACTTGTTAAAGTTAGCTATCGATCTGTAAAATTTTGGAGATTTCTTTTATAGTTTGTTACATGCATGCATGATTCAAATTCTATTGAATCTAAGTAAAGCAAGTAATTGTTTTCAACAATATAGAATTAACTTCAGTTAAGTAAAAAACATTTATATAAAGTTAATTGAAGTTAGTTCCCTATTTTTATAATTTTTATAAACATTATTAATAACATTTATTATAATATTTATATAATAATATTTATTTTTAATAATATTTATAAACATTATTTTAGAAACATATTTTTATAAACAATTCCTTGTTTTACTTAGATTCAATGGAAATTATGTATGCATGTATGTAACAAACTATAAAAGAAAAACATATGCTTGTAAATACTAATTACAAACATTTTGAGCACAACTGAAGCACAATACTAGCTGGCGTAGCAACCCAATGTGTTGCATTTGCATTGATTGAGATCTTTCAATTTTTAAGGAAAAAATAAATCTAATTTAATTCTACATTTAGAAAAGATATACAATTCTTATATATATATATTTTTATCTTATATATATATTCCACTATATATATATATATTTTTTTTTTTCAAAGTTGATTGAAAAGTGCATATTAAACCTCTGTTTATTTTAAAAATTAAATTTAAATATTTTGAAATTTTAATAATTGCAATGTTATTAATACTGTAAAACCTGTGAAAAGGGAATCTCTGGGAATTGGAGAAAATTTATATTTTAGAAAGGTATCTGTTTTAGCAGGTATAACTGTATAGTATTCCTTCCATCAGGAACATCAAATGTTTCCATTTAAAACAAGATTCCAGAGTAGGCAAGCTCTATTTTCACAGGTTTTACTATTGCACTGTTAGTTAAAATGTTCAGAATGTATGTTTTTAGATTATTATTTTTTTTTATAATTTTTTTTTAGGACATTACCAATGCCAAGAAAAAGTACTTGTTCAGCTGCATTGTATATGGCTTGGTTAGAAACGCTAACAAAAGATATGCCTCCCTTTTTGTTAATTCGAGGGAACCAAACAAGTGTACTCACATTTTATTCCTAGTATTATCATTTTGTAAATTAGTTTTTATTATTGTTATTTTTTTTTAATAAATGTATGTCTGTGATTCATCATCTTAAAGAAACACTTGTAGTAAGTTATAAATTCATATTTCCTATTACTTACACAGAACAAAGTATATTCATTTTTCTTCATGGTAGTTAGTGAAACGAAAAACTAATATACCTCAGAAAGATTTGAAAATGTCAAAAAATAAAAATATTTTGTTAATGTTTGTTCTTTTTTATGTTAAAGTTTTCTGCTATGAATTTTTATTTTATTTTATTTTTCTATTGAAAAAAATTGTTTTGAAGTTTTTGCAGGGAATTAAATGTACATTCTTTAGTGCCATAAAAAAGAGAAGTAATTGGCTTCTGCTGAAAACGCATAAATTTGAACAATTTACTGCCATAGCATATTACATTTATTTTTGTATTTGATATATAGTAATGTGAAAGGGTAAGTAGCAAAATTTTTCTATATTGACTTCTTCTGCTTTTAACACCTTTCTTTTGAAGAAGGCTGTATCATTTTTAGTCTACTTTCTTAATGATTGTAAAAACTATAAAATACCTCATTTTTACATTTTTTGTAGAATCTAAAGAAATGTAAATGATTTAGTATGTCAATTATTAAATTATTAGTTTATTACATGTAAATAAGGTTAAGAATCAAAAAGATTATCATAAAGATTTTTCTTACATTACTTATCTTACATGCTTTATCATCATAATTTCAACTAAGATATTGTATCTCTCAAATATCTAGATATAAAATATTTTTAACGATATCTATAAAGTCTTTGAAGTAATGAAAAATGTATATAAAGGATAAAGAAAAAATATTTTCAGATTTATAAAGTTTACTAAAAGGATTTTCTCCATAAAATGTATAAGCAGTAGTATAACATTGTTATTTCCATAGCTCATTCTAGTTTTCTGATAATATGATATCCAATCTAGTTCTTTTCATTATTGTTACTGTCTATTTGATATCTCAAATGTATGTGTATAGTATCACTTATTGATTGAATTTTTTAAATTGCAAAATTAACACAGTAAAACAATGCATTTGTTAAATGATTAGCTTATGTTAGTTTTTTGTGAAATCCTCCTGTTGGGTTATTGAAATCAGGTCAGTTTATAGCACTTGTTTAGTTATTTATTTTTGTTTTGTTAATTTGAAATCATAGAAATAGTCATTTTGTTTTAATCCTTTCATTTTGCTTTGGAATAATTTCCATCTAAACAATTATTTCCATTTTCTGCTATATAGTTTATTATCTCTTATTATTTTTACTAGTTCATTTCAATAATATAACTTTTAAGAAATGAGCTATTGTTAAACTAATAGATAAAAGTAAAATTTGCTGTTTGAAATTGTAAACCATCAGAACTTTGTGATTTCACAAGAATTAATATTCTTTCATTTTTGAAATATTTCAGGCTTACTTACAATTTATTATTTGCTTTTCATATTTAAAAAAAAAAAATCCAGGAATACGATGCTAATTGAAACACAATTGGTAGTAAAAAAATTTAAATAACGGAAAAGAATTAATATACTTTCATAATTTGCCATGAAATGTAAATTCCAAGATAAAATAATTTAAAATTTGAATTATTGAATTATTCTTGTTTATTTTGCAGAATTGTATGAAAATTGGATTTAAGGTTTATTATCATAGTTGTTTATGCTCTTTAATTTTTTTATTTTTTAATTCTGGTTTTTATTCAGTTGTATTTCTTATAACCCAGTGTTGATTGTAAATAGGTAGGGAAAATATACACATTTCTTTATTATTGCGTATATATACCCAAAAAATATGTTTTTTGTATGATCTCAATATTATGCATAATCCTTCACCAAAAGGATTGCCTTTCATGTTTTTTTTTTTGTTTTTTTTCATTAATTTATTTATTGTGAATCACCTTCAAGAAGCTAAAATATTTTGTTTTTTTATGTGACAGCTTTAAATTTTCTGTCCTCATATTTTAAGTTTAAGAAAAGTCACAATTTAAAAAAGGTTATGAAATATTTGCATATTTAATTTGTATCAACAAAGTAGTTTTAATATATCTGTACATATACAGTGAACTTTCATCAGTGCAGATCTAAAGGCCATTTTGTGCTCACACTAACTGAAATCCACATTAAAAGATGTTAGCATTTCAATAGTAAAATAATCTCTTGCTTTGAATAAATTAAATTCAGTTTTTGACAGAAATTAAATAGGTTACAAACTTTATACTAAAAGCTTTTCTTTAATTTAGTAATTTAAGTGAAAAAGCAAGTTAATGACAATTTGTTAATACAAAGGACAAACAAAATATGCAGATAAATGACTATATTTACATTATTTTACTTTAATTAATCTCTTGCATTTGTGATAGTTGAGCAAATTATCTTTGTACCTCTACTATTTTCCAATTTGAACTTGATTAGTACTATGGGTGAACAGCCATTAGTAATTTTTGAACCAATATTATGTTTTTGGTGATGGAATGTTTCCTTTCTCTTCATCACTGTCACTGACCATTCCTTGATCTTTCAATAACCAAAGTTACACCAAATTGAACTTTTGAATAAATAATGTATAGAATTAATTTCGATTCTGCACAGTCAATTTTTGAAAAAATCACTCACATTATCCAATGAGTAGTGCATATTAAGCAATGTCCTTAACATTAATTGCAAATAGAAAATAATGGGAAAAACTAAATTGTTTTTATTAACTGAAGATATGTCTTAAGTGAAGATGCATTAAAAAGAATCCACTGTATATCATTTTTTCATTTAATAAGTTTTTATATTTTTAAGTTTATCTAAAACAGATTTCTTAACATCTTTCATGTGTATCTCTAGCTTGAAAATAAAGGAGGAGGGGATATTAAAAAGGATTAGTTGATATGTTTTTAAGAAGTGCTGTTTGTATAGTTTCAAAATGTAAATAAACAGAATGAATAGTCAGTTTATTAACTGAATTTTACAATTTGTTTGACTGCAGAAATTCTCTCTTATTTAAAGATGTGGTAGAGGTATCATTACAAAGATAAAATTATTTTTTTAACATTCTTTTCATGAATAAAGAACATTTTGCTACAAGTACCTTACCTTTCAGTTGAATTTATTAATTAAAAAATGAGGGCATTTTTGTTTCCAGTTCTAGTGCCATTATGTATTGCACATTATTTTTTATTCATAATAGTAATTATCAATAATTTTTATTCTCCAACTTACCTACTTCATTACTATGTTATTCAAGCAAATGTACGGTCAAAGTTCCTGGAATAGAAACTTTAATATTTCTTTGTAACCATGTTAGTATATATATGAATAATGATCATGTATGTAAGAAGAACACTTAAAAAAAAAAATAGACTAATACTTTTGACAGAGAGGAAAGGGAAAATATGGATTGCTGTATCAGGCCCTGAGTTAAAGGTGTCTGCCAGAAGTTGGTTTAATATATAATATATATGCATGTTTGCACCATGTTGGGCCTATAAACATATACTGTGCTGGGCTTCACAATTATCAACATTCTTGGTTCTTAAACAGAACTGTCTTCTTTATTTAGCAATGTTTGTATAGTTTCAGAAACGAATAACTGAAGCTGATAAGTATAAGAAAAATAAAAGTAAAACTCCAGTAATTTTCATAATTGTTTACTATCACGACTTGCTATCTAGGTTTGCAGCTGCGTGAAATGATTTTAATAGAATCACCAACTTTATAAATATTTATGTGACTCAAAGGGAAGCCACAGTCTTAATGTATTAACCACTTAACAGTCTTATTTTAGGGCTATTTTAGTGACAAAAAAATTCAATTTTTTATTAAAAGGTTTAATTTTATAATTGGAAGTGTAATTTGTATAGTTTAGGAAATATGATTATTTTATTAAAAGTTTTCACATGCATTAAAAAAAAAAACTTGGGTGAACCCGAATTTGTAAAATACATACATATATATATATATATATATATATTTGGTCATATTTGCCTGATGAAGGAAACTGATAAGTTGTTAAATTTGTATTTCTATTCCATAAGTATTTATATATATTCCTGTTTTGTATAAATTGAAAACTCTTTTGATAAGTTCTGCTAAATACTCTGTGGTATTGTGTTAATTATAAAAAATAAACATTGTTTTTATAATTATCATATATTATGCATATCTGTCAACTCTTCCAAAATATTCAAACTAGGTGTTTGAATTTTTGTAAAGTTAATTTTGACAAAATTCTCAAAAAAAATGTATATTTTTTTCAATTTTTTATGAAAAATGTTTCGCAAAGCTCTCCTGTTTGTAAATATATTTTAACTGTTTCTGTACATATTTCTGAAATCATTAAATTAATGTATATTGTAAATACAGTAAAACTTGCAATGATGAAATCACAAGAGATTGGCAAATAATTAAATTTTAGACAGATTTCTGTCTTAACTCTATTATAATTGTGTAGTATTATTTTTGCCAAGATTGTGAATGTTTTTCATTTAAGATAGTATTCGGTTTTGACAGATTTTACTGTATTTATTCCATGATTTACAATGTTATTTTATAGCATTCAAATACCTCAATAACAGCCAAATTTTGATTTATGCTGCATTCCCCCTTTTTTATTCTTTCTTAAGAAAATAAATTTGCTAAATTTGGTATTGAAACATTTTCATATTTGTTTAATATAAAATATGTGTTATTGTAATTTATCTTAGCATTTTTCTTGGTACAACTTTGTAATGAAAGAAGGTAATATATAGTCCATATTTAATCACAAAATTTCTCTGTTATGGGGCCTCATGAAGAAATTGCACAACATTTAAGGCAAAATCTCACTCTTTTAAAGACCTGCGAAAAAATCTTATATATTATAATCTTCTATCCCCACCCCTAAATTTTTATTGTAAATTGCATCTAAGCAAAATTCTGATAATTTTCATGTTTAAATTTGCAGCTATGAATATCGAAATAGCATCCAACAGCAATTTATTACTAAACATTTTTTGTTATTCATGATTAAAATTCTCTTTGTTGGTTTTCTCCCTTTATTAAATTCAGACTTACTTCCATTATTCAACTATGCCAGCTTTTTCCATTGTTATATTCTAAAATACTTAAAGATGTTGCAGGAATTTATTGTGAAGAGTCAACTAATATTTTGTTAAATAATATACTCATCTTTGTTGTTAAAATATTTTTGATTAACTCTGCTAGTTGAATTGCAGAAATCAAATAAAAGAGTTATTTATCTTCATGCATAATGTGTCATTTTAAATTCATTTTTTTCATTTATCAGTGTATTTCAACAAAAATAACTGTGATGTGATTCATCTTCTCATTGTAAATAGCTTCTTCATTTTTGTGGTGCATTATTACTACTACTTGTTCCTTGAATTTTGCTTACCACATTGATTTTATAAAAAAGATTTTATTAATATGGTGAAAATGTTTACAACACTGTTGAAGTTGTGTTAGGCTTAAATGTTGTATTATTTGATTTATCAAATATATTTTCTCCAAGAAAATAAAATTCTTGAAATAATTTTGTGCTTTATTTATAGTTTCTTTTTATTATTATTAATAATATATTAGTCTAAATATATTATTATTATTAATAATATATTAGTCTAAATATATTATTATTATTAATAATATATTAGTCTAAATATCTGTTAAATAATCCATTTACACTTTTTTATATTAAAGATGAAGTTAAAAATAGTTAAAAGAGTCTATGAAGAGAGAAAAAATTAACTACTTTTAAAATTGGTTGAAAATTAGACATTCTAAAATTCCAAGCGCTTTTATTTTATTTAATTTTTGTAATATTCTTATAAAGGTTTTCAGCAACATTATTTTTTAGATTCACAAAGTTGACTATTGATTATGTTTTAATGAAAAATAGTAATTGATTATTCTTGTGGATCATTTTATGTAAGGCAGTTTTGAAACTCTTTTTCATATATTGTATTAAACATATTTAAATGCATAATATAATACAGGAAGTTCCCGAAAAGATTCAAACCTGCTTTAATTTTTTTACCTTTCGGAGATAAATAGGCAATGCACATTGCAAAAGTATTCAAAATTGGGTAAGAAATAAGATTATATTAATGAAATAGTCCTGTTATTAATTTGCAAAAAGTTAAAAATTTATATAATCCCATAAAATTTGTCAATTTGATTTTTTTTTTTTTTTTTTAAATATAATCTATACTTGAAACAATATTAGTGCCGAAACATTTACAAAAACCTTATTAGAAGAGTTCAGTTATGTATTACAGTATTATGGATATATCAGATGGAAGAAGAAAAAACAACAAACATTTTACAAAGCATATTCACCTAGCTTTTTCCAAAAGTTGCAGAAGCTGAGTGAAAAGGTTTTGTAGGGTTATCTATCATGTATGGAAGTGGAAAGATTACCAGATAAATATGCTTGTCTTGCCTAACTTTGTTCTGATTGCTTTAGTTGGAGAAAAATCTACAGCATTTAGAGAATGAGCAACATTTCAGATTGCACTGGACATGTTAGGTAAGCAAAAGTAGGATTTCCTTCAGCAAGGTCGAGCAACGTCTACTGGCCAAAATGTTGTGTTGGGTGAGTGACCCCCATGTGCTACACCCCTTACAGTTAAAAGAATACACTTTGAGAATGTTTTGTGAAGTGCATTTTTTAAAATTTTGTTTGCATGTCATTCAAAACTGTTAACTACATAAAGGATCTACTATATTTTAATTCTAACAATACATTATAATAAATTACAACACCTTGTAATAATATATTTCTTTTAAATGCTAAAAGGTGTAAATTAACAATTAACAAACAGAATATTCTATAATTATAGAATATTCTCATTTGTTTTTTAAAATGGTTTGGAGTGAGCCCAAACATGTCAACAACCTAATAAAAGTTATTTTACTGTATATTATGTTGTTAATTTACGCCTTTTAATATTTCTTATTTGGCATGAAGGTGAAATAGGCTATGAAAGTGGTTAGTTTAATTCACACTTGTTTATATGCTACTTCCTAATTTAGAAAATATGTAATATTTTTTATTTATTTATTTTAAAATTAACAAAAACAATCTAGACTTATAAATAATTATTTTGAATAATTTTTGTACCATAAATTGTGTTACTTGGACCCAAGACCAATAGAATTACAGGAAATAGCCGATGGGAAATTGTATAGGGAAAAAAACTGCTAATGTGGAAAAATGTTAGTAGAAATTAAGAAAAAGGTATTTTTATATAAAACTAGCTGACCCACTTAGCCTGGGCCTGTTATAATAACCTTAAACAGACATCTAGTTTGTGTGATTTTTTTTTTTTAAGAAGCTACACCAAGTGCCCCAAGAGAGAGATTAATACACTAGAGTCCCGTTACTCCGAACTAATTGGGACCGAACACTGTTCGGTTTAGTGGGAATTCGGAATGGGCGTATTTCATGATTAATAATCAACGTATTGACTTGTTAAGGCGTAAATTAAGTATGAGGACATCTGCTAGTGTCAGCTCTATACAGCGTTGTTCGGGTCGTGCTGAACAGGTTCAGTGAAAGTGGGAAGGGAAGGGTAGTGACCTTCGATAGCTCATCACCCCACCCTACCTATCCCTCTCCCTCATGCATTCCAAGAATTACTACCAGGGTTACTGCATTTCCGCTGCCACAGAGTATTGGCATATAGATTCCTTGTTTTCGCCAACGTTGACAAATGATTTTAAAACTCACCTCCCGGTCAGTGTTTATTCTAGCAGAGTTTGATGAACTGTGTGCGCTTATTGCAAATTTATTGTGAAAAATTGTGGTTCCGTGAGTATTGAGTTACTACTTTACCGAGTGACTGTGACATTTTATTTATGTTCGTAGTCCTTGAAGTCAACTGTTAAACATTAATCATGGCAAGTAAACGAAGTCGTTCTTCGTGTACTTTAAAAGAAAAACTTGAGAGACTGGACAAGGGAAAAAGTGCTACTAAATTATCACTCAAATATGGTATCGGAAAAGCAACGATTAGTGACTGGAAAAAAAATCGCCTTAAAATTGAGCAGTTTTGCTCTGCTTCAAGGGAAAAAACTCTTGAAAACGCAAAAAACGATTGTGTCTTCATATGAAAAACTTGACCAGGCCTTATTCTTGTGGTTCACTCAAGAAAGACAGAAAAGAATTTCTGGTCCTTTGGTAAAAGAAAATGTGCTTCAACTGAACAAGTTTATGGATGGTGACCCATCAATTTCAGCTAGCTGTGGTTTTTTGGGTTGTTGGAAGAAAAGACACGGAATTAGACAGCTGACGATTGCTGGGGAGAAGCTGTCAGCTGACAACGAAGCAGCTGTGAATACATAGAAGAATTTAAAGACCTTGTTTATTCCCAAAACTACTCACCGAAGCAAGTTTACAATGCAGATGAAACTGGACTGAATTTTAAGGCTTTGCCTACCAAAAGTCTTGCTTCGCAAGAAGAGAAATCTGCCCCAATGTTTAAAATGGACAAACAACATCTAACTGTCTGAGCTTGCAGCAACTCCTAGGTAACAAACAAACTTCCGCTGATGGTAATAGGCAAATCGGCAAAATCACAAGTGTTCAAAACATTAACATGAACTCACTTGCTATGTATTATACGAATAGAAAAAAAGCTTGGATGGAATGCGACTTGTTGATGGGATGGTTTGAGCACCAATTTGTCCCTACAGTGACTGCGTTCAGTAGAGAAAATGGATTGCATAATTGTGCTCTACTCATTATAGACAATGCTCCATCCCACCCATAAGAAACGGAACTTTTTTGTGGAGACATCAAAGCAGTTTTCCTGCCACCGAATGGTACTTCAATTCTTCAACCTATGGACCAGGGTGTGTTGCAGGCCATTAAAAAAAATACAGAAAAATGCTGCTTCGCACCTTACTTGAAGAGGATGAAAAACTCGCAATCCTGCAAAAACTTAAAAGATTACAATAAAAGATTTGATTTACTGGGTGACTGAAGCATGGGATAACACCACTAAAGCTGCAATACAAAAATCATGGAAAAATCTCTGGCCTACATTAGAATTTGTTGAAACAACTTTTACACCAGTGAAAGACTGTCACCTTCTTCCACTAGTCAAGAAAATCCCTGGCTGTGAAGACGCAGAAGAAAACTGCATTGAGGAGTGAACTGCTGTTGACGACAATGGCCACCAGGAGTACGGTGACGAAGACATCGTAGCAATGGTGCAGGACTCATCAGCTGAGATTGACTCGGAGGAAAACGAGGAGGAGGAGGTGAACGTTCAAAATGAACTCATATCACACACAGACTTGGCAAATGCTCTTGACCTTGCCTTACGCTATGTCGAACAACACGCTTCATCAACATCAATCGATGTTATGTTCATGCGGCGATGGTGGAACATTGCATCCTCAAGTCGATTCAGTGCTCTCCGTCAGAAAAAAATCACTGAATTTACTTCTTAAGTGTGTGTAAATTAGTTATTTTTTGTGTTTAGCAGTGATTAAAAATGATTCTACAGAATTGTATAAATGGAGCCGACATGTACTCTAAGTAACCAGCTTTCATTCCAATTTGGTTTCAGGCGTTTTCATCAAGCTTAGGCTCTATGTATGTCTCTATTTAACTTCTTTGTATAACAATAAATGTACTTTTTTTCACGAACGTCTTTTTAATTTTTCCTGTTTTTAAGTTAAAACTTAAGTTAATCGGTATTTTTTCTGAACTCTGTTCGGAATAAGCAGATTTTCGGAATAGCGGGACTCTACTGTATTCAAAATTGGTAGTAGCTGATGTCAGATAATTTATTTTTATTTTTTTGTTATTCAAGTAGTAGTTGGAAGTCCTAAGAAGTTGTTAGGGGAAAAAAGCTAGTGAATCTGACAATTTTTAAGGGAGCTATAGTAGGCAGCCCAAAAGGAGGCAACTGACAGTTCTGAGCAGGGCCCTAAGAGGAAAACATCTTAAAAGGTCCTAGTACTTAGCGCTTTAGATCTTCAATTAATTGAAATTAAGCACAGTGCATAAATTAATCATTAGAATAAAATTTTAAAGAAAGGGGCACCAAAACTAAGAAGATCAGATAAAAATGGGGCAAGTTATTAACAATTTAGGGCAAAAAAACTTAAAGGGGGGGGTGGCAGTCTTAAAAAATTAAAAATCTGAGTCTCAGGTGAATCAGGACCTGCCTTGGACTATCTGCACAAAAAATTTCAGACTTTTATGTCCGGTAGATTTCGCTAGCCATCGCACACACAAAATGACAGCAAAACTTTCTTTTATTATAGATTTCCAATAATCTGACAATGGAAGAATAGCGAAGTCACAATTAACAATATTTTTATGATTTTCATAAGTATGGAATGCTTTAAGAAAATTAAATTCAAGTATAGAAAGTGGGCTTAGAGATAATTTTAGCCGAGTTAAACTGAAGGGTGTAATTCTTAGAGATAATTTTAGCTGAGTTAAACTCAAGGGTGTAATTCATTTCTCAGTTCACATGTTTTGCAATGGCCGATTTGTTAGTTTATTTGTTTATGAATGTATTGCTCGTGTTCTAAAATTCCGCATTTGAAACCACGTTTGGTTTGTCCATTACAAGAAAGACCACACTGGCAATTAATGTTATAGATAGAGATCAACTGAAAATTCGATTTCGTTCAGTAAATTTCGACCCAAAACCTCAGTTTTAGCAAACATTTGGTTTCTGTGAAAAAATAGTTGAACGTTTGGTGTATGCCAAAACCGTAGTCGGCTGTTATAAAAGTTCACATTTAGAAGAACCAGTTCACAGTCCATGGTGCTTTCAGCTATTTTTCATTCATAATATTATAGTTTGACGTTCGAACAGTATTGATAACTTAGTATAACTATAACTGTTCATTTTTAGGTGCGTTCGTAATTATATAAATACGTAGCACCTATTGTCGTCGCTTGGTCCGTCCGCATATAACAACGCAAAAACTACCCAACCGAATGGTTTGAAATTTAAGATATATTATCTTTGCAGAATTTTGTCGAGACATTTCAAATTTTATAAAAATCGAATCAAAACTTTAGGAGATATTAATAAAAACATTTATTAAGAAATCTGAATTTTTTTTTTTTTTTTTTTTTTTTAATCGGTGCTTTCTTGTTATAGGAGCTTTCGAGGTTGAATCGTCAAGCAACCGAGATACTTATTTTATGACAGAAATTAATCTGCAGACGATATAATTCATTTCGCAGAATAAAAAATCATCAAGATCGGAATATTTATATAACTAGCTATAGTACGAACGCACCTCGTTTGTCACGTTTGACGTACAATTTCCAACTTGTTTCTAATAATAAAAAAAATAAAACAATATGTGTATGACTAAAATAGAAATTGAATCTGAATGCAAAACAATGTGTTAGAATCATATATATTATTTCTGATGTCAACATCCTTTTTCTATGCACATACAAAACGCACAACAATAAATGAGATATCATACAAAAGGTTTTTGAAAATGATTTAGACATAGTACACTCACATTTCGTTAAAACATATTGTTTGATTATAATAGCAGTTAAATAAAATTTAATGAAAACAAGTTGGAAATTGTACGTCAAACGTGACAAATGAGGTGCGTTCGTACTATAGCTAGTTATATAAATATTCAGATCTTCATGATTTTTCATTCTGTGAAAGGAATTATATCGTCTGCAGATTAATTTCTGTAATAAAATAAGTATCTCGGTCGATTGACGATTAAACTTTGAAAGCTCCTATAACAAGAAAGCACCGATTTAAAAAAAAAAAAAAAAAAAAAAAAAAAAAAAAAAAAATCAAATTTCTTAATAAATGTTTTTATTAATATTTTCTAAAGTTTTGATTCGATTTTTATAAAATTTGAAATGTCTCTACAAAATTCTGCAAAGATAATATATCTTAAATTTCAAACCATTCGGTTGGGTAGTTTTTGCGTTGTTATATGCGGACGGACGGACGGACTAGACGACGACAATAGGTGCTACGTATTTATATAATTACGAACGCATCTAAAAGGGTAGCAGAAAATAATCTCAAAGACTGCAGTGTGAAAGCCTTGCAGGAGTCTAATGTTTTATGTATATAATTCTTTGGTACTTGCATTTATTTTTGAAAAAAGAAAGATTTTTTTTTTCAAAGAATGTTTATAAACCTTTATAAAATTTTCTGTATCTTGATCAAGCTATAGATAACTTTACTATATTTTTGCTAAAAAGAGCCCCTTTTTCTATTTAGTAATTTTTTTTTCATTGCTGTTTGCAATAAACTAACTGCTTATTACAATCACTGCTTATTTGTGTTAGACAAAAAAATCTCAATCAAATGCGACTTTATTTCTTTCATAATAAGCTCAGTGAATAACATTTTATATTGATAACATTTATATTGAATAACATTTTAATATTGATTTTTTATGAAATTCTCTATATTAATGTAAATTTTATTACTACAGTTCTGAATCATAAACACCTTTTTTAATGTCCCAGCATGTGGAATAGGAAAATAGTAAATTATATTTCTGGCATAAGCACCCCTCTCGACCACCTCCCTGCATTAAGTGCAAATATATTTGAAGCCTGACAAAATTTATAGAATTTTTCTTAAGAAACAATGGATTACCTTTCCAAGATTTTATCCCTAAAAATAATCACAAAAAAAAAAAAAAAAAAGTTTGTGATGATGGTTCATGTAAATATCCTAAGTTTTTTTTTTTTGGCAAATACTCCATAAAACTACTGAAATGTCGATTTATTATCAAATGCAATTGGGCATTTTAATAAATTTGAAAATGTCATATAAACAGGGTTTAAGAAGATAAAATTAATATTGACAGTTCATTTCTAAAAAATTACTCTCATGTAAGTAAAAAAAAAATAATGTTTCTTTTAAATAAAGTGTGTGTAATATAATTTAATGTAGGGTTTTTTAATATAAAATTTAGGTAAATGTAATTTTTTAAAGATACTATTACAGTCTTATCTCTAAAAAAATTTATTATGCATAATGATATGCTCTAAAAATCTTTATGTCTGCCTTTTATATAATTTATGTTTGTTAAAAAAAAGACAAGAGTTTTTTCTTCATGCGCAGCTTTTTTTAACACACTGGCCTTGTTTTAAATATCTATCTTCGCATATAAGTAAAATGTCAATGTATTGAAAATAATAGAAACATTAATAACAAATTAAATATCTTCAAAATTTAAGTGTAAAAATTTTAAACACAAAAGCTATTTTTTAAGATTGCTACTAAATTAATAATAATTTAAATGGAAAATAGCTACCTCCTCGCCCCACCCCACCTTTCTAAGAATGGATGTGCTCTTACATTCTTAAAGCAGCATAATTTAAAAACCAAGTGAAAAGTTAAATAATAAGCATTTTGAAACTCTTTGTGAAACGTTTTATTGTATGAATAACAATAAATGTCTCAAACGTTTGATTATTAAAATGAATGATCTCATATATATATATATATATTTAGAAAACGAGCTCAAGCACATTCACATATATGCATAAACAAAATTTTTTCTGTAGAATCTGCAGATAGATTTGTGAACAATTAATAAATTATATTTTTGTATGTGTGTATGTATTAATAGCTTAAAATTTCGTTTGGGAGTTTTGTATTGCTTATATTTTAGTATAAGTTTATTAGTACTCCTTTATTGCCGGCCCTAAAATAACTGTGTCTAATACTGTAGGCTTTACCTCTTCACTAATACACTCCCTGTCGAGCAAATTATAACTTTTTTTTTTTTTTTTTCAATAAAACGTGTAATCTGGATAATTACCGAGGTTTAGACTTCTAAGAGTCGCAGATGGTTGATTTCTAAAATTTTCCAAATAAGAAATAAGCATGTTGACACTACATTTTATTACTAAAGTCATTAAGTTTCTCAATTTATATGAGTCAATACATTACGCCCATGCCAGCAAAACTACTTGTACTATAGTGGTAGTGTGTGTGCGAGAGGGGAGCCAATTTGGTATTTTGCAACAATAATAAAAATTCGTTCGGTTAAAAAAATTGAAACATTTCAACCAATAGCTGCCTGTAGATGATCATGCATTTAAATTATTACTTTTTCTTTCTTGATGGGGGCGGGGGGGGGGGGGGTGGTGACATATGATTCCATATTGTATAATGTATAAGGAATCTTATAACAAATATCAGGAGATCATGTTAAAAATTACTTTAACTGAAACTGTTAGACATAGACTGTGTTTAACATTATAGGGTAAATAATACCATTTCCATATTACTAAGTTACTGAAAATAAAAAATTCTTTTAAATGTTATTAAATATTTAAAAAATATATAGGTGCCTTTCTGTTAGCCGGACACCAGGTAAAAAATATATATATAAGCTTTCAGTACAATTAATCCATTGAAACATAAGATAGAAACATAAGATATTGACCAAATGCAATGAAAATCACTGTACCAAATAGCAGAGTCAAATTACAAATTAAATATGATAAATTCAAATGAAAAAACAAGATTATAAATACAGATGAAATATATATAGATATATACACACATACATATATATATATATATATATATATATATATATATATATATATATATATATATATGTACACACATACATATATACACGTTATATATATATACATCACTGGCGACCGTCTAACCGAAAAGTAGCAAATTATATTTTCTTTCAAATCACCACTAGATGGCAGCACTAAAACTAAATTTTTGGCCTGTTTCTCTTTCGTCTTCTGTCAAAATATCAAATTTAAAATTACAATGTAAATGTGTCTGCCACGGACTGCAAGTTGTTTCAGTCTAGCGTAAAGTATCTAAAGGTCTTATGCTCTAAAGATTTTTTTTTAATTATTATTATTTGGCAGAAAGAAAACTGCGTCTTTGAACGAGGACGCAAACTTCCACATTTTCTGGAAATGTTTATGGTGCTGCCATCTTTTGTTAAGTATTAAATACATTCATGACAAAATGATATGTATTCATGGCAGAATAATTCTGCAATAAATAGAGTTTTAATCTTTATACTCCGACGATACTTTTAAGTACCTTTAAACTTTAAAGAACATTTATATAATCTGTCTATTAATAAAAGTAGATTTTACTTTTCATAAAAAAGCCTTTGCTCGATCGCATTTAGAAAGCAAAATACTCAAAGTTAAATATATTTTTATGTGACTATTTTCTCAACCATGTACCTAGGTGTGCAACGAAAAAAAACCTTTCCATTTACAGACAGGATCACAATACATTTATTCACATTTTTTAAGAATTTCCAGATTTTCATTACAGTATTATTTGTTAATTAATCTAATTATTCTTGTAAATATTTTACAGAAAGACCTATAACTACCGATATATTAAATCAGTTTAAATGAAAAAACTTATCTAAATTGGATAATATTATTATGATATATTATTATTATATATTATTCCATTACAGTACAGTACTGTCTGTGAACGATAATTGCTGGAAGTCCGTTTTTACTCGTGGTATGCATTTTAGGTAGATTTCGTAAGAAATACTACCATTCTCCACCATTCTACCACCATGCTACCTCCTACCATTCTACCACGACATTCTCCCCTAAGTTGGAATTTTTGAAAAATGTTTGCAGATCTACGTCGATCATGATTCCCAGAACTCCAAACCACCCCCAGTTCAAAACTTATATATACTATTAAAAAAATGTCCCTTTTTTATGGACACGATAACTTGAAAAATTCTGCACAAATCTCTTCCAAACTGATACATAAAATCAAGGGGCATAAAATCTCGGTCTAGATCGTTAATGGGCAAAATCGAACCAAGGGGGGGGGATGGGAGGGGGCTTTTTGTGAAAACAGTAAAAAAAACCATAATTTCTTAATTATGATACGTATCGAATCCGTTTAAAATTATTATTACTTCTAGGGAAAGGGCCGAAAATTTTATGACAGATTTTTGATATTAAAAATGGCCCCAAGGGGGGGGGGAAGGGTTTAGAAGAAAAAAATTCACAACTTCGTCAATTCACAAGATATCAAATCCGCTTAAATTTATTATAAATCCTCTTAATATTATCTAAAACTTTTATGCTGACAAGTTTTTTATAGGACCAACCCTTATAGCAAAAAAATAAAAAACAAAAAAAATCCCTGCCGGCTCTGTCTGTAAACAAGTTAGGTTTCGAAGTGGGCAGTTCCAACTATCGCATCATGGCAAAAAGGTCATTTTTTACGCAATTCCCTACAAACAGGCGATCCACGGTCTGCGTCTTCGAAATCTACCTGTGCATGTAGGCCGAGCCGTCGGGGATTTTTAAATTTAGCTAATATTTTGTATAATACTAGATGTATATAAATACTACTGAAAACAAGTCAAAAATTATTTGAAAAGACTGCAACTTGTTCCAAATATGAAAAGGCTGCTTTCCTTCATATCAGGTATCTCTGACGGCAGCAAAGTCTGCAAAACCTTATTCGATTGCGGAATTTTTAATTCTACCTGGTGCTAAAGCAATGGTCATAAAAATGCTAGGAGTAAAAGCAGCAAATTATTTAAATTTGATTTCATTATCTAATGATACTGAAGAACTGAATCACATACTTCTATGAAAATATTGAGAACCAATTGATTGAACGTGTACAAATCAGTCCTCATTTCGCATTACAACTGGATGAAAGTTCAGATGTTTCCAGTAATATATATTTGCTAGTTTTTGTTCGCTATGATTTTGGTGGTATGTAAAGATTTGCAAGTCCATTCCAACTCTCAGCACAAGTGCAGCACTATTCACATATTTAGACGATTTCATAGAAGAAAAGGAAATAAAAGTGTCAAAATGTGTTAGAATAAGTACAGATGGGGCTCGAGCTATGAGTGGAACTATTAATGGTTTTATCAGTTTGGTTAAAGCTAAAGCACCACATGTAGTTTGGACACACTGTTGCATTCACCATGAATCACTAGTTGCCACAAATGCCTGAAGATTTGAAATCTTCGTTCAACGAAGTTATTTCAGTAGTAAATTATATCAAGGCTCATCCATTCAATTGTAGGCTTTTAAAATTTTGTGCGAAGAAATCGGGAGTCAACACAAATAGCCGCTTTGCAGACGGAAATTAGGGGACTGTCACGAGGAAAAGTTTTAAATCGCATTTTTGCACTGCGTGATAAGCCGTTTTTAATGGATTCCAAATTCCATTTGAAAAATTGTTTCAATAATTGCCCCTGGCGTAATTAACAGATATTTTTAGTTTTCTGAATGAGCTGAAATTAAGTTTAGAAGGGACATCTGTAGACATTTTCAATGTCCAAGACAAAGTAGAAGCAAGAATGAAAAAAAAATTATTTGTGGACAAATCGACTTAAAAATTATATTTTTGATTTATTTAGAACATTATTCGATTTCCTAGAAACCTCTGGCGATACTATACCTACCGATATTATCCTTCTATATATAAAAAAAATAATAATGGTTTTTAAATGGACCAATGAAAATCTGCGTAGATACCGCGAAACGTATCTGATTGGTCAGAGCTTTCTGACTTTTCTTAGGGGGAATTAACATGAAAGTAGAAAATTTAGATAGGATGGGCGCTATTAGGTTGGTTACCAAGGGGAAGGGAACCGGGTCTGTCGCCAACTTGGCGCTATTTCCAGTATTTCGCCAAATTTCCATAGACTACGATTGAAATCCAATAGCGTTAACCGCTTGCAAAAAATCAACAAATTGAGATATTGCAATGCAACAAAAATTAATATTAGCTTATGAATAGAGCTTAATTGAACTATTTACATTATTTTTAAGCACAAACACTAACTATTTACAATATTCGTAACACTATAATATACAATTGGTACTTGTTAGTTATCCTGTAGACCAAATTACTGTCGCCAAATTCATATATATTAAACGAGCAAGGGATTTTCCCGATTATTCATATATATTAAACGAGCAAGGGATTTTCCCGATTTTGAATGATATAGTAAACGACTGGGAAGATTTTCACGAGACTTGCCACCTATACTAAGTCGAGCACGAGAAAAAGATCTAGCTAGGTTACGAATACAAAAAAATTCGTTTTTACCCGGTAAAACAAACTCAGCGCTGAAAATGTTTTTTGTTATAAATGGAAAAATACTCAAACGATTTACACGAAACGTGTTGCCCATACTAATTCTAGCACGAGAAATCCATCTAGCTAGGTTTCGAATTCGGGAAAGGTCATTTTGATCTATTAAAACAAACTCATCAGCACTAAGAGTGCTTGGCTAGGGCGCGATTACGCGGGGGGTTGGTGACCGTAGCGAGCAGGGGGCCGAGCCCCCCTTAGTTTAAAAAAAACATTGTACACTTAAAGCACTTGAAACAAACTTTCAGACTTTATTTTCCTCCCTCGAAGTCAGAAAATGATTGGATGAGGAATCCATTTCATCTTTAAGAAATTAATGATATGAAAAACATGACTTTTTTAGAGCAGGAACAACTTGCAGAATCATCATACTATGGTTCCTTGAAAATTGCCAGCCAAGTAAATAGCTTTCCTATTTTTTAGTCGTGCGTGAGAAATACGTATGCAGATGTTATATTAAGGAAAATTTGTTGGGAGTCCTCGAAATGCATATCACATCAAAGAGGGTCCGCGAGATCGCAAAGTTTAAGAAACGCTGCTATAGATCATATACAGGGCTAAATAAAGGAATTCGAGTACATTTCCGCTTAATGACGGGAATTTTCAACTGTGTTATGCGTTTACTAAATGAACTAAATTTTAGCATACTATGTAGTATATATAGAAATATTTAGATACAAGGCTTCACAAAAAAATTTTAATATTTTTCCTATTATAGATGGCAATTGCTGAAATTGGGGTTTTCAAATGTGTTATGTGTTTTCCAAATTGTTTACTTAGATAGCATATTTCACCTTATTAAACCACTAAGTTTTGTTACGATATTCTGAATCTGGTGGAAAGTGTTTCATAATCTATGCTTGACGCATGATTTTCTTTATTTTTAAAACTTTCCAACATAGTTGAAAAGTGTTTATGAATTCGTTTTGCCTGTCTGTCCGCGCTCTAACTCTCGTAAATATATTCGGATTGCCATAGTATTGATATATGTTAATTATGTTTAGTAACATTTGCTATTAAAAATGAAGTGTGTAGAATTTGTATTTCGTTTACAGGGACTCTCAAAAGAATTCCGTTATAGTGTGGTCAATGGTAAAATTCGTTTCCGGTGTATTTTAATGGTGTCACACTATTGCAAACAGAATAACATTTATATGAATTTCTCAGGTCCACTAAAACATGATTTCTGTAGAATATTGATTGTGTAACAATTATAGTTCGCTTACAGGGACACTCCAAAGAATTCCGTATCTGTATGATCTATGGAGAAATTTTTTTTGCAATGTATTTTATTGATGTTACCTTGTTACAAACGTAATGAAATTGTTATGAATTTCTGAGATGTACTAAAACATGTTTTCTGTAGAATATGAAGTACAAAGCATTTATCATTCATTTACAGGGTCATACAAAAGAATAATGGTCTACGAAAACAAAAACTCTTTGAAGCGTATTTTAATTATGTTACACTGTTTCAAATGAAATTGTTATACATTGCTGAAGTTCGCTACAAGATGCTTGCTGTAGAGTTTGATGTGCATTCCATTTACCGTTCATTTACAGGGGCACTCAAAAATATCGGATACAATAGTGTCTACTGTCTATTAACGATAATTGCTATGTACATGCGTTTTCAGTTATAGTATGCGTTTTTAAATATAACTAAATTTTTGCATACCACGTCGTATGTATAAAACCTATAGATCATATACAGGGCTATACAAAAGAATTTATAAGCATTACTGAGTATGGACATCAATTGCTTTAAGGTAGTTTTTAATTTAATTTTGGTATTTTAAACCGAACTATATTTAATCTACTAAGAGACGTTTCTAGAATTTAAATGAATTCATACACAGGATTACGCACAGAACTGGATACATTGCTGTCTGTAGATGATAATTTCTGGAAATGTGATTTTAGAAGTTTTAAGCGTTTTTTGCCTGAATTAAATTTTAGCTTAATACGTGGATTCCTGACTATATCTACGATGAATAAGGTATGTGGAAACTTCCTTACCTTTGTTTTTAAGTATTTTGAGATGAGCGCGCGCTACTGAAAATATAACTTTGATGGTATTTAGTTTTATGCTAATATCCCAGACAGCACACTCTATCTATAAGATGTCGATTTATAGTCTAAATACATCTATAACGTCCATGACATCTTTTAGATATGCATAGCATTAAACAAATAGATGTCTATAAGCCATTTCTCATTTAGATTTCTATTAGACGTCTATGACCTGCAATAGACGTATTATATCTATCACTTTTTCGTCGTCTAAAGGAAATGCTTTTTTCAACTTCCAATGGAAATACTTTTCGATTCATCCAATGGATTTGCGAATAACACGTATTATGCTCATCTTATGGAAAAAGTACTCCTACTTCAATGCAACTGCGCGCATGCGGGAACGGAAAGTCAAAGGTCGTTTGAAGACACTCTCGCCGCGGCTGGGGCTGTTGTTTATTTTGTATACAGCGGCAATCTTGGATGTAATTATACTGACAACTTTTGTAAAAGGTAAGTTATTCATTTCTTTATTTACTTTCCTGTGTAGTTTATATAACACTTAATTACTAAATTCTTGTATCTTACATATATACAAGATTTAGGCTTAATGTTACGATAAGTTTCATCAGTCATATATATATTGTGTTTAAAAGGAAAAATACATCCGAAATGTCGTTGTATAAATTGTATAAATGCAGAAATATAATCTCACAGGTACAACGAAAGCAATAATGTAATTGTTTTTAGTAGTAATTGAGTGTTAATGAACTACATATTGTTTTGTTTATCACCATTATGAATCCTGACCCCACTGAATCCTTTGAACGCCAGTGTTAGATTATTTATGCACTAAACCATAGTATTTATCAGAACTTTCGAATAATATTTAGATTTTACGATGTACATGAATGGAAAAAATAGCTATTATTTATTTTTAAATTAATTTATTTGACAAATTCAGATTTCAAAGGGTAACAAAAAAAAGTTTTGAACATGTTTGCAACTGAAATACTTTGCCCTTAAAGGGGTTAACAGTTTCGTGTATTATTTATCATACAATTTAGAATTACACTAAAATAGCTATATATAAAATTTTGCTAAGACTAAAACTAATACTATAAATAATGTAATTCTTGTTTAAAAAATTACTTTTTTTCCCCTGTATTTATTTATAATTTTGTGTCCCTTCTAGACCAATATTTAAGGGCGCAGCATCCTGCCTGCTCTAAAATTAGCAAAATGCACCGTACCCTTTTTAAAATATCGAAATGCATCCTTAATTATATCCAGAGGTCTCTTGTTAAAATCTTCCCCAATACCAGAGTATTTCTAAATTAATGTATCCAAAAGCTTGCAAAAAATCATAGACCTTCCTTCTTTCTTTAATAAAAGCAGGAGATTATTAAATAAATGTTGTACTGTTTTTGGCTATGATGTCTTACACTCACACAGTTTATTTCTTTAATCAGTTATAAAAAGGAAAATAGTTGCCAAAGTTAGGGGATTTTTTCCTTTTTAAAGGAAAAAATCCCCTAAGTTGGCTACTATGCTTGTATTTAAATTATTGGTTTGGCATGGGCTTGGAAAGCAGGCCAATCAAAAAGTCACCAAACTTCAGTGTGTGACAGTATCTCGTCTATTCCTTTTTTTTTTTTTTTTTATCGTTACTCAACACAATAATTTTTTTTTCTTGAAGTAATGCCCATTTTTACTGAACAATGACTGTTTTCTGCTTCATTTGTGCTGTTATTATTTTCTAACAACCTGCCCTTTACTTTCTAGAGTGAACATTGTATAACAATTAAAATTCTGATCCTATATGTATTAAATTTTACATTTTTTTCTTCATTTGTTGTCATTGTTTAACTTATGTTCCGACACATTTTTTTTTTCTACATACCCAGTAAAAGATATATATAATATTTTAATTGTGTATTATATGATATTTATGCTTGAGTATATTTTTTCAAATCACTTTGATACTAATCTTTTGGTACTTGTGTATTAACCATTAGGGATGCACCGAATATTCAGTATGTAGTATTTAGTCATACTGCTCAATATCTAAAGAAAATGCTTTTTAAAATATTTTTAAAACCCTAGATAACTTTTATTTTTAACTGTCAATAAATAAAAATATTCAGAAAAATTAAGAAATAGAATCATATTTAAATAACTTTTACATTATTTATTTGCTTATTTTTTTAAAGTAACAAGAATATTAACTGTTATAGTGCAGGGGTCAATGCAGGTTTTTTTTTTTTTTTTTTTTTTTTTTTTTTTTTTTTTTTTTTGCGGGGCCCATTTTGTGAAAAGTAAAGGTTATTTTTGTAAAATTTTATTATATTTTTGTGAAAAATAACATTTTGTAATGAAAGTCGAAATCCAGCTACTCAAATTCGATCCAAGCGTTTATTAACAAACTTTTTTAAATACTTTTGCTGAAGTTTTCCTCTCTGGTGAACTTGTTTGTTTGCAAATTACACATTTTAAAAGTCAAAGAATAATAAATAATAGGGGAGACTAGTACACACTGCACCTATGGGCATAGTGGACCACACCCCTACTATTTTGTTTATTTAAAAAAATTTTAAGCTTCTCTTCTATCCTAATAGACAACAGCACTGCACTGATTATTTATAGCGTTCAGAAAATATGTTTAGCTCAGATTGAACTATTTTATCCTAATTGGTTGTTTTGATCTTCTAAAAGTAAAATTTTTCAACATTATATTTTAATTTTTTTAGTAATTAAAGGTTGTAGATAAATCCTATAAAACAGCTGTTTTGCAAAGCTAAGATACTTGTTTTTATTTAACTTTAAAGTTAGTATGTTTAAAAGAAAGCTATAAACAATATTAATATGATTATTTATTGAATTTCAACATGGGGCACAGTGGTCCACAATCCACTCTGCTCATGTAATGCAGAATGTTCAAAATATTTAATAATTGTTTATTTTCTATAAAGAAATATTGTTTAAAAGAAGTTATTTAACTGTAAAATAAAGTAAACAAAGAAAAATAACAATTTATTTAACATAGTAAGAAATATTTTGTTTTGTATTTACTGCCTGTGATAAATATAACTGTAGTCTAATTGGTGATGATTCTATTCAAGTAAGATTCATGAGATGCAAATTGAATGGAAATCAGTTTATTTTTCCCCAAACTGTAGATGAATCTATTGTTGATGTCAATGATTTCATAATATTGCTCCCAGACCCGAAAGTATTTCAGGAAAATTCCAGGCTCAATCTTACTCATAAGTATTTTGGAATTTCATTTGCAAATTTTAATGTGCGCTGATTTTTTTGTACTTAAGTAATAACTTCAACTAAATTGCAATTGTTCCTGTATTAATCTGTTATTTTCTAAATATAATAATAATATTTTTTTTTTTTTTTCAAAATGTTACTTGTAAATTTATATTACTATGTTATTTTGCGGATAAAAGGGAAATAAAAAAGAATTAGATTAATGAAAAATAGATTTATATTGCATTTCAGATAATGCCTAACAGCGGTCCACTGTGCCCCGGTGGGTGGACCAGTGTGCCCCATTTCTGGGGCACACTGGTCCAATTTACGGGTGCATATAAAAATTTTTATTTTGAAAAATGTATTGAAAACTATGTTATGAGAAAATTATGATGAATGTATAAAGGTATAAGGAATATTCAAAAATATTTTCATGCAGGGATGCACCCGGTTTGTCCGTTAAAGAGAAAAAAAATTTAACTGAAAAAGTAGTCCACTGTGTACCATTCTCCCCTAAATAGTAAGTTTTTATGAAAGGGGGAAATTTTATCAAATTGATTTTTGTGAAGGGTCCCATTTTATTAAATTGATTTTTGTGAAGGGGCCCTAAATAGGCTCCAAATTTTGTCTGGATCGACCCTTGTAGTGTTTTCCCAAGGCATTTTCAAGAGGGTGCAGCGCCCTGCCTGTTTTTTTTTTTTTTTTTATAGTTGTAAATGCGCTCTGCCCATTTTTATATAGCTGGAAAAGTGCCCTGATTATTTTGGGTTTGCAAAAATTTACTGTCGCGAATTTCACCAAAAGGTTGCGGGAAAATATCGCACAAAAATTTCCCAATATTTGTACTCGGTGGGGGAAAATTATAAATTTTGTTAAGCTATTGCAGGTAAATAGCAAAATTTGCCGATGAGTCGTGAAAACAATCATGAAATTTCACCACAATCGCATGTAAAAAAAAAAAGAAAAGAAACATGCAAGTTTCACCTGTAAGGTGCGTGAAAAAAAATTGGGAAATTCGCTTATCTGTCACCAAGAAAAGGCAAAATTTGTCAATTAGTAGCAGAAAAAGATCACAAATTTCTTCAATCGATTGCAGGAAAGCAATCATGAAATTCGTCAATATGTCACGTGTAAAAAAAGAAACATGTGAGTTTCACCTGTAAGGTGCAGAAAAAAAAGAGAAATTTGTTTATCGGTCGCCAAAAGAAAGCAAAATTTGTCAATTGGTAGCAGGAAAATATCACAAATTTCTTCAATGGATTCCAGGAAAACAATCGCGAAATTTGTCAGTTGGTTACAGTTACGGGAAATAAACGTGAAATTCATCAATAGTCACGTGTAAAAAAAAAAAAAAACATGTGAGTTTCACCTGTAAGGTGTGGGAAAAAAATTGAGAAATTCGCTTATCGGTCGCCAAAAAAAAAGCAAAATTTGTCAATTGGTAGCAGGAAAATATCACAAATTTCTTCAATCAATCGCAGGAAAACATTTTCGAAATTCATCAGTTGGTTACAAGAAATAAACGTGAAATTCTTCAATATGTCGTGTGTGAAAAAGAAAAAAAAAAAAGAAACATGCCGGTTTCATTTGTAAGGTGCAGAAAAAATTTGAGAAATTCGTTTCGGTCGCCAAAAAAAAAGCAAAATTTGTCAATTGGTAGGAGGAAAATAATCACGAAATTTGTCAGTTGGTTACAGGAAGTAAACGTGAAATTCGTCAATTTGTTGCCAGGAAAAAACTGCTCAATTCGCCAATAGGATGCTGGTAAATATCGCAAAATTAAGTTAAAATTTGCACGTATCAGTAATATTTTACTAAATATTAATTATTGATATACAGTAAAAGACTTTTTAAACATTGCATGCAATGTTGTACTGTTTCATGTAATATGTGTGATATTTAATATAAAATTTTACATATCAATGTAGCATTTGAGGTTTTTGACTGAAAAATTTAAATAAAAGAATAAATTTGTAATTTCGGCATACTTCAGGTCTCACAAATCTGAAAAATCTGAGTGAAAGGAAGCAACAAAAAAATCAAAACAGTACTGAAGGGACTCAGAAGGTATTAAAACTAAACTATTCAAGACAGCCATACTCAACAAGCGGGCATGTGGCCTGGCGACCTTTTATGTGCAATCCGAGACCTCAGAGAAAGAATTTACTAGAGAGTACATTCCTTTGTTATATTGTTGAAAAGCCAGTCCCAGGATCAGCTCGGATTTGGCGCTTTAGAAACTGTCTGTTTTGGCGGTGATCGCTTTCTTGGCAACTTCGATTTCATTCTCGCAATAAAAATAAACGTAAATAAACCAAACTGTTGCTCCTTCTAGGATTTAATCTCAGAGGAAGGATAGAAATAAGTTATGAGAGTCCCACCCCTGATGAAAAAAGGATTGTTTAATCTTCTGGATGGATTTTCTTTTTCTGTTTTTGCTGCTGTATTTTATTTTAATGTTATAAAATGGCTTTGTCCTTGTAATAAATGTTACTTAAATTATATTTTTGAAGTGAATACTTCTTTAGGCGTGTTGGGCATTTTTTGAGATGGGAAAAAACGGGGGGCATTTTCTATAGAAATCTATATATTTACATTACTATACAAGTATGTGTTGCGGCCCACCTAACGTCGCAAATATACGTTTGCGGCCCGCGGTAATAAAAGGATGAGTATGGCTGATTCAAGATGTTTAGCATGCATAATAATTTTTTTTTTTTAAAGAAATTTCTTATTGATTAAAATTTAATAAATCAAACTGATTTAAAATTTGAGATTTCTTGAGTTTGACATCCTTGGATCTTTGCGAATAATTGTTCCAAAAAAAAAAAAAAAAAGAAAAACCCATAATTAATCATTTTGAGAAAAGTTGGTGTGAAATATAAACAGTCACATTTTAACTATAATAGATGTTGCTGAATACTAATGAAACTTTCTTTGAATCTTTTTAGACTCCCAGTTGAAACACACCATCACAAACATTTGAAGACAGGAAGACTTGCATGAATATTTGGTTAGTATATTTTTTATTAAAAAATGCCTTGTTTTTTAGAATAATTAGTTTGTTGTGAGATTGCAAAATTTACACTACATTGCATTATGAAATTCTAGATTAATTTTAAATATCAGATCTTATGTTTTTACTCAAATTTTTTGGAGCAGAGTGGGAAGAGAGATATAAATGGCAATTTATTTACTAATGTATAATTTATAAATCTTAGAAGTTTATACTTTGGAAAATAACAGTACAAGACCTAATTTTTTTTAACATAATATTTAATGTATAATGTAACACATCAAAAATATTTTTTTTCTGTTAAGGTCCAAATCCAAACGGCTCACTTTATGACTTATTTTTTTAATTCTTTTTTTGTTCAGAAACGCATGAAATTTACAGGTATTCTTATTCAGAAATTTTGTAATTGAAAGACGTTTTCCATTTTTCAAATTTCCAATGCTGCAGCACGAAAAAGGTCAGAAACATGTCATCACATGACACAAATCACTTATAACTCGATAAGTGATTTATTGATTAAAAAAAATGGAAAAC
Organism: Maratus michaelseni; assembly: GCA_963931845.1. Classification (NCBI taxonomy): domain Eukaryota; kingdom Metazoa; phylum Arthropoda; class Arachnida; order Araneae; family Salticidae; genus Maratus; species Maratus michaelseni. Next base: position 157,953,657 of record OZ007589.1, on the reverse strand, counting down.
TCATTTAGATTCCAAATCCCTTCCATGATCAGACCTGCCAATTTTATGCTTTTGTGTTTAAAAATGAGTCAGAAAGTTTCGTGTTGTTGAGCAGATCATTTCAGAACCAAGAGTAAAAAAAAAACAGAAAAAAATAAGTTATATACATGAATTTCTGAGTTTTAAAAAATAAAGATAAAACTGACTTGTTTTTTTATGTATTTCTTAATCTGTAACTATGGTGTAGCAGGAGAAGCTGCTAAAGTTAAGATTATTAACTTTAAAGGATTTTGTAAATTTTTAAACATAGAAAACAAACATTTAAAGTTCATGTCGTATCTTCAAAACATGTATAAGCATGAGATTTCTATATTTTGCATGTATTTTTGTTTCTGTACTTTCGTATTAACTGCATGCCAGCATTTTGCTAAGCGTTTCACTCATTTATTTGTGAAATCATGTATGTATTAATTACGTATCATCGATGTATTCATATGTATGTGTGATGTAGTGGAAAGTTCTGTAATTTGGTTTGCAACCAAGTGATGTATTTTAATAAGTGCAACTTGGCACCATTAAGGCTGTTCTCAAATCCAAACAGGCTACTTTATGACACATTTTTTAATTCATTTTTGCTTACAAATGCATGAAATTGGTAGGTGTTTTTATTCAGAAACTATGTAATCTAAACACGATTTTAATTTTTTAGTAAAGTCAGATCTTTTACAAAAGATTGTCAAAGTCGGCATTTTCAACCAAATTACCAAGGTGGTTGGCAGTAAAGTGCGAAAAAGTGTCGCCACATGACCGGAAGCACTTATAACTTGATAAGCAGGGTTGCAAAAAAGCCGGCTAAAATTAATAAAAGCCAGGCCAGCGGCTTCTATTGGTTTTAACCGGCTTTTTTTGGCCAAAATTGGCCTTTTTTGGTCAAAATTGGCTTTTATACGTTGAAGCAATTTATTTATAAACTGTAGATTTTTAAGTATTTTTTAACTAATTTAAAAGACATTTTATTGAGTTAGGATTTAATAAATAACTTAATTTCTCAATAATGAAGACATTAATATTGGAATAACACATAGCAGACTGGTGATTTGAGTCAGAATTGTAAATATGTTACCTAAATTTTAACAAGGAATACTTAGTGCTTAACTATTGCTATATTTTTAAAAGCTTTTTTTTTATTATGATTAATTTAATTTACACTTTTTTTTCAGTTTTACTTCTTTAAATAATTAAATAGGACAACAGTTGTTTAATTACATATTTTATTACTCAACTAAAAAGGCTATTAACCCACTAGTAGAAATAATGCAACATGACAGTGGGCATTGCAGATTTTTGAAGATTAATCTAATAGCTTAAAAAATACTGTAAAAAAAAAAAAAAAAAAAAAAAAAAAAGCAAAATTTTACTTTGTCATTGGATTACTGTTATCTTCTTACTGTATTTTCTTTGTAATTGAAAATTTTGCTTATTTAATGGGTTACTATTATTTCTTGTGATAGTAGACATTGTTGCGTCATAGATATATTTTGTTTTGCTGTAGATTGATACACACACAAATTAGTTACTGGGGCTATTGATAGGCAAGTTTTAATATTTCTCATATCTTTAAAATCATACATACAACAATTTAATAAAATTACCATTTTCCACTGTTAAAAACAGTAATATGAATAACATTTGCTTTTCATTTCAACAAGTTTTATTTATTTATTTTTTTAACTGTTCTCTCTTTTTTTTATACACTTACATCTACTAAAATCTCCTCAAATATTATATATTCATCCTAATTCCTCTTTCAACGTTGATCATTCCATAATTTAATCTCATCATATGGACTTATCTGGCATGAGTTTTATAATTGTTTAGTAAAAAAAAAACATATTGAAATATATTTTTATAAGACATTAGAATACTGATTACTAACTAAATATGGATGCTCTCAAGTATTATATATGCTAATTTCATTTATTAATAATATAAATTATTAAGTTTTAATCCACAACAATTTTAAAAGTAAAAAGCAGTATATGTAAGAATTTTTCATTTTTGATGGTGATGTTTTGTTATTGTTTAATTAAATATAATCTTTAAAATGAACTGATTTAGTAGTTATTTCGTTATTTAAAATAATAATTGTGTCCTTAAACTGCTGCACCATGATATTAAAAGAGAAAATGCATTGAAAAAATGTTATGTTGCATAGTTAAGTGCAATACATCAATTTCAACTGACGTTATATTCACCAGCCGAGAAGGATAATTAAGAAAAATAATGTAAATAAATGAATATCCAAGATTTTTTTTTTTCTATTTTCATTTATATTGTAATTTTTTTGTGTTTAAATTAGTTGACACTTAGGTGAGTGGGGCTTTTCCAGATTTTTTTATTGTATTTATTTTGATATTCCAATGGCAACATTCTTCCATTTGTTTATTTGGCATTACTGTTTGGTGATAATTAATTTTTCTTGAAAAGTGGTCGACGGGATAATGGAAAAATCATTTGATTCCAAATCTTCCATAGTCAAGAGTCTGTGCTAGTCACATAAGCTAATGTTAATCCTATGGGAGTGTTAGTTTGAAATTTCTTGTTTGCATTTCAATATTTGTTTGTTATCTTGTTTGTATTTCAATATACAATGGTTCCGTTTTTATTTTTTAAGTACGTAACCCTAAAAATTAAGAATAACAATAGCGAAGGACATAATGAATGATTGTTATTGAAATGAATCATCCCGGCATACACAAAAGCATTGCTGTTTACTTTCTTGCTATTTTTGATCAATTAAAACCAGAACTTTTGTAAAACAAAAAGAATTTTAAGAACCCTGACAACTATGCTTTTGTGCATGCCTGAATGATTCATTCAAATATCAAAATCATTCATTATGCCCATCACTAGAAATCACATGCAAAAAATTAAGGAGGAGGGGGGGCTTACAATTGCTTCATTGAAGATTAATTCAGTTTTCATATAACAAAATGTCATTTTGTGTGATTCGTAAACTGTTATGTAGTAAAACAGTGTTATTATTTTATTATAGGTGCTGCTCGAAGAAATCAGCTCTTACTATTGCAGTGATAATGGAGTAGAATAATAAGAATTTTGTCCTGTTCCAAAGATTTTTTTTTTCAAATAAAATAAAGTCACTTCTTTTTTTTTTCCTTTTTCTGTTATAGTTATATTCTGTACCACCTAGTACTGTCACCTAGTTACTAATATTGCTGATAAGGAAAAAAGACTTACATTTTTATTAAAACTTTTATTGAGTAGTAGAGCTGACATGTTACAAAAATGATATGATAATGAGAAAGCATGCAATAATTTTTAGTATTAATCTGAATCATGTTGCAATATTTAAAACTTAAAATTTTTCTTGTTTTTCTAAAAATGCAAAATTGAGGTAGCAGTCAATTTGTAAATTTCCCTTTGTATCTGAAGCTCACATAATTGAAATAAGTTTTTGATGTAGGCAGACATTGACTAAAAAATAATTCTGAGTGGTTCTTTCATACAGTGAGTTAATTGGAGTAACATTTTTGTACTGATAAAAAAAAAATTTAAAATTAGTTCAATATGCAAAATAGATTTTAAAACATTTGTCTAATAATTTTATCAAAATAAACAGAATAAGAAATTTATTAATTTGTGTTAACAACTTTGCGACGAGCGTCCCACACATAATTTTGAATCTGATTACTAGTATTTACAAATGGAATCCTTTGCCTAATTTAATTGAAGAAATTATATGATAAAATAAAGAAAAAATATTCTAAAATATTGGTATGAAAAATTAAAGATTTTATGCATGATGTGTAATGTATGTGTGACATTTATCACAAAGATTTCTTTTTTTCCCAAGAAAAATTTATCTATCAAAAGTCTTTATCCTCTGCAAGAAAGATTTGTTAAATTTAAATAATATGGGAGAAATAACAAATCTATTAGCCTCTTGTTGCAAAATACTGGAGGATTTAGAAATTTCTCACAAGATAAAATTATCAAACTGATTTTAAATACCATATTTACTTGTGTATAATGTGTACCATGTTATTTTAACTTTAAAAAAAAAAAAAAAAAATCTGTAGAAATCATGATTTACAATCTTTTCTCAAATCTAAATTACTTTTGTATGTGCTCATATATATTTTGCTCTCTTATTAAAATATCATAAAATAAAGTTTCTGCAATATGTATATATACTTTGTGAAAATGTGTATGGTTTGATGTATACAATTAGAAATATTCAGTGTATCATGTATGTGTATACTGGATTTTAGACCTGAAATTTTTGTAAAAATGTGTGCATTATGCAGGAGTAAATATGGTAGATTTTTTAATTTAGCTATGAGATTTTAGTGAATTACAGCAGACATATTTCATTCGAAATATTAAAAAAAATTAGTCGATGCTTTGATAAAAATATTCCAATATAAATATGGCAACAGTCCCCAAAGCAGAATATGCTTAAGAGTGCGACATACATCGCAGAACAATGAACTTCTCTGCAGAACATTTCAAATTCTCATTTTCAACACAATTCACTATTCATTCATTTGAAAAAGCACTAAATTTGTCTGTCAATCACCAGAAAAACTTCATCAATCGTTCGTTGAAAATGATTGTGAAATTCATTAATTGGTCGCAGGAAAAGCTCACACAATTTGTCAGTCGATCATGGGGAAAAATCGTGAAGTTCTTCAGCTGCTGCAGTTTAAAAAAAAAACATTAATTTTGTCAGTGGATCATCGGAAAAAAATCTGAAATTCACCGGTCAGTCACATAAAAACCCGGCAACTTTTACCAATCGGTCGCAAAAAAAGTGACAAAATTTGCCATCCTGTAGAAAGAAGATATTGCAAAATTCACCTATCAGTCGCGGGTCAAAAAATGTGAAATATGTTTATCAACCGAATGATTTTTGATTGAAATTTCATGTTTTTTGCCAAGAAAAAGCGCAAAAATTTCTCAATCGGTTGTGGGTAAAAACCATGAAATTTGTCAGTAAATCGTCGAGAAAAATGGGAAATTCGTCGATCAGTAGCGAAAAAAAAACGCAATTTTCTCCAATTGGTCACAAGAAAAAACTGCAAAATTTTCCAATCGGCAGAAAGAAAATATTGCAAAATTTGGCTATCAGTTACAGCTGAAAAAAAAACCCACTAAATTAGTTGATCAGTTTTGGGAAATCCCTCGATTTTTTTCAATCAATTCCAAGATAAAGCGACAAAATTTTCCAATTGATAAAAAGAAAATAATGCAAAATTCGCCTATCAGTCGCAGGTTAAAAAACTAAATTAATCGGTGGATTGTCAGAAAAAAAAAATCACAAAATTCGTCAATCAGTCTTGTAAAAACCCACAATTTTTTCCATTCTGTCACAAGAAAATCCGCAACATTTATCGATCAATAAAGAAAATATCGCAAAAGTTAACAATCAGTTGTGGATAAAAAAAAAAAAAAAAATCAAGACATTCGGATATTAGTCGCTTGAATTAAAAAAAAATAAAATAAAAAAATAAATGCAATTTTTGCCCATTGGTCCTAAGAAAGAGCTGAACAAATTTGCCAGTCAGTGAAAAGAAAATATCAAAAATATTTAAAATTCGCCAATCAGTCGCGGATAAAAAAAATGCGAAATTCATCAGTGAAGTGTTGGAAAATATCTCGCAATTCTCGAATTAGTCGTGGGAAAAAAATTGCGGAGTTCGATGATTGGTTCTGAGAAAAAAAGTGAAATTCGCCAGTTACCAGAGAGAAAAATCTCAAAAATATTGCAAAAATAGTCTATTACGAGGAGGAAAAAAAGCGAAATTCGTCATTCGATCGGAGTAAAATTGTGAAATTCGTCATTTCTTTGGTTTTTGTGTGTGTTAGCGTTTTACGAAATGTCTTTAGCATTTCTATACAAGATGAAATCGCACTCCTACATATACAAGAAAATCTCTGTGTTTTATTTTTTTATTCCCACAGAACATTTGTGATCAGTTGAAGGTTCATTGCAGAACATTGCAAAATATTTGTTTTTTTTGGGGGGGGGGAATAATATACTGATATTATTGGAATGAAACATTTAGTATTTTTATCTACAGTTGTCTTTACCAAAATTATTAAGCACCCTCGTATTTTTATCATAACTTATTTCAAAGTGTTAGCAGGCCCATGCTGGATGTCTTGAAAGGGCGGTGGACAGAGGGTTATGTTGGCACTTTCATATTAAATCATGTGCCATCATTAAGGGTGGTTCAGGCAGAGGGTGCAAGGGCACGTATTCCTAAGTGCCAGCAGGGGCCTGAATATTAGTCGTAGTGTCTGATGTTTAGTAATAGTATTCAAGTAATAGATATCGCATTTATATAAAAAAAATGTTTAATTAAGAAAGAAAATATAATAGTTTATAAAAATTCAATGGCGGTGTATTTTGTACATCAGTGGAGACTTACTAATAAAAATAATGAAAAAGTAGAAAAAATTTTGAACTTCAACATTGAAGGATGTTTAGGAAGAGAGTAAATGAAGCGCAAGTGACACAATTATTTTAGAATTCACAACTGCTGTCTGTGTCTTTAATGGTTAAGTTATTGCAATTAAAATGACAGCAAACTAACAACTCGACTTTTAATTAAACAATTTGCTTTAAAAAAATGAGTTTTTTAAAAAACTAAACTGCTTTGTTTTTCAGTAAGTTTCAGAATTGAAACTTTCATAGTATAGCAATTGTTATGCTATGCAAGTTAATAGGTAATCATGACAATTAGAATAACTCTTACCGGAAAAGCCAAAGTATATAAATCACTTATCTTCATCAATGAAAATAATTCCTAAAACTTGTATAATTTTTATTAACAGATATTAAAAGTTAAAATAATAAAAGTAACATATAAATTTAAAGTATATTTTAAAAATAAGATTTCTCTATTTTCATTGTTGAAGACAAATTCCATTATATTTTAACATTTTCTGCAAGAATTATTCTAATTTTCATATGTAGATATACTTAAGACATGCAAGGAAACAATGTCATTTCATTGGAAATACAGTCTTGGCTGAAAGTATTCAGCACCCCCATATTTTTAATATATTTGTAAAAGTAATAGTTATATACAAATATTTAACTGCATATAATTTAGGAATTTTCTTTTTAAGTTTATGGTTTGTAAAAAAAAAAAAAAAAAAAAAAAAAAAAAAAGACAGTTAACAAGCAACTCGTCATTTAATGAAGTCATTTTCTTTAAACACCTACTTTTTCAAAACTATAAATTACTTTGTTTTCTGGAAGTTTCATTGTTATGTCATAAGTTAACAGATCATCATGGAAATTGAAATATTTCTTGCCTGAAATGCCAAGATCTCTTCAGCAGCATAAATATTTCTTAAAATTTATTTTTGTTATTAACACATGTTAAAAAATAAAATAATAAAAATTACATATAAATGTTTTTTTTTTTTTTTTTTTTTTTTTTACATAAGCTTTCTTTATTTTCGTTTTTGAAGACTAAGTTCATTTTGTCTTTTCTTACAATAATTATTTTCTTGATTATTTATTAACTGGCTTAACAGAACAACAAAATTTAATTTAAAAAAAAGTTTTTTAAAGAAAATAGCTTCATTAAAAGATGAGTTATGCGTTTGCTATCTTTGAAAAAAAAATAAAAAACTTATTTTTTAAAGAAAATTCTTAATTGTATACAATTTAATATTTGTATCCATCTATTATTTTTACCAAATATATTATAAATATGGGGGTGCTCAATACTTTTGCCCTAAGGCTGTATTTCTGATGAAATTTATTGGATATCTTAAGTATATCTATAAGAAGTACTGAGTATCAATAAATAGACATGCATTAGACGTCTTATAAACGCATATCAGATGTCCCTGAATATCTACAATCCAAGTCTTAAGCACGGCTATAAGACATACTGCATGTCGAAAAGTGATCTATGCTTGGATGTCTTATAGACGTGGTCTCATAGACTACTTGGATATCTTGGACGTCTAATAGAACTCAGAGAGATCACACATAACATCTCCATAAGAGGTGAAAAGGGTGTATCATGGATATTTGTAGACTTCTTATAGATGTGTCGGTTTTCTTGGGTTTACAGCTTGTAGATGTCTTATAGATGGGTGTGTGCTGTTTGGGATATCTCTGAAAATTACTACAGTAATGACAGTATGTGTCTATTCATACTTTATTATCACTATTTATGTTTCAGTATTTAGTAATAAAAGAAAAAATAAAACGTTTGCTTAAAACTCTTTGCAGCGTTGGCGATTCTTTTATTTTAAACATACACTGCCGCGCACACACAGTAGCATATTACTGCTTATTTTATTGTTTATTGCGGTATAATACTGGCAGCTGGGGTGTCAATATTATACCGTAAAATCAACATTTTTATTTATTTATTGCAGTGTATAGCAAAATCCTATGTTATAAACCACGTAGAAGTAAGAGTACTCGCATTACCTAATACATTTTCTAAAATTTGATTTTCAGCTTCATAAAGTGGATGTAGGATACCAACGCACGCGCATTGACTAAAATTCCCAAAAATATGGCCAAAACCAGGAACCAAAAGTTACACTATTTATACGCACAACATTTACATAAATGTATAGCAATGTCCTTAAAATATGTTTAGCTCACATTTATTCCGTAAAGCCATTGTAGTTTATTTTAATTCATACCATGGAGGTGATGGATATTTTTTTAATTAATGATCTTCATTCTTACACTGAACGACAAAACGATACACTGAAAAATACTTTTTCTGCCGATAATTTTAATTTTAGTATTTCATGATGGATTGTGTTTCAGTAAAGATGTAATGGGTTTTAATAGTAAACATTTACGATTTTTTTTTTTTTTTTTAAGTCGTTTTGACGGAAGTGTGAGGAGTAATTTCATGTTTCCTTACATATCTGTACTTAAAGAGTTTGATTTTCAACCGAACCTAGTTCAATTAATAAGGAGAGAAACAATTTGTAATATAACATTTTCAACATAATTTTAATTGCTATTTTGTGAAAAAGCTGCTGTTTTCTTATTTAATTATTTCGCTGAATGCACGAAATGACTTAAATTTTTCACTGAGGCTTATAAGATTGTGCTGTATGATACCTGTGAACTCTGCATTTCATAAAATATAAACTTTCCAGTTATTTAGTAATGCGGTTTTCCATTCTGACAGTTAGCTCTCGTTTTCAAGTGCACAAAAGGTTTCGATTAATATGCCTTTCAAAAATTTTATTCTTTAATTAATAAATCCAAATCATTAATTTATAATTATCCTTATCACTTATCCATACACTTTATCAATATGAATATTGATGGCAGCATCATTAAATTTAATAAAATAACAAGAGGAAGCTATTTTTTAAATCAAAATTTAAAATATTCAAGAACTGCTTTTGAGACAATTGTAACAGCATATGTTTGTACATCTGAAAAGCATATTTAATTACATGATTTAATGTTAGCTTAAAAAAAAGAAAAGGAAACAAACAAACAAAAGAAAGAAACAAAACCCTTAAAAAAGGCAAAAAAAAAAAAAAACGAAAGTTCTTTTAATTAAATCCATCGGACAATGAAATGTAAAAATCGAAAAATTCATCTTCCGCTGTCGAAAGTAGAACCCAGAACCTTTGGATTAAGAGGAAAACGCGCTACCACTAAACCATCTAGCCTACGCGAAAAAGGCTGAAATTAAGGTTCTGTTTTAAGATCTAAGAAAATCGTAGAAATAGTCGGATGTCATTAAATTAATTCATTTAATTAGATGAAATGTAAGACCTTTTCAAAATTTTATTTGTCGTGTGACAGGAGGTATTCAGCTATAAGTATGCAAAATTTCCAGTCTCTAACTCATACAATTTCGAGTACGAACTCAGTGACAGACAGACAGAGGAGTGAGACGAATAGGATTTTGTCAAATGAACAAAACCCTATTTAAAAAAAAAAAAAAAAAAAAAAAAACAGAAAAGATTAGAGTTTTAGCCAAGATTTTTGGAAAATGCACCACTGTGTGTTCGCCATTGTGACGCACTGTGTTTTCAGAAATTGACCCTTTAATATAAAAATTTTGAAAAATTTATTTCAGTAAAAATTTATTAAAAGTTTAAAAAATAACGTTTGAAAATGTAATACGTATTAGACGTCAATTTTCTGATGGTGATTTTCTTTTTTTAATAACTGTATTTGGTAATGAATGATTTGTTATTCCCTATAGGTGATAAGGGAATTTCATGATGTGCGAGCGGTAAACCAGGAAAGAAAATAAAATTTAAGAAAGGAATTTTTGAAAACTTAATACGTCCAGTATCAGCAGTCAATTTTCTGATGTTGAAAAAATGTTATTTGAAAGCTATATTATGTAATGAATAGTTTTTTTTTTATTGATTTTACGATCTGTGAGAGGAAAACTTGCTTTGCTATAGAATCCTCCTTAACAAAAACTGTTTATTTTTATTAAAAGCAAAATAATCTGCGAAGAGATTTTTCCTGCAAAATAATTTTAATTAATCTTACATTTTTTTTCCTTAATGAAATAAGAAAGTATTAGTTATATTAATAAAATATTTTTCTTCTTCTTTTTAATAGTAACCGTTTAAAAAAATTAAAAAGTCAAATGTTGAGATTTATTTTATTCAGTAGTTTCACATGTTATAAGAAGTATTGACTGAGATACATAGCTTTCGACTTCACTTAGCAATTTGGCTACTCAAAGAAAAACTATAGCCAAATTAAAATAACATTAGCAACATATTCGTCGGGAAATACTGTTTCTGTAATCAAACTCCCTAACTCTTTGTACTTTTCCGTTTGTGTTCCCATTTTTGGTAGTTATTTTTAGAACAGTTATTGGTCTAAATTAAATTATCGGCTATAGAAAATAATAAAACAAGTACATTCTAGATGCTTTTCAAAATCAAGAAAAAAGTTATTTTTAAAATATCAATATCCGATTTATTTTTAAATAGTGTTATGAAATAAAACCAGACTTAACTCGGGATTCGAAATAGCATGTTAGTAGATTAAATAATAAGGAAAAAACTGAATGAGCTCTGAAAAAGAAAAAATAAATAAAAAGTTTTAAAAAATGATAATAATCAGTTGGTCAATAAAATGATTGATTCTGTCACCGAAAAGAAAAATTGAGTTTTTTTTTCTTCCCAGTTCGCAATATGGCGAATTCAGTCTTTCGTTTCCTCGTCAAATGAGATATGTTATCGCGATTTCGCGCAATGACGATCGGCAGCGAGAACCCTGTTGAGATATGAAATTTCATTAGAATAGAATAGAACTTCCCAATTTTTTTAAAAAGGGCAGTCTTGAGTCACACGAATCAAATTTCTCGTTTGAATTTGAATATTTTTAAATTATTTCTTTTATTTTTCTTTCTTTCTTTCTTTCTTTATTTTTGCTTAGCATAGCTGAAGTCGATATCAAGTAGGGCCATTTTTTACTTTTTCGATTTTGGTTGCAGATTTTTTATTTTTTTAAATAAAGGTACTTTTAATTTCTTAACTGGTTTCGACCTTTATTAAAAAAAAAAAAAAAAATCTACAACAAAAATCGAAAAAGTAAAAAAAATGGCCCTAATGGAGATCGACTTTAGTTATCGTATGCAAAAAAATCGTTTAAAAATAATCAAATTCAAACGAGAAATTTGAAAGAATATTCCCATAGGTTTAACATTAGCTTGCGAGTGTCTTCACGTGAGTGAAGTGTCCTCTTAATCCTCCCATGTACGAGTGCCACTCCTTTCATAAACCAGCCCTCACCCATATCTGCACACAGAAATGTTTGTTTTTGTTAATTAGTAAAGTTCTTAGGTTAACTAAATAAACAAGTCAAATAAAGACATTTACAGGCTTTTATTTTTCGTTCTTACATTTTACATTTTATTTAATTTTTTTTACAAATGGCAGTATAACATAAAAACAAATAAAAAACAGCATTATTATTTTTTTTTCCTGATGCAAGTGATCAAGCAGGGCTTAATCAATTACTAGGCCTATGTCTTTTCCCACATTTCGCAAGTAGCTTAATGGACTTGCATAAGTCTCTCTTTGTAAAGCAAAACTCAACTTTGTCATTATGTATTACATTTTAACCTTTTATGTTTTGTGTTTTCCACCATTAGAAATGTTATTTTCGCGTTCCTCCAACCTGTTTTCCACGTACCCCCCAGAGGTACGCGTACCCCAGGCTGGGAAACACTGGAATAGGTTGAATTTGACTGTCAAAATTGTTGTGATACTTCAAACGTTTAATGAATAATTTACTACAAATACAATAATACAAAGTAAGTTTATTGTAGAAAAATACTTTGAAAGCTTCAATATAATAAAATCTAAAAGAACACAAAGTTCAGTAAGCGCAAAAGCAAAGCAAACTAATCCTTCCCTCATTTGTTACTACGGGCAAATGATTTTTGAATTTCTTCGTTGGTTGTAGCTTCCTCTTTTTGCTTCAAGTCCTCCGAGCCTGCCGTAACGCCCCAATTATCCGGTTTCGAAAGCGCTGCAGAAAAGGGTCTTCCAGTCGATGGGTTGATGTTCTGCCAGTATTCCTTACGAGCTCTGCAAAAATGCAATAAGCAACAATCAGCTGCAAAAAAGAATTAATACGGACATTTATCTTACTCTCGCTCTTGCGTTTCTGTTTTTAATATTGTTTTGTCATGTCGTAAATTAATAAATATCAAAAAGAAATAAGTGTCATCTTTATAAGGTAGATCGTAAATTTTGTACACAGGAATTTAAAAATTAGTTGAAATTTTAGATAATAGATGGGGCCATGCTACCTCAACCTGTAAGAATATTCCAGCTGACTTGTAATGCTGGATCAAAAATCACATTTTTCAGTATCCATTCTGTTTAATTGTTAAAATGTGAAGAAAAAAAATTACAATTTGAATTTGTTGCATCAGCTTGAGCATTCTTGCAGTTTGAAGCATCGCATCACGATGTATTGAAGAAAACTATTTTTAAACTTACTGTATACAAAATTTACGAGCTTTTTTTAAGCATGTCACTCACTTCATCTTTATATCTATTACAGTTAATGAATTATTGAATTTTAAAGTTTAGGAGCCCCTTTTTAGGACACATTGTATATATATATATACACAATTAAAATTTAAATGTATCATGTAATAAAATTTATTAAAAAAAGAGTTTCTAGACTTTGATAAACGGTAAGAGTAAGCTATGTCTCAATTGTAAATGCATTTAACATTTATCTACGAGTTTTATTTTTGCTAAATAAAACCAGTATTTAAAATTTTAAATGAAAACACCTTTCACATACAACGCTGAATAATAATAATAATAATAACAATAATAATGATAATAAAAGTAATAACGATGAAAACACTCTTGATTTTGTTAGAGTTTAAATCTCTAACCTTAATTTAATACATTTTAAAGAAAATTCTTCGTTTCTCCAAAACGTGGTTATAAAATTTCATAAATCAAAGTCCCACAAAAACCAATTAATTATCTAGCCAATCTATCGTAGTGTATTTTAGTAGACATACGAGCTTCTAGGCAGGACAGGGGAGGTGGAAAACTTGTGTTGTTATAGAAAACGGCCTTCCAGTCGACGGGTTCATGTTCTGCCAGTGTTCCTTACAAGCTCTGAAATCAGAACAACACAGAACAACCTTACACCTCAAAAATGCAATAAAGCAACAATCAGCTGCAAAAAAGAATTAATGCCAACATTTATTTTACCCTTTCTTAATTTCTTTTATTCCTGTTTTTGTTTTGTTTTGTGTATAATTATGTCGTAAATAGTCCTGTCATATAGAATACATGCATTTACTTTTATTTATGAAAAAAAAAATATATATATTAAAAGATCTCATTATGAGTAATTGATCATATCTCAATTTTGAGGATGTCCTCAAAATAATAATAATAGTAAATATTACTCGAATCCTTTAAAAATATCATCATCATCATTAAGTCACTTATTTAAGCGAAAATGTTTAAAATAGCTCTGTTAACATAAAAATTATATATACAGGTTGATTCTTAGCATAAAAATTTAATTTTATTCCGAAAAAATTCAGATTTATGCGTTTGTTGATGACTATGTGTTATTTTGTGAAACTATTATCATAATAAACTCACTAATAAAATCAAAAGTATTATGAATTTTTTTTTTTTTTAAATGGCTTTAAAAATATTTAAAAAAAAGGATTAATTCGTACCTAGCTCTAACCCATGGCTTGGTGTGCATCTTCAACCCTTCTCCCCATGGATCATGTTTCTTGGACGATTCGGGATATTTCCCTCGCTCATTAGCCAGCTCTTCGGAAACAGCTCGAATATGATAAGACTCGAAGCCGCAGCAACCACCTATGTATCGAACTCCCAACTCGTAGGCTTGTCTAGCGTATCTTTGCATATCCCACCGTGTGCAGACTCGAGGCTCCAGAGCTGTTAGAATTTGAAAAAAAAAAAAAAAACATTAAAATTATGCATAATCATGAAACAATCAATACATACTACACTAATGGTTGGAGAGGTTAAAAAAAGTAAATGATACATTCATCATTGTATATGTATAAAATAAGATGTCTTTGCGCTGCTAAAAATAGTGAAAAACGATTTTTTTTTCTCCCATTAAAGTTAAAACAATAAAAACAAATTAGGAGAAGAGATTCAAGACATTAAATGTTTTAATAATTTTTAAGTTTTCACACAAGTTTTTAGAGCTAAAAATGTATTAGTGGCAAAAAAAAAAAAAAAAAAAAAAAAAATTAACGTCATGACCTCCCCTTTCCTCCCCTCAATTTTTCAAATCTATTCTTTTGTTTGTTTGTTTTTCCATATAGCACATATATTATGAGTTAAACATTCATTCACTTGTGCATTATATTGATTATTTTAAACAGATTTTCTAAAACGAATTAACCCATAATATTTTTAATCACAGGTGAGGAAAGAAATCTATGTGTGTTACCACATCTATCTCCAAATATTCTTAGTACATGAGACACCGTGGTTCAATAGATTTAATGTGTATATCTATCGTGTATAGATGATAATGTTTGAAATCTGAAGCGCAAGCCTACAACTTTGTAGTTATGAGTTCTAGATGTTAACTATTCATCATCGTGGCTGTGTAGCGATAAAAAATGTATATACAAGGATATATAACTATAATAAATTTACGTTGTGCTTTTTTAACTGTAACTGTTATATTTAACTGTAACTGAAAATGTTATTCTTAAAAATCTTTGGTGTTTTGGGATCTTCTGTACTCAATTTTAGCAATTTGCATTTTCTACAATTTTTAAGCATAAAAATTTATTCTCAACAATAGCTATGATGTTATTTAAGAACTAAGTCTCAAGTTTGATCGTTTTCGCTTTGCCATGATATTAAAGTCTAGTAATTTATTCTTTGTCTGCTCTCACTAAAAGCAATTTACTTAAAATTTTGTATATATTCAGTCTTGATGACAATAGTTACATTACAGATTTTTGAAAAAAAAATATTAATTACAACTAATTCTGTTTTTACACGAACTTTATTTTTACGCTATTTTGTTTTAACACAATATTTTGTAAAAACTTTTCTCCTTTTACACGATTTGTTTCGTTTCAATATGAACTACACAAATTTCAAAATTTTCATATTATGCTTTTTTTTTTTTTTTTTTTTTTTTTTTACATTAAACTGGAGGCTTCTAAAGTTAAAAAAAACAAAGTCTGTTAGAGAGAAAATTAAATGCTCAGCGTACACGTTTGTAATTTAATTACCATCTACATATCTACAAAATGAAATAAATACGTACGTCTATAGATGAACCGATTATGAGCATAATAACAGTTGTCCCCTAGGAATAAGAAATATAACATCAAGATAACGAACGAATAAAATTTTGTTATGTGTAACTCAATTATTTTGCATAATTTTTGTGTTTATGAATTAGTGATCTTCTATCCCGAATGAATTTTTATTATACATGTTTGTTACATTTTGAATCTTGAAAAAATAAATGTGCAGCATGCTAAAAAAATGATAATAAAAGATAAAATTATAAAAAGAACTTTCAGGCGGTTTATATAATACAATAAAACTTGCTAAGATGGAATCGCAAGTGATCAGGAAAAAATCCATCTTAAACAGATTTCTATATTATCGCGTACTTCGTCTGTTATAAAAGGACACAGAGACTATAAGCTTTTCTGTGATAGGCAGGATTCCGTTATACATAACTCTCGTTTTTACAGGTTTATGGTATTTTTGCTGAATTTTTAAGTTTGGAATCATTCTACCTTCATGTATTTTCTTCATTTATTATTATTATTTATCGTATTTCACGAAATCTTCGGGAACGTATCTATCGTGTAAAAACAGAATTTGGTATTTTTGTTTTGTCTATCTGTTTCTGTTTAAACTTTCGTAAAAATTATCGGATTGAAATTAATTTTTCTGTTATGATTTCTGATGAAAATGGCATCTATCGACAGAAGTCTTTCCAAAAGCCATTGGAACACGCTATCGTCTCAAACCGCTTTTTTTTTTTTTTTTTTTTTTTTTTAATATAGCAACATGAAACTTTGGTATTAGATGTTATATATTACCTAACAAAAATTATCATCGTATACTGGGCTGACATTCAGTAAGAAATGTCCGTCTATAATACTATTTACTGTAAAAGATTTTAAAGCTAAAAAACAAGATAACTTGCCTCAAAAAGCATTTTTAAAATACAATTTCAAAAGAAAAATTAGAAATATAACTTCTTGCTGTTTCAAAAGATAAAAAGTCCTATTTCATATTAAAATGACATCTTTTTTCTGTTTCGCTAGATTTTCCCTCTCTTCTCCTTTTTTCTCCCTTCTGACTTTCATTTCATAGATTTTTTAACCCACCATTGCATGATAACATCATATGAGGGTGTACTGGAAGACAATCCTTAGAAAAATGTGCATATTTTATTTTTACTCCTTTGCTACATGTAAACATACCTGCCAACTTGTAAGGTTTATCCTTACAGTGTAAGGATTTAGGTCCAATTGTAAGGTTGTAAGGGCAACAGGTAAGATTGTAAGGTTTTTTGATAGAACTTGAAATGATTCTTCAAATATGTTACTTATTGAGTAAAAAAATAAAACTGATGCGCACATTGCGTTTATGTTACATGAGTAAAAAAATAAAACTGATGCACACATTGCGTTTATGTTACAAAGATGAGGAGTGTGATTATCAATATAGTACGTCACAGCAATCAAATAGTAATTCACAACACGTTATTATATGCCACAGAATGTTTAATCATGCTGTGTATTTTAAAAATTTCTCGCAGCAAAGCTAAAATTGAAGTTTTGACACTTTTTTTATTAGAAATTTATTAGATTTTTTTTATTTATTTATAAAATATTTGGTACTTTTATGTTACCTGTGCACCAGTGATAACCCGCCAAATCTTGTTTCAGTTGGCATCATTTGAATTGTAAACCCTTTCAATTCAAATGATTTGAATTCAATGATTTTGATTTTAATTCAATTCTTGAGATTTTGTTATTTGTATTGATGTGTTTGTGTTTACGTATTTTATCATGATTATATTTTAGCTATTTTTAAGTAATTTTTTTAAGACATTATACTGCAGCGTTAAAATATTTATTATTTTTTTAATAGTTAATGTTAAAAGATTGTCGAAAAAAAATGATTGGCGAGATTAAAAAAAAATTTGGCAATCACTGGTGCCCGGCTAACATAAAAGTACTAAAGATTTTAATAATTAAAAGCATTCAACACGATCACTATGGAGAAATGTATGACAAAGAATTGTTGGGTAAAGCCAAATCAGCCTATTTAACGTATACAAAAAATAATTATCAGTGCTAATAATATTTGGGTTATTTTTATTATTTAATATTTTTGTAGTTATCAGTAAATTTTGTATCAAATCATATATTACCTTATTAGACGCCTTCATAAATACCTTTTACTACATATATATGTTTAAAGATGCACAATGAAGTACATCAGAAAAATTGTAAGGTTTTCTGAATAGACATGTTGGCAGGTATGTGTAAATCATATGAAACTGAGTGATGCTTTTGAAATAAAGTCATAGATGGCAGAACCTTTTTCTTTCCGAATACCAAGTTAGAAAATTCCCCTTCGACAAATTTGTTTCTGTTCTGCACGAGAGAATATTTTCGCAAAGAATTTCTGCTATTGGATCTAAAGAATGAGCCAAACTGTTCTTTTTATTTTATATTTTGTATTAATGCATCGAAAGTTTAAACTATCATAAAAACTATTCAATAAGTATTAATAGTCGTTTTTGTGTTTATAAACCTCATATGAGGTTCGTTTTCTAATTTTGCAACAAATGTAAGATTATTAAAATTCAACAATATCTCAAATAATTTAACATATTACGTATGAATCAAGATTTTAAAATTAATGAGACATTTAAAAATCAGACATTTGATAAATATAAAACAAAAATCACGCACTTATATCACATAATAAAATCAATTAATATAGTAGACGTTTCGAGGTCTATACAAACTCCGTCCACATCAGTACAAATGTCAATTGAGGTCGAAGCTATTGTTTACACATGTTCAGGAGGGAACATACGCCACAGTAGGACAGCAAATTCCAGATTTCGAAAATATTACAATAATTAAATGCAACTTCAATAATTTTAAAAGAAGAATTTTTTTTTAGAAGGTTGGTTGGTACTTCTCTGTTATGCCAACACTATCAAAATATTTTTACTACAAACCATGCCAAACATTGTGACTCGCTAGTTATTGAATGTGAATAACTTTATTATTATTCAATCGTAACCACGCATTCGAAAATATTTTTTCTTAGGTTATAACTTGCATTTTTCGCTGCGATGAGATGGATTTTACCATTTGGCAGTGATCTGGTGTTGAGGAATCTGCAATAAAATCGTTTCCGCGCTATGGAATTATTTATAGAGAAAGTTTTTTTGAGAGTTTCTTTTTTTTCCACAGTAAATCAAATGTAATTTTGTTAATCTTAACTGTATGTTATACGTTATACCCAATCTGTTGAGAGATTATTGGACATCGCAGAATGGCGTAATAAAATATTATATATATAAAATAAAAGAGCGCGGCACTATTCGTCATTACTTATAATCCAATCTCATAGAGTTCATGTGGCGACGTCCTTATTCAAAAAACGAAATGTTCACTACAATGCTAAGAGACATTTACAATCTCATACTTGCAGTTTAAAGTGGGTTTTATTTTATTATTTTATTGTTTAATATTTATTTGTTTTTTTATTTTAAGTATACATTTGTATTGATAAAATAAAATAGTTCGTGAAAGTCGAATTTTGAAATATTATATTTTTGAAGAGATCTCACCAACAGTGTTCATTTTTTGCATCTTTTGCACCAACAGTGTTAATTTTTTTGCAAATGTTTCATATGGCGCACATTATTACGTTTGACGATAATGATTTTGGTATAACAGAAAAGTACCGAATGGTTTACAAAAATTGCAAAAATCCCTCCCCCCTCCTTGTACTGTAAAAAGCATGCGTACAACTCCACCGGAATATGCGGTCCTACTATGATATATATTCACTAGTGATGGGCATAACGATTATTTTGATTATTCGAATAATCAAAATAATCGTTATGCCCATCACTTCTCGAAACGTCTACTGTATTGATTATATCATGCGATATAAGTGTGTGTTTTTAGTTTTATATCAATCTAAATGACTTATTAATTTCAACATTATTTGTTCTTAATTCATTTTAATTCTATTATAAATGCATTTTTTTTCATCCATTTACATAAAAATAACTCATGCATGAGAGAGTTCAGGAAATATAAGACATCTCATTCTGTATGTGCATATGTGAGTGCGCATTTATGCACGAGAAAAATATCTATTTGGAAAATCAACCAAGAAAATATACAGTAAATCGCATTTATAAGCTACTAATGCACAAAAATCAAGAATACATTGACGTAGAATGAAATTATGATTTGTTACGATGTATGTTTTTTTTTTTTTTAATGGGAATCAGTTCATTTGAATAATAATGCAGCTTACCGAAAGGAAATTCGGGTAGATCAATAAAACCTTGTTTGCCAGCATCAGGTGTAAAGAATCCCAAGGGCTGGGTCATCAAATAAGGTTTTAAACCTTGTGCATCTAACGCTTTCTTCATGATGGCAATGGTATCCAAAGTCATGAACGGGTCGAAATGACAGTTTAAGCCTACAACATCAGCTCCTGGGAAAGAAGGAAAATTTACTTTCCAATTAAATTATAATTTAACCATATCACACAACATATGTAGTATGTTTAAGTTAGAAGATTCAATATTAATTAGTATTGTGTAGAAAGCTCTAATTACTTCAATACTCCATTAATCATAATCATTAAACAGAATATACATATATATACAGCATCTGAAAATTAGAAAGTTACACGTTAATGACTTAAAAAGGTTTTAAGCAACATTTCGAAAGATTTTGAGCTTTTAACCTTTCGCGTTTGGCATATTTTTACATTTAATATTATTTTGTCTTTACAACTACAATTGTTGTTAGCTGTATGTAATAATGGCAATATATATATGTATATACTTTTGCATTTACTTCATTTATATTTCAGCATTTAGCAATAATCGGACCCTAAAGGGTTAAAAATTGTTTCATTTTATTGATTTATATTATTACAAATTGTTTTAACAGCTCATAACTGTGGGTAACTAGAAGAGGCATTCTTCACCAAATCAGCCAGTTAAGAGGGCGTCTATTAGTATTATATAAAATGCTCATATTTCCTTGTTGCTTCATCACATTAAACAACACATCAGCACAGCTCTTTTTAAGCTTTAGAAATAATATGTCATGAATACTCTAATTGAATAAGAAGAAAATTAATTTAGAACTAATCAAAAATTAGTTGTTTCATTTCAGTTGAAGTTATTCAAAAGGCCATTACACATTGTGTAGATTGCTACACTAGCGCAATAAAACTTTTGCAAAAGTATTATTACAGAAACCAAAAACTTTATAAATCTTGCAGCAGAATTAAAATTTTCTCCATAGTTAAGTTATAACAAATAAAAGAATTTACATGGCAAGGTTGCTGATAAGTTGCAGAAATAATGCAAGTTAGAATAATAAAATTTGGCTCAGACATCTTAGGGCGGATTCACACTCATTTCAAGATTTTATAATTTAAGTAATTATATATTTTTTCACTTTTTTATGAAATGTTATATATGTAACATGAAACATATTACAACTTCAATACTGGTGTTATCTGTAGCTATGACTCAACCTACTTATAATTATGGTTTCATATTTAGATTTCGGAAGGGGTAAATAAGTTTTGCGAATATACGTTATACTGTTTCATGTCAAATTTCATGATTTGCTGTAATGCTTTATGTGTTGTCGTTCTTTAATGAAATATATTGAAACGTAACATTAAGTAATTCAAATTATTTATATTTATCAGTAACTATGACTCAAGCTAGTTACAATTATGAGTATGTAACTAGTACCGCGCATGCTCGGCAGCGTATTACTGCTTATTTTACTGTTAACTTTACGGTATAATACTGGCAGATTGGATGCCAATTTTATACTGTAATATCAAAACTTTTTTTTTTTTTTTTTTTTTTGCAGTGTACATCTTAAGAATCTGTTTACGATCCGATGCACATCACCATACATTTTGTTAAATTAAAAGTTCGACGAAATTCTGTATGAAGCAATACTAAGTTATAATAAATATTTTAAAAAATATCTACTAGAATAGGAAGAGCATTTAATTCCGACAACTATTTTTGTAGGCAATTTTATGTTAGTAAAATAATTTGTTTCAGTAAATTAAAGTATACATTTTGGCCATTCATATTCAATGGTGGGTGCATCATAAATGTCTTTTTCAAATTTGACACACACAGTTATCCATTTTTTAATTAAAAAATATGCAAGATTTTGTATGAAACTCCATTAAGCTATGGAACCTTAAAAAAAAAATGAAGAGCATTTAATTCCGGTGACTATGACTATTCTTTAGTTTTTATAGGCAATTTTAGATTGGTGAAGTAATTAGTTTTAGTACATTCGAGTATCTGTTTTTTCTATTCGCACGAGGAGTATTCAACGGCGAGTGTATCATGATTTTCTCCTTCAAATCTTGGAGCTTTTATAGGCAATTTTAGATTGGTAAAATGACTAGAGACTAAATTTCATTAACCATTATCATTAAACAGAATATCCATAAATATATATGCAGCATGTTAAAATTGAAAGGTTACATGTTAAAATAAGAGTATCTTCTTCAGCGTTTAGATCAAGATTTTAGATTAGTAAAATAAAGTCGGAAATTTTAATAAATTATGGTACCTGCTTTGGCCATACGAACGGCGCAATCACCGGCAGCTACGTCATGAAGGTCCCCTTCAGATCCGATGCACATAGTGGCTGCTACAGGCAAGTTGGTCTCTTTACAGACTTGAATAGCCCACTCCATTTCTTCAATGTGCTCAAAATACTGGAAAAAAAAACACCGATTTGTCATTTTCACATCTTTGAGTTTTTCATTTATGAAATATTAAAATTTATAGATAAATTAGAATTACAAAATTAATTTAATATTGTTTATATTAAAGTTTGCGAGAGGAGTAATCTACGCCGAGACAAGTTAGATTTTAACAGTTTTAACGTGATAAGTTGAAGTTTGACAGTTTTCATCCTCTATACTCAGTATAATATTAAAAACGTAAAGGTCTTTTTTTGGTTAGAAATCTCAATTTTCTGTTTAATATCACGTAACTGAATAAAGTTTAAACTTGTGGCGCCTGCACAGTCTCAGAATAGAAAAATTCGAGAAGTACACCCAATGAACTAGAGGTAAGATTGCCGGATTATGAAATGAAACATGATTAATTTTCCCTGTTATTTTAGATTAAGAGATGCATAATTATTATAATAATATTATACCTAATAAGGATACAAATTATAATTAAAGCATATTTTCTGATTATTGTCTCTTAGTAATGACATTTAAAAAAAAAATCGTTGAAAGTATTCGACACTTTTCAGGAATCTTAAAGATATAGAATTAGCGTACCAGAATTAATGCATTACAATAATTTAACATCAAATTTCAAACAGGCCTTCATTTATGAATAATCGGGATTATAAATCTTTCTCTAAAAGGAGATCTCAGAGAAACGATAATAATAATGATGTCACATATTAATATTCAAGTTAAAATGAGCAATTCAATTAAAGAAATCATCATTTAAGGTTGATTAAAAGGTATGTGCTCGCTCTAAAAGATAATTTTAAGATTTCTGCGGAATTGGACAAATATTGAGGTGAAATGCAGAATGAAAAAAGACTGGATGATTAAACTTACCTCGCAAATGAGGAAATCACAGTTATTTGCTACAAATACTTCGACTTGTTTTCTGAACTCTGCTTGTACAGCATCCTTTCCTTTATTACTCAAGTAGGTGGGAGTTTGGGAGATACCACCAGCGACTAAAGCGTCTCCTTCGTCAGCCACTTCTCGGGCAATTTTGCAAGCTGCTTGGTTAATATCAGCGCCCTAGTGAAGAAATACAAACATGGTATTAAAAAAGGATTAAAAAGTAACGAACTTGTTAGCAAAAGAGTGGAGGGTTTTTCTTATAGGCAACGGTTAAATGCATATAATTAATGGAAAAGTCAATGAAAAATGAAAACACTACTTTATTGGCATATTTTACTTATTCATCAGAATCATTAGGAATAATTAAATGCCTTTTACTTTAGAAAGGTGTTTTTTACATAAATAAAATCTGTAAATAAGGTACATTTTTTATGTTTCCTCTTAACAAAGGGGAAAAAAACTTTATTCCAATTTTCCATAAGCTATCGCAAACAGAAAACTTTGACGTAACAATTAATGATCAATATTTTTTATAACAACGCTTTGACCGTTGTTGTAAAAAAATATAAACCACTTGTTGACGCTATATTTCTAGAAGTTATATGGAAATTCAGAAATAACTTTCTAAAACATTGATTTTTCCTTTTTTGAATTTTCTCATAATAGTGCCAAAAGTAAAATACGGAAGGTATTACTCTTCTTTCAAAAAAGAAAAAAAAATCTTAATGGTTATTCGTATACGTAGTATGCATTTCTTGATTTTCCTTTCCGTATATTTTATTGTTTTGTTTCCCCGCCTCACATGAAGTTTGCCTGTACATCTTATTTTCCTGCAGAACAACATGTCGGTGATAATGGGTGCTTTAGTTTTCTAACGATTTACGACGCGCTGACAAGAAACGCGCAGGAGATAACGGGAAAAAATTATACCTCACATCAAAGTCAAAATCAAATAATGCCTAATCCTGAAGTTCTTACTTTCTTACAGTGTATAACAAAGGGTATTCATTCGCGATCGAATTAGTAGAGGTAAGGTGAAAAGGGGTTATTAATCACTTAACAAGTAAACATTTAAATTAAAAAAGTAGTCTATAGATTATCCAGAATTTTTAAAACGCAATATAATCTGCATTATTTTGCATTAGAAGTGTAGAGCTTTGATTACTAAAAGAGTAATAACTCCACTTAAGATAAACTTGTCATTCAGATTTAAAAGGAAAAAAAATATGTAGTTCATTTCCTTCAGCTCGTTTTCGAAATACTGGAATTCCTTCGTTATATAGCTTGATATGTTTATGAATATATTTTTGCCTTGACTTACCGTCCAACGTTTGCCAGCATCATTTCCTCGGTTAGTCAGCTTATCATCACTAGCGTAGAAGGTAAAAGCTTGCATAACATCGGAACCTGCCCGCAGAAATTCACGATGCAAGTTGCGAACTAAAATAGAAAAAAATATACATCGATGAATATGTACTTGTTTAAATATGTGGCTATTACATAGGCAAAATTAAATAACAACTTAAGAAATAGTTATAGATGCATGTTTGCATTATCTGATAATCTCGGGTTTGCTATTTTTAAAAGAAAGAAAAAGTTTCCAAAAAATTTTAGAACATTTTAAGAGGTAGAAGACGGTACCCCAAAATAAACAACTTTCGTGAAAGAAAATGTATGGCTATAAATGGCATTTTAGATGACAGAAGATTCTATTAATGCCAATCTATAAATGGTTGAGGCGACATAAGGTGACATTCCCAATTCACTAGAATAGTTAGTCTTTTCAATCTTTTAAATTAAAATTAATACCTCACAAAACAATAATATAATTTTAAAAACCCCGATAAAAATTTAATTTTTAAATAAATTTATTATTCAGAAAAAAAAATCTATACAGACTGTCTTGTTATTGCCACTCTAGAAATTTAACTGCTGATGCAACATTAGATTTAAATTAAGAAAATATAACTAATATAAAAACACTTTAATCTAATTTATTATGCGAATTCATGTGTCTAATTTTAAAGTTTTGTTGTATTCTTTATGTATTAAGAAACTTTTTATATATTAGAGAAACTTTGATTCTGATGCAGAAATACAACTGAGCATTATCATAAAACATTTGCATTTCAAATTCATTACCTGCTTCAGGATGTTCCACTGCTGCCTCTGGGGTCCATGGACCTGCTTTTACATAGCCGCGCTTTTCCAATGAAAACACGAAACCGCCGTCTCCAATCACAACATTGTCCTTCAGTCTTTCCAAGAGACCTTTACGAGTCTAGAAGTAAAAAATAAATAAATATCCAATGTATGAGGAAATTACAGTAAACATTTTTTAAATTAACTCTTTCTAATCTAAGTCAGAACACCAAATTCTATTTTCATTTTTTTTCCACCTCGGAAAAAAAAAAAAAGATAATTCCTGTATTAAAAAAATATAAATGGCAGGTTAAGATAGAAAACTAGTGCTTAACACAACCTGGTGGAATATGCAATACTTGTTTTGAATTGTTCCATATTAAAAAAAGTTCACTTAATTCGCGAAATAATAGCATATAGCTTTCGATATAAACAAATTCCATGCACTTCAATATCACTTAGGAATTTTTAAAAATTAATTAAAAATGTATGTTGAAAAAAAAAAGATATGGTCTTATTTTTCAAACTTTAAAATGTGCCTTATTTAAATTATTTCATTAAATGAATGAAATATTAAAAACATTTGCAAAACCAATGGAAAAAAATTAAAATTTCTAATATAATTTTTTATTAAAAATATTTTTTTAAGTTTTTTAAAATTGTGAATAATAAAATGATTCTTCAAACCTGAAAGTGTTAAATAAAAGTGAATAAATATTTTTTTTATTGGCTGAAACTTGAATTTAGCTTCTGTTAAACAAACAATTTTGTTAGCTTTTGTGCCATCTTCTGAAATTCATTCTCATTTTATATATTAGCAAGATCCAATCATTGAATAAACCTTAAAACATTTTGTCCTTTTGAATAAAATTGTTCTAATATAATTTTCAACAAAATTATTAGCTGCTTATCTCATCAAAGCTTTACTAATCTATATTTCATTTCTAACTGATGAAATGAATGTGATATTTTTAACCTCGCAGTGATAAGATGGTTTCTAATGCAAATAGAGTGAAAAATATTTTAGTAATATCATGTTATAAATCAAACTCGAGTTATGTTTATCAACCCAGATTTTTATTTTCAAGTTAACTTTTGGAAAATATGGACGGCATAAAAAATAGTCAAATTTTTCTAAATATTAAATTTATTTTTATATGAAGTCTTGGGGAAAAAAACATAATTAATTTAGGTGTTATTGATTTTCATTAGTTTTAATTCATTAAAAATATTATTAAATTTCGATTGTTTTAAAAAATGAAACAGAAACTTGCTATAAAATTTATATTAAAGAAATAAATAAATCTGCAAAATTCATCTAAAAGTTATTATTAATATAGAAGAGAAGTAATATTTTATGTTTCGAGAAATTTTTCCTTTTTTTTTTTTTACAGTGCACCTGTACTTATTGACTTTTGAATGTAGTTCAGTTAGCCAACTAAAAGCCACGATAAGTGGAACTGATACATGAAATGAAAACAATATATATTCTTATCTTATCTGTTGAAAGATTGGGATTATTTTTTTTTTTCTTTTGGCAGTAGAAGTGTATGAATAAAGCTTATTGTGTTATTCAACATAGCTTGTATCAAACATGCAAATGCACTTTAATTCAAAGACATTTTTATAATACTATATAATCTGTTCTTTATGTTACACACTCTCACTATAAGATGATCTAGTTAAAAGAAACTGTTAAATAATAATAATACTGAAAAAAAATAAAATACTTTTATTTTTATTAAAAACGCATTGCGTTAAAATGTTGAAAGATGCAATTGAATAAATGGAAACAACAATCAATACTCCACGTTGTATGAAATAAAATTCTTTGAACACCTGTAATGAATTATAATAGTACGTTGCCAATAAAAGCTGCTTTTAAGTTTTCAGTACACTTTTAACGAGTTTAAACGATCATAATTTCAATTTTTATATTAAATAACTAAATGAAAGCAATTTTAATTTTGAATATTCTGATTATGTTTTAGCACTTTATTTTTTTTTTTTTTTAAAGAAAAGGAAGATAAAAAAGAAAAGACGAAGAAAGAACGATTTTTTTTTTTAAAATATAAATTTGTCTTTAAGTCAAAAGTTTTAAACACTTTTTTCCATAGTATACAAATTATGGTATTGCGCGACGGATAGCCTCATAACTATTGAATGAAAAGTTATGAGATTTTCATAACTTGTAAATGTAATAATTACCTATAAAATGAACAAAATTCTTGGAGATATTTTAGAAAAAATAAATGTTATGTCCGAAAATATTTTAAAAGTTCTAATATTATCAATTTCTTTATATTAATTTTGAAATTTTAATATTAAAATGTATTTATGTAAAATATTTAGGTTAGCCAGTCTATAGGTAAATGTAGTATTTATGACTTTTGAACATTAGGATGTTTCATAAAGTGGTTGTAAAGAAATCTTGCGCACAATAATAAAATTAGTATTTTGAGATAAGAGCGTTTATAAAAATTTTAATTAAAAAAAAGAATAGAAATAGCGTTTATTCTTTGGGTGATAATTTCGAAACGCGAAATTAATGTAAAATTAATAAATTTTGTATCAAAACGTTCAGAACCAAAGTGGCTTTCATTTAATTTAAAAACTGAAAATTCGATTTTTTAGCGTGCTAATGTTCGTGCGCTATCCCTTTAAAGAAAAATACATTACTTTCCCTCACTATCAAATTAATTATCATCCAGAAATATTTGAAAATATTTTATGGCTAACCTGGATTTTAAATAATTGAACTATTTATTTCATTTATCTATTTAAAAAAAAGCATCATTCACTGAACCAATTGTAAAAGCATGAAACTTCCGAAAAAGTAATAATAATTTAGAAATCAATTATAATCAGAGATATCACAATTATAGATTGAAAATGTTTAAATGTTTGTTTCTCAAAATGTGAATTAGATTATATATAATTTTTTCAGCGTGCACATTTGACAATTGCTTGTCATTATGGTACGCAATTTGCTCAAATTCACATTTTCATTAATTTGAAAGAAAAAAAATCATAGAAATTTTCAATCATACTTCCAAAGTGAACCATACAAATATACACATTTTTTTTTTTTCTTGTTGCAATTCAAATTCCGTACATTGATTAAGAATTCGTGATTTCTGTTTTAAATTTTTAAGGAATTTTTTTTTGTCATTTAATAAATTTCATAAGGCTGTCTAACTATTTATGTACTTTGAACATAGATAACTCCAGTCGAATCCATAATGTGTTGTTTCGGACTCAATTTAAACAAAAATGTGTTTAAGTACCTATGCTGTGATAGAAATAGCAATTATGGTAAAGTTTATAGATTCATTCTAAAAGTCTAAATCCAAAGAAAATAATTTGAAGAAGAAAAAAAAATGCAATATACAAAGTTTATAAAGTGCAAGAAGTTCAAATATTTAATTGCAGTTATAATTAGTTAATTACTACATTTCAGTAATTATAATTAATCGCACGAACAAACAGAGAAAAACTTAATAATCAAACTCAGATTCTATCTGGGATTCGAGCGGAGAAACATACAAAATCGAGTTAATATGTGAAGGAAATATACAATTAAATTGCCTTTATCGCAAATATTTTTAAAAACATTAAGAATTTTTATGAAAATGACTGTAAAATCCTGTAAATTAATCAGTAAGAGAACCAAAGTTTATCTGCTATTAGGAAAGTCCGCAGCATAGTTACATTAAATAGACTTGACAATAAAGAAACTTAAAGAATCGGTGCATATATAATATTATAATTTTACAAGCAAGTTATGTCAGCCTGAATATACCCTAACCGCTTTCATTTCCACTTTCTGAATTCAGACAAAAAGAGAAGCAGACATAAAAGTTGTTATCAGATAAAATTGTTTTCTAGGTTTTTACTAAGTTCCTTGGGCATATTATGAAGGTTAAAAAAATGGCCTTGAGCTCTCTGTCCCTCTTTCATATTTTTTATTTTTACAAAACATGGAGCATAAAAATTGCTAAGTGCAAAGACCCTTTTCCCCCTCTCCAAGGTATTTATTATTGAGTGCGGGGAGCACCTTACAACTGAAAAGAAAATAGTTATCCATCCAGTAAACTTGCGGCTCCAAGCAGACTGGGGGGTGAAACCCAGGAATTTACGAAAACATTTATCAAAAAAATAAGAGGGCGACGTATTTTGAAGGGACGAAAAGCTGTATATCATAATATATAGAAACTGACCTGAAATTTGGATAAAATGGAAAATATGTTTTTGAAATAACATGCGACAGATTTAGTCATTTTTAAGTAATTTACTTCGAGTAAAATATTTACACACACTCTTTTAAGATAAAAATCAGTTTAATTTTGAGAATGCGCATAAAAAATATAAAATAAGAATAAATTGCAAAATAGTTTCAAAAGATTCGAAATAGGTTAGTTGCGAGGAAAATAAATTTTACTTCCACAAATTTAAGTCATTTAAATTTTAAAAAATCATGAAATTAATACATTAATAATGTAAATAATAATGTATATTAATAACGTGTATAAATGAATATACAGGACAATACTCAATTCCATAAAATAGGTTAGTTGCGAAGAAAATAAATTTTACTTCCACAAATTTAAGTCATATTTAAATTTAAAAAAAATCATGAAATTAATACATTAATAATGTAAATAATAATGTATATTAATAACGTGTGTAAATGAATATACAGAACAATACTCAATTCCATGAAATATTTTAAACTCTGTTGGAAGCCGAAATCATGAGAATTATAAACTCTTCGCAAAAAAATAAAATAAATAAGCTTATTTCAATGTATGTGAGATTTGGAATAGTTAAATAATTAGTAATTCATTATTAAAATAAAAATTAAGAAAACACGTAAATTAAATGGATGCATGTGATAAAAATTAACATAGTAGTAAAATAGGCATATTTATTTATTTATTTAAACATAAAGATTAAAGACAAGCGTGATTTTAAAACTTCTACATAACAATCCGATCTAATTTAAACTGTATACATTTGAAAAGCACAAAATGAAATAATTATTATTATTGCATATTAAAATAAGAAATATTTGCACAGCATAAAGCGTAACAATTAACTTCGCAATAAATGCATGCTAAAACATTAAACAAAAATATATAAATAAAACAGCAATATAATATATACCAATATGCGAGAGAGCTATTTTGAAAATTACGATTTAGGAAAAAAGAAATTAAAAAGCCTGTCAATTTATAAAAATTAAAGTAATTTAAGTGAAAAGTTTTTAAAAAGAAAAATTTATTATTTTTATGAAAACGCATTTATATATGACTTTAATTTTATTAATATAGATAGCGCTAATTATTTATATGTATATGTCTCTAATGTATTCCATTATATATTATATATATATATGTGTGTGTGTGTGTATGTAAAAAAAAAAAAAAAAAAAAAAAAAAAGAAAGAAAATGGATCTGGATTACACTTTTTGCATTAAAACAAATTATTTAAACTTAACATCCAAATCAATTTAACATTTCTACTAACTAATTATTTTTTAATCAAATAAATTAAAAGATTTTCAGAATCTGTAGAATTTTTTTATATATATAATTAAATATTATAATATATATATATATATATATATGGATTACACTTTTCGCATTAAAACAAATTATTCAAACTAACATCCAAATTAATTTAACATTAGTAACTAATTATTTTTTTATGAAATAAATTAAAAAAAATTTCAGACTATGAAGTAATTTTTTTTATATATAATTAAATATTATA
Source organism: Maratus michaelseni (assembly GCA_963931845.1). Lineage (NCBI taxonomy): Eukaryota > Metazoa > Arthropoda > Arachnida > Araneae > Salticidae > Maratus > Maratus michaelseni. The sequence continues at coordinate 157,922,301 of OZ007589.1, read as the reverse complement.
ATGTAAAACTTTAATGTCTATTTCTATAACTGATCCTATCAAAAATTATGAACAGTAATATATAAAAGTAGTTAATACGCTCGTAAAACAAAAATATTATCCCAAATACAACTTAAGCATAACCCCAAAGTTTTATCCAAAAGCAAACTTCCGACTTACTGTGGGAGCCATTTCAGACACTGAGAGAAAAATTTATCGGAACTTATCAGAAACGTTTGCACTCTTCCTCCTGAAGCAGCTCGAAACTATTTGTCTACTCCGCGGCAAAAAATCATTTATATACTCTTCTGACCCCCCGTTCAAGCGATTCACGTGATTCTGTAATCGGTACTTCCTCTTTTGAATGGAAGTATATAGAACACTCAGACGTCAATATTTTTTTTTTCACTTTTTTTTTAAAAAACAAAAAAACTAGGAATCAAACTTTTCAGCAAGAGAAAAATTAAATCCGACACCAGAGTAAATAACAAAAGAGAGAGAGCGCTCAGATGATTCCGAAACAAACTTGTTGCTCTTCTGTTTAAAGCTTCCACCCCTTAGCCGAAAGTAGGTAGATCTGCATTCTCACATAGCAAAGTTCTACTTAGCGAGATCTTATTTTCAAGGTCTACGTTGTTTATCAAAATCTGCTCAAAATTCGATCCAAAGAAACAACAGTAGGTAAGTTAATGCAAGCGATATTTATTTCTGTTCCAATAGTTCACCGAAAACTAAACGTTTAAAAGTAAATCCGACTTTAGGGCAGTATAAAAAAAATAATAATAATTATGCTGATTAAAAATCTTCTAATTCTAACTTCACTAAATTTTGAAACATATGCTTGTATTTTTTATTTTTATTTTTTCGTGAAGTTGCATTTACTAATCGCTGCGTTGAATTTTTGAACTTTAGTTTCTGAACGTACCCAATTACCTCGAGGTCGTTAAGAGGGCAACAACAGTTGCGAAAACCTATGGCAGAAACGGCGAACCTTTTCACATATGCGTGTCAATATTTTTTTTAAACGGTTTTACTTCATCATAATGTACCAATAACCAATAATAAAAAAAAAAATTAGTGGATCAAAATTACTTAAAAGCTGTTAGGATTTTTAAAAAATGTGGGAGTAACATATGACCTGTTGGTACACTGTAATCATTATAGTAACAATTACGTTTTAGAAAGTAATAAAAATGGAAATGTGATTTCTGTTATTGTATCTTGCATGCCAAATAATTAATAATGTGCCAACAACGAAAAAAGAAAATTAGTGGATCAAAATTACTTGAATTTTTGTTTGTTAGGATTAATATAATATGGAAGTCACATACTACCTGTTGGTACACTGTAATCATTATAGTAACAATTATGTTATCGAAAGTAATAAAAATGGAAATGTGATTTTCGTTATTGCATCTTGGATGCCAAATAATTAATATCGAGTTTATACTTTAGTTATGTTAAACGGAAGGCAAGCTGAACTGGAGTCATCTGCTAAGTGGTTTCTGTTTGAATTTTTCATATCATTCATTTCAGAAAATAATAACTCGCAGGCATAAGAGGAGATAGTTGTCAAAATGTCAAATTTCATACAAAGTCGCTATAATTTCATCATTGACATTTTTGCTTATGTCTGATAATCCTCCTCTAATCTTTTCTTAATTTGATAAATTATTGAGCCAATTATTGAAATAGATTAGAATTCAATAGCTTGCATTTCAATTTCTTCAATTTCAGAAAAAAAAAATTTAAATTCTCAGATTGTTTAAATTTGTGAATTTTGTTTAATTTCATTCTATTTAGTTTTAAAACCTTGATCAACGCCGTGCCAGAAATATTCTGCCATGTGCCACTTATGACACGCGTCCTGACCTACGGAAAACAGCTGATATTGACGTATCTTCTACTCGGAAACTGCTGGAGTGATTTCAATATATATTTTTGATTCATTTAATTATATTTAGCTATAATTTGATCGCTTTGTTTCTCTGGGAAAATAAATTCTTTTTTTTTTTTTTACTAACGTTATTTAGAAAGAGAAATAAAAACTTAACGGCGTAACTATTCCAGTTTTTATTTTTATTTCTTACTGCACGATCAATTTATAGTGTAGCTAATACCAAATATATAAAAGAAATATATATTGAAATCACTTCAATAGTTCTCAACCTCGAGAAAAAAATATCATCGTACATCAATATGAGCTGTTTTTCTTAGGATATCGCAAGTGTTGTTGCCCTCTTAACAAAGTTGAAAGGTGTAAAGGTATAAAGACTTTTTTTTTTTTTTTTTAAGATCTCCCACACACAGGCTTTTTGAAGTTAGAATTGTTAAATCGCATTTAAGATTATTAAATTATTTTTATTTTTAAATTGAATTTTGATTCTTAAAAGAAAAAAAAAGCATGATTAATGCCTGAATTCCACTGACGGCAAATCTTTTATAATAATCGCGCATATCTGTAAAAGGGAAGGCAACCACACAATGTGTTACAAGAAATTGTTTGTAAAGAATTTTTTTAGTTGTTAAAATGACAATTTGCTTTGTTTTTGAATTTAAAAATTAATTTGAATCTTTTTAACGTGGACTTCTGGCTTTTTATTTTTTTTCTCATGTAATGTCAATATATTTCATGTGGCTCAATTAATTAATTGAGTAATTAATATGACACATTAATTTCTCAAATTATAATTGAATAGTACAAACAAATCTAAATATTGATACTAGATATGTTCAAAAAGTCGCGCGATAAGAAACTTTATCACCCTAGCAAGGAACTACAATCATTGGTATCCAACAAAATTCACGTGACACGCCTTGGCCAATAAAATTCATATTTCATTTTTTTATTTTTTTTTTTTTTTTGTTTTAACGAAGGGCCGATGCGGAACTATGTAAATAAATATTACTTTTTAATTTTCTTTCTTTTTTCTATTCAGTCAAAGTGAACTAAAAATAATGGCGGTAGTAAATTTTTGTTGAACATTCTTCATTCTTCGATTCCTTCTGGAGGAACTATGCATGAATGAAGTCAAATATTGTTTTCTTTCCATATATATTTTTTTTCTTTTCACTTTTTTTGGCTCAAGTCATGAAGAAGAAGACTAGGCTATGGTGTATTATTTAGACTTATAGCTTATATAACAGTAATATCTATAAAGAAGAGATTTCATTTGTAAATAAAAACACTTCTAAATAAGTAACAAAGCAAATCTTCGTTATTATTTCTACAACAAAGAATTAAATTGCGTTAGCTGGTTTAATTAAGCACACTTGCTTCGCTTTTGCAGTCAATGGGGGGTCGAAATTGAAATGAAACAAAAATGTAGTAATCGAGCGACTTTGAAATATCAGAAGTAAGGAGAGTTATTACTAAGTGCGAGCATAAAATATAAATATCTTTAACAAATATTTTTCACATACGAGAGGGAAAGGGATTATAGCCCTGATAATTATTATAACCTGATATTTAAGATGGAGGTCAGAATCAAAATAAATTTACCCCCCCCCCCCCCCATGCATGTGAACCTCACATGACTTTGTATCGAAAGAAGAAGAAGGAAAAAAAAACATTGAACTGTGCCTATTTTATTTTTTCGCCTGTATCATATATAAATGTCATATGAAGGTGTAATACAGCAATAGTTAGAACAGCCATTTCCTTTTCGAATATTCAGTTGAAAAATCCGCTTTTAACATTTTTTTTTCTGTTTTGCATGGGCGAAGATTTTCTCAAAGAATTTATGCTCTTCGATCCAGATAAGAACTTGAGAAAAAATTCTGTTTCATCTCAATCTTAATTCTTCACACTTAACTAGTAGCGGGGCAACCCGATGTTTTGCATTTACGTTGCATGAGCTCTTCCGATTCAATGAGGGTAAAGGGAAATTCAATACCATTGTGTATTTAGGAAAAAAAAAAACTTATAACATTAATTTTATTAAATACTGAATTTTAAGTAATAAATCATATTTACAAATAGGTTCAACAGAAACTGCAAAAATTACATTTTGCAGATAACGTAATTACGTGATTACGAGAAATTTGTCCAAATTATATTGTTCTTTTAAGATTTGCATGGCGATTCAGAGTACGTCAAGGTACGAAAATTTTTGGTTTCTAATTTCGGAGCTGGTGAAATCAAAATGAGGTCATTTTGACAAACTTATAAAAACAATATTTTAGCTTTTCGAATTAAAATAAATGATTTATAAGAAAAAAAAAAGAAGTCATTTTTACCCAATAAATGATTATTTTTTAACGCCATTGTAAACATTTTAACAGCCCTCTTTCAAAAATAATTAATTGAAAATAGTATATGTTTTTTCTTTAAAAAGGAGCGTCAGATATTATGAAAATCACCTTTACTCAATAGATGGCGCTGACTTTCGCATGGGCGAATAACTTCTGTTCTTGGCAGCCCTATTTTCTAGGAAACGTCACTTCCCGTTTGAAGCCGATTCTGAGTAAACACAGAGGCTCTGTGCCAAGTAAATGTAAGTTAGAAGATTAGAGATTAGCTTTTGGTTATAGATCTGTATAGAGGATGGGTTTTGGTTTTGGACTTTACTTTCTGGGGACTCCGGAACAAGATGGCTTAATTCGGGCCGGGCCCAGTTGTGAATATTTCAGCCCATGCAAATCTCAGCGCGGTTTAAGCCAGTTTTTTAATTTAATAGATATCGACTGGTCAATTGTAATCTCATGTTATTGAGAGAAACACAGGGTTTAGCTATAATTAAAAAGGGATTTTGTAATGTAACAGGAGGAAAATAGCTGCGCTAAATAACAATAACGCTTTTAAGTTAAAGGATCTAGATTCAGAATTTCCGAAATATTGATATGTTTTAATTATATTTCCTCAAATTTGGAGTTAAATTGCTAATGTATTTAGCTATCCAAATTAATGGTTCAATGTTTTTTTTTTTTTTTTTTTTTTTTTTTTTTTTTTTTTTTTGGGGGGGGGGGGGGAGCATTGTACATCAATATTTCTGCTTACCCATATCAATAGAAACCCAGTAATCCGAACCGAAATTGAAAAAAAAAAGTAATCAAGATTAAGCGAAGCTTTGTAAATATAAATTTAATTAAACACAAAAAATATTTAGAATTTTAAATATATGATAATTATCAGTAAATATATTTTATTAAATATTATTACATAATGCATTTGTTTTATTTTCTGACTTAATTTTTTTGCATATACGTTTTATTTACTTAAGGCTGTTCTGAAGTCCAAACTGTGCACTTTCTGACACATTTTTTAATTGATTTTTTTAAATTCCTACTATTAGCTCACACTCTCTCTATATATATCTTGTTCAAATTTTCAATCGTTAATAAAATATTTTCTATTCATCCACTCAAGTTCAAATAATTTTTTTTAAACTTGTAGTGGATGACATTTTATGTTAATACAGTTTTTTCAAATATTAATTCATTCATTAAATTTAATTAATTAATTTTAGTTTTAAATGGGAGAAAAAAATTCCTCCCATTGTTTTCATAAATGAAATGAAAGATTTATCTCAAATGAGTGATGCCACAGAAATAAAATACCGCAACGATGATTATAAAATAATGTTCAATAAAGATAACATGGGACATTAATGCTGCACGGGTTTATTTTATATACACTGCTCAAAACAATTAAAGGATATTGCAGTTTTAGGTGGATTTTGTATCTGGGAAACTTTTTAGCTGCTTGATACATGGTCGACAGACATAGTAGGTTATATGAGAATAAATTACACATGTTTGGCAGAAAAAAACGCATTTTATTGCGCATTTGTGTACAAAAGGAAAAAAACACAATTTGTGCATATGAGAAAAAAAGAATAAGAAAAGGTGTTTTCTTCAAAGAAAATCATTTTCAGTAGGGGGTATGGTTTCCACGGGCGGCCAGCAACGTTGAACACCTTTGAGGCATGGACTCAATGAGGCTATTAATGACGAGTTGGGGTATTCTGCCCCACTCTTCCAGAAGAGCTCTTTCCAGTTCTTAGAGAGTTTGTGGGGGTTGTTGGCGGCCAGAAACTCGTCTTCCTAGAGCGTCCCAAACGTGCTCGATTGGATTCATGTCTGGAGAACACGCTGGCCATTCCATTCGAACGATTCCTTCCTCGAAAAGGAAATCCTCCACCAGGTTTGCACGATGTGGCCTGCAGTTATCGTCCATTAAAATGAAGTTATCTCCGATTGCTGCAGCGTAAGTGACTACAATAGGTCTGAGGATCTCATCCCTATATCGGCGACCAGTCAGAGCTCCATCTCGAATGATGTAGAGGTCAGTGCGCCCGTCAATGGAGATGCCACTATACACCAACACTCCTCCACCGCCAAATCTGACACTTTCGTGCACGAACGCAGGATTATTCCTACTGCTACGGTCCCTCCAGATGAAATTCCAGATGGAGCCCAGATGGATTCCAGATGGTCCCTCCAGATGGAGCCGGTTTCGGACCGTCTGAGTTGAAATCGTGGTGCCTGTAGCCGAGCGAAGGTGTTGTTGGAGAAGAGTAGCGTTCATGTTTCGGTGTCTCCGAGCTGTTAACGCTAAATACCGATCTTCATTGGGCGTTGTTGCCCGTCTACGACCTTGCCCTGGTCTTCGGCCTGCACATCCACTCTCCAAAAAACGGTTCCAGATCCTGGAAATGACACTTTGTGACACTCCAATGGCTTGCGCTATTTCGGTTTGAGTTTGGCCCCCTTCTAACCTACCAACAATTCTCCAAGCTTCTGAATCTGTCAAATGACTTCGCTGAGACATCGTGCTCATCGAAACAAAGCAATCACTGAATGCCGATCATCCTTGTCTTCATTCTCTTTTATCCAGTTGAAAGTCAAATTTCATTCGCTGCCGCTGAAGCGACGTTTTTGACGTCGAACTCAAAATTTGCATACTCCACAGTTTGAAAACCAGAAAAATTTGCATTTGTGATTCTCTTCTTCTATTTTCGGCAAAAAAATTTTCGTTTATATCTTTATTTTATATAAAACTTCAAATATCCTTTAATTGTTTTGAGCAGTGTATTTATGATTAAAAAGTAGGAATTGACTTTTTTTTTTTAAATTATATTACTTGTTATTCACAAACTTATTAAGAAACTATGTAATATATATTTTTTTCATTTTCCTGTAAAGGCAAAAGATTTTCAAATAATGCTGTCAAAGTTGTCATTTTAAACTGAATTTTAGGACGTGACAGCGCAGGAAAGGAACAAATTGCCGTCCTTAGACAATAATAGCCTATAGCTCAAGATGTAATTCCTGTATTTGAAAATAAAGAACTGTTCAATCATTTCAATAATCATGCTTGCAAGTAGTATTATGCTTTTATGCTTAAAAATGAATCAGAAAATCGCTAGCAACAATACATTTACTAACAGTACCATTTGATACACGTGAAAGCTATTCTACGATGTTTGCATAGCTGCCAACTTTTACGCTGTTTTCCTTCTACTATTTTTTAACATCAAAATCACCTTAAAGTAATAAAAAATTTAAAACACAGTTTGATTTATTACAGGAATTATATAAACTAAAAATAAATTACAAAATAACTGTGATAAGAGACCGATTTATTTTTTAGGTAGATTTCGTAAGAAATACTACCTATTACATTCTCACCTAAGTTGGAATTTTTGAAAAATTTTTGCAGATCTACGCCGATCATGACTCCCAGAACCCAAAACCACCCCCAGTTCAAAACTTTATCTATCTACCTATCTATCTATCTATCTATGTCACTTTTTTATGGACACGATAACTGCAATAATTCTACACAAATCTCTTCCAAATTGATACATAAAATCAAGGGACATAAAATCTCGGTCAAGTTCGTTAATGGGCAAAATCGAAGCAAGGGGGAGGGGGGGGAGGGCTTTTTGTGAAAACAGAAAAAACCCCATAATGTCTTAATTATGATACGTATCGAATCCGTTTAAAGTTATTATTACTTCTAGGCGAAGGGCCAAAAATGTATGTATGACAGATTTTTGATATAATTAAAAATGGCCCCGAGGGCGGGAAAAAAGGGGGGTTTTAGAAGAAAAAAAAATCATAACTGCGTCAATTCACAAGATATCAAATCCGCTTAAATTTATTATAAATCCTCTTAATATTATCTAAAACTTTTATATTGACAAGTTTTTTATAGGACCAACTCTTATAGCAGAAAAAAAATCCCTGTTGGCTCCGCCTGCAAACAAGTTAGGTTTTGAAGTAGGCGGTTCCAACTGCCGCATCATGGCAAAAACGTCATTTCTTCTGCAATTCCCAACATACAGGCGCCCCACGATCTGCGTCTTCGAAATCTACCAGTGCCTGTAGGCCGAGCAGTCAGGGATTTTTCATATATAAATTACTTGAGTTGCAATTATACCTAATTGTATGTATTTTAATATTTTATATAGGCTTTCATTTTAAGAATAAAAATTTATGTAATTTTTCATATTAGAAGTTTTAGATTTATCATACAATGAGTTATCATTTCTGACTTCCTTCTACTTACATATGCTTTAAAATTTTACATGAGTTAATCATATGTATTATTTCTGTTGCCAACATCCCTTTTTCTATGCATTTACAAAATGCACAAAAATGAATGACCTATCATTCGAAAGGTTTTTGAACAGGCTTCTGAGATAGTATACTCACATTTCTTTAAAACACGTTTTTTGATTAAAAATTACAGTTAATTAAAAATTATATCAGCATTTTTTTTTCAATGAAATGATTTTTTTTTCTCAAATTATTGTTGCCATAAAAAATATATATATACTACATTATATTGTGCTTAACAATAATTAAAGATAAATAAATAAATAGCACAATAAAAGATAAAGCGGGACGCACGGGTTTATTTTATATTTATGATTAAAAAGCAAAATTCAAATTCAAATGTTTGGAGAAAAAGACACCATCGATCGATCGAAGCAGTGGTATTTTACGTGTAGTCTAAAATGTATGTTATGTTATATTATATTAAATTCTATTTTATATGTGCTCAATTTGTTTTTTTTGTCCGTGTTTTTCCCGAAGTGGATGATGTCATCTTCCAATGAAGTTAAATTACGATTGTTATTTTTTTTTTCTCGTGCGTGCCTCTTGATATCTTTGATTAGTTTTTACTTCAATTTTGATGGGATGAATGACATGATATTCTGGCTTGACTAATGTTGTTTGCAGATATTTTCATCCTTAATTTTTCTTTAGAAATTTAAACTTGTATCTAAAAAATATTAGACTGCAGTGCGAAATCATCGCACAGGTGTACTGGTAAATTTATAATTACCTTATCTGTAGAATTTATATTTTCTTTGGTACACGTACATTTTAGGATTGTGTGGCATCAATTCATGTGTATATTATATCATATTTAAATCTGCCAAATTAATTTTTTCTTATAAAGAAATCTTAATATTACTAAGAACATAACTGATGTGCCCAGTGATTCTTAGTTTTTCATTTACATTTTTACTTTTCGATCACATCTAGTGCTGGGAAAATGGTTGTAATCATTATAAAAACCTTACTATGGAAATATTTATATATCTTTACATTTTGAGGATGTCTTTAAATGTTGAAGGTTTGATATTTTTTACAATTATTCCGTAATGTATACGTGAATGTTGGTATTTTTTCGTTTTCAGACCATGTGTGTCTTTTTATGGTACTTTTATGATGATGCCTATATATGTATTTGTATATATGTGAGTGAACACAATAGCGTCTAAACCTTGCTTTTGATTGAGCTCCCATTTGGCGCATATGATATATCAACTGTCGTAAGAACTGTACTCATTTTTATCGGACAACGTGTTTAGTGTTTGATCATTTTTTTTAAGATTTCGTAAGAAATACTACCTATTACATTCTCCACTCTGCTGGAATTTCTGGAAAATTTTTGCAGATCTACACCGATCATGACTCCCAGAACCCAAAACCACCCCCAGTTCAAAACTTTATCTATCTACCTATCTATCTATCAATCTATCTATGCAACTTTTTTATGGACAAGATAACTTGAAAAATTCTACATAAATGTCTTCCAAACTGATACATAGAATCAAGGGGCATAAAATCTCTGTCAAGTTTGTTAATGGGCAAAATCGAACCAGGGGGGGGGGGAGGGAGGCCTTTTTGTGAAAACAGAAAATCCCCATAAATCTTAATTATGATACGTATCGAATCCGTTTAAAGTTATTATTACTTCTAGGAAAACGGCCAAAAATTTATGTATGACAGATTTTTGATATCATTAAAAATGGCCCCGAGGAGGGGAAAAAGAGGGGTTTCAGAAGAAAAAAATTCATAACTTTGTCAATTCACAAGATATCAAATCCGCTTAAATGTATTATTAATCCTCTTAATATTATCTACAACTTTTATACTGGCAAGTTTTTTATAGGATTAACCCTTACAGCAAAATAATAATAATAATAATAATAGAGCTGCTTATAAATAAATAAGACATAATACATTTTACACATTTCACGCAATTGAATAATCTATACTATACAAAGAATTCATAATGTAGGTTATACTTTACAGTTTCCTTCGAAATACATATCCGTTTCCTTCAGAAATTAAAAAAAAAAGTGTTCGAGGATTCAAGAGTGCAGCCGATTATAAATAAATAAGACGTGATACAGTTTACACATTTTACGCAATTGAAAAATCTACAAAGAATTTATAATATAGGTTTTACTTTACAGTTTCATTCAGACAGTTTTTGTATAGGAAACCAGGTTCTAATCCATTTATTCAAATACAGAGTATTTCACTTCAAGCCGAACTTGAATTTTTTTCCCAACTTTAATTATAGTAAAGATATTGTTACGATATTTTTTATCAGACTTACACTGCTTTATCTGAAATATGATATTACGAAAAGTGGTAGAAACGAAATTTGTATTAATTTATTTTAATTCACATAGAAAGCCAAAGTTAAGAGCGTTATTTACAAGTATTAAAATTATAATCTTATTTAATAATTCGAAACAGATTTTTTTCCCTTCTCTTTTTAGTGTGAAGTTTACTTGTGAGAAAGTAATGTTCATAAAAATAGGAATAAAGTTAAAAGTTAGAGAAAAAATTAAAATTGAGGCAGCATTTGTATTAAATATGAGATAAAGCGATTTTAATATTTAACCTTTTAATATTTTAACCCTGGAACATTGGAGTATTCAGCCGACCGAATATTCGGTATTCGGCTTACTTGTGTGTGTCGAATTTACATTGGGCGCAATTTACATTGTTTAGACGTTAAATTCTCTTTCACACAAAAATGTACATTAATTTCTTTCAATTAAAAATTGTGTACATCTAATGCAATGTCAACTAAAGGTAACAAGGAATGAAAACTATTTTTTTAAAGGGAAAAGTTATACAACGAATGTATTTGAAGGGAAAAATCAAAGAAACAAAAATCGCCTGCTTCACTTTATTTTTAGAAAGTATAACTTTCGCTAACAGAAAGTTACCCATTTTGAAGATATCCCTTCGCAAGTGATACTGAAAATTTGAAACCTTCGGAACATAGAGAGTGGGTCAGGAGGTCAGGGGTCAACCAACAGTTCCCTTTCCCAGATTCAATAAATGCTTTCTACAAAGCAGACAAATTTCCTTTTACAGAGAGAAAAGCAAATGACCACAAATGTAACCCCCCCCCTCCTCCCGTTCTCTTCCCTTTCAAAGGCAAGCGTAGAGAAAAAGGTGATATCGGAAATCTCAACGGAAGTGTTTTAGGGTTGCTGAAAATTTGGAAAAATTTGTCTTTCTGACATGGCAGCTGGGAATGAAATTACTGCAGCAAAGGCAAAAATGCTTGTTGAACGATATTTTTTATATAATATCGTGTAAAAAATACCCCTTATTAAATTTATAACAAGATAATGACAACAATTAACAAGAAAATATATAAAAACTGCCTGAAACAATCGTTTTGTAACCTATGCCGAAAATCTGCAGTACCCGTAGTGCCCTCTGGTGAAATCTATTGGAAACAAATTAAAAAAATTTAAATTTAAATTAAAAAAAGGGTAATTACATCTCACATATGAAATTTGCGTCGTTTCAAAGAAATAAGTCATATTTATCACCAAAATTTTTTTTAAATAAATCGGTTCAATAGTAAATGCGCAATTCTGATGTTAAAAATATAGCATTAGCAGTATAAGGAAAATATAAGTGATGATCACCCTTAAATTCAATTCATGATTTTTAAATGTCAATATGTCGACAGACGATTTTTGTTTTTATTATAATAGATACTTCTCAGTGTTTGTAAACCTCATATGACGTTCGTTTTTAAATTTTGTAATAAATGATTGATTAAAAAAATATTTGTATAATTCATTTGAAATCTATTTTAAAGGCAAAATATGTTTTACATGCATTTTAAAACAATTCATTCACGAGAAGATTTAAAACAAAATTTTCGCACATATTTAAATTATTAATTATTCGGTTGGGAGCCTGTATAAAAAAGACATATTGTAAATACTCCGCCGAGGTTTGATAATCAACGACGCAGAGTGGCGTATGTTCTCAAAATATGCTGTTTGTTAAAAAAAGAAATAAATAAATAAAAATTAAAAAAAAAATTGTATGGTATTAAAAATGTTTTCTTGTCAATATAGCTCCTTAAGAATAACTGCATGGAGTTTATTAAAATTTGAAATAAATTTTTGTTTTATCAAGTTTTTTCTTTTTTTTTTCTTTTTTTTTTCTTTTTTTTTTTTTTAATAATGAATTTAAATGCATTATTTATGAAAATAGTCGTATGCTCATATGTAAATAAAACAATTCAGTGTAGTTTATGTTTGTCAGTGTTAATGGGGTTAATTAAATATGACTAATAATGCGAAAAAAATTACATTCGCGTAAATTTTTAATAAATGTTTAACAATTACAGTTCGAGAATTTATTTCATTTTGATCGAATTAAAATAATAATAATCTGCAATCATTGTTTTAAGAAATGCAGTCCGAAAATTACTTCACATTTTCTGAATTTAAAAAAAAAAAAAAAAAAAAAAAATCTAAAGTCCACAATTATTATTCTTATAAACTTTTCAATGGTCAAGTCAATATCTTTGAAACACAATACTTTCTGAGACTTGTTATAGTTTTTTCATGCTGTGTCGCACGAAAATTTCAATAATTTCATCACACACTTTCCAAAAATGGCAACTCCAAATGAAATAAAAATCGTAAAAAGGCGAATATCATTTTCAAGCATAAAATAAATTGTTTTCTTATAAAATAGATCTAAATTAATTACATTTATAATTCCACGTTAAAATATTTATTTACTAAATATTTATTCAGCATGAGTCAAGTTACTTCTGATTATGTAATAATTTGTAGGCTCTAGCATACGAGTAAATATGAATCTTAAAGATCTTAAGATAACTGAATAAATAAGATTTTCATGGCAGGCTAAAAAACATTGATGTGATTCTCGCGTATGAATACTTGAAATTCAAGGAGTTTTATTATTGTTATTATTATTATTTGTCGTTTATGAAATAAGTGGAAAATATAACGTTTGAAAGATGAATCATAATACATTTTTAATAAAGAATTTTTAAAGAAAAAATCTTTTGTTAGCTTACACTTTTGATCTTCTATTATGAATAAAAAATTGTATTATTATGACGATTTACATAACGAAAAATTATTTTGTAATAAGTTTATTTCTTATCGTGCATCTTTCTTTTAAATTATGATAGTACTTTTCCTTTACCCCATGTAATGTGGTCAAACAGTAACAAACATGCTGGCTTTACACGCTATTACACATAGATTACCTTTTTTTTTTTTTTTTTTTTTGCATTTCAGAAACGTACTTTTTTTCTTTACTTTTTTTTTTCGGGAAATATTTCGCACAATTTTTATTATTTATTAAAGAGATTTTATTTTATTTACTTTATTTATTAAGAAATTTATTAAGAGAAAATTTATTATATCTATTTAGAAATTTTCTCTAAAAAATTCGTTGGAAAAAGTAAGTTAGACAAAAAATATATTTTTATGAAGTCTCACAGCTTCTAACAATATAGTTCCCAGATTTTCAACTTGGATGTCCGTTCGGCTTAGTTTAAATGAAGGACATTTTAGACTCACTTTGTTTAATTTATGCAAATTTCAGTGTTTCACATCTTATTAATTTTTTAATGGAACTTGTTCTAAATTTCTTAAAATCCTTTATCTGCTTTACTTTTTCAGTTAGCAAACATTTTGTTGTTTCCCCTTTAATAAAATACTCAAGAAAGCAGTTGAAGACACGAGAAGAATCCAACAAAAATTAAATTTCGAGAAAAATGAAGTGAAATGTTTTTGCTGTAATTTAATTTATTTTCTTCTTGGTAGCACAGCACATATTTAAAAGGTTAATTTTGGAAATACTAAACTCTTAAAACTTTTTATCATTTAATCATTAAATATTTAAAATAATATTATTTAAATTATTAAATACTAGCAAAACCTGTGTGATTGTTGAAATATGCCAAGTGGTATTTGTTTGCTTATTTACATAGGAAAAAATATACTGAAACAGATAATTTAAATATCACATTTGAGGAAATCTCATTCTTGTACTGCATTAGATGAACGTGCATTAGGTGACTTAAATTAAGGATAAAATCTTCATTTCAAACCATTTGCAGCCACCCACTTTGAAAAAAACAGATACAGTGCAGTCTACTTTGAACTCTGTCATCTACCATACAATGAAAGAATTTTAAAAAACAGCTTGTGTAGTCTCAGAGTCTATTTCCACCAAACAAACAATGTTTCTTTCTTACATTATTAGTGTAACTTGAATCCCCATAAAAATTTAATTACCGTTAAATAATAATGCGGCGATAAGCTAAATATGCAGCACTTCCTTACCTAGTTGGCAATCATATTTATTTTTTACTGTCATTTTAATTCATTATAGTAGTTACTGGCACTTGAATTTTCTCTTATTGCTTAGGAAAGTTATATCCAACACTGGTATGACAAATAAGGGATTTTTCTCTTTATATTTTCTACAAGTTTAACACACATTATTCGAGGGCTTCTTGCGTCTTAGGAGTTGGCAATCTATTACCTTATTTCAAATTTTAAAATTCTACGATGATAATTTCAGAGAAATGACAGTGGAAATAAAACTGTAAAACGCCCCCCCCCCCCCCCATTCCACCCATTTGAAATTCGAATTATTTTTAAACTTTTTTAGGGGGAAATAACACTAATAGGAACCTGTATGTCAAATTATAAATTTCTAGCCCTGATAGTTTCCGAGTAATCAGGATTATAGAATGTTTGCTAATAATTTCATCATTTAGGTAGCTTTCATTACAAAAAGCTACCTATTGTAGCCGTTAGGAGGAAAGAAATTCCAAAAAGTGTTGGTATATTTTCACCGATCATGACCCCCAGACCCCCAAACCACCCTCCGTTCAAATGTTGATATATATATATATATATATATATATATATATATATATATATATATATGTGTGTGTGTGTGTGTGACGTATGTCATGCTGTAACTCTCTTATTTATGAACCGATTCGGATGTGACTGAGTATGTGTATAGGTCATATCAAGGTCTCGACCGAGTTCAATGGCCAGCTTTTGCCATCTTGTTTCAAAATAACGACCAGTTAAAAATTTTAAAATTTTTGAAAATTCAAAATGATGCACAAAAAAAAATATATAAATTGAAAAAACTGTTTTTGTTAAGTATTAGAACGTGATACAAGGATTCTGGAACATTTTTTGTTTTGGCTGTACCTTAAAAAATGGCTGAGATATGGGAGTTTGAAATTCAAGGGTGGCTGATATTTTGAAACAATCTGATATTTGTTATGCTGTAACTCTCGTATTTATGAACCGATATGAATGTGACTGATCATGTGTTACAGAACATACCAAGGTCTCGACCGAGTTCGTTGACCAGCTTCATGCGCCCTCTTGTTTCAAAATGGCGGCAAGTTAAATTAAAAAATATATATATTCAAAAAGATGTATAAAAAATTATAAATTGAAAAAGTTGTTTCCGTTAAGTGTTACAGCGCGATACAAAGATTCCGGAAAATTTTTTGTTTTGGCTTTATCTTAAAAAATGGCTGAGATATGGCAGTTTGAAATTCTAGGTTGGCTGACATTTTGAAACAATCTGATTTTTGTTATGTTCTAACTCATGCTGAAATTCGCATTCAAATTCAGTATTAACAAAAACCGCGTTTGAATCTTCTATAATGGGCTTCCAAGCATTTTAGCTTTGGGTGTTTGAGCAAAATGAGTCGAGTTTTTAAAAACATGGACTATGAAAGCTATCTTTTCCTCCCGGTACAGGCCGGAAGGACTTTTTAAATCTCGAATACTTTAAGAAAATTCTTACCGATCATTTATGCCTTAAAAGTAACCACCATATCAAATTTCAGCTTTTTAGCACTGACAACAGAATCAATTAATCCGAATTTTAGAACGTTTTTCACTCTTGAACTTCCTTGAGGGTAGTTTGCAAAGAGATAAAATAAAGCCTATTTTTACGCAGAGACAGTCATCATTATTATTCTGAGAGAAGATTTGAAATCGGTTCAGTAGTTCCAAAGTATTTTTTTTTTAAGAAACTTTTTTGTATGCCAAATTTCCCGTTTTTAACCCTAACAGTTAAAAAAAAATCGTAATTTAGAATAGGAACATTTTCCGTCCATTTTACACTTTTAATTTTCGATGTTTTTAGAACCGCTCTTAGCAAGCATACACATCTGGTTAATTTTACTTATGATTGTTATAAGTTAAGTAAATTTTAGATGAGTTTATTCAGTTGTGAACACTTTTGTGTGTATGTGCAATTTTTGGACAATAAAATGTTAAAATGCAAAACATTATTAGTGTTATTATTATCATTATAACTATTGAATTATGGTTATTTGTGAATTATAATAAATAATATTGATTATAATTTTTAAAAAATTGTGTCTTTTTACATTATTTGTTATTATTATTGGATTATGATTATTTGTTAATTATAATTAATATTAAATATAATTTAAAAAATAACAGTATTTTTATTTTTAAAATATCAATAAGATTTTAGGTCATTTTACTTATAATTATAATTATAAGTTACGAAATCGTTAGATTATTTTATTTAATAGTGAACACTTTCGTGTGCATGTATATATTTAAGAAAATTCTTAAAAAGGGACGCTTCACCTTTAGTTCATCAGAAAAAGAAATTTTCAATTTTTATATTAAGATGAAACCTGATTATGAAATCTGAATTTTCACAAGTTGGCAGGTACGAAATTAATGCTTTCTGTGAAATTTGACTCGGAGGTTTTTATAGCTACAAGTCAATGACCGGACATATCTAATTTACAACTGCTACCAGACTCTGCTTAAAATGAAGAAAAAAAAATAACCGGTGTGTATGTTATTTCAAGATTTGTTTCATTTCATTTCATATTGGTTGGTGATCACACTCAATTTTCTTATTCAGTTTCTATCTGAATATCATAGGTTTTACTTATTTGATGATAAGATGAATTTGAATAGCCTTTTCCAAATTTCAACAAGAACGAAAAATCATGCGTCAAGCATAGATTATGTAACACTTTCCAACGCTTCCAAAATAATTTTACAAATCATACCGTTTAATAAGCTGAAAGATAACATCTAAGTAAACAATTTGGAAAACGCATAACATATTCAAAAACATAATTTCAGGAATTTCCAACGTATACAATATTCGGAAAAATATCCGAATACTTTTATTCAGCCTATCTATTATAAGATCTATAGATTTGTATATATACTACATAGGATGCTAAATTTTAGTTCAGTTAAGAAACGCGTAGCACAGTTTAAAATTCTCCTTCTGGATTTTCTGTCCATAAACGGAAATGTGTTCGCGAACTTTTGTGCTTCCCTGTATAGGATCTACAGAATTTATACACACGACGTAATAAACAAAAAGTGAGTTCAATTTAAAATCGCGTTCAGTAACTTAAAACGCACTTCCAGGAATGATTGTTAACAGACAGTAGAGAATTCTTTTGTGTGTCCCTGTAAATGAACGATGACTGCTATACACACAATATTCTGTAGTAAGCCTCTTGTAATGCACCTTAGTGATATATATAAATTTCAATGCATTTAAAATAGTAAAACATTATTTAAATAAACCGCAGACGATTTTTCTCCATAGACGTAATGTAACAGAATTCTTTTGACTGTCCCTGAAAATTAACTATAAGTGCTATGCACACCCTATTCCATATTAAGCTTTTTGTAATACACCTTAGTGATCTATATCAATTACAATGTGTTTGCAATTGTGTAACATCATTAAAATAAACCGCAAATGATTTTTCCCCGTAGAGCGTCATGTAACGGAATTCTTTTGAGTGTCCCTGTAAAAAAAACTATAAGTGCTACACACTTCAGTTGAAATAGGGAACGTGCTATAGATAACGACAATAACCTATAAAAATTGCAAGGCAATCCGAGCATATTTACGGGAGTTAGAGCACGGACAGACGGCAGACGGCAGACGGCCATACGGCCAGACAAACCGAAGTCATAAACACTTTTCAACTAGGTTGGAAAGTGTTAAAAATAACCGTTCAGGTAAGAAGGAGGAAGGACAGTAAAATTAATTTTTATTCTTGCATTAATTTATTTCAATATGGATTCTGCAATGTGCATCGTAACTAATATTTTAATATTTCTGTTTTAAATAATGTACTGTAAAAAAAAAAAAAATGTTGATTTTACGGTATAATACTAACATCCCAGCTGCCAGTATTATATTGTAAAATTAACAGTAATAAACAGTAAAATAAGCAGCAGCGTATTACTGCTTATTTTATTGTTTATTTTACGGTATAATACTAGCAGCTGGGATGTCACTATTATACCGTAATATCAACATTTAAAAAAAAATAAAATCATGAAAAAAATAATATTTAGAGCTTTATAAGGAATTTTTTTTAATTTTACTGAGTGATTTTCAAGTTATTATTGAGTTTTACAGTTGTTACTATATTAAAAATAATATTTTGGTTACAGTTATTACCGTTATCACCACCATCATCTGGTGATCACCATCAAACAGGTGAATATAAAATGATTTCATTAGTGACTATCACTATTACTTCTGCTAATTTATACTACTTAAAGTCACTGTTATGGATATTTTCCAAAATTTGAAGTTTCACTCGGGAATATGTAGTAGGAGGTATACAGTGGTATACGCCTTCTGAATTTTTCTAAAGAACTGCATATAGACTGTTTCTGAAATAAAGCAATAGAGTATACTCTCTAGCGTATATCTTTGCCTATAGCGTATACCCTGTTTTTTTACGACTACACCTCTGATTTCAATGCTAAAATTTTACTACTTTTGTACATGACAAACGTATACTTTCCAGTTGTAAGCGAAAATGTTCGGACTAAACAAGTAATCTTGAAACAAAAAAATCGGCCCAACTTCAAGTGACTGTTTTTTAATAAACGACTTGCTTTGTGCAAA
Organism: Maratus michaelseni; assembly: GCA_963931845.1. Classification (NCBI taxonomy): domain Eukaryota; kingdom Metazoa; phylum Arthropoda; class Arachnida; order Araneae; family Salticidae; genus Maratus; species Maratus michaelseni. Next base: position 157,902,777 of record OZ007589.1, on the reverse strand, counting down.
AAACTCATGTTATTAAAGTGGTCATTTTTTTACTTGTTGAGCGCTAGTTGGCGTATTTTAGCGAGAATGGTTTGGCATGAAACAGTATTGGACTTTGAAAGGAGGTGGGCTTTGAGACCTATAGCTACAAGGCTGTCGTCTCGAATGATCCATATACATTTATTTATTATTCACAGAAACATATACATGAATTCTACAATTACATACATCTTGACGAGATAGTACAAGGAAACATGACAACACAAGAGACACAACCTGGGGGTTCCACACAAAGTGTGTGTGCAATGGAACCAGTGGGAATTGAACCCACAACCTCCTACACTCGCAAGCTATTAGCGGCGTGGTGCCTTAACCACTCGGCCATGGAGGCCCCATGAAACAGTATTTTTTGTAACAACCACATTCAATTTTATCTATATTGTTGCCATTCGAGTATCTTTAAAAATAAAAGAGGGGTGGTCATCTTACACATGAACGGAAGCGCATGCTCAGATAAGAAGTCCAAACTATTGCAACCCACACTACAGAACTTGGCAATACTCTATCTGGAAAAGTTCTATAATACGAGTAAGAAATCCAACAAACATTAGGTTGGCGATAATGGCAGGCTTGCCAAGTTTTTGTTCAAAATCATCTCGACCAATCAAATTTTACTGCTCGTATATCACCACTTTCTTATATATAAAGGCACTCTAGGGCTCATCGGTCACGATGTCACCGAAAATCCTCTCGATAAATCACATTTTATTTCTCGCATGCCACCTCTCTCACATTTATAAAGGCAATCTACGGCAATCTCACAGCGTCCTACATATACACTGCAAAAAAATTGCAGCAGAGTAACCGGTCATTCGACCGTTTTTATAAAACACGGTTACATAACCGTAATTTAACAGTATTCTGACCCTAATATGAGCAATATTATAGTCAAAATAGCGTTAAATTACGGTTATGTACGGTTAAATATGGCCATTCGACCGTTTTGATAGAAAACGGTCGAATGACCGGTTATTTTGCTGCAAAATTTTTTACAATGTATATATATATATATATATATATATATATATGCCACTAGTATTTTCAAAATAAAAACTTTGTCATAGCTTCCCATTGCCCATCATGTTAAAGAAATCTACCACGAAGATATTAGCTTAGAAATAGTGGTAGTAAGTTAATAAAAAATATAGGACGGTGCGACCCATGCACTCGGGTTTGAAAAGCAGTCGACAATTATATATTGAAATATTCGAAGTGTCTCTGTAAAATATATATATACACGGTACGATGCATCATTTTAGTCCAAAACTTTCCACGGTGCACTAGAATTGTAGTTGTAAAAGTTACATTCAAATCCGTTCAGAAAATTTCGGATGTGCTAAACAAACTAGATCACCAGTTTTTATACGCAATATTTTTTGTACTCTGTATCTGAAGAAATATAAACAGATAACATTTAATGTTATCCTAAAATTAAGCCTCGGCTCAAAAAGGTCACTGTATGATAAAATCATCTGTCTAAATTACTTACAGAATTACATTTCCCGCATAATGTTTAAATATAGTAGAACCGGTATATCCAGAAACCGCAGTATGGAATACATAGAACTTTTTTAAATTCTCCGCAAACTGTAATATTTTGCCTTTTTTAAAAAATATTGCTTTTAAAGGATAATACAAAATCTAAATAGGGGATATTACAAAATTTTATACCAAACATACTCCATTCACTGTGACTGTCATTATAATGGTCAAAAAAGACCCTGTCTACTTTAAAACAGCTTAAGATGTAATTTTTTTTTTTTTTCTGTTTTATGCCGTAAAACATCGTTTTCATGAAATGAAGATATACAAGATAATGAACCGAAGTATGGAATACATAGAACTTTTCTTTAAATTATTTTGCCTTTTTTTGCTAATTGAAAGAAATATCTGCAAAATTTGATACGAATATACTACTGATCAGTATTTTTTTTTTTTTTTTTTTTTTTTTTTAAGGGTACTTTTAGGGTAACAGGACGCCAGTCGTACATATCGATGTGATAATCTCATTTAAAAATTATAAAACCATTATGGAAATTAAATAGCAGTTTTTGTTATTATGCATTATTCATAATATTATACGCAGAACTTTGCCCTTGTTAGCAGAATGTGCATTTATTTAGTTAGTATACAGATTAATTAGTTAGATTTTTAATGTTGTAAGTAAATCTGATAGAAAATTCTGCATTTAACGAATAATTTTCATAACGAATAGTTTTCGCTTCACATTCGTTATAAGCGGTTTCTACAGTAGTTATATAAAATTTGTTTTTTGTTTTTATTTTGCAATGTATAACATATTTTATTAGCAATATTTTTAAGCTACAAAGTAAACCAGTACATTAAATGAGAACGAAAACATATTTATTCCTTCTTGTTTTGAATCTGAGAACCCTATCTCAGATATTATCGTCTACAAATATTTGACCTCTAAAAATTCGCTCATTGCCAACTGATAAAATACATGTGTTCAACGATACTCGCTCTGCTTGCCTAAGCTGTGATAATTCTAAATTACTCGCTCCCTCCTTCCCCAGTTTATTACTAGATTCGCAGTACTTTAACCCTTAACTGCGGTTAGCGGTAGAGCGCTACTTTTTTCAATTTTTACAGTTTACCTTGTAATTTCCAGTTAAAATAGTGAAATTTTACAAGTGAAATGTATGGTGATACTAGTGAAATTTTGTTTCATTTGGAGCCGTGGTACTATCGCTAGTGACTTCTGAATAGGTGAATTTTAATTATATAGTAGACCTGTACAAAAAAGAAAGAAAATTATTAAAGAAACAGTATCCTATGAGTTAATCAAGCTTTTTATTCATCTTTCGATCGAGCGGTTCAGAAACCGCTCACAGTAACTATGCGATAATTTCCGTCGCAAAAGTTAAGCATTAACAATTTGGAAATTGTACGTCAAACGTGACAAATGAGGTGCGTTCGTACTGTTATTATTTCAGTGAAATTAATTATATCTTCTGTGTTATTATGATACGACTAATTTCCGTAATAAAACAAGTACATTTTAAGTTGGCAACATTTTATCTTTTGTTGACATTTACTGAAAATTCCAATGGGAAACTTAAGCCTAGCTTTGAATTTTTCAGAACTTGAAACTCCTATTTAGACTCTTCCCATTTTTATGGATTTCTCCGGAAACATCTATCCAAAAAACTGTCGGTAGGTTATAGATTGCTATAATTAAACAATTTTAGTACACAAATTAGGTTTTTAAATTCAGTAATACGGAAGTTCATCTTAAATAGGACGTAATCACCATGGCCACATAGAATCATTACCTATCATGGGATATCATTGAATTAATTACGTATGATAGGATTTAATAGAATGAAGAATGTGACTATAACTTGGTCATAGAGGTTATAAAATGTCATATTCGTCATATACGACTATAAGGTTATACATGCCAGACAACTTGGCGATACATCTCGGTCACTTGACGGTTAATCCTGGGAAGTTTGTCTTACAAGGAAGTAGCGATTTTTAAAAAAATCCAAATTACTTAATAAATATTTTTATTAATATCTTTTATAATTTTATTCGATTTATATAAAATTTGAAATGACTCGACAAAGTTCTGCAACGATTATATATATTAAATTTCAAACCACTTGGTTGAGTAGTTTTTGCGCTATGCGGAAGGGCGGATCAGACAACGACTAAAGGTGCTATGTATTTATATAATTACGAACGCACCTAAAAAAAACGATTAAAATTTTAAATCGATCAAATCAAATTCTTCAATTTTCAATGGATTCGTTGGAAAATTGGCTGACTTGTTAATTGCAAGCTCAAATAGATATATTCAAAATTTTGTTAAATTTTTAAAATAACGGATAATTGTAATATTTTAAATTGTCCCATGCCCATTTCTTTTGCATAAAATCTGAAAAAAAAAATATTTAGGAGATATTTTTTATATATTGCAATGAAAGTTGGCATGAATTGTAAAAGTTCGCTGAATGTATGAGCAGAAAGAAATATTTTTATAATTATGCTTTGTTTTTGTTTTTTTACAAAAAAGTAACTATTTTCATATGCACATACATTTCAAGACTAAAATAACCCTGAAATGCAACTTTTTATGCTAACATTTATTTATTATTGTATAGGGTATATACAATATAAATTTCAAAAGAATTTGATATTTAGGTTTGCATTTAGGCGCATAGAACGTTTCAAAAGTTAGAAATGTGCGAAATTTTCAATTTTGTAACAAAACTGTATAAAAATATAGAGGTTTTACAAATTTAAAAACTTATATCTCTGCGAAGCTGCGTCAGAATTGAAAAATTATTTTTGTATCACATAAATTTGAGCATTTAGTTTCAATATTCTCTCTCCCCCCCCCCCCCCCTAACACATACACACACAAAAAAAAAACTGATTTTGAAAGTCCACAGTCCTTTTAAGAGATTTACAAAAACAAGTTTAAAATTAACAATTTTTTTATTAAAATTTAATAATGGTCAGAGAATGGTGAAGCAACAACCATTAACAGTTACTTATCTTCAGAAAAGCTATCTCAAAAATAAATAAATAAAATAAAGTTTTTATTAAATTTATTTCATTTTATCCTCCCGAATTAATTATCAATCCTTTCGATAGTAGTGACCACCTGTAAGAACAGTACAAACAAGGTCTTCGCATTTCAAAAATTCACAATTAGAAAAAAAAAAAAAAATGTCGTATCGGAGTGTGATTTGTACCAAAGTTGGCACATGATTAGATTTTTTGTAGAAAAAAATAGTCTACAAAATATGTTAACTTACTTTTTTCTTGCCACAAAAAATTCCAATTTTTTGATGTCTTGTGGTGCAAGCCATACTCCGATACATTTTTTTTTTAACTATGAGTTTTTGAAATGCGAACACCCTGTCTGTACTGTTCATAAAGAAGGTCACTACAATCTAAAGGATTAGTAATGAATTCAATTTTAAAAAATGAAATAAATTTAATAAAAACCTTAAGTTTTATTTATTTATTTATTTTTGCGATAGCTGGTTAGAAGATAAATAACTCTTAATGGTTGTTGCTTCACCATTCTCTGACCCTTATTAAATTTTAATAAATATTTTGTTAATTTTAAACTTATTTTTGTGAATCTCTTCATATTACTATAAACATGCAACACAACGACGAGATTTTAATAAACCTACACAATTGTAAACACACTTCCTATTCGTTACACGGAATTTAATCAAATTAATATCTATATAGCTTTTCTAAATATAGAATAGAACATTAGTTTTGTTACTCGTAACTAAAAATATCATGTCATGGAAAAGCAATACATTGGGTTACTATTCAGCTAGTTTATATTAATTCCTTCACAACCAGTGACATGTATACGTGCCTTATAGGGTTGCGCAAAATCCTTGGAATTAAACACCACTATTATCTAACATTTGACCTTATCTAATTACTGATTTTCAGATATTAAATATAACGAAAATTACTATTCAGAAAAAGTGGTGCTAAAAAATTAAAAAGAGTATAGAGAACGCTCGTCTCGAAGTCTTAGAAGGCATATAATACACTTGTGTTTGCAGAGTTATGAAATTCTAGTCGTTTCGTTATTTAAAATCTAGTATATGCTGTAGCTACCACAAAACTTTCTTCTATTCTATAACATTCTAAATATCTTAATTTAAATAGCGAAATATATCAGGTGCTTATTCTTTGTGCAAATCGATGAATTTCATACTTGCCAACTTTTGAAAAGGACAAAGCGTAAAAGGATGTGGGAAGAACATTTTACAGCTTCTTAACACTTTCCAACCTAGTTGAAAAGTGTTTATGACTTCGGTTTGTCTGGCCGTATGGCCGTACTCTAACTCCCGTAAATAGGCTCGGATTGCCCTGCAATTTTTATAGGTTATAGTCGTTATCTATAGCATGTTCCCTATTTCAACTGAAGTGTGTAGCACTCATAGTTTTTTTACAGGGACACTCAAAAGAGTTCCGTTACATTACGGTGTATGGAGAAAAATCGTTTGCGGTTTAATTAAATAATGTTTCACTATTTTAAACGCATTGAAATTTATATATATCACTAAGGTGCATTACAAGAGGCTTACTACAGAATATTGTGTGTATAGCAGTCATCGTTCATTTACAGGGACACACAAAAGAATTCTCTACTGTCTGTTAATAATAATTCCTGGAAGTGCGTTTTAAGTTGCTGAACGCGATTTTAAATTTAACTCACTTTTTGTCTATTACTTGGTGTGTATAAATTCTCAAGATCCTATACAAGGCAGCACAAAAGTTCGCGAACACATTTCCGTTTATTGACAGAAACTCCAGAAGGAAAATTTTAAACTGTGCTACGCGTTTCCTAACTAAACTAAAATTTAGCATCCTATGCAGTATTTATACAAATCTATAGATTATATACAGGGCTGAATAAAAGTATTCGGATATTTTTCCGAATATTGTATATGTTGGAAATATATGTTGGAAATTCCTGAAATTACGTTTTTAAATATGTTATGCGTTTTCCAAATTGTAGATGTTATCTTTCAGCTTATTAAACGGCAATGATTTATAAAATTATTTTGGAAGCGTTGGAAAGTGTTACATAATCTATGCTTGACGCATAATTTTTCGTTCTTGTTTCTTTTTATGAACAAAATGACGCATGTAATCGATTTTGTTAAGTAAACATGTAAACAACATTTTTGGATTTTTTAAGTATATAGTAGATGAATATTATTAAATAATATACTTATGACCTTTATAAAGATATTTTAATTGAGAAAAATATGAAACAATTATAATAATTATTAAGAAACTGGTTTTAAAGACATATAGGACTTTTTATTTAATTTAATTTTTAAAGAACGGTTGAGCAAAACTTTATTCAGAGTCAGAGTATAGCTCCATTTTATTTACACACTGCAAAAAATAATTGTTGATTTTACAGTATAATACTGGCAGCTGGGGTGCCAGTTTTATACTGCAAAATCAACAATTATTTTTTGCAGTGTATATACGTTGACAAGGGGAGTTAGGTAAGAGCAGTAATACGCTATCGCGCATGCGCGGCAGCGTATTACTGTTAATTTTACGGTATAATACTGGCAGCTGGGATGCCAGTATTATACTGTAAAATCAATACTTTTTTTTTTTTTTTTTTTTTTTTTTTTTTTTTTGCAGTGTATAAACAAAAAGGTTTTATCCGATTGAATTTTTGAGTATTTTAGGGGTTTTATAAGTACGCCGTACATTTTTAAACCGAAATCATCTTCTCGCTTTTCTTATTAAGTTGGTATTCTTTCATTACATCTAATGTTAGTTAATGACATTTCAAAATTATTTTACGCTATACAAGGTGTCCACTCTTATTGTTCAACAATAGCTAATTCCTAAGCCATTAACTTATAGTTCCAATTGCAAAAATGTTTTAGGTATTGTTCTTCATCATATTAAAAGCAATTTACGTCAAAATAATTATTTTTGTAAAAGTTAAAATTAAAAATTTTATACGGTCCACTGGTCTTATCCTTAGATCCTCTATTTAGAAAAAAAATTCTCAGTACTCCCTTTTATTCTATATCATAACTCGGTAATTAAAAAAATGAAACTTTTATTGTTTTACTTGTTAGAACCTGGAAAAAGTATTCTAAAAATAATTTATCGGACCCAGAGGCAATATGAATATTTATATTTCGTAAGTTTTATAAAAACAACTATTTTGACGTAATTGGCTTTTAATATGATTAAGAAAAACATTTGAAACATTTTTGCAATTAGAACTATACCTAAAAACAGTTTTTGAACTAGGAATTGGCTATTGGATAACGATAAGAGTGGACACCCTGTATAGCGTAAAAGATTTTATAGATAACATTAAAACAATAGTTTAATGAAGTATTTTAATCTCTAAAGCAATATTCAACATCTGTATTCTAAAATATTAATTTTCAATAAACATTCCCCTCGTGGACAAAAGTTCCTATGCTTAACGGCTGGATTTCCACGAGAGGGTGATTTCATTTCATTTCAATGTAATGCGATACATTATAACACGACGGAGAAGAGGATTTCAATTGAAAAAAGTACGGCATATGTATAAAAGCCATAAAATACTGAAAAATTCAATCAGCTAAAACTTTTTTGTCTATGCATATCAGTCCAAATTTCATACAGGATTTTTTATACTTATTTAGCACACCTTCAAACCACTAAAGTACGAAAACAATCGGAGTGTATCATTTACCTAACTTCCCTTGTGAGACATAGTTATCAGTGTTGCGAAATAAGGCATAACTATAGCAGAGCTACTTGTCTGGCGACCAAACTTTAAATCCAGGTCCAATTCATGTTAACATCCAACCAGTTTCACGAAACTATATTGGATTATAGCGGCCATAAAATCGGTGCAACACAAAGACAGACAGACACACACACGCACAGAAAAAGACAGAACGATATAGGTCCAAAATTGTCGAATTATATTAAGGACATACAGAAACATGAAAATCCCTGTAAAGCGGAAGTTGAAAATGTTCACAGCTCCAATATTTTCTTGTGAATACAGGAAAAGTAAAAAAGCCACTTCTATGAAATAAATTTTTTTGAACAAACCTAATTTTTGCCTGGATTGACTCTGATCAGTCTCTCTTTTTGCACTGAAGAAAGAGTACTTTTATGAAGCCTTTCATTTGTATTTGACTTTCCTTTTATTTTTTTTACACATCACACCGTGGCGTGCACAGAATTTTCGTTAAGGGGAAGCGGTAATGGTACCCATGGAACTAGGAAGGTCGTTTCGTAATTCTATGGTGGTACCTAGCTGGAACATTTACTTCGCATAGGCGCCGGCAAGGGGGAGGGGGACAAGTCTTTACCCCTACGTGGATTTTGAAATTTGAATAATGAAATTTTCTTTATTTCTGACTGTTTAAGAAAAATAATAAAATCTATTCTTCCCAAGCGACTTTAAATTAATTAAACATTAATTAAACGAGAAATAAAGACTTTTTCGTTAGGAGGGAGGAGGGTCTTTGTCCCATTGAGCACCAAGTAGAAAACAATTTTTCAATTATTTAAGTTCATTTGTTTCAAGTTGATATGTTTAAATATTGTCTTCCACGGGGAATTCTGACAAAAAAAAAATCTTTGTTTAGCTTATTTCATATTTAAATTCTGCATTAAAATAAATAAATAAATAAATAAATAAATACGCAGTAGTTTGTAGACGACAACGGGGACATTTGTTCTAAACTCTTGCCCCTAGATTTTTTTCTGTCGGTCGACCTTTTATATCTCTTAGTATTTCAAGATATATTTTACTATATTCAAAGATTTAGGAAAAGGGGGATTCTTCCATGCCTCCCCCTCCTCTACATATGCCCATGCGTATTCTTGCAATAAAATTTATTTGATACTTACTGAAAGGCAAGTCGCTTGTCCTGTGGAAAAATTCGGCTGCCGAACATTTTCAAGGCTCATGAAGCTCATGTCGAAATCAGGCTTTGTCGGAACTAGACTCACAGACGCTTTCTTCCGTTCTTTATAAAGTGTAGTCTTAAGACTTCGAAACGAAGGCACCATGGGTGACATTTCATCTGTTACACACATTTCTTTCGCTGCTTTTTGGGCTTCTTCCCTGAGATTTCAGAAACGAACTTTTATTAAATAATAATAATAATAATACAAGGAACGTCCCATGAAAAACAGAGTAAAATAAAAAAAATCGAGAAATATAAATATAGCTAAAATTATTTTTCCTTTTTCAAAATATCTTTTCTTAATGATATGCAGTGGTCCAATCATTCAGACTACTTTTAGAAGAAAGTGGCGAAGAATTTCGTGAATGCTACTTGACATGCATGTATGTCCATACACTGCAAAAAATAATTGTTGATTTTACAGTATAAAACTGGCACCCCAGCTGCCAGTATTATACCGTAAAATTAACAGTATTAAACAGTAAATGCGCGGTAGCGTATTACTGCTTGCACGGCAGCGTATTACTGCTTATTTTACTGTTTAATACTGTTAATTTTACGGTATAATACTGGCAGCTGGGGTGCCAGTTTTATACTGTAAAATCAACAATTATTTTTTGCAGTGTAACATGAGCATCTGTACTGAATTTTCTTGCACGGAGCTTCGTCCTCACGGTGGTACCAAAACTTCAACTCGCCGAAGCATTTGTAAGGGTGTCTTTTTTTTCTTCTTCTTCTTCATTAAAATAATTTCTTCTGGAGCCGTTTTTCTCAAAAGATTGCTGCGTGGAAGAAAATTGAATATAGAGACGTTTTGTAGGCTTCAGTGAAGTAAGCTTCCACAAAATGCTTCGCTATTTGCTTTAAAAGTAGACTAAATGATGGAACATTCGCATGTCATCGAAGGAAAAATATTCTAAAAATAATAAAAAAGCTTTTGCTGTACTTTTTTTTTTTGTTGTTGTTGTTGATTATTTGTGATTTTACTTAGTTTTTTTGAACGCAATTTTTAATAATAAATAAATATTCATTTCAAATATCCTTATGTTATCCACATTATTAACTGTAGCAAGAACAGTGCAAACATGTGAAAAACAAATATGGATAATTTTTAAATACTACCTAGTAAGGCAGCATAAACATCAGAAAAATATTCTACATTTGTAACTCAGCAAAAAAAAAAAAAAAATTCAAATGCTGCACGATTAATTTTTAAATCTGATAAAATAAACCATCTTTTCATCATGGTCCGTACCACCAGAATGAGTACAAATACTATTTTCACTTTTCAAGCTGCTTCCATTTTGCTTTAGAAATAGCACAATTATGTGTAAAGTACAGTATAAATATTCTAAAAAAAGATTTTTTTTAAAAAAAGCTTTTGCTGTACCTTTTTTTTTTTTTTTTTTTTTTTTTTTTTTTTTTTGGGAGGGGGGGGGGGGGGGTCGTATATTGGGGTTGGCTTGAGCTTAGTGCATTTTCTGCAGAAAAAATCTTGTATTTCACTTGAAGAATAGAATCAGTGGACTGATATGAGTCTTTCTGCTGTTTTTAATACATTTGCAGCAAATCTGCTACTGTTTTTTCTACAGGTTAAACATACTTACTTTACGAATGCCATCAATATGTATAGATACAACTTAGAATACCCTTTCCTAGGAAAGGGTATTCTAAGTTGCATCTTAACACTATTTAAATCACAAATTGGATAATTAATATTTGTTGATTACTTGTTTTTCCATTAAAAAAAAGAGCTTAACATAACAAAACAGCAACATGTCTAAGTCTAGTTAATAAGTTCAGGATATCAATTTTCTCATTTAATAAGCTCAAAAGTCCTTATTTTTTAACGTCTTCCAAAACCTCTTATTATTATTTACTTCAGCAATTAACATTTTCGCTATTGTGCTTTGTCTGAAGCCGTGTTTATGTTTCAAACTTTCCCAAAATACATTTGACAAATTCTAAAATATTTGTCGTTTTAAATCACACTTTCAGAATGAAAATGTCATTCCTTGAAACTCTAAATTTAAAACTGACCATAATTTTTTCGCTTGTCAAGTTAATGTTTTTGTTTATTTGTTTTTATAACATTTTATTATTATTATTATTATTATTATTATTTATTATTATTTATTTATTTATTTTTGTTTTGTTTTTTTAATTATTATTCTTATTATTTGTTCAAAAACAGAAAGTGTATATATGTGTAAGCATTCATTTCTGTGAGATTATAAAATATTAATTAAGAGAAAAATTCTATTTTATTGTAATCTCGAGATTTCGTCTCAGTTGTCTCAGAATTTCGGGATTGGAAATTAGATTTGGGTTTGTATTCACTAATTTAGTGTACTCACGAAAAATATAAGTTGTAAGCATAATTCAATTTTAAATCAAAAACGTAATCAGCGTTATTTAAATATTTCCAGGGTTAATATCGAGCGATGCATTATCATTACGCTATTTTGATAGCGTAAGATATCTTAGATAGCCATCTTCGCGTAACGACATTACAATAAGCTTACGATGTCGAAATTTCGTCAAACTTGTTTGTCTTTAAACGATAAAAACAAGACAACCAAAAACAATAAAAGTCATATCGGAAGACAAAGTGTGTTTTCTGAGATTACGGTGAATACAATGGATTTATTTTAACATTTTAAATAAAATTTAATATAGACTGCCGAGGCGTTTTCGGAAATTACATATTATAATGTTTTCACAATGACTTAAAAAGCACTGTTCTAAGGGTTTGAATGGTATGCTGTATTTGATACTTAAAAACTAACGTAAAGAAGAGCCTAGATTGGTATAAATTTTGCACACAGATATTTCAAGGCTTAATGAAGAAGTAAGTCCCTTCTGCTGTGCAAAATGAATGAAAAACAGCTGCTATGAAATTCATTATATTTATTTTAGTTTTATGTTACATTTACTTTTAAGTTAGATACAAGGGGACAGTTGTTGCACCAAGTCTTAAGCTGCAAGTGGCCCTGTGAAGGACCAATTTTGCATTATGTATACCAGGGGATACAACCTGGGTAACCCGGTGCACCAGAACATAGATGAAAACATTTTTTTAATGACAACGCTAACATATTTTTCACATTTAATATATATTCTTATATTCCCACCAACTTTACCAAAAAGCATTTTTAACAATACAATTATGAATTTAAAAAAAATAAAGCTCTGAAGTTTATTAAAAACTACATGTTTAAATGAAATAAGTAGTCTGTGTATTAATCTCGTTTATAATCTATCTTATAAACAAAGTTTCAAAGGAATTAGTTCAGCCATTTTTCTGTTTACGAAATAAAAAATACCCTTGTTTCTTTTCTTTTTTTAAACTTTCTAACACAGCTGAAAAGTGTTTATGAATTCGTTTATCTGTCTGTCTGCCGTCTCTCCGTGCTCTAACTCGTGTAAATATAGTCCGATTGTTATGAAATTGATATATGTTATTGGGATTTACTATGGCATGTTCAGTATTGAAAACAAAGTGTGTAGAGTATACGGTTCGTTTACACGGACACACAAAAGAATTCCGTTACATTATAGTCTATAGGGACAATCATTTGCGAAGTATTTCAATGATATTACACTATTTTAAACATACTGAAATTCATATATATATCAGTTGTGGAACGCGTTTTTAAATTTAACATTTTTTTTTTCATATTACTTGGTGTGTATAAATCCTATAGATCATATACAGAGCTGCAAAAAAGAATTGCTGAACGGAAATTTTCAACTGTGCTAGACGTTTAACTGAACTAACTTTTAGCATACTATTCAGCATATATACAAATTTATTAGATCATTGGATGCACAAAAAAATTCGGATATTCTTCCGTCTATATTGATGGTAACTGCAGAAATTGGTTTTTCAAATGTGTAATGCGTTTTCCAAATTGTTTATTTAGACATCATCTTTCATCTTAATAAACTGTGAAATTTTGTTATTGTATTCTGAATGGGTTGGAAAGTGTTTCAAAATGTATGCTGGACGCATGATTTTTTGTTTTTGTTTCATTATTATGTGAGAAAGGCTAAGGTCTCCAAGTATGGGCATTCAATTGCCAATTAAGTAACGCTGCTCCGTTTTCCTCAGTTATGCATATTTATTTACGTTGTTGCAAATTGTTACTTTACATTAATGTAGCAAAAATATATTTGTTGTTGACATAAAATATAAAAAATAATCATACTTGAAAATTATTTAGAAAAATCAGTAAATAGAGTAACCATTTAACATGATTGTGTGAAAATGTAGTATTTGAAAGCACATTTTTGTTCTATTCGATAGTGTAAAAGTTGAAATTGTGCTATAACAACGAAAGCGATAGCGCAGGCCATTGCCACCATCGTTATACAGTGGTGGGAAAATGTATCTGAGCAAAATATATTTTCCTTGTAATTTTTTTTTTTTAATTAACTCCTTCGCGACGAGCATCCCGTAAAAAAACTTATCTTTTAGCACCAGTATTTAAAAATAGAAATCTTTGGCTAATTTAATCACAGAAATTCTGTGATTAATTAAAGCAAAAATTACTGATAGAAAAAATTAATGATTGTATGCACCTTATACGTTCACATGTAACGCGACGTTCGTCGCGAAGCGATTATTTATAGTTTTGACTGCAAATTCTAGCAAAATAAACGTGATTCACTAACAAATCAAATAATATTTTTAGAAAATTAAATTAATATTTAATGACTATGCCTAAAATACAAATTATGGACTTTTTGCTGGGAAAAAAGTACTTGATCGTTTAAAGAAAAAGCTGTAATTTGTTTTAAAAGATAAAATGTGTGATATATGTCATAATGAACAGAGGAAAGTTTTTTTCAACTTAGGTAAATCATATTCAGTGGTTGGAGTATCATAGTTGAGATTTATTCCAACAGAGCGAAAAATGCCGGGACCAGGACCCGAACCTTGGTACTTTGGTTTGCCGTACCAAAGTACCCAGCTTGGTTTGGCACGGCAAGCCAAGGTTAGAGTCCTCGTACCGGCATTTTTCGCTCTGTTGGAATAAATCTCAACTATGATAACTCCAACCACTGAATATGAATATGTGATATATGTTTGGGAAACAAATCCATTGACTATTTGCTTAGGTTGGATTCTACAAAAAAATTGTTAAATTTGATTTTTTTTTCCTCAAAAAGTATTTTTGAAATTAAAATTAATTATTATTTTAATAAATATAAGAATTTATTTTAACTATGCCTTGCCTTAAAATCAATGTTTGGCTGTTTTTTTTTTTACTAACTGCACTGTAAAAAGTTTTCGGAACATTTCAGGAAATTATCCTGAAACATTTCGCATATTTTACCGGAATTTCGAATTTCTTTGTGTCCCACGTCAATTACGGCAATAATTCGTGTAATATTTTTGAGAGGTTTAAACTTTTCCGTAAACTACATTCTGCGCATGCGTGCTTTATGTTTTATGTTCCATTAGCCATTTTGTGATCACTAAAAAAGAATAATAAAAGAAAACTGCCCAGTTAAACTGACGGCATTGAGCTCACAGGCTATTCACACTAACTGTAAATTATATTCTTATTTCAAAGAATTTGAAATAAGCCCTCGAAAAATGAAGAAATCGACAATATATTAAGAGGGGGGAACCATCCCCGTTTCTCCTTCTTATAATTAACCAATGAACCCATAAAACTAATCAGAGAAGCGCCTTACCACAATGAACCTATATACAAAATTTGAAAAAATCGGATAATTCTGCATGAAAAATCCATTTATCTAAATTAAGGGGGGGTTAACCCCCCGTCCCCCCTTTATACTTAACCAAAGAACCCCCAAAACTAATCAGAGAAACGCCTTATCACAATGAACATATATATAAAATTTGAAGAAAATCGGATAATTCTGCTTAAAAAACCCATTTTTCTATATCAAGGGGGGTTAGTCCCCCCCGTTCCCCCCTTTATACTTTACCAGTGAACCCCCAAAACTAATCAGGGAAGTGCCTTACCACAATGAGCCTATATACAAAATTTGGAGTAAATTGGATAATTCTGCATGAAAAACCCATTTATCAAAATTAAGGCGGGGGGTAGCCCCCGTTTCCCTCCTTTACACTTCACCAATGAGCCCCCAAAACTAATCAGGGAAGCCCCTTACCACAATGAGCCCATATAGAAAGTTTGAAGAAAATCGGATAACTCTGCATGAAAAAAATCATTTATCTAAAATAAGGGGGGAGGATTAACCCCCCCGTTACCCCCTTTATACTTAACCTATGAACCCCCAAAACTAATCAGGAAAGAATCTTATCACAATGAACCTATATACAAAATTTGAAGAAAATTGGATAATTCTGCATGAAAAAACCATTTATCCAAATTAAGGGGGGTTAGCCCCCCGTTCCCCCCCCCCTTTATAGTTAACCAATCAATCCCCAAAACTAATCAGGAATGAACCTTATCACAATGAACCTATAAACAAAATTTGAAGAAAATTGGATAATTCTGCATGAAAAAACCATTTATCGAAATTAAGGGGGGTTAGCTCCCCGTTCCCCCCCCCTTATAGTTAACCAATCAATCTCCAAAACTAATCAGGGAAGCGCCTTATCACAAGGAACCTATAAACAAAATTGGAAGAAAATCGGATAACTCTGCATGAAAAATTCATTTATCTAAATTAAGGGGGAGGATCTTCCCCCCCCCCCGTTAGCCTCTTTATACTTAACCTATGAACCCCCAAAACTGATCAGGAAAGAACCTTATCACAATGAACCTATATACAAAATTTGAAGAAAATTGGACAATTCTGCATGAAAAAACCATTTATCTTAATTAAGGGGGGTTAGCCCCCCCGTTCCCCCCTTTATAGTTAAACAATCAATCTCCAAAACTAATCAGGGAAGCGCCTTATCACAAGGAACCTATAAACAAAATTGGAAGCAAAACGGTTATTTCTGTCAAGAGTTATCGCGTTACGTACGTACATACGTACATATGTACATACAGAACGGGCGGGCACATAAGCTCTCAGGCTTTGATAGCCTGTGAGCTAAAAAACAGCTGCCTAGTTACTTAGAAACAAGTGCAATCAAAATAAATGCCATTCTTTGTTTGGATATCAACCGATAAAGTAAGTAGCTAATTTAAATCTTTTTATGCTTCATTATTTGAATTTTCATTTTATTTGTAATGCGAAACTTTAAAATTTAATTCCTTAAATAAGACACTTAATAAAAAAATTATATTGATTATTGAAAATTGGAATGTTTCACTAATTTGTTGTGAAACGTAATAGCAAAAAGCCGTGGCATCTTAATGCCACTAATTTTTTCCGGTATCTTCCGGAAAAGTTTTTGCAGTGTGCATGAAGGTTTTTGGCTCCTGCAATTTTTCGTTATAGCTCCCTCAAAAAACTGTAATGCTAAATTAGCTATGATTTGTATTTTTCAATAATTTATTTTACACAAGACTGCTGAATCGTAGGGATGTCATAGGTTCTCGGTACATGGCAATAGTACGTACCCGTTACAATGGCTACAACTGTGAGACTTGTATATCGTTTAGACGTGTGCGTGTGTGTGTGCTGCTACTAGTACTTCTGTAGTGATATAATGTAATAAATCCTGTAAAAAAAGAATAACTAGGAATCATAAGAAATCGCGCTTTAGACAGGTTTCCATCTTAACAGGAATAATTGTTTGGTATTCCTTCCGTTGGGACCGGAAACATTTTCCATCTGAGACACGATTCGGTTATAGACAAATTCAGTTTTTACAGGTTTTACTGCAGTGTTTCATGTTTTCAATCATGTGAATAATGATGTCTTTTATTGTTTGCCATCATAGAATCAAACGTCGCAATTGTGCATTTATTTCCTTGTCAATAATCTATAGAAAAATTAGATAGGTTGATGTTTACCCATGTCGCCATTTATGAAGACTATATATTATTATTTTAGTGATGAAAGATTATGACTTTTAAGGTGAAGGGAAAAATTCATGGTTTTTTGCACTTGATAAACTTTATTTCTACAATCTGTAGTGATCACCCTCCCCCTTCCCCACTCCAATGAAAAGAGCTATAAAAAGAATGATCACGAAATTATCATGAAATCTTTCTTTTCTTTCATTTTTACACCAAAACTTTTTCAGTTTTAAGAAGTTATTTCAATTTTATTTTAGTTTCTTATCAGTTTTCTATTACAGTATGCCAAATAACATTAGAAATAAATTTCTTATAGGTCGTGAATAAAGAAAAAGAGAAATAAATAAATTATAAGTACATTTATGAAATAAAAACATTAAATTTTTAGATGCTTTGTCTCTATACCGATCATGATTTTTTATGTTTCTAAAATTATTTATGTAATATATATTCATTTATATGAATGAAGTCATGTACTAGATCTTTTCAATGTATTTAAATTTCATAATTTGTTATTTTTGTATTTAGTTTATGCAATAAACGTAATTTTAAAACGAAGCCTTATGATGTACATAGCTGCCAAACTGTCGGGTTTTTTTTTTTTAGGCTAATAGAACATACTTTGAACCAGAAATTTTACGTGAGAAATGAAATCAAATAACTACCACACAGAAGGCATCATATTAATTAATTTTACTAAATAAATTTTATGGTACCATATGTGTTTTCTGGCTTTAAAAAAATTGAAAGGTAGGAGCTATGGATGTAGTATGCAAATGAAAAGACAGGGGTCGATGCAGGTTTTTTTTCTTGGGGCCCATTTTGTGAAAAGTAAAGGTAAAATTTGTGAAATTTATTATATTTTTGTGAAAAAAAAAAAAAAACATTTTGTAACGAAAGTTGAAATCCAGTTAATCAAATTCGAACCAAGCATTTATAAACAAAAACTTTTTAAAAACCTTTTGCTGAAGTTTTCGTCTCTGGTGAACTTGTTTGTTTACAAATTACACATTTTAAAACATCACAAAATAATAAATAAATAATAAATAGTAAGTTTTATGGAATAAAATTTTGTGAAGGGTTCCCATTTTATCAAATTGATTTTTGTGAAGGGGGCCATTTTATCAAATTTATTTTTGTGAAGGGGCCCATTTTAACAAATTTATTTTTGTGAAAGGGGCCCATTTTATTAAATAGATTTTTGTGAAGGAGCCCTAAATAGGCCCCACCTGAAAGAGTTCAAAACATGATTCATGTTATGTTACATAATGTAAAGATGCACAAATAAAACAAACAAAGATAAAATAAATGCGCCTTTAAAATTGCGAAATTTATTTTTTGCAAAATGGAGAGCTGTCAAAGTCATTATTTTCGATCACTTCTGATTATTTTCGATGTTTTGCGAATATAAACGCAAACATGTTATTTCTTCATTCAAGAAACGCCTTCTTGGAACTCAAAAGATGTGACATAACACAAGCAACACCAGATTACATTCATTATTAAAGCGCAAATCTCATTCAATATCATTTCGTATCAAAATTCTACAAATTACGAAAGTAAGTGATCTGTCATGCCACACATCATAATATAATCATGGTTCATTTTTTAAATATTGCGCACATTTATACATAGAAGGTCATTCTCACTATGTGGAAACGGTTTTCACAGTTAATTTCAACGTATAAATACCGTATTATTTTCGTTAATTTAACTATATTGGATAGCTGTGGCTCTTGGCTATACCTCTGGATAAAAAGTTTCAAGATAGTAGAATTTTTCTTAGCACAGTCATCTCACTTTTCTGCCACACATCTTGAGCGGCTTTCCAAAGCCTTTCAATGGCGTTTTTATAATGCTCGTTTTAACAAACACTTAACTCAGGGGTGACGAACCTATAACACACGTGCCCAATTTGGCACGTTACGACAATTTCTCTGACATTCTAAACATTTAAATTTGATAATCATTATATAAATACAATAATTTTTTTTTTTCAATAAATAAATTTTGTTTAAGACGTGCAAACTATCCCAAATACTAATACAATTATTTTGACATGAATTAATTAACACTTTTTTTATGATAAATGTTTTTATATGTAACTGTTTTGTCTTTCCGTATGACATTAAACAGTTTTAGTTCTTCAAATGAATTCCATAAGACAGTCAGACAATCACTGAAATAAAAGGACAAGTGGGCCTAATCTTGCTATGTATATTACTAAAATTAAAATCATTATAAATATTACTAAAAATTATAAATATTACTAAAATCAACCACGTATAAAGCATTCCCCGTTGAACATACAACCGCAAAAATCTCCTTCAAAAATTATTAATACTTTTTTTTATGACATTTGGATTATTATAAGCTACACGTTGTATTAATGATAAATTAAAAAATACTAAAATAAAAATTCATAAATTTAATTTCCTTATTACAATACGTGCCATTTAAATAAATAATATTTATGTATCAAAATGTCATTAAAATTAAGGCTGATTCCCATCTGAAAAAAAAACACGTTTTGATTTTGCTATTAGTTAATTCATGAAAACAACTGATTGAATTAACCAGTGACTCGTACAAGGAGTATATGCTGCAATATTTTTATAGGTAAAGAATTGGCATGCTACATTGTTGATAGATATTATTTGTGAATTTTTGGAAAGTGCACTCAAAAAGACTCGCCATCCGCCTTAATAAATTGGTACTACTGCATGAAGTATGGCTTTATTTAAGTAGCTGTAACAAAAAAAAAAAAAAAAAAGAGCCCTTTCTTATAAATCAACCGGGAAAAAATAGGTTCGTGGAATGTAAAGAAAAGTTTCCAAAAGGATTCATGATTGCTGAAGAATTTTGTTACGAATATAAATTAAAGGTTAAAAAAGTATCAAGTAAAGCTTAATGAATTCACTTTATTATTGCTAAATTATTTTAGAACTCATTTCAAAGAAGAAATTCTAGTATTATATGGCAAATACACCTATTAAGTTGAGCTTCAAAAGGACAATCACATTTCCAAGTCAATTGCCGTATATTTAATAAAAAAAGTGAATTGCAATCAAGAATGAATTGTGGTTCATTAAAATAAATACCGGAAGAAATACCTGTAAAATCACCTGGCGTTTTCGTTATCCCCCGTGGATTTTTGGTTGGAAGACTCTACGAACATTAAAAGGATTTTGGAGGAAAACCCAAGAGTGTAAGAAACATGACTGTATTAAAAAAAAAATTCTAGTATCATGGAAAATTCAAGCCAGAATTATAGCCAAAAATCAAGACTATCCGAGAGTCTAAACGTCTCAAGAAATGTAGTAAATTGTTTTCATAGAGTGCGGACGATTTCCTGTATACAATAAAGTTATTTATCAACAAGCTGAACCTGCCCGGCTTTGCCCGGGACCGTGATAATAACATTAAACAAAACTCAAGTCTGTATGATTTTATATCTTCGGAAAATCTTTCAAATGAATCTAGTTTTGGGGGAACCCGAAACCTACGCTACTTTCGACAGCGCAGAGTGTTTCAAGTGAACCCAGTTTCCGGAGCCTTACTGCCTCCGGCAGCGTCTAGTGCGTTCCAAACAAACCTCTTTCCGAACGAACCTGCGGCATGTGTCCCTGGTGCCTACGGCTGCGTACACTGGCATGCTTCGCACGCGCCGGTGACGATGGAAAACCACGTTGAATGAGTCAAACCCCGTTGTAATTAGGACCTATAGAACCTAAGATAAGAGCGCGCCCCTTAAGACGGAAGATGGAACTAAAATCTGTAAGACAATCGAAAACCAAGTTGAATGAGAACCATTTCCTGTTGAAATCGGACCCACAGAACCCGAGAAAAGAATGCGCCGTTAATGTTCAAAAATGGTGGTAGTTTTATCATTAATGTAATTTTTGATTTATGGTTATGAAATTCCCTTCCCCTACATTAACACGATCAGTAAAAAAATAATCACTTTTTTCTGATAATTAGAACATAAGGAAAGAGACTACGCTAAAATAGCCGCCAGATGGCTCCCCTTCCCATCCTCAAATTCAAATCTATATTTTGATTAGTTACCTTAATTTTTGTTCATTAGTAAAAATTGGCAATTATTTCCTTTTATTTTTGCAAAGTAAATGGAAAGATAAACCGGGAAACGGATCTATTTGCAGTTCAGTTTTTAATGAAAGCTGACCCTTGTCTGGCTTTCACTGATTTTTTCTACTGGCACCATCAGATTTTTGCAATTTTTTTTCAAAAATATACTTCTAACGAAATAGCCTTTCAAAGAAGAAAAACGTCCCTCCAAAAATGTTTCAAACAGATGGACACATACACACAGAGCAATTTTGTCTTTTAGGTAGATTTCGTAAGAATTAGGTAGATTTCGTAAGAAATACTACCTATTACATTCTCCCCTAAGTTGGAATTTTTGAAAAAATTTTGCAGATCTACGCCGATCATGACTCCTAGAACCCAAACACACCCCCAGTTCAAAATTTTATATATCTATCTAATCTATCTATCTATGTCACTGTTTTATGGACACGATAACTCCCATAATTCTGCACAAATCTCTTCCAAACTGATACATAAAATCAAGGGGCATAAAATCTCGGTCAAGTTCGTTAATGGGCAAAATCGAACCAAGGGGGGGGGGGAGAATGGGGGGGCTTTTTTTAAAAACAGAAAAAACCCATAATTTCTTAATTTTTATACACATCGAATTCGTTTAAAGTTATTATTACTTCTAGGAAAAGGGCCGAAAGTTTATGTATGACAGATTTTTGATTTCATTAAAAATACCCCCAAGGGGGGGGGGGGTAATAGGGGTTTCAAAAGAAAAGAATTCATAACTTCGCCAATTCTCAAGATATCAAATCCGCTTAAATTTATTATAAATCTTCTTAATATTATCTACAACTTTTATACTGACAAGTTTTTTCTAGGAGCAACTCTTACGGTAAAAAAAAATTAAAAACAAAAAAATCCCTGCTGGCTCCGCCTACAGGCAGAGGTATATTTCGAAGTGGGTGGCCCCGGCTGCCATATCATGGCAAATAGGTCTTTCTTCTGCAATTCCCACTAAACAGGTGCCCCACGGTCTGCGTCTTCGAAATCTACCTGTGCCTGTAGGCCGAGCCGTCAGGGATTTTTTTTATTAGTATATAGGCAAGAGGAAAACTAGTAGATATGCTCTGGTTTTCATGAAACTTTCTTCTATATCATTATACTATATTAATTAAAATAAAGCAGTTACACATCAACAATTATATATACTTATTGGAACCAATAAGTCGTCTCTTCGGATATTTTTCATTCATGCTATTATTGTTTGAAAATTAGAACAGTATTGATGACAATAAAATACTTAATAACTCTTTATTCTTTGTAATAATAATAAAAATATATAAAGATGTGTGACCAAAATACATTGATCGAAGTTGAAGTTGCACTGGATCTGAATGTCAAGCCATTTGAAACAATTAATTATTTCCCTTTTTTATGATTCTTTTAATATTTATATTTGTTAAATAAATTGTCTTGGATTAGTTAGAAAAATATTTCTGGAATTTACTAAACCCCCAAAAATTATTTAATAAAACGTTTCTTTTTTCTAAATGTCCTGTTTATTTGTGGCTGACTGTCATTTCTCCAATTTCAAGACTATGTATCTCATAGACCAGTAAGAAAAACATAAAACGACTTAGAAATTATAAACAGTTTATTGAGAAATCCTTTTGCCTAATCGCATGAATACCACTTCTTGCTTTTGAATTACAGGCTGATGAAAAGGCTACTTTTTTTAAATTTTCAATATTTAAATTGTTACAATTCAGGGTAGGAGGGGGTAGATAACAACCTGCTTTTCTCTGATCATGTTCGAAGGTAATCATAACACATAAAAAAATGAATCCTTCCCCCTCCATGAGATATATTTTTTCAAAAACTAGCATTTTGACTAATATTTTAACATATTTTAAAGTACTCACTTGATATTTTAAAGAAACCACATAGATAAATCCATAAAAATTACATGATCTAATAGAAAAAATTGTGTTGTGCATATTTCAGATCTTTCTGAATGTTTTGTTTATCTCTAAGAGATAAAAAAATATGAAATATTTTATAAAGCTTTAAATTTTGTGAAATCATAACACACAATCTGCTTATATAACCTTATATAACCTGAATAAAAACCTGCTTTTTTTTTTCTAATCATGTTTGAAGGTAATCATAGCACATAAAAAATGCATCTATCCTCCTCCATAATTTTTCAAAAACTAGCATTTTGACTAATATTTTAATATATTTTAAAGTACTCACTTGATATTTTAACGTAACCACATATAAATCCATAAAAATTACGTGGTCTAATAGAAAAAATTGTACTGTGCCTATTTCAGATCTTTGTGAATGTTTTGTTTATCTCTAAGAGAGTTAAAAAAATATGAAAGATTTTATAAACGTTTAAGTTTTGTGAACTCGCAGTGTTTGACCCCCTCTAGTTAAACTAGTCGTTGGGGGCCACCGTAATACTTACCCATCATGGATATGCATAATGTAAAATATTAAAATAAAAATGTGTAAACTACTTATAAAATGCATTGCAATTCAAATAAAATCGTGGCTTGATGACGTCATAAACTTTAAAGGCTCGATTACTGAATTGCTTGAAAGAGGTTTTTCCTTATAACTCCAAAAATAATAATCCTATTAACTAGCGGTTTATTGCATCTGATTAAGCGTCAAATTTCCAATTAAAATATATCTTTAAAGTGAAATTTGGATGAAATACAGGGTCATGAAAAATCGAAGAGTGTGGAAAATAGGATTCCAAATATCTCGGCAACTAATTATCCGATCGACTTCATGCTTTATGCAAAATTTATGTTTTTTTATTGACTTTTATATTCATTTCTTAAAATAAACAATTTCGAAAATTTTTATATACCTTTTATCAGAACGAATATTTCGAGAGTCCGAAAAAAATAGTTCCGGTTAATCGAGGTTATTGAAATGAAATAGGCTTCTTCCCATTATTACATACTAAGTACATACAAAATTGCAAGTCTTTATCTCATTTTTTTCGGGAGATAGAGCGTTTACAGACAGACACACAGACGGACGGCAAATTTTTTTTTCTAAAAATATGTTTTTCGGAATCTCCAGTGTCTGAAACGTGTAAATCCGTCAAAAAAAAATTTTCGATTTTCAAAACGATTACAAGACTTACCCTATACTACGTATGATGGGTAAGTAAAAAAGATAGATTTTCTTTTTCTTCCATATACATTTTAACTTTTTTTCTATATAGGTTAGCTTTTACGAATGATCTTTTCAATCATTATTTATTTAACACGAGCCAAAGTATGAAACAAAACAATAAACTAATGTGAGTCAGAAATTCAGTTACAAATTTAATAACTTATGCGCATCCTCAAATATCTGTTTGGCTAAATTAAGTCTCTTAAAATGTTTAGTAATGTGAACGGGTAAAGCCTAATTCCGGGTTGTCTGGTTCAGAAAAGTTAAGCTAAGTGACTTAACTACCATAGTCTAAACGCAGTACAGGGTTATTCTAAATGATGGACCCATTTTCAAAAAAATGTATTTATTAAAGTACAAATCCAAAATGAACAATCTTTATACCAATGAAAAGAGGAAGTTTCAAAGTTTTTTTTAAGACATTATAAATGTTCAATGTGTTCAGTCCACCGTTTGCTACACGGCAAACATCTACGCTATAGCCAAACTCGTCCCACACACGAGAAAGCGTATCTACTGTTATTGAGTGCCCGGCAGCAGTGCACTCAGCTCGCAGTGGCCTATTGTTGTGCGACCTCTACCGGCCGCCTCTGGAACCATCACCGCTTTGAAAGCCGTGCACTCAGTAACAGCAGATACGCTTTCTCGTGTGTGGGACGAGTTTGGCTCTCGCGTAGATGTTTGCCGTCCAGCAAACGGTGGACACATTGAACATTTATAATGTCTTAAAAAACTTTTAAACTTCCTCTTTCCATTAATATAAAGATTGTTCATTTTGGATTTGTACTTTAATAAATAAAATTTTTTGAAAATGGGTCCATCATTTAGAATAACCCTATATTATTCTTTCGGTTTCGGGGGACCTCAAAGAACCCGGTTCCAGGACTACAACCTAGGCTATCCCTGTCAGTCATCGAGACTGACATTGCTTACATTTGTTTCAATTCCAAATTCTATCTGCGACACAACTTTGAACTTCCCTGGTGTACATACTTATTATAAAACTAAAATGGAATTTTCAAAACAATCGAAATACTGTTTCGATATAATGAACACTAAAAGAGTATTTTCAAAACAATTAAAAAGCACAAACAATTTGTCCGATATCGTAAAAAGGCGTTGGTATTAATAGGGATGCAACGAGTAGTGATTTGGCCGAATATCAACAATACTTTAAAATATACATTTTGGTTGTATACATTTTTTTTTATTTTTACATTAAATAACAGAAATAAAATTAATTACAAATTAAAATTTTTTTTTTATTTATTTTAACAGATTGGTGTATTTTTAACACTTTCCAACCTAGTTGAAAAGTGTTTATGACTTCGGTTTGTCTGCCGTATGGCCGTCTGGCCGTCTGGCCGTGCTCTAACTCCCGTAAATATGCTCGGATTGCTCTGCAATTTTTATATGTTATTGTCGTTATCTATAGCATGTTCCCTATTTCAACGGAAGTGTGTAGCACTTATAGTTTTTTTTTTACAGGGACACTCAAAAGAATTCCGTTACATTACGATCTATGGGGAAAAATCATTTGCGGTTTATTTTAATGATGTTACGCAATTTCAAACCCATTGTAATTGATATATATCACTAAGGTACATTACAAGAAGCTTAATATGGAATAGGGTGTGCATAGTACTTATAGTTACTTTACAGGGACAGTCAAAAGAATTCCGTTACATTACGTCTATGGAGAAAAATCGTCTGCGGTTTATTTAAATAATGTTTCACTATTTTAAACGCATTGAAATTCATATATATCACTAAGGTGCATTACAAGAGGCTTACTACAGAATGTTGTGTGTATAGCATTCATCGTTCATTTACAGGGACACACAAAATAATTCTCTACTGTCTGTTAACAATAATTCCTGGAAGTGCGTTTTAAGTTACTGAACGCAATTTTAAATTTAACTCACTTTTTGTCTATTACGTGGTGTGTATAAATTCTGTAGATCATATACAGGGAAGCACAAAAGTTCGCGAACACATTTCCGTTTATTGACAGAAACTCCAGAAGGAAAATTTTAAACTGTGCTACGCGTTTTCTAACTGAACTAAAATTTAGCATCCTATGTAGTATATATACAAATTTATAGATCATATACACGGCTGAATAAAAGTTTTCGGATATTTTTATGAATATTGTATATATTGGAAATTCCTGAAATTATGTTTTTAAATATGGTATGCGTTTTCCAAATTGTTTACTTAGATGTTATCTTTCAGCTTATTAAACGGTATGATTTGTAAAATTATTTTGGAAGCGTTGGAAAGTGTTACATAATCTATGCTTGACGCATGATTTTTCGTTCTTGTTTAAATATTGCTGACATCTTGATGCTAATAACAAGACCTAGCTCTTGTGAAATCTAAATTGCTAATATCATATACATTTATACATTATCATATACATTTTACTTAAAATATGAACCCATTCTTCGCTGTTATTTGTGTTTTCTAAATTTACTATTTTTTTTTAATTTTAAAAGCTTGGTTCAACACAAAAAATTTTGAATTTGCATTTTTTCCCCTTTATACCCGAGCTCAAACAGCCCAATGGTTAGCATGCTACAGAATAAGGAGCTCAGATCGATGTTCGCGGGCTTGAAACCAGCGCTGTCTGGTCGGAGGCTAACGAAAAAGAAAGGCTACCGCGGTGCTTTACGCGTATCTTTTTTTACAGACCGCCGGAGTCACGTGATGCTCGAATGCACCAATGCAGGTGTACGAAAAGAGCATCACGTCACTCTAGCGGTCTGTAAAAAAAGATAAGTTGAATGCACCGCGGTAGCCTGTCTTTTTCTTTAGCCGCGTGTCTGGTCGGCCAAGGTTTTCTTAGTACGAGAACGATAATTTGGGTCTCTTTCCTCTCAAAAGTCCTCTCTAAAGGCATATTACCTATAGCAATACGGCCAAGACTGGCAGGTTCTGAGCAATATCTGTTTTATACCTATAAACATATCAAATTGACATTGAGTTTCTGAAAGTGAGGATGGCAAGTTATTTCCATATAAGGGATATCCTTTACTCCCATTGTTCAATAATACTTTTATTTTTTCTTATATTAAAAAATAATGACGCTCTTATGTTGATTATTCTCCCCCATAATTCACAATGAGATACTTCCAAAAATAGTCCTTGGTCAAGTAAATTCTATTTTGAGGATTTTGTGTCCTTATTGATCAACAAATTTGTAGGATTGAGTATTTTTTTCTAAAAACAGTTACCAGTTTTAAATTACTTTGTATGGCCAAAATTATGAATTAAAACAAAATATTTAACAAAACCTTTGATAAGTAAATTAATATATACAACAACACCAGAAAGTTTCAAAAATTACTCCTCGCGTATTGAAAATACACAGAGAATCTTGATTTTAAAACTACTGCATTAATTTGTATTAAATAATATTTAAGACTGTTCATGGGGGGGGGGGGGGGGATGCTGAACAATAAGAATATCTCTGACGCGACGCATTCAAAAAGCCATTTTTATATGTGCATGAAATTTGTAAACATAAATATCCATGTTCATTAGAATCGAATAGTTTTTCATTTTCCTATAAATGTATTGTAATCGTCTTTTGTACCGATTGTTAATCAATGAAGACCTTTCCCTGAAAAAATTAGCTAAAATCTCCAACTTTGACACCATTTTCTAAAAGAACCTGAACCTTTATAGGAAATGTTACTTAATTTCTTAGTATCTGGAATAAGAATAACTATAAATTGTGTGCATTTAAGGATAGTTTCATGACTGCTGTCAGAAATTAGTCCGTTTAGATTCGAGAAAAGCATTGCAAAAAATTTTTTAAACAATCATCCTGAATTTCTTCGTCTAAATATCTAACAATATTTGGCCAATTAGTGTTCATTATTCGACAACCGAATGTATTCAGAAAAAGGGCCGAATAGGCTGAATACCGAATATTCTTTAAATCTCTAGTATTCATTACAGCCATTCACCCTGACAGCATTGCAATATAGTTATCTTCTACACAACACCATTTTTCGACATTTCATCTAAAACGATAGCATTCAGAATCAATCCCTACATCAGCGATTACGGAGATTATGTAGGTATAGCCTATTATTTTCTTATCTATTTACCTGAAGTAATCCTGTTCGTACCTACTTTTTTTGTCTGTAACCTTGAATATTATCTCAGTTTGAGTGCTATTTTTCAATGAAAGGTGTAAAAAATCGACTGCAGAAAATTCTACGGGAAAAGACAAAGCACTAAAAATTGCACATCTACACGAAAAAGAAACCAAGTGGGTAAATGTGGTCGAAGATCGCACAAAGGGTTTCGTTTAATATTCCTTTCAAAGCACTATCCTTTAATTAATAAATCCAAATCATTAATTTATAATTATCCTTATCATTTATCAATACACTTTATCAATATAAACATAGATTCCAGCACCATTAATTTTAATAATAAGATGTTAACAAGATAAAGCTATTTTTAATCAAATTAAAAATATTCAAGAATTGCTTTTCAGACAATTGTAACAGCATATGTTAATATATCAAAAGCAAATTTAATTACATGATTTAATTTTAGTTTTAAAAATCAAAACCTTTAAAATGACAAAAAAAAAAATACGAAAGTTCTTTTAATTAAAGCCATCGGACAATGAAATGAAAAAATCTAAAATTTCACCTTCCGTCGTCGAGAATAGAATCCGGTACCTTTGGGTTAGGAGGGAAACGCGCTACCGTAGAACCAACTAGCCTACACGCAAAAGACCGAAATTAAAGTTATCTTTTAAGATCTAATAAAATTGCAGAGATGGTAGGATGTCATTAAATTAATTCATTTAATTAAAATAATGTAAGACTTTTTCAAAATTTTACGATTTGTCGTGTGACAGGAGGTATTCAGCTATAAGTATGGAAATTTTCAAGTATCTACTAGTAACTTATACTGTTCCCCAGTACGAACTTTGTGACAAACAGACAGAGGATTAAGACGGATAGGGTTTCGGCAGATGAGCGAAACCCTAAAAAGATCTTCAACTTCACAGACTCTTTGTTACAAATGGGTTACTGTAGACGAACAGTTTAAAGAACTTTAAACTTAATCTGGTATAATTATAGTGCGCAGCCTGTTTATTCAATTCTCTAAATAGTTTGTACTTCCTTTCATTTAAATCTATAAAAAACTGACATAATTAATATAACTTCTAACTTGACCTGTTATTAATAGGAACCCTTACAACGCAGACTTCTACACTGAATTATGAAGGACATTTTTCTTTTCCCCTAAAACTGTTTATATTAGAAGAAAATACTGTAAAACTGGATACCTTGTAATTAATTACCTCTTGAAACCAGAATTTTCAAAAAAATTTATAGAAACTTTGGTAAATACCCTGCATCTAACCTTGTTACAAACATACTCCTTAATAAACGTACCTCTTTCCTCGCGTCGAATAAAAAAAGCTCCCGATCGCGAGGTCACGTGCATCCTCATAGCAAAGGTTTTTGGCGATAAAGAAGTTACTTAGACAACCAATGCTGGAATTTTTTCCTCGTTGAAATTTCGTTTCATGTCGCTGCGTTTCAGAAAAAAAATCGGTTGCTTGCTTTCTTTAATTATTATTTTTTTAAATATGTCGTATTCTTTACATATGCATTTTTTGTTTTTCGTCATATAAAATCCGGTTTCTTTCCCATTCGTTTGGTGCAAACGCATCGTTTAATCTTTTTTCGTTAACGAATTATTAATTTTTAAAGTTGTTCCTGACTTTTGGATCCCCCAGTATAAAATTCGATAGATAAAGTGTCAAATAAAAATTGGTTGATAAAAAAAAAAAAAAAAAAAAAAAAAAATTCTCAATTTCGGCAAAATGGGGACTTTATAAAAGATTGCTAATAATTAAAAAATCCCTGTATGAATTCCAAATACTCTGTATTGAAAAGAGGGTAAAATTTACTATATTGTGCTAAAATATTGAATTTGGATTGAATATTGTGCTAAAATATTGAATTTGGAAAATTTCCAACGAACTTGGAAAATCGGAGAAATGTGCAAATTATTTCGTTCATTGTAAAATAACAAAAAATCTAATCAAACAATCCAAAATTTTAGCCTCAGATACATTTGGACCTACTTCGTCTATCCGGGAAAAAAAATTTCAAACCTCTACGTGCGATAGATTTCCCTAGCTATCGCCAGCAAATGAACAGACAGACACACACATAAACACAGAAAAAAAAACTTTCAATTATTATTATTATAAATGCTATTGTATATATACAATAATACAGCCAGTGAGGGGTTTTCAATCATTGTTATTCATAAAAGGAACAATTTCGTTGTTTTGCATGTCTTTAAAATAATTAATAATTTAAAATATATTAATTAAATAATTTAAAATAATTTTAGCAAAAACGTAACGTGTAAAAACAGACTTAAAAAAAAGCAGAACCATCCAAAATAAATATAGCATTCAGCTGTAGTTCACAATATAAAAGAAAGGGAATTAGAAATAGCAATAGCATTAATACACGTACTTTCTACTATTGTCCACTTTCATTCAT
The DNA here is from genome assembly GCA_963931845.1 of Maratus michaelseni. NCBI lineage: Eukaryota > Metazoa > Arthropoda > Arachnida > Araneae > Salticidae > Maratus > Maratus michaelseni. Next base: position 157,871,526 of record OZ007589.1, on the reverse strand, counting down.
TTTGCACTGAAGAAAAGGACTCGTATTATAAAGCCTTGAAAATATGTTTTTCGCCTTTTTATGGTTTTCTTTACGTTGTTTTTTACAAATCCCAATATATATTCATGTTAACACAACGAAGTATGTGTGCATCTTTTTAGATTTTACTTTCTGTAGGAAGGGTTTTAACACCTAAATCCTCCTCCCCTACACTGTTTCAATAATTATATGTACATCAGTGCGATTAACCTTCTGACCGCCGAGCAAAAGGGCAAAATTGTAATGTTTTCTGTGTAACTTTTTTTTTAAATGCTAAAAACAAATGATATTTCAAACATGATATAAAAAACTTAATTACATCTCGAGAATCTCAATTATTACCCAAAGTTTTACGCAACTGCATTATATTTGTAGAATAATATTAATTTAAATAATGCTACTATTGCAGTGAAACCTACAGCTTAGGGAACGAATATATCGTTTCACGGCGGTGAGAATAAACGCATAAGGGGTGATATAGAGCACACCACAACAAACAATTTTTATATATGGAAACTAAGGTCGGAATCCATTTCTGAGTTTGAATTTCTCAATAGGTTAACATGGCATTTCACGATCGACAAGAACAGCTGAAAGTCGCCATAAGAGACTTGACCCCACCCCACTTTTCTAAATCAAAGGTTTTTTTTTTTTTTTTTACTTGGTATCTTCTTTTACCTTAATAAACAATGGAAGTTTCGTTACAATATTATGGAAGCGTTTTATAATCTATGCTTGACGCAGAATTTTTCTATCTTTTTTGGCTGAATATGTAGATTACGACCCTGACTTTCAATACAACAATAACTTGTTGATAGGTGTGTGCTCTGTCACCACAAAGTGCGTTTATATCGCGTTTTCAACAATCCGGGACAAAAAGTCGTAGATTATTTCCCTGGCCTTTCTTTTCCAAAGATTCTGTGGTTATCAAAAAAAGAAAGGGGACTTTCAACAAAAGAAAGAGATGGGGATAAACATGTCATGGAGTTCCTCCGCAAGCCTCTAGACCAGCTTCGGAAGACTGTCCACATGAAAGAGATCGACTGACCCCATCAAAAGTTCCGCTGCAGAGCAGACTGCATTCAACCTCAACGGAACCTTTCATGCGGTCAGTCGCTCTCTTTCATCTGTTCAGTCTTCTGAAGCTCGTATAGAGACCCAGATGTCAGCGGAGGAGATTTCTCGCATGTTTATCACTGCCTCTTTCTTTCGTTGAGATTCTCCTTTCTTTCTTTTTTTGATGACCACAGAACCTTTGGAAAAGAAAGACCAGGGAAATTATCGCGGATTGTTGAAAACGCGATATAAACGCATCTTTAATTACAATTTGTCCAAATGCCACCCTGAATACAAATAGAGAAAGAGTGTGGGAATCATGAACTGTATAACTCCATCACTCCATGCCTCTTTGACACGCCACAATCGGGGGGGGGGGGGGGAGTATAATCTCATCTTGATAAATTACTTTTTATCGAAATGACGTAATATAAAGCTATACTTACTTATACAGCCTTGGCAAAGGATACAGCAAACCGTCTTGGCGTACCCGCTCTCGAACTCTTACTCTAATTTTTTTACGTGTAAGTGATACACTGTCAGGAGGATGTGTGTGCTCGTTTTTCAAAATGATAGTCTTCTCGTTCACCAAAATTATTCTACATTTACAGTAATTGACGCCGCATTTCCAATAACTCCGACCGCCTAAAGTTCTGTCTTTAGTGAAAACATAGTTTTCGTGCACGAGCTGTTTCTTTCCTTCATTTTTGGATGGTATAAAATAAAAGTTGGATTCAGACATGTTAAATTTCTTTTAAGAAGCACACCACGTTTGTGTGTCCGCAACATACAAGAATCTGTTCGCGGAATTTTCGAGGCGTTTTTTTTTCCCTTGAGATCAAAATCTCGGGAGGGCAGTGAGGAGAAGAGCTCGGTGGGTAACTCGTAGAGCAGCTGCCCTTTGAGGGGTCGACTAAAAATGTGCAACGGTAGTTCAAAAGGGTTCTTATGGATAGTGTTGTATTTTTGTTACTTTATCCTGTTCATACCTGAGGTAAATAAATATGGATCTTTATTCTTTTCCACCTAAAAACTAAACTGTTTGGTTTTTTTTTACATTTTTGCTTTACTTCTATACAGCTGAATGTTTTTTGCTCATAACATAAATGTTATTTTCACCTGAGTTTGCAAAATGCCTTTAAGAAAGTGTAGGCAGGAAGCAAGTAGTTTTCATAATTATTTAACTTAAATCCTTTATAATAAAAAATTTTGAGGATTTGTAGATCATTCACTTGTTTAAAGCCCTTAACCCTCGAACCTAGAATGACACACTGGGGTCTCACAAGCCCCACGAGTTTTTACTTTGTCAGTTCCTAAATGACATACTGAGGTCTCATAAACCTCACAATTTCTGACGGCCACTCACACTTTGAGTATAAATCAGTGGTTCCCAACGGGGGGCGCACGCCCCACAGGAGGGCAATTTGACTTTTTAGGGGGGCAATTTGAGAAATTGGCGAAATTCAGACGTCCGCTCTTTAAATCTTAAAACAATTTGAAAATTCTTTTTAAATAATCAAAAATAAAACAAAAAATTAAAAAAAAAAAACATTTTGTAAAATAATTTTTCTGGTTTGAGACATTTTTTTAAAATTTAATTGTTTTAAATGGATAGTTGGGAAAACACAAAAGTCAAAGCGCTACCGTCAGATACATGACCAGAAGTTCGATCAACCAATTAACGCATTTTTTTAGACATCTTTATTTTAGGATCCTAGAGCGAATATCTGATTCTGGCTGTCAGGGGCAAAAGATTTAATTAGTTCAGGGAAAAAATTACAATTATCTCAAGAGAGAACGGCCCTCAATCTGGGCGTCGCGTCGCCTAATAGTAATATAAATACAGCAGTTATTTAAAATAAATTTTGAAAACTGTATAATAGCATTTTATGTCCGTTAATTATTTCATGATTTTTTTTTCTTGTATGATGCCATAAATATTTTTATTTTAACGTGTGTTTAACTGCTACTTCCGTTATATTACAGAAGTAGCGGTTTAACTCAGCAATGACTATATTGTGAATTATAATATTTCAGTGCTTAGAAATATTTTCTCTGATATTTCAATTAATAATTTTTCATTTTCTTATTTCAAAAATTTTGAAACTTAAATTGCATGTAAACTTAAATTTTGTGCTGCATGATATTCACAAATTTTTATTCCATATGCATTATCGATTTTAAAGTTTTAAAAAATAAGCTTTAATACTTACCACTTCTTTTCTTATAAATCATAATTTATTCTTTATACTGCTTATTAAACTAAATTTTATTCTGAGTGATGAATGGAAATTGTGAGGTTTTCAAATAATAAGATTCAGTTAATACAACTATTCCCATATTTTTTTTTCGTTTGCTTTAAACAAAAGTACGATGTAGAATATATAAGACTCGATTAACACATAGATTAACTCCCCCCCCCCCCCCCACCACAATTTATGAAAAGAAATCTTTCTGCAATTGAGTCGCAAATTCTACAATTAAATAAGGATTTTTTTTATTTAATTTTTTTTAAGTGGTATAAGTTTTTATAGGCCGTAAACAAGCTCAGGAATTAAATAAATTATTTCCTTCTGTTACTTTTTCTATTTTTATGCATAAATAAGTGTGTGAAAAATTTGTTCTGAATATGGGTGCAAAATATTTTCTACTGTATATTCGGCTATTGTTTTTCAAAACTGTTTCAATAGTTTTCTTTGAAAACTCTGGGCCAAATTATTCGATAGAGCCTTCTGTTTTGTAATCTTTGTATTGTATTTGTCATGCAAGAAGTGAATTAGTCATATTTTTATATATTTATTTAATCGTTGCTGATGTTTTCATGTACTGTAGTTAACTTTAGATTACTTCACTATATACATATCAAACTACTATTGATCATATTATTGGTGTACAATATAAAAAATAATTAGAAAAATATAATTGCTATGTCAGTAAACAAAAAAAAAATCTGAAAATAAGTATTTAGGTGAATATTTAAAATTTGGTTTCATGCCGGCTAACCACGATGAACGATCCCCTGCCTTTTATGCAAACAATGCCACAACGAATCAATGAAACGAGGTCGTCTTGAAGCGCATATGAAGGCAAAACATAGTGAGTATATAAATTCAAATTTAAGTTATTTTAAAACTTTAAAGGAAAAGTTTGAAAAAAGATCAATGGTTAAGTCTCTATTCACTGCACAAACTGTTACAGAAAATTGTACTCTTGAGGATAGTTATGAAATATCTTTACTCATTGCTAAATCTGGGAAAAAAAACCGCACTTAGGTGAAGATTTGATTAAACTATCAATATCAGTATTCCTTAAAACAGTCTTGGACAAAGATGACAAAGATGTGGAATCCATGCCACTTAGTAACAATACTGTTGGTAGAAGAGTAGATGAAATGAGTGAGGACATTGAAGCACAACTTGTTGATAAGCTGAAATAATGAAATTTCTCCATACAAATGGACGAATCAACTCTAAAAGACGGTGAAGCCGTATTGCTTACTTATGTAAGGTATATTGATATAGGTGAATTTACTGAAGAATTGCTTTTCTGTAAATCATTAGAGAGCACCACTACTGCCTCTGATATTTTTAATACATTGAAAAAATGCTTAGATATAAATAGTATACCAATGGCAAATATAACATCTTGCGCTGCAGATGGTGCTCCAGTTATAAGAGAACTGGATGTTTAGAACTAATGAAAGATGCAGAATCCAGAAATGCTTCTTGTGCATTGCGTCATCCATAGAGAGAGTTTAGAATCAAAACAACTATTCTTCAATTATTCTTAATGATATATTGAAAACTGTTATAAGATGTTTCAACTCCATAATATCCAACGCCAAATGTGAGTGTCTATTGCAGCAGTTTTGTGAAGGCAAAAAACGCAGACCATGTTTGTCTTTTACTTCACACTGATATAAGATGGTTTTCAAATGGAAAATACGTAAAAAGATTCATGTAGTTGTTTGATGTTCTTAAGTGATAAATCTGACATAAAGCACCTACAAACGATTGATAGATAAGCATTTGTTAATTATTTAACAGATATCTTTGGAAAAATGCATAGCTTGAATAAACAACTTCGAGGAAAAGACAAAAACACTTGTTGATGCAAAATAAAAAATATTTGGCTTTATTACATTCAGTGAGGTATGGCAGAAACATATTTCTGAGAGAAATTTGGATCTAGTTTGCTGGTTAAAAAAAATTTGAGACGACCGATGCCACTATAGCTGTCATTGTGGATCATTTGAAAATATTCGCCTCTGATTTGAACGATATATTTTCTGATTTAAAGCGAATGGATTTCCCATCATGGGTCATGCAGCCAATGTTAGTGAACTTATCATCTGATGATTCAATACGATGCCCAGAACTCTCTGAAATTCAAAATGATGTGTCAGTTAAAACCTTATTCAGTATAAAAGGAGTGATGGCATGGCTTTGTGCTGAGACAGAATCTAAATATCCAAATGCAAGAAAATTTGCAAGAAAAATATTGTTACAATTCCCATCATCATACCTAGTTGAATGTGGTTTTAGCGCAGTAAATGATTTACTACTGAAGAAAAGAAATCGATTGGACATAACTAAACACGGGGACTTGAGATTAAAGTTGACTAAATTAGAGACTGATGAAAGAGCTCTCTGCAGCCATCACTAAGCACAAGAATCTCATTAATTTTATTCTCTTCATCTCAAGTCTATTTTGAATTTATTAGATACTTTTTAGGTGCGTTCGTAATTATATAAATACGTAGCACCTATAGTCGTCGTTTGGTCCGTCCGTCTGTCTGTCTGTCCGTCCGTCTGTCTGTCTGTCCGCATATAACAACGCAAAAACTACCCAACCAAATGGTTTGCAATTTAAAATATATTATCTTTGCAGAATTTTGTCGAGACATTTCAAATTTTATTAAAATCGAATCAAAACTTTAGGAGATATTAATAAAAATATTTATTAAGAAATTTGATTTTTTTTTTTTTTTTTAAATCGGTGCTTTTTTGTTAGAGGAGCTTCCGATGGATGTTAAATCGTCAAGCGACCGAGATACTTATTTTATTACAGAAATTAATCTGCAGACGATATAATTCATTTCACAGAATTAAAAATCATCAAGATCTGAATATTTATATAACTAGCTGATACATATATATCTGAATATTTATATAACTAGTTAAGATATTTGTATGAACAGTGTCATAAAATATATACTTAACTAGCTGTTTAACCCGTTCTACGCACGGGATATCATGAATTTAATTCTAAAACGTGCGTACGAACGCACCTCGTTTGTAACGTTTGACGTACAATTTCCAACTTGTTTTTACTGCCAGTAATCAAAATTATAAAAGCATCATAGAAAAAGCTTCAATTAAAATTAAAGTTTTTATTTATGTATCTAAATTTTCTATTAAATATTAAAAAAACTAATTTGTTTTTTAACATTGCTTCATTTTATTACAATTATTATTAACGATTTCTTCATAAATACTTTCTTTTCGTTTGTGTTTTTTCTTTCGTGAATGTACTGTTCTTAATTTAGATCCAATTAAAAGAATTTAGGACTTCTTTAGTGGGAATAAGAGTTCAATTTTTATGTAATGATAATAATTTGTCACATGCAGAGGGAGGGGGGGCGGCATCAAGGTTTTAGGGATGATTTGGGGGGGGGGGGGGGACATGGCCAAAAAAAGGTTGGGAAACACTGGTATAAAGGCACCCTTATTGTTTCTGTGGATTGACAGCTATTCGACACCAAAGAAATAGAAGCATCTATTCTACTTTCTTTGTGTCGACACCAACTTTGATATCATTTGTAATCGCTGCGAATTTTCGGATAGCTGAATGTGGAGAATTGGGGAGATGCAAGAGCTTGTTAATTAATGCAGTTTTTTACTTCGTGTTTTCCTATTGTTTAGTCTATATAAAACTAACACAATTATGCTTTTATCATTAAAGAAAAATTCTACCCAAAAACCTTTTGGTATTTGTAGACCCCAGTGTGTCAAATTTGTTCGAAAAACACATGCGTGTCATTCTAGAGCTAAATACACATTTTTTTTTTTTTTTTTTTTTTTTTTTTTTTTTGTCAAATATGCTTTTTTGCCCTGTTTTTGTTTTTTCATCTTTCTTTCTATCGTTTAGTCTATATAAAATTAACATAATTATAATTTTATCCTGAAAAAAAAAATATCCAAAAAAACTTTTGAGGTTTTGTAGACCTCAGTGTGTCAGATTTGTTCCAAAAATATATGTGGGTTATTCTGGGGTTAAATTTGTTATTGTAGGTTATTGATAATTAAATTGAAATTTTAGAGGGCTAGTAATTTTAGATCCATATGTTTTACTCTAAATTACAAGTCCCTTAAAGTATGAATTTTTGAAAAAAAGGCTCTTTCTGTCATCTATGGTGAGAGTTTGTTTGCGAAAAAGCAATGAATGTGTAATATTATTTTACCTTCAGGTCTCGAGGTTAAGCCAGGGACTTGCTAATTAATGCAGTTTCTTACTTCGTGTTTTCCTATCGTTTAGTCTATATAAAACTAACATAATTATAATTTTATCCTGAAAAAAAAAATAGCCAAAAAAACTTTTGAGGTTTTGTAGACCTCAGTGTGTCAGATTTGTTCCAAAAATATATGTGGGTTATTCTGGGGTTAAATTTGTTATTGTAGGTTATTGATAATTAAATTGAAATTTTAGAGGGCTAGTAATTTTAGATCCATATGTTTTACTCTAAATTACAAGTCCCTTAAAGTATGAATTTTTGAAAAAAAGGCTCTTTCTGTCATCTATGGTGAGAGTTTGTTTGCGAAAAAGCAATGAATGTGTAATATTATTTTACCTTCAGGTCTCGAGGTTAAGCCAGGGACTTGCTAATTAATGCAGTTTCTTACTTCGTGTTTTCCTATCGTTTAGTCTATATAAAACTAACATAATTATAATTTTATCCTGAAAAAAAAAATAGCCAAAAAAACTTTTGAGGTTTTGTAGACCTCAGTGTGTCAGATTTGTTCCAAAAATATATGTGGGTTATTCTGGGGTTAAATTTGTTATTGTAGGTTATTGATAATTAAATTGAAATTTTAGAGGGCTAGTAATTTTAGATCCATATGTTTTACTCTAAATTACAAGTCCCTTAAAGTATGAATTTTTGAAAAAAAGGCTCTTTCTGTCATCTATGGTGAGAGTTTGTTTGCGAAAAAGCAATGAATGTGTAATATTATTTTACCTTCAGGTCTCGAGGTTAAGCCAGGGACTTGCTAATTAATGCAGTTTCTTACTTCGTGTTTTCCTATCGTTTAGTCTATATAAAACTAACATAATTATAATTTTATCCTGAAAAAAAAAATAGCCAAAAAAACTTTTGAGGTTTTGTAGACCTCAGTGTGTCAGATTTGTTCCAAAAATATATGTGGGTTATTCTGGGGTTAAATTTGTTATTGTAGGTTATTGATAATTAAATTGAAATTTTAGAGGGCTAGTAATTTTAGATCCATATGTTTTACTCTAAATTACAAGTCCCTTAAAGTATGAATTTTTGAAAAAAAGGCTCTTTCTGTCATCTATGGTGAGAGTTTGTTTGCGAAAAAGCAATGAATGTGTAATATTATTTTACCTTCAGGTCTCGAGGTTAAGCCTGGGACTTGCTAATTAATGCAGTTTCTTACTTCGTGTTTTCCTATCGTTTAGTCTATATAAAACTAACATAATTATAATTTTATCCTGAAAAAAAAATAGCCAAAAAAACTTTTGAGGTTTTGTAGACCTCAGTGTGTCAGATTTGTTCCAAAAATATATGTGGGTTATTCTGGGGTTAAATTTGTTATTGTAGGTTATTGATAATTAAATTGAAATTTTAGAGGGCTAGTAATTTTAGATCCATATGTTTTACTCTAAATTACAAGTCCCTTAAAGTATGAATTTTTGAAAAAAAGGCTCTTTCTGTCATCTATGGTGAGAGTTTGTTTGCGAAAGCAATGAATGTGTAATATTATTTTACCTTCAGGTCTCGAGGTTAAGCCAGGGACTTGCTAATTAATGCAGTTTCTTACTTCGTGTTTTCCTATCGTTTAGTCTATATAAAACTAACATAATTATGTTTTTATCGTTAAAAAAAAATCTAGCCAAAAACGTTTTGGTATTTGTAGACTATCAGTGTGTCAGATATATAGCCTGTTTTTGTCTTTTCATCTTTCTTCCTATCGTTCAGTCTATATAAAACTAACACAATTATAATTTTATCATAAAAAAATAGCCAAAAGAACTTTTGAGGTTTTGTAGACCTCAGTGTGTCAGATTTGTTCCAAAAATATATGTGGGTTATTCTGGGGTTAAATTTGTTATTGTAGGTTATTGATAATTAAATTGAAATTTTAGGGAGCTAGTAATTTTAGATCTATATGTTTTACTCTAAATTACCAGTCCGAGTCCCCTAAAGTATCAATTTTAGAAAAAGGGCTCTTTCTGTCATCTATGGTGACAGTTTGTTTGCGAAAAAGCAATGAATGTGTAATATTATTTTACCTTCAGGTCTCGAAGTTAAACCATGGACTTGCTAATTAATGCAGTTTTTTACTTCGTGTTTTCCTATCGTTTAGTCTATATAAAACTAACACAATTATGCTTTTATCATTAAAGAAAAAATCTAGCCAAAAACGTTTTGGTATTTGTATCAGTGACCCCAGTGTGTCAGATTTGTTCGAAAAACATATGCCTGTCATTCTAGACCTAAATACGCATTTTTTTTTTTTTTTTTTTTTTTTTTTTTTTTTTTGCCCTGTTTTTGTTTTTTCATCTTTCTTCCTATCGTTTAATCTATATATAACACAATTATGTTTTTATCATTTAAAACAATAATAATAATAATAATAATAATAATAGCCAAAAAACTTTTTAAGATTTTGTAGAAAACCAGCTCAGTGTGTCATATTTGTTCTAAAACTATGTGTGTCGTTCTAGGGTTAAATTTGTTATTGCGGGAATTTTAGATTATTGATAATTAAATTGAAATTTTAAGCGGGCCAGTAATTTTAGATCCATATGTTTTACCCTAAATTACCAGTCCCTTAAAGTATATATTTTAATAAAAGGGCTCTTTATGTTATCTAAGGTGCCAGTTTGTTTGTGTAAAAGCAAAAAATGTGTATCTGTAATATCATTTTACCTTTAGGTCTCAAGAGGTTAAGCGAAGGACGGCGAACCTATAGCACGCGTGCCAATGGTGGCAAGCAGCAGAATATTATCGGCGCGGCATTGATTGAGATTATAAATCTATCTAAAGTAAAAATGCAGAAATTGCATGAATTTAGACTAGTTGAGTTTGTCTAAATTCAAATAAAATGTCTGATCTTTCCCTCTTAATTTGAAAAATTCTTTGAGTCAATATTGAACTAGATTATTCATTATACGTTGCATTTCAGTCACTCAGCTGAACCTGAACCTGTTAGAAATTGAAGAAACTGAAATGCAACTTATAATGAACTAGCTGTTACCCGTGACTTCGTTCACGCAACATTAAAATAAGAATAAATACATTAATTAAGCAAAATATTTTACTCCCAACAATTAAAAACGTTAATAATTAACTATTTATCACATTCCATAGGAGACAATACGGTATTTATTATTGTATATGTTATCCCTAACATATATTATGTATGTCCCCAACATATATTATATATGTTAGGGACCTTGACATAACTCAGTCTTAAAAAAGTGAAATTTTGTGCCAAATAATCGCCAAAATGAAATTGCAACCAATGCAAAAAGGAGGGCCAAATAAAATCTTGGAAATAGACGAATTGGGTAAAAACAAATGTCAATTTCACCTGATAAACAATTTTACTTTTAACGCCTTTGTGAACCGTTTTAACAGCCATCCTTCAAAAAAATATTAATTGGAAATAGTATATGCTTTTTCTTTAAATTCAATTCTGCCTCCTTGGTTTAATATATAGTTGAAACAAATCTTGTTTTCTAAATGACAGTATATTGGCAGGCAATTTTTGTTCTCCAGAATAAATTGATTCATGAAGTTTGAATATGTGAAAATATGTTTGTATTTTTCGGATAATTTACTGAAATCAAGATTTTGTTTTCACCATCTATTCAAAGTGAAAATAAATTCTGTTTTTCAGTTTTAATGAGAAAATGGTGTAAAAAATATACTGATCTGTTTTATTTCTCCTTTTTTATACACAAATATGGAGTAAGTTACTTTCCGTTTTTAAAAAAACTACGTTAAAACAAATGGCATTTAATTTAATTTTTTTAATTCTGAGAGTTTTTGTGACATCCTCGGATCAATTATAACCGGTATTCGCTAAACCGGTAGTAAACTAACTGGTAGTAAATAGCGTTGCGTTCGATAATCTAGGAGTAGTTGCGAAGTACAAACACATGATCAGATTTTAATATAATAGATTCGTGTTCATTTTCCTTTTCTTAAAATTATGATGTGATTTTTAGCAGAAAACTCGGATACTCATGCGGAACGAAATAACGAAATAACGGATACTCATGCTTAATAATCAGTATAGATAACAAAACATTTTAATTTTTCGTTATAAATATGGCGTGAAACTCATCTACTTTCTATACTTATTGATCCTTGTATTATTAATGTAAGGAATTGATTCACACTGATTTAAAAATATATTGGAAAATTCCCGTTTTATTTCAAATAGGACGTCTCCTTTTTCCCCAGAGAAATCCTTTTTTAATGACATAATTCTTGTTAATTTTATTTTCCAGGCAATTAATTTCAATACTGGCATCGGGAAAATTATGTTACTTTAACGAAATAATATTAAATCTTTAGGTTTTATCAACAAAAATGGAACTATTAACATTCGTCATTTTTTTTAGGTAATCGAGTTATTTCTTTTAGTTTTAAGAATGAAAAATCACTATTTCTCGCGATCCATGACATCATTTACGACTTACGACATGGATAATTTTGCGGAGCATATTATTGACATTTTCTAACCATTTTCTTTTGAAACTTCTTTTTACTTTTTTTTTTAATTTAAATAAAAAAATACGGTATAGTTAGTTATATTAGCCGTGCGCAGACGGTAAAACGGCAAGTATTGTTACCATACAAAAGAAAAAAAAGTGAAGAAAAAAAACCCAAGATCATTTTATTTCACCAATCAAAGCATATCCGCTTTATTTTCAATAAATGACGTCATATTCGCCTGTTTCCTATGGTTACGCATATTGAAACCTTGTATTATTATCAAAAACTAAAAAAAGTACGTTTTATTTCTAATAATATTATTTAATCTTCTTCTTAATTCTTTAATTTTTTTTAATTTCATTTTCATTTTTCCCGTGAAAATTTTTCAATTGAAACTAAATTGTTGAGTAAAAATTAGTTTTTCGGGTTTTGAATTAGTTTTGGCAACGATAAAGTATTAGCAACGATAAAGTAAATTTAACCATTTTAAAATGCTATACGAAAAAATGTCCATTTATTCTCAATGAAAATAACGAAATTTTGAATTATTAAGAAAAATATTTGAATAAAATAAACAAAACCCAGCCTATGTTCATATGAGGGTTATAATCAGCCTATATGCAAAGATACAGGATCATTAAATGCTCCATTTTGACACTGGCTTCAGCCTAACATTTGCACACAATCAGATTTATAATATTATTAGGATACCAATCTAGTTCAATATTGGCTCAGGTTTTTTTCAAATTAAAAGAGGATTTTGACCAGCAAAAAAAAGCGAAGATCATCAGACATTTTAAGCAAAAGTACCAATAATAAAATTATGACAGCTTGGAATTTAATTCCAGATACGATGAGTTGTTTAACCCTAGAACTACCGGAAATTTTACTCAACCTTTATAAAAACATTTCACATCATATTTTTTATTTAAAACTATTTAACTTTAGTTCTTTGTGGTTTATATTTAACTTATTTTACGAAACAAATTCTGGTTCAAATACTCATTTTGAATGCACCTGTAGAGTCCATTGGACCCGTCTGATAGGCGTAGGCGGAGTGTTAAAGTAGCTCGTGCTTGCTATTTTAAATATTTTCTCTTCGAATCAATATTTTCAGAAATGGATAATATAAGAAACTCAAGTAGATTATTCCAGTTCAGATGGTATTCTCTTAAAAATAATGAAATATGAACATGATATCAAATATTTAGCATTTAAGATGCAGCAATAAAAATTATATTTTTATTTATTTGTTTATTAGGGTTTCGTTCATCTCTCGAAACCCTATTACTCCGCTCCATTGTCTGTCCGTCACAGAGCCATTCTCAAAAACTATGTAACTTACAGAGTTGAAACTTTGTGTACAAATCTGAATACCAGGTATAAAGAGCTCAAAATATTAAAATTTGAAAAAATCGTATTATTTTAATAAATAGAGATAAAAAACCAAAATTCTAACAGCCCTTTCCTATTAAATTTAAACATTTTTCGTTATAGCAGATGCCAAAAAATCCACGATGAAATTCCTTCCACAATAATTAATTTTCTGTTAGACGATTTCCACGTGAAAAATGAAATAAAAAGTTTCACCAATTGAAAAAAAAGATTAATATCAAATAAAATTGATTGACGTCATAGTAGTAATAAAACGGAAAGATTTCTTAATAATACAAGGAGTATGAGTATGTGTCTGTACACAAAACAGATTAATATCACGTCATTAGAGAATTAAAAAGAAAATCTGATTGTCATATCGGAAGTTCAACGGATTTTTCAAATGTTTCCGAATAATACAAAGCGAGTATCAATATGATTAATAAAGAATAGTAAATATATTATATAAATGCTGGACGATTACACCATGAAACATTAAAACATCACGAATTTACTGAATGGTGTATACACCATTCAGTAAATTTGGGATGGTTTATACTCACGTCTTTAATGTAGTAAATATATGAGTTCATGACAAAAACCCGATTACGGAAATATTCGCATATTTTAACATTTTGTAGGTGTACAACATGTTTAATTTTGAAATAAAGTTTTTTTTAAATATCGCATTTAGTCGGATATTATTATAACAGAATATAATAGCGGGCTTCGGCCGCTATCGGACTTGTTTCAGATATTCGAAAAAACGAGAAAAATAGACCGGTAAATTTTTACTTTATAAAAAACATGATTTTTTTTTTGGGGGGGGGGAGGGGGGGGATGGTTGCGAAATGAAATTTATTTGGATTTATTAAAGAAAGAAAGGATAAAGTGTTTTGAAAGGAATATTAAGCGAAACCCTTTGAGCGATCTTCGATCACACTTACCCACTTGCTTTTTAGCTACTGTCTAAAATATAACTTTTTATTTTTATTTTTAATTCTAAAAACGTAGTTTCAAGAAATTTTGATTATTTATTTATTTGATACATTAAATATTTGGTTGTTGGTCGTCATGGTCTCATAAAATATTTTTTGAAGAAATTGACTCGTGGATGTGAAAAGATTTAAGCCGCTTTATGCTATGTAAAATATCCTTTTACAAAGACGTAAGCTGAAGCCCCCCCCCCCCCCCAACCCCTTCAGAAGCTTCAGAAGTGTTCACTCAAAGTCAGGGCTTAATTTATAAGAAAAAAAAGTACCGGAGCCCTAATATTCTGCAGTACGAACACCCATAGTGTACATCCCCCCCCCCCCCCCCCAATCCGCCGTCACTCCAGTCTGCATATTTATATTTCATACATTATTTTCAAAATTTCAAGCATTGTTTTTTTTAGCAAAATAAAATTTTTAAACACAGCTATCTGCGCATACTTAGCTATCAACTATTTCACTTTTTAGTTATTACTACTTCCAAATAGAAACCTTTGCTTAATCTTAATGTTAATTAATCACAGAATTCTGCGATTAAATAAGCTCAGAGTTCGCAGCTATGCAGAATAGAAACAGACTATTTCTGTCTACTCTTTATTCTGATCAAAATAGCATTAAAATTTTAATATAAATAAAATTTTGAATTTAAGACACATTGAGCTTGAACCTCCCAAACCCGAAGATTGATATAAAAATCGAGCCTGCTTCATCTCCATCTTTTACGTGAGCGACAAGCGACACATTACGTTACTTATAAGTGTTTTGTTACAAAATAAGACAAAAGATTGTAGATGATTGGATAAGGAAAGGGTGATTTAGGATTATTTTTTCGGAAGTGTTATTGCCTTGGGCTCCGGAGCGCAGTGTTTATGAGCTCTGGTGAATTCTGACCAATATTTAAATATTTACTAAAAACAGAGAAGTACCGGAGCTGAGCTCGGTTTGCTCCGGCGCAAATTAAGTCCTGCTCAAAGTAAAAGTTAATCAAAAACCGATTTGAAGCTAGTTTTTTCACAATTTAAGCTTGGAGCCTATGTGTGGTTGAGGTGAGCAAGAGCGACAGTGAGCGCTTTCTTTTTTCAATAACATATACGTATATGTTTTTTATAGAAAGAATAATTGAATCTTTCAAATACGATTAGGAGAAATGAAGTAGTGGAAGTAACCTTGAAAAATTAAATGCAAGAAGGGAATGTACCCTCAAAGAATTTAATCACTTGGGACAGATACGCGCATGCGCTGGTGGGGGAAACGGTGCTTTTCCTCGAATGCTCATAAGAACGAAATGGCGAGGCGGGAGAAAGGGAACAATGGGTAGCCTGCCGTTCGAAGGGGAAATGAATGGGGGAAGACCGTCGACTCAGAAATGAAGGTTATATTAGAACAGAATAAACTGAATACATCGGAGAAAACATTCTGTTTGCTATAATGTTTAAAAAAGCATGGGTTATCAAAGTTATTATTAATGTATAAATTAATTCTTAATGTCGAGTTCGCCATAGGAATAACAGAATTTTATTTTGGGTGGAATAAAAGGAATTTTTGAAGATAATAAATAATTGTTGGTTGACAAGGTCCAATTTTCTTATGGGGTATATACACGGTATTAGGTGTCTTCCGAAAACATTTTAAGCTATACATTTAATTTCTATTAGAGATTAGACGAAACGTGATACTAAAGACCGATTCATTTGTCGAATTCGCCCGTGTGAATTTTGGAAGGGAGCTTTTGAAGTCACGTTGTCAGTAGTAGAACAAATAAACTGCACAGAACGACTACTATGAGATCTTTTATTCTTTAACCCTTGAGGGGCACCGGTATATAATATATACCACTTTTTAA
Organism: Maratus michaelseni; assembly: GCA_963931845.1. Lineage (NCBI taxonomy): Eukaryota > Metazoa > Arthropoda > Arachnida > Araneae > Salticidae > Maratus > Maratus michaelseni. The sequence goes on along the minus strand of OZ007589.1, from coordinate 157,855,274 downwards.
TATATAACTTTGCCACCCGTATTATTAAATAAAAATACTTAGTATTGTTTTTTGCAGATTGAGAAGGTAAAAATTCATTATTAAATATTACTGGTGTCGAAACATCGCATAATTTAGCATTTTTAGACCACGTGCTTGCCCTCCAAGGGGTTAAGAGATGATATGTGGGTCTAGATCAGTGGTTCCCAACCCTTCTTTTGGCCGCGCTCCACTTAAGTATCTTTAAAATCATGCCCCCCCCCCCCCCCAATCCCCTCTGTAATATACAATTCTTATCATATAAAAATTCTGTTCTGTCAGAAAAAGTGAACACACGAAAGAAACCTAAAAGAGCATTAACTATGAAAAGTCATATCACATTTTTTAACTTATCAAAGGGATACAATTTATGTTGCAAGTATGTTTTTAACACAACTCAGTGAATGCAATGAGGCCATACATCTTCATCTTCGCATTTACACCTAGAAATGTTTTATTGTTCTTTGGGAATTTATCCTCAGATACAAATACGTTACATAGTCTGCATTTTTATCGTCATGGAAAATTAATGACGAGACTCTCACATTTTGTATTACATTTGATGGCATTGATACATATTATAATTGATTTTAGTACATGATGCAGAACAGGTAAAACAAGTTGGAAATTATACGTCAAACGTGTCAAATGAGGTGCGTTCTTACACTGGTGTGCAAAACTTAAGCAACAAACACAAAATGCTATTTTTTGAACACGTGAGTACTCAAGAGGAAATTCTATAAAGAGCAAGTGTAGAAAAGAGGTACTACCCTAACAGCACGGCCAGTCGAGGTGAAGGCCCCTTGACGTAACACATGGTTAGAAGTGTCACAATCGCTACGGTGAATCAAAATATGGGATATTTCACTGTCTCATTATTACTCTCAAATGATTGTTAACACTGAAAAGTCACTGTGACTGTCGCTTTGTGATGGGTCACCAGGTGACATTACAATGAAGTCACCTTGTGATTCTCAAGTCACTGTCAGTTGAAGATTGAACTTTGAAATTATTGTGAGCATTGCATTGTGATGAGTCGCCAAATAATGTCACAATAAAGTCGCATGATGACTTTCTGGTGATCGACACTCTATTGTGAAGTCATCGTTGCACTCCTTTGTGAAAAATCACCAGATGATTTCATTTTCTGTCACTTGGGAACTCGTCACAGAACAGCTATCCTGATGACTTTACAATGGAGTGTCAAAATGACAGTCACATGAGAGTCACAAGGTGACTTCATTGTAAAGTCACCTGGTGAGACGTCAAAAAGAAGCAGTCATGGTGACTGTTCAGTGGAGTGACCAAATGAGAGTAAAAATGAGACGAATGAAAGATATCACATTTCTGTTCATTGTAGTGACTGTGATAATTATGACCATTTGTGATGTCAAGAAGACTTCATTCACATCGACTGTCTGTGCTGTTAGGGTAGAACCTATTTTCTATACTTGCTGTTTATAGAATTTCCTTCTGAGTACTCACGTATTCAGAAATTAACATTTTGTGTTTTGTTGCTTAAGTTTTGCACACTAGTGTATTATAACTAATTTTATAAATATTCAGATCTTGATGCAATAGCTGTTGCACTCTTATGCAAAAGTGCATGAATACAAAATTTATTTTATTTGCGGATTTTCATAATATAGAAATTAATTTTATTTTATGAAATTAAGTTTCAATACTCTATTACAAACAATTAATTACAATTCTGTTACATTAAAATTATGCTATGCGCCAATATCCAATACAAGACAATGTAAAAAAAAAATTACTGGGAAACTTAAGCCTAGCTTTGAAAATTTCAGAATTTGAAATCCATATTTAGACTCTTTTTCCATTTAATATCTATTTCTCCGGAAACGTCTATCCAAAAACTGTCGATAGATTATATGATTGCTATAATTAAACAATTTTATTATAAAAAATTCCGTTTTTAAATTCAGTAATACGGAAATAATATGACTCCATCGTAAATATGACGTAATTATCATGGCAACCTAGAAATATTACCTATGATGGGATATCATTGAATTAATTACGTATAATAAGATTTAATAGAATGATGAAAACTTTTATTAATATTTTTTAAAGTTTTCATTCGATTTTCGTAAAATTTGAAATGACTCGACAAAATTCTGCAACGATTATATATATTAAATTTCAAACCATTATTCGGTTGGTTACGACGACTATAGGCGCTATGTATTTATATAATTACGAACGCACCTAAAGTTAACTCCGCAATAACATAATTCACAAGTATCATTTCTGGATTCTCACCTTTACTAATTTTAAGTACTACTTTTCTTACCCTCATAAACGTGCATCTCTGTTATCGTCATTTGGCCACCATTTATTATCTAATTTTTAATTTTAAAATGCATATGTCATAATCTACATCTGTGTATGTGATGCGCACAAGGACCATAAGAAGTTTACTCTTTATTTATTTTCTTCTATGGTGCTCATTTGGGGATTTATAAATTTTATAAAAATAGAACATCGTTCAGCTATTTCAAACATTTTTTAGGTTAAATATATTCAACATAGTCAATTTTAGAATATCCTTTTCCCAAGATTTCATGCATTATAAAATTTTATTTTGAAACCATATAAATCTAATTTTTTCAATTCACAAAAATGCCACGAATCACTTCAAAGAACATAAAATTTGATGTTACAATAATGTTCCCTATTTCAGGACAGGGGCTTAGGCAATGGTGAGGGGTTCATAGGGCTCAAGCCCTCCCCTTTTAAAATCAAGATCATTTTTTAACCTAAAATTTACATAAGCCATTTCAAAGACTATTATTTTCTATTGTTACCTACCAAATTATTAATTTCTTATTTTGAAATTAATAAAAATATGCATTCTGTATGAACTATATATTAATAGTTAATTTGAACGATTAATTATATTATTCTTATAAATATTGAACCAATTTTAATAACGCTAATTGTTATGATTGTTTGAAAATAAGTATTTGAGCCCCTGACATAATATTTTAATTGCCATGCCTCTGTTTCAATTTTAAAGAGTACTTGATGATAGTTAATGAATGTTTAATTTTTAAAACCAAATTACTTAAAAAGTACAAATTAACTAGATAATTTCGCTTCCAGCTTACTATCCCTTTCATTAATATGAACTATTCCTTTCTTACAAAATTCACCGTTTTTCTCATTATCTTATTCTATATAATTGGTAATATATATACAAATCAAATTACAGTTTTTAAACTATTACATACTTATACATATAAAGAAAGAAAAAATAAAAACATAATTGCTTTATTAATTTATGTTAATTTCATAATATGAAATTCATATTCGAAAAAAATGTGTATTGTATTGTAATAAAATATGAAAATTTTAAGAGAAATCGATTTCTATAAGCTTTAAGTATGAGAATCCAAAATTTCCGCTCGTTTCAAGTAGATTTTGAGTTACGCTTTAAAAATTACCCGCATTGTAATTATTAACAAGTTGGAAATTGTACGTCAAACGTGAAAAATGAGGTGCGTTCGTACTGTTATTATTTCAGTGAAATGATTTATTTCTCTGGAAAAATCTACCCCCCCCCACCCCCCCACCCCCCCCCAAAAAAAAATAAAAAAATAAAATAAAAATAAAAATAAAAAATAAAATAAAAATAATAACTGGCGTTAGATTAATATGATTGCTATTATTAACCAATTTTAGCATACAGATTCGGTTTTTTAATTCAGTAATACGGAAATAATACGACTCCATCTTAAATAGGACGTAATCCCCATATGGCAACCTAGAATCACTCCCTATCATGGGATATCATTGAATTAATTACGTATGATAGGATTTAATAGAATGAAGAATGTGACTATAACTTGGTCATAGAGGTTATAAAATGTCACATACATCATATATGACAATAACGTCATACATGTCAGATAACTTGGCGATACATCTCAGTCGCTTGGCGATTAATCCTCGGAAACTGCTATGAGGAAGTACCGATTTTTAAAATTCAAATTACTTAATAAATATTTTTATTAATTTTTATAAAATTTATAATAATAAATTTAAAGATATTTTTGCTAATATATTTTTAAATTTAGATGAAATGTTCATAAAATTTGAAATGACTCGACAAATTCTGCAACGAGTATATATATTACATTTCAAACAATTCGATTGGGTAGTTTTTGCGCTGTTATATGCGGGCGGGCGGACGGACGGACCAGACGACGACTACACTGAAAAAGAAAGAAAAAATCTGTTGATTTTACGGTATTATACTGGCATCCCGCTGCCAGTATTATTCTGTAAAATTAACAGTAATAAACAGTAAAATAAGCAGTAATACGCTGCCGCGGATGCGCGGCAGCGTATTACTGCTTATTCATATAATTACGAACGTACCTAAAAATGAATTTGACACCAGGACTTCAAAACTTAATATCTGCTTAATTCCTAAACATTTTTATCGAAATAGTTCCTATTTGGTATCTAAAGGTAAAATTTATATAAGAATCCAAGTATAATGTCAGAATTAGTTGTTCCTATTGAAAATTTCAAAATTTGTTCCAATTTCTATATGGAGACAGCATCCTAAGCCCCCCTTTTTTAACATAAATTTAAAGAGAACATACTTACCAATCTAATGACTATGTTCGCTTTTCTGTGCATCTATTTGGCCATAAAATAACATAAGTAGAGATCGTTTTTTTTTTCTTTTGACCGGCTGCACATGTTGCATTGTTATGTTAATTTCTAATATTTAAGCTTATTGTTTTCACACATAAAATATAGTAATTTAGTAATGAAGTGCATTGCTCTTGTTAAAAACATTATTATAGCACGCATATTTACACACAAATAAGAGGGAGGGAGGGGGGGGGGTCATTTTGAAGGGATAACTTTCATAAGGTGAACAGATTGTTCAACTATGTGACAGGCACAAAAGTAGAACCGACATTAGCACATAGCCGCGATTTTATTTATTGTTTATGGAGAAAAAAAAAGACCCACGTCGCACGACATATTTCTCCATTGTAACGTGTATTTTATATAAGCTATTACAAAAAAAGAAAAAAAAACTGTTATTTTCTCCTTCCCCATGAACTATGTGGAGCAAATTTTTCGAAACGTGTGCCTTTTTCTGTGCTCTCATGATGTTAGCCTTTAAGAGGCCGCTTCACTGAAACTTCCCGATTGCAAAATCCTATGTTAACTTATGAAAAAACTGCGAAGCTCGATTACTCATTAACTAATATAATTATTAAAATACTATTTCCATCATCAGAAAGTAGACGTCAGATACCAACGTTGTGAGTTTTAAAAAATGGTATCTTTAACCCCTTGGGGACGAGCGACACGTATACGTGACGCATAAGATGCTCAGAATCCTCGATTATTCCCACCAGTTACTTTTTAACACTTTCCAACCTATAGTTGAAAAGTGTTTATGACTTCGGTTTGTCTGGCCGTATGGCCGTCTGCCGTCTGGCCGTGCTCTAACTCCCGTAAATATGCTCGGATTGCTCTGCAATTTTTATATGGCATTGTCGTTATCTATAGCATGTTCCTTATTTCAACGGAAGTGTGTAGTACTCATAGTTTTTTTACAGGGACACTCAAAGAATTCCGTTACATTGCGGTCTATGGGGAAAAATCATTTGCGGTTTATTTAAATAATGTTTCACTATTTCAAACGCATTAAAATTTATATATATCACTAAGGTGCATTACAAGAAGCTTAATATGGAATAGGGTGTGCATAGCACTTATAGTTACTTTACAGGGAGAGTCAAAAGAATTCCGTTACATTACGTCTAATGGAGAAAAATCGTCTGCGGTTTATTTAAATAATGTTTCACTATTTTAAATGCATTGAAATGTATATACAGTGTCTCACATAAGTGATGGGACACTTGTGCTTTACAAAAGGAAACTAATCAAATAAATTAAAAAAACATGTACACATTTTTTTTGTGGGTGTGTTTCATACTTAAATTTAGTAAAGATTATTACATAACATACATTTTGTCAAAATATTAAAATATTAATTTAATAAAAATACAAATGTTTAGAACGGAGCAAAAAATAGCTCACATAAGTGATGGGACACCATTATATATGCAACAAAAATCGTCTGAAATAAGCAATAAAAATATTTTTTGGGGTTTTATTTTTACTTAAAAGCAATTGGCAATAATTTATAAAATCGTCTGCAGTATTTCTCTCCAGTTTGTTTTGGAATTTTTGTGTTTTTTAGCTCTGTGTAGTCATGAATGCTAAACGAAAAGAAACTTCGCCTGAAATTCGAAAATTAGTTATTAATTTGCATATTGAACGTGGAAAATCTATTAGAAAAATTGCTGAAACAGTTAACTTGAGTCGTTCAACAGTTTTCAATATCATTAAACGATATAAAAAGAATCATATGATTCAGGATAAAAGAAGACCTGGCTGACCATCAAAGCTATCCAATGGAATAAAGCGAATTATCGTTCGAAATATTAAAAAAAATCCAAGAATTAGTGCTTCAAAAGTTGCTGCTGATTTACAAGCATTATATGGAATAATTGTTAATCCTGAAACTATTAGAAGGGTAATTCGATCTGCTGGATATCACGGTAGAGTAGCCAGGAAAAAATTCTTCGTAAGTGAAAAGAATAGAAAACTCAGACTAGCTTTCGCAAAATCCAACATAAATAAGAATTCTGATTACTGGAATAAAGTTATATTTGCTGATGAGAGTAAATTTAATATATTTGGTTCTGACGGTAGAATCTTGGTGTGGAGAAAACCCAGGGAAGAACTTCGCAAACAGAACTTGGTACCAACAGTAAAACATGGTGGAGGAGGAGTTATGGTATGGGGGTGTATGTCGTCCGCTGGAGTTGGTAATCTTGTTTTTATTGACAGTATAATGGATCAGTACAAGTATATTGATATTTTAAAGCAAAATTTGAAATCTTCAGCACGAAAATTGAACCTTCATAACGATTTTAAATTCTACCAGGACAATGACCCCAAGCACACTGCTCTGAACGTTAGACTCTGGCTGCTATATAACTGTCCTGAAATAATAAAAACACCACCACAATCTCCAGACTTAAATACCATAGAGAATATTTGGCAAGAATTGGAATCAAGAATTCGCAAACACACCATTTCTTCAAAACAACAACTAAAATCGGTGCTTCAAGAAGAATGGGGTAAAATCACTCCAGAAATCACAAAAAAAATAGTCGAATCCATCCCAAAAAGATTAAATCATCTTTTAAAAGTAAAAGGAAATCCAACAAAATATTAAAACCTTTTAAAAAGTAAAATTTTTGGATAAATATTTGATGGAAAAGTAAGTGTCCCATCACTTATGTGAGCCATTTTTTGCTCCGTTCTGAACAATTGTATTTTTACTAAATTAATATTTTAATATTTTGACAAAATGTATGTTATGTAATAATTGTTACTAACTTTAAATATGAAACACACCCAAAAAATTTTTGCACATGTTTGTTTATTTATTTTATTGCAGTTTCTTTTTATAAAGCACAAGTGTCCCATCACTTTTGTGAGACACTGTATATCACTAAGGTGCATTACAAGAGGCTTACTACAGAATATTGTGTGTATAGCTGTCATCGTTCATTTACAGGGACACGCAAAAGAATTCTCTACTGTCTGTTAACAATAATTTCTGGAAGTGCGTTTTAAGTTACTGAACGCGATTTCAATTTTAACTCGTTTTTTGTCTATTACGTGGTGTATATAAATTCTGTAGATCCTATACAGGGAAGCACAAAAGTTTGCGGACACATTTCCGTTTATTGACAGAAACTCCAGACGGAGAATTTTAAACTGTGCTACGCGTTTCCTAACTGAACTAAAATTTAGCATCCTATGTAGTATATATACAAATCGATCGATCCTACACAGGGCTGAATAAAAGTATTCGGATATTTTTCTGAATATTGTATATGTTGGAAATTCCTGAAATTATGTTTTTAAATATGTTATGCGTTTTCCAAATTGTTTACTTAGATGTTATCTTTCAGCTTATTAAACGGTAATGATTTGTAAAATTATTTTGGAAGCGTTGGAAAGTGTTACATAATCTATGCTTGACGCATGATTTTTCGTTCTTGTTATTGTAAGCTTTGCTTTATTTAATGATAGCATTTCTGCGGTTCAATTAGGCGATAATTTCTGTTTTGAAAAACCGGTGTTAAAAGATTAAAAATTCTGTAAAGGACGCTTGTCGCGAAGGGGTTAAATTATAAATATTTAAAAAATCCATATTAACTTTGCAATTTTTACTTGATGAAAGTTTAACCTCTTCTTAAAAATACTTAAAATTTACGTAGACAATTTTTAATAACGCACAACGTCAGCATCTGATGTCTATTTTCTGATGGGGAAAACAGTATTTTAATAATTATATTAGTTAATGAGTAATCGAGTTTCGCAGTTTTCCCATATGTTAACATGGGGATTTCGCGGTCGGGGAGTTTCAGTAAACCGCTATTTTTTTCCCCCTGTTTAACCCTTAATTGCTGTGACAAAAATTATTGCTTAGCTACTGTAAATGCACTGCAAAAAAAAAAAAAAAAAAAAAAAAAACTGTTTATTTTACAGTAATGCGCGGCAGAGTATTACTGCTTATTTTACTGTTTATTACTGTTAATTTTACGGTATAATAATGGCAGCTGGGGTACCAGTATTATACTGTAAAATCAACAGTTTTTTTTTTATTTTCAGTGTGGTGTCTGAACCGCTTGATCGAAAGATGAATAAAAGGTTCAATTAACTCATAGGATTCTGTTTCTGTACTAATTTTTACTATTATAATTAAAATTCACCTATTCAGAAGTCACTAGCGATATCACTAAGGCTCCAAACGACACAAAATATTCCAAAGAATCTATAGTTAAAGAAACTGAAAATTAAAAGTTAAATTGTGAAAACAGAAAAAAGCAGCAGACTGCTATAACGGCAGTTATGGGTAACTTGTATAAGTTTTAGTTTAGTTTAACTACAGATACTAGAAAAATTTTGTTTCGTTTGAAGCCTTATTACTATCACCAGAGACTTCTGAATAGGTGGATTTTAATTATAATAATCCTGCATATAAATATTGGTACAGAAACAGTACCCTATGAGTTAATCGAGTCTTTTATTCGTCTTTCGATCAAGCGGTCTCAGACACCACTCACAGTAAGCTATGGGACTCTGTGACAGTAGTTAAGGGTTAAGAACTTTCCTCCTTATGAAGTTTATTTTGTGCCAGTTTTATATTACTTATTTTGCTCTATTCCAGTTGATTTTGAGTTCGTAAAATGTATAGTTTTTAATGACAAATCTCAACTGAGTTTAATTACACTGCAAAAAATAATTGTTGATTTTGCAGTAAAACTGGAACAAAGCTGCCGTAGCGTATTACTGCTTGCACGGCAGCGTATTACTGCTTATTTTACTGTTTAATACTGTTAATTTTACGGTATAATACTGGCAGCTGGGTTCCAGTTTTATACTGTAAAATCAACAATTATTTTTTGCAGTGTACGTATTTACTTTTAAGGTGCTCGCAAAGGAAGTCAGGGGCAGCTCATTGCCCTTCCCTGGAATTTGAAATTTAATTGATTAAATATTCTTTTATTGTGATGTTTTTGAGAGAAAAAAAAAGAAAAAGTAAAATTGATTTTCTCCAAGTAACTAAAAATAATTAAGCACTAAGAGAACGGAGAACTAAGAATTTTTCGTCAGAAGGCTCTGACATCCCGACAGAGCCGTCTAACATTCCCTGGAGTTTGAAATTTAATTGACTAAATATTCTTTTATTGTGATGATTTTAAGAAAAAAAAAGAAACAGCAAAATTGATTCTTTCCAAGTAACTAGAAATAATTAAGCACAAAGAGAACGGAGAACTAAAAAATTTTTTCGTCAGAAGGCTCTGACATCCTGAACCCCCGTGAAATCAATTTTTAGTTCTATTATTATTTTTACGTCCATGTGTTTAAAATTTATATTAGACGAAGGGTTCAGCGGGCAGATGCTTTCCTGACGAAAAAAAAAAAAAAATACTGTTTCAGTTCTACAGTTTAAAAAATGCTATTAAAAATTTTATTTTTTTATTTTTAATGTTTCTTAATATTTAAATGTCTGAATTGCTTTTTATGTTGATATGTTTAAAAAATTCTCTTGCACGGGACATTTTGACAAAAAAATAGTTTAGCTTATTTTATATTTACCGAATTTCATTTTAAGAACATTCGTCCTGAGTTGCCGATCACATCCACATCTGTGTTCAAAAATCTTACCCCTCCCTGGATTTCGTTCTGTCGGAGCCCATGTATACTTTTAAATAAATGAACGAATTATTTGAATCAAATCAAGCGATCTAGTGTGGATGAATTTCCTAACAAGCAATTATTTAACGTGGTTCGAATTGTGGCGGAGATGCACAGTCGTATTTTCTTAATCTATAAACTGCTATCGGTTAAGTGGCTTTAGATCAACATCGTGAGATATGTGATACCGATAAAACAAAATATTGTGCAATACTGTTTTCTTCTCTTTTCCACGTCATTTTAAATTACTGGAAAATATTCTTTATGATAATAAACTATCAAATGTCTGCAATTCTTTTAATAATAGACAAAATTCTGAATTAGTGATATAACTCAGTCAGACCGTTAAAACAATATCTCATATTGTTCCATTCACCATCTGATTGACCTATAGAACAGTTAAATGATCTTATAATGACCGATTAAACAATATCTTATACTGTTATTGTTATTTTGTTCAAACATGTTTTTCGTTTAGCTTTATTCTAAAACTTTTAGTTTTCAGGACATACATTAAAAGATAATAAGAAATAAAATAGAATAAATAATAATTTCAATTGTGTATCCATTGTGTCTTACTTCCAAATTTTATTCTTATGTTAAACGAGGCCTCAAATTTTCTAAAAGTCTAACATAATTCTATATAGTATCCTCTTTCATTAATTTTCTTCTACGTACTGCAAAAGACACACATTCTTTGCATAATAATATTTTCTTTAACTGCAGTATTAGTGTCAGTAAAATACTTTATTGATTTTTAACCGGGATTATAAAATGTATTTTATGAAAGTAGATCTAAATAATGTAAAGATTCCGTTGAAAGTTTGAAAGTGCATGTAATAGTAATAATATTTTTAAAAAAATACAATGCAGTGACCCCCCCCCCTCCACCCTGGAAGTTGAAAAAAAAAAAGATAACACATGAATCGATAAAGCGAAAAAATATGTGTAATAATGTAGGATTTTTATTTATAATCTTACAGTTGCGTAAATATTCACTTGACTTACGACAATAAATGACTGTATCGCTTCAATTTAATTTTAAACAATCTGTATTACTTACTGGAATAAACAATAAGATGATGAGATCACAATATTCCATATCTATCAATACCATACCATCTTCGTAAACACAAGTTAGAATTCTAATTTAAATCCTTTATTTGACATATCGAATTTCCTACCTTCATATTGTGTACAAAACTATGAAACAACTATTTTCTCTCACTTTCTGTTTCAGAGATTTACCTTTCACGAGCCTCATTATGCTTTCACCAAATTCAAAATTCTTTTAACTGTTATTCCGACTCAAAATATATTTTTATTAGGATCTTGATTAAAACTATTACGGGAAATAAGCTTTTTCTCTAGCTATTCTTACAATCCAATTTCAAATAACTAATAACTTAATTCAACTTGAGTTCAAATAATATAATTCAAGTCATCCTTTTTATTTGCATTGGTTCGAAATATCTCCTGATTTAGATCTTTCTATCAAAATCCCGGCACCCGAGCCCCCATAATTTGTAGGATTTTTATTTATAATGTTAAAATTGCATACATATTCACTTGACTTACGACTATAAATGACCGTATTGCTTTAATTTAAATTTAAACAACCTTTATTACTTACTCAAATAAACAATATGATGATGAGACCACAATGCTTTATACCTATAAATACCATAACATCTTCGTAAACATAAGTAAGAATTCACCTAGAATTCTAATTTAAATCCTTTATGTGACATATCGGATTTCCAACTTTCATGATGGGGTATAAAACTATGGAACAACTATTTTCTCTCGCTTTCTATTTCAGATTTACCTTTCACGAGCCTCATAATAATCTTGCAATATCGTGTAGCTATTAATTAAAACCTTGAGTCTGTTATCTTGTATTGTTGTGGATGTTAAATTACAGATGGGTATTATTTATTATTTCAATCCCACAATAATATAAAACATGTGTATTTCTGAAATTTTACTCCAAAGAATCTTATTGAAAGCTATAGTTTTCACCAATTCCAGTATAAGCGATAATTAAAATACAATTATAGTTAAGTACGTTGAAAATTATGCACTTAGAACGAATACAAATGGTTATACTAATATAAACACTTACGTAAGATAATGCCTTTTAAACTTGTGTACTAAATTATATCGTTTTAAAATTATTAATCCTTGCGTTTGATGCTTCAGAGTCTTTAAGTTTCTATACAGTGTTCCAAGGCTTTCTTTTAAATTTGCAATGTTTATAAACAGCTCAAACCTAGTAAATAAATTTAATAAAACATTTTCCAGCGCTTTCCACGCGACATTTTCATCGGCACCGACAAAACTAAATTTAGATGGGAGAGTTTTGTGATAAGCCAGTAACTTATTGTAATAAATTTAGAGTAACAGTGAATGCAAAACCGAAAACAAGAAACACGCTTAATAAAAATGCGAAGTACTCTATCTCTATCGCCTGCAGCCCAATTACGAACGGTTAATTCATTTGCACTTAAAAAATATAAGTTTGTTTCCGGCTAAAATTCCATAAGGAAATTAAAACTTCGTCAATAAATGAAATGTAAAATAATAAAAAAAATATATATAAATAAAACACATATTTAAAAAACATGTAATCGAACTAATCGCTTAAACCATTGAAATTATCAAAATCAAAAAGGCTGCTGTAAGTAGCGAAATCTTTCACAATTTCTTCGGCTATTATATGCTAACATGCGGCTAATACGCAAGTATCGCTTTTAATTAATTTCAAAACTTTATTTGAATACATTATTGATATTTTTTTATATGAAATGGCTTTTTGGTGTTGTTAATATGGGCAATCTAAAAATATATAATTAAATATAAAAAATCTATTAGAGTTTTCAATTTAAAAAAAATGGTTTTCATCTATTTTCTGTAACTCGGGAAGGCCGGGTTAAATCACCTGGTTATAACGAGGGAAAAAAATATGAAAGGATTATATATATATATATATATATATATATATATATATATATTAATTTATTTAGTAATACAAATAAAATACGCCATCCAAGCCGAAAAAACGGAAAAAATAATTTATAATATTTTGTAATAAAAAACAAGGTTATAAAATTCTTATAAAATTATATTTTTATATGTCTCTTTAAGGGTACTCTCCCTCACGTGAAAACACCCACTCGCTAATGTTAATTCTATGGGGCATTATTTTTCTAATATTTCGTTTGCATTTCAATATTTTTAAACGATTTTTTTTTCATTGGACAGGTGAGATCAATCTCTATTTCCGGTGGAAATAGAAATTGATCTCACCTGTCCAATGCAGAAAAAAAAATTGTTTAAAAATATTGAAATGCAAAATGAGATATTAGAAAAATAATGCCTCATAAGATTAACATTAGCGAGCGGGTGTTTTCGCGTGAGTGGAGAGGACCCTTAATGTGCATTAATATTCAAAAAGATACACGAGCTTGATTTTTTTTTTTTTTTTTTTAATTAGAATATTTTCCTTGTCATATAAAATTTTCGGACTGGCATGCTCTTAAATAATTTTCCAACGATCATTTCTATCGCATTTTATACTGTAATCTCTTTCCTTCGGGAGAAATGATTTTTTTCTCAAAGAGTGAAATTTAACTCAAGATTTAAGACCGGAACGCGTGTAGGCAGACTGCGTGTTACTTTCCCAGATGTGTCAGCAGACGTGATGAAGAAAAGCTCCCGTAGTATTGTAGAGTGTCACTGAGCGATTCTGAATTCCGATGCATATCGAGTGTTCCCAAGTATTCCGCAAAGCAAACTTTACAGGGTGGCGGCAGGCGTCAAGGGGGATTTTAAAATAAGAATGCTCCCCCCCGCACAGACACACTCACACTTCTTTTTCAGCTTGAAAAGGTTAGAACTGTTCAGTCTCATTTATGTTACACAAAGGGTGGGGGAAATAAATAATAGCCACCGAATTTTCCCCCAAATTTGACAGAAAAAAACAACCCCTAAGACATATTAAAAAGTCATAAGCAAATGACATGTTAATAATAAGCGACAGGAACAAACCTTCTTATGCAATTTCGATCACAAATCGTTGGTTCCTGTCACGATATTAGCATTATGCGAATGACAATATTAACACGTTGTCTACCAGTAGTTTTTGAAATTAGCACTTTTTTTTTAATTCAAAATATCTACCAGAATTATGAATCGGTAATTTTCGTTTTATTTAATGACAAACAATCGAAGCAAAGTTTACCACTCAAAAATCCTGGTAAATCTTTTTAATAAAAAGAACGCGCTAAATTATACAAGAGTATATACTAGACACCTGTGACAGGTGTCGAATAATATACTCTTGTATAATTTAGCGCATTATTTTTATTTAAAATATTTACCAGGATTTTTGAGTGGTAAACTTTGCTTCGATTGTTTGTCATTAAATAAAACGAAAATTACCGATTCATAATTCTGGTAGATATTTTGAATTAAAAAAACGTGCTGATTTGAAACACTACCGGTAGGCAACGTGTTAATATTGTTATTTTCATAATGCTAACCTGTCAACAGTGTTAATATCGATCACAGATCACTGTATTAACTCTGAAAAATTCTATGTTGATTTGTTTGATTTTATTTTATAGAAAATAACTGTAAGGTTTGTTAGAATCCACTGAACTGAATTAAAAAATAGCACCATTGTTGTCGAAAATGCTTTCACTTTTTTTAACGGCATCCAGAAACAGTACATTGTGAAGTCGTGAATGAGTTTGTTCTTCCATAACAAATCTATGAATCATTTTCTGATAAAAAAATAAATTTAGTCACAATAAATAAGAAATAACCTATAAAATTTTATTTTATTAGCTTTATATTTGTTCATACGGCATTCTAAAAAAAGAGACGGAAAATTTAATATCGTGGTCGTTGACCTATTTTATTTGTGTTTGTTCTATATTTGTCTCAGAAATTATTTTCAGATGAGAATTATCGATTTGAAAAACTGAAAATTAATACCGAAGTGTTTTTCAAATCTTTCTATGTATACTTAAGTGTCTTAAACGCCTCTACTTTAAAAGACTAATTTAAATCTAATTTAAAAGTATTTTTTCTTATATCTATGACATCAGATATCTCTCAATTGAAATTTCATTAATGTTATTTTTGTTTGTACGGCAAATTTTTAAATAGAAATGTATTCCTATAACGTACCAAAAATATAAATAGATCCGGTTTAATTTAATTGCTGAATCGATTTTCAGTTTAAGGATATTATGATTTAGAACCCATCTAAAATAGGTAATATTACACTGGAAAAAAAAGTGTTGATTTTAGAGTATAATACTGGCACCCCAGCTGCCAGTATTATACCGTAAAATTAACAGTAATAAACAGTAAATTAAGCAGTAATACGCTAACCCAACTGCTAGTATTATACCGTAAAATTAACAGTAATAAACAGAAAAATAAGCAGTAATACGCTACTGCGCATGCACGGCAGCGTATTACTTCTTATTTTACTGTTTATTACTGTTAATTTTACGGTATAATACTGGCAGCTAGGATGCCAGTATTATACTGTAAAATCAACATATATATATTTTTTTTTTCCAGTGTATAATGATTCCCCTTTTGCATTATAAAAATTAGCATTGCTTAGAAATTCCCCCCAAATTATATGCATAGTCTATGTCCAATCAATTCGTTATCGCATTTATACACTGCAAAAAATAATTGTCGATTTTACAGTATAAAACTGGCACCCCAGCTGCCAATATTATACCGTAAAATTAACAGTATTACTGCTTATTTTACGGTTTAATACTGTTAATTTTACGGTATAATACTGGCAGCTGGGGTGCCAGTTTTATACTGTAAAATCAACAATTATTTTTTGCAGTGTATGACAGGTTATACTGATACTGTGCCACAGTTTTTATCAATGTTACACGAAATAATAATTGAAAAAAAAAAAAAAACTTTTTAAAAATTCGCATGGTGGATATTCATGAATTTCAATCCATGTTTTATGAATTAAATCTTATTTTGTTTATTTATATACTTATTTGCGACAGAATGCTTCCTGAACTTTCGATTGATACACAGATCAAACTGTTTAATAATTGGGGATTCTTTTTAAAATGAAAAAAAAATAATAATAATAAGGTATAAAAGTAAAAATAATATATATATATATATATATATATATTTTTTTTTTTTTTTTTTTTTTTTTAAGCAGGCCTCATGATCATGACTGCAATTCATGGTTTTTCCTAAATATTTCCGTTACAAGGGATTAATTTATAGTGGGTACCGAAGCCGATTATGGATGATTCAGCGCTCTTTTTTTTTTAAAACATTTAGTAGAAAGAGCGAGCTAGTGAATTTATTTTAAAAATATATAATTTTTGCTCTGTTTCCCTTTTAAGATATTTCGTCAGGGGAAAAACTATTTAAACTATCTTTTTAGGATTTCTAAATTGATTGCTCAACGTATAATCATAATTTAATTACTATGAAACTGTTAATTGATTAACAGTTGGGGTAATTGATTGGGGTGTTAACATTTTGTCAATGCTGCACCAATATTGGCAAGAAATATTTAGCCAACATAAATCCAATAAAACCAATATTGCCATTTCATTGGAAAAGAAGATAAATGCCTCGTTTTACACGTTTATATTTATGAAAGTCCGTTCATAGTTTTTAAGTTTTAAACTTAATTTTCTTTTTTTTTTCCTTCACAATATTTAAAAATTGTTCAGATGTTCAAATCCGATCTTTCTTATTCTTCAACAAATTATACAACAAATTGTTTAACTAAACGTATTGATTTTAAATATTTCCTGTAGCTTTGACTGCAACTGATAATTCAGCACTTTTTTTATTTTTAACAGTAGAAAGAGCGAACTAGTGAATTTATTTTAAAAATATATAATTTTTGCTCTGTTTCCTTTTAAGATATAGCGTCAGGGGGAAAAACATTATTTAAACTATCTTTTTAGGATTTCTAAATTGATTGCTCAACGTATACTCATAATATAAATACAATGAAACTATTAATTGGTTAAAGCGTAATTAAAATATATATATATTACACTCTTTACTTTTTTATTTATATTTTCGACTTTATAGTGTATAAAATATTGCATTGTTTCAGCTTTACAGCCACTTTGGCCTTATTTTAGAAAACTCGGTTTGGCGGATAATTAACTCCATTCTTTTGGTAACTCGTATACAGTTGCAACCATAAATAATATTTAGCGATTTATCACATGTGGCGGGCTAACATAAAAATTCCTCAAAAGTAAGTCATTAATTTATAATTGTTCTAAAATTATTTAAAATGTTGTATTGTCATCGGAAATACATCTTTGAACACAATTTGTATAATTCTAGCATATCAGGAAATGAGTTAAAAATCCATTACAAAATTCATATTTACACTGCCAAAAACAGTGTTAATTTTACAGTATAATACTAGCACCCCAGCTGCCAGTGTTATACCGTAAAATTAACAGTAAAATAAGCAGTAATACGCTACCGCGCATGCGCGGCAGCGTATTTGTTTATTTTACTGTTTATTACTGTTAATTTTACGGTATAATACTGGCAGCTGGGATGCTAGTATTTTACTGTAAAATCAACACTTTATTTTTTTTTTCCAGTGTACATACAAAAATCAAGTTGAGTTAAATAAAAGGGTGCAGAAAGAAAACTTTTTTCTATTTTATTGATACGCGCATAAAAGTCATTTTTAATTTCCTGCTAAAGTTTTAAAAAGTAAAGGAAATTCTTAGCTTTTATTTGGAAACATAAAATAAACTATCAGTTAAAGAAATAGATATTCTCTGGTTATCTTTTGTCATTTGGAGCGAACCGGAATTAAATTGTCTGCGGCGAAGATGCCTTATCTTTGGTTTGTTTATCTTTCTTCTAAACATTCCAGCTTAATATTATAGAATTTTGTATAAAAAACAATTTTATTCAAAGGAGAGTTTAAATGACCATGAAAATTCACAGAAGATTTTCTTTTTTTTTTTTTCATTTCTTACTTTATAACTTGGAAAAAAAAATTCTTTCTTTATAAATCTCAAGTACAATTTTTCACGATCAACATTATCTAATGATATTCGAAACTTAGCTGTCCTTGGGTCAAATCTGATACGTTATCTTATCACTTTTCTAAACAATTTTAGTTTATTATTAAAAAGCTCTTAATTAGAGAAAAAAAAATCTCGTAAATGCTTTATTAAAACACATCGCTCAAAAAACATTGACAACCTTAGAACAAATTGTTTAACTAAACACATTGATTTCAATTATTTCTTGTATCTTTGTCTGCAACTATTTCTCGATTAGAGCATTAGTGTTCAATGGAGTCTTCTACTTACCTTGGTAACAAAGAGCAATACTAGCTGTACTTTAGCTTGATATTGCTGTGAAACGTTGCTTCAATATTGGGGTGTTAACATTTTGTCAATGCTGCACCAATATTGGCAAGAAATATTTAGCCAATAAAACCAATATTGACATTTCATGGGAAAAGAAGATAAATGCCCCTTTTTACACGTTTATATTTATGAAAGTCTGTTCATAGTTTTCAAGTTTTAAACTTATTTTTCATTTCTTTTTTTCTTCACAATATTTAAAAATTGTTCAGAAGTTGAAATCCGACCTTTCTTATTATTCACTTTGATATGAAACAACATTGTCTTTGAAAATGCAATAATACCTATATTTTCTTGTGGGCGGGGGTAGGGGAGGTTAATACATAAGAAGTTTGTAACTCAGCTTTTAATTTATCTAAGTATATTTACACACTAGCAAAAGTCGTAACTTAGTTTTTGATTAATCTATATTTATATGTTAAGAAATAGTTGTTACTTAGTTTTTATTAATCTATATTTATGCAATATGAAACAATTGTAGCTCATTTTTTGATTAAATTATATTTATGCAATAGTATACAATAGCATATGAAAAGTGGTGATTCAGTTTTTGATAGAACTGTATTTATAAAATAGGCAACTATTGTAACTCAGATAGTGTTGTTTGTCATTAAACTGACCTTGACAACCAACAGAAAGCCGAAACTCAAATGTCGTTTATTATTTATTTATTTATTTACTTGTATTTGGACGGTTCCTTTCTCTCTTTTCAAAAAAAAATCTTCATACTCAACTACATCTAACCAGGAAATGCCCGTATCAAAAATGCTGGAATAAATATTTTTCTGCATTTTCATTACAGAATATTTTTTTCATCTCAAAAGCTGATTTGCTATATTTTAAAAATTAATTCTGAATGATTATGTCTGAAAATTTTTGTCACGTCTTGTTTTACAAACTACATATATTAATGTTGCTCTTGTATTTCAGATTCGAAATTCGCGTCTTTTACATGAAAATGCATAACCTTCTTAGACTGCCAAATGTTTCAAATTACAAAAGGCACATCGTCCAACTTGCATTTGTCACCAAACGCAACAGGTAAATAAGAATATTATTGCCATACATTTACATTTTAGCTTAACACTTAAGTGCATTGTTTTTGCTTTTTGGTCTTATTTAGTTTTGCTAAGTTATATCAAGTCCTTGAAATTATGCACCGTCAGATGAACCCTGATTAGCAGAAGAGCTAGTACCAGGTTCTGTTCTGTTTTTTTTTTTTTTTTCGTATTATTTATTATTTAAGAACATATAATAAGAACATATAATGAGACATACAATAAAACCTCCAAATTATTGTGGTCAAGTACTTCTTACATTGTTTACACACTGCATTTTAAGTACTAACGGAGGTTGACGAGATCGAACCATTCAACTGGTCAGTTGTACGCTCCATTTTATGCTTATCGCATATACCCAATGATAGGTAGATTCATCTGTAAATTAACTATTGTAAAGGTACTAGTGTTCAATAGGTTAAGCACCCAATCACACTATTTTGTTCACAGTGTTCTGATAGCCTGAATCAAAAATTACTATTTGTTTTCTTTTATCAACCAGAATCTCTTTTAACATGGCGTTAAAGAAAAGTACGGGAATATTGATTCAGTGCTGAAAAAATAAATTATTCAAAACTCTTTTTTTTTTTCCTTTTGCATCAGTAGATGACATTGTAAAAAAATGAAAGAGTAAGTAGTTGACTAGTTAGAAACCATGCTCAGATCCCAAACATGCTCAGATACAATAATCATCGAACTTAAAATAACAAATATTATCTTAAAACTAGTAGAAAACTACAAAACAAACAATTTAGCAAATTTTTATCTATTATTTTAACAACATTCGGAAGAGAAAATTTATTTTTCCGCAACCAAGTATGGAAATAAATTTGCCAGATATTCATAAAATATTACGGAGTTCATTATCCCGTTTCCAATTTTCCTATATATACACAGGATGAATACTTTGGGTAATATCTAATGTAATATTCTTATATTAAAAAAAAAAAAAAAAAAAAAAAAAAAAACTATGAATGGTGGACTGAATTACTAAGTTAAATACTGAAAAACATTACGAGATACGTGTTTTTGTAGTCGACATCCTCTGATACCTCAAATATTACACATATTCAGGATTTAAAAACTGTAGTTGATGTGCTAAATTGCAATTTGTAAATTGTTATATAATTACTGTTAATTTTAAGACTGAAAAAAAATCAAAATTCATCTCATCTTGTTTACTTTCATTTTATACGAAGGATTTTAAATGACTGACAAGAATTGCTATTTTTTTTCTTCTATACGTAATTTTCGCCAAACTAATGCAAGTAACAGTTCATTTTCATACAGAATGAACAGAACTTGTCATCAAAACTTGAAAATCTTCGGAAAAATGCTCTAAAATCTTATTATTTGTTTCAAATTCTCGAACTGTCGAACACTGATACAATGTTGACCACTGGTGCCTGTACACTACTAAAATTTCAAACCCTCACATGTTCAATTAATCTGAATTTTCAAAAATACGTAAAAACTATTCACAATTATATGGATTTGCTCAAAACTATTAATTTCTTATTCCTTTCAAACACAATTTTCGATCGTTTTCATAGTTTTTTTTTCTACAAAATAAAAGGATATGTTTACTATAAAAATATTAACACAACTCTGTTAAAAATAACATAAACTAAAATAATTGTGATTTTGTCATGTATTTCCCCAATTTCGGATGATCTTTAAAAAAAAAAAAAAAAACTTCTAGCGAATTTGGAAATAATTTCAACTAATACCTGCTAACGGAAATCGCACTCTGCTATTAAAGGAAATTTAAGTTTCAAAATTATCCCTATCAGAATATTGTATGTCTGACTAATAAAGGACACTTACAATTTCAGGCATTGACCCATACGTCACCAAAAGCACATCTAGAGCACTTTAATCAGGGTCTGATTATGACCTAGATATAGTAGGCACGTGCCGCCATATGTTGTGTATCCTTAGAGAGTTTTATTTAAAAAAGGCACATTTTTCTATCTATTTATAAGACATATAATAACAAAAAATGTTTAAACAGGAACAGCTTTAGTATTCGCAACGCCTTGAGCGATCTTTTTCTTTTTTTAAGCATCCCCATATGAATGATATCTTTAAAAAATAATAATGATTTTAAGCCTAATGTGCGTATTTTCTGCCCCTTACTCTTTAACACATTGATGGCCACCCAACCTTGCCCCGTCTAAAGCTGGCATTAGTTTTAAGAATATTTCAAGTAAAACTATTTGTACAGTCACTTTTTTAAAAAATCACTACGAAATGAAGAAACAAAATATCATTTGCAAATGCTTCTTGTTATGCAGAAGATTTTTTTTCCAAAATTTACTGAATTCAAATAGTAAATCTCGAGCAAAATCTTTTGTAGGAAAAGAAATACGTATAATGTGGTGTAAATTTAATATTTTTAGAATATTCCTTATTATCAGTTGGGAATATATGCTGCTTCCTACATAATTAAAGATAGTATACTGAATCATGGATAAATACTTTGATAAAATGTATTAATTTTTTATTTGAATTTAAAAAGTGTCTTTATTTTTCATTCGGAACTGAAGTTTTAAGTCTATTATGTTTTAAAATTTGGACTATTTTTCAAATACCGGCGGCAAAAATATGCTGAGGTTCATACTATTATACCAGATTACTTATATTCGTGGTTGAGGGCACCGAAGCACTTTAATCGGGCCCTGATTTTAATGTGAGCTTTTCAATTTGGCAAAGCTAGCTAGTTCGTAAAAGTTGCTCAGGGCTTTTTAGAAAGGGGCGAGAGGGGGGCAATAGGGAGAGACTCTATCCCCCACAGTTGATAAATTTCTTTAAACTTGACAAAAATACACCCTTAGTTGGCAAACTTGTTTAACATGTTTCGTTTTTTTCCTCAAAAACTTTACAGTAAAATCCATGAAAATGTAATTGCCAGGTAAAACATATTCAGTTCAAGGCAGTTTTTCGTCTTAACAGGTAAAATTGTATGATATTACTTCCGTTTGAACAGGTTTCTACTATAGACACGTTCCATTTTCAAAGGTTTTACTGTAATACATTTTTCGATTAAACAAACATAATTGGAAAACGCCGTTAATTTAATTGGCAATTTTAAAGCTCCCCCCCCACTCCCCAGTACTAGTTCGTAGCGATGGTTCTCGAGGTACCCTACAATTTGGATGAGGAGTTAGGGTGGATCTTAATGCTCTATAACCTTTTCTTACCTAGCCTTATTCACCTGGAAGGTTTCCTATTACAATATTTGAAGACACGAAATCACATTACTGAAAATGTAATACAACATTGGCAACCACCCAACCACGAACCTTGTTTGCTGTTTATTACATTTGTAAAAATAAATGTACCATGGACCTTTCGTTTGATTCTAATATTTGGTTAGAATTTCTTATCGCAAATTTCTCACGATACTATCGTGGAATACTGTGAGGAAGGGGTTTTATCTTGTGGATAAAAAATCCGAAATAATCTGGGGCAAAATTGTGATGGAATTCCTCTCTATACAACCATCCCGAATTTATTTACTATGTGTGAAAGGACCGACTCTCATTCCAAGCATATGACACTTTGAATTTCATCTCATAATTCAATGGACATTTTTTAAAAATTATGTAGTTGCATTTATCTCTTAAAAAATTACTAAAGTTAACTTACGTAAAAAAAGTAACTGTTGGTGGTAACTGGGGACATCATTCCAAAACTTTCTTAGGGTGGAAAGGAAGGGTGCTTGATGAATTTGTGCAAAGCTGAGAAGCAATAGATATACAATTTTATTCTCATATATGTTTTTAAAATTAGCCAAAGTACCCATTAATGACAGATGTGCTTCACTTTCAGAAGGCTGTCATAGCAAGGATTTAGCAAATATTATTGATAATTATTCATTTCTGGGCTTAAAGTGCTTTTTTTTAATGGTAATGTTTATATTTTAATCAAAACTGACAAGTTATTTTAGCTATTATGCAATTTCTGATGTTTTCCCCTTTAAATCTGATTTGTGATGATGATACACTCTGAGCTAAAAAATTCCTTGAGGATGAGGGGGTAACTGACCCCTAGCCTTCCCAAAATGGTACTCCTGGTAGTAACTCACAAGAAAAGTTCCTCTCTATTCTAAAAAAGAAAAAAAATGTAACTACCACTGTTGTCGCTGTCGTAATTAAATTTATTGTGACTGGGACTCTTTCCCGGCATATATTAAAAAAAAAAAATTGCATATAAACTGGTAGTTTTATAGAGGAATGTGTGATAATACACTGAAGCAGATAGTTTTTAAATCGAAGAATTATTTTAAGCGCTATTTAATGCTGAAATCGGTTAAAATAGTTCAATTAAAAAAGTTTTATAGGATCAAAAATTATGTATAGCATATTAATCATCTTTTCCAGGCACATACAGGACAAGATTGCGGTATGCAGTGTCCAATCATTTTTAAAATTTGTCTAATTTTCTAAGGGTTTTTTTTTTAATTCAAAATTTCATTATTTGAATAAAGATTTATTTCATATTTCGAACAAAGTCCATTTTCTTTCCTACTTGTCAGATTTTAAAAAGCCCAAAATAATAATATTTCCAAACATTTTACTTTGGAAAAATATATTTACACGTTAATATTAAAAGAGAAAAAAAAAACTTTAAAGTAATTAAATTATTACGCTCAAAAAGCATTAAACGGGGAAAATTGCGTCATATTTAAAACTTTACATTAAAAATGGTTTTCTTATAGTATCTAAATGGAAACTTTTCTTCTAGACGTTATCATAAAAGTCCGGAAGGCAACGATATTTTTTATTTATTTTTATTTAACCATTTTGTGCAAGTTGATTTTCAAATGTATTATAGATCATACTTAATAACGAAAATAGCCATCAGCTGTCACGACAGCAGTGGACGTGGCCTTCAGAACCGAAAAAGCTCCCAGTGAAAGGAAAATGAATGGCAACCCAGTTGCAGAAAATCGTCACTGGTCGTGATAATATCATTCAATCTTCCGTAATTGGGAAAACTTTTTTTTTTTACAACAGAGCAAATTAGCGTGTTTTTATAGCCTGTAGAGTCTAGACTGGGGTTTGTGAGAGTAGATTGTAGGAGGCAGAGCCCCCTAGTTCTTTAAAAAATTCTATTTCTCACGCATTGAAAATCAAATGTTTTAGTACATTCTGTTTATCTACATTCCTTGGTTATCTTCATTTGCCTTTAATATAAAAAATGTTTTTTATTTTAGTAACTTTTTTTTTTTAACAGCTAAATTTTGAAATACATATTTACTACTATGCAAATTCAATAAATTTTTCAATGAAATCGGACGATCTGACTTCAAAGACTCCCATTGTCAATTCCGTATTTTCGTCCTTCTCCTTTGCCATCTATTTTTTTTTCTTTTTTTTACAGAGTGATCATATGTATCAGACTCCGAGCCATCATAATGGATGGTCATCGTGGTCTGATCGAAGGTCACCACACAAATTCAGCATCATTAGATATCAATACTAGAAAACAATTCCAGTTCATTTTACAAGAGTCATCATTTTGAGAATATCGATAAACTGAATGAGCAAAAATGATGATATCTTAGAAAATACTCTTCAGGTGCACTCAACAAAAATTTAAAGAAAAAAATTAAACAGAAAAATTCCTGGTGATTTTGTTTTCATTATTTATCTACATATTGATTTTAAAATAAGCATTGTAATATGATATAGATGAAAAGGGGGAAAAAATGAAAGAAATGTTGTAAGATTTTTGCTGACGTGTAATGATTTCTTATAGACTGGAATTGCCTTACCTTATTGATTACCCGAAATTAGCGATGAATTGCGATAAAAAATAAGTGATAAATATTAAAAGTACTGTAATTTTACTAAGCTTTCCAAATATGTCAAACATGTAGATAAAAATTAATTTGTATCAATTTTCGACGTTGTTTAACTAAATGTTCAACCAATATTTTTGTCAGTTCCAAGGTCACAAACCTGAGAGATTGCTAGAGCTTTAGTTATGTCATTTTCATTTTCATGAAATAGAGGTCTGTAAAATGACAGCTATGAAAGAGTTCTACAACTGTGCGATGATGTTTTAAAATTTTTAACCATTGATATTATCACTGATCTGGAATTTTTTTTTCTTTCCTTGGAGAAATACTTTTGTAAGAAAGTTTCATCACTGAAGAGGCTCTAAAGTTTGATATTAATCAGCATTTTTTTTATCAGAAATATGCTATCATATTTGTATAAGGAGTGTTTGCCGCAAGTCGAATTTTTCGTATGTTGCAGCAAAGCACATAAATAAAAAAAATTGGAATGACTCCATTGGACTGTCCGAATGCTTTACGGATACTACGCGTTCAAATAAAAATAACATAAAATAACATAAAATAAATAGTAATATAAAAAGTTAAATCCCAATTTTACAAAGGTGAAAAGTTTCCACTGGTGAAAATGGTCCTATGTTCTAAAGAAAATGCACGCTTTCTTCCATTAGCTTTTTTTTTTTTTTTTTTTTTTTTTTTTTAATATGGCGTACTTTTCAATGAATTTTAATTCCGCCCTTATTGAGATTAAGGCTTGTAAATTAAATATTAAAATTGAATTTACATAGTCAGACTAATGGAAGTTTTAAGTTGTTTTAAATGTAGATATTTCGCCATTTATCCTAAAAAGATGTAGTACTTAAATTTCATACGCTTTTATCAGATTGACAAAACTTAGTATAATTTTTTTTTCTTTTTTTTCTTTTTTTTTCAAAAAAAAAAAAAAAAAAATGTTTTACTAAATTAAATCACGTTATGGTGAAACATGATTATTGTATCAACAAAAGATTAGCGTGATCATTAAAAATATTTAATTATATAATTGAATTAAAAAAGAATATGCTTATCGATTTTTTCTCGTCACAAAATGATTGAAAAATGGTTTAGATACAAAACACGTTGTCCGATTTGTACGAAAAATGAATACAGCTCTTGTGATTGTGGCCTAGAACCTCTTTTTGGTAACATTTGAGTCTTTAATAAATTCTCTTTGTTATGCATAATTAATATGTATGTATATTTAATATGCATAACATTTCGCCAAATGGGAGATCACTCGAAAATACAGTTTAGACGCTATCGTGTTCACTCTCTGTCTCTCACACACACAGTCATTATCGTAAAAACACCAAAAATGAGCTGTGGGTGCATAAAAACGTGATGAAATCCCAATATACACTGATACATATACACATACATACACTGCAAAAAATAATTGTTGATTTTGCAGTATAAAACTGGCACCCAGCTGCCAGTATTATACCGTAAAATTAACAGTATTAAACAGTAAAATAAGCAGTAATACACTGCCGTGCAAGCAGTAATACGCTACCGCGCACAATTATTTTTTGCAGTGTACAAAATCGTTTACAAAATAGCGAAAACGGATTCAAAGTATCTTAAAATATAAAGATACTTAGCAAAACCCACGGCTTTGCACGCATATGAAATATGCCAAGTGGTATTTGTGTGTCTATTTTTATTAGAGGAAATTATACTGCTACAGATAATAAAAAAATTATTATTTAGATTATAAAAAAACGTTATTAGACACATATTGAATAAACTTTATTCTTATACTGCATTAGGCGAACATGAGACTTAAAATAATGAGAAAATCAATTCAAAATAATTCGTAATTTAGAATGTATTTTAAAGGTTTTCCGATCATTTTATCTTTCATTTGAAATTTTGAATTTTTTAGAAACCGTTTAGAGAGCATTTACATCTTAAAAGTAACCCCATCCAAATTCGGAGCTTTTATTTATCTAATCTTCTATATCAACTATATCAAACAAATATCACAACTATATCACACAATTTTAGAACGTTTTTTGCTCCTGCATACTTTTAAATTTCGAAATTCTTAAAAACTGTTCAGTGGGTGCATTTACATCTCTAAAGTAACAACCATGTAAAATTTCAAGTTTCTATCCTTAAAAAATTCAGATAATTCATAGTTTAGAATTTTTTCGTTCATTTTCTGCTCATTTCACCGTTTTAAATTTCGAAATTTTTTAAGCCGTTCTTAGCTAACTTTTACATCTTAAAAGTTACCATCATTCCAAATTCCAGTCTTCTTTACCAAAACTGTATCACATAAATCGCATTTTTAGAACGTTTTTTGTTTCTGCACCCTTTTAAATTTTGAATTTTGTAAAAACTGTTCTGTACGAGCATTTACGTCTTAAAAATAACACACATGTCAAATTTCAAGTTTCTATCCCTAACAATTCTAAACGAATCGTAATTTAGAAAGTTTTCAGCTCATTTCACGCCCTTAAATTTCAAAATTTTAATAAACTGTTTATACCGAGAATCTGCGTCTTAAAAGTAACCATTATACTAAATTTTAAGTTCCTAACACTAAAAATTCCAACTAAATCGTAATTTAGAAAGCTTTTAGAACGTTTTCCGCTCATTTCACACCTTTAAATTTCGAATTTTTTTTTAGAAACCGTTCTTAGCGAGCATTTACATCATAAAAGTAACCACCATGTCCATTTCCAAATTTTCCATACCAACAATATCCCATAAAACACAATTTTCAGAACTTTTTTTGCTTCTGCATCCTTTTAAATTTCGAATTTTTAAAAAACTATTCTGGGCGAGCATTTACTTCTCCAAAGTAACAGCCATGCCAAATTTCATGTTTCTAGCCCTAACAGTTCTAAACAAATCGTAATTTAGAACGTTTTTAGAACGTTTTCCACTCATTTCACCACTTTTTAGAAACCGTTCACAGGAAGTATTGACATCTGAAATGTAATTACCACACCAAATTTCAAATTTCCACTCCGAACAATAGCACAGAAATCGCAATTTTAGAACGTTATTTTGATCTTACACCCCCTTGGGGTTTGTTGCAGCAGAATAATATATAGCCTATGTTGAAGCAGAGATGGTCACCCGCATTTTGCCACCATTATTTTTCAAATCAGTTCGGTCGTTCCAGAGATTACCCCCACAAACACACAAATGTTACTTCTTTGTAATATTAGTATAGATATCAAAATTTCTATAATAAGATTTTTATCATGATTACAATACTTTCTTTACACTATATGTGTTCGGAAAGTAATAAAACGAAAAGTGCCCAGTTAAACTGATGGCATTGAGCTCACAGGCTATTCACACTAATTGTACATTATACTCTTATTTCAAAGAATAATGACCCTCGAAAAATAAAGAAATGTATAATAAATTAAGGAAGGTATTAGTCCCTCGTTCCCCCTTTATACTTAACCAATGAATCCCCAAAACTAATCAGGGAAGCGACTTATCCCAATGAACATATATACAAAATTTGAAGCAAATCGGATAATTCTGCATGAAAACCCATTTATCTAAATTAAGGGGGGATTAGCCCCCATTCCTCCCTTTTTTACTTAGCCAAAGAACCCTCAAAACTAATCAGGGAGGCGCCTTATCACAATGAACCTATATACAAAATTTGAAGAAAATCGGATATTTCTATCAAGAGTTATCGCGTTACGTGCGTACATAGGTATGTACATACAGAACCTGCGGGCACATTAGCTCTCAGGCTTTGATAGCCTGTGAGCTAAAAAACAAAATTTCCATGTGTACTTATGAACCCAAAAATGACCCATTAATCGAAAGTTCTCGAACATGTGACCCAGCCCAATAGTCTTCTCGTGCCCGAAAATGGTAGGATACAAAATTTAGTCGAAATCGTTTGAACCATTTTTTAGGTACAATTAGCTTGACTCTGACCCATGGTGACCCAAAATGACCCACTAATCGAATTTTCTTGAACATGTGACCTAGCCCAATGGTTTTCTGGTGCCCCAAAACGGTAGGATACAAAATTTCGTCAAAATAGTTAGAGCCGTTTTTAAGAAAAAATTTGCATATATATATATATATATATATATATATATATATATATATATATATATACATATATATATATACATATATATATATATATATATATATATATATATATATATATATATATATATATATATATATATTATAAAGAAGTAACGATTGTTTTTTTGTTTGTTTATTTGTTTGTTTGTAGGGAATTTGTTTGTTTGTAGGTCTCTGGAACTACCTAAGCGATTTCAAAAGTGATGGTGGCAAATTGATGGTGACAATGCCTGCTCCAACATATGCTATGTTTTATGTTGGTTTCACTACCCCCAGGAGGGTGCAGGAGCGAAAAACGTTCTAAAAACATTCTAAATTACAATTTCAATGGAATCTCTGGAACTACAGAACCATTTTTAAAAGTGATGGTGGCAAATTGATGGTGACAGTCCTTGCTCCAACATTGGCTATATTTTATGTCGGTGCCACTACCCTCAGGGGGGTGCAGGAGTGAAAAGCGTTCTAAAATTTCGATTTTTTTTTTATACTGAAGGAGCTAGAAACATGAAATTTGGTATGGTAGTTTACTTATAAGATATAAATGCTCTCTAAGAACAAATTCTAAAAAAAATCGAAATTTAAAAGTGTAATATGAGTGAAAAGCGTTCTAAAAACATTCTAAATTACAATTTCTATGAAATCTCTGGAACTACAGAACCATTTTCAAAAGTGATGGTAGCAAATTGATGGTAACAGTCCCTGCTGTAACATAGGCTATAATTTATATAGGTGCCACTACTACAGGGGGGGGGGGGGGTGCAAAAGCGAAAAACGTTCTAAAATTTCGATTTTTTTTATACTGAAGGAACTAGAAACAGGAAATTTGGCCTGGTAGTTACTTATAAGATGTAAATGCTCTCTAAGAAAAGTTTCTAAAAAGTTCGTAATTTAAAAGGGTGAAATGTGCTAGATGTGTTAAAACATTCTAAATTACAATTTCTATGGAATCTTTGAAACTACCGAACCGATTTTAAACGTAATGCTCGCAAATTTATAGTGACAGTGTGCTCTAACACAGGTTATATTTTATGTCAGTGCCACTACCCTCAGGGGGTTGCAAGAGCGAATAACTTTCTAAAATTGCAATTTTTATTATACTGAAGAGATTAGAAACTTGAAATTGGGCAAGATAGTAACTTATAAATATACATGCTCTCTAAGAACAGTTTTTTAAAAATTCGAAATTTAAAAGAGTGATGTGAGAGAAAACTCTTCTAAAAACATTCTAAATTACGATTTCTGGAATTGTTAAGGACTGAAACTTGAAATTTAACATGGCTGATACTTTTTAAGACACAAGTGTACACACAGAACAGTTTTTTAAAATAATTAGAAATTTAAAAGTATGAAAGAGCAAAAAAAGTTCTAAATTACGATTTTTTTTTACTAACAGGGTTAAAAACTTCACATTTGGCATGGTGGTTACTTTTAAGATAGAAATGCTCACTAACAATGGTTTGTAAAGAACTTCAAAATTTCAAAGTGTAAAATGAGCGGAAAGCGTTTAAAAAGCGTTCTAAATTACAATTACTATCGAATTGTTAGGGACTTAAAATTTTATATGGCTGCTGATTTAGTCGCACAGAACAATTTGAAAAAAAATCGAAATTTAAAAGAGTGAAATGCGCGAGAAGCGTTCCCATCTCCCCGGAAATTCCGGACCCGAAGGCCAACAAAAATCAGGCCCTGGCACCGACTCTTTCATGGGACCCAAACTATCAGGATTTATATTACAAAATACTTTGGAATTTTTTCACACTTCCAACATAGTTGAAAAGTGTTTATGAATTCAGTTTGTCTGTCTGTCGTCTGTCCGTGCTCTAACTCGCGTAAATATACTCGGATTGTCATGAAATTGATATATGATATTGATGTTTACTATGCCTTGTTTGGTATTGGAAAGGAAGTGTGTAGCTTTTATGGTTCATTTACAGGGATACTCAAAAGAATTCCGAGGAGAAATGAGAGGAAAACGCTCTAAAAACGTTTTAAATTATGATTTATTTGAATTTTTAGGGCTAGAAACTTGAAATATGACATGGCTGTTATACTTTTAAGACATAAATATTCGCAACAGAACAATTTCTAAAAAAATTGAAATGTAAAAAGCTGCGGGAAAAAAAAGTTCTAGAATTGTGATTTCTGTGAAACTGCTGGCGCTAAACTTGAAATTTCGCATAGTGGTTACTTTTAATATGTAAGTGCTCTTTAAGAGCGATTTCTAAAAAATTCGAAATTTAAAAAGATGAAATGAGTGGAAAACGTTCTAAAAACCTTCTACATTACGAGTTATTTGGAATTGTTACATTGTAAAAAAAAATTCGGAACGTTTCAGGAAATTAGCCTGAAACATTTCGCATATTTTATCGGAATTTCGAATTTCTTTATGCTCCACGTCAATTATGGCAATAATTCGAGTAATGTTTTTGAGAGGTTTCAACTTTTCCATAAACTACATTCTGCGCATGCGTGCTTCATGTGTTATGTTCCATTAGCCATTTTGATAACTAAATAAATATAAAAAACAACTGCCTTAGGTACTTAGAGAAAAATGTAATCTGAACAAATGCCATTCTTTGTTTGGATATCAATCGATAAAGTAGGTTACCAATTTAAATCTTTTTATGCTTCACTATTTGAATTTGCATTTTATCTGTATTACGAAACTTTAAAAGTTTAATTGCTTAAATATGACACCGAATAAAAAAAGTATATTGATTATTGAAAATAGGAATGTTTCACTATACTTTGTTATGAAACGTAACAGCAAAAAGCCGTGGCATCCTAATGCCACCACTTTTTTCCGGAACCTTCCGGAAATTTTTTTACAATGTAGGGCTAGATACTTATGTATGATAAAACAAGATTCCACCCCCCCCCCCCCCCCAAAAAAAAAAAAAGAAAAGAAGAAAAAGAAAGAAAAAAGAAAAAAAATACAGTGCGCGAAATAATTATGGTCCTTTTGCTAATTTTAAGCAAACACAAAAAATATAATTACAATTTAATAAAGACATATGGAATATAAAAGATTATGTTCTATATTATGGTACAACGAACATTCAAATCGCGTATGTTAAAAAAATAGACTTATACAGGCTTTGTAAATGTTTAAATGATACATCAATTGTGAAATAATTATATTGTTTAAACTCTTTTAACTTAATGCCCCTTATATTAATTGTTGAAACAAGAAATCGTTAATATTTGTTCCGCCTGCCTTTAGCATTGTAGCAAACTTTCATATAAATCTTGAATATATTTCATATCAATAGAATTCCTGAATAATAGAATTCCTGAAGAATAATAGAATTCCTGAAGAATAATAGAATTCCTGAAGAATAATAGAATTCCTGAAGAATAATAGAATTCCTGAAGAATAGCTGTTTTCAAATTATCCTTACAAAATGTCGGCCATTTGCTTAAACTTTTCTTGCCATTATATACCAAACATTCTCTATTATATTCAAATCAGGCGATTTGGTTGACCAAGGTTTTAGCACTAGATTAATTTTAACACAATTATTCAAATTGGTAAAGAAATCATACGAGTTGTAATTTTCCAACTGGACGAAAAATGTCCGGGCCAGGATTCGAACCTGGGATCTTTAGGCTGAAGCTGCCACGCTCTACCAACTGAGCTATCCCGGTCGAATCTGGAGGGCATAATTCATCCAGTTAACCTTACGATTTCAGACTTTACGACTCCAGATTCGACCGGGATAGCTCAGTTGGTAGAGCGTGGCAGCTTCAGCCTAAAGATCCCAGATTCGAATCCTGGCCCGGACATTTTTCGTCCAGTTGGAAAATTACAACTCGTATGATTTCTTTACCAATTTGAATAAATGTGTTAAAATTAATCTAGTGTAATCACGTATCCAGCGTTTACTGGAGTTCCATTACCTGCGATTTATTCTGTTGAGCTGATTAAAATATGAGACCAGATGCTATGATCAATAAGGTTTACTGGATGATTATGCCCTCCAGATTCGACCGGGATAGCTCAGTTGCTAGAGCGTGGCAGCTTCAGCCTAAAGATCGCAGGTTCGAATCCTGGCCCGGACATTTTTCGTCCAGTTGGAAAATTACAACTCGTACAAGGTTTTAGCAGTTTCATTTTTTCCGACTTGAACCTCTTCTTTAACCAATCTTAGACCTCTTTGACGCATGAATTTCGCAGTTGTTCTGCTGAAAAAACCAATATCTTTCTGTCATTTGCAGTCCATTTCGAGGAAAGTGCATACTTAGCATGTTCAGGTAATCAGAACAGTTGATTTTTCCGTGTAGGAATTCAATTTTGCTTTTCTTTTACCATCTTATTGCGCCCCATATCATTATCGAACCCCCTTCTTGTTGTCTAGCGGAAAACACTAAAGGCTCTTTTTATTATCCTTCCAATAGCTGTGCATACCATCTGTACTATCCAGATTAAAGTTTTTCTCATAAAAGAAAATAACATTTTGCCATTCAATGCTCCAACTCATATGGCTGCGAGCGAATAGTTTCCGATTAGCTTCATGAATTGAAGACAGCATTGGTTTTCTTTCTGGAGCTTCCTTGAGATAAGTCCAAATTTATTCAGCAACTGTTGTTTTCGACGAGCAGTAACTGGCAAATTTAATTCATCTCGTAAATGTCGAGCTGTTACAAATTTATTTGATGTTTTACACCTCAGAAGACGGACTTCCTTATTCGTACCTGAGGGTTGTCTGCCCGTGCACTTCTTCTTTCCATACCCTGATGGATCTTACCTTGATGGTTCGATAATTTCGGACGCCTTTTGGACTTCTGTCAATAGCTCGGGCAATATCTGTCGAATTCATATTCATTTGTGTTTTTAAAACATCAATTTTACTCCGTTCGATATCAGGAAGTCGTGATTCAGATGACATATTATTTTTTTAATCTAACACTTTAAAAAAATTATTTAGTTAATTTTCCATTTAAACTGTTGTTACAAATTAAAACAAAAATGCTTCTGCTAAGCTACACGCATAGAGATGAACTTTCGATTGAATGAGGCCATAATTTCTTCTCTTCTGAAATCCAGATTTCACTGATACGCTTTCACAGCGCATGCCCACACGTACTTCTACAACCACCAACGAATGCCTGTTTACTTTGCATGTTACAACGGAGGAAATATCACAAGATTTTTCTTATCATTATCAGCTAAAATTGTGAGAGGCCATAATTATTTCGTGCGCTGTAATCCACAGACCTCATGCAATTTAAATGCAGCACAACGTGCTGTTACGCAGCTAGTTAAGTAATAAATTTCTAATATAACTTAGATTTTGAGCATTAACATACTCTATGGTATAACTTTCTGTAGTTGAAT
This sequence comes from Maratus michaelseni, assembly GCA_963931845.1. Taxonomy (NCBI): domain Eukaryota; kingdom Metazoa; phylum Arthropoda; class Arachnida; order Araneae; family Salticidae; genus Maratus; species Maratus michaelseni. Next base: position 157,820,159 of record OZ007589.1, on the reverse strand, counting down.
GCATCTTAAAGAGTAAATAAATATGCAAAAGTTAATGTGTAAGGTTCCATTCAAAAAAATACTCGGGATCTTGACTTCCAAATATCTTAAGAAGGCTCTGGACATAGGACTTTACAAGAGAAAAAACAGCGCTTTTTTTTAAAATTTCTAGATAAAACGAAATTAAAACTAGTAAATTTTCATATCAGGGGCATCAATGTGAATTTTGTAAGACATTTTAATTATCATCTCACTTTACATAATATCTAATATACTGTAATCCACAATTAATAATGTTAGATTATTTGAATATTTCTAAGCATGTAAGATTTCCCAAATATTCAGAAAATCTAATCTTCAAGATTGTCAAATTAGCCTGATTTTATTTAATTTTCTTTTTATGATATGCTATGAAATTGGTTTGCTAGGCAACTGTTAAATGAAAACAGGATTAAAAAAAAAAAAAAAAAAAAAAAAAAAAACAAGGAAAAGAAAACAAAACAACACCCGCATTATTTAAAAATTGTAAAAATGATAAAGAACATTTTTTTTATATTTTCGAACACAAAATTCATAAAATTCCATTTTCTACAAAATTCCATTAAAAATATATACGGAGAATTTTCAATAGCCGAGAAAATTATTGACAAAATTTCAAATCGATTTGATTAATTTAAGACATCGCATAGCGAAAATTTAGCATCCATAATGTAACATTTAAATAAACTATTCAAATGCGCCATTTTCATTTCAGTGAATGATAAAATATGAAAATTGTCTGAATTCCTGTAGAAAAGCATTATGACGTAAAAGAAAATGTTCCAAATTTTTCGAACGAATGAACCAAATTTGACCAAAAACTATACATATAATAATTCCGATTACCTCACCAACATACCTACCTAATTACAAGCTAATTGGGCGCATTTTGCGGCAGTTGTCGCGAGACATACAGGCAGACAAACGGACAGACAGACGGACAGACGCCAAAAACTTTTCGGGTCTCCGCCACAACTGATGTTTTGGCAATCACACTGAAACTAGATAACGCGATCAAACACAAAACTACTGGGGGACCCTATTTTTTCTTAGAATTTAAATATTCATAGTCGATCCCCATATTTTTATCAGCTATAACTTTTAATTTAGTTTCATTTGAATGCTTCAACTCTTGTTCAAATGCTTTTCCCGAATCAATTTTCTTGTTGTTAAACGTTTATTTGAAAGAATTCTAAATCTAAAAATCGTAAAACAATCTAAAGCATTTCAGCATCAATAAAATGTCAAACTCAGAGCTATAAATAGAAGCATTATATTCAAATGTGTGGTGACGGTTTAAAATTTACTGAACCTTGAAATTTGCATAACTTTTCAAAAGACATATTTAATGCTTTTTTGCACAATTCGAAGAAATCCTGACAAGGCTATGTAGGAAATTCCATATAGTATGCGGTGGAAAATAAGGTTTGAAAATTCTCTCAGTTTCCACCAGATAATAATAGTAAATATTTTAATAATAGTAGACAGTTTCCAGTCTAGTACTTAGAAGTCTTTCAGTTTCCAAGGCTTCGACAAATCAATAACTGAATGATCTCTCTGATTTCAGAGCTCATATTTCCGCAATCTTCGGGTTTCACAGTCTCCGATATTGAACGGAGGAGATCAGGTGATCTACCTCTTTGCGCTGATATTGTGGCCGCAGTAGATCATATGATCGCGCCACTTAGCGTTATTTTTTGTAAATATCTATTTTTCGCCAATAAAAATTGAAAGTGAGGATTAAAAATTCGAGAATATATTTCAGAAAGCAAAGACTCTCTGCAGGTGGTTGCTAAATCATGAATGAATCACAGTCCATACCCAGACCTCCGGCAGACACATCTTGACCTTCAGACTAGCGGGGGAAGGGGGGAGGGGGTTGGGTAAATGAAATATGTTCATAAACAAAATAAATAAATAAAAGTTGCTAAATTGATGAATGGAAAATAAATACGAATTTTTCCTGAAAGAAAATAAGAATTTTCAATTGAAAAGCTTAAATTTCTGTCAGCAGAACTTTACTGGAATATCAACGTGACTATTTCTCAATGGACAGTTAATACTAAGCAAATAAAATAAAGAAAGTTCAAAATTAATTTTTTAAAACAGTTCTACTATGCCCGTTTTTGCTTTTTGATACTTAACTGAGTTATTAACGCATCTTAATTTTTGAAAATGTCACATAAGCAGGTCAATGACTTCTTTTCAAAATAGTAATACTTTATTTGAAGCCTTCTTATTCTGTAAGGGTTTTTCTGGAGGGTATACTCCAGAAAATACCGTCTGTTTTTCAAAATACCGTGTGTTTGTATACCGTCTGTTTTTCAAACAAAACTACGCATAAAATTTGCTATTAAGAAAGCAATGATAAATAATTGACTTGATGAAATTACTTTCTAGGAAATGAGGATTTTGTACTATTTCATAAAAATTTCCTATTGAATGCAAAATACAAGTTGTATTTAAAAATTTATAGCATTCAATATATGTTATAAAAAATTTTATACTAACTTTTTTTTTTTTTTTTTTTTTTTTTTTTGCTTGTTTATAATTACAAAGAAATATTTATTTATTTATACGTACTTGGAAAAACAGATTAGTATTAATAAAAACATTTTCCCAACTTATTTACAAAAAAAAAAAAAAAAAAAAAAAAAGACTGGGTCTATAACTTGTAGTCATCAGAATAAAATTTATTGGTACAAAATACGACTAACGACCACTAATTTTGATATATCCTACCGGGAAGGGGAGACAGTGGCCTACTATCCCCTTTTAATAGCGTATACACTCTGCAAATTTTTTTTTTTTTATGATTACAACGCTGTGCGAGCACTTGTGAATGTATTAACTTCTAATGTACTAAATGAAACTCAGAAACAAAAATTATCCGAAAAGCCAGGAATATAACTGAATTCACTATAAATAAAAAAAGATCCATATCATTATTAATAGAAGCTTTGAATTAAGTGTAAATTATGTTATAATGTTCCAAAAGTGTAAGAATATGCTGTCATGTTTTATTTCAAACATAGAAATTGAAATCAAGAACATTACAGTTTTGATATTGAAATATATTTTTTTAATTTTAGTCACAGAATCATTTAATGCATATGCATTATGTTTGAAAATATGAGTATTTGTATTATTATAATGATAATGTTAATACTGCTATGGGAAAAACCAAGTTGTGGACATTTTTCCGACAGCATAGGATTTTTACAAAAGCATTTTAAAGTGATCAGAATTCAGAGGTTAGATATAGAGTGAAAATACTTAGAGCCGGCCTTCTCTTTGAAGAAGCCCAAGTTCAAGAAACATTTTTGAGGCCCTACAATTCTTAAAAAAGGTAACAAAACTATAAAAGAAAAGTCTTAAGTAAAAAGACTTCCATTACTCAAAGGTAAGCAATGTCTTAAGTTTACGTGCGGGAATAGGTTCAGGGCCGGACTATTTTCTACACAATATTATTTAAAAAAGTAATAAAAGAAGATATTTTAGTACTATTAAGAGAGGGAAGGGGAGGACTATAAACGCGAGGCCCGGGTGCATTGCACTCACTCCACACCACTTATGATAGACCCTAAAAGAGCTATCCCTTAGATATTAGACATAAAATTATATCCTTTTCTAAAATTGCCGTTTTAATCCAACATGACACCTATTTTTCAAGCAATTCAAATGTACACGTTTCCCTTTAAATTTACTGCAATATGACTCAGGTTGATAATTAAAAAAAAAAAATTTAAGTAAAATATAAGTTTTGATAGCGACGATTAATTGACGTTTAATTGCTATTGTATGCATGCATATCTATTCATCTATAAACTTATGATATTAGCCAGGGCTTGAAAAATACGGTCGCCAGGTCGCCACTGGCGACCAAATATTTTTATCTGGCTACCAAGTTATTTAATCTAATGGGGTTTTTGTTGTTGTTTCTTTTTTGTACAAAAATTGACCTAAGCTTTCTTGAAATGAGAACAAATGCCATCCCCTTCCCCCTTTCCCAATATTAAAAAATAAACTGAAACTATGTTCACACAAAAATTTAATTTGTTGTTTTTAATTTGGCAAAAATAAGTTCATCAAATGTAAATTTTAAAATAATCAAATCAGAATTATTTGAGACTTCGACAGAAAAATAGGCGAAAACTTGTTTTCTTGCTTCACTATCTCGTCGATACCCTCAGCAGATATAGATTTTGTAGCATTCAATTATCCGGACATTTGAAGCATTCGGCAATCAGCATTTTCCGAACATAACTACTCTTTACAGTATTTTTTTTTTTTTTTTTTTTTTTGAAAGATCTTTCGTTCGGACGATTTTTTATTTTGATAAGTTTCATTGGAAAACTTAGCTTATATTATCTTTCTAAACTATGTAACTAATACTTCTAAATTTTTCCTCAATTCATTTATAAATTTTTGTGTTTTTTGAAAATTAATGACGAGGAAGGAGGGGGTGGTAAATATTTTTTATTGGCTACTAGAATTTGTTTCTGGCTACCAGATTTTATCAAAGTTGTAAAACCCTGTAGCTATTTTTACTTTCCCCCCCAAAAGCGGTATCTTTTGTACACTGCAAAAAATAATTGTTGATTTTACAGTATAAAACTGGCACCCCAGCTGCCAGTTTTATACTGTAAAATCAACAATTATTTTTTGCAGTGTAAAAGATCTTGTGGACATTTTTATGCACGGCTTATTTAACCAAACTTACAAAATATATATGTATAAATTTTTCAGCAGTTTGTTAAAAAACTAAAAAGTGGGTGAATGAATTAATTAGTGTTTATCGCTCTGAAAATTATCTGTATATTGCATCAAAAATATGTGATGCATACACGACTGTTAAATCCAGTGTTCGATAAGCAGACCCAAAAGGATATCTTTATGTGAAATTAGAAAAAATAAATAATTAAAGAAAATTAAACATTAAATAAAACAACTGTTTTCCAACATTTTACTTTCATCTCTTTATACATTAAAATTTCTGTACTGATTCATTCATGCAGATTAAATTAAACAGGAAAAAAAATCATGTGCCGTGCATAGATTATGAAATACTTTACAACATTACGAGAATCTACAAAATCTGTAATGTATGACATTATTACTTCATTATTAGTAATTACATTACATATCACGGATTATCTTGACAATTGTCGATAATTTGTCTCTAAGACAGCAAGACTCTACATTCTAGAATATTTCCTCCTCAAAATTGCCCAATATTGTCGCCAAAGTCCCCATAGTACCCAGTTCGATGCTAAGATCGATCTTCATATCGATCCATTATACTCATTATTTTCACAAACATCTGTAAAACTACTTTTACGGCAACAATAATGATTGCGCAGCAAAGAGATTTTCGCATCTTATATCAAAATGAAAGTTTATTTTAGTTTAAAAACTTATAACATCGCTTCAAATAATTTTAATAAATAACTGTCTATAGATCGTAATGTATTCGAGTTATTTTAGGCAAACCTGTATAGAAGCTATTGATCCTATAGTCCTATACGCACCATATAACACAATAAAATTTATTTCAGTTAGAAAAAGTCCTACAATAAATAACTGGCCACAAACAGCAATGTGTTTGAATATTTTTGTGCGACCCTGCATACGAAATATATAGGTCTAATACTCGATATAGTATATTAAAATTTATATTTGCCGTAAAACGCTTAACGAAATCGAAAGAGCACTTTCAAAAATTACTATCCGCAGACAATAATGTGCCCGATTTTTTTTATATATATTTAATAAACTGTAAATTTTTCTCACAACATTTTGTATAGCAAACATGCTAGGGTGATGCTCAGTAAAACAGCTCAGTTTCATTCAGTTTGAAACAGAATAACATAATTAAAACGCATTTCGAACAACTCTGTCTAAAGATTGTATCGGAATTCTTTTGTGTTTCCCTGTACATGAACGAAAATGCTACACACACTATTTGCACTAAGACCATGTTGCAGCGAGCATCACAAAATATATAAATGCAGAAGCATATTAATCTTGAATGTGGACGGATAAACTCTCGAGCAAACAGTTTGACAAACAAACAATCACGCAGGCAAACCGAAGTTACAAACATTTTGAAACTGTTGAACTGCAATCTACAGTTAAATATTTAAGCAACAAAAGATCCAATGCTTGTCTCATATTTTGGTATAAGTCTTTTAAGTCTGCTAAAAAAATTATCACGTATTATTATTTTTCATATCAGTCTTATGCTTTTTTTTCCCGTACTTAATAGACGTGAAGGACATGAATGAAATTACTTCTAAAGATCTCAAAGGATATTTCTGAAAAGCACTTGCAGTTGAGCTATTAATTTCCGTGTTTTTTATAAATAAAGCTGTTTCAGGGGCAGGGAATGTTAAAAATGGTTGAAATCAACCAAATTTAGAAGTTATTACTAATTATTTAAAAGGAAATCCTTCAAAAATGTCTTGAAACATCAGGAAAATAGAAAATTTTTTACATGCATAGATGCATTATATATATATGCATGTATACATGCATTACATAATTTTGGAATCCAAGACAAAAACATTAAACAAACAAAAAATAAAAAATAAAAAATAAATACTTTAATTTTTATCAAGCCACTTTTTTTTATTTTTTTTATTTTGCCATATTTTAGTCATGGTTTTAGGACAACAAAATATATTAATAAGTAAAGTAAAATTCATTTTGTAGTTCATGAGAAATTTATTTTCTGTGTTTTAAGTTTTATGACGTTGAGAATTGCTAATAAAGATCCAGGAAAATCGTTCAAAAAATCTAAATGAGTCATTGAATAAATAAATAAATAAATAAAAATAAATAAAGAATATTGAAAAAACACTAAGAAATAAATTGCCTCTTATATTCTATTAATTTGTTACGTTTACCATAGCTGCGAGAGAGTCAAAAATCATTATAATACAGTTACTGTACCTCGGGAAAAAATGCCCCCCCCCCCTAACTTTTTATTTTGTTCATTCATGCGCGGCCGCTTACTGCGCAGCAGCTAGCAGTAGCTATCACATTTATTGATGTTGGTGTCTTCATGGGTATATTTATAATTTTCAAATTGGAAATTCTGATGTTTTTATGAATAAATTTATAATATATACCAATAAGACAAATTGTTTCGATTTATTTCGAAACCTTACGTAATAGAATTTTATTTTATTATTATTTTTTCTCGAAATCAGCATTGAACAATACATAGAAAATACCCTTCACTTTGGAGAGGGACAATCATTGCTGTCATGTGTAATTTTACATTCAACATACATTAACTGTTACGTTTAATGGCATTTCTTCACTTCCTTTCGTGTTTCCATTTGAGCATAATCACAGATTACTGTGAATACTCAAATGACTGTAGCAGATTGACTGGATTTTTTTTTTCTCTTTGGTTTTAAACTATTCCGAATCAGACCGTTTGACTACTATCAAATTTTAAACTAGTTTTTCTCGGTACTAACTTTTCGTCTGTAACTAATGATCAAACCAGTCCTTGAATATTATATTTCCTCTAATCTATTTGAAATTTCTGAAGAATGTCAGTGGTCTCATTCGTGAAAAATTCTGTGCATTCGCAAGCAATAAAGTTTATACACTATCAAATGCAGCGGTGATACCCTAAAGTATGTTTAAAATTACAAACTTTAGAAAAAATAATATTTTTAGATGTTTGTGATATATCCTTTTTTTACAAAGTATATTAATGAATATTTTCATTCTATATGTATATTTGAGTTTATTTTCTAGTGCTATTTTTTTAATCTTAAAAAATAGCCAGAAAACAAATATGAACAGATAATTAAAGATCTTTTAATGTAAAAGAAAATAAAAAAATTTCTTCTCTATAAGAAAAAACACAGAATTATTGTACTAAATCTACATTATAATTCACCGAGTCATGTCATGGAAAAATCTTTGTTACAATTAAATATATCTATCATCAAATTGTTAATACATTATTAGAAGAAGAAAAAAATTCTCATCATTCTTTACATATCATGATGGAAAATAATTTCACGATTTGAATAAGATTCTTCTTTTGTTTTGTTTTTTTCCTTTAACAATAAAATTAGAAATGCAGGCTTACTTTAATCAAGAAATCAAATCGAAATCCAAACAAAATTATACATGACCTAAGATATTTTTTGACATGGAACATTTTATTTGGGAAAAATTTGTGATCGAGAGCGCATTTTTCGTGATCAAGCACATCAATTGCGAAACATAAAAATTCAACTTTCTGATGAAAGATAAATTATCCAACCATATTGTTGTTCTCAATGATACTCAGAACGCTGTTTGTAACCGTTTAATTAAAAAGGCAAATCTATCTCCTCATTATGAGGAGAGAATATTTCGGTTACCTCATACAAACAACACTTATCTAGCGATGTCTTTTTCTCTTTTTGAAAATTATGAATTTTAGACAAGTGCTTAAAAAAAAATCATTTAAAATTTTCCTGTTTTGAAATGGAAGCATGTTTATAAATAAAACATACCACATTTCATTATTTTTACTATTATTATGATTACTATTACTACCACTATTATTATTATTTAAATAAATATATAACATCACTGTACAGATAGGTGTGTGATTAAAAAAAAATGTGAAAATATGTGAAAATATGTGAAAATAATAAATTAATCTAAAGATTAATTTATGATTTTCTAAATATGATTTATAAATAAAACGCCCCACATCTCATTATTTTTACTATTATTATGATTGCTATTACTATTATTATTATTATTATATAAGTAAACACATAACATCACTGTACAACTCATTAGATAGGCGTGTGAAAAAGAAAATATATGAACGGACATGAATCTAAATCATGTTAAACTAAAGATTAACTTGTGATTTTCTATTAAACTTTTCAATAAAAATTTTGAATAAAGTAAAATAATTTCTCCTTCTTTGCAGATTTATATTAATAATTTTCAATCGATATGTACATTTCATTTGATTTTTCGAGACTATTTTTTTTCATATAAAATAATAGCTAGAAACATATATGAATAAATAGTTATAACCACGTAATGAATAAATGTAAGAAAATATACGCAATTAATTTATTAAACAAACGTTGTAAATCAGCGAGTCATGACACTGCAAAATCTTTATTATATACATCATCAAATATTTATTACGTTATCAAAATAAAGAAAAATCCCAACATTCTTTTCATATCGTGATGGAAAAATCTATATATATATATGATATATATAGATATTTCTCTTACGTGATATTGATTACTTCAATATATTTCTCTTACGTGACGCGGAAATCAGGCTGAATTTCTAGCTTACGCTTGACAACAACCGTAGTTTCCAGAGCTCAGACCAATGAACAATGACTAGATTGGGTAGCTCTGCCTCCAATACGGCGGTCAGTGTGAGAAAAGTCAAACTCTAACTAGCAATTATTAAAAATAAAATAACATATACGTAATCCAAAGCGTTTGAGATGATTCCTCATTTTAATTATGAGTAATATCGTTAATTTCAAATGAATTCTCAACTCTTGTTTAGAATTTATTTACGAATTTCACTCACACGAGAATAGGAGAGAATAAATATATCAACTGTCTAGATTGCACCTGCTGTCATCAGTAAAATGTCAAACGAAATTTAAACAACGATTGATGATATATATATAAACTATCTTCCTTTTTTTTTTTTTTTTTTTTTTTTTTTTTTTTTTTTTTTTTTAATGAACTTAAGCCGTGCTGTACAATATTATAGTTGCAATGAGTTTTAAACTAATTGTCTTTCCAAGATCATTTTTTCATAGTATTTAAATGATTTATGCCCATTGATAGCACCAACTAAATGCATTTTTTATTGTGTTTTCAACGAAGTTTTCAATTACTTTTTTTTACATTAAACAAATTGTCAATTTCATATCTTAAAATGATTTATGGTAGTACTTATTCCGGCTAGAGTTGATGCAAAAAAAAAAGAAGAAGAAGAAAAAAGTGGGGGGGGGGGGGGGCAAGCGAGCGAAGCGAGGTCTTAATGTGAATTGCTTCACAATTCACGGGGGTGGACTAGCATTAGCGAGTAGGGGTCTGAGCCACCTAGTAATTTTGGGATTTGTGTAATTTATTTTTCTTCTTTCCTAATAAAATTAGAAATTCAGGCTTGCTTTAATCGAGAAATCAAACTGAAATACAAACAAAATTATCTAAGTTACGTCGCATAAGTCCTTCTTTATTTATATAAAAAAAAAAAAAAATTGCATGGAAAAGATCAGTGATCGAGAACGCATGTTTCGTGGTCAAGCACATCCATTGCGAAACATGAAAAATAAAATGTCCGATGAAAGATAAATTATTCAACCATATTATTGAATATTGATGTTCTCAACGATACTCAGAGCGCTGTTTGTAACCGTTTACTTAAAAGAACAAATCCATGTACTCATTATGAGGAGAGAATGTTTTGGTTAACTCATAAAAACAACACATGTCTACAGATGTCTTTTTCTCTTTTTGAAAATTGTAGATTTTAGACAAGTGCTTTTTTTTAAAAAAAAAGAATCCTTTATTTAATTTTTTTTAAATCTTGAAATGGAAACATATTTGTAAATAAAACCCTCCACATCTCATTGTTTTTATTATTATTTTCACTGCTATTATTATTATTATTATTATTATTATTATTATTATTATTATTATTTAAGTAAGCTCATGACATCACTGTACAATTCATTAGATAGGCGTGTGATTCAAATGAAAATATGTGAATGGACATGTATTTAAATCATAAGTTAATCTAAAGATTAACTTGCAATTTTCTATTAAATTTTCAATGAAAATATTGAAAAAGTAAAGTAATTTCTCCTTCTTTGCAGAGTTATATTAATAAGTATTTTTAATCAAAATGTATGCTTCATCCGAGTTTTCGAGACTTTTTTTTTTTCACATGAAATAATAGCCAGAAACAAATATGAACAAATAGTTAAACCACGTAAGGAAGGAATGTAAGAAAAGATACGCAATTTTTTTTGTTAAACAAACGTTGTAAATCAGCGAGTCAAAATAAAGAAAAATCCCACCAGTCTTTGCACATCATGATGAAAAAATAATTTCGCGATCTGTATAATATTCTACTTTCTTTTTCTCCTTTTCCTTTAAAATAAGTAATTCAGGCGTTTCTTTTATCAAGAAATCAAATCGAAAACCAAACAAAATTATTGGAGCTACATGACCTAAGTTCTGTTTTGACATCGGAAACTTTATTTGGAAAAGATCAGTGATCGAGAACGCATTTTTTGTGATCAAGCGTATCCATTGCGAAGCGTGAAAATTAAACATTCGGATGAAAGATATGTTATTCCATCATATTTTTGAGTATTGTTGTTCTCAAATATACTCATGACGCTGTTTGTAATAGTTTAGTTTAAAGAACAAACCCATGTCTTAGTTTTGAGGCGAGAAAGTTTTGATTGCTTTATAGAAAGAACAGAACGCTTGTCTAGAGTGCTAGAGATGTTTTTTTCTCTTTCTTAAAATGATAAATTTTGGACACATGCTGTTTTGTTGAGAATCTCCTTTAATCTTGATCATCTCTTGAAATCTAACGGTATGTATAAATAGAATTATTCTTATTTCGCCATTATTGTTATTATTATTGTTGTTGTTGTTGTTATTTAATTAAATACAAAGTTTTATAATTTATATATGTGTGTGTGTGTGTGTGTGTGTGTGTGTGTGTGTGTGTGTGTGTGTGTGTGTGAAATAACATAAATCTAAATTAAAAGTTATTCTAATGATTGACTTATTATTTTTATCAAACTGTCATAAATACTGAATTTTTTGAAAAAAAAAATATTTTTGTTTCTTTACAAAGTATGTTAATAAATATTTTCATCCTATGTGCACATTACATTCTATATTTTCCGTGATTATTTTTTTATCTTAAAAAAATAGCTCGAAACCAATTATGAACAAATAGTTAAACAACTTTTAATGCGGAAACCACATTTTCAGTTACTCATAAATCAGTGACTCATATCATGTAAAAATATTTTTGACGTTTTACATCTATCATCAAAATTTTTTATACATTATAAAAATAAAGAAAAAATCTCATCATTCTTTTCATATCATAATCGAAAAATAATTTTGCGATTTGTATAACTTTTTTCTCTCCTTTCCCTAATAAAATTAGAAATGCAGGCTTGCTTTAATCGAGAAATCAAACCGAAATCCAAACAAAATTATCTGAGCTACGTGACCTAAGTCCTTCTTTTTTTTATATATCAAAAATTTTGCTTGGAAAAGATCAGTGATCGAGAACGCATCTTTCGTGGTCAAGCACATCCATTGCGAAACTTGAAAATTCAACATTCTGATGAAAGATAAGTTATTCAACCATTGATAAAAGAAGAATAGAGAGACTGATAATTCTTATGCTTGAATGTGTAGCAGACGAATCTTATCAATCTGTTTCTTGAAAAATTAATCGTAGAAACGTGAGGAAAGAATTGCTGTAATCCTTACAAGCCGACATTCTTTGACGTAAATTGAATGATAAAAAAAAAATCTGCTGAATCTCGTTGATTGTATTTTGCCGAGATTAAACTTGCCATAGAATTTCTATTGATATATTTGTTTTAAATGACTTTCAAATAATTCCATAGCAACATTTTTTGTTTTTAAAGTAATAAACAACTCTTAAAAGATGTGAGTACTTGAAATGTATGTGATGAAAAACAAATTTTATCTCAATAGATAGTGGTACCAACATATCAAAAACACATGTTTAAAACTTCGTCACCAAATTTCAAAAGAAACTAAACCAAATATATTTTAAATATGATTGTATGCAAAACGTTGGTGTATGTCCCAAGGCAATAAGAGTTCATCCCAAAATATCAACTAATTTTATCCCAACTTGCATCTACAACAATGAATTTATCAGAATAGTTAATCTAAATACAAATTATGTATTTATATTTATATATAGGAAAGTAATATTCCGTATACATTTTGAAAAATCGTCACTCGCGTCTTTTTTAATCATTATTTTACTAAAAGAAAATTAATCATACTGAAATGCTCTTGAAAACTTTAACAAAAAAAAAAGGTTTACTCTGATGTTAAAAAATATATATTTCATATGTTTTGCTAGCTATAATTTTATAAGTATGGTGCACTGCGACATTTAGCATTTATGATCAAAACATGCTCTTATATACGATAAAAGCTGTCTAACAGAGAAACTAAAAGTAAGTTTAAACTATATTAAGTTTCATCTAAGTATGTTTTATACATATTTTTCGTGATCCGTACCAGTATTATTTCTTTCTTCAACCAGTTTTTTTTTCTTTACATTTATTTATTTACTAAAATAAAATATCATATACAGGGTTGACACAAGGGGCTATTTTTTAATTCTATTTCATAGGGTTCGTACCACTTTTCTAAACCCCAAACTTTGTCAATTACTTCTACAACTGCTAGATAAATCTACTACAAAGATTACTTTATTTAAGTAGTAATACGACTAGAATATAAAAATAATCGCTGGTGGCAACTTGCATCTACAACAATAAATTTATCAGAATAGTTAATCTAAATACAAATTATGTATTTATATTTATATATAGAAAAGTAATATTCCGTATACATTTTGTAAAACATATCCTATAATATATATTCAACCCTCTAAGCTGTAATCATATAAAAATATATTAGATTGAAATCTAATATTATAATAAATTGAAATATGAAAGCTTATCATACTAAAAATGTATCATAAAGAATATATTAGTGTAACATAATTAACTTTTCACTATTAATGATGCAGTTTAAACATACTATAACTAATAATTTCAACTAAAATAAATTACTGTAAGTTATTAAAAATACCTGTGTAAGCTTATCATATTCATAAAAAATGTTGAATGTGATAACAATAACTTTGTATAAAAATTTGCAGCTTTAAAATTATATATTTATATAATAAACCATTAAAGTCGATTATCAACATTTTCACCTTTAATAATAATTATAGGAAAATTAAAAATAATATAAAAATTAACACTAAGTATTTTTTTTTTTTTTTTTTTTATATATAAAAATAAAAGCAAATTGAGAATTCTCTAATAATCAAAATCACGTTTCCATTTTCTACAATTTTAATTAACTGTTTCATTTCTCCAACAAATGAATATTATCCTCATTATTTGATATCCTTCACACGTACTAGTACCATCTGATATAAACAAGAAAAATAATCACTGAACACCATGATGATTCACATGTTTCATAACCTCTACACACATTAATCATACAATTGCGTTCCTGTAGTTCTGTCTGTACTTTACAGAAACAAACATTGCCTCCCAGTCACTAAACATGCACCTTGTTGTACTCTTTATTTGCAGTTCTGGTTCGATATCTTCATCAAAGGAATGGAAAAGCGAAGCTGAGGCAGTTATCGTTGGTGGAGGAGCAGTAGGAACCAGTATTGCTTATCACTTGTCTCGATACGGCTTGAAGGATGTGTTTCTACTGGAAAAATCGGAGTTGACAGCAGGATCAACTTGGCACGCTGTAAGTTGAGCAAGAATAACTGATTTTAAAACGAAAACAAAAACTGAAACCATCACGAACAAATAGGATGAGGGTGTTTTGCTAAAAAAAACACTGCAGGCAAAATACAGTGGTAAAAACAAAACTTCTTCGAACTCCATGCAGGTTTCTAAAAAAATACTAGTTTCGAGATCAATAATTTTAACTTTCTACATGAGGTGAGGCATTCGAAATTCGATTTTGAAAGTTGGGGAGCCTAGGGACAGAAACTGTTGGGAACCGTTATAAGCCATCTATTTATTGCCTGCTTTTTGGCTGATTTGGCAACATCTTCGAACAATATGTATGTATAATATGATCAGAAAGGTTTTTTTTTTCCTTTTTTTTTTTAAGAATTATTATACGAGTGAGTATAAACCATAAATAAATAAATAAATAAAATCTTTAAAAATAGGACAAAATCATCATACAATGTGTTAAAAAAAAAAAAAAAAAAAAAAAAAAAAACCTCCCTTTACTCGCATATTGTTTGCAGTGAAATCACAATAAATGTATCTTTAGACTTGGAATAATTTTTACTTACAGAATATAAATGTAATTACTGAAATAGGAGTTGTCTACATATTAAAAATTGTAAGAACTATAATTTTTCAAATGGTAGCAACCACTTTTAATCCTTTATTTGTGTTTCTTAGATCAGATCAACCGAGAAAAATATATAGTTTGTGATTTTTAAAAAATCTTCACAAAGTTAGAAGGGTAAAATTTTAGCATGGTAATGTTAAATCTACGTGGCAAACTTTAATTTATATCTTCCCCAAAAACATCCGATTGTGTGTGTATGTGAACGCTTTTTTTTAATTTTTTTTTCCTTTCTTCTTTTCAGTGAGATACAACGAATGGGCCTAAACATAATCCAGGCGGGGATTTTTTACAATTTAATAAAATATTTCTAGTTATGAAAATTATTGATAAATTTATTTTCAAAAAAAAATATTAATCATGACATGCGTCAATTTTTGCATAAAAAGAACAAGTATCGCCAAAAAAAAATATGGAATGTATAAGTTTACAGTTCTTTCCCATCTTTTTTTTTTTTTTTTTAATCTATGGAGAAGTTTTACTTCTCGATGGTCTAAAGGGGCCGTTTCCTATTACTCTTCAACCACGTATAAGAAAATTGTAGAAAGTCAACAGAAAATTTGCATGAATTCCTTTTTTAAAAAGTTAATTAATAAAAAAGTAATAGTTTATTTTGTATAATTAAATTTCTCTCTCTCTTTCTCTCTCTCTCTCTCTCTCTCTCTCTCTCTCTCTCTCTCTCTCTCTCTCTATATATATATATATATATATATATATATATATATATATATATATATATATATATATATATATATATATATATATATTAATAATTGTATGATACTGTAAGTTTTTAATTGTATTTGTCTAAAAGTATGAATAAACCTGTAACATTTTTTTATAACTCTATGAAGACTGAAGAAAAAGTATATAAACTGTTTTTTTTTCTTTTTTTTTTTTATCCAAGAAACTCAAATATTGTATCAAAAGTAAGTGTTACCATTTGAAAAACAAAGCTAGTACATTTTTTAGTTAATAGACGGTTCCCATTTAAAAATTACATCAACATTATGAAAGAAGACATTATTTCGTGTCTAATGAGAGCTTTGTTTTGTTTTATTGTAACGATCTGTAAATTAAAGCGGGTAGTTCCTTTTTTCTTTTTTTTTTTTTTTTTTTTTTTTTTTTTTTTGCACGTATTGTACGTTTTATATATTAAAATGTTAAGTTGATTTCTAACTTCACCTTTGATAATGCAAAAATAAAATGGTATTAAAACTTTGGGCTTTTGAACATTCACAGGTTCTAGGCCCGAGTCTACAGCGCTTAATGCATCTAAAATCTGGCCTTTAAAAAATCAAACGTGCTTTCAAAAAAAAAAAAAAAAAATAGACCGCGAATCTGGAGAAATAAATATGCCCAGATATTTAAAATTAATTGAAATTTTCTATTTAAAAAATCTGTCTTTTTACTTTCTTTCTTTTTCTTTCTCTCTTTCTTTTCTTTTTCTTTCTATCTGTCTTTTTTTTCTTTCTCTTCTTTTTCTTTCTATCTGTCTTTTCTTTTTCTTTCTCCCTTTCTTTTTATTTTTTTTTCTAGCTCTTTTTTTAAAATTATATTATATATATGTAGTTTCAAAAGGATTTGTTTTTATTCAAATATGATGGTGCGTAGAAGATAGAAATTATTATAAAATCTATGTAAGTACTTTTAAAAATATCTTACAGTAATAAAAGTAAATAATTATTAATGTAATACCCATTTAATATGGTATACATTCTTTAAATAGATAAGAATGGTCTAATGTTTACACTTGAGAAATGCTTCCCTGCACAGCAGAAAATAAATAAATGAATATAAGTAAAATCAAAATGAAACATGTTGATTTTACGGTATAATACTGGCACTCCAGCTGCCAGCATTATACCGTAAAATTAACAGTAATAAACAATAAAATAAGCAGTAATACGCTACCGCGCATGCGCAGTAGTGTATTTAGTGTTCTCAGTTGTGGTGCGCGTTTTTAAATTTAATTATTTTTTATATATTACTTGGTGTGTGTAAATTCTATAGATCATATACAGGGCAGCACAAAATATCTCGAATACATTTCCGTTTATTGACGGAAATTGACGAGAGGGGAAATTGGCGAGCGTTTCATAACTTAACTAAATTTTAGCATACTGTGTAATATACAGTGGTGGCCAAAAGTTTGGACATTTTTTGAAAGTTTCATGTTTTTCAACTTTGTGTGCTTGTAGAATATATTAATTTTCACTTAAATACAAACGTTTTTATATCAAATTGAAGGTAATTTAATGTAGAATTTAATAATAAAAACAGTATTACAATATATGTATGACAAAAAAAGTTATGCTCATTTTAGTAGAACAAACAAACACAAATCGTTTTGAATAAGGACGTGTTTTGTAATAAAAGCGTACTAGCCAATCACAAACACTATTCTGAGGACCAATCAAATGTCTGTAACTATAGTTTAGGTTATTTGGATGGTAAAAGAGTTATTGTTGGGGAAATATTTTGCGGAATGATGCATACTAGTACAATTAAATAGAGTTTTGCTGTTTTTGAATATTTAAAGTCTTTTTTTTAATTAAACTAATTTTAAACAATATTGTCATATTGTCATAATGTCATATTGAGAGAAAATGGCCTCTCTTATGCTGAAATTGCAAGACAAGTTGGTGGTTCAGTGACTTGTTCTGGTGTACGAAAGTTCTGTTTACGTTATGAAAAAACGAAATCAGTGGGAAATAAGGCAAAATCAGGCCGAAAAAAATGCACAAGTGCTACTGCCGATAGAAAAATTAAACGGCTATGTGATGCAGTCACATATTTTATTTCCTTTTTCATTTTAAAATGTTTCAAAATAATTATTTCCCCATTTAAATTGTATTAAAAAAAAGGGATTTATTTTTTATTTCTTTATTGAGTGCGCCTTCCTAAATTTGTAATAAATAATAAAACCTAATAATAAGACATAATTAATATACTACTTTAAAATATCATTTCTTTTCTATTTTTCTTTTTTCCGTTACAGTTTGCTAAAGTCTTAAAAACAATTAAATTTTATACTTCTTTGATATTCATTTTTATTTCGGTTGTCTGTTTTTATTTAAACAAGTGCGTAAGTGTGATCGAAGATCGCTCAAAGGGTTTCGTTTAATATTCCTTTCAAAACACTTTATCCTTTCTTTAATAAATTCAAACAAATTTCATTTAGCAAAAAAAAAAAAAAAAAAAAAAAAAGTCATGTTTTTTATAAAGTAAAAATTTACCGGTCTATTTTTCCTTTTTTTCGAATATCTAAACCATTCCGATAGCGGTTTAAGCCCGCTATTATATTCTCTCACTGTAATATCTGTCATGCGGACTAAATGCGATATTAAAAAAAAATAATTTCAAAATTAAACATGTTGTACACCTTCAAAATGTTAAAATATGCGAATATTTCCATAATCGGATTTTTATCATGATTCAATATTCTTTATCAAACTCATATATTTACTATTCTCTATTACTCATATTGATACACGCTTTGTATTATTCTGAAACATTTGAAAAATCCGTTTAACTTCCGATATGACGTCAGATTTTCTTTTTAATTCTCTAATGACGTGATATTAATCTGTTTTGTGCACACATACACATACTAATACTCCTTGTATTATTGAGAAATCTTTCCGTTTTATGTTTTATTACCACTATGACGTCAATCAATTTTATTTCATATTAATCTTTTTTTCAATTGGTGAAACTTTTTATTTCATTTTTCACGTGGAAAATCGTCTGATAGAAAAATAATTATTGTAGAAACATTTTCATCGTTGATTTTTAATTTTTGGCATCGGCTATAACGAAAAATGTTTAAATTTAATAGGAAAAGGCTGTTAGAATTTTGGTTTTTTATCTCTATTTATTAAAATAATACGAATTTTTCAAATTTTAATATTTTCAGCTCTTTACAGCTGATATTCTGATTATTACACAAAGTTTCAACTCTGTAAGTTACACAGTTTTCGAGAATGGCTCTGTAACAGACAGACAACGGAGGTGGAGCAATAGGGTTTCGTGAGATGAACGAAACCCTAATAAAAATGGTATTTTAAGTAATAGCACAGATGTGTCGGTAGACTAGGCGGCTCCTCATAGGGTTGTCGTATTTGGCATGTTCGTTTCGCCAAAGGCGATGTTTGTTTTCACTTTCTGCGCACTCAATTTAAATTTTCCGTTTATTTTCTATCTAACGTCTTTTACCCGTACGTTTAGTTGGGAATCTATTTTTTTTCGCCAGTAATTGTGTTCGCGATATTGTTTAGATAAAAAAATAGTCAGTTATGTTTTTTACTGGAAGAAAATTTGTCTTTCAAAAGATTAAATAATTCAATTTCGTACACGACCAATTGTTTTATTTACATGTCAATATTGAAGTATCAAAGACGCTGATAGTCAAGAGGCATAGCATTAGCACCCAAAAATTATTATAAACAGACATAAGTATTTTTCTTTCAATCTACGTTAACAGGAGCACAAGCCTTCTTGCTACCATCACAATTACATAACTGACTAATGTTTTATCTAAACAATATCGCGAACACAAATACTGGCGAAAAAAAATAGATTCCCAACTAAACGTACGGGTAAAAGACGTTAGATAGAAAATAAACGGAAAATTTAAATTGAGTGCGCAGAAAGTGAAAACAAACATGCCAAATACGACAACCCTATGAGGAGCCGCCTAGTCTACCGACACATCTGTGCTATTACTTAAAATACCGTTTTTATTTAAATAAAAACAGACAACCGAAATAAAAATGAATATCAAAGAAGTATAAAATTTAATTGTTTTTAAGACTTTAGCAAACTGTAACGGAAAAAAAGAAAAATAGAAAAGAAATGATATTTTAAAGTAGTATATTAATTATGTCTTATTATTAGGTTTTATTTATTACAAATTTAGGAAGGCGCACTCAATAAAGAAATAAAAAATAAATCCTTTTTTTTAATACAATTTAAATGGGGAAATATTAATTTTGAAACATTTTAAAATGAAAAAGGAAATAAAATATGTGACTGCATCACAGGCTATGCCTTCAAGATAGAAAAATTTCATCAGATGCCATTAGATGTGAAATGAATGCAGCGGGTATTGCAGTAAGTTCAAGAACAATAAGAAGAAGGTTATCAGAATTTGGACTACAAGCTAGAATTCCAAGGAAAAAAACATATTTAAATCAAAAGCAACGCGAAAAACGAGTTAAGTGGGCAAAAGAACACATTAAATGGTCAGAAAATCAGTGAAAGCAAGTAATCTGGAGCGATGAGAGTAAAATATCGCTCTTTGGTAGTGAAGGTAGAAAATACGTGAGACGTAGAGTAGGAGAAGCACTTCATCCTGATTGCATTGAAGCAACTACAAAAAACCCAACAAATGTCATGATTTGGGCATGTATGTCTGCAGATGGTGTGGGCCGAATTCAAGTGATTGATGGCATTCTGAATGCCAAAAAATACATCGAAACTGTCCTGGAACCAAAATTGATACCTTCCATCAAGGATCTCTTACCCCAACAACGCACCATTTATTTTTCAGCAGGATTCAGCTCCATGCCACACAGCAAAAGTATGCAAAGCATGGTTTCAAAATAAAGGCATAGATATATTACCCTGACCAGGAAAGAGCCTGATCTCAATCCAATTGAAATTTGTGGCGACGTTTGAAAATTCTTGTACGAAAAAAACGTCCATCCAATAAAAGACAACTTATTGAAGCTATAATTGATTCTTGCCACCATGTGATTACGAAAGATGAACTCCAAACACTCGTTCACTCGATGAAAAGACGCTGTGAAGCTGTCTTAAAAAATAAGGGTTATCCTACTAAGTATTGATTGTGTAAGTATAAGCCATTTGGTAATCTTCCCTGCCTGGTTGGAACCTTGTTTACTTAGACATAATCTTTCACCTTATTAAGTAGTATAAAGTATTCTGGAAGTGTTGGAAAATGTTTCATAATCACATGATTTTTCGTTCTTGTTTATTTTTATTATTATTTATAATATCTAAAAGGTGAAGTATTTCCTGTTTCCCCTCATTGAATAAAGGATTTTTTTTTAATTTCTTAGGAATATACATGTGAATATTTGTGAATATAGATTCAACATATTTTTCTGCGTTGCAGGCCGGATTAGCTGCTCTCTACCACCCTGGCATCAATATGAAGAAAATTCATTATCACAGCATCAATTTATTTCCGCAACTAGAAGCTGAAACAGGTCAAGTAAGTCTTTAGGATTGACCAAACTTTTTTCACATTGTTCATTTAATGACGAACATAGCATTTACTTATCTTATCAAATTAAATTAGTAATACGTATTTATTGTTTATATAATTGTTTGAAAGTATCTTTTCAAGTACTTAAAACTATATCTTCGAATAGTTTATTTTCACTGAATATTAGTTTAGTTATTAGTCTTCTTTTCTCATTATGCGTTTTTTTTTTGTGTGTGTGTGTGTGTGTTATATATATATATACTGTGTTATACATATATATATATTGTATATATATATATATATATATATATATATATATATATATATATATATATATATATCTTTCAGTTATGAGATTGCTTGACTATTGCTTTGATTGTATATGATTTAAATTTTCACATTAAGTCTGTTGAACTTCTTTATACAGGGTTATTCTAAATGATGGACCCATTTTCAAAAAATTGTATTTATTAAAGTTCAAATCCAAAATGAACAATCTTTATACCAATGAAAAGAGAAAGTTTCAAAGTTTTTTTTTTTTTAACATTATAAATGTTCAATGTGTCCACCGTTTCGTGCACGACAAACATCTACGCGATAGCCAAACTCGTGCCACACACGAGAAAGCGTATCTGCTGTTACTGAGTGCACGGCTTTCAAAGCGGTGATGGTTCCATAGGCGGCCGGTAGAGGTCGCGTGGCAATAGGCCACTACGAGCTGAGGGCACTGCTGCCGTGCACTCAGTAACAGCAGATACGCTTTCTCGTGTGTGGGACAAGTTTGGCTATCGCGTAGATGTTCGCCGTGCAGCAAACGGTGGACACATTGGACATTTATAATGACTTAAAAAAAACTTTTTGGTATAAAGTTTGTTCATGTTGGATTTGTACTTTAATAAATAATTTTTTTTGAAAATGGGTCCATTAATTCTAATAACCCTGTACAAGAAAATTAATATATGAACAGTTGTTTTGTCTATTGCGGTGAACGTTAAATGTATCAGAATTTATTAATTTATATTTTTTAAACTTTCATGATATTGATTTGGAATTTTTATGTAAGTTACCCTATGTAATGAGCGATAATAAATTAAATAGAGATTAAAAATCCTATAGAATGATATATTTTTTCTCCGGATGATGAGAGAAAACATTGTTTTATTCTTGCCGGAGTAATTATGTCTGCTTACTAATCGACTGATGCAAGGAACTCTTTATTAGTTAGCAAGGATTATTTTAGGGTGTGTTTAAATTATAGGTGTGCTTTTACTCAGCACCTAAGTGTGAAACAGAAATCGTACTTTCTTAAATCGTACAAGATAATAAAAAGTTAATAAATGGTTTGGTCTCGCCTGATTACTCTGGTTCTTTTTTATTCAGCTTCGATTCATCCAGAAACATCTTTTACTAATGAAGATTATTTATTGGAGAGGTACATTTATAAATGACGATCACAATCACAATCACAATCACAGAACGAATACACGAAAAGCTATGTACAAAAACGTAAACAGAAAACAGTCAGTCACTCAATAAATGTTCTACGTACTTAGCGCCATCTGGTGATTATTTTTCATTTTGCAACAACTTCCGCCGGGCGAAGTTCGTCTGGAGACGAAAGTGTTGAAAGTTCAAAGAGGGCAAAGAAGCTGCACCGGTCTTCTGATGACAACCTCACTGTGCATGCTCTTGACCGCCCATCACGTCCAGGATGAGTCTGGATTATAACACCCATTTTCCATATGAGGCGTGGGGTGTTTTCCTTTATAAGAACGACGGTGTTTTCCTTAAGTTCGCTTGGTCGGTCGACCTGTTGGTACTGGTGAGCTGATTTTAATTCTAGTAGATAATTGGATTTCCATCGTTTTCAAACTTGAGTCAAAATATTTTCTTGATATTTTTTCATTTTTATTTTTTGGTATTCATTGTTTTGGGGAACTGTTATCTTTGATTGAGGTAGAGTTAGCAATCTCCTGCCAATTAAGAAATGGCCAGGTGTGAGGGGTTCTGGCTCACGAGGATCGCTGAATACATAGGTGAGAGGTCTAGAATTGAGAATAGCTTCTACTTCAATCACAATTACTTCCAATTCTTGAAAGGAAACTGAAGTTTTTCCAAGAATTCTTTTTAGAGACATTTTATTTGATCTTACAAGACGTTCCCAGAAACCTCCCCACCAAGCTGCTCTTTCAACTATGAAATTCCATTTGATGGACAATCCACTAAGCAAATCTTTCACTTCTTCATTTTTCCTAATCTTCCATAGTAAATTTAATTCTCGTTTTGCATTATGGAATGTTTTGGCGTTATCACTGTAGATAGTGCGGCATATTCCTCCGCCTTCCTACAAATTTTCGGAACGCTTGCATGAATAATTTTGTGGTCAAGTCCGGAGTTAATTCTAGGTGTACTGCTCTTGTTACAGCACATGTGAAGAACAATATGTAGGTTTTCTTAGTCTCATTGTGATCTTTAATGTACAACGGACCTAAGTAATCTAGGCCTGTAACTTGGAATGGATAGGCTTCATTTATTCTATCGGCAGGTAGAGGTGCAGGAATCTGGGTGGCAGGTTTGACACGAAGTTTTTCACATAAATTGCATCGAAATATCAAACTCTTGATTCTTTGTCTTGCCTTCAATATCCAAGTTTTTTATCTGAGTTGTGTTAAAGTTTCCGATACACCACCATGTCTTGTTTTTTCATGACAATCTTTGATGATAAGATTTGATAAATGAGGTGTACTAGGTAGTAAAACTGGATGAGCTTCATTGTATGAGATTTAGCTTGCTGTAATCGTCCACCAATCAAGATTATTTTTCTTTCATTTGAAATTGGATTAAACGGTCGAATAACTGAGTTTGCTAGTACTGGTTTAACTTGCGTCAGCGCTGAATATTCTTCAGGAAAATGCTCCATTTGTGTAAGTTTAATCCAGTATTCTTCGGCAAATTCAAGTTCTTCTGTAGCCAAGGGACCACTTCTCTTACTCTGAGGATTCCTTGTATTGTGGATGAATCTTTGAATCCATGCAGTAATTCTGAATATTTTTTTAAGTTTGTTGAATCTTCGGATATCGAAAAGAGCTCCAAGCTTCGTCGTCAGGAGCATATTCACCACTTCATATCTTTATTTTTTAAGTTAGTTTCCCGATCGGTATGAATGTTGGAATGTGGCCATTGACTTTCGCACTTTCTTAGCCCCGGTGGCCCAAACCACCAAAAACTCTAGGTCATTTAGACTGGTTAAGTTTTCACCTCGTGTTAAAATATCAGCAGGGTTATCATTTCCAGGACAGTGATTCCAACAACCAGGATCGGATATTTTCTTGATTTCATATACTCTGTTCTTGACAAACATCTTCAATTTTCGAGAATTGTTCTTGATCCATTGAAGGACAATCGTGGAATCTGACCAAAAGATAGTCTTCGCATCCCTCGGTATACTTAAATGTAGTCGAATATGATCGAACAACCTGGCTCCTATAAGTGCAGCAAGAAGCTCTAACTTCGGCGAGTTATTTCTTTAACTAATGCAACCCTAGTCTTTGAAGTGACTAAATTCGAATGGAAAATTCCGTCAGAGTTGCGAAAACGTACATAAACAACTGCTCCGTAAGCTCGTTTGCTGGCATCTACGAATACGTGAAATTGACAGTCTGTAAGTTCTTCGATTCCTTTCATTGGGAATAGATGTCTTGGCACAGAGATCTGTTTCAAATAAAACAATTCTTCACACCAGTCTTGAAATATTTTTGCTAAGTCTGTTGGTAAAGCATTCTTTTCCTTCCATATGTCTTGCAGTAGTATTTTAGCTCGAACTGCAAATGCTGATATTAAGCCCAACGGGTCGTAGATTCTTCCTATAGTTTTTATTACGCTTCTCTTCGTAAATTTTAATTCTGTCATATCCATATCCCTTAAAAGTTTATCACTATCAACGCTTAAGACATCATCTGCTGAATTCCAGCAATAGCCAAGGACCTTGCATAACGTGCATTCATCGTTAACTTCTTCCGTAAATCGATCTTGCAATGAGCGTACATTTGTTTTCCATTTTCTCATATTAAAGCCTGCTTCTCCCAAAATGAACCTTATTTGTTCGTGGATGGTGCACGCTAAATCTGTGTCTTCTAAACTGTACATAAAATTGTCTACGTACAATCTACTGTTCAAAATACTGAAGGCAGTTGGATAAATATCCTTATACTTCTTGATGTGATGTTTAATTGTCGCGTTCAGTAAAAATGAGCTCGATCTTGCTCCAAAAATTACACGTGTCATCCTCAAAACTTCGGGTTCAGCGTCTAAATCTTCCGTAACCCATAGAAATCTAACTGCGTCTCTTTCTTCTGGCGCCAAGGCAATTTGCAAAAATGCACCTTCTATATCTGCCATTATAGCAACCTTATTCAGACGGAACTGCAAAAGAAGTATTATAATATCGGGCGTTAAATTCGGACCTGGACTCAAGTAGTCAGTAAGGAACGGAAAATTTTGTTCACTCGAGGAGGCATCAAAAACTATTCTCATCTTCGACGTTGTTTTATATTCGCGTATTACCGCGTGATGTGGCATGTAATAGGTCTTAGAATTATCACCACATTCATTTTCATTGACCCTTTCAGCTATTCCTTGAATTAGGTGCTTTGAAATAATGTCCTTGTACTGACTATGAAAATTTCGATTTTTCTTAAATCTTTTAACAAGTGTTCGCAAACGGTTGTTAGCATTACTATAGTTACCCTGTAGCGACTCAAAATGTTCGTTCCATGGTAGTTTAACTTGGTGGTGACCGTCGATTAGTTTTGTAGAATTTTCCAATTCTTTTAAAACTTCGCCGTTTTCGGAATTCAGATTGTCACTACGCGATATTCCCAAACCTTCCAAATCAAACAACCTTTTCAAAATGTCTTATTCTTCTAAATTTTGATTACGCACTATAACATTCATTACGCTAACATCCTTAAAATCCTTGCGTTTTGCTTCAGAACCATTAAATACGTAACTTAGTTTCGTTTCCCTTCCTACTAAAGCACCGGAAACTCTTTTGACTTTCCCTGTAGCGATTTTCCAGAAATAGTCTGACCCAATTAATAGAGAAACCTTTAAGTTTTCAGACCCTTCAATATCAGCTATCTGTATTTTGGCTTCATTACAAAATTTGTGAATTTCTTTACTAGGATCTTGAATTTCAGCCTCCGAGATGGAAGGCGTTTCAATTGCTTCTATCGAAATAATTTTATTTGGATCATAAATGCTTCTTAAATTTACTTTTACCCTATTTCTTACAATAGATTTCTTTGGTTTTGACCCGAAAGCATAAATCGCTAATTTTTCTTTTCCTATAACTTCTAAACTAAATGTACGAGATAATGCTTTATCGATGAACGTATTTTGTGACCCCGAATCCATGATAATTTTTATTTTTCTTTCCTGAGAATTATTACTTAAAAAGGCGACAGCTGTCTGCAAAAATACATTTTCATTTACTGCAGTCGTTGCGCAATTCAGAGCATTGGAACGATTCATTACTTCGGCAGACTTTGAGACGCTTTTCTCTTTGTTATTTTGTCTTATTCTATAATCTATACATTGCCCTAAGCCTATGTAGTTGGCTACCAAATTATGAAGGGAAAAAGACCTACTCTTTGCGCATGCACAGTTAAATATTATTTTGTACAAATGCTCATATCTCATTGAATATTGGATGCATTCATTTGAAATTTCGGTGGTTTTTTTTCCTAGTACTTTGATAACTTTCTGTAAGTTTCGAGTAATTCTGTTGAAAACTCTGCATGTTACAAGCAAAAAACATGAAAAAAAAGGTGGAATTTTTAAAAGAAACGTTTGTATTTTCATAAATGTGCATGCTACTCTTACGAAAATGCAAACAAACGTTGCACATAACAAGTCTAAACATTTGTCAAAGTTACCTCTGTCATTTTCATCTTTAATAATACAAGGTGATTATATAAATATATTTTTTTTCATATTCAATTAGTTGTTGGTCTCTTAAAGTCACTCGTGACTAAATCTTCAATGGAAAATCGTAATCTTAAGTCTGAGAAGTAAATCTTCAAAGGTAAGTTCCAGCATGTTCTTTACATGGTCAAAATTAAGAAAGCATTTTGTCTGGAATACATAGAAATTCAATATTTTTTTTTTCTAAAATTGAGAGTGTCTGGTGATTCCGGTGTAGCTTTAAGCTGTATATGTAATAAATGCGTATGTGCATATAACACGCCATACAGTAAACATTTAAAAAATATATATCTTGTTCACATTCTCAAACCAATCTTTATTTTTACAGTTACTGAGTTTTCATCAACCGGGCAGTATACGGTTGGCCACAACTCCAGAAAGAATGCTCGAATTTAAGTTTCAAATGCAGCGACAGGGATGGCACCCAGCTCCGCAAAAACTCATTTCTCCTGACGAAATCTTCCGCCTGTTCCCGCTGCTAAACATGAAAGGGGTAAACAGTGCTTTTCATTTTTAGTCAACAGTCATAAGAAAACTTTTAATAGTTTTGCTAAATGTAAAGTATGAGCGTTGAAAAAACTTATCTTGTTTAAGTTAATTCGTATTATTTAATTACTTGAACTTGTTTTGAGAATTTTCTCGTATTCCATTTTTAATGTCATTTGATATCTAAATTCCATTTTTTATTCAAATTGTGATTCTGTTATATTTATTTTACTTATCTGGCATCTTTTATCATTTTATATATTTATTTTTTCTTCTTTTTTCTCTAAACCTCTTGTGTATTTATGACCAGGGCTTGACAAATACGGTCGCCAGGTCGCCACTGGCGATCAAGTGTTTTTAACTGGCGACCAAATTACTTAATCTGCCAGGGTTTTTTGTTTGTTTGTTTGTTTGCGAATAACTATTTTTTTTTGTTTTTTTTTTTTGTTTTTTTTTTTTTTTTTTTTTTTTTTTTGGGGGGGGGGGGTGCAAAATTTCAACTAAGAAATGAACACAAAAGACATTTTTTCTTTTCCCCACCCCTACCAGTGCGTGGCAGCAAGTGATATTCTTCTTTTCTCGTATTTTTAATGAAAGAACCGAGTTTAAAAGGAATTTTCCAGCTCATGCATTGAAAACGCCATTTTTTCCGCTCTAGCCAGCTAGCATACCATTTAATTATAATGTGTGTGTGGGGGGGGGGGGAAAGTTTCAATAAAACAGAAAGAAATAGTTTTAATCCAGGCGTTGTGGTACCTAAAACCGGATACAATGCGAAAGAATGCCCACCATCAGATATAGATTTTTTTTTTTTTTTAGCACTCAACTATCTAGATATTTGACGCATCTGGCAATAAGCATTTCCCGACCACGCCGTTAATTCAGCCTTTACAATGTTTCCCTTTTCTTTTCCCCTGATATATATAATTTTGACAATTTTCAATACAAAACAAACTTTGTCTATATAAAGTTTGAGTACCTTTCTAATTATTTTTTTCTTAATTAATTCAATTTAAAAAATGTATTTTTCATAAAAAACATTTTGTGCTTTTTGAAAAATGACGGCGGAGGGAGGGGGGGGGGATAAATATTTTTACTGGCGACTAGAATTTTTTGCTAGCTATTAGAATTTTTTTTAATTTGTAAAGCCCTGTTTATGACTACAGGCCATCTCTAAATTGGAGTTTCGGTAATTTGATGTTTGAATTTGTTAATTATTTATTAACTTAAAAGTGTTCTTTATACACTAAATATTTGCCATCTTTAAATGGAGATTATGTCAGATTTTGATGATAAAACTTGTTTGATGTATTTTGATTTCAAAGGTATTATATTTGTATAGTTATTTATTTATTTATTTGTAAAACAATTTAACTAATAATACAAACTTTGATCTGATATATTACACACTTTTCTTATAAATATTAATGCTACATGATTAAATGTTTTCTCATATGTTTCCTGTACTGCGAATAGCACTCCTTCTGTCCGAAATATATATGTTATTTTTCTCGGAATTTATGTTATGTTTATAAGTAATTGTATGCTTTCTAATACAAAGTACAACGTAATTTCAATTAAAGTGCGACGCAGCTTTGTCAAAGACCTTGTTAAGTAATTGCATAATTGTCAGGCTTTCGACTTTCCATCAGTTGTTCCATCAGTTGTAACAACTCTTGTAATAGACTATTACAAGAGCTATCTAAATTATCTACTTCGTAAATCTAAAGGATATTATTATTATTATTATTATTATTATTATTATTTTACACATTTAAACTACTTTTTAGTAAAAATGTTTGATTTAATTCGAAACAAATGTTGAAACATTGCTATGACCTGTTATATAATGATTACTTTCAAATTCAAAGCTTTCAAATACTTGATTACTAAATCATTTACTTCGCTTGCTAACCTTCAAGATTTTAAAAAATGTATACAATATTTTTTATAAAAAATAACTTTAATGCATTTTAGATGCACTACACATTTTCTTTATGATGAAAGGTTTTTTTTCAAAGAACTTACTAACAACCAAAGAGAATACATTCTTAAAAATCAATACTGTTAAGAGCCTACGCTAGTAGCACGAAAGCACTCGTAACCTAATGTTAAACCAATAGCAGCGTTTTTTTTTTTTTTTTGCATAGGATATCTGAGGTCGATTTTTAACTGGGTATCTTACTTTTTATTCAGTTGCAGTTTTTTTTTTTTTTTTTTTCCTGCGGACACTTTCAATTTCGAAACTAAAACTATGAAAGTGTCAGATATCCTATGAAAAAATATTATTTAAAAATACTGAAATGCAAACGAGAAATTTGAAAAAGAACGCTGCCATTGGTTTAACATTAGGTTGCGAATGTTTTCGCAGGCGCTTAAAAAAGTAAAAAAAAAAAAAAATCATATTTGTATTTTTCTGTTAATGATAAAACATATCGTGAAAAGAATCAAATATAGAGGTATCAATCTATCTTTGATATATCTACCCAAATTTTTCCTTCATAAAAATTAAACTTGCAGCGAAAAACAAGTAATTGTTTTTTTTTTTTTTACAGAAAAATAAGTTGCTAATATAAGTAAAACTGTATTTTTTAAAAATGGATTTTTTACAAACTTTTTTGTATTTTAACAATTAAAAACTATTAAAACGGTCTCACTCCCCCCCCCTTTTTTTTAATACTTTTTTCTCCTTTATGGCAGTGTTTTCTTCTATAAAATCAACAGACTTTTTTTTTCTTTTGTACAATGTGTTTACTGAATGACGAAGTTATTTCATATTAAACATAAATAAAAATGATACAATAACGAAAAAGAATTGTTTTTAATTATAAAATTCAATTTCATGCGTTATTTCTTTAAATATCTTTTATACATTCTTCATACGAAATTTTTTTTCATTAAAACAAATTCCCGATTAATTTATTTCTTTATTTTGATAATTTAAATGTTTATCTTGGTCTGTGGATGTACAAAACCAACACCTATTGACTATCTGTCTATAAGAATGTCAAGTAGGTGTTGACAAGCCTCCTAGTCTGGGAGGCAGCGTCACATTTTATCAACAAATTTTAGCGTCGGTGATTTTGGCATATATGACAGATTCTTTAGATAACTTCTTTAGATAACGAAGCTGCCAGTCAGCTGACACACCAGCGGGAGTACTTCCATAGCAACATCGCACAACTTTCTTATTATGTGAAATGAATGGCAATCGAATTACTGATATTACCCCGACTCAAATACACCAACAGTAACCGTGTTACCATTCATTTCACATTGCAGCAGGGTGTATGATGTTGCTATGGCAACACCCACCATCTTGCTCTGGCGCGCCTGTTAACTGGCAGCTTCGTTATCTATATCATATAATTCTAATCTATCGTATATACCAAAATCATCGACGCTACAATTGGTTGCAAAAATGTAACGCTGCCTCCCGGACTATCCTCCTGCTTTCTTCTTTCTCTAAAAGGGATCACAACACAATAACAGAAAATCATATTTTATATAAATTTTAGTTGTTTAGAAATTTTGCTTTAAGAGACAACTGTGCAATATTTCCTATTTTAATAATCTTTAATGCCTTCTTATCGTTACTTCTTTTAATCATGTTTTAAATTTATTTTTTAGTATTATTTGTATTTTACAATTGTTTCAGAATAGTTGTCTTGAAAAAATTAAATTTTCTTACATTTCCAATATTTCAGATTCTTGGTGGTTTATATAACCCAGCAGACGGGCACATAGACCCATATTCTCTCACAATGGCATATGCAGCTGGTGCAAGAAATTACGGAGCTAAATTTTTCTTAGAAACACCTGTTATGGGTTTGAAACCACGAACTGATGGGAAATGGGACGTCGAAACAAGCAAAGGCACCATAGTTGCGAAACGTGTCATAAATGCTTCAGGTAACACATTATGATTAAATGAAGAACTGTATACGAATTTCATAAAACACAATAAAATAGGACTTTGATTTTGGACTAAAAAAAATTGCTGCCCTACCTCTCTCAATTCTTTGTCAGGTAAGTAAAAAACCCGTATAGCGAGAAAGCAAAACACAAAGTGCGAAGAAAGACAAAATAACACAAAGCAAGAAAGATGCTTACTTATGTGGAGGAAGCATTGTAATGCGAAGAAGGGCTGACGATGAAGAAAATCGATCACGTGAATGAAGAAAAGACAAAAAAAGAATAGGGGGAGGGGGTAAAATAATAAGGAAAAAAATGAAAGACGAAATGGTCACAAAAATAAAGAACAGTGTAAAGAATATTGCTATTAAAATATTGCAAAGATTATGTAAAGAGTATGTAAAGAATTGCAAAGATTTTATATCTATTGAAAATAATTGAAAAGGAAGCCACAAAACTATGACAAAAGATCTGTAAAGGAGTTCCCAAACAGTGTAAATAATTTGCATTAATGAAAAATCATTTATAAAACTTTTGGAAAATGCTTCAAGAAAATCCAAATGAGAGGAAAAAATGGAAAAAAATGACATTTTGGCTTTAGAAAAATTAAAGTTGTAACTTCATGCCCAGCATTAGCAAGTAACTGCAGATTGATTTTTTGTTTAAAAAAAAAGACATCCTTTATGTGTTTTTTTAATCTAAATTTCAGAGCTCTTTTTTGAATGGTTAATATTACCCTGATCACAAGAAAAAGTACTGAAGTACAGCCATAGAAATATGATGTTTTTTAACTTTTAAATTTACTAATAGATAATTTTGAAACCAATACGTGAAAGTGTTTTGGATATTTCAATCCTTTCACACATATGTTATTTAACTGCCTTTCGATTTTTGTCTTCTTCTCATTGAGTGTCTTGCTTTCCTGCTGTACACAGAAAAAAATAAAACCCAATTTGGGTCTAAAGATTCTTAGGTATGTGCCCAAATTGGGCCATGCCTGTTTTGGTTACCACTGTGTTTCCATTTTGGGCACTGTTAAATACCCATTTTCAAAAAAAAAAAAAAAATTCTGTGTACGTGGTTTTTACTTACTCGGCCAAGAGAACATTTTTTTTTTCGCTTGAAATGCATGTTTGATTTTAGTGCGCTTTATAATATGTATACAATGTACTTCATTTATTCATTACTCGACTTTTCTGGTTTACTTAACTGATAAAAATGTTTGACGTCATTAATATTCGTGCGTCATTTAAGTTAGCCAGTAAGAATACTAGATTAAGAAGTTAAGTTACTTTTATTTAATTGCAAATATTTGTTTAAATGGAATTTTTTTAATTAATGAAACAACCACCTGCATACATTTGGCGAATATGCATACTTAACACCGTAACTAATAGTTAAAAAAAAAAAAAAAAAAAAAAAAAAAACTACAACAGTAATAATAATAATAATGGTAATAATAAGTAAGTAAGTAAAAATAAAACAGTTTAGGCATTGAATAAACAAATGTCAGTTGGAATGATGATCGTAAAATATGAAACATGCATTTCCATATCTCAGGCGACATTTGCTGATTTTTGCTGGAAATCTTAAGTTTCATCTGATCTTGTATCGTTAAAAGGGAAGTGGTTAGAAGCTCTCAAGCATAGTTTGTTTTGTCTTAAAATATTAATTGTATTGAAGTTATTTTGGTGAGTAAGAATTCATCATACCGCAATTGTAACTCGAAACACTTAGCCAAATTAGACGCAATATAGGTGGATCTTTCGGAGCTTTTTTTCTTCTTTTTTCGCGATAGTTTAGTTGCTATTATTTTCATTTCTCGAAAACGTGTTTTTAGTAATATATATATATATGTAGGAAACTCTGATTATGGACGATGGACGATTCCTCAATTTAAATGCATATTTAAATGCAAAAAAAGTTTCTGCAGAAACTTTTTTTTTTTTCAAAATTTCTGGTAGTAATTGAATAAAAATTTTTTTGAAGTTTGACAGATATGCTTCTGCACATGCCCGAATGATTCATTCGAATAATCAAAATAATCGTTATGCCCATCACTAATTATCAGTAACATTATAACAAACTTTTTTTTGTCTCATCTAGGGTTCTGGGCTCACGAGGTCGGCAAACAGACTGGACTTGAACTACCTATGGTTCCAGTACAACATCAGTATGTTATTACTAAACCAATGAAAGAAGTCCAAGAGCTTGAGGTATCATTTATTTTAAACACAAAGTTTATCACACTTATTTATTCCCTCACGTACTTATCACTTATTTTGTTATTCACAATAATCGAAAGTGAAATTAATCGTACGTTATTTATAATTATATCCAGTGTGTTACGAGTATTTGTGCAGTTTTTGATTAAAGCGTTATGTTTTGAAACAATATATTTTGTCATGTTGAAAAATATTTCGTTTGATATATGGTTCTGAAGAAAAAAAAGTGAAAACTCTCTACTAATCTGTCGCAGACAAATAACGAGATACGGGTTACCTGTCGATCGGAATTAACGGTATGCATAAATTATGCTTTAGAGGCCGTCTACATATTCAAATGTGCACTAACAGTTAAATTTATAATAAAAACACTCATTCTCGATAAAATGGGCTTCAATGTTATGCCTAGATACGAAATTTCAAATCATTTTAATGAGAAATATTTGAATTATAAAGATTCAAAATTTTGAGTCTGGGTGTAAAATAACGTTTATGTATTTTCACTTATATTTCCTAATATTATAATTTATATGTAAAAATTTAAATAAAATCTAGTAATAAATATTTGTCCACTGTACAGAAAGCTTTCTGTAAGTATTATGTTGCACTTGCTAGACTAACACATTTGTTGTATTATGCAGAAGGATATGAAACAATCACAATATATTGATAAAATAATAATTTTGATTTAATTTAAAATTAATTTTCCCATTGGCATCTAATTTTATAAATCTGATAAATGCAATAGTATAGAAAATTCTTAAGATATATTAGCATGAAATATATTATGACTTACAATTTTAATCCTGTAAAAAAATATATTAGCTTAAAATACAGCATGACATATAGTTTTAAATGTAACGAGGAAGGTTAGAATAATTTGTTAAAATTAAACTTCAAAAATAAATTTCTATTTTACTTGGAGAGAATTTTTTTTTCTTTTTTTTTTTTCAAAAGAAATTTGTCATGAATTACATGAATTACTTGAAAATCATTCGGATAAGGAAAGTTGAAAGTTAAATATTAGTTGATTCTATATTAACCTTCCGGTTTATTTTTTCCAAATCAAATAAAACCAGAAATGTTAATTAATAAATTAATTAATAACTACTTTAAAAAAAATATATATTTCATTAAATATTTTTTCTGATTCAAATTAAACTTGTTTATTAAACTTGAAGAAAGCCGGAAGACTAGTGGGTATGCTATAGTGTCTTAATCTGTTAATAATTTTTGTGAAAACGTTTTCATAGAACATTTACTTCAGTGTTAAAGTTATCATCAAGTAAGTGAACAACTTACAATCTAAATAATTTTATGAATCTAGTAAGAAAATTCAGACAATCTGTTATCAATATTGTTTTAATAAAATACCACATTTCATTAAATTTTTACAAATAGTTCCTTAGTTCATTCATAGTTCATTGTACTTCATTAAACTTGTACAAATTTATTGAAGTTTAAATTTTGATATTCAAAACTAATAAGTGAAATTAATGTTTCCCCCAATTTAGCAAGAACCTCCTGTGCTTAGACATTTGGAAGGATCATTTTACATGAGGGCCGAAAGAGGAGGACTATTGATTGGCCCCTATGAATACAGCAGAAATATGAAAGTTATTGAAAATTGGGTTACTGAAGGCGTACCAAAAGGTTTGATATAACAAAGTTTACATTTTAAAGTATTTTAAGGAGGCATGGGACTTTTAAAATGTCGAAAAGGGAAACAAAATGACCATTTTTGTTATTTTATATCTTAATAAAGTAAAAAGTGCCCAGTTAAACTGATGGCATTGAGCTCACAGGCTATTCACACTAATTGTATAGTATACTCCTATTTCAAAGAATAATGCACCTCGAAAAATAAAGAAATCGACAATAAACCTGTATACCAAATTTGAAACAAATCGGATAATTTTGCATGAAAAACCCATTTCTCTAAATTAAAGGGGATTAGCCCCCCTTTATACTTAACCAATGAACCCCCAAAACTAATCAGGGAAGCGCCTTATCAGAAAAAACCTGTATACCAAATTTGAAGCAAATCGGATAATTCTGCATGAAAAACCCATTTATCTAAATTAAGGAGGGAGGGATTAGTCCCCGTTCCTCCCTTTATACTTAACCAATGAAGCCCCAAAACTAATCAGGGGAGCGCTTTATCAAAATGAAACTATATACAAAATTTAAAGCAAATCGGATTTTTCTATCAAGAGTTATCGCGTTACGTACATACATACATAACCTTAGGGCACATTAGTTCTCAGGCTTTGATAGCTTGTGAGCTAAAAAGTATACATTACAAAAACACAATTTTTAAAGGCGGTAATAGATACACGTTTCTCCTTTTATTTCATTTTTTTTCCCAGATCATAATGGAGCAAATTAGTTATAGGGTTTTTTAAACTTGTCGAGCAAATAATTGGAATCGCAGGTTACCCGCGTGATTACAAAAGTTTTCTGCATGTAAAAGAAAAGTTTTCGTATCTAATTGTACTTGAAAGACTTGTGTTTACACTGAACCTAAATAAAAATGTTTATTTTATAGCATTTTTATGTTTTAAAAACAAAACTGTATCGTGCTTATTTAAAATTTTCAACATCTGAGCAGTATAACCCCAATAATTGTTTTTTTTTTCCCCAACAGGAAAAGATAAAAATTTAGGTTCAGTGCCTACCATACACTATATATATCCTGAAAAATTCATGAAAAATTCATGAAAAAATATCGAAGAGCTTTTAACTACATTGCGTGCAATGCCCCAAAATGAAATTTTGAGAAAAATGACTTTAAAGTTCTGTCTTTGAAAATAGTTCATATTGAGCAATTATTAAAAGTGTCATTCATTTTGTTTTAAAGTGTTCAGAAATGATTACTCTTTAATATTTTTTTTTCAAAGATTGAATTTTTTGACGGTTTAAAAGCCCCATGATCTCTTAAGAAACGTATACTTTAAAAAAAAATTACAATTTATAACAAGTGTTGTTCTGATTTACTTTGTTTTAGTAGAATTTAATATTGCTTCTTTTCTCTTTTTAGGTGCGTTCGTAATTATATAAATGCGTAGCACTTATAGTCGTCGTCTGGTTCGTCCGTCTGTCTGTCCGCACAGCGCAAAAACTACCCAACCGAATGGTTTGAAATTTAATATATATTATCGTTGCAGAATTTTGTCGAGTCATTTCAAATTTTATGAAAATCGAATCAAAACTTTAAAAGATATTAATAAAAATTTTCTTCATTCTATTAAATTCTATCAGACGTAAATCTATATAATAAAAGCGCAAGTCATGTGACCGAGAAAAACAAATACGGGCTAACCACATCTTTTTTTCATATGCCAAGTGGTCATTTTTATTCAAAATTATTTTTTCGAATAAAATTGCATAAAGTTACATTTTTAGGAAGATCGTTCAAAAAAATTGTTTGCTTGAGAGATGAGTTACATTAAAAAATGTATAGATTCTGAGATAACTTCAGTAGAAATTAGGTTAACAGCCGAATATCTCAATCCATCAAAGTAAATAAACAAAAAAAATTCATTTATCGTGAGTCATAGAAATATTAAACCATATAGGTAATCATTTGCAAAGCAAGATCTCCTTGGTGAATTTTGTAGAAAAAAAAAAATTCGCATTTGTAAACATGGCATACGTAATAAGAAAAAAGAAAGGCATGCTCATTTCGCTCATAACAGACGATATAATTCTTTTCACTGAAATAATAACGTTGATTTTTTTTTACATTGTAAAACTAATTATAGTCATTTATCACGTTATCATTTACGTTATCACGTAGTCATTTATCACGCATTACCAATTTATTATATACATTTATCACGTTTAACGTACAATTTCCAACTTGTTTCGTTTTTAACAC
Organism: Maratus michaelseni; assembly: GCA_963931845.1. Lineage (NCBI taxonomy): Eukaryota > Metazoa > Arthropoda > Arachnida > Araneae > Salticidae > Maratus > Maratus michaelseni. The sequence goes on along the minus strand of OZ007589.1, from coordinate 157,782,194 downwards.
TTTCTAACATAGTTGAAAAGTATTTATGAATTCGGTTTGTCTGTCTGTCTGCCATCTGTCCATGCTCTAACTCTCGTAAATATACTTAGATAGACATGTAATTGATATATGTTATTAAGGCTCACTATGGCATATTCAGTATTGAAAATAAAGTGTGTAACCTTTATCGTTCATTTACATGGACACACAAAAGAATTCGGTTGCAATACTGTCTATGAACGATAATTGCTTACAAGTGGCTTTTCAGTTGTGGTATGCGTTTTTAGGTGCGTTCGTAATTATACAAATACGTAGTCGTTCTTTGATCCGTCCGTCCGTTCGTCTGTCCGCGTATAACAGCGCAAAAACTACCCAACCAAATGGTTTGAAATTTAAGATATATTATCTTTGCAGAATTTTGTCGAGACATTTCAAATTTTATGAAAATCGAATCAAAACTTTAGAAGATATTAATAAAAATATTTATTAAGAAATTTGAATTTTTTTGTTTTAAAATCGGTGCTTTCTTGTTATAGGAGCTTCCGAGGTTTAATCGTCAAGCGACCGAGATACTTATTTTATTACAGAAATTAATCTGCAGACGATATAATTCATTTCACAGAATTAAAAATAATCAAGATCTGAATATTTATATAACTCCCTATAGTACTAACGCGTCGCGTTTGACGTACAATTTCCAACTTGTTGAATTTAACCAATGTTTTGCATATTACTCGGTGTGTATAAATTCTATAGATCATATACAGACTACACAAAATAATTCGAGTACATTTACTTTTAGTGACGGAAATTACTGAAGAGGAATTTTCAACTGTGTTGCACGCGTTTCCTAAATGAAATAAATTGTATCATACTATATAAATAATATGCATAAATCTGTTGATCGTATACAGGGCTTCACAAAAGAATTCGAATACTTTTCTGTCTGTGCATTGTAATGCTGAAATTGGGTTTTCAAATGTGTTATGGGTTTTCCAAATTGTTTACTTGGACATCATCTTTTACTTTATACTTAAACTGTGAAGTTTTGTTGCACTATTCTGAATGTGTAGGAAAATGTTTCATAATGTGTGCTTGACACATGATTTTGTTTTGTTTTATTTTTAAATTGAGCAACAGACATTGTTACACGAATTTTTTACATTATAAAAGGTTATAGTAATTAATAACAAATTTCTAATTCTAAATTCTAATCGACAACAATCGCCGCAAAAAAGAAAAAGATTTCTTTCCATGATCGGGGATCTTTTATCATAAATGACATGTTTTTTCTGGTGATTGAAAGCAATAAGCAACTCTGACATATAAATAATAATAATAATGAAATCGATGAGACGGTCTGAAAATAGTCTAAAAAGGCAAATATGATAATATGGATATCCGGAACTGTTTTTTAACACTTCCCAACAAATTTGAAAAGTGTTCATGAATTCGGTTTGTCTGCCTGTCTGACATCTGCCGTCTGTCCGTTCTCTAATTCTCGTAAATATACTCGGATCGCCATGAAATTTTTATATATTATTGGTGATTACTATAGAATGTTGGGTATTTAAAATGAAGTATGTAGCATTTATAGCTCGTTTACAGGGACACACAAAAGAATTCCGTTACAGTATGGTCTATGGGGAAAATGTTGTTTCCTATGCATTTTAAGGATGTTACACTACTTCAAACATGACGAAATTGATATATGCATCACTATGATCGACTAAAACATGCTTCCTCAGGAGTAGGTAACAAGTAGTATTTATAGTTCGTTTATAGATACGTTCATTTACACATATACTCACAAAATAATTCCATCACATTATTTTATATGTTGAAAAATCGTTTGCTATGCATTTTAATGATATCATAATACTTCAAACATAATGAAAGTAAAAAATATCATTGAGGTGTATTACAAAATCTTTTCTATAGATTGCGTAGCATATATCTCTATTTACAGAGACGCACAAAATAATTCTGTTATGAGACGGTCTATGATCGATATCAATATATGAAAAAGTTAAATTTCTTAGTATTCTGTTAATGCTGGAAAGTGTTTCATAATTCATACCTGATGCATGATTTTTCGTTTTTAATAATTTTAAAAAATTAATTGACATTATTCATCAAGTACTTTCTTTCATGCTTCTCTTTAAATAATATCCATGTCATACGTACAAAATAGATGAAGAAACAAAGTAGATTATTAACGACATGTGCTCCTCCATATGTTTTACAAGTGATGATACATTGTAAAATAATTGCTATCAACTTTATTATATAAGAAGAAGTAAATTCATAAATGTGGCACTATCGAAGCTTAACAATTACAACAGCGATGATGGATTGACTTGTGCAGGTGATGTACTGATAGCTTTAAATGTGAGAGGTTAGTCGTGGTAATGTGTGTGTTTAGTATCAGAATAGATGTATTTCATTCTTAAAATGTTCAAATTTCTGACAATTTAACTGAACGGTAATAATATTTTTAGCTACAATAACATAAAAATAAATTTTTATTTTTTAATTTCTCTTTTTTTAAAAGCAGCTTATGGTACGTAAAATATAACTATAATCATAATGTTTCATGAAACAAAAAACAAAACAGAAAATAAATGGGTTTTTTTCTTTTTTAATAAATTATATAAATTATAATGTCTTTAAAATAAAACAAGTTTACTGTGTCTGTTTTTGGATACAATGCTGCTTTGAAAAAACAAAGAAACTTAACAAACATTTTCCAAATTATTATTATTATTATTTTGATTATTGAAGCTATGATTAATTTTTAAATGGAAAATATATATCTATATATTTACTCGTTAAGGATAAAAATATCTTTTTCATTTTCATTTTCAACACATTTTCTTATCAATATATTGAAATAACCATCCATAATTTTATCAAGGATTTGAATTTTGAAAATTAAAACTTAAAATAAGTAAATTGGAACAAGCTTGTTACAGTTTTAGCAGCTTAGACACATTGTATTAAAAATCATACTATTAAGTTAATAAATAATTAACAAATTCAAACATAAGAAAACCGAAGCTCCAATTTTCTATCTAACTCATACATGTCTCTTTTTAACACTTTCCAACATAGTTGAAAAGTGTTTATGAATTCGGTTTGTCTGTCTGTCTGTCTGTCCCTCTGTCCATATATACATATATATATACCATATAAGTAAGTATACCACTTTAGTAAGTATACCATATCATAACCAAAGTATACCATAAATGACCTAGTATACCATAAATAACCAAAGTATACCATAAAAGTCGAATTGAAGTAAAATTTAGGTCCCTTAAAATTTCAAAATAATATTTTTGTATTCATTTCGAAAAGTGTTTCACGATTAATTGGGCTAAAATAAACTATACAATTTACTGAGTATGTTATTGTTCTTATTCGAGTATAATGGAAATGAAAAAAATCTATTCAAAGTAAAAAGTTTCTTTATTTCACTACTTCTAGGTTTCGGCAAAGAACTCTTTCAACCCGATTTGGACAGATTGACTGATCATCTAGAAGCGGCTATGAATCTCGTCCCATTGCTTAAAAATGTCGATGTCCATACAGTTGTCAATGGACCTATAATGTACACGCCCGATCTTCTGCCAATGTTGGGGCCCTACTATGATTTACCAAACATGTGGATGGCTGTAGGTTTTGGGTATAATGTCTTTTACTGTTTAGTATAGCTGCATTTTTATTTTCATTACTACTCTTATCGTTGTTCAATAGTTAATTCCTAAACTATTAGTTTTAGAAGCATAGTTCCAATTTCAAATTTTTTTTTAATTTTTTCGTCATATCAAAAGTTGTTTACGTCAAAATAGTTATTTTTCTAAAATTCGCAAAATTTCAAATTGTATATGGTCCCTACGTCCTATATATAGTAAAACTTTCTCCCAGCTCTAACAAGTAAATAAAAAAAAAATCATTTTTTTTTTATGTGTGTGCAGCTAAAACTTACCGAGATATGATATTTTGGATGTTATGAGTTTTCAGAGTTTTCGAGCACTAAAGATGCATCTTTCCGTTTTTAGTGGCAGAAAACGCTGAAAAATCATTAAATTAAATTTATCTAACTTGGTAAATTTTGGTCGTACATTTTTTTTTTTTTTTTTTTTTACTTTTTAGAATATGTTTTTCTAAATGTAAGTTATAGAACCCAGGGACCATCTTAAAATTTAAATTTCTTAACTTTTATAAAATAACTATTTTGACGTAAGCAGATTTTGATATGAAGAAAACAACATTTGAAATATTTTTTTCAGTTGAAACTACACTTTTTAGTTTAGGAATTAACTATCGGATACCATCAAGGAGTGACATCCTGTTTATATATATATATATGAAATGATTTTCCATTTCGTAGTGAATTATATCAACATATTAATTCTGGTAAGCGATGAATTTGTAAAATAACATATGTTTTGCAGTCGAAGGCTCTAGATGGAAGACGATGTTTATGAAATACACTAGGAGTTTTCCCGTAAAAATAACAGGAAGCTGCATTATTATCAATACATTTATTGACACTTAACAAAGCATAGAGAATTCCACTAATTATCAAGGTGAGAATTCCTAACTGAGCTGTGTTGCGCCATAGAAAAAAGCATGAAGATGTTAAATGACCAATTTAAAGACACTTCTCCTCCAAGTGACAGGTTTTATTTAGCAAGTCAAAAAACGTAAAAATTCTAAGCTCCAAGGCTGAGTAACGCGTTTTATACTCCACGAGGCGTAGGAATCTTTCGCCAATGCAGGGGTAATTTAACCAATGAGCGAGTTGCAAGGCTGTGTGTCTCTTTATTGTAATCGGCATAAATTTGAAGTGAAAAGTTAGACACGGGAGTTGCAATGAATCCTGGGATATCGAATGATAATTTTAATAAAAATAAAAATGATATTAAGAGACGTTCTAAAGAAATAAAATTTTAATGTCTCAAAATATGAAGGAATAAATTAAGGGTTTTTACAAAGAAGCGTCGCTTTTAACAGATTAAAGTTTTTAGAATAAGAATTAAAATAATATGTTGATTAAATATATGGATATTTAAGATATTTTTAAAAGACAGGGGAAAAAAGTAGAATTGTAAAAAATTGGAATAAATTAATTAAAGTAAAATGGCGAAATTTTTTTATTATTACATACATACACACACACACACACACACACACACATATATATATACATATATATATTGTTTTACTATATACATTCTATGTTGATGTCTCAAAAATATCTTTCACCTGCTCTTATATTAAAAAACAGTGTTCAGTGTCTCTTATGCAAATATATATACATATATGACAATGAGATAAAACTACCTTTTTCCTAATTTAAGTCATTTTATTTTATTTAGCAGTCTTTAAAATTGGAGCATGGACAGGGATGTTATTTGGAGGAGGCTGGGGGGGGGCAGTTTCCCCTCCGCAAGGAATTTAATATTTCACTGTGTATCAGTCATTACAGGTCATATTTAAAAATAATAATAATCAGAAATTGTACAAAAGCTAAAATAACATGTCAGGTTTGATTGAAATAGAAATATTAGCATTAAACAAGCACTTTAAGCAGAGAAATTAATAATTATCAATAATATTTGCTAAAGCCTTGCTATTGCAACATTCTCAAAGCGAGATACATTTATCATTAATAAGTACTTTGGCTAATTTTTAAAAAATATTTGAGACTGAAAAATGTATCAATTGCTTCCTAGCTGTGAACAACAAGTTTTAAAATATTTTTGCACCCTCAAAGAAAACATTGCACTCCCTCCCCTAAGAAAGTCTTGAAATGACGCCCCTGGGGCATGGAAGAGTCATGTTTGTACGAGGCTTCTAGTTTTAATCCCGCAAGCTACTTTGTTTAATTTAAAAATTTTCATTTATAAATAATGTCTTTATTATGAACTACTAATTATTTTTTAGGTGCGTTCGTAATTATATAAATACGTAGCACCTATAGTCATATGGTTTGGTCCGTCCGTCCGTCTGCCCGCATATAAAAGCGCAAAAATTACCCAACCGAATGATGTGAAATTTAATATATATATAATCGTTGCAGAATTTTGTCGAGTCATTTCAAATTTTATGAAAATCGAATCAAAACTCAAAAATATATTAATAAAAGTTTTCTTAATTCTATTAAATCCTATCATACGCAATCTATATAATAATAGAAACGCAAGTTATGTGACTGAGGAAAGCAAATACAGGCTTACCATTCCTTTTTTCATATGCCAGGAGGCCATTTTTAAACAAAAAAAATTTTTCGAATAAAATTGCATAAAATTTACATTTTTAGAAAGATCATTCAAAAAAATTGTGTGTGTGAGAGATGACTTACATGCAAATATGTATAGATTCTGAGATAACTTCAGTTGAAATTATGTTGAAAGCCGAATATCTCAATCAATTAAAGTAAATAAACACAAGAGATTCGTTCATCGTGAATCATAGAAATATTAAACCATGGAGGTAATCATTCGCAAAGCAAGATCTCCGTGGTGAATTTTCAGCGCTGCCTGGTGTGGAAAAAAAATTCTTATCTGTAAAAGTGGCATACGTAATAAAGGGGTGGGGAGGAGGCATGCTCGTTTCGCTCATAGCAGACGATATAATTCATTTCACTGAAATAATAAGGATGATTTTTTTACATTGTAAAACTAGTTATAATACGAGCGCACCTCATTTGTCACGTTTACCGTACAATTTCCAACTTGTATATTTTACAAGAGTCAAACCAAAATGTAATTCGTTTATTTCACTTCGGACACACATACTTTTAGAAAAATGATAAATCTTTTTAATTAAAATAACTTTTACGCTTGTTTCGATTTTTTAAAACCTATTTTAAAACATTCATCACTGATTTTAAAAAAAAATGTATGTACATGTTAAATTCTATCATTAATGTTTGCTCTTACATGTGGATTATTTAAAATCCATTTGAATTTATAATTCTATTTTAGACGATTTTTTTTTCTCCTTTCTCGTTTCTTTATCTGATAAAACTTAAAAATAAGTGACAAATGGCAAATAAATATATGAAGTGAAAACCAGTGTAAGAAAATATCAAATAACCAAAAATAAAAATAGTATGCTATTCTGTCTAAGCTTCAACGATCATTTTGAATAGGATAAATGCTATGGGGCAAATAATCTGTAGAATTCACTGTATTGTGAGTGTGATTTGGGTATTTTTTTTAAATATAAAAACTGTAACGCAGTTAACAAACAAATGAACACAGGCAGGTAAATCGAAGCTGTCATAACTTTTCAATTTCATTTGAAGTTTGTTAATATTGTAGTGATTTTTTATTTATGTATATTTTATTATTTAGTATGTATATTTTATTATTTAATATGTATATTTTACTATTTATTATGTATATTTTATTACTTACTACACTGCAAAAAAAAAAAAAAAAAAAAAAAAAAAAAAAAAAAAAAATTGTTGATTTTACGGTATAATACTAACACCCCATTTGCCAGTATTATACCGTAAAATTAACAGTAATAAACAGTAAAATAAGCAGTAATACACTGCCGCACATGCGCGGGAGTGTATTACTGCTTATTTTACTGTTTATTACTGTTAATTTTACGGTATAATACTGGAAACTGAGATACCAGTATTATACCGTAAAATCAAGATTTTTTTTTTTTTTTTTTTTTTTTTTTTTTTTTTTGCAGTGTATGTATATTTTATTATTTATTATGTATATTTTATTATTATGCTTATGACTTACGTTAGTTCAAAGTTATTTTTACATTAAATAGCAATACTTTACTAATAGAATATTACACAGATATCATTGTAACATTTATTTTCTGTTTTTGACGTAAAAAAATTAAAACAATGTAATTAAAAATATATAAATGAACATTTTCGAAAGCTTTTTGTCAAGTCTTATTTAATTGTTAATTTTCTAGCTTTTATTGTGAAACTCGATACTTATGCTAATTAAAATCTTACAAAATACATAATATAAAGAAGTAGCTGCAACTATTTATGTACTTTATATATATATATATATATATATATATATAATTATAATATCTATGAATTTCAAAAAACATATCAAGTTCTTGTATCATTCTACTTAAATCTCCAAAGAGATAATTAATGATAAAATTACGAAGTGACGCATAAGAGGGGGAAAAATTGTAAGCAAGCCCTTTTTGATACAGCAAGTGTTTTCAAAAATTTTTGTTTTCAGTTATGAAACATTAATCTTAATATAATACGCCAGTGTTTAAAAGTGGTACTATAAGACTTTGTCTGAACTACAAACATTTAAAATTTCATCAATGCATTAAAGCTTTGTATAGACAAAATTATTCTTATACTAGTTTGTATGGAAGTAAAATACATTTTAATATCAGTTTTGAATGCACATTATAAGTTTGTTTTGTATGTAAAATATTCTTTTAATATTTTTATTTTATAAAATCAATTATTAACATTAAAAAAAAAGAACAGCGTAAATTTAAAATAAAAATAATACTCTGAAAAAGTACAAGATATGTAAATAAAATTTATTTCTACTTAGAGTATTATTCGTCTTGCAAAGAAGGAGGGTTTTTTTATTATTATTATTACTATTAAAAAAAAGAAAAAGAAAAAAAATCTAGTCTAGTAAGAGATAGAAAAGTACCAATTTCAATCGAATGAAACAAAATAAGCTGAATATTGTACTTAAAATATATTTACTGTATAAGTAAAATATTTAAGTGCTTGAAATTGCCATACCGGTCCTAGCTTTGATTTTAAGGGTTTAAATATGGTTCCATGTAGTTTGGAGCAATTTTCCTCATATGTAAAGTAAACAGAAGCGAGCTCCTTTAAAAATCGTCTTTCTACGCCACTCCACACTTTCGCATTGTTATCCTCATGTTTATATTTCCGTTTAAATTAAAAATCAAATCAAATCATTGAAGCGTAGCTTAAAGCACAGTACATTTTAAATAGAAAAATACATTTATATCTGTATTTATTTGTAGATAGTGGGTGAAGTACTGATTTACTATTTTTAATGAAATTTTTATTGAAAACCATAAATTTCTTTATATATCGCTTTATTGCTCTATTTTAATTAATTTTTTTATATGCATGTTTAATTTCTTTCATAAAGAACCAATTAATTAAAAAAATGTGAAAAAAAAATGTTTCCAAAAGAATAATGTGGGGTGAGAAAAAACGCCCCATAAAATCCAAATGTGGGATATGATTTCAGTTCTAATTAAAACAAAAGAAAAAAAGAAAAATATCATTTGATTTTCGGAAGGTTCTTTAAGAATGTATATCATTCGTGTTGCCATAAGCACTCATCTACATATGAAAACGGAAGCTAACTTTTGTGAGTTCAATAGCAAAACCATGATTTCATTACATATTTAAGTTTAGCTTGTTAAAATCCTTGGAAATAGAATTTTTTAATCAACGTAAATTAGCTAGATATTAAAGAAAAAATGTCATTATTTAGGTATAGATAATAGATGCTAGAATAATTTATGTATTCCACTGCTTCTTTTAGTATATGATACTCTGTAAATATCTAAAATAAAATTATTGTATATTTTGATAAACTATCTTTGAAATATTAATTATTTATTCAACTATTGAAAATTTATAAATATAAACATGTAAGTTTTCTGTCTCCATTATTATCAGGTAGAACGGGAACCTAGCAGTTATTTTTTTTCTTTCTATTGTGACTGATATGACATCAAAAGAAAATATGTTGAAGTTCCGTATATTAAATTAAAATAAATCCATTTCAGGTAGGCTAAATATAAGAAAGTATATACTTATTTATGTCCAGGTAAGCAACTTTACTCTGGACAAAAAATAATGATTACATCCTTATTTTAATCATTATAGCAATATTTTCATTCAACTTTCAAAATGCTTTTATTGATATATTTATTCTGTTCCAAAATACATTTCAGCACATAAATATAAAATGTTTGACGATAAATTAATGAAAAGTTAGTTTCTAAACAGCATCACAAATCATATGAAAAAACTAATAATAATGGGGTTCGTGTTAAATAAAAATAAAATAAATATGTATGGAACGTAGTTCCTCGAGACAAAAAATAAAGTGTAACAGAAGTATTGAAAATTATAAATAAAATCTTTGGTGCAAACTGTAGACAGCTTTTATCTGGAACATTTAGTACTGGAGCTATGTCTTACACTACTTATTACTCTATTTATTTATTTGTATTCTGTAAAAGTATGATTTATATGCTTATTGCTTTCTTTTGTAGAAAGAATCGCTCATGATTTTTTTTTAATTAAACGGAGAATCTAAAACATAGTATGTTAAATGCATTGGAACATATTTATTTTTAAGAAGTTAATGTTTTTCTGTTATCCCCGTTCTTAGGTATGGCATCATTCATTCTGGAGGTGCTGGGCACTACTTGGCTCGTTGGCTCTTGGACGGAGAACCTCCTTTCGATCTGATTGAGGCGGATCCTAATCGCTTTGGGAAATGGACAACCAGGTAAACAGGCACATTTGCTTAATTATTTTTGGCTTTTCATTTAATACCGTTTTGGGTAGGATTCAATGAAAAGAAAATTTTCATTTGATATTTTGATGTCAGATACTTTGCCCAAATCAGTTAATTTAGTGAGCATCTAGGACGTAATGTTTGACAATACATAGATTGGTGAATACATAACCTCTGTGGTATGTTGCAGTCGAATGAAAATAAGAGATTAATGTAATTCTGATGAGCTTACTTTTTGTGGTTTTGATCTGCTCTGCTAGAAAACAAAAAGAAAGTTAGCTAAAAATTCAGCAAATACAGGATAACCATAAAATAAGCGATTCTGTTTAAAATTTGACACAGGTTCTTATGAAGATATCGCCATGAAATGGATAAATAATCACGATTAGTGGATTAGAAGGGAAAATAATTCATATATTTCGACCACCAAGAAGAATTAGGTGATACTAGACAAAGAAACATATTAGGTATATTACAGATAGTTCAATAGGCAGAGTATTGGCAATTTAAGCCAGAGTGGGTTCGATTCCCGGCATAGACACTGTTTCACTCGAAAATGTCAATTCATGCAAAGAAACTCTATCATAAATGCAAAGTACCATGGATAATAGAATAATAGAATTTATTTATTACAAAACATTATATTCTCTATTCAACATGTGATACCTGCATAATTTACATATAGTTTGTTTTGTATATAGCTAAAACAAGAGAGTGTTATTTACAGCTAGGAAATTGAATGTATATTTTAGAACTCATTTACAGTATATCCATGATCTGTTTCATGCAGATACTAAGTTTCAAAAGTCAATATCTTGCCTAAAGTTATACTAAAGTGCCTTGATGCCTGAATATGGTCACTTATTTCATGACTATCCTGTATATAGGATTAAGAGTTTAATTTCAAAATCGCGAGAAAAATGACTGAAAAAAGTAACATCTTAAAAAACTCTATAAGTGCCTAAAATTAACCAATAAATTTAGACAAAAGTGGTGTGGTTATGTGAGTCAAGCAAAAGGTACGTGTAATCAAAGGAGGCTTTAGTAGCCAAGGCGCTATTGTTTTTAACTACACCCATACGAATAATAGCTTCTAAAGAAACTATTAAGTTTTAACCAAGTATTTTGTATATTTTCTTCCCCTTAGTTTTTAGCGGGCGTTCTCTCAACTTCGCCCCACCCAACCCTCTAAAGTCAGCTCTGTGTTATCACAAATGTAGAAAAGAAGTCTACCTAGTATATCTGCAAAGTTACTCAAAAATATAATATTTAAAAAATTACAATTATTGTAAAGTTCATGTTAATGGACAAATATATATTACACTTAAATTAAATAAGGTTTTCATAGTACAATTTTTGCCTATATTTTAGAGATGAGTTCGGATCTTTTTTCGGAGCCCGAGTCCGCCCCGCCCGAAAAATTTTGTAAAATCAACAAAGAGCGTGCCCGATACCGAAAGTACGCAGTAAAAAATTGTTAATAACATTTTTAAATTGTTTCAAGATTAATTTTCTCACTGTAAAATATCATCTTGCATAGATATAAGTATTTATCCTATACATTCGCTACTGACAGCGTCTCGTGATGCTGAAAATATGTTTAAAATAGCAAATTTGTTATTTATACCCAACTACTGGCAGCAATCTGCAAAAGTCACAATTATAACTCTTTTAAAATATCATTGTACAACTATGGAAGAAAGTCATGACTTCTGTTTTCTAATAATTCTGAAAAAAGACTTCTTACAGAAACCAAGGATAGATAAGGGATATCCGACAATTTCGTTATGTTACTAACACTGACCTTGCAAAGGCCTCGGATATTCAAATAGAATCTTACACTTTATATTTCATCAATAACAATTCAATTGCTTTTTTAATTGATTTTTAAAGGATTGTAAAACTCTTTAAGAAACTTCGACTACATTCTATTTTCTAAAATAGCAAGTTTTTCAATTTTTGACTTTGAGCCCAAGCCCGAGGATTGGTATAAAAATCGAGCTCGTTTCGGATCCGGAATCGAATTGAGCTCATCTCTACTATATATACATATCTATCTACCTTTTATCTCATTCTGCAATGGAAATTGACAATAAAGTCAATAATGTTTCTTTACATTGGGCCTATTTTCTAGAAATATATCCAGCGTAGAAAATAACAAGAAAGAAAGATCCTACATAAAGCATAGATTATGAAACACTTCCCAACACATTCAGAATACTGTAACAAAACTTCGCCGTTTAATAAGGTGACAAATGATGTCTATGCAGACAATTTGTAAAATACATCACACATTCGAAAACCCAATTTCATGAATATTCGGAAAAATAACCGAATTTTTTTATGCAGCCCTGTATATGATCTATAGATTTGTATATATATACATAATATTCTACAATTTACTTCAATTAGGAAACGCATAGCACAGTTAAAAAAATTCCTCCACAGCAAATTCCGTCAATAAAAGGAAATGTACTCGAGATCTTTTGTGCAGCCCTGTATAGAATTAGATCTATAGAATTTATATACACCAAGTAATATGCAAAAAATTAGTTAAATTTAAAAACGCGTACCACAACTGAAAACGCATTTCCAGCAATTATTATTCAATATTCGATAGACAGTACTGTAACCGAATTATTTTCTGTTTCCCTGTAAATGAACGACGAACGCTATGTACACCATATTCTATAGTAAGCCTTTGGTAGTACACCTTAGTGATATATATCAATTTTAATATATTTGAAATAATGTAAAATTGTTAAAGTACACCGCAAACTTTCTTCCCCCATAGACCGTGATGTAACAAAATTCTTTTGAGTGCCCCTGTAAATGAACTATAAATGCTACACACTTCATTTTCAATACCAAGCAAGCCACAGTAAACCTCAATAACATATATCAATTGCAGGGCAATCCGAGTATATTTACGTAAGTTAGAGCACCGACAGACGTTAGACAGACAGACAAACGGAATTCATAAACGCTTTTCAAATATGTTGGAAGTTGGAAGGTGTTAAAAACTGATCTTAGTATAAATTTAAATTTAAAGGATATGTGAATCATGCTAATTTATTAATTTGCCTGCAGTTATATGAATAATCTGATTAAAATAAATAAACAACATTAGGAAGGATAAATAAATGACCGGATTTTAAAAATTTATATTTTCAAAACTATTTTACGTATTATAATAAGTGATACATGAAAATAAAATAAAACATTCCATTTTTTTCCCTTTTCCGTCACTTCGATTGGACGTGCATGTAACAATGATTTACCCTTATTCACATGGCCACCAAGATCCCCGGATCTTACGCCATGTGATTTACTTTTGTGAGGTTACATCACATTTCTTGTTTATGTAACTCCAGATCATTTCTTTGGTGAAAACACTCAAAGAACTTAAAGGACGCATCAGTGGTGCATTAAGAAACCGTTGACAGTGTAAAACTGTAAAATGTATAGAACGAACTTGATGATTACAGATTAGATGTTTGTCGTGTTAGGAAAGGTTGGAACATCTCGAACGTTTGTAACTGAAAAAAAAAAAAAAAAAAAAAGTTTTTCTTTATTGTTTTTATTTCTTTGTACCGTTTTTTTTAAATTTATTTATTTATTTATTTATTTTTTATTTACATCATTTATTATAATATGGGTAATAGTGTTTTGAAAATATAAGTTTCTAAAATCCGGTCATTAATTTATGCTAACGATGTGCTACATGCTAATATTTTTATATGATTTTTAGAGATTACGTTTTCTCAAAATCCCGAGAGACATACGGCATGAATAACAGCTACACATACCCTAAAGAAGAAAGGTGGGCAGGCAGACCTACTTCCCGTGTAACTGGAGCTTACCAAGCAATGTTGAACAGGGGTGCTGAAATGGGATTTCATGCTGGTAAGTTACTACTGATCTAATGTTTTTATTATTACTAACCCAGCTACTTAGCAGAATGTAACAGTTTTTTGTACGTTTATACACTGTAAAAAAAATTCCTGAAAAAAAAAACGGAAATTGTACTGGCAATCGGTCAGTACTATTTCCGTATTTTAACGGACAAAAAAAATTCCGTAAATTCCAGGGAATTTTCCGTGATTTCTGAAATATCCGTTTTTAAATTTTCGTTTTATAACAGATATCTTTCGTAATTTTTAGAAATTTTTATATCGTTAAAATAAATTTTATAGGACCAAAAAAAAAAAAAAAAAAAAAAAAAGGATTACCTCTCTCTCAGGGACATCTTTATAAAGGATTGATACATTTCAACTTTTTTTTTCATTTCTGAGTGAGTTTTCTGTAAATAACCAATCCTTGCCACGATTAGAATCGAACCCGGAAACTTCCGTTTACTAGACTGGTGGTCTCGACCACTACGCTATGACTGAATGCTCCGCTTTCTCGAATGTTACTACTTATTTTAGTCGCTTTTTATGATGCAAAAACTTGAAGGTTCGATGTGGATTTTCTTTACAGAGTTCCAATGTTTTTAATATTTTCTTTTCATAATTTTCAATATTTTGCTTCATTATTTAATGCCTTATAACAGATAAATTTTAACTTATGATGTTATTTTTGCAATAGTATCAACATTTTCTTTTTTCGAACATATACTTTTTTTAATTATTTTTCTGATGATCTATTTATCAATTCCAATAAAAAGAATAATTATCTTAAGAAGACGTATACATGCTATTAAAATAAATTTTCGTTATCTCTTATTTTAAAAAACTTATGTACATAGACAATTTTATAATAAATTAAATTATATGTGAGCTATGCTGATAACTTTTGTGTACGGTTCTGTTAAACTGAATAGTTTTTAAAATATTAAAACACAACACTGATTTTTAGGGACAATTTTGAAATTAATGATCTTGTGATAGGTAAGTTTAAATTGGACTTATTCATTTAGTTTAAATTGTTTTAGTTTAATTTATAAAATTATAAACTGAAGAAATAAAATATAAAGTTTATAAAATTATAAACTGAAGAAATAAAATATAAAGTTTATAAAATTATAAACTGAAGAAATAAAATATAAAGTTTATAAAATTATAAACTTCATTTTTATAAAAGTAGAAAAAAAATATTAACTATTTTTATAAATTTAGGGAAAAAATTATAAACTTTGTAAAATTATAATTTATAAAATAATAAATTTTAGTTTTATTCATAAATTTATAAGCCAAATCAGTTTAGTTTAATACCAATTTACATATCTGTAACTTGCAAAGACATTATGTTATGAAACCTTTGCCTCACGTTAGAAAAGTTAAAATAAAATTCAAAAAAATTAGCGAAAAAAAATCCTAATTTTGAAGCACTATCAAGAAAAAAAAAAGTAGATTTAAAAAAAAATATTTTTCTGTAACTTATAAAAAATAAAATAAATTTCTAAATATTTCATTAAAAAATATAAATATTACTATTATTTTCACAAAAAATTACCATCCAGATATGGCCCCGATTACAATGGGCCAGCGTGTCGATGTCGAGCCGGATCAGGCCTGGATCCTTGAAGAACTCTAGTAAATACAACAATCTTAATTCGCATTTCAAAAAAGCCCATTTCTGTACGCAAACCTCTAAACGTTATTTACGGACACTGTACTGTTTTGAAAGAAATACGGAAAAATCCATTAAATTTACGGAAAACTTGTTGCATATTTACGGATTTAAAATCTCCTTTACGGAACTAATGTCATTTACGGAAATTATACTGTTGTTTTGAAAAAATGAAACTTCTCCGTAAAATTTTACGGAAAATCTCTTGTATTGTCACGGATTTTTTTTTACAGTGTAAGGTGTTTTTTTTTCTTTCCGTTTATGTATTTTTGTGTTTGTGCTTTGGTTCCAAGTCATTATCATTTTATATTGATGAAGTGATTCATTTATACAACAAAAAATAATTATTAATTTATTTTTTATATTTATTATCTCGAAAATTTAATGGCCAAGATTTATTCTGGAATAAAACTTTTATTGCTTCTCAAATTCTTCATATGTTCATTTCCCTAATAATGTTTCATTGCTGTTATATACAAGATATATATTTAATGAAAAGGTATAAAAAGATATTTATAAAAGATATATTTAATGAAGAAGTATAATGATATATTTAATTAAGATATATTTAATGAAAAATTGGTTTGTAATTATGTATTTTTTTATACATTTTACCTTCTTACTATATTTAAAAAAATAATAAAATAAAAAATACACGTAACTCGATTTAAATATGCTAATAGGGTTTTATTATCATATCCCGCTTCTTTTTATATATTTCAGTTATAGTTTTTCTGATTATATTTCTTTTTAAATCGTTCTCTTGAAAAATGAGTAAACTCTTTCTACAAATTAAGATAAATTATAACAAATCTGTTTTTTCTAACCTAGCTATTACTTAATGCATCCCCTGTTTTACTTATTTAATCAAATTATATTTTACATCGATGAAAATCAAGTATAATTCTTTTGTTTAAACCCTTTCAATTTTAATTGTATGCATTAATTATTAATTATAGAATTCAGCTTTAAAATATATATAATTATGATATTTTTCATAATTTATAAATTTAAGATTTCTTTGTTTCGTTTGTCGTGAATGAATGCACTGGTCAATATTTAAAGTTTGGTGTATTTTATCTTTCGTTCGTATACACTATATAATTGTCGGAGCAAAGCTCCGGCTTCCCTTGAAAAATTACACTTTTGTGTACACGATAGCGGCCAAAATATTTGCCGCATTGATACCAAAATTGGACTGGAAGTCGGTAGTGGCAAAATCTCGCCGGGGATTGAAAAACAGAAATATTCGTCAACTCTAACGCCCGGAATCGTCTGCTCTAGAATTTTCCATTTCCCCATAGAGATAACATTGCGATTGTTTGAATTAAATAAAAAGAAAATTGAAATAATTTATATTGTTGCCATTTTTTATCATGAGAAACTTATTTAAATAACAATATACTCGGAAACAACCTTTTAGTAAAAGCTCTTAATCTCGGTCCCATATATTTTACTTTTATATATTTTACATATATTTTACTTTTCGGAAATAAGGACCCCATACATTTTTATCTTAAAACACATGCAATGAAGTTTAAATCCTATTAAGTACATGAATTTAGTTTTTTTTTAAATCGAACTCAGCAATTGGTGTATTTAAACTTTTTGTTTCCATTTCAAAATATTTTTTTTTTCTTTTCATTCAAGCTTATTGTATAAAAGAAGTATGAGAGTAAATCTGTTTATTTTGATATAGTCCAGCCAATCCAGGATAAAAGAAAATATATATTAAGAAACATTTTATATATGAACGGATTATATGTTTTTATTATATAGAATTTGCAAGGATGCCAGTTAAGAGAAAGCAATCAGCTGAAATGAGAAGAATTGCGAATCGTAATTCAATGCGGAGAAGTCGCAAAAGTCAGTTACCTTCAGATTTTTTGCCGAGTACCGGTATACTGACAACTCAAATGAATGAAGAAATCAGGTTTGATAGAGAGGTATCGCAAATCACCTATGTGTCCTGTAATACGTGTCACAGAGCTTTTCCTGGTATCATATTAAATACTGTTGGGCTCTGCCAGACATGCAAGTGTAGAGACGGTGCTTTCAAGTTTTCTGCCACTAATTCGATGGACCCAGGTCCAGTTCCTATTTGTCTCAAAGATCTGAGCTACATTGAACAAATGATGATCGCTCAAATACACCCAGTGGTTTCTCTTTACCGTATACCAGGCTCACAGTATGGATACAGCGGAAATGTAATCAGCTTTAAACAAAATATTGAGAGTTTTATTTCGCGCCTGCCTGTCAATCCTTCAGATATGACTTCAATTTGTTAGTGACAAAAGATACTTTATCAGGATGTGCAGAGTTTTCTGTTCGCTCACAACGCCTTCTAGAAGCACTCAGATGGCTTAAAGCTCACAATCCTTATTATTCAAATATCACAATTGATGAAGATTTGATCGCTACATTACCTGAGAATGGTGACGTATCTCAAATGTTACCAACAGCAACCGATATTACTGAGGATATTGATACTTTGAACGAGGAAATAAGGCGCGAGTCATTTAGACCACTACTTGAACCGGTAGATCATAACAACTTAATAAATGACGCAATTCGTGTGCCTCAACCTTCATTAAATTCACAGCCTATCTACGAAATTCAAGAAGAGGGTTAGTTAGCACGTACTTTTCCTCATCTTTTTCCACATGGTACAGCTGACTTACGACAACCTCGTCAAAAAGCAGTCTCTCCTGATGAGTATTTTAAGTTCCTAATGAAGTATGAAGATGGGCGATTTGCTAAAGACCCCCGATTTCGCTACTTTGCCATGAATTCAATTCTTCGGCGGCAGTCTTTGGCTAAAGGACGTTTTTTCGTTCAGCGAAATAGCAGGGTTCAGCAATAAGACGGTAGAGCAGATGCGTGATATTCTGAATAGGCAACCAGAAATGACAAAACACATTATGATTTATGCTAGCAAATTAAGATCCACAAAAGGATACTGGCGTGCACGTTGTAGGGAACTCCTTTCCATGGTAGGACAAATTGGAGCACCAACAATTTTTTTTACACTGTCTGCAGCTGATTATCACTGGCCTGATCTTTTCAGACTTTTAGAGCCTAACAGAGATCCAAATGAGTTGACTGATACAGAACGCAGACAATTAATACACGACAACCCTCGGTTGACTGGTTGGCTCTTTCAAAAACGTTGTGATATATTTTTGAGAAAAATCTTGACGCCGTTGTTTTTAATAGACGACTACTGGGTTCGTTTCGAATGACACTGGCGTGGAAGTCCTCACATGCATGGATTGTTGTGGTTAAGAGGGGCGCCAAACATGGAAACACTAGACATGACTAACGCTGAAAATGTAGCAGCCGTAACAGCATATTTTGAAAAACTATGCAGTGCTGTTAATCCTGACAAGGACGTAAATGATATACACCGCTGTCGAGTTCGCTTTTCAGACATTTCCAGTGAAGATCGTGAAAAAGATCTCGCTCAGCTCTTAAATCAAGTCCAACGTCACACAAAACATGGAGATTATTGCCTAAGGAAAAAAAGAGGCACAAATAGTTATAGCTGCAGATTTGGTTTTCCAAAAGCAGAGTGCGACTCTCCAAAGCTTCAAGTAGAAAATGGCATAATTAGCCTTTTGCCAAAAAGAAACGATTCTGAAATGAATACCTACAATTGCTTCGTGTCACAAGTTTGGAGAGCTAACACGGATTTCAGTCCTATTACATCAAAGGATGCGGTTTTGCATTACATTGCCAAATATGCCTCAAAATCAGAAACAGCTTCTGTTCCTTACAAGGAATTGTTATCTGAGATTTTAAATAAGATGAACGCAACAAATCCAGCGGTTCAAGCAGTCCAAAAATTTATTTTGTCTTCTGTTTCTGAAAGGGATTACTCAGCCCAAGAGGTAGTACACATATTAATGGGATGACCAATGTATCACAGTAGTCGGGAAGTAGTTACAATACGGCTTCATGATAAGAACTGGGAAGAAATCAACTTTTCAAGCGACGAAAGACCATCAAAAAGCATGCTTCAGAAATATTGCGCGCGGCCGGAGAAACTTATTTCCTGCACGCTTCTTAAGTTTGCAAAATCTTTCTCAGTAAGAGGAGTCGATTATCACCAAAGAAGAAAAGATGCAGTTGTCAGAGTTTTTCCTCTTACATCACTCAACCACGACCCAACTCTAGCCGAAGAATACTATAGGCAACAAGTATTACTCAATTATCCTTGGAGAGGTAATTCTGACTCTTTATTGCAAGAAGGCCTGCCGTCTGCATATCACTCATGGGAGGAAGCATTCAAAGATCTAAATATTGATGCACACGAAGAAATAAATTTTCCTGCTGTTAGCAGTACACATGAGACAGAAATCCTGCAAGAAGAATACCGCGAGATTGATCCATATATGGCAGCAGCTGCCATAGTTCCTGTGCAGACAAACGAGGATACTTTGGGGCAACGCGTGATTGAAGATGCATGTGAGTGGAAAAGTGAGAGTTACAAGTACCCTGATCGCAATTTTACTTCATTTTTAAATTACTGTAAAGAACAACAACTTACAGTGCATCAAAATTACGATACGTCTGAGATCAGATTTACAGATGAGCAGCAAAAAATACTTCACTTATGCACGCAACAGCTTTCGTCTTTGCAATCAATATTTATAAATTGCCCTAAACGGACTTTTATTATTGGGAAAGCCGGAGCTGGAAAAAGTACGGTAATAAAAGAAATTCGTAAAAGAGTTACCGAGCAGTTAGGACCGGAAGCTATTATGGTTTTGGCTCCAACAGGTGCTGCTGCAATTAATGTCGAGGGCAAAACAATTCACTCTGCACTAAAAGTACCAACATGTTTTAAATCGTTTGCTGATTTAGGAAGTGAAGCAGCAAGAAATCTACAGCTCAGCATGAATCCAGTTTCATTTCTCATTATTGACGAATTTTCAATGATCGGATGCCGTCTGATGGCTGCACTTGAGCAAAGATGTCGCGAAGGTAAACCAGACAGCATTGAACCTTTTGGAGGCTTATTTGTTTACCTGATTGGAGATATTAGGCAGCTACAGCCTGTAAAAGACACACCTCTATATAGGAGACATTCTATAAAAGACATTTTGGCTTTACGTGGACAAACAGTTCTTAAGATGTTTGAAAAATGTTTCACCTTAACAAAGTCAATGAGACAAAGCGACGATCAGCAAATACAGTTTAGAGAGACTCTTGATTCGCTTTCCGTAGGCGAAGTTAAGGCGACCAATACGCATCCCTTATGCAACGACGTAAAGCTATACAACCTCCGGCTGAACTTGAAAGATTTCAAGATGCCATACCCCTTTTTCCCACAAACAAGCAAGCTGAAGAACATAATCAAGAAGTACTTCGTAAATCAAAATGGCCAGTGGCAAGAATATTAGCAGACCACAATAATCAAATAGCAAGATGGAGTGAAGATGAGCACGCGTCTGGACTTCAGGAACTTTTTTTAGCAATTGGATGCAGAATTATGTTGCGTACCAATCTGTAGAAAGAGGGAGGATTGGTCAACGGTGCACTTGGTAGGGTAAAATATATTGTCTAAGGACCAGGATTACGGCCTCCAGGCTTGCCACAGGCAGTAATGGTTCATTTTGATGATTATCGGGGACCATTTCTCACTGAAAGACTTTTTCCTGCCACACCTATTACAAAGTCTTGGAAAGAAAACAATGTCTCATTCTCCCGTACTCAGTTACCTTTAACAGTTTCATACGCTGTCACCATACACAAATCCCAAGGTTTAACTTTGTCAAAAATAGCTGTGGACATTGGTGAAAAGGAGTTGTCACTTGGAGCAACTTATGTCGCGTTTAGCAGGGTTCGACGTTTAGAGGATGTTCTGATTGAAGTGCCTTTCGCAAAGGATAGGCTAGACCAAATTAGAAGAATGGTGGCACTTGCTGATAGATTGGCATTTGAGCAGTATCTGAGGCAACTGTTGACCGAATAAACACTTGAAGATTCAACAGCTGTTATTGTAAATTTTCTTTTATACTATTAAACAGTAAATATAAAAATAAAAAATATATATTATATATTGTTAATGTTATATTTTATGTTTATCCCACTCAATGCTCCGACATTTCGGCCTGACGGATTCTAGTATACTATTAATATGTTCTTTTAGAATTAATTTTTTTTAAACCACAAAAAATGGTAGAATGGCGTGTAATTTTAAATTTAGGTAGTTTTTATCTGTTTTCATAAAAACAAATTACATGTTGGACATTTTTTTTTCTAAATTAGTAAAGAAAAAACTAAATAATAATTTACTGGTATTAATTTTGTTAAGTCTAAAAAATGCAAACATTCTGGATATATATATATTATATAATTAATAATATATAATATTATTAATTATAATATATATATACATATAATTAATAATAATACATTACAATTAATAATAATACAAAATAATAACAATATTATTTAATTTACTAAATAATAATTTTAAATTAAAAACTACCTAGATTTAAAATTACACGTCATTCTGCCATATTTTGTGGGAGGGGGGGGGGGGGTTCTAAATTAATTGTAAAAGAACATATTAATATTTTCTTTTATAGTGTATGCGAACGAAAGTTTAAATATATATATATTTGAATCTGCTATTTGGTATTGTGATTTCATTGTGTGGTCAGTTTCTTATGTTTCAATGGTTACATTTTACAATAAATAAATTAAAAATAAGTAAAGAACAATTAAATATTTTATTATGCAGTCGCTCTTTACGTTTCGAGTAGGATTCTTTAAAATTGTTGAAAGCTAATGCGAACAAATTAAAAAATAATAACAATATTATTTAATTTTCTAAATAATAATTTTGAATAAAAAAATAATAATCCCATACTTCGTACAAGCGAAATTCGGAGCAAATATCAAGTTTACTGAACATTTTATTCCATGAGGTTCATATAATTCAGATTTAATTTTATGTAGCAGTGAAATTTCTGATTTATTATGTTAAATTTTTGCTACGGAAAACTATGAAATAAAAAATGATATTTCCCAATTATTGTTTCATTCAAAAAAAATTCTTTGTGTCATGATGGTATTTTCTCCTGAGCAAAAAATTAATCTTTGTGTCAATCACTTCAAACTCATTCTGAAATAATTTTAAGAATAGATTTGCTTTTTGTATTATGTTTTTTAAACGCAGTTGAAAATAGAGATTTCCACTAATGTATTAGGTTATATCAAAAGTATTTTCGTTTTTGAATGTTTTTATATTGTACTGTTGTAGCTGTATTGCCTGTAGCTGGCACTTTATCACTCCTATTGTTGAACTTAAAATGTTATTTAAGAGAATACATGTCTCTGTATATTCTATAATCATACAGGCTTCTTCATTTCATTTTTAATTATTAGAACATTAATAATTGTTGAACGTGTAGTTTCGTTATTTTTTAACATCAAAATTTATTGTGAAGAAAGGATTCTCCTCTTTGTTCTCTTAAACTGGTCAAAATTCACCTGTCACTTATGGATTTGATTTCAAGGCTGAGATCCCCTTCCTTAAAACGTTTGGATTTGTTTTGAACTGTCCGGACACTACTCTTGTCCTGACCTGAAACTGCAAGAGTTTTGAGGATGGTTTCATTGGTTTTAACGTTTTAAGGGCTAATTTAAAATCATGTCTTAAGATGCATAAAATCTCAACATTTGTATCACTCTTTACGTAACCTAAAAATGAAAGAAAGAAGCCTGTATGATTATAGAATATAGAGGGGCATGTGTTCTGTTAACCCTTTAAGACCTGACCTACACAATTGTGTAGGTGATCCTAAGGGGAAAAAAAATCCTCTTTCTCTGTGATTTAATGCCGAGCCTGCACCACACAATTGTGTGGATCCTCCTTAACGTAACCTGAGAATGTAATTTTTTTAAATATTTTTTTAATCAAATATGATCCTAAAAAGCAAGCTGTTAATTTCTACCAAACTCTTCAGGTCTTAAAGGGTTAAATAACATTTTAGGTTCGACAATAGGGGGTGATAAAGTGCCAGCTACAGGCTTTGGTATAAAAACATTCAAAAAATGAAAATACTTTTGATACAGAGCCTAATATTTGTTCATGTGCCCACGCTCGATTTGAATCCAATCACAATAATTCACTATTCGTCATTAAAATGGGAATAAATTGCCATTCTAAATGAGATTAGTTTTTAGAGGAAATGAATATAACGAATGTATTTTTATATGAGTTTGTGTGGTTCTTTTTTTTTTTGTTTCGACTAATCAAATTCAATCTTTAGTTACCTGTTTCGACCCTTCTCGTCACCTCAAAAATCTGCTTCACTTGCGTTCCTAAGGTAGAAGAAAAAACTGTTTAAATAATCCAAAATAGTCAGAGTGATGTTGTTGATCTGGCTATAAGAGGTAGGAAGTAAATAGTAGCAGTAGTTGTAGTAGTTGTAGTTGTAGCAGTTGTAGTAGTTGTAGCAGTAGTTGTAGTAGTAATTGTTGTAGTAGTAGTAGTAGTAGTCAGTAGCTGTAGTGTATCTAATTTCTACAGCTCTAGCAAAAATTTAACTTAAAATGTGTGAGCAGAAAATTTCACTAAAGTGCCAAAGGAGATTAGCTTCTGCGACTGTGAAAAAACTGTGCAGCTCGCTGAATCCACATCTAAGTTTTTAAAAACTTGCTTGGATGGAAGGTTACCTTATCATTTGTGTTAAGAACACAGTCAATAGAAAAGACTTGATCACCTCTGGACAGTGTGAACTTGTTGAATAATGGAATTGAAAGAAACTATACAAGTACCAATCAAAGAAGAGAATCACGCTATGGTTTATAAAGCCTTTTCTACAAACTATTTTAAACAACATTACAATTTTAATAATGTATTGAATTAAAAGGTTATTCTAAAAAAATTTTGAGACCTTTTTTTTTTTTCAATTATTCCCAAAATATATTTAGTCTTAATTCGATTTTAAAATTTGATGTCCCCTCCTTCTTATTTTTAAAACTGTATGAAGAATTTATACATTTTTAACATGAATAAAATTTATTCTGGAACAATTTTGTTTGAAATTTCAAAACTTCCCCAATTGAGCGCAAAAGTTTTTAGGAAACACGATGCCCATTATTTTATTGCTGTTTGCCGCCCATTATGTTATTATACTTTTGACTATTATTAAAATTTTTCGTGTACTGTGGGAAGCAATTTAAATTAATTGGATCTTAACTGGTAAAAAATTACTATCACTACATTTATAATTAGGTAATTTAACATCTTGAAAAAAACAACAGTGACTTTCCCCCCCCCCCTTAAAACTGTTTTAAAAATTGTGAAATATTTCTAATAATAATTTGTAGTTTTCTTCATTATTTAGTATAAGAAAGAATGATTGATGGACTAAAAAAAAAAAAAATCTAACACCAATCAAAATATCCAAAAATCAAAATATCAGGTTGAATAAAATTGAAATGTTTAACTTTTGGATAATCGATGTATTATGTAAATGATAAATAAATAAATAAATAAATAAATAAAAACTGATTCAATATACTTAATAAGATACAAATTTTCTTTGAAATACCATAGGATCAATCAAACAATCCTGCTTCTGTTTTTACAGTTATTCCACGTTATGGAGCTTGATGAAGAAATATACACTTTTTGATTTGTGCATTAAGAAATGGAATTGTTATTGAATTATTTGAGGATTTATTTATTTATTTATTTTTAGGCTGGGAACAACCAGCTTGGTTTGCAGAAGAAGGAGACCAAAAAGGCTACATGCCCAGTTTCAAAAGAACTAATTGGTTCCATCCAGTGGGGAGAGAGTGTAATTTGGTGATGAACAAAGTGGGTATTATTGATTTGACTCCGTTTGCGAAGATAGATGTTAAAGGGAAAGATGCAGCTAAATTCTTGGACTGTATGCTTGCTAATAAAATACCAAAAGTAAGCAATCTTTTCACAAATTAATCTTTATAATTTCACTTCAAATTATGTAAATGGATCATTTATGAAGAATATTCTTTATAGTCTTTTCTTTGAGATTTTGTCTAGAGTCTAGATTATTAATGTGTGTGTATGTGAGTTTAGATACTATTATGTTTGCTGAAAACAGTTCTTCTTCTCTTTTTTTCTATTGGGGAGAGAATGGAAGAAGGAATAAAGTTCTGGTTTTTATTATTCTCGAAAAGAAGATATCGCTAATTTATTATTGTCAAATATTTTCAGCAAATGCAATATATGGTGTGGCATGAATAAATGATGTGCCGTTAAAATATTTATTTTATTTTATGGATGGAGGAGTATTAGATCGTATGGGCTATTTAACATATTGCAGTTGTGAATTATAAGATCGCAATAGACCCAGCAAAATAAAGTGTGCTTGCGTTCTTTGGTCTAAGTTTGAAGAGAAACACAAATCAAAATTTAAATGAAATAAATATTCTTACTTTACCGTGGAATAAAGACACGTAGGCAAAATGAAGATGCTCCTTTGAATATAAATCATTTTTTTATTATTTTCTTTAGGAGAGTAAGGGGAAATGATGAGAATAATGGTGACTGCACATCATACTTTAAAATCTGGCTCTCACACAGGAATCTATTAGACGATGATTCTTAAATTCCATTCTAGCCGATTACATGAAGATATTTAAATTAATTTAAGAATCTATAGAACATTACTCAATCAAAAATTTTGAAATATTAAATTAAAATTTTTGCAACAGCATCCAGCATTTTAAAGAACATTAAAAAAAAAAAAATCGACGAACAGCGATTGATCCCCCAGAGAACCGTCATATTGCCGCGTTCTCGGACACTGAGACGGAGGCTCGGATCAAGAGCGCGCGCTCCAAAATATTTACAGTATCGTTTTCATTAAAATTCTGTCTAAAAAAATGATGACATTGGTATATCCAACGACTGGAGAACACAAATGTGAACGCAAGATTATTTTAAATTAATTAGTTTATTACGGATGACGCTAAAATTAAAAAGGACAAATGAAAAATTCATTAATATTTGACAATTAAAAGAAGCCTTTTAATTTGAGAGCAATATACACACCCCTTTCGATTGCAGCGCTTTGGCGGCCAAAAGCTGAAGCATGAAGGAGAGATTGAAATCATTGGCTCCGAAACAGAAATGAACAGCGCTGTGCGTCGCAGCGAGTTTTGAATCCTCGGTCCATTCAGAACAGCTTTGGCGGTTTGGCGATTTGGCGCTGTTCTGACTTCTGAGAAGCCACGCTTTTGTTTTGTTGTTTAAGCCTAAAAGCCGCACTGTTGTTTATTATGATATATTTGCCTAAAATATAGAAATTATAAAATATAAAACACACAAGAAATAAAGAAAACACAAATATTTTATTGACATTCAAGTTATAAAATGCAAATCTAATGAATAGTTTTTAAAAAGATACAATAAATAAGTAGTATGGTGGGTTTAAAATGAAATATGATGGGAGTAAAAAAGATGCATAAATCTACTGTTTTATTTAAAATATAAATATACTCTGTACAATATCTATCATATATTTATTGTATATATAGTTGTTAACTGCAAATATTTTGGTAAAGCACTAAAAAAAAGTGAGTAAATATATATATATATATATATATATATTTGAGATATTGTGTACATAAAAATTGAGATTCGAACACAGAGTAACATGTAACTGCCTCCAATTTTAAATCTTTTAACTGGAAGTATAAAACATATAAAATCTTGTTTAAGAAATACTTTTCTAATAATAGTTGAATATTCACTAACTGCGTGGGGAAAATCAAAAGTTATTTATTAATCTTTAATATCTCTTCTTTAATACTCACACGCATCATGTTCATGCGAACACTGAATATATTAGTAAATAACAACACGGCTTCTCAGAAGTCAGAACAGCGCCAAACCAACAAAGCTGTTCTGAATGGACCGAGGATTCAAAACTCGCTGCGTCGCATGCGTATTACGCACAAGCGAAGAGCAGCAAAGGCGACGTCAAAGTTGGCACCTGCGCCGAAAGTATACGAAGAGGGAAATGTTTTCCAGTGAAAAAAAAAAGCATCAGCGCACGCCAGCTGCCGAATAAATAGGTTTAAAAGAACGGCAAACTTTGGAAAAGGATTAATAAAACTAGCGCGTAATATATACAAAATTGCGTTGAGTTGAAATTTAAAAAAAACTAAAAATCACATATGGTACAGAATGGGGCACACTTCCTGTTCTCGAAGGCGCATTGTAAAGGAATGAGAGGTCATAGAAAAGTGAAAATAGGCTCATCGCGGCTGCAATCGCGGAAATTTCTGTATAGTACCCCTTATTCAGCCAGTAAAAAACATGAGGTGGACGAGGAAGCGGCGTGCATTTGCGGTTGAAGCCTATTTTTCAAACAACCGTTTATCTCGATTCGAGATGACATCCCATAGGCAGCACACTTACCCGATATAACGGCCTTTTTTTCTTTCTTTTATGGGGATACCTGAAGGCAGAGGTTTTTAAATATCGCCTTACAAACCTGCTTCATCTGTAGAATATTTGGCAAGAAATAGCCCGAATTCTGGTTAGACATGTTGGAACAGTCCAACATCACAGTCAGTAATTTAGAAAATATCAGTTACTTCTTTAGAAAAAATCCAGGAACGTTTCTGGGAAATAACGGGTAGGTGGTTGCCCAAAAATTTTCTCGAAACGTTTCTTGTAAATATCAGAAACTTTTAAGAGGCTCGATTCACATACTATTATTGACAATTTTAATCAGAAATACTTCTGAATAAAAAAAAATAGAATTTTTCAGGAATTGAGCAACTAGCTACTCATTTTTTTTTTTTCAAGGAACGTTCCTAGCCTGGGCGCCGGCACGAAGGACAAGAGAGCAGAGGCCTCGCTAAGGGGGGGGACGGGGGGGAGCCTCCCCCCCCCCAAACGTTTGTGAATGCTATTACACTTGGCAAATTTACAAACTCTTATTTGGCAAATTTGCATAAAACTTTAATAAAAACTATAATATACTCTCTATTTTTAATGGACTTGTCAAAAGTTACAAATCTAATTGGGAATATTATTAAACTTGTTGAATTGGCGAGAACTATTTATTTTTCCTTTTCAATGAGTTGGCAAATACTGAAATTTGACTTGGCAATTTAAGGTCCTCTCCCCCCCCCCCCAATAAAAAGTCTTAGCGATGACACTGCAAGAGAGGACTATTGCTTCTCCATGGATTTTGAAATTACTAAATTTTCCGTTTCTCTAATGCTTCTGGGGTGGGGGGGGAGAGTAAAATTTATTCTTCCCAAGTGACTTAAAATAAGTAAACATTAAGAAAAAGGAGAATCAATGATTTTTCGCTAGGAAGGGTGGAAGGGGCTCTTTCGCCCTGAACTCCCCCGCGAAAGATAATATTTACTTCTGTTTTTGTTTTGCGGGCATGTTTTTAATAATTAGCTTAAACAGAGGGTTGAGGGAGTAAGACCTTTTTGAGAAAAAAGGGAAAAACTCTTTCAATTCTCCGATTTGTTAAAAAAAAAAAAAAAAAAAAAAAGTGGGGCGCTAGAAGCTTATTTTTGTATTTTTAGTTATTTCTTAATTAGTTACATTTCTTTATTTTACATTGATATGTTTAAAAACTGTCTTGCACAAGGTGGAGCGGGCGGGAAGGGGGAGGGGAGGAGAGAAAGAGTAATAAAAAATTCTTATATCAACTTATTTCAAGTTTATATTCTTCATTAAAAAAAAAAAATCTTCCTAGGTTGCGAACCAGAGACAGTTCTGTTCGAAAATCTTGTCCTTCTCTGGATTTCGTTCTGTCGACGCCCATGGTTCCTAGATTATTTTACAGTATGTCATCGGTATATAACATAATGGTACAGGTAAAATAATATTTCTCAGAGACAACTGATGGCCATTCACCCAAATTAGGAAGAAACTTTGTTTGGGCACTAGAAATAAAGATCCGATGAGTCCCCAAAAAATAAAGTTGTTCTACTATGTTTGTTTGTTTTTTTTTTTTTTTTTTTTTTTTTGGGGGGGGGGGAGGGAGGAGATTCTATTCTAACTCAGGGAGGGAACTCTACTCTTTTAAGTAGATCAAGTGGGGTATCGTTTATTATGTACTTTTTATTCTGAATTGAATGACACAATCCGCCAGTCGATACGATCATTTGTTACAAAGTTACGTCAGGTTTTATGAATAAAAAATCGAAAATTATAGTCTAGTGCAGGTAAAATAGTATTTTAACTGATGGCCATTCATGAAGATCCGGTGAGTTCCTAAAAAATAAAGTTGTTATACTAGGGTTTGAGGGGAGGGGGGCAAAAGGGAGCATTTTAATCGGGGAAGGGGGGGAATTCAACTTTTTTAAATAGGTCGAGTAGAATACAACTTCTATGACCTTGAAAAAGACTCAGATGATCCTGATTTTAATTTCTGCTATTTTGAGGACATTTAATAAGTTTAATGTTATTCAATATTATATAAAGAACATGTTTTTGTCCCCAAACCCTAGTAAAACAACTTTTTTCGGGGGGGGGGGAAGGGGGGACTCATCGGATCTTCATTTCTAGTGCCAAAACGAAGTTCTTCTCAAATTGTGGTGAATGGCCACTTTGCTCTAAAACGCTATTTTACCTGCACTAAAGTACTATAATTTTCGACTTTTTATTTATAAAACCTGACGTAACTGTAAAAAATGACTTTTGGATGATGTCATTCTATTCAGAACTTTTTAAAAATTATAAAATATACCCCACTTGACCTACTTAAAAAAGGTTGAGTTTCCCCACCTCCCTAAGTTAAAATACCCCCCCCCCCCAAAAAAAAAAAAAAAAATAAATAAATAAATAAATAAATAGTAAAACAACTTTTTTTTCGGGGAAGGATTCATTGGACCTTCATTTCTAATGCCAAAACGAAGTTCTTTCCAAATTTTCGTGAATGGCCACCAGTTTTCTATTATTCCATTTTTGGTCTATTTTATCTGTTCTATAAAGCAATTTTCAAATAGAAAATTATCGCAAAACTTACTGTTACACGATTATTAACTTGTGTGTTTATTTTATGCTCGAAATTGAACATCGATATGATGTAAATATTTTTTTTATTGTAATTTGTTCTTTATGCTTCTAGATTGGAAAGACGAACATTTCACATATGTTGACACCAAGTGGAAAAGTATATGCTGAACTTACAGTGACGCGAATGGCTGAAGACCATTTTTTCCTCATTACGGGATCGGGCTCCGAAATACACGACTTAAGGTAAATTTTACTCCAAAAATACCCCTGTAAATACAGGATCAGCAAAAAATAAGTTCCCAATATCAAGACGTGCTATCTACTGCTCCGATTCAAACGAAACTAAAGCTGCAAATAATACAAATAATGTTCTTGTTATTTATCAAATAAAATTTTTTGAAATAAGCTTGGATAAAAAGATGGAACTCATCGAATGATGGAACTGTAGAATTCAAATAAATGTTCAATAGGCTTATTTATGCATTTGAATACCAAATATGCCTTCACATAAATGACTAATATGCTACAAAAAACAATCAATATGTCCCCTTCAATATGAAGAACGAACTACAAGTGCAAAATCATATTTTCGTACCTATACGAACTCGTAAGGAAAGCATTTGTCACTATGTTCAAGATATTCGGCTAGACTTACCGCTCAAAAATATTGTTTTACGATTACAACATGTTGTTGATAATGAGAAAGGCCATATTGATCATTTATTGTAACATATTAAACATCTATTGGAAGGTTTACAGGACATTAAAATGTATAAGCTTATTGAACATTTATTTGAATACCGTAGCGCCACATTTCGAAAAATATTTGTACTTTTTTTTAACATTTCAAAAAAAAAAAAAAAAAAATTAAAATATAGATATGTATGGATCATACTCACGAAAAGGTGCTTTTTACGGTCACAAAGGGATAAATAGTAGGAAATGTTACAAATTTCCTAATGTATTTATTTATACACTGCAAAAAAAGAAAAGTGTTGATTTTACGGTATAATACTGGCAGCTTGGATGCCAGTATTATACTGTAAAATCAACACTTTTTTTTTTTAAGTGTATGTATATTTAAATTTTAAGTAAGCTATTAAATACCTTTCTGACAAAATAAATTTAATATTTAACTTTAATCTTTTAATGAATATAAGCGTTTTATTTTTATTAAGGCATTAACTTATAAACTTTGCCAAAATACTCCTAGCCAAAATATTCTCCCTCTATGGACATTGAAAATAACTATTAAAAAAAAGTGCTATAGTTGACAGTACACATCAAATCATCTTTAGGTAGTTAATGAGAAAGAAAGACATTTTGTAGTTTAAATATAACATTTTGTTCTGTTGTAAAGTTATTGAATTTTTTCCAATCTATTAGTTTCATTTGAAGCTTAGCAAAGTTCTCAGTGTATACTCCGTGATCACCATAAATAAGGTATGAAAAAGCTAACTGATAATTAAAATATAAATTTTAAACAGCTTTAACATCGCATTTAATAAAAATAATTGCACCCTTTTAGCAACCTGAAAATCAAAGTACTTAAAAACTCAAAACTTAGTTTTTGTCTCCTTTGTAGATTTCCCTCCGTTGACTTGACCTATCCATTTTTACTGAAATTGTCTACTTTTACAGTCACTTGTCAAACACTGTGTGCAGTATAAGGAAGTCTCAAACACAAAGAGAAATTTGAAAAGTAATGTAATTCTGATGCGCATTGTTTTTCAGAAAATTACATTCTATGAATTCAACAATTTAAAACATTTTTTTAGCTAGCTAATTGTGCTTTTTTCTGTGCAAATGGCCCTTATATTTTATTTGATGAATAAAAAGTGCATCATTTGAGTTATCTCTAATTTTAATTTCGTTTCAATTGGAGCTGTGGGACGTTTTCCAGAGAGCTTTGAAATGAGTAACTTATTTCTCGCTAATCCTGTATTAGATAGCCCCACCAGTCGCTGAGAGGTTCTGCTCTCGAAGCTGGTAGACGGGAGGTGCTGGGTTCGATCCCAATCGCGCCCGTCGGCCTAATCGTTTCGGAGTTTTCGTGGTTTTCTTCGAGCCGTGGATTTATCCATGCGTAAATACGGGTTAGGTTCCCTAAAGCAGCGTTTACAATATCACTTGGTATCAAACCGGATTTACAGGACGTGTTAGTATGCCACTATCGTTCCTGCTTTCATTTTGCACCCATTTACAAACGCAAGTATAAAACCCCTCCCCTGCAAAAAACCGGAAGCTGCGTAATTTTTCCTTCTGAATTATGATTGGCTGATTAGGGAACTGCGGTACAAACTTCCGGTGTAAACATAAACAGAAACCGCCTACGGTCCTTTTCGCGTGTGATAATCTTCGTTCTTTTGCTTTATTGAGAATTAAAATGTCTGACCGCTTTTTGTTAATGCAAACTTTGATTGACATCTTTGTAACACCAGAGCCAAGACCACCGCTAGACAATTTTCTGCTTGAGGCGAGCATTATTTTGCCGCCCTTATGACGCAATCGTTTTTTCACCATTACTCAAACTTTTTTTAAAAATAAGTAAATAATACGATAACTATAATTTTTTTTTAAAGAAAACAGATGTATAAAATTTGTTTACATTTAAGAAATTTAAAATAATCAAACTACGTAAGATATTTTGCTTTTTTTAAAAAAAATACTACTAATACTGCTAACTTGGCATTAAATGAATAAATCATATTCTACTAGTATTTACAAGAAAACCTCATACAAAGAGTAAAACTTACACTTCAAAATCCATTTTATAGGGGGTCCCAGAAAAGACTAAAATTCCATTTTATTTCTTAAACCAAAACTAGAATTTTAATTATTACAAATAAAACATTTTCATCTTAATTATAAAACATTATCGACATGCTCAACATTATTTATCTAAATGAGGACACATAATGTTAAGCGAAGACAATTAATGGCAAGCTAATGTTAAAACTGTGGGAGCATTTTTGACTAATTTCATTATCTGTGAAAATGAAATTCTGGCGCCTGGGGCACAAGCCCCAACTGACCCCTCTCTAGTTTCGGACCTGACTCTGCCCGACTCTCCCCCCATGGGGTCGCTACGGCCCTTTCAGGGCCATCGCTACGAAATTTTAATGAAGGGGAAGGGGACCTTAAATTAGCAAGTGAAATTTCAGTATCTGCCAACCCATTGGCAAGCAAAAATAGATAGTTCTTGACGTTTGCCAATTAGTTTTATAATTTTGCCACGTTACTACAATTAGAAAATATAAACAGTTTTTATTTGTAAAAAGCTTAATAATGTTCACAATTCTATTTCTAATTTTTGCCAAGTCCATGAAAAATAGAAAGTGTATTATAGTTTTTATTAAAGTTTTAAACAAATTTGCCTACCAAGTTTGCCGGGGCAAAACCGGGACTAAAAAATTTTGGCCCGTGAAGAGTAGGAAGAATGAAACCAGTGCCGGCTCGGTACGGAAAAAATAAGTTAGACCGGCCCGACCCAATCCTTCAGGAAAACAGTAAGGCCCGATCCCGGCCCGGCCCGAGCTTTCAGAAAAAGTATGACCGGGCCTGGCCCGAGTTCGGCCCGTGCAGATCTCTGCCATGCTACTGGGCTTTATTATTATTGTGGAGAGCAACATCAGTACAAACCCTTCGTTATATATTATATTTTTTGGTAATTACAAAAACACACCATTTCTCTCAAAAGATTTTTCTATATAGCCTGTAATAATTTACATTTTTGACTCTCATTAAAAAAATATTTAGTTACTTAAAAAAAGACGAAGTGCCTGTACTGATGTTGCTCTCCATAATAACAATAATGCCTGATAGCATGGTATATCAATTAACATATAATTATAATACGTGCATTACAAAAAGCAGATTTTTCTGTTGATAAACTATCAAAAATCGCCTATTGGTAATATTTAAAAGAAAATTGCTATTAAAAATAAGGTAAATCTATAAGACCTAATTTTCCTTTATTTTGCCTTGGGAAAGTCTCATTTATTACGATATCGAAATCAATATTATAAAGCAATCAGAGATTATCAAGCTAAAAATAAATAAATAGATAAACCTAATGGAGCAAACTTCACAATATATTATTGAAATTAAATAGAAAAATTATGATATGCGGAGAAAATTACCTTATTATTTCAAATTATCTATATGAAGATTTAATTTTACAATAGTAATACTATTTTCAAAAACACAACTATCAACAATGAAGTATTTAACTCTATAATAAATTCACCTTGAATTTTCTTTGTCAAAGGAGTTTTTTATATCGCATTAATCAATATAGAAAATAATCTTGAAACCAAATTACTCTTACGAACATAAAATAAATAAATAAAAATATAATCGCCGCAAAACGCGGGATAAAATTCCAAAAATCCCTGTACGTAATTGAGAATAAACTTTATTGAAAAGAGAACTTCTTCTTCTTCTTCTTCTTTTTTTTTTTTTTTTTTTTTTAATTAAACTTAAAGATTAAAACCGGATTCCTTATTATTAATGTTGAAAAATCGCCGAGAAAACTAAAAAAAAAAAAAAAAAAAATCTTTAATTTTACTTTAGTGAAATTTACTACAGTTACTTTGAAATTTACTACAGTGAGAGCTAAAACATTCTAACAGGAATTCGTTTTTCAATATAAAAAAAAATTGGCGCAAAAGCGCAACAACGCAAAAAATCGTATTAAAAATCGCGGGAGGCAAAATTTAATTTATTATGCTAAATGTTTAAAACAGAATTCTTTTTGTGGTTATCAAAAAATGATCGCGGAAAGAAAAAAAAAGGGGGAGGC
This sequence comes from Maratus michaelseni, assembly GCA_963931845.1. Lineage (NCBI taxonomy): Eukaryota > Metazoa > Arthropoda > Arachnida > Araneae > Salticidae > Maratus > Maratus michaelseni. The sequence continues at coordinate 157,746,283 of OZ007589.1, read as the reverse complement.
TAAAAATTGCATTGAAAATTGCAAAAACTTCCAAAATCGTGACGGACAAAATTTACTATATTAGGCTAAAAGTTTAAAACAGATTTTTTTTTCTTAACGATTGCAAAAAATCGCAGCAGAACGTAAAAAACCCCGCCAAGAATCGTATTGAAAATCTTATTAAAAATCGGTAAAAAATCAAAAAACTTGGGGGGCAAACTTTACTATATTAGTCTAAAAGTTTAAAAACAAATTATTTTCATGAAGATTAGAAAAATCGCTGCGCTATGCGAAAAAAGCTAAAAATTGAAAAATCGCAGAAAGCAAAATTTTCGACCGTCCATCGCGAAGAATTGACGTAATTTTGCATTTTTGAAAACAAAAAAGAACTTCAAATAAAGTTGTAAAAAAACAATAAATAGCGCAAAAATAAAAGCACTGACAAAACTTTCAAAAGATGGAGACACCAACACCCTAACCGGTGAACTGGCGCTGTTTGTTTACCCGACAGGAATCATGGGTAAATGCTGGACTAATGCCCTAGGAGCTAGCAGGGGTGAAAATGACCTAGGCTAGTTTCATCTTCATACCGGCTTTTTCATTGTATACGGGGTCGGAAATACAATGATGGTATCGGCGTGGATTGAATCAGGATTAGAGTGTAGTATGTAAACGACCCTTTAGAAAGACCCCCACGAAGGGCACTCCCCCCGGGCCTATATCCCAAGTGTAGATAATTGGCCGTCAATAATCAACCCAACCCTGTATTAGATATCTTTCATTACAAAAAGTAAAAAGTTGCAGCCGTCTGGACGGAGGAAAGCAATTCAGGACATTTTCAGTATATTTTCACCGACCATGACCACCCAGACTATTCAAATGTTGATTTATATATATATATAATATATATATATATATATATATATATATACTTTTATTTTATTAAATATTTTTATTAATATATGCTTTTTACAAATTAATAAATTAATAAATTGTAAAGCTATCTTCTTTTTTCTTCCTCATAGATGGCGCTGCTATGAATATACATTGAAATATCGTAGTAAATATTCGATTATCATTAAATATTTTATAATTTCCTTTTTTTTTCTTTTTTTTTTTTTTTTTTTTTGTGTGTGTGTGTGTGTGTGTGCGTGTTCGTATGTGTGTATTGTAAATATTTTAATTTAAAAATTCTTTTCATTATTATCATCATTATTAAGATTGGATGTTGTTTTAAAATAAGATAAAAATAATTTATAGGTGTATATATGAATTATTTGTAAATTTATAAAAATATTTTATTAGCTGTCAATGATAACAGTTATATGCAACGTGCTTTTATAATGGATAATGTGGTTTTTGATAGCTAAAATGTCACTGGTTCGGTATGTCTTACTACTATATTTCTCTTTTTGTTTAACAATTCTTTATTAAATACGTTTTTGTATTTAATAATGCTCCCTATTCATTGATTTTTGCACATTTGTTCTGTTACTCAATATTTGTTCATTTTTATTCAATTTTCTTTAAATTTGACTCTGTAATTGATCGGGCAATTTGAGTTAATAAATTTGGCTCATGGCTATTAACTCAAACAGAAATTAATTACATTTTTACATTATTACATTATATTTTTACATTACATATTTACATTATTAGACATTTTACATTATTAGTGGAATATTCCCTTTGAAAAAGTGTTCCAATATATAAGTTTCCAATTGTTTCTTGTAATAATTTTCACTTTCTGCACATTGGATTTTTTTTCTACATAACTTTAAGTATTTTTCCCATATATTTTAATTTTGAGAATCTTGAATTTTTGGATATATATTTGTATTGTAATTATCGGTTATCTATTATCGATTATTTATGTGGTTTAATGGATATTCTTTACAAAATTTTATTATATATATATATGATTTTTATCATGCTGTAACTCTTGTATTTATGAACCGATTTGGATGTGACCGAGCATGTGTACAGTGCATACCAAGGTCTCGACCAAGTTCGTTGGCCAGCTTGGTCCGCCATCTTGTTTCAAAATGGCGGCCACTTAAAGATTTAAAACTAAAAAAAGTATGGAAAAAAATTAGAAATTCATCTTTATTTATTGCTTAACCCCTTGGAGGGCAAGCACGTGGTCTAAAAATGCTAAATTTTGCGATGTTTCGACACCAGTAATATTTAATAATGAATTTTTACCTTCTCAATCTGCAAAAAACAATACTAAATATTTTTATTTAATAATACTGGTGGCAAAGTTATATATTAAAAAGTGGTATATATTATATACCGGTGCCCCTCAAGGGGATAAATGCTAGGCCTTGATAAAAAGATTCCGGAGCATTTTTTGTTTTGCCTCTATTTTTAAAAATCACTGAGATATAGCAGTTTGAAGTTCTAGGGTGGCTGACATTTTTAAGCAAGACAACAGATCACAAAATATCAGGGATTAATTTATGAGTTTTAATGAACATGATTTTTCACAAATTATTATATTTCATTGTTGTAATCACTTTCCAAACCATACGCATAAAACTATATATTCATATCTACTAGCGTCAAATTCTCGCCAAGCTGGGTGACAGTTGGCGAAATATTTCCAAATTTAGCAACCAGAAATAAGTCAACATAAATTAAGCCAACTTGGCTAATTTGGCGAAATTCTCATTCGAATTCAGTATTGACTAGAATGATTAGAATCAGAATCTCCTTTAATCGCGTTCTTTGCATTTTAGCTTCGTGTTTTCGAGTAAAATTAGCTAAAATCTTAAAACCTAGAAATAGAGAATCTACCTTTCCCTCCAGGTGCAGGGCGGAAGGACTTTTAAATAAGTCTACTGAAAACGGAATTGCATTAATAATATTTCTCAATGTTTTGAGCTAGGTTATGGTATACGTTCACTAACAAATTTAAAAAAGGAATGACTTTCATCTAAGTGATGTCTTTGTCTTTTATTTAACACACAAAATAAATAATATTGAATTTTTATAGTTCAAATAGCTCTTAAAAAGTAAGAATTCAATAAAACATGCAAAAATATTAGCAAAACTTTCTACACAACAGAGACGAACGATTTCATGTTAGAAAGATCGAATAGATGCACCACATATTCTATTTTGACTTGGATTTATTTATTTTTTAAATTGTTGGGAAAACATATTTTTTACAATTGAAAACTTGTATCAAAAAGGTGAAAATTTTGAGTTTGAATAACGATTTCTAAATGAATGAGATAAACTCAAACTACTGGTTTTGTTACTAGCATATTTAATTCTTACCTTATTTGTCTCATTCGGGTATCTTGCAAAAGAGAAAGCATATTACTATGTAATTTATTTATTTTAAGGGCTACATTTTTTTTTATTACAGGTATTTGAAGGAATATGCCCATCTCTGGAATTCCAACGTGGAATTCACAAACATCACAGATGAAATGGCATGCTTGAGTGTGGCAGGTCCATTCTCTAGAAGCCTCCTGTCAAAATTAACGTCGGAGAATATGGAAAAGAAAGCATTTCCATTTCTAAGTGCAAAATGCATGAATGTTGCTAATATTCCAACTAGAGCTATGAGGATCACGTACACAGGTTCGAATAACATTTTCTTTTCAAACTTCTTCCAGTAGTTTTTTAGTTACAAATAACTAAACATATTATACGAGTTGTAATTTTCCAACTGGACGAAAAATGTCCGGGCCAGGATTCGAACCTGGGATCTATTCTGTTGAGCTGATTAAAATATCAGACCAGATGCTATGATCAATAAGGTTAACTGGATGAATTATGCCCTCCAGATTCGACTGGGATAGCTCAGTTGGTAGAGCGTGGCGGCTTCAGCCTAGAGTTCCCAGGTTCGAATCCTGGCCCGGACATTTTTCGTCCAGTTGGAAAATTACAACTCGTATGATTTCTGTACCAATTTGAATAATTGTGTTAAAATTAATCTAGTAAACATATTATGTCTGAATCAGAATTTTAAAATTAAAAATGCATTTAAAATCAGACATTTAATAAAATTGAAAAACACATTAATATCCCATAACAAAATGAATTACAGTAGACGTTTCAAGCTTACTTCTATACAAACTCATCAACAGTACAAATGTCAATCGAAAACCAAAGCTGTTGTTTTCACGTGTTCAAGTTCGAAAATATGTATCTAAAGTATTAAATCATCAAAGAGCATGCACAGAAAAAAATAAAACCCAATTTGGGTCGTAAGATTCTTAGGTATGTGTCCAAATTGGGTCATGCTTGTTTTGGTTACCACTGTGTATCCATTTTGGGCACTGTTAAATACCCATTTCCTTTTTTTTTTTTTTTTTTTTTTTTTTTTTTGCTTTTCTAACCGGACGTTGCAGGATCGTCCAGTTTCACCAACATAAACAGAATCACAGTCTTTACAAGGGAGACTGTAAGTGTAAACTATACTAAACCAGTATTCTGCAAGGGTGAGGGGGAGGGTAGGCTAAATTTGTGTAGCGTATTCTTTAAAACAGTCTGAGGTTTAAAGGCTGTACCAGTATTAATTGATTTGAATAAATTAGATATTTTTTCCGATATTTTTTTTTAATATGGAATCGAAACATAACATGTAGGACTCCTGTGGTTTATGGAGAATGATACAGATCGCTCTGAAAAAATTATTTTTAGCCATCGTATAAGGAAAATATTCTATTTCAAATCGTGCAGGTTTTTTTTTCTTTTCTTAATTTAAAAACTTCGTTATTACTACAATAGTTTTTTGCTCTTTGAGCTAAGGCTCTAACAACAACGATTTTATGGGAGACAGGATTTTCAGAATTAGAATTTCAGTACCGACCAGAAAAGTTGTCTTACAGTATACAGATGTTAAAATTTTTTGACCGACAACTTTTTCTTTTTGTTCAATCAAAATTGTCCAGAATTTCTAAATTAGATTCAATGTTATAATTTGGCATTATTTTCAGAATAATTTCGCAAACATATAGCTAATTGGTATTGATGTAAACAGATATACAAATCTACTGAAGCTATGACATAATTCGACAGAAAAACACATTAGCATCATATTTATTTATCCCATTCGGGACCATGGGTGCATATATGCACCCTCAAAAAGATAATACAGAATTTGTTTTAGGCACAAGTAAAAAATAAAAGTAATATTTGCTTTCTCTAATAAGAGTATTTTTGTGATAGTTTAAGTAAAGGTAGCTTTTTCAAGAAAAGTGGTGCCAACCGAATAAAATTTGTGTAAAAACCGCCGGTCCCGAAGGGGTTAAGTGATATTAATGTGTTTTTTATTATTTTGTAATGTCTGATTTTAAACGTCCACAGGCATCAAAATATGTCGAATCTAAAAATATGTTTTTCAGTGTTTCTAACGTGTGCAACATTTTCAAGAAAATATAATATTATACCTATTATAGCCCGATTTTGGCCTGCATAGTTGTCACAGTATAAGCGCAACGTATCATAAGAGTTTCTCTTATGATACGTGTTTGCAAATATGTATACATTACAGTAGAAATTTTATTCCAATCCATCTTGAGATTTCTTTCGCTCCATGAAAAAACAAGCCAATCTAGCACTAACTTCGTAGGCTCTTTTATGAAAGTATGAATATTTACTTGGATAAGAGTATAACACTTTTACCACGGGTGAAAAATTGCTCATAAATATGTAGTTACCTTTAACTTGATACTTAAGTAAATTTCTTTACATTTCTTAAAAGTGATATTTGTATTGTTTTATTTGCTCTAAAATGTTCTTAATGATAGCCTAATTATCCTTTAGCATGATTACGTTTCTAGTATAATGAACACTTATCTTGTTTGTTTTGTTTTGTTTTTGGTAAATGAAATGTCAATTGAAAAATTCTTTTTGAGAACTTGGCGAGGCAGTTTCAAAGATAATATCGAGATCGATGATCCTAGATTCATTTTCTAGCAAATCCCGAGCATATAGTTTGTACAGTGCAAGCATTTGGCAAATTCCTGCGGAAGATATAGTTGTTCTTTAATTGCGGCAATAATATGAAAGAACTACAAGAAGTTTTCAATGACAGATTTTATTAAAGCAAATCTTACTTTCATCGGATTTCACAGTCATATTTAGGAATTAAATAATGTTATAACAGTGGCGCAGCCAGAATCATCTTCTGAGAGGGATTTTGAACCATTGTTACTTACAAAATGAACAATTCCGTTGTGTTATAAGTCCATAAGATAATGTTTAGTAAATACGTGGCATGTAAAAACCGACGTAATCATAAGCACAAACAACTTTAATAAATTTAAATTTAACATTATATGTTTAAAGGTTTCATAAAAGAGCATCTCCTTCAATCTTTAGAAAAAAAAAAAAAAGGAAGAAGAGGGAGAGAAGGAACAGTAGCAGTAGCATACGTATACTTTGTTGCAATTGTTCCTAACTTTTTTTTTTCAACTTTGTGTTGAAATAGAGACTCTTATTATCAAGTAATTGAAACTGTTGAAGGATAAAAAAAAAAATTATGCTGTTTATGCTTTTCTTTACTTAGGGTTTACACATCATATGTTTAACATAACACAGGGGATTTCATATGAATATCAGTTGCGAAAATCCAAGTTGTGCATTTCAAATACAAGAAAAAAGAATTAATTCGCAGCGCCATGTACTTGTACATTTCATCGTGAGCAACATCGCACTGGCGCTTATGATAAATTTTTCTGTTGCATTCAGTGGTGGTTACGATACAGTATGATTATGAACATAAACAAAACTTACTATAGGTTTAATGTTTCTTATATATATATTTTTAATATATAACCGAAGTGCTTTTGCATTTGTAAAATGTTTCCAATTTCACATTAGAATCGTTTGCAATAAAAAAATCATTTTGTCAAAAATTGTCGGTTACTTTAATTTGACAGGAAGGATTCGATACGGTGAAATTTTCTTCAACGGTGCATGTCAGAAGCTGCGCTAGAATATCAGTATTTAGACACTTGGGGAGTTTTAGATCATATCATTGTTTAGCAAGCCAATTAAATATGGATGGGTTCATGCTTCAAGGGTTATATTTTCGTCTCCCAGGGGTAACGTTTTCAGTAAAGGGCCAATGATCAAATCTTGAAGATACTCAATATCAATACTCAAATTGCAGATAAAAACAAACCGCTTTAGGTAAAATATTTATTAAGGATTTTTCACACATCCTCACTCTGTATAGTGATAATCTGATACATTTTCTTCACCAGAAATACCTGGAGACTGCCTCGGACACTAACATAAGGTAGATAGCTCCACTTCCAACAGCAGGCAAAGTAATTCATGCGTATAAACTTCAATTAATGGTGAAGCGACATCTGTTTGGAGTGAGGAGGGGGGCAGTGTAACCCTTTGTTGGAGCAACTATAGATGTTGTTTTTACGTAATTGATTGTTACATCTAATCCCAAAAATAATTTTCAATGTATTTTGGGTATTAGACATTTTTTAGATATTTTTTTAAATAGCTAATACTGACTATAAAAATGAAGTAAAATAAAAATAATAATAATTCCGTGATTGATGTCGTTCTGCTATATATAAAAAAAAACTTTACTTCATCCATGCGTTTTATGTCGGCGAAATTCAAAATAATTTTGCATTTTTTAGTAGTAAAATATCATTTATGTGATTGAAATTATCGACTAAAATTTATATTTGCTGTTTATATGAGAATCTAGTTTTCCATTCTAACCTTATACAAAGAATTGTGTAGAATATAGGTCGTTTTACTCAACGTGATGACAAAATAGACGTAGATGTTTTTAGTATTTTCCAAGAAATTACTAAAGAAGTTAAAAGTTTTGAAACTATTATGCATGTCATTTGTACATTAATTACAATAAGGAGATAAGTTTATTTGATACATATTTCTTTAAAATCTTAAAAAATTACTCCAATTTTTATTTTTATTTTCCTTTCAGGTGAATTAGGCTGGGAATTATACCATCCAGCCGAGAATACTCTAGCACTTTACGAATCACTGCTAGAAGCCGGAACGGAGTTTGGTGTTGGGGATTTCGGAACTTACGCAATGAATTCTCTAAGGATAGAAAAGGGTTTTCGAATGTGGGGAGCAGAGGTAAAAAAAAAATTATGTCTGTCTGTCTTTAAATAACTTACCTCTAGTTTACTATTTAAATGATATCATTAAATGTGTCGATACTAACCCTTCATTGCATTTCGTATCCTACATGATCTAGGAATATATAGTAATGAGGAGATGTGATTTGTGACGTCATTTGAAGCCGTTCCTACTCGTCTGTGCCCTCCATATTTGATGTGCAACGAGGCGCGCACTCGCCGCGTCTTGCACTGCTGACTGCTACTGGTAAAAGTGTAACATATTCTATACGCCGCTGAAGTGTGACGTTTCAACATGGCGTTGGGCATAAACAGATCGAAATGCCCATTGAAATAGCATGGACGTAAAAAATAAAATCATCTAGCAATAATAATTTTCATATTTAAGAACTTTCAGGCACTGTTTTGCAAAGTTTAAGGTACGCTGTTCATTATGAATTCACCAAACTTCTGATTTTGTGCTTTAAATTTGAATAATTTATTAAAAACTCATTAGCTTACCACCGGTTAGACAAACATGGCGGTTGGTTACAACATTCATGTCTGTCAAGATGTATTTATCTCTCTTTAATTTAGTAATTTGATGTTTTAATTTTTAATAGGTAAAAATTAATTATTTTTAATAGGTAAAAATTAATTATTTTTAATATTTATTAAATTATTTTAATATTTTAATATTTATTAAATAATTTTAATAGTTTAATATTTATTAAATAATTTTAATATTTTAATATTTATTAAATAATTTTAATATTTTAATATTTATTAAATAATTTTAATATTTATTAAATTAAATTTGGTAATTTAATTTTTAATAAGTTAAAAGAAAATCATATGAAAATTAATAAATTATTAAATTATTTTTAATAATTTATATATTATAATACTTTATATATTTAATATATTAAGAGGCTACTTCACTCAGACGAAAACACCCGCTCGCTAATGTTATTCCTATGGAGGAAATATTTTAAGATATCTCGTTCACATTTCAATATTTTTAAATGTTTTTTTTCTTTTGCATTAGATAGCTGAGGTCAATCTCTATGCACCTCCTATGTACTTTTTCGATTTTTGTTGCAGTTTTTTTTTTCCGAAAGTGAAAGTATCTTAATAAAAAAAAAACCTGTAATCAAAATCGAAAAAGTAGAAAGGAGCGTGCATAGAGATTGACCTCAGCTAACCAATGCAAAAAAAAATCATTTAAAAATATAGAAATGCGAACGAGATATCTTAAAATATTTCCTCCATAGGATTAACATTAGCGAGCGGGTGTTTTCGCCTGAGTGAATAGCCTCTTAAAATTTAGTATTTTAATTTAATATGTTATATTATTAATTTAAAATAATTCATTATAATATTATTTATATATATATAATATTAATTATTTATTAAGATTAATACTAATTATAATTATAAATATTTTATTATTATTAATGTTAATTATAGTTTTTAATATTAAATAATAATTAAAACATTAAATATAATTATTAAATAATTAATATTTTATTTCATATTATTATAATTATTCTTAATTAATAATAATTAAATTATTTTATTATGATAATTTAAATTTATAATTTGTAATAATATTATTATTTATATTATTAATTTATGTTAAATATAAATATATTAATATAATTATAAATATTGATAATAATATAATATAAAATTATAATATAATCTGTAATATATATATATAACTAATTATTAATTAAAATTATTAATAATTAATTTTATATATGTTTAAATTGATTTAATATTTAATTTAATATAGTATATCATTTTAGTATTATAATTTAATATATTATATTGTATATTTATTTATATTATTTAATATATAATTTATACATTTAATTTAAATATTATTTATAATTCATATATTATAATAAATTTTAAATTATAAAATACCTTTGATAATTTTTAAAAATATAAAATTAGTAAAATTATTAATTAAAATTAATAAAAGTTTTACTTATAAGTAGAGAGAGACAAGAGATATTTTGACAGACATGAATGTAAATATCATCAATTCAGCCGATGTAAACAACCGCCATGTTTGTCTAACCGGAGTTAAGCTAATAAGTTTTTAATAAATTGAACAAATTTAAATCAGAAAATCAGAAGTTTGGTGAATTCATAATAAAAAGCGTACCTTAAACTTTGCAAAACAGTGCCTGAAAGTTGTTAAATATGAAAATTATTATTCCTAGATGATTTTATTTTTTACGCTCTTTTTTTACGTCAATGGACACTTCAATCTGTTTATGCCCAGCGCCATATTGATGACGTCACGACTTCAGCGGCGTATCCTCCTACGTCAAAGTCAAATATGGCGGACGCAGGAGAGGGGTAAAGAACTCGTTTGTCGGCTTCAAAAGTTTCCACGGCAGGAAATTGATATATCGACTCCTTCTATTCTATCCTCCTAGTATGTGATACATGCCAATAAACGGCATATATTTTCCCATGTGCAAGAATTCGTACAATGTGAGTACATCCACATAGGATTGCTTGCTCCGGATGTGGAACAAAGTTTGTATTTGATTTTGTAAACATGTGATAGAGACGGTTGAAAATTTACGTTTATCAGTGTTATACGGGATCGTTTGATGGCTATAAAATATGAAGATTTCGCTGAATAAGTTGTGTTTTTACTCTTTTGAAACGTGCCTCACTTGTTAAGGATGAGCACTGAATCGTTGTTCTGCTGACGAGTTAAATTTCTAGAGTTTTTTTTTTTTTTCTGCCAGAGAATTGTTAGTATTGGAGCCACCACAGTTAACAATCGTCTGTGGTAAGAAATTGAAATTTGATTGCTTCAATAAAGCTTTAGTGAAACTCGTGGAGTTTCAGTTAGATTTATAGTTCTGAAGTGATATTAATATGTTGTGTAAGATTGGGGTAAAGTTATTTTGGGGGGAATTTATTCTAGCTATCCAGAATGTGTTCTAAGAAGACTAGAATTTGGAAAGTAGATGATTTCTCCCTCTCAAGTTTAATTTAGTTACGTGCTAGGCTGAGTTAAACTTACTAAAGTAATTTTTCACTAAACTATTAACTACATCAGTTTTTACTCAAATTTTCATTCCAACACTATTGAGTTGCACGACTTAGGTTCAGTATATTTTCAGAAGTACTGAAGGTTTAAAGGGACACAATACTGTCAGAATGCCGAAAACAATTTGAGTTATCAACTTGATTTTGGTTTCATTCGCATCAGAATGGAAAAAAACTAAATAAGGATATGTTCCTTTTTAGTCAAGATGGACGAGTTTTTTTTCCGGAAAATCAGGGATTTTGCACCATTATGTATTGGTGTGCTGTTGGCTTGATAACCAGCCTCCTTCATTCTATGATGATCGAATAAAAAAAAAAAAACTACCTACTCCCTAGGAAAAATGTGTTTAAGAAATCAGAAGATTGTGTAAAAAATAATAATACCTTATCACCAATTTTGTATTTTATTTCTATAAATATTTATATTTAATTAACCCGTGTATTAATATAACGTTACTCTGTGCAACATTCTCTTTATATATTTATTTCGAATTTCGTTGCAGATGAACATTGATTCAAATCCTTTTGAGGCTGGCCTCGATTTCTTCGTGCACCTAGAAAAACCTGCGGATTTCATCGGTAAATCAGCTTTAATAGATGTACGCAGAAAAGGATTAACTCGCAAGTTAGCCTTTTTGAAAGTGAATACAAAGGATGTTGACCCGGAAGGAAATGAATCTGTGTGGAGCTCTGGAAAAGTACGTTTACCACAATTTCTCTTTACAATTTTGTTAACAAATTTATATATGTATGCATTTTTTTACTATGAAAAAAAATTGAATAAAGCTCTTCAGAGTAAAAATTTATCTCTATTAAATATATATATATAGACGTCTCGGGTGTCCAATAAACCCCCACCACTACCATAGCATGGGCGTCGGCAGAATGAAATCCAGGAACGGTCAAGATTTTGGAACATATGTGCATGTGATCCGCAGCTTGGTCCGCATTTGTTTAATGTAGAATATAGCATGAAATAAACTAAACTAAGAATTTTTTGTCATCCCCCATACACTTACACACACACATGGAAGACAATATTTAAACATATTACGTAAAACACAATACAGAAATTTTATAATTACAAAATATTAAATATTCAAAATTAAGTTTCTACCAGCATGAGAGCATTTAAGATAGGTTTTAAATTAGGGCACGAAATTTCCGCTCACCAGCTCGGCATTGGCGAGCAAATATTTAAGGTTGGCGAGTAAGTTTCGTCTTTTGAAATGTTGTGCTTCAAATCAAACTGTACACGCTCAGAATATCGTGCCTCAATCTAGCGACACGCGGAAGTGTTTTAAAATCAAGCGACGGCATTTATCTTCCACAAGAAGAAAAAATGCCGTGTCACCCACTTCTATTTCTCTCCTACGGAGGAACGAACTTCCCCCATCTGCATTCGTTCCCCCTCTTTCGCACCGCGCAAGGCCAAGGCTGCTTTTTTCGCTTCCGAGGCCAATCTGATCGCTCTTCACTCCTGCGCGAAGTGAATTGGGTTTCGCCACCTAAGCTCGCTGCTTGAAACACTGTAAAAATTATTCGCTTTCTCCCAAATTTTTAACATTTTAAAAATTGTTCATATTTTTCATGAATGTAAAATATTCTGGATTTAATAGACAACTCCTTCTAACAATAGTCAATTTAAATTCAGTTTGTCATAAATACCGTATATACTCGTGCATAAGTCGAAGAATTTTAGACGAAATTTGCGAGCTGAAAATGGGGGGGGGGGGTGACTTATATACGAGTTAGTAAAAATAAATAAAAATAAAGAATATGTCACACCTCGGAATAAATGTGAAATAACAGAGTGGAATACCGGAGTCACCCGGTTTAGGTTGGAGAGAGAGATAAAAGTGGACAATGGTCATTTCCCTATGATTGACAAAAAAAAAACCTCAACAATAATGTCCCTGTAATTGTTCTGCACCCATTTTCTCTTGGGATAGAATTCTCTTCAATACAGGGGCATTCGTTTCAGCATTTTAATCCTCTTTTTAAAAAGAGTTCAACTTGAGAATGCTTTTAGATTTCTCTCCAAAAAGTCCTACAATACAAAGAAGTACTTAGGGCTATAATTTATCATTCTAAGAAGTTATTTAACCTTGTAAATAAGGCTTGAATAAATTTTTCAAGGAATTTTTTCTTTTTATGTATCATTAAATTGATGTGAATAAGGTTTCAAAATAGTTTAAGCTTCTTCGGTTTTACATAATTATACAGTTTTAAAACATTGAATTTAAAAAATAAAGTCTGATTAGAAACGTAAAAAAGAAGTATGATTACTAATTTAATGAAAATTTACCTCGATTACAAATAATTTTTCAACATACTACCAGAAATATGGTTCGATTTATACACGAAAATTCAATTTTTTTCAAAATTTTGCATAAGAATTGGGGGGATTGACTTATACACGAGTATATACGGTAGTTCATTTTCTGGGCAGGTGTGGTGGCCGACGTTACTGTCTAAGTGAATGTAAAATAGTGGTGAGCCAAACTTTTAATCTGGCTAGTACCTTTTCAACTGAAATTTCATTTCCTGTTTTAAATATATGAGCATAGAAAAACAGAACTGAAAAAATTGTCGTCTAGAAAAATAGAACTAAAAATTGTCCCCTGTACGGGCGGCTCAGGGGTTGGAGGAGGGTGCAGAATCTCCCTAACAAAAAAATTGTAATTCTTCTTCCTTTTAGTGTTTAATTATTTTCTGTTACTTAGATAAATATTTTCTTTTCAAAATCAACAGAGCAAAAGTCAATTTCTTTAATTAAATTTCAAAAGCTCCTATGCCTCGCAGTCATTTTTGTGATGGTGTAGTAATTAACTCGATGCTTAGAATTTATTGCCTCTTTTTTTCTGGCTCTTTCTCCAATTCTTCATATATTGAAATTTGATGACAAAGACTTACGTGTAACATAATTTATCGGAAAATTTTTGACTGTTGGAGAATGATTGAAAATATGTGGGATTTTTAAGGGTTGTAGAATAATCAAATTCATTCATATAAACATTTCTCACACCAGGTTAGTTCAAACTACCTGTTTCTGTAATGGTTTGCGCATTTATATATAAATCAAAAGGTTTAGATATTTTTAATCGTTCGAAATTCATTTTAAATTGGAAATCTTTGACCTTTATAATCTTCTTTCGAAAAAAAAAACTGACCACGGTACTCCCAAACCAAATAAAAACTTTTCTTCCTATCCTTATTCTAAGAAAAATTTAAATCTGCCCTCGATTAATAAGAATTCTGGCTTGGATTTTTATAACGATTCGTAATCTATTTTTAGCTAGAATCTTTGTCTGCCTGGCTTTTGTGTACAAAGAAATACGAAACCAACCAATGGTTGACTATTATCTAAAATGTCCTTTTTAACACTTTCCAACATAGTTGAAAATTGTCTAGTTCTCGGCGTTCGTCCGTACTCTAACTCTCGTAAATGTACTCGGATTTCCCTGTATATTATATGTTATTGAAGTTTTTAATAACACTATCATTATTAAAAATGAAGTGTGTAGCATTTATAGTTCGTTTAAAAGGCCAGTATTCGGTTACAGTACGGTGAATGGTAAAAAAACGTTTCAAGTGCATTTTAATAATTTTATACCATTTCAAACATAATGAAATTTATATGCATTTATGAAGTGCACTAAAACATGCATTCTGTTAGAATATGCGGTGCAAAGCATTTATTATTCATTTACAGGATGGCACTAAAGAATTCAGTTATATAATGGTCAACGGGAGAATAACTGTTTGCAGCGTATTTCAAGTATGGTGCACAATTTCAAATTATAATGAAATTGATAAACATTAATGAAGTTTATTAGAAGATACTTGTTGTAGAATGTGATGTGCATAGCATTTATCGTTCACACGAAGGATTTCAGATACATTACTGTATCCGAAGTACTGTCTATTAGCGATAATTGCTGGAAGTGCGTTTTCAGTTATGATATGCGTTTTCAAATTTAACTAAATTTTTACATACTACATGGTTTGTATAAATGTTATAGATTATATACAGGGCTACACAAAATAATTCGTAAACATTATTGAGTATGAGCATCAATTGTTTAAAGGCGGTTTTTAATTGATTTATGCATTTTCAAGTTGAACTATATTTAGTATACGATGTTTGTAGAATATAAATAAAATAATATACAGGGCCACGCAAAGATGTGAATACATGACTGTCCATGGATGATAATTTCTGGAAGTGTAATTTCAGTAGTTTTATGTGTGTTTTAGCTTGAATTAAATTTTAGCTTAATATGTGGAGTGTATAAAATTCTGTAGTAATATACAAGGCTGTACAACAAAAAAATCAAGTATGTTGGTAGAAATTGCTAAAGGGAAATTTAAAACTTATTATGCGTTCTCTTACTAAACTGAATTTTAACATACTATGATATATACAAATCTGTAGATCAAATACAGGGCTGCACAAAATAATTGGAGTACTTTTACGGCTATAGACGGTAATTGCTGAAATCTGGTTTTCAAATATGTTATACGTTTTCTAAAATGTTTACTTAAGTATCTTATTTTCTTATTAAACAGCGAAGTGTCATTAAAGTACTCTGAAAGCGTTGGAAAGTGTTTCATAATCTATGCTTCGCGCACGATTTTTTCTTTTTTAAGTGCGACTACATTGCGCAGTATACAGAGCCTGATTATTGTGCGGGCCCATAGGAGCAGTGCCCTGGGTACGAAATGTTCAGAAGGCACTGACATTTTCCGTAGTTATTTAATAAACTTATGAAAATAATTTACAATGAAAAATATATAAATGTCAGAACTCCTACTTCTTGTGCTTCAAATCTGTCGGTTAATTCATGAATTCTCTTTGTATATACTCCTCTTTTATTTAATAACTTTTTTTCCACTTCAGGCGATAAGGTTTTCAAGCTCTTTGAAATGTTAGCTTATCAAAATCACACGATAAATGCTAAGATACATCCTTGTTGTTCCATAAACTTTTCATTTATAAATGTCATATTATTAAAGTTGACTACAATTCACACATTAGTTCGCTTTATCCTGATTTCATTTTTTCATGAAAGATAATTTTCTACAGGTCGGTAAATAGGAAAAAGCCTAAGATGTAAAACTGCAGCAGGAAGTAATGTTTATTATTTAATGGATGCAATGAAATTTTGTTCACAGTGAATACTCTTTTGACAGGAAAATATTTATTATAGAAAATAATAATTTGGAGAAAGACCACTATCTTTTTTAATTGTTACGATGCTTCCTCTTATTCAAGAGGTATAGAGTTTGAATCCACCCTGTTCAATAAAAATCGCAATAAGAAAACCAAAAACATCCAAGCAATCAGTTTTAAGTGGCAAAAAAACTGGATAGTGCCCTGGACACAAAAAATTCTTAGTTGGAGCCTAGCTGTATCGCTAAACATTTTGTTGTAAATGATGTGAGGTTGGGGAAATGACGCCTTACGCTATAGAAGCAACATTATTGAAGGACCTTTTTAGTGAGTTCCACTTTTAAAATGCATCATTTCTGGATACACATTTTTTTGCCAAAGATAATTATTTTGAGTTCCTCTATCATCATTTTTTAACACTTTCCAAAGTAGTTGAAAAGTGTTCATGACTTCGGTTTGTCTGTCCGTCTGTCCGTGGTCTAACTCTCGTAAATGTACTTGGTATTTACGAAAGTATTTATTATTCATTTACAGGGCCACAGAAAAGAATTCCGCATAATGGTCAACAGGGGAAACACTGTTTGCAGCGTATTTTAATTATGTTACATTATTCAAATACTAGCCGCCACTGGCGACCAGTTTGGTCTCCCTTAAATGTATGTTAAGCATTGTAACACGTTTCTTTTATTCATAATGTAATTTTTTTCCTTAATCCTTCGCCAAACCGAAAGATTCTAATAGACAAATCAAGAACTTTTGCGATCATGGTAGCATTTTGCATATTTTTTGTTGTTATGTATTTCATCTTCCATGATAAAAACCGCTTAACCCACTTAAGCATTTGTCCTTCATGTCCGTTTGCTTATCAGTTGCAATATGTTCGCTAAGGCGGAGATTCTTAAACATATTAAGTAATTTTTCGTAATTGGGTCCATTGCCAATTGGCGTATTTTAGTTAATACGATTTGATGCAATGAAGTCTATTTTGTGAAAGTCTTTAATGATATCCACATTTACACTGAACCATATTGTTGCTAATATTTGTTTTTGTTTTTCGTTAACTTTGGCTGTAGACTCGATTGCGAAAGATTATAAAATCTATCATTATTCTCATCTAAAACGTCTTGAGTAATGTGCCATAATCGGGCTACATATTATTACACGTAATTTTCGAGTATAGTTTGGTGGAAAATTGAACTTTTGAAGGCCAGTTTTGATAATCGCATTCCCTTTAAACCATATTTTCTGTCAGGACTTTTGACCCATGACGTACAATCTGATTAAAATTCACGAACTTCCTTTTAGATGCCTTGTAAATATAGTTCAGGAGTTTTTATAATAGCGTAATTCTCTTATTTAGGCATGTCTGCTTAATGTCTACTGACTATTAAGATTCGTAACAGGTAAAATACGCCGCGCCAACATTGGCACCTATAATTCTAATTACAGCAACCCGTTTTTTCTCTCTATATTGTAACTCTATAGTTAATATTAAATAGTAGAAATATAAAAGACTATTGAAGACGGTCTATTTATATAGTAGATATAGATATGTATAGTATATTCATGGGTATATAATATGTGATTAGAATATATATATATATCTCATATTCATTCCGGTGGATATAACATACCCCAAATAAAACTTCCATCGTAAATGTCTAATCTAAAAACCATCAATATGATTTTATGTGTTTAGTAAGTGTATACAAAAAGAATTTTCTGTATTATTTTACTTTAATTCTATATTTTTAACCATTTTTAATGATGGGTCCTTTAGGGTACAGTTGTCGCAGACGCACCGGGGTATCATTTTGGCGCCAAAATGGCGATTTTATGCCTAGCCAACCTGGCGTTTTCGGCTAGATTTTGCTTCGTATGGAAACCTGGTAGAGCAGATTCCGCATGCTTTATAATAAATTAAATATTGTGTGTTTTATAACAAATTAATGATTGTGTGTGTTTTTAAATAAAATTGTGTGTTTTTTTTAAAAATATAAAATGACTTATTTCATAATAAAATAAAAGTAACATGCTGTTTTAGCAATCTCTAACAGGTGTCTGAAAATGGGATTTTCTCGCCAAAATGGCGCAAAACAAAAATCGTGCCAACCCCGGAGCGTCTGCGACAGCTTTTCCAATTTAAAATGCATGCCGTTCACATTTTTCATTTAAAATAGAAAATAGATAAGTAAAAAATAGGTACTTTTCCGTTATACGGACACCATGCCAAAATGTATGCTAATGCCTAATGTATGTAAATGTATGTAAATGTATGTATTAAATATATGTAAATGTATGCTTGGCGACAATGGCGTCCGTATAACGGAAAAGTACCAAAAAATAATATCATAAATCAAAACATTTGATTTCAGAATCAAAGTATCGTTTCTAATTTGAACACGTGAAGAATAAAAGCTGGTATTGGCGATTTTAAAAATGATATTGGCGAGATTTGCACCCAAATAACATAAAAGTACTTAATGATGTTATGTATTTTATAAATGTATATTAAATTACTATTTGGAACGCGATTGGTCATTAACAATGGTAAATATGATTGGCAATTAACAATCATTTTAGGTGATCTCTCTTCCAGCCACGTATAATACATAAATATCAAATTAACTGACAATTCGTTTCGAAATTTGATTCATTAAATATTATTACATGACTTGTATTTGTTTACATTCAACTTTGTCAAGAAAAGATTCCGAAGGAAGTTGAGTTGTAAAGCACTTCATCAAGCAGAATTATGGTAAACTTTGATGGTCTTACAGGTCCTGGTGCAAATTACTTTTTTGACACCAGGCAGCGCTCCAAAAAATCATTCATGGAAAACTTATTTTACGAGCGATTATCTCCATGGTTTAATGGTTTAATATTTCAAAACTTCACGACGAATGAATCTTTTTTTTTCTTTTGTTTATTTTCATGGATAGAGAATTTGAACTGCGAAGCTAATTTCAACTGAAGTTATTGCAGAATATATACCTAATTGAATGTAAGTCATCTCTCAAATATTAATTTATTTTGAACGATCTTTCTAAAAAGGTAACTTTTATGCAGTTTTATTCGAAAAATAATTTTGAATAAAAATGGCCGCCTGGCATATGAAAAAGCGATACGGGCATCCCGGAACTGTTGATGACAGTCACATGACTTACGGTTTTATTATAGAGATAATAATAATTTTGAATAAAAATGGCCGCCTGGCATATGAAAAAGCGATACGGGCATCCCGGAACTGTTGATGACAGTCACATGACTTACGGTTTTATTATAGAGATTATGAAATTGATATACATTACGTAGGTTTACTATAAGATACTTGCTGTTGAATATGACGTGCATAATATTTATCGTTCATTTACAGGGATATACACGATTTCATATACAGTACTGTATCCGAATTCCGAAGATCAGTGTATTTGCAATAATAGCGATATTGCTGGAAGTGCGTTTTCAGTTATGGTATGCGTTTTTAAGTTTAACTATTTTTCTACATACTACTTGGTGTTTATAAATGCTACAGATCTTTACAAAGGAAATCATAAACACTACTGAGTATGAAAGGGTGAATTGCTTAAAAGTGTTTTTTAATTGAGTTATGCATTGTCAACCTGAACTATATTTAGCATACTAAGAGATGTTTTAGAATATAAATGAAATCATATACAGGGCCACGCGTAGAACTGGATACATGGACGCCTATGGATGATAATTTCCGGAAGAGTGATTTCAGTAGTTTTAAGCGTGTTTTAGTCTGGATTAAATTTTACCTTAATATGTGGCATGTATAAAAATCTGTAGGTAATATATAGTGCTATACAAAATAATTAAAGTCTGTTTCTGTTGGGAGCGATTTCCGAAGTTAAACTTTCAATCTATTATGCGTTTTCTTACAAGACTAAATTTTTGCATACTATGTAGAATATATACAATTTTATAGATTAAATACAAGGCTGCACAAAATAATTGGAATATTTTTCGGTAATGAACGGTAATTGCTGAAATCTGTTTTTCAAATGTGTTATGCGTTTTCTAAAATGTTTTCATAGGCATCTTATTTTACCTTATTAAACATAGAAATTTTGTTAAAGTATTCCAAAAAGAGTTGGAAAGGGTTTCATAATCTATGCTTGACACGTGATTTTCCTTTCTTGCTTTAATTTAACCAAATGCTTTCTAAGCATTCTGTTTATGCTGAATTAATTTTTTAATTGAATGATTTATTTTACTTTCACGCGACATTTCTGTTACACATGACATTTTCTGGGTAACGACATGTTTGCCAGTAAAGGTTGTTTCTCCTTGCTAATGCATCCTTCACTGTGAAAGTTTTGTGCGCTGATTGAAAAATTGTATATTTTTCCAACAAAAGAATATCGAGATAAATCTCTCCATAGGAGCAGTGACTTTGATGATATTTTGCTTTATCTTTTGAATAATAAACGCGTCTTAGAAAAATTATGAAAATAATTTAACAGAAAAAAAAATTCTAATTTGAGAACAGGGTTCTCAAAAAAATAAATAGATAAATTACTTCTCCACTCAACAACGCGAAACTTTCTGACACATTCTCGTATGAATTTTTATATATAAAAGTATGAAACTTGCTAACATAAATATAGAAGTAATTTGGAATCGAATAGCACCTTTCGTTTTCGAATAAATGTATTACATTTTCAGTTCCAACCGATTATTTGTTGATAACAACATTTCCTGGATTGTGAAGTCTTGAAAATTGATTCAAAACGTCCACTTTGACGGTATTTTCTGAAAGATACTTGGCCTTTATAGGAAATAAAAGAAACTTCTTTCATTATCTTAATAGTTGAATAAGAATGCTTGTAAATTTCGTGCATTTAAGAATAAAAATGAATTTATTAAGGAATGCATCATTATATAGTACACTAGTGTCTTTGATGTCTTTTATATAATGAATTTTTCTTTAAAAACTTTTTTTTGATGGGTCCTCCGTAGTCGGGGTTCTTCTCAAACATGGACGAGGCATTCCGAGATTATTATTGACTGCTGCTGATAGATCAAATATCTATACTTCTATGCTAATAAAGGGGAAAAAATGCTCTGTCCGTGTGTCTGTGTGTCAGCAGTGGTTAAGAAAATCTACCGTATGTAGAAATCGGAAAATATGGGTGAGGATAGTCCAAGGCAGGCCCTGATACAACTGAGGTTCAGATTTGTAATATTTTGATAATTAGCTGAGATATTAATTAAAAACTCATCAAAAAAAGAGATTTTTTTTTTCACAAAATGGCAAAAGCGCGGGTACATCTGGACCTAATTTCAAAGTGGAAATGAAAAAAATTAAGAAATTTCACTAATCAGCGAAAATTAAAAAATCTAATTAGGATATCGATTTGAAAATTTCAGAGCATAAGTAGAAAAATATTTTGCATCAGTGTATAAAATTTTTGGATAGAATTTTTTCTTATTAACAAAAAACTGATGGTGCCAGAGATATTTACTTACGAATTCGACAAAAGCTCAATGAGAATTAATAGGGATCACAAAGAAAACTTAATTTAATGATAATTATTATACTAATTAACCGATTTAGGCCACTCAAGAGGTAGCCCAATATAGTAATTTTTTTCTCTTTTCAGTCAGTAAAGATTTTTTGGCATTTGTGCAGGTCGTTAGCTTTACAAAATCTGGTACTACATTTTCGCGATTTTTATAGTGATTTTTAGAGTTTTTTCGTGTTATTTTTTGACGAACACGAACAACGCCGCGCAAGTCAGCTAGTGCCGAAACTAGCTTTTTTTACGGGGGGGGGGGGGGGGGACACGGATTTTGGCGCCCCCCTCCTTTCTCCGCAAAGTAAATTTACAAAGAAAATTTTATTAAATTTCTAATAGCCGATTTATTTTTAAATTAAAAATATGTAATCATAAGATACGAAAATGAACTATGTAATCAGCTTTTACAAATATTTATTCAATAAAACCTTTAAAACCGGTATCGAAAGGAACGGGAAAAAATTCCACTTTATACAGATTTCCGTCTTAGCCATTGAGCTCCATACATAACAGGAGATCGGTCTTCCTACTGCCCAACATGATTTCCAGCGGTCAGCGCGGAAGGATACAGTGACGGTAATTTTAGCTTGCATTCATCGCAAAAAAAACTGTTTATCGCATTCCCTTACATGATTAGTGAATTATTTATGAATTAGATAAGCATAGCTGTATTATAAAAGCTTAAATTAAGATAATAGTAAATGAGAATAATATCTGACATTGACAACGCGGACTATTTTTTACTTTTGCCTTGCAAGCTTCATTTGCCTTTCATGCTTCTGACCGCTGACTCAGAACTCCTGCTATACATGGAGCTCAGTGGTCTTAGCATGTCATATTTAGTCACAATGTCTTAAGAACTGAAAAAGCACGATTTTTTGTAGGCATAATAATGAATTCCAATACCGTAAAATATATTTGTGTACTATCTACATGTACTATTTACTTCATGGAATTATCACTTATACCGCTCTTTCTAGACTGATATGTCTAGATCCGGATACTTTCCTGAACCTAGCACTAATTTTCAAAATTATAATAGCGACTTAGAACAACAACAAAAAAACTATTAAAACTTTATTAAGCAATTTATTTTGTGAATTTTGCACCCTTAGTGTTTAGTGTATCAGGCAGTCACCCGACGAATCTTTTTATTTATTTGTCAGCTTTAATGCACTTGGTTTAGTTTTCCTTTTAGATTTTCCAGCTGCAAAACATTTTTACCCAAATTTCATTTTTTTTTTCTGATTATTAAACGACCAACCAAATCTTCATTTGGCGCCCGAGACACATGCCCCCCCCCCTCTGCCCTCCCCCTTAGTTTCGGTTCTGAGCTAGCATCTATCTATATTATAAAGGACAAACGTGTCCGAGCGTAACGCTGACGTCATTTTGCGAATGGCAACACTTGACGATGAAATTTCGGTTTTGCGATATTTACTACTGCATTTTTTAAAATTTCTAAACATTGCATATTTTCAATTTTTACACCGTTATATAAAAAAAAAATCTACTTTCAAATGCATTTTCTTTTAAAAACTGTATCGCAATCTACTCATTTATTATGGCCATTAAATTAAATTTCAAGCATGATTTTTTTTAAATCTATCTCTATCGCTTACAGACGATTAATCCACTTGCACTTTAAACAGTATAAAAAGTTCAGCGGTTGTTTCCATGTAATATTCCACAATGAAATTAAAACTTCATTAAGCAATCAATAAAACACAAATTGAACAGACAAATAAGCGCTTAAAACCGCTGAAATTATCAGAATAATAATTTTTTTAAAAACTGCTGTAGATAACGAATTTTTTAGCGATTTCTTCGGCTATTAATTTCTGGCACGAGGCCAATACGAAATTGCCGCTTTTAATTAATTTAAAAATATTATTTGAATATGTTATTGATATTTTTCATATAAAAATGCTCTTTGGTGTAGTTATCTTAAAAAAAATTATTAAATGTAAAAAATCTATTAGAGTTTTCAATTAAAAAAAAAAAAAATGGTGGTTTTCACATATATTCTCTATTTCGAGAAGCCCGGGTTGGATGCCCTAGTATTGATAAAAGATATCTATTTATAGCTATTCCAAAATATACATGTTTTCTACATTTTCTTTCTCAGGTCGTTGGCTTTACAACATCTGGTGCGTTTGGATACACTGTAAATCACTCTGTTGCTTTTGCCTATTTGCCTCCCTTTTTGACCGTGCCTGGTTCTACAGTGCAGGTAGAATTACTTGGAGATCTGTACGATGCGCAAGTTTTACCCGGTGCTCCAGTAGAAATCGAGCCAGTACGGCAGAGGAATTTGAAGAAGTGATAAAACATTTCTTATAAATGAAGAATACCGGAAAAAAATAAAAACGGGTGTAAAATTTTAAATTTTTGTAAATATTTTTAAATAAAAATCGATCGTTTTTACTGTGTGTTATTTTATTTAGAATAAAATTTTTGTTTTTTAGGATTTACAGGTGCTCTTCCTAATATTACATAATATAACTGAATGTATATATAATCACAAATTCATAAATAAAGAAGAAACTAGTCAGATGTGCCAATCCCAAAACTTTCTTCTATCTCACACAGGTTTCAAATACACCAAAAACGAATCAGAACCAATTTAGATCAAGGTCTAACTGAATCTAAAGTTTTATTAAATTCCGTGCATTAGTTCTTGAGATATAACTATCGCTAAAATTGTGTAAATCCTGAAAAATGCAGCACAGCAGCGCCACCTGTTGGGCTATTTACACCAAAACGTAATCTGCATCTATTCATGTCAAGGTCTAACAGAATCTGAAGTCTGATGAAATTCTGTGCATTAGTTCTTGAAGTATACCTATCGTGAAATTCATGAAAAAAAATAGCATAGAAGCGCCACTTGTTGGGCGATTTATACCAAAAACTAATCAGTACCATTTTATATAAGGGTCTTACTGAATCTAAAGTTTTATTAAATTCCGTACATTAGTTCTTGAGATAGAGAGCCCACAAAATTCTTCATATGTGTTTTAAACTTGTTTAAAAATGTTTTAATTTTATGACTACCTTATTTATAAAATATCATTTTCTTTGGGTTGCGTAATGTTGAGTCTGTCAAGTTAATTTTTACGAAGAAATTTCAATAATAATCCAACTTCAGTCTGAGTCTTTCATTTAAATGGGTGCATTACACGGTTATATTCATACACTTCTCATTCACTCTATTTGTTGTCGGAGCAAAGCTCCGGCTTCCCATGAAAAATTACACTTTTGTGTACACGATAGCGGCCAAAATATTTGCCGCATTGATACCAAAATTGGACTGGAAGTCGGTAGTGGCAAAATCTCGCCGGGGATTGAAAAACAGAAATATTCGTCAACTCTAACGCCCGGAATCGTCTGCTCTAGAATTTTCCATTTCCCCATAGAGATAACATTGCGATTGTTTGAATTAAATAAAAAGAAAATTGAAATAATTTATATTGTTGCCATTTTTTATCATGAAAAACTTTTGAATTAAATAAAAAGAAAATTGAAATAATTTATATTGTTGCCATTTTTTATCATGAGAAACTTATTTAAATAACAATATACTCGGAAACAACCTTTTAGTAAAAGCTCTTAATCTCGGTCCCATACATTCTACTTTTATATATTTTACATATATTTTACTCTTCTGAAATAAGGACCCCATACATTTTTATCTTAAAACACGTTCAATGAAGTTTAAATCGTATTAAGTACATGAATTTAGTTTTTTTTTAAATCGAACTCAGCAATTGGTGTAATTAAACTTTTTGTTTCCATTTCAAAATATTTTTTTTTTCTTTTCATTCAAGCTTATTGTATAAAAGAAGTATGAGAGTAAATCTGTTTATTTTGATATAGTCTAGCCAATGCAGGATAAAAAAATATATATATTAAGAAACATTTTATATATGAACGGATTATATGTTTTTATTATATAGAATTTGCAAGGATGCCAGTTAAGAGAAAGCAATCAGCTGAAATGAGAAGAATTGCGAATCGTAATTCAATGCGGAGAAGTCGCACAAGTCAGTTACCTTCAGATTTTTTGCCGAGTACCAGTATACTGACAACTCAAATGAATGAAGCAATCAGGTTTGATAGAGAGGTATCGCAAATCACCTATGTGTCCTGTAATACGTGTCACAGAGCTTTTCCTGATATCATATTAAATACTGCTGGGCTCTGCCAGACATGCAAGTGTAGAGACGGTGCTTTCAAGTTTTCTGCCACTAATTCGATGGACCCAGGTCCAGTTCCTATTTGTCTCAAAGATCTGAGCTACATTGAACAAATGATGATCGCTCAAATACATCCAGTGGTTTCTCTTTACCGTATACGAGGCTCACAGTATGGATACAGCGGAAATGTAATCAGCTTTAAACAAAATATTGAGAGTTTTATTTCGCGCCTGCCTGTCAATCCTTCAGATATGACTTCAACTGTGTTAGTGACAAAAGATACTTTATCAGGATGTGCAGCGTTTTCTGTTCGTTCACAACGCCTTCTAGAAGCACTCAGATGGCTTAAAGCTCACAATCCCTATTATTCAAATATCACAATTGATGAAGATTTGATCGCTACATTACCTGAGAATGGTGACGTATCTCAAATGTTACCAACAGCAACCGATATTACTGAGGATATTGATACTTTGAACGAGGAAATAAGGCGCGAGTCATTTAGACCACTACTTGAACCGGTAAATCAACACAACTTAATAAATGACGCAATTCGTGTGCCTCACCCTTCATTAAATTCACAGCCTATTAACGAATTTCAAGAAGAGGGTTACATAGCACGTGCTTTTCCTCATCTTTTTCCACATGGTACAGCTGACTTACGACAACCTCGTCAAAAAGCAGTCTCTCCTGATGAGTATTTTAAGTTCCTAATGAAGTATGAAGATGGGCGATTTGCTAAAGACCCCCGATTTCGCTACTTTGCCATGAATTCAATTCTTCGGTGGCAGTCTTTGGCTAAAGGGCGTTTTTTCGTTCAGCGAAATAGGTTCAGCAATAAGACGGTAGAGCAGATGCGTGATATTCTGAATAGGCAACCAGAAATGGCAAAACATATTATGATTTATGCTAGCAAATTAAGATCCACAAAAGGATACTGGCGTGCACGTTGTGGGGAACTCCTTTCCATGGTAGGACAAATTGGAGCACCAACAATTTTTTTTACACTGTCTGCAGCTGATTATCACTGGCCTGATCTTTTCAGACTTTTAGAGCCTAATAGAGATCCAAATGAGCTGACTGATACAGAACGCAGACAATTAATGCACGACAATCCTCTGTTGACTGGTTGGCTCTTTCAAAAACGTTGTGATATATTTTTGAGAAAAATCTTGACGCCGTTGTTTTTAATAGACGACTACTGGGTTCGTTTCGAATGGCAGTGGCGTGGAAATCCTCACATGCATGGATTGTTGTGGTTAAGAGGGGCGCCAAACATGGAAACACTAGACATGACTAACGCTGAAAATGTAGCAGCCGTAACAGCATATTTTGAAAAACTATGCAGTGCTGTTAATCCTGACAAGGACGTCCTCGTAAATGATATACACCGCTGTCGAGTTCGCTTTTCAGACATTTCCAGTGAAGATCGTGAAAAAGATCTCGCTCAGCTCTTAAATCAAGTCCAACGTCACACAAGACATGGAGATTATTGCCTAAGGAAAAAAAGAGGTACAAATAGTTATAGCTGCAGATTTGGTTTTCCAAAAGCAGAGTGCGACTCTCCAAAGCTTCAAGTAGAAAATGGCATAATTAGCTTTTTGCCAAAAAGAAACGATTCTGAAATGAATACCTACAATTGCTTCGTGTCACAAGTTTGGAGAGCTAACACGGATTTCAGTCCTATTACATCAAAGGATGCGGTTTTGCATTACATTGCCAAATATGCCTCAAAATCAGAAACAGCTTCTGTTCCTTACAAGGAATTGTTATCTGAGATTTTAAATAAGATGAACGAAACAAATCCAGCGGTTCAAGCAGTCCAAAAACTTATTTTGTCTTCTGTTTCTGAAAGGGATTACTCAGCCCAAGAGGTAGTACACATATTAATGGGATGGCCAATG
Organism: Maratus michaelseni; assembly: GCA_963931845.1. Lineage (NCBI taxonomy): Eukaryota > Metazoa > Arthropoda > Arachnida > Araneae > Salticidae > Maratus > Maratus michaelseni. The sequence goes on along the minus strand of OZ007589.1, from coordinate 157,718,320 downwards.
TATCACAGTAGTCGGGAAGTAGTTACAATACGGCTTCATGATAAGAACTGGGAAGAAATCAACTTTTCAAGCGACGAAAGACCATCAAAAAGCATGCTTCAGAAATATTGCGCGCGGCCGGAGAAACTTATTTCCTGCACGCTTCTTAAGTTTGCAAAATCTTTCTCAGTAAGAGGAGTCAATTATCACCAAAGAAGAAAAGATGCAGTTGTCAGAGTTTTTCCTCTTACATCACTCAACCACGACCCAACTCTAGCCGAAGAATACTATAGGCAACAAGTATTACTCAATTATCCTTGGAGAGGTAATTCTGACTCTTTATTGCAAGAAGGCCTGCCGTCTGCGTATCACTCATGGGAGGAAGCATTCAATGATCTAAATATTGATGCACACGAAGAAATAAATTTTCCTGCTGTTAGCAGTACACATGAGACAGAAATCCTGCAAGAAGAATACCGCGAGATTGATCCATATATGGCAGCAGCTGCCATAGTTCCTGTGCAGACAAACGAGGATACTTTGGGGCAACGCGTGATTGATCATGCATGTGAGTGGAAAAGTGAGAGTTACAAGTACCCTGATCGCAATTTTACTTCATTTTTAAATTACTGTAAAGAACAACAACTTACAGTGCATCAAAATTACGATACGTCTGAGATCAGATTTACAGATGAGCAGCAAAAAATACTTCACTTATGCACGCAACAGCTTTCGTCTTTGCAATCAAGATTTATAAATTGCCCTAAACGTACTTTTATTATTGGGAAAGCCGGAGCTGGAAAAAGTACGGTAATAAAAGAAATTCGCAAAAGAGTTACCGAGCAGTTAGGACCGGAAGCTATTATGGTTTTGGCTCCAACAGGTGCTGCTGCAATTAATATCGAGGGCAAAACAATTCACTCTGCACTAAAAGTACCAACATGTTTTAAATCGTTTGCTGATTTAGGAAGTGAAGCAGCAAGAAATCTACAGCTCAGCATGAATCCAGTTTCATTTCTCATTATTGACGAATTTTCAATGATCGGATGCCGTCTGATGGCTGCACTTGAGCAAAGATGTCGCGAAGGTAAACCAGACAGCATTGAACCTTTTGGAGGCTTATTTGTTTACCTGATTGGAGATATTAGGCAGCTACAGCCTGTAAAAGACACACCTCTATATAGGAGACATTCTATAAAAGACATTTTGGCTTTACGTGGACAAACAGTTCTTAAGATGTTTGAAAAATGTTTCACCTTAACAAAGTCAATGAGACAAAGCGACGATCAGCAAATACAGTTTAGAGAGACTCTTGATTCGCTTTCCGTAGGCGAAGTTACAGGCGACCAATACGCATCCCTTATGCAACGACGTAAAGCTATACAGCCTCCGGCTGAACTTGAAAGATTTCAAGATGCCATACGCCTTTTTCCCACTAACAAGCAAGCTGAAGAACATAATCAAGAAGTACTTCGTAAATCAAAATGGCCAGTGGCAAGAATATTAGCAGACCACAATAATCAAATAGCAAGATGGAGTGAAGATGAGCACGCGTCTGGACTTCAGGCTGAACTTTTTTTAGCAATTGGATGCAGAATTATGTTGCGTACCAATCTGTGGACAGAGGGAGGATTGGTCAACGGTGCACTTGGTACGGTAAAAGATATTGTCTACGGACCAGGATTACGGCCTCCAGGCTTGCCACAGGCAGTAATGGTTCATTTTGATGATTATCGGGGACCATTTCTCACTGAAAGACTTTTTCCTGTCACACCTATTACAAAGTCATGGAAAGAAAACAATGTCTCATGCTCCCGTACTCAGTTACCTTTAACAGTTTCATACGCTGTCACCATACACAAATCCCAAGGTTTAACTTTATCAAAAATAGCTGTGGACATTGGTGAAAAGGAGTTGTCACTTGGAGCAACTTATGTCGCGTTTAGCAGGGTTCGACGTTTAGAGGATGTTCTGATTGAAGTGCCTTTCGCAAAGGATAGGCTAGACCAAATTAGAAGAATGGGGGCACTTGCTGATAGATTAGCATTTGAGCAGTATCTGAGGCAACTGTTGACCGAATAAACACTTGAAGATTCAACAGCTGTTATTGTAATTTTTCTTTTATACTATTAAACAGTAAATATAAAAATATAAAATATATATTATATATTGTTAATGTTATATTTTATGTTTATCCCACTCAATGCTCCGACATTTCGGCCTGACGGATTCTAGTAAAAATGTGATAATCTACGATTAGGGCCAAAAATATTTCCTGTTGCCATGGCCCAAAATTTTGATGGTCAGGGTCTGTTCAGGATAAACAAACTTTCTTTGCAAAATCTCTTTTTTAATACCAACAAAAATTTAATTCAAAATCTTAGGGGTAGCAAGCATTCCTTCTTGATCTTCCACTTCCCTTCGTATTAGACCGGGATACGGCAACACAGACGATCACCTCATCGAGTTCACGGCTGAAATTCAAGAATTAGTTAAAACTTGATTCGCATATTAAAACGCAATCGGTCTGCCAAGTCATATCTTGGTGGAAAACACGTGAAAACCCGATTTTAGCGGTTAACTCGTAGTTTTACCATTGTGTTTTCCTGCACCCAAAAGTATGAAAACATGGAGAACTGGGTGCAGGAAAACACAATGGTAAACCTACGAGTCAACCGCTAAAATCGGGTTTTAAAGTGTTTTCCACCAAGATATGACTTGGCAGACCGATTACATTTTAATATGCGAATCGAGTTTTAACTAATTCAGGAATTTCAGCCATGAACTCGATGAGGTGATTATCTGTGCTGCCGCCTTCCGGTCTATATACATGCTCCTGGGATTTTGATCAAACGTATGGCTATTAACATTCAAGAAATATATGTTAAAAAAAAACTCATCAAATTTGTGAAGGAAGGGACAAGTTAAGAATTAATTGGAAACTAAACATCAGATTTCCCTTTTTAAAAAAAGAGTTAAAGTTATTGAATTATGGCTAACAATATTACTGGACTTTTTTTAAAAAATGGTAAGTAAAATTATAAGAAAATTTATTTTTAATCTGTGAATTTATTTAATGCTTCTTTTGTTAAATATTCCAAATGGTAAAAATGCCGATACTAAAGTGTGTCGTGTCAAAATAAGAGCGATTCGAAAAGAACACTATTCGTAATATTGTACTTTCATAGAAGAGTAATTAAGAATTTTTATCTTTTGCTGGATCACTCATACTCTGAAATATTGAAAAAGGCATCTTCCTCCCTGCTCACCAACGGGAAACTTTCTGACACATCTTTAAACGCAAAGGCATTAGACTGGCAGGCCTGACTATGGAAGAGATTTTGGAATCGAGATGAGTTTTCCATTTTTTGATAAATAGATTACTTATCGAGTTATAAGTGATTCTGGTAACGTATTAACGACTCGTTTTTCGCGCTTCTCAGGCGGGAATCCGATTCAAAACGCAAACTTGGACAGTGCTTTCTGAAAGATTTTCTACCTTTACAAAAAAAAAGAGGAAAACGTGTTTCGATTGCAAAGTTTCTGAATAAAAAGACCTGTGAATTTCATGCAAAAATGAGCAAATCCGAGCAAAAATGAATTCAAAAATATGTCATAAAGTAGCCAGTTTGTATTTGAGAACAGCCTTAAATCTAGAAAAGCACTTAACGCAAGTAAAACTAGTTCGCTAGTAAAAAGACCAGGAACAAACAAATCAATAGGAGATTATTTTTTTAGTATTACTACTGGGCATCTTTAAAAGACCCTTCCAAAACCGAAAATCAGTAATATTGCTTGACATTGCCATTCACAAAAAAAATTTCAGTTCGTACATTGCTGATTTAGCGATAATGTTTAATGTCACTGCGCACTAATATGCCTCCTTAGTCTTAGCATCATCTGTGGAAGAGAGTTAAATATTCTTTAAATTAATTAAACTACTTCTAGATCTTGCCAATTGAGCATATTATGCGTAATCAATTATCCACTAAAACATGTATGGAACTGTTTTTCAGTCATTTGAAAATAGATTTTGTGGTCTCGAGTAATTTTGATCACAGGACTGAGAAGCATATGGGGCTAACGAGAAAACAAATTTGTTGCGTGCCAGACAATAAAACAAATTTATCTAAAAAAAAAAGATACAGAGTCAGTTTTTTTTTTTTAATTTCACTGCGACCACTTCAGAAGGGGAATGGAGCTGTTACCCCATAACCCCCTCCCCTAGTGTACTAATATGGGACTAAAGAAAATAGAGTGGGTTGTCCATTGCATGACAGAAAAAATAATTCTAATTTTATCTCAAACATAAAGAGAAAAATCGGTACTATTTTCATTCCATTTTTGACCACATTTGGAGAATGTGCCCCATCAGCCCCTTCCCCCTTTTTGGATATGCTGTGGTGTTACTCTGTACTAATATGGGAGTAAAGAGAAGAAAGTGGGTAGTCCGTTGTATAACAAAAAAAAATAAAATACAAATTTATCTCAAAGAAGAAAAAAACAGCATTATTTTCATGAGATGTTCGACTATTTCGGGAAGAGGGGGCCCTCTGTAACCCCATCAGTCCCTTCTCCGTTTTAGATATGCTCTGATGTCAATGTGAACTAATATGGGGCTAAAAAGAAGAGAGTGGGTAGTCTGTTGTATAACCAAAAAAAATTATAAATTCATCTCAAAGAAGAAGAAAACAGCACTTTTTTCATGAGATTTTCGAATATTTCGAGAGGGGGGGGGGGGGCCTGTAACCCCATCAGCCACCTTTTCCTTTTTAGGTATTCTCTGATGTCATTGTGGACTAATATGTGGTTAAAAAGAAGACAGTGGGTAGTCTATTGTATGACAAAAAAAAATAATACAAATGTATCTCAAAGAAGAAAAAAAAGAAATATTTTCATGAGATGTTCGACTATTTGGGGAGGGGTGAGGTGCTGTAACTCCATCAGCCCCCTTTTCCTTTTTAGGTATGCTCTGGTGGCAATGTGGACTAATTTGGGACTAAAAAGAAAAGAGTTGATAGTCTGTTCTCTGACAAAAAAAAAGTACAAATTTATCTCAAAGAAGAAAAAAAAACAGCACTATTTTTATGAGATGTTCGACTATTTCGGGAAGGGGGGCTGTAACAGAAACAGCCCCCTTCCCCTTTTTAGGTATGCTCTGATGTCAATGTGGACTAATATGGGACTAAAAAGAAGAGAGTGGATAGTCTGTTGTATAAAAAAAAAAAAAAAAAAAAAAAAAAAAAATACAAATTTATCTCAAAGAAGAAAAAAACAGCACTATTTTCATGAGATGTTCGACTATTTCAGGAAGAGGGGGCTGTACACCCATCAGCCCCCTTCTCCTTTTTAGGTATGCTCTGATGTCAATGTGGACTAATATGGGTTTAAAAAGAAGAGAGTGGGTAGTCTATAGTATGACAAATATATATATATATATACAAAGAAGAAAAAAACAGCACTTTTTTCATGAGAAATTCGACTATTCGGGAAGGGGGGGGGCTGTAAACCCATCAGCCCCCTTCCTCTTTTTAGATATGCTCTGATGTCAATGTGAACTAATATGAGCTAAAAAGAAGAGCGTGGGTACTAAAGTGTGTGAGAGCGATTAGAAAATAACGCTATTCGTAATATTGTACTTTCATAGAAGAGTAATTAAGAATTTTTATCTTTTGCTGGATCACTCATACTCTGAAATATTGAAAAAGGCATCTTCCTCCCTGCTCACCAACGGGAAACTTTCTGACACATCTTTAAACGCAAAGGCATTAGACTGGCAGGCCTGACTATGGAAGAGATTTTGGAATCGAGATGAGTTTTCCATTTTTTGATAAATAGATTACTTATCGAGTTATAAGTGATTCTGGTAACGTATTAACGACTCGTTTTTCGCGCTTCTCAGGCTGCCGCGTCGGGAATCCGATTCAAAACGCAAACTTGGACAGTGCTTTCTGAAAGATTTTCTACCTTTACAAAAAAAAAAAGAGGAAAACGTGTTTCGATTGCAAAGTTTCTGAATAAAAAGACCTGTGAATTTCATGCAAAAATGAGCAAATCCGAGCAAAAATGAATTCAAAAATATGTCATAAAGTAGCCAGTTTGTATTTGAGAACAGCCTTAAATCTAGAAAAGCACTTAACGCAAGTAAAACTAGTTCGCTAGTAAAAAGACCAGGAACAAACAAATCAATAGGAGATTATTTTTTTAGTATTACTACTGGGCATCTTTAAAAGACCCTTCCAAAACCGAAAATCAGTAATATTGCTTGACATTGCCATTCACAAAAAAAATTTCAGTTCGTACATTGCTGATTTAGCGATAATGTTTAATGTCACTGCGCACTAATATGCCTCCTTAGTCTTAGCATCATCTGTGGAAGAGAGTTAAATATTCTTTAAATTAATTAAACTACTTCTAGATCTTGTCAATTGAGCATATTATGCGTAATCAATTATCCACTAAAACATGTATGGAACTGTTTTTCAGTCATTTGAAAATAGATTTTGTGGTCTCGAGTAATTTTGATCACAGGACTGAGAAGCATATGGGGCTAACGAGAAAACAAATTTGTTGCGTGCCAGACAATAAAACAAATTTATCTAAAAAAAAAAAGATACAGAGTCAGTTTTTTTTTTTAATTTCACTGCGACCACTTCAGAAGGGGAATGGAGCTGTTACCCCATAACCCCCTCCCCTAGTGTACTAATATGGGACTAAAGAAAATAGAGTGGGTTGTCCATTGCATGACAGAAAAAATAATTCTAATTTTATCTCAAACATAAAGAGAAAAATCGGTACTATTTTCATTCCATTTTTGACCACATTTGGAGAATGTGCCCCATCAGCCCCTTCCCCCTTTTTGGATATGCTGTGGTGTTACTCTGTACTAATATGGGAGTAAAGAGAAGAAAGTGGGTAGTCCGTTGTATAACAAAAAAAAATAAAATACAAATTTATCTCAAAGAAGAAAAAAACAGCATTATTTTCATGAGATGTTCGACTATTTCGGGAAGAGGGGGCCCTCTGTAACCCCATCAGTCCCTTCTCCGTTTTAGATATGCTCTGATGTCAATGTGAACTAATATGGGGCTAAAAAGAAGAGAGTGGGTAGTCTGTTGTATAACCAAAAAAAATTATAAATTCATCTCAAAGAAGAAGAAAACAGCACTTTTTTCATGAGATTTTCGAATATTTCGAGAGGGGGGGGGGGGCTGTAACCCCATCAGCCACCTTTTCCTTTTTAGGTATGCTCTGATGTCATTGTGGACTAATATGTGGTTAAAAAGAAGACAGTGGGTAGTCTATTGTATGACAAAAAAAAATAATACAAATGTATCTCAAAGAAGAAAAAAAAGAAATATTTTCATGAGATGTTCGACTATTTGGGGAGGGGTGAGGTGCTGTAACTCCATCAGCCCTCTTTTCGTTTTTAGGTATGCTCTGGTGGCAATGTGGACTAATTTGGGACTAAAAAGAAAAGAGTTGATAGTCTGTTCTCTGACAAAAAAAAAGTACAAATTTATCTCAAAGAAGAAAAAAAAACAGCACTATTTTTATGAGATGTTCGACTATTTCGGGAAGGGGGGCTGTAACAGAAACAGCCCCCTTCCCCTTTTTAGGTATGCTCTGATGTCAATGTGGACTAATATGGGACTAAAAAGAAGAGAGTGGATAGTCTGTTGTATAAAAAAAAAAAAAAAAAAAAAATTACAAATTTATCTCAAAGAAGAAAAAAACAGCACTATTTTCATGAGATGTTCGACTATTTCAGGAAGAGGGGGCTGTAAACCCATCAGCCCCCTTCTCCTTTTTAGGTATGCTCTGATGTCAATGTGGACTAATATGGGTTTAAAAAGAAGAGAGTGGGTAGTCTATAGTATGACAAATATATATATATACAAAGAAGAAAAAAACAGCACTTTTTTCATGAGAAATTCGACTATTCGGGAAGGGGGGGGGGGGGGGGCTGTAAACCCATCAGCCCCCTTCCTCTTTTTAGATATGCTCTGATGTCAATGTGAACTAATATGAGCTAAAAAGAAGAGAGTGGGTAATCTGTTGTATAACCAAAAAAAAAATTACAAATTTAGCTGAAACTAGTCGTTGGGGGCCACCGTAATACTTACTCATCATGGATATGCATAATGTAAAATATTAAAATAAAAATGTGTAAACTACTTATAAAATGCATTGCCATTCAAATAAAATCGTGGCTTGATGACGTCATAAACTTTAAAGGCTCGATTACTGAATTGCTTGAAAGAGGTTTTTCCTTATAACTCCAAAAATAATAATCCTATTAACTAGCAGTTTATTGCATCTGATTAAGCGTCAAATTTCCAATTAAAATATATCTTTAAAGTGAAATTTGGATGAAATACAGGGTCATGAAAAATCGAAGAGTCTGGAAAATAGGATTCCAAATATCTCGGCAACTCATTATCCGATCGACTTCATGCTTAATGTAAAATTTATGTTTTTTTATTGTCTTTTATATTCATTTCTTAAAATAAACAATTTTGAAAATTTTTATATACCTTTTATCAGAACGAATATTTCGAGAGTCCGAAAAAAATAGTTCCGGTTAATCGAGGTTATTGAAATGAAATAGGCTTCTTCCCATTATTACATACTAAGTACATACCAAATTGCAAGTCTCTATCTCAATTTTTTCGGGAGATAGAGCGTTCACAGACACACAGACGGACGGCAAATTTTTTTTTCTAAAAATATGTTTTTCGGAATCTCCAGTGTCAGAAACGTGTAAATCCGTCAAAAAATTTTTTTCGATTTTCAAAACGATTACAAGACTTACCCTACTACGTATGATGGGTAAGTAAAAAGAAGAAAACATGAGATTTTTTCATGAGATTTTCGACTATTTCAGGCTGGGGGGGGGGGGGGGGGTGCTATAACCCCAACAGCCCCCTTACTCTGTTTATGCTGTGATGCCAATGCGGACTAATATGGACTAACGAGAATGGCTAATCCGCTGTATAACAGAAAAAAAAATTACAAATTTATCTAAAAAAGAAAGAAAAAGGAATTTTTTCATTTTACTCTTGACAATTTCGGGGGGGGGGGGGGGCTGTAGCCCCATCAGCCCACCCCCTGGATACGCCACTGGACGTGTGTGTCTTTATATTTCAATTTGCAGACACAACTACTCAGCGCGCAGACCACTGGTGTTTGTGTGTGATAGCACATAGCCTCCCATCGTGCACTATATGCTGGTTGCATGTTGGTAGCTGTGAGGGTGTATGAGATATGGTGATTGAAAGTGGTCGACCTAGGGCATCTACCCTATATATATATATATATATATATACAGGGTGTAACTGAAATGCTTCAACAAACTTTGAGGGATGATAGTACTCATGAAGACGAACAAAAAAATGCAATGGAACATGGGGTCGCAAATGACGTTTAACCCCTTCAGGGGCAGTGGTATGTTTATGAAAGCACTTAATTTTAATTCCAAAACGCCATAATAGCACCAGAATTTTGCTAAAATCTTTTCCATTTAATATGTATGTGAAATGTAGCCTTTTTCTTATTTACAAACAAATTTTTTTATAAATTCCGGTGCCAGTCATTTATTTCAACATTTTAGTACTAAAAGTAGTTTGCCCCTAAAAGGCTTAAAGGATAAAAATAGAGAAAATGCGTCTGAAAATGGACTGGCACCGGAATTTACAAAAAATATTGTTTGTAAATAAGAAAAAGGCTATATTTCACATAAATATTAAATGGAAAAGATTTTAGCAAAATTCTGGTGCCATTGTGGCGTTTTGGAATTAAAATTAAGTGGTTTTTTAGACATACCACTGTCCCTGAAAGGGTTAAATGTCATTTGCGACCCCGTGTTCTATTGCATTTTTTGTTCGTCTTCATGAGTACTATCATCCCTCAAAGTTTGTTGAAGCATTTCAGTTACACCCTGTATATATATATATATATATATATATATATATATATATATATATAAAATCCTAATGAAACGATTTTATGAAACGACTAATTAAACGAATAAAAGAATGATTAAACGAATATATGTTAATTGCGGGATTTGTAGAACGCTGACGGTAATGAAATTTTACTATGTTTTTATAGTCACATATAGCATGTTTTTTCTCGAAGATGGTGTATATGGCTTTTATAGTTATTTTACAGGGCTGCACAAAAAAATACGAATATATGTTAAATGCGAGATTTGTAAAATGCTGACTGTAATGACATACAGACAGCTGACAGATAGAGAGCAGATACCAGACAGACATACAACAGAAAGTCAGCAACCAGACAGGAAACAGACAGCAGGGACAGATGTCAGACAGTGTAGACAGATGTCAGACAGTGTAGACAGACAGCAGATAGTAGACATACAGCAGACTGAAGATAGTTATCAGGCTAAAAGCAGACAGACAAACATCAGAGAGAGCAGGCTGACAGACATACAGCAGACAGATATACAACAAACAGACAGGCAGCAATAGACAGACAGACAGACAACATATAGCAGACATACAGCATACAGGCCGCCAACAGAGTGTAGACAGCAGACACTCAGACAGCAGGCAGACAGACAGACAACTAACAGATTGTGTATAGACAGGCAGTAGACAGTTATCAGACTCATGGGAAACAGACAGCAGAGAGAAGGTACATTTCGCCAGCCCGCACCTATGGAGTTGAGGAAATTCAGTAATGCCATTCGTTTGTACTCCGTTAGTACCGGTAAGTACCGAGAGATTTCCGTTTGTACCGTTTCCGTTACGGAGAAACGGACGATTCTTATGTGCGAGCTCCGGGCTGGAGAAACATGGGGTTTCCCATAGGAAAAAAAATTAAAGTTTCCCGATCGCGCTCAAATTATAGGTGTCGTTAGTACTCCGATAGTACCGGTAAGTACCGAAAGATTTTCGTTTGTACCACTTCCGTTACGGAGATATGGCCGATTCTTACTCCGGGCTGGAAAAAAGTGGCATTTCCCACAGCAAGGGTAAAAAATTCTCCGACATCGCACAAATTGCCCGTGTCGTTAGTACTCCGTTAGTACCGGTAAGTACCGAGAGATTTTCGTTTGTACCGCTTCCGTTACGGAGTAACAGACGATTCTTATGTGCGAGCTCCGGGCTGGAGAAACATGGGGTTTCCCATAGGAAAAAAATTAAAGTTTCCCGATCGCGCTCAAATTATAGGTGTCGTTAGTACTCCGTTAGTACCGGTAAGTACCGAGAGATTTTCGTTTGTACCACTTCCGTTACGGAGTTGTGGCCGATTCTTACTCCGGGCTGGAACAAAGTGGCATTTCCCTCAGCAAGGGTAAAAAATTCTCCGACATCGCACAAATTGCTGTGGGAAATGCCACTTTTTTCCAGCCCGGAGTAAGAATCGGTCACAACTCCGTAACGGAAGTGGTACAAGCGAAAATCTCTCGGTACTTACCGGTACTAACAGAGTACTAACGACACCTATAATTTGAGCGCGATCGGGAAACTTTAATTTTTTTCCTATGGGAAACCCCATGTTTCTCCAGCCCGGAGCTCGCACATAAAAATCGTCCGTTATTCTGTAACGGAAGCGGTACAAACGAAAATCTCTCGGTACTTACCGGTACTAACGGAGTACTAACGACACGGGCAATTTGTGCGATGTGGGAGAATTGTTTACCCTTGCTGTGGGAAATGCCACTTTTTTCCAGCCCGGAGTAAGAATCGGTCACAACTCCGTAACGGAAGTGGTACAAGCGAAAATCTCTCGGTACTTACCGGTACTAACGGAGTACAAACGAATGGCATTACTGAATTTCCTCAACTCCATAGGTCCGGGCTGGCGAAATGTACCTGCAGAGAGAGCGGGTAGATAGGCAGCAGACAGAGAGTCGACCGAATTTAGCCAGACAGACAGCAGACAGTTATCAGACTGAAAGGAAACAGACAGACAGAAAAGAGAGCAGGCACACAGACAGCATACAAACAACCGACAGAGTTCAGACAGACAAGCAGCAGACAACTAGCAGGCAGACAGGAAACAGACAGAGAGCAGAAAGAGCAAGCAGGCGGACAGACACTATATTTCGCTTTGCTGCCACAACTAACCAGCGCAATCCACTGGAGTTTGTGTGTAGTAGTGACCTCGAGTCTCCCATCGTTCACTGCGGTGGTTGCATGTCGGTAGCTCTGGGAGGGTGGGATATAGGGTGGGTGAAAATGGTCGACCTAGGGCATTTTCATATTTCGACCAAACTCTTCTAAAAAATGTTTGGAATCTTCTAGCATGTACTAGAATGTTCTTGAATGTACTAGAATTTTCTAGAATGTACTAAAATATTCTTTATATTTTATACATACATATATATGTGTTTACATATATATGTATACATACATAAACATATTTTTTATTAGGTTTACATATGGACCGGATGGATCGAGAACGTTCTGGAATGTTCCAGGACCATTCTGTGGGGTGGTTGAAAGTGGTCGACCTAGAAAAATAGAAAAAAACTGCACAAATGTACCAAAAAAAAAAAAAAAGCGAAGCGGATTGTTCTCAACTAGTATGATATAAGGACTTAAACATTACTTATTTATAGCAAGTCGCATCATGAATAGACTGAGATTAGTGAAAACTAAATCTTGCATGTAGTATCTCTAACAGCTAGTTTTTTATTAGTTTTAATACAAAGTCGAAAAATCCATCTGGTGTCAGAGTTCATGTTCTCCTAACAAAATTTCTGTCTCAACTTTAGCTCTTCCGGGTTCATTAGAATCCTTTTCGTCAATTATTCTGATAACACTACGTCATATTGTTTTCAGTCTTGGATTCATTCTTGATAACATGGAATACTCTAAACAAGCTCTGGTCAATTGCGTGATTTTTGTAAAAAATTCAAATTTATTTTTTGTTTACTTGTTAGGCTTTGATACAAGGATTCCGGAGCATTCTTTGTTTTACCTCTATCTTAAAAAATGTCTGAGATAGAGCAGTTTGAAATTCTATGGTGGCTGACATTTTGAAACAAGACAGCACATTACATAAAACCAACGATTAATTTATGAGTTTTAGTGAACGCGATTTCTCCCAAATTATTATCTTTCATTGTTGTAATCATTTTCCCAATCATACGCATAAAACTATATCTCATCAAAAAGTCACCTGTAAAAAATGCAGCCAAGTCTCGTAACTCATTTACCGTAAAAAGTACTGAGATCATATAAAGCCAAGTTTAACTATCTTATTAACTCTGAAATTTTCATTCGCAAATCACTCCTAGTCTCTACATCTTTAGTTAATTATTATTTTGTGACTTGGCAATTACGTAGCACGAGAATGTGATGTATATAGTTAGTCTTAATCAAATAATACTATAACATATTAAAGTGTAATAACTTCCCTGTGCGTATATAATTTGCCTTAATTAAATTATCCCATCCTATTCCATAACATAGTAAGGTTTAATAACTTCCCTGTGATGCGTAATTGCCAAGTCACAAAATAATAATTAACTAAAGATGTAGAGACTAGGAGTGATTTGCGAATGAAAATTTCAGAGTTAATAAGATAGTTAAACTTGGCTTTATATGATCTCAGTACTTTTTACGGTAAATGAGTTACGAGACTTGGCTGCATTTTTTACAGGTGACTTTTTGATGAGATTTCACTTCTTTTTGTAAGTAATCCTCCTTTTCTTGATTTTCTCCTTTTCTTGAGATCATCCACTGATTTTCGCTAAGCCCACACTCTGTCCCTATTATTTACAGGTATCAAAAATTTCAAGCTTTAGTTTCGTTTGCAAAGTACTGTAGATAAAAAGAGATTTCATGTTCCTAGGCAAGCACTAAGTTATGGGAGGGGGGGGGGGTATCAAAAGTACTCTCAATTGCTTCCAGGATAGGTGCTATCCATCTGAGATATTACTCGCAGCCCTAGATACTTGATATTTAACATAAAAGAACTTTTTAGTGTGAAAAGAAAGCCAAAATTAAAATTTCCGGAAATTTCCAATAAATCAAATTATATTCCTTTATTCGATGTTTTTTTTCGTTTTTTTTTAGTATTTTTTTATTATTATTTACAGATTTTTTAATTTTTCCTTACTTTGTGTACTAAACCCTGCCTTTCTGCCAAATGTCAAGCTTCTAGGACTACAAAATCGAATTATTTTCAAATTTTCGACTTTTTATAAATTTATTGATTTTTCGATTTTAATTCTAAGTTACATGATTGTCATGCCAATATAGTAATTATTTGATCCGTCTTCTTAGGATCATTTAGGTTCAATTTAGAGATACATCAAGTGAATCTTAGAGTTACCATGATTTTATTTAGAAAGGACTATCAAGCCATAACCAGCCAGTAATGTCGGGAGGGTAGGGGGAGCTGTGAAAATTTTTGTGGGGATGACAACATTTAACAATCCATATTTCACATGTGAAGTACATAGAGTACAACCTGTGAAAGAAAACAAACCTGTCTATAAAGAAATCGCCTATATCGTAGCCAGTCTATAGCGGAACTTCTCTATAACGAAATTCGTAAACGAAAGAAAAGAAAACCATAATCCGGGGGAAATAACATAAAACAATTAGGGGCGTTGTACTAGCTAATAGGACAATTATCCTAAAACTAATGTTTCTAGCAGTACAAAATCAAATTTTTTTCGAAATTTCGATTTCTTAAAGATATTTCGATTTTTCGATTTTATTTTCGAATTTAACGAATATTTTAATTGTTCCTTTTATTGAATAGTAAATACTACTTTTACACCAAGTTTTAAGTTTCTAAGACTACAAGATAAAATTATTTTCAATTCTTGATATTTTCGAATTTTTTTTATAATTTTCTGGATTTTTTAATTTTTTCTTATTTTGTATCCTTTATTACAAATTTCAAGTTTCTAGCGCTACAAAATCGAATTATTTTGAAATTTCCGATCTTTTTCGAGTTTTTTTATTCTATTTTCGAATTTATTGTGTTTTAATTTTTCCTTTTTCTGTATCCTAAACAATAAGTTTACGCCGAATTTTAAGTTCTAAAGCCTCAAAATCGAATTTTTTTCAATTTTTCGGATTTTCGAATTTTTTTTCGAATTTTACAGATTTTTTATTTATTTCTTTTTTTGTATCCTAAGTACTAACCTTTATTCCAAATTTTAAGTTTCTAGCTTTACAAAATCGAATTATTTTCAAATTTTCGTTTTTTTTTTTCGATTTTTTTTTTCAATTTTTGTTGTGTTTTTATTTTTTTCTTTTTCTGAATCCTAAACACTACCTTTACACAAAATTTTCAGTTTCTAAGACTACGAGATCATATTATTTTCATTTTCTCTCTTTTTCTTTTTTTCTTTTTTTTTTTTTTTTTTTTTTAATTTGAAATTTTCGATTTTTTTTAACTATCCATATTTTTTAATGTTTCCTTATTTAGTATCTTAAATATTACCTTTATTCCAAATTTCAAGTTTCTAGCGCTATGAAATCGAATTATTTTCAAAATTTCCTTATTTTTCGATTTCTTTCGATTTCTTGATTTTATTTTCGAATTTTATTGCGTTTTTATTTTAACTTATTCTGAATCCTAAACACTATCTTTTCTGCGAATTTTAAATTTCTAAGGCCAAAAGATCAAATTATTTTAATTTTTTTCAATTTTTTTCCAATTTTTCGAATTTTTGATTTTTTTTTTCGATTTTTCTGGATTTTTTAATTTTTCCTTATTTTGCATCCTAAATACTACCTTTATTCCGAATTCCAAGTTTCTAGCGCAACAAAATTTGATTATTTGAAATTTTTCCATTTTTTTCGATTTTTCGATTTTATTTTTAATTTTTTTTTTGTGTTTTGATGTTTTCTTTTTCTGAATTCTAAACACTACCTTCACACCTAATTTTAAGTTTTTAAGACTACAAGATCGTGTTATTTTCAATTTTCAATTTTGTTCGATTTTTTTGAATTTTCGAATGTTTTTTTTTTTTTTTTTAATTTTCCGGATTTTATAATTTTTCCTTTCTTTGTATCCGAAACACTACCTCTATTCCAAATTTTAAGTTTCTGTGGCTTTGGGATCAACCTAATCTTTTTGATGACGCGTGAACGAGTGAGTGAGTGAGTGACAAAAAATCGAATGTTTGAGTTCATATATCGTCTGAACTAGAAAAGACAGAAAGTTGTAATTTTAAATTTTGGTTCTGTGTGCCAAATACTCTAGAAAAACAAAGTTTCAAATTTTTGGGATACTCCAGCGCGGAGATATGGGGGGGGGGGGTCAAAAGTGCCCTGAGTTGCTTCCAGAAAAGTATGCTTACGGCTGTCCTCTCTCGACTTGCCGGAGGCACTGCTGTGCCTCCAGATCTTGCCAAGGCTGTGGTTTTCCTATTAGACTTAATGTTAGCTATTTGCTCCATTTTTCTGCAACTAAATTTCCTCATGCCAATATAGTAATTCATTGATCCGTTTTCTTAGGATCGTTTATGTTCAATTTAGAGATAAATCAAGAGAATCTTTGAATCACCATGATTTTATTTAGAAAGGACTATCAAGCCATAACCAACCAGTAATGTCGGGAGAGAGGGAGAGATGTGAAAATTTTTGTGCGACCACCATCTTTTAATAACAAATAATTCATATATAAATTAAATAGAGTAAAGCCTGTGGAAGAAAATGAACCTGTCTATAAAAAAAAAGGTCTATAACGTAGCCAGTCTATAGCGGAACTTTTCTATTACAAAATTCGTAAACAAAAGAAAAGAAAAGCATAATCCGGGAAAAATAACACAAATAAAACAATAACGGAAGGTGTACTAGCTAATAGGACAATTATCTTAAAATCTATCTAAAACAAACTATCCCCATCCTGTGGGATTTGTTTTTCAATGTTTTACTTTATTTAATGCAAAACATAGATTGCATCCGACAACTCATAAAAAAGTCCTCCGGCCTGTACCGGCAGGAAAAGGTAGCTTTCCTATATCTTCGTTTTAAAATTTTAGCTTATGTTACTCGAAAACAGCAAGTTAAAATGCAAAGAAACCGTTTACAAAAGATTCGTTTACACTGAATTTGAATAAGAAATTCGCCAAATTATTGAGCTATAGCCAAGTTGGCTTCATTTATGAAGACTTATTTTTGTCGCCAAATTTGGCGAGATTTCGCCAATTGTCGCCAAGTTTGGCGAGAATTTGGCGCTAATGGATATGAATATATAGTTTTATGCGTATGATTGGGAAAATGATTACAACAATGAAAGAAAATAATTTGCGAGAAATCGCGTTCACTAAAACTTATAAATTTATATTAAAATCATTAAAATTACAGACATTACAATACACTTTCATAAAACATTAAAAACATATTAAAATTGGACGTTTCGGATTTACATGGAAAATCCCTCTTCAACAACACATTTCACTTAGCGTAAATCATAGTTCAAAAATATCAACAAATAGAAAATGCAACGTATCAAAATTTCGAAGTCAAAGTTACAGTTATAATAACACGGAGTATTCATTCGGGATTGCACCTGCTTGACCATTATTGACCATAAATTTATCGTTGGTTTTTTGTAATGTGCTGTTTTGTTTCAAAATGTCAGCCACACTAGAATTTCAAACTGCTCTATCTCAGCCAATTTTTAAGAAAGAGGTAAAACAAAAAATGCTCTGGAATCCTTGTATCAAGTCCTAACATCTAATTAAAAAATAAACTTGATTTTTTAACTTTTTTGTATATTTATTTTAGTTTTAAAATTTTCCGTGGCCGCCATCTTGAAACAAGATGGCGTACCAAGCTGGCCAACGAACTCGGTCGAGGCATTGGTGAGCTTAATACACACAATTAGTTTCATCCAAATTAATTTATAAATACGAGCGTTATCGTATCAAATTATTTTCATTTTTTCAATTTTTTTCGAATTTTTTTATTTTTTTTTTCGAATTTTCTGGATTTTTTTATTTTTTCTTTTTCTGTATCCTAAATACTACCTTTATTCCTAATTTGAATTTTCTAGCGCAACAAAATCGGATTGTCTTCAAATTTTCGGTTCTTTTCAATTTCTTCGATTTTTTCAATTTTGCTTTCGATTTTTTTGGTGTTTTTGATGTTTTCTTTTTCTGGATGTTAAACACTACCTTCACACCAAATCTTAAGTTTCCAAGACTACAAGATCGTATTATTTTCAATTTTCAATTTTGATGCAATTTGTTGAATTTTCGAATGTTTTTTTTTCGAATTTTCTGGATTTTATAATTTTTCCTTTCTTTGTATCCTAAACACTACCTTTTTTCCAAATGTCAAGTTTCTGGGGCTACGGGATCTACCCAATCTTTTTGATGACGCGTGAACGAGTGAGTAAGAAGTGACAAAAAATCGAATGTTTGAGTTCATATATCGCCTGAACTAGAAAAGACAGAAAGTTGTAATTTTAAATTTTGGTCCTGTGGGCCAAATACTCTCTATAATTGAAGTTTAAAATTTTTGGGATACTCCAGCACGGAGATATGGGGGGGTCAAAAGTGCCCTGAGTTGCTTCCAGAAAAGTATGCTTACGGCTGTCCTCTCTCGACTTGGCGGAGGCACTGCCGTGCCTCCAGATATTCATATCCGTTAGAACCAAATTCTTACCAAACTTGGCGACACTTGGCGAAATATCGACAAATTTGGCGATCAAAATAAGTCTTCATAAAATGCCAACTTGGCTATAGCTGACTAATTCGGCAAATTTCTTATTCAAATTCAGTATTAACGAATATTCTGTATTCGGGTTCTTTGCATTTTAGCTTGTTGTTTCGAGTAACTTTAGCTAAAATTTTAAAACGGTGATATAGGAAAGCTATCTTTTCCTCCCGGTACAGGGACTTTTTTAATTATTATTTGAGTATTTTACATCTTTTTTTATATATTACTAAAAGGTCTTATGAAGAAAAATGTTTTAATTAAAAAAAAATACAATTCTTGTAGTAAAATTTTACAAACATTAAGAAAATTTTGAAACCACGTTTTTCCTACAATTTTGAAATATTTGAAACTCTTTTTCATATTTTTCTTACAAGCATGCTCTACAACTGTTTGGAGCAGATTTGACAGGGCTACAGCAATGTGTAATTATCGGATTTTTACGCGGTTTACGTTATTTGAATCGTTTTTATGAGTAGTTCGGACCTTTGTAAGTTTCATGTAAAAATATTAATTAGTTTTTGATTTATATCAGTTTAAAGTTGTTGAATCCTATACTTAACATAGAGCAAAAAACTGTTGACAGGGCTACATCAATGTGTAATTATCGGATTTTTATGCGGTTTACTTTATTTGAATCGTTTTTATGAGTGGTTCGGACCTTTGTAAGTTTCATGTAAAAATATTAATTAGTTTTTGATTTATATCAGTTTAAAGTTATTGATTCCTATACTTAACATAGAGTAAAAAACTGTTGACAGGGCTACAGCAATGTGTAACTATCGGATTTTTACGCGGTTTACGTTATTTGAATCGTTTTTATGAGTAGTTCAAACCTTTGTAAGTTTCATGTAAAAATATTAATTAGTTTTTGATTTATATCAGTTTAAAGTTATTGATTCCTATACTTAACATAGAGCAAAAAAATAATAAATGACCCAACTCTTTTAGGAATGGTCGTATACACATGATATTAAGATATGTTATTACACTCGACCCAAGTAAACTTCCTATTATAAAAAAATCTTAACATTTAAGGTTCGTTTACAGGGTCTAGCAAAAGATCTTTTGATATAGGGCTAAAGAGTTGTGTAATTATCCGATTTTTACGCGGTTTGCAGCATTTGAATTGTTTTTATAAGTAGTTCAAATGTTTAATATTTCGTGTAAAAATATTAATTAGTTTTTTATGTATACCACTTTAAAGTGATTTATTCCTATACTTAAGATGAAGCAAACAAAGTATTAAATGGTCTAACTCTTTTCAAAAAGAACGTATGCGCATGATGTTAAAATATGTTACTACGAACTACCTAAGTTAGTTTCCTATTGTAAAACAGAAGTGTAGAATTTACTGTTCGTTTACAGGGTAACTCAAAAGACTTTTTAATAAGACTAAAAAGTTGTGTAATTAGCAATTTTTTACGTTGAAGTACATGATTCCTGTTGAAGAGAAATATGCATGGCTCAGTTATAATATTTATTTAAAAATTTTTATCCTTTAATTTCCCTTCTAATTGCTGCCCATTCCAACATAACCCTTTTGCTGGGACAAGTTGATCAAAATTAAAGCTTAGAATTAAATACATAAAGGTTTCTCTGGGGTTGGCTAATAGAATAAATTAATTTATTCAGAAAATAATAATAAAAGGAATCCATAGAGATTAAATTTTGGATATGTTCCCCCCATTGCATTGTGTAATTTCGAAGTAGCCCATTACCCTTTTTGAGAATGATCATTCTTGCCCTTAGCTGACTTTTAAAATGGAAATCTAAATAAACAAACACATACTAGATAATTTAAATGAGAAGACTCCAAATAATTAACACTATTATTTATTTACAATATTTACAGTTATTTAAAAAAAAAAAAAAAAAAAAGATTTATCAGAACACATCTGATTTAATTTCCTAACAAAATTTCTCCTATAATATTGGCATTAACACTTTGATCCTTGCAAAGGATACTTATATTTGTTTGTATTTATATTTAAATTGATCTTTGACAACATTATTTGTTTACAATTAAAATACTGACTTCCATTTGTGACTAAGGTCACACTACCAGCTTCTCTTATAATATTTTGATAAAATCAAATAAACTGGGGATTTACTTAGGTCAGAGTCATATTTACCTCTACACATTGATTGAAGAAGGTTTCTCTTTGTATCAGAACACTCTTTCCGCTAACTAAATAGCGCTGCACTTATTGAAAATGTTCATTTCACAAAACTTAGCTTAACTTCACCACTCTCCATATATGTTGTTCGGGTTCGTTGCTTTCTTACCATCAGAATTGCCACTCACTCTATTTTCCTCTTTCGGACCGCACAAAACTCATCGCGTCCTTTTATTTCACCTTTTACTTTCGCTTCTGAGATCGATGTGTGTTCTGTTTTCATTCTTTTTCACAACTCCTTTTTCATCACCACGGTGGGCCGTACTTCGTTCTGCCCAAAATTTGCATGACAGTGCTTTAAGCCCATCCTTCTTTTTTTTCATTGGGTAGTTGATCTCCCGTTTTAACTGAAATTTGCATAACAGAGGGTCAGTTTCACATCCTCTTTACCAACCCCAACCAATGGCTATGCATCAGTTGTTTCTGTAGCGTGTTGTTTTCTTTCTCGGAACTACGTGTGTGTTCTTTGATATTATCTCCCAGACCAACTTAAATCAAAGTCCTTCTTATTTGACTTTTATGGCTTAAAATTGTCGCCAGCGAGTCTCTGGTCATAAATTTGCCATCCTAAATCTTTCAACTGAGGCGACTTATGGGAAAGTCCCGATAATGTACTTTCCTTACATTATCTTTCCCCCCGTACTAAAAGAAAGAAAACGTCCCGTTTTCTTTAGCATTGCATTTCCAAGAAGTCCATCACCCTTGCAGATAATCTATAGATCACATAGATGACATCAGTCCACGTTCATCTATACAGAATCATATTGTAGACTAAAGTTCATGCAGAGGAAAATGTTCATTTGTAAATTACTTGTGTGACTTTAATAAAGAACAGTTCATATATGTACACATTTCCTAAGTATTCCCAAACAATTTAGAGATAAAATATTATCATTAGTACAAAAATTTTAAATTTTGTGGTTAAATATAACCGGTGTGTCTAAGATAGAGCACTCACCAAATTCAAAATATCTAAATAGCCAAACAGACCATACAAAACAAAAAGATATAATACACTGTGATATGTAAGGATCAGTATTCAACTTTACAATGATTCTTGATAATTATTTTTAACACAATACATGCATCATACAATATATAAAACCCAATTCAGGCAAAATCTTACAATTACACATACATAACTGAATATGTAAGATACCTGAGAGAAAAATTATGATAATGAGTATACATTCAAAATATGTATATATATATACATATTTATATAGAGCAATAAAAGTTTTTGTCTAGCTCTACCTCTCTATACTTTGGTGAGAAAAAAAAAATCCTATAGATACACATGATTTGGATAAAATATACATATGAGTATATCAACAATATACCAATAGAGCAAAGAGTTTAATCCAATATAAAACTGTATATCCACATTCTCAGATTTTCTTTTTTTTTTTTTTTTTTTCAAATTATTTAATTATATCTAGTGCTACTAAAATTGAAACCAAAATTATGCCAAAACAAACCAAAAGGAACAAATGTATATCTATACATACATATATATACATATATATATATATATATATATATAATAGCAATACTCTTCTGAGTTCGATGAAGTGGCATGTCTTCAACTTTACAATATTTACACATATTAATGAATGAATTCAGCACTATATCTAATTAATAAATGCAAACAGACAAATATTTTAGATGGACACAAAAACAGTCCTAGCAATCTGAAAACATGACACATTCATGATGTTGTAACTTTATGCTATTCATCTACTACCTGACCCAATTTTATGGATTAATTCAGTTACCATTTGTATTGTCCATTCATATGATTGTTGTAATTTTATTATATACATACAATTCTTTCGAATTATTAAACAACAAAGAATGAATAAAAAGAAAAAAAAATGAAATTTTTCTTTAATAATTTTCCCTTCTTTCCTATTTTATTTTTCTATTTATTTCTCTATTTCCTTTTCTTTTTCTTTTTTTTTTTTTTTTTTTTTAACGCCTAAGCGTAAAAATTCTCATGTTAATTCTAACATGTTGAAAATAATAACTCCCCGTTCCCTCACTGTTAAAATTTTTTTTTGCCCGACAGAAAGAAGAAAAAAAAAAACTTCTACTCAATGATAAGAATCGGAAAGCTGCGTGACCTCGGTTCATACTCTCACCCCGTTTCTGTCAATCATGTAGCCCTACTGAACAGGTGATTCCTTCCTTCCTCGTACACCTGAAAATGCTGGCCTAATCCCATACCACGACCGGTTCAACCCCTAAATGCTTCTTTACCTGGGATAATGCGTTTCTAACACGCCCCCTGAACGCACCCTTTTTTTTTTTTTCAACCCTGCAGGTGAATGGCGTTTGCGATCCTCTCGTATGCATAACACCTCAACTCATCTCAGATCTACCTTCCTGATTTGCCCCGTCACATGGAGTATGGCTGTGAATTATGATGTAAGTTTACGAGTTATTATTCTCATTATTTATTTATTTAATGATATTTATATCTATATATATAATTTTTTGATATATATTAAAAGCTTAATTATTGAAACTGACTATAAGCCAATTGTTTAAACTAACCCTTCGTCTTGACCCGTAAATTGAGATCACCAAATAACATGCACGTGGTCTTTCATGCAATTCAATAATAAGACAAAAATCCATTTCCCGTTAAATATGTTACCAAATTACCATCTTTATATAAAACAAATATCCTTGAAAGTTTATTATCATCTAATCACGGCCTTATAATTACAAACACTTAGCGAGAAGGAGGAAAAAAAATGACTTCAAGCCTACAAGATCGTGTGAACTAAGTCATCTCCACGCTAAATGATTATTAAATGGTATATGTCCACTACCGGAATGCCATACATTTATTTCCTAAAATCCGTTATCGAATTAATTTCATAAATATGCATATGGGAATCTTATCAATTTCGGTTCCCCTTTAGATGAGCAGCCCACGTTGAAATGCATAGTACTTAAAAGCCTCTGAATCACTGACAACTTTTAAGATTATCTCCAAATGCTCATTTAAAAAAAAAAAGTTTGAATATATTAAAACCGATAAAATTTATTTATTTATTTATTAATCATTATAATAATTATTAATATTATTATTATTTTTTTTTTGTATTATTATTTCTTTTATGTATTTATTTACTTATTTATTTATTTTTTTTACTACCTATCTACTTATTAAGAAATAATATCTTAGAACATTTAACCTAACTTAAATGGAAAAAAAAAACTTTTATTTATTTATTTATTTATTATTATTGTTTTTAATTACATATTAATTGCCCGCCACCAATTACTGCAGTTAAGAAAATTTTGCCCGCAAAAATTTCCAATTAGTGTTGGAACTTAATATGCAATTAGCATCCTAGTAATTAAAAAATTTTACACAGCTGGAATTATATGTATATATACTTTATTATTCATTATTATTAATTTTTATTTTTTTTAAAACTCAGCTTAACGAATTAGTTAATGAGATTAAATGTTAAATCCAAATTGTTTAGTTAAACTAAAAAAAAATAATGTAACTTAATTAATTAATTAATTTTTTTTTTTTTTTTTTTTTTTTTTAACGGCTTGGCTTTACCATGCAAATGTGAATGAAATGATCTTTTGACCGATTCATTTCCCAATTTCATGCAGTCTTTTGAAAAGTGAGCCTTAATTTATAGAAACAAGAAAATAAATTCTGTCATTATTATCATTATCACTTAATTAATTAACTGAATTATTTCCTTTCGTCTTATTATTATTATTATTATTTTTATTATTATTATGATTATTTTATCGTTCTCTAAGAGTTTAAAATCGTTATCTAAATTTTCCAAAATAAACACGAAATTAAAACAAAATGATACCATGAAAAACGAATGTTCGATATTTATTTATCTGTTTACTGATTTCGTTTTTTTTCCTTTTTATGATGTGGCCCCTGCCAACCTGACCAAGCCGACGAGCTAGGAACCAACTGCTACCGTTTCACGCCCCTGGAGGAAACAGAAATTACCATCCAATTTTAGCGTCCAGAATGTATCAGTGTCAACAGGAAAAGACCGGGGGACGCATACGGAAAACTCCCCCCCGGTGTGTGTGTGTGCAATTTATTTATTTATTTTTTTATTTTTTTTTGTGTGTAATATGGAAAAAATTGGTGTGTGTCAGGGACGCCTGGATTTTCCCCCAAGGAATAGACACACACCCAAAGAGTGCACCCTCGCGAAGAAGACATCAACCGAGTAAGTGATACCCTCATTTATCTATTTTTATTTATTTATTTTTATCTTTACTGACCCTTCCTTCCGCGAAGTTGTCAGCAATGCTTGTTGACATGGCAACTGGGGATGTTTGTTGATAAACAAATCCCCACTCCGCGCCTACCTGGTACGTCACCAAAATCTTTCACACCGCCTCAGAGATTTTATTGCCCTGCGTAACCTAGCCTAGGGATTTATTATTACTTACTTGCTTATTTGTCTTTATCCAAATATTTATTCAATTGATTATGTGATTTTCTTTGTTTTTTTATTATTGTTTGTGATACCTTGGGTCGCTTTTACTATGAAATTATTTCTTATCAAAATTTGAAAAATGTGCCAGGGATATCTTATTTTATGTTATTTTATTTTACTTATTTATTTATTTATTTTTTTTCAACCCTAGTTGAGTATGCCATCGCTTTTTTGAGAATATTTAAATTTGACACTTAGTAGAATTCTGCAAACCGCAACTAAAATTTTTACATAAACTGTTTAAGCTATTAGTCTTTCTGTAACAGTAACATCTTACTACCCCTTTTTAATGGTATTTTATTCCCACTATTCTTCCTCCGATGAGCTTGACTCCTCTGTTTTGCACCTGTCAGCATGCTTTGGTGCCCAGAGTCTGTCAATGTGTCTTTTTATAGTTCCTTTACTTTCTTCCGTTACATCTTGTAAAATGTAATTGTTATTTCGCACTTTTCGAACCACCTTAAATGGGCCTTCAAATTTTTTTTGTAAAACAGTAGGGTTAATGGACTTAAGGTAAACTTGTTGTCCTAGTTCAAGTGTTGTAATTTTATCAAGGTCTTCCTCTTTCACATATTCGGCCATCATTTTCTCCTGCTGTGCCAACGCTTGCAGTCTAACCTCCTGCATGTGGTCCATTCGGTTTTTGACATATGTCTGAGTGTGAATTTGTTCTGTTGGCATGTGTGCAGTAAAAGGAGTGCGTAAATTTCTTCCAAAAAAAAGGAAGGCGGGTGAAAATCCCGTCGCTCTGTGCTTCGCCATATTGTATTGGAGTTTGAAAAACTCTAGGCGAATGTCCCATTGTAAGGAACTTTGTGCCATGGCTGTCAGTGATCCTTTCAGTATTCGATTCACGACTTCTATCAGGCCGTTTCCTTGGGCTCTGTAAACTGAACTGAAGCGAATTTCAATGTTTAGAGCAGGCATGTACTCTTTGAATACCGCTCCCCTAAAATATGGCCCATTATCTAATTTTAACTGTTTTGGCAATCCAAAATAACTGAAGTATTTATTAAAGACATTGAGAATAGTCTGGGACTCGACATTGCGAATAGGTATGGCTTCTAGGAATCTTGAAGTAGAATCCATAATCGTGAGAATAAATTTATTCTTGCGAAGTGTAAGTGGAAGCTTTCCGACGATATCCGCATGTAATACACTCCCTATCTCATGGTCCTTAACCATTTTTTGAATAGGAACTTTCATTTTTTTATGTGGCTTTGCGGTGTTACATGGTACACAATTGGCACAATAAGTTCGAATATCTGTATACATTCCGTGCCAAAATATTCTACTTTTCATGGCTTCATAGGTTTTGTCAAAACCAAAATGCGGTTTGTGCACTTCTTCCATCAAAGCAATCTTTAAAGCATCCGGCGCTATAATTAGTTCTGTTTTCTGTTTCCCCGGTTTTAAAATTAGCATCTTCTCTTCATTCAAAGTATACCTTTTGGTATTTCTGTTTTCTTTACCTTGTTCTATTTTCTGAATTATTTTGCTTAATTTCTCGTCTGAATATTGATGTTGTTTAATATTCTCATTAGATAATGCGGGATTAACGGAAAATAAATTATTGTGTAAATTTGTATCCGTAATAATATTATTTATATTTCGCGAAATATAGTCCGCTGGGTTGGTGTCCCCTTTAATGTGATCGAATTCATAAGAGAAATCACTGAGATTTATCACCCATCTTTTAACCAAATCGGACTGATTCTCTAGATGTAAATTTTCCGTGAGAGCCTTGGAATCGGTGAGAATCTTGAAGTGTCTGCCTTCCAACATAGTTCTGAAGTGTAACACCGCTTCATGAACCGCTAATAATTCGAATTTCAAGCTCGGGTAATTCTTTTCCGGTTCCCGTAATTTTCTCCCAAAAAATTCAATAGGTTGTAATTTTCCTTCAATTTCCTGCGCCAGTACCGCTGAAATTGCAATTTTTGAGCCGTCTGTGATTAAAGTAAATTGTTTGGTGTAATCAGGAGGATGTAATGTTGGGTTGTTTATAATTTCATCTTGGATTTTCTTAAAGGCCATTTCAGTATTTTCATCCCATTTAAATTTAATTTTATCTTTAGTAAGATAAACTAATGGGTTTACTATTTCCGCATATTTTGGAATAAGTGTTCTAAAGTAGTTAGCCAAACCTAAGAGTGACCTTACTCCTTTTTTTGTTTTAGGTCTTACTAAACTTTTAATTTTATCTATATTCCTTGTGGATGGTGAATAGCCGTGCTTGTGAATTTGAAAACCAAGAAATTCTATTTTATCTTTACATATTTGCATCTTGGATGGCTCAATTGTTAGATTATGTTGGATTAGCGCCTGTAACACTTCTTCCAGAATTCTTAATAATTCTGATATAGTGTCAGCCCCTATTAAAACATCATCAATAAAGTAGGCTACCTGATGCTTGTTAAAATGACCCAATACCTTATTTATCAGTTCAGCGAAATAGGCGCTCGAATTGGGAGTTCCGAACGCAAGTCTCAGAGGTCGAAATTTACCATTTTCTGTAATAAACGATAGTTTTTGGCTATCTTCAGGTCGTAAATTAATTTGGAAGAAAGCACTGTGTAAGTCAAGTACTATATAGTACTTCTTCCCACTAATATTCTGTAAAATTTCTTTAATATCTGGAATCGGATAGGAATATGGCTCTAAAATCTGATTTAGCAGCCGGTAATCTACCGCCATTCGAAATTTAGGATTGTTTTTGTTATCAGCTTTTATTCTTACAAAAATGACAGGAAATGCGTAATTAGAGTCCGATTCCTCGATGATTTTCGCTTCTAATAATTTTCTTGTCTCTGTCTTTGCATATTGCTTCACTGCTTGTGGCACTTTATAGGGTTTTGTTTGAATGGGATAGTCGTGGTTAAGTGTAAACTTTGGTGTCACCAGTGAGCATTGACCTAAAGTTTGATAGGATTTCGAAAAAGCGTGTACATGCTTTAAAAGAATTTGTTTGAACGAATCCTGTACATCCGATGGTAAATGATTAAGATCAAAATCTTCCTCATTTATCTCTGCCTCTCTTAATTTATGTACATCTTCCAAATTTAATGCATTGACCTCAAAAATTCTCCCTTGCTCAATATTGTCTATAGATTTATCTTGTTTGTATTCCAAATTAGTGAAAATTTGCCCGATGTTCATACCTGTTTCTAAATGTATCTTGTTATTAGTAATATTTTTAATTAAAATATTTATTTTTCTGTTACTTGGGGTGTCATGGATAGATCTTTCATAGAAAATTTTATTTTTGTGCTGTATTGGTTCTAGGATAAATGTTTGATTTTCCTCTAATTTTATGGGGCATTCTAATTTTACAAATTTTTCCTCCCCTGGGTTTATAATATTATGGCCTACCGTTTTTGCAAACATTTTCCCCTTTGTAGGTTTTCTGTATTTTTTAGTCCTTGTGTTTTGTTCTGTAATTAATGTATTTACATCCCCAGTGTCCTCCGAATCTTTTATGTTTAATGCCATTTTTCTTCCTTTGAATTTAAGATACTTCTCTTCAAAATCTAGAACCATTTGATTTTCTTTTAAGAAATCGTACCCTAGTAATAATTGATATTTGCGGCCAAAATCTTTATTTGTAACATAAAAAGTTCCTTTTACAAAAGTGTCCTGTAATTTAAATGACATTCTAATGCACTGTTTGAATGTAATCAGTGAATTTGTAAGTGTTTGAATCTTAATTTGATTTCCCAAATATTTAAATTTTATATTTGCTTGTTTTAAATTTTCAAACAAAAGCGGTGAGATCAAGCTCACCTGTGCGCCTGAGTCACAAAGGCTGTTAATTACAATATCTTTAATTTTAAATTTAATTAGAGGAAGTTCATTTGTATCGTTCTGTACACTTGCAATAGTTTTATCCCTTAAAGTATGCCCGCTATCGTGAGACTTGCTCGGGTCTTCTTTATCTGTATTTACAAGTCTCGTATTTAGTTTTCCGCATCCTTATCTTTGTTCTGCTTGTATCTTTTATAATTGCCCCTCTGAAATTTACCCCTTTGATTACTATCCTTGTTACTGTTCGTATGATTTTCTCTGTTTTCCCTAGAGTCCGTATATTTATTGCGATAGTTATTCCTCTGTGCCCCTCTATAATTTCCTCTCTGTTGAGTGTAATACCCCTGTGCATCATAATTATTAAAGTCAGGTTGATAATAAGTATACGGCGTGTTGTAATGTTGTTGTGGTGGGGGTGGAAAAGGTTGAGCATTTGGTACATGATTATAGTAAATATTACCCTCCGGAAATGCATTGTGAGAATCGTGTCTTTCATACTGGTTATAATTCTTGTAATTTGCTCTGTAATTACCCCTATTGTTTACAAATCTATGCCTATAATTCTGGTTGTTGTTTTTATTAGCTTTATTATACCAACAACTATCCTCATTGTGTGACCCCTTCTTGCATATATTACAAAATTTTTCGACTTCCTCTCTTTTTTCGATTGTTCCCAATTTTATGTTATTTATTTCTTTTGATAAATTATTAATCTGCTCCGCCGTTTCTACATTTAATTTCAATAACTTCTCAAAAAGTTGCGATTCATTGTTAGCTGTTATAGTATTTACCTGTTCTGCCCCTATATTATTGTACGCCTCTTCTAATTTAATTGCTGTTTTGCAAGCATCCTCAAAATTATCGGGAAAGGTTTTCCTTAAATCCATACTTAAATCCGGTCTAATCGCATCCAAAAATCGTGTCAATCTTACTAAGTCCAAAAATTTCCCGTTTCCGTTCGGATCAACTTCTGTATGGCTTTTCTCTATATAAAGAGACGCTGCGTTTTTGAATTCGCTAATAAAACTTGTTAAGTCTTGTCCCGGTTTCTGTTTCAGATTGAAAAACTCAGTCTGTACCTGCGTAAATGATTTCTTGATTTTGAATAAATCTAACAATTTCTTTTTGAATTCGTTGTAGTTTTTCTCTTCTATAAGCGATTTATTTTGTGAGAGTTTCTCTCTCGCAGTACCCGACAATTTTGCTTTCAAAATTGTAAGCTTCGCATCGTCTTTTAATATTTGTTTAGTTAAGTCCTCAAATTGTCTGAGAAAATACTCGCAATCACTTAACTTTTTCCCATCGAAATTCGGGATTAGAGAAATTATTGTGTCCACTGATGGATCTGCCATCGTGTTACTCGAATCAATTTGCTTTTCTTTATTTAACTTTTTTATATGCCCTCGCGTTAATACGCCAGAAAAACTCGAGTTCAAGCTATTTCTATGATTTCTACGATTCTTTTTTGGCATTCAGCTTTTTGATAATTAAAATTTATTTAGATACTAAATTCTAAATCTAACTTTAAAAATGCATGGAAATTCTTACCCCTAAAAATATTATTAAGCCAAGTGTAAACATTTGCAAAATTTCAAAGATATCAAAATATAAATGCATTATACAATAAAGTATACAGTATCAAAATATATATGCATTAACAATCTACTAATACACTATTTTATCTGCTACATAAATCCTTATCTTTTTATTTTTTTTATTATTCATATCATTTTACGCTATCATTTGATTTTTTTTTTTTTTTTTGATTTACTTTCTTAGCACAATGTTTCAGTATACTGTTAAAGATCAAATGCAAAGTTCATATAAGAGTAACATAAAATATACATACAATTACGAATATACTGATTTTTCTAAGTTGAATACTGATATTTACGAAATCACCGACTTGCTGGTAGTGGAGCCTTTTAGAGGAAGTCAAACAAACCATCAAAATAAAAAAATCTCCATTTAATCTTCCAATAACTTATCATTAAAATAAAAGAGTTGAAATTATTCTAATTGACAGTTTCATAATTATTATTTTGCAATATACTATATAGATTGTAAATTTCCACAATTTGAATATAAAATTTTAAATTGATTACTTTTAACATGAGCCTGTATTTTAGAATACATTAAAGGTATTTAACTTAATGTTTGACAATAACCCAGTTGCAATTTTTTAATCATTAAAATTGAAAACTCTATTAACAATAATTAAGAACTGGACGGCACCAGTGAATTATTTAGGAATTGCAGATGTTGAAGAGAAATATGCATGGCTCAGTTATAATATTTATTTAAAATTTTTATCCTTTAATTTCCCTTCTAATTGCTGCCCATTCCAACATAACCCTTTTGCTGGGACAAGTTGATCAAAATTAAAGCTTAGAATTAAATACATAAAGGTTTCTGTGGGGTTGGCTAATAGAATAAATTAATTTATTCAGAAAATAATAATAAAAGGAATCCATAGAGATTAAATTTTGGATATGTTCCCCCCATTGCATTGTGTAATTTCGAAGTAGCCCATTACCCTTTTTGAGAATGATCATTCTTGCCCTTAGCTGACTTTTAAAATGGAAATCTAAATAAACAAACACATACTAGATAATTTAAATGAGAAGACTCCAAATAATTAACACTATTATTTATTTACAATATTTACAGTTATTTCAAGAAAAAAAAAAGATTTATCAGAACACATCTGATTTAATTTCCTAACAAAATTTCTCCTATAATATTGGCATTAACACTTTGATCCTTGCAAAGGATACTTATATTTGTTTGTATTTATATTTAAATTGATCTTTGACAACATTATTTGTTTACAATTAAAATACTGACTTCCATTTGTGACTAAGGTCACACTACCAGCTTCTCTTATAATATTTTGATAAAATCAAATAAACTGGGGATTTACTTAGGTCAGAGTCATATTTACCTCTACACATTGATTGAAGAAGGTTTCTCTTTGTATCAGAACACTCTTTCCGCTAACTAAATAGCGCCTCACTTATTGAAAATGTTCATTTCACAAAACTTAGCTTAACTTCACCACTCTCCATATATGTTGTTCGGGTTCGTTGCTTTCTTACCATCAGAATTGCCACTCACTCTATTTTCCTCTTTCGGACCGCACAAAACTCATCGCGTCCTTTTATTTCACCTTTTACTTTCGCTTCTGAGATCGATGTGTGTTCTGTTTTCATTCTTTTTCACAACTCCTTTTTCATCACCACGGTGGGCCGTACTTCGTTCTGCCCAAAATTTGCATGACAGTGCTTTAAGCCCATCCTTCTTTTTTTTCATTGGGTAGTTGATCTCCCGTTTTAACTGAAATTTGCATAACAGAGGGTCAGTTTCACCTCCTCTTTACCAACCCCAACCAATGGCTATGCATCAGTTGTTTCTGTAGCGTGTTGTTTTCTTTCTCGGAACTACGTGTGTGTTCTTTGATATTATCTCCCAGACCAACTTAAATCAAAGTCCTTCTTATTTGACTTTTATGGCTTAAAATTGTCGCCAGCGAGTCTCTGGTCATAAATTTGCCATCCTAAATCTTTCAGCTGAGGCGACTTATGGGAAAGTCCCGATAATGTACTTTCCTTACATTAATTCCTGTACTTAACACAGAGGAAAAACAATAGTAAATTGCATAACTTTTGTCAAATTCGCTATATGCACAAGATATTCAAATATGTTACTACATCCTCTCTATTGTAAAGCGGAATTGAAGCATATACGTTTCGTTTACAGAGTCTCTTAGAAGATATTGATTACACTACAACCGATGTATATTTACTGAGTGAGATGTATTTTAATGATTTTACACTGTTTCAATCTCTATAAGGTTTCATTATCTTGCTTTAAAATTTAATATAAGATCATTTTGTCCGTCTGAAATCTCGTCGATGTTAAGCTCTAAATCTATTAATATATAGTATTTTCATCGATTAAAAAAACTGTGTTTATTTATAAATTTATAATTCTAGTGTATTAGGAATTGATTGAAATAACGATTGCAAAATTCCAACTTTACGTTCATGCGCTGAGTAATAGAATGTAAAAATGTTGATACCCCAAGATTACAAGTTTTGCGTTTAAATATTTGCCGTTCATCGAATCTCCGGCTATGACGAACTTAAAATGCTAAATTTCGTATACAGTAGGTGATCGGTAACGAACTGTTCGGTTTACGAACAAATCGGTTAACGAACACTTTCGCGTGAGATTTTTATGTTCGGAGAACGAACTCCTCTCGAAACAAAGCCATGATGAAGCAATGCCGTGTTTCATATTTGCCAAGCTATACTTATTGCCTCTATTGTCAACTTTGAGAACATTTTAACAGTTGCATACATATGTCCTAATTAATTCATAGACTGCCGGAGATTGGGGACCTATATTTTAGGATCACCGAATTGGAATGAACAGACTATATGAACAGAAATCACTTTAATAGTTTTTATACTTTTGCAAACGTTGCGAATTTTATATTTTTCAAATTCTCGAAACGTTGAGTTAAAAAATTTAAACAAATAAAAAACTTCTAATATGCTCAGTAATTTTCAAAAATAATATATTTAATATGTTAGTATAAAAATCTCTGTAAATTTTTATACTAATAGAAATAGGTTCGTAGGGAAAAAAATGTTGATTATTCTCGGTAAAGTATGCTCCATAAACTTATCGTTGTAGTTGACCGAAAAAAAGTGCTTCTTATTTTTCCACATTTTTCTGAAACTGTAGTATTTTAATTAGTTTGTAAACTACTGTAAAATTGTGTAATTTTTTGTTTTTGAATGTATATAAACGGAAGAGTGATATAAACAAAAGAAAAAGGAAAATAAATATGTCATAAATAATCTGATAAATACAATGTAAGGAAATTAATTTAAAAGTTTCCCAATTGTTATGGTAGCGACATGTACATTGGAATAAGTCACTCAATAAATTGTACAATTCTGATGTATAATTCTGTTTATAGCATCACTATTATTTTTTTTGCCCCTTTTATCTTTTCTTTTCTGAATAAAAATGGAATCCGTATAATTGAAATTAAATACCTTACAAAAAAGAGTGATATCTCATCAAAAACAACTCGTTGTAAATGATCCCGCCAAGCCACAAACCTAAAACGTCAGTCACAAAAAGAAGTGATATCACATAAAAAGAAGCGACATAGAAGTACATACTCAGAGTCCCGTGTAAAAATCTATCACCACTCATAATGTTTCCAAAGGACTCGGAGTGAGGTACAGTATGTGAAAACTGCTTGGCGACCTGCAGGCTTTTATAATGTTTGCGTTTCCTGCAATTACATATGACTATATTATTTTAATTTAATTTAATTTTATTTATTTATTTATTTTGCTCCCATAAAATTGTAAAAAGTTGAAGCTTCTGTATTTGCATGTCCTTTCTTATTTATGAGCTTGAAAAATCAATTTGTTGATTTTATTTACCATTATTTAAACTAGAAACACCACTCTTACGAAGAGGATTTTTTAAGTAAACATGTAAAGATTTTGAGTTTGTAATATATATATATATATATATATATATATGATGATCATACGCATATTAATAACATTGTACCTTATAATAAACGTTAACTAAATTGAGATATATTGCAGTAATTCTAGCGTAAGCGGAATCGCATAGATCTGGGGAAAAATCCGTTCTGTCAGTTATTTCGCATACAAAAATATTTAAAAAATGATGTAACAAAAATTAAAAATTTATTTTTTTTTCGATTTTCAAAATTGATATACTGCATATATTATAAAAGCCTGCAGGTCGCCAAGCAGTTTTCACATACTGTACCTCACTCCGAGTCCTTTGGAAACATTATGAGTGGTGATAGATTTTTACACGGGACTCGGAGTATGCACTTCTATATCGATTCTTTTTATGTGATATCACTTCTTTTTGTGACTGACGTTTTAGGTTTGTGGCTTGGCGGGATCATTTACAACGAGTTGTTTTTGATGAGA
The DNA here is from genome assembly GCA_963931845.1 of Maratus michaelseni. Taxonomy (NCBI): domain Eukaryota; kingdom Metazoa; phylum Arthropoda; class Arachnida; order Araneae; family Salticidae; genus Maratus; species Maratus michaelseni. The sequence continues at coordinate 157,683,182 of OZ007589.1, read as the reverse complement.
TTTATATTACTGAAAATCCAATTATTAATTTTATGAAAAATTATCAACCCCCTAAGGATCGTCTAAAAAAATAGCGATTCAATTTAGAATCTGTTGAAGTTTCAACATTTTGATCATACTAATACATTAAAAAAACAAAAATTGAGAAAAATTAGTTTAAAAATTGAAACTTTGTATCATTTAAGCGAAAATGGATACACTAAAAAGCCGTTTTTGCATTTTTAGTGTTTCGTTCATCTCACGAAACCCTATTACTCCCGCTCCGTTGTCTGTCCGTCACAGAGCCGTTCTCAGAACCTACACTCTTAAAACTGTGCCTCTGATTTAAGAGGTACATTCTGAATTTTTGTGCCTCTGAATATTAAGAGGCACGTGGTGCCTTTGAAATTAAGAGGTACATAGTGCCTTTGGGATTCAGAGGCACAGCGTAAGTGCCTTTGAAATTAAGAGGCACAGTGTGCCACTGAATTTATATATTCAAGTGCCTCTTATTTAAAAATATATTCTGTGCCTGTTATAATGGTGGCACATGCATGTGCCACCATTATAAGAGGTGCAGACTGTAATTTAATTATATTTTATATTAAATTTATATCTTCACATTAAATTCTGTCTAAGGCAGAATACTATAATAGAAAATTTTCTCACCCCCAATTTATTGAAATAAATATGAAATAAATATTAAAATGTGTGTCCATGTGGCCTAAGTCAGTTCTGTGGTTCAATAAAGAACCTTGTCAACATTTTAATTTATTTTGTGCACAACAAAATACATAAAAAGGCATAAAAGCTTTATTAAAAACAAATAAGACAAACATTAAAAACAGGAAAAATGATGCAGGCGCGTTAGATTGTTATTTAAATGGCAATTTTTTAGCTTCTATTTGATAACTCCTGATCCCATTCAGATCCCACTCAAAAAATTTCATAATTTTAAGCTTATAATATTACAACAAACATTTTTTTTTCTTTTTTTTTTTCTTCAAAAAAAAAAAAAATCAATTTACTTTTTAAAACTAAACATAGTCAATTTTAATATTAAATTAAAATGTATAAACTCCTCTTTAAAATGAGGGATCATAAAATTTTCTACATTTGATAGAACTTGAGATATTTAAAATTGCAAACATTTATGGAAGCCAAGAAACGGTGATTTTTCAAAATTTCAATAAATTATTATACGAAAATTTAATGCAATAAAATAAAAATATATTCTCATTTTTATCAACAGGGAGAATGATCAATGACAGTTTAATTAAATTCTATTTTTTTAAACAAATAATATTTTTTAAGGAACTTTTACTTGAAATATACAAATAATATTTTAGAGAGCAAAATCTGAATCAACATTGCGATTTGTGAAACTTTATAAAATGTAGAAAGTATTCAAGGCTGTAGCCAGGTGAGTAGGAAGGATCAATTCATATTATACTTTTATTTAAAAGAAGGCACTGTAGCTTAACATCTACAAGGTAACCCCTCCACCCCCCTCCTCACACACACAAACACCAGAAAAAAAATCTGACTATGATTTTGGAAATACTATATTACTATATATGATTAAAGAATGATTTACTATGTATTATTCATTTTATTATTTATTAAGTCCTATTTATATGCACATAAAAACAAAGATTTGCTGAGAGATACACATACATAATATATACATATGCATACATGTACGCTAGAGGGTGCAGGGTAATGCCGCCATTCCCCTAAACCTTTGAAAATAGTAAGATATAACTTGAATAACTAAGAGTTTGACGAAGTAATTATCGTTGCCCCTCCCTAATCACGAGTGTCACCATGTGTAAAGAATGATGTTTTACATTATAACATTCACAGAAAAGAATACAAAGTTAAATATACTACTTACTTATTCCAGAGTCATTATTTGCTTCGACTCAACGTTGTTTACAGGCGTATTTACATTGGCGGCCATTGCTTCTGCTTCCCTTCCACTGATCCCAATGCATGATGGGTAAACGGCTGTAGCGCATGTCCGTTTCTGAGTGTACCTCTGAAACGCGACATGTTTTTTTTAAAAGGCACCAATCTGTCAGAGGCGAACTGTGTGCCTCTGAGATATTTCGCTGTGTTATGGGTGCCTTTCATTTCATGTTGCCTCTAACGTTTTTCTCCTAATCAGAGGCACACTGTCTACGTGCCTCTTACATTAAAGTAATAGAAGGCACAATGTGCTTGTGCCTTTTAAATAAGCGGTACAGTTTTAAGAGTGTATATAACTTACAGAGTTGAAACTTTGTGTATATATAATTGAATACCTGCTTTGGAGCTCAAAATATTAAAATTTGAAAAAATCGTATTCTTTTATTCTAAACCCGATTACTAATTATCGATTAAATGAAATATTGCACTTCACAAATTAAGAATACATTTAAAACTTAATAAATTATATTTAAACTCAAAATACACTCTTCGCACCAGCGTGCGGCAATTCAGCATTAATCGTTACATTAGCACGCTAAAATACGTGCGTTCAACAGGCAGTCCAGAGTCCAACTAACTGTTTCTTCCCGCTCAATGGCGAAGGCTTGTTCCGTGCGGTTTCCCGTTAAGCACAGATGAAAAACCATGGATCCAACATCCGAAATTCTGGACCCAGCTCATTAGCTGGTTTTAAGTTTTCGGCGATGCCAGATCCCCACAGTAGCCCCCCCTGAGCGATAGCGAAACAATTTTCACCATCAGAGGTAGCGAGGGTTAAATCTGACACGCCGACCAGCACGAGTAGTTACTGGACTTCTTGGAGCTGGAATTTCCGCTTCTTCTGTGACTGTTGCTGCTGGTGAATCTAATTTAGAGTGGTTTTCTTCGGATTGAGGATTCGACGGCTGCTCCTCAGTGCAGAAGAAGGCAGGTTTTACTCTGTCAATATTTACCGTAACAGTTCTGTCGTTGATCTTAACAGTGAAATTTTTGTCGGTCCGTTGCAGAACCTGGTAAGGCCCCTCGAATGGAGCTTGCAGACTCTTCTTAATACCCTCTCTGCGCAAGAAAACATGTGAGCAAGACTTCAAATCCTTGCTGACAAAAATTTTACGCTCAGGTGTCAACCGAAAAGTGGCTGGTTGTAATCGTCGCATCACCTCCCGTAGCCTGCCAAGAAAATCGACTGGGTTAGGTGAACCGGCTGCTGGAACAAGGAACTCTCCTGGAAGGGCGATGGTGGTACCATATACCATTTCCGCTGCTGTAGCCTGCAGATCTTCTTTCCACGCTGTTCGTATGCCCAGGAGTACAGTTGGCAAAACTCGGGCCCAATCCGTGGTGTTGTGGGCCATAATTGCAGCCTTGAGCTGTCGATGAAATCTCTCCACCTGGCCGTTCGCTGCCGGGTGGTATGGAGAAGTATGAACTTTCGAGATGCCCAGGTAACGATTCAGCGCCGAAAATAGTGATGATTCGAATTGGGGACCTTGGTCAGTTGTTAGACGTAAAGGTGATCCAAAACGGGCGATCCAACTGGCGTAGAAGGCCTCCGCCACACTCTCAGCAGTAGTATCAGCCAATGGAATTGCTTCTGGCCACTTGGTGAATCTGTCAACACATGTTAAGCAAAACCGAAACCCGTTAGACGGTGGCAATGGTCCAACCAAATCAATGTGAACATGCTGGAACCGAGCAGACGGTTGTTCAAATATGCCAATAGCACTTCTCGTGTGCCGGTGTACTTTGCTCCTCTGGCAGGAGATGCAGGATCGTACCCATAAAGCAATATCTTTCTGCATTCCAGTCCAAACATAGCGTTCAGCAATCAGTTTCTGTGTCGCTTTGACACCAGGATGGGACAGTTCGTGCAATTTCTGAAACACTGTTTTTTGCATGTCTGCTGGCACAAAAGGTCTAATGCGACCCGTGGAAATATCACACTGTAATTCAACCGCTGAATCACCTACTGGCATTGGTTGAAGTTTTAAGCTAATGTTGTCTTGCTTCGCATGTTGTAAAGCAATATCGGTCGCTTGTAATTTGGCCATCAGCTCCAAATCAATAACACAAGACTTGATGGAGGAGATATTTATCCTGGAGAGAGCATCAGCCACAACATTTTCCACACCACTAATATGCTGAATGTCCGTGGAAAATTGGCCGATAAAGTCCAGCTGTCGAGTTTGCCGCGGTGAACATTTGTCTGTTTTTTGTCTGAATGCAAAAATAAGTGGTTTGTGGTCAGTAAAAATTGTAAAGTTCCGACCTTCAATCATATGTCTGAAATGTTGTACTGCGGAATACACCGCCAAAAGTTCGCGGTCATAAGCACTATACTTTTGTTGAGCCGGTGACAGAGATTTTGAAAAAAATGCTAGAGGTTGCCAATTGTCATTCACCTGCTGCTGCAAGGCTGCACCCATTGCAAAGTCTGATGCATCCACTGCAATAGATAGAGGTGCCGTAGGTATGAAGTATGCCAAGGTGGCAGCATTTGCAAGTTCTTCCTTGCTTCGTACAAAAGCATCATTAGATTCTTCTGTCCACTGAATTATGCTTTTGTCATTCTTTTTGGCTCCTTGCAAATATTTGTTTAAAACCCCCTGTGTGTGCGCAGCATGGTAGATAAACCGGCGATAGAAATTAAGCATGGCCAGATAACGTCGCAATTCTTTAATGGTTTCGGGACGGGGAAAATTTTTAATCGCGTTAACCTTATCCTGAAGCGGGCTAATACCATCCGCAGAGATGTTATGCCCTAAGAATTTAACATTAGATTGGCCAAAAACACACTTAGATGGGTTTAAACGTACCCCATATTGAGATAGACGCTCGAACACCATTTGTAAATGTCTGACATGCTGCTCGTAATTCTCTGATGCTACTAGTACATCATCAAAATATGGAATGCAAAATTCAAGCCCATATAACACTCTATGGATAAATCGCTGAAACGTCGCAGCAGCATTGGCTAAACCGAACGGCATATACAAAAATTCAAAAAGACCAAACGGAGTTGTGACTGCTGTTTTTGGAACATCCTCAGGTCGTACCGGAATTTGATGATATGCTCTAGACAGATCTAAAGTCGAAAAAATCTTTGTACCGTGGAGCGCTTGTGTACAATCCTGAATATGAGGAACAGGATAGCGATCCGGAATTGTAGCAGCGTTTAAATGACGATAATCCCCGCACGGGCGCCAATCGCCTTTCGATTTGGGTACCATGTGCAGCGGGCTAGCCCAAGAGCTGCTAGAAGGTCTGCAAATACCGGCCGACATCATAAACTGAAATTCTTGCTTAGCCGCGCGAAGCTTATCTGGAGGAAGTCTGCGAGGCTTAGTAAACACAGGTGGACCTTTGGTCTCAATAATATGCTGCACATCATGCTTTGGGGGGTTAAGGGAGGCTGAAGTATCGGTTAGGCTAGGGAATTTGTTGAGCAGCGTATGGAATGTTGTCATTTCAGAAACCGTGCGTATATTGCTACTATTTGACTTATCAATTATACCCTGCGCCTGCAAATTAGTAATGGGGTCGTGTAACTTTCCCTGACGCACATCAATGAGTAAACCAAAATGTCGAAGAAAATCAACCCCTATAATTGGTTGCGAAACATCCGCCAGAATAAATAGCCAATGAAATTCCCTGCGCAGGCCTAAATCTAGCTTTAAGAGCTGCTGACCAAACGTAGGAATGATCGTGCCATTAGCGGCAAAAAGTTGTAGCTTATCTGCTGTACGTGTTCTATCAGCTTTTGTCACAGGTAAGACAGACACGTCCGCCCCCGTGTCAATTAAAAATTTCAAATGAGTAATTCTGTCATTGAGATAGAGCCTATTTATCTGAACTGCGCCGTCACTCCCAGAATTGAGTGACGGCTGTACTAGTTTCCCTCCCATGAACAAGGCTTGCGGCATTTACTTGCTTTATCAGCAAAAGTAGCATGGTACCAACATAAATTCCTTCCAACAGCATTCCTTTCTTGACTTTTATCACGTTTATAATGCCTAAAACGGTCACGGGACTTGGAACGACTCTGCCTGCTATTATTCCCCTGCACTTCCAACTTCTCCAAGCGTGTGGAGAGTGCAAGAATTAATGTTTTGAGCTCCTCATTACCCGATTGGATATTTTGAACCATGGGGGGTGGACCATTCGCTGCAATGATACCATCGGCCATTTCAGCCAATTTGTCAAGTGGGTCATTCGAAATTGCTAATATTTGTCGCACATGAGTGGGTAGGCGCTGGAGAAATAAGGTTTTCAGCAAATCATCCTTGACCTGACTACCAGCCTTACTCCGCATTTCAAGGAGCAAACGGGAAGGTTTTTTTATCCCCCAGTTGCAAACCAGAAATCAACTCGCGAATGCACTGATCCTCACTCATGGAATATTGATTTACGAGCCGATTTTTGAGCCTTTCGTATGGCTGATCCGTGGGTTGCTCACTAATGATATCGCCTGCTATCGCCAGTTCCTCCGGTTGCATTGCTGCAACTAAATGGTGAAACTGGGTAACACTGTCGGAAACCCCTGCCAGCTTAAATTGGGATTCCAAATGGAAAAACCAAAGTTTCGGGTTTGCACGCCAAAATGGGGTCGCCTTTACCCCAACCCTATGAATGCCTGGAACGACAGTATCCGGTGTTTCTGTTGACATTTTTTTGAATTTTACTACACAATTAAGCCACGAAAAAAAATATAAATGCAGGACATATACTGTATACAGAAAAAACTGGTTTCAACAACCCTACCAAAAACTATGTACACAAATGCTATTTAAGACATAATAAAAAATAAGAATGCAAGGAAAAGTATGGAAACAAATTTAGCATAATATAATACGATAAACCATATTTTGGATCACCTAAACATGCGATTTGATCTGGCCAGGCTTAACGATAGTATGTCGAAATAAATCGCGTCATACCCCGAATTTCAAAATAAGCATATATTACAAAACAAACAAAAAATATTCAATTTGAAAGCACTTAAATAATGCTGTACTGAAAGCTTATTACCAATATAAATACATATACAAAAATTAAATAAAATGCGCAAAAAAATAATGTCGAATTTATCTAGGGGCAAGTAAAATTTATATGCACACACAGGGGTATTACTGATTTGAACACCATCAAAATAGATACGACTCACCGGGATTCGGGATTCAAGCTCTTTACCTCGTAGCACTGATGTCTCCACATGCCAATAGGTGATTAACAACACAGTTTACCGATAATGCACACAATCGTGTTTCACACAAACTCTTGAAGAAATATGAGAAATATATCCGCTTGGGTCACTAATGATGTACACACGCCGTAATTAAGGCCATTATAAGGTCGATGCACTTAGATTATCAGACGAACTGTTCAAACACCGAGGTCACCACTTTAGTTGCGGGCATTCTAAACCCGATTACTAATTATCGATTAAATGAAATATTGCACTTCACAAATTAAGAATACATTTAAAACTTAATAAATTATATTTAAACTCAAAATACACTCTTCGCACCAGCGTGCGGCAATTCAGCATTAATCGTTACATTAGCACGCTAAAATACGTGCGTTCAACAGGCAGTCCAGAGTCCAACTAACTGTTTCTTCCCGCTCAATGGCGAAGGCTTGTTCCGTGCGGTTTCCCGTTAAGCACAGATGAAAAACCATGGATCCAACATCCGAAATTCTGGACCCAGCTCATTAGCTGGTTTTAAGTTTTCGGCGATGCCAGATCCCCACACCTTTCATTTCATGTTGCCTCTAACGTTTTTCTCCTAATCAGAGGCACACTGTCTACGTGCCTCTTACATTAAAGTAATAGAAGGCACAATGTGCTTGTGCCTTTTAAATAAGCGGTACAGTTTTAAGAGTGTATATAACTTACAGAGTTGAAACTTTGTGTATATATAATTGAATACCTGCTTTGGAGCTCAAAATATTAAAATTTGAAAAAATCGTATTCTTTTAATAAATAAAGATAAAAAACTAAAATTCCAACAGCCTTTTCCTATTAAATTTAAACATATTTTCGTTAGAGCAGTGGCCAACAATTAAAAATCCACAATAAAATTCTTTCTACAATAAGTAATTTAAAAACACATACATAATTACGTCTGGATAAAACTTACAATCACTAAAATAAATTCAACTACAGATTTTATTTTTTTAAAAACACATAAAAACAATTAAACAAATAAAACCTCACAGGTGTAGTTTACCGAATTCCTTGCAAGGGTTGCGGATCCAGCTACATAGGCGAGACTGGACGATCCTTAAATGTGAGGTTGAAGGAACATAGGGATTCGTTTAATAGAGGCACTCTAACCTCGAGATTGGTTGCGCATGCTTTGGATTTTGATCATGTGCCTGATTTTCAGAACGCGCAAATTGCCTGCTCAAAATGTTGCATGTACAGCAGTCGTATCTTCCTGGAGGGTTGGATGACAGTTTTAGCTGAATCTCCTAACGAGGCTGCACAGATTCCTGCAGAGTATAATGTTTTAACTAAACAGTGACTTTAACTGTTTTTCTTGTTTTGGTTCTGGTGGCTTGGCAATTGTGTTTCGAAGTACTGATGAGGTGTACGAAAGTGCACGAAACGTCTATTTTATAATTTTAATTGTTTTTATGTGTTTTAAAAAAAATAAAGTCTGTAGTTGAATTTATTTTAGTGAATACAATAAGTAATTTTCTATTGAAAGATTTCCACGTGAAAAATGAAAATGAAATATAAAGTTTCACCAACTGAATAAAAAAAAAAAGGTTATGACGTCATATGGGTAATAAAGCGGAAATTTTCAAAGATTTCTCAATAATACAAGGAGTATGGGTATGTGTATGTACAGAAAACAGATTAATATCACGTCATTAGAGAATTAAAAATAAAATTAATCTGACGTCATATCGGAAGTTTAACGGATTTCTCAAATGTTTGAGAATAATACAAAGCGAGTATCAATGTGAGTAATAGAGAACAGTAAACATATGAGTTTGAGGAACGTATTGAATCATGATAAAAACGCGATTATGGAAATATTCGCATATTTTAACATTTTGAAAATGTACAACATGTTTAATTTTGAAATTATTTTTTTTTAAACATCACATTTAGTCCACATGATAGATATTATTATGACAGAGTATAATAGTGGGCTTCGCCCGCTATCGGACTGGTTTAGATATTCGACAAAACGAAAAAATAGACCGGTAAATTTTTAATTTGTAAAAAAAGACTTCTTTTTTTTTTTTTTTTTTCTTTGTTGTTAAATGAAATTTATTCGGATTTATTAAATAAAGGATAAAGTGTTTTGAAAGGAATATTAAACGAAACCCTTTGTGCGATCTTCGATCACACTTACCCACTTGTTTAAAATTATCAAATCTTCACGACATTTTGAAAAAATATAACTACAGATATGTAAATTCATTTTAAGCAAAAAAGCCCATTTTTACAAAATGAAAGGTGCAGATTCCCTCAGATGGGATATACTTTCCGCCGTAAATATCCGCACCTATAAAAGTCAGTTTTTTGTCATGTTATACACAAAACTATATAAACTTAAATACACGTGTTGGACAATTGCACCATGAAATATCTCTATAATAAAACCGTAAGTCATGTGACTGTCATCAACAGTTCCGGAATGTCCGTTTCACTTTTTCATATGCCAGGCGGCCATTTTTATTAAAAATTATTTTTTCGAATAAAACTTCATAAATGTGACATTTTTAGAAAGATCGTTCAAAATAAATTAATATTTGAGAGATGACTTACGTTCAATTATGTATATATTCTCCAATAACTTCAGTTGAAATTAGCTTCGCAGTTCAAATTCTCTATCCATGAAAGTAAACAAAAAAAAAAAAAAGATTCATTCGTCGTGAAGGTTTAAAATATTAAACCATTAAACCATGGAGATAATCGTTCGTAAAGTTAGTTTTCCGTGAAAGATTTTTTGGAGCGCTGCCTGGTGTCAAGAAAATAATTCGTACCAGTGACACAATCAAAGTTTACCATAATTATGTGCTATACAACTCAACTTCATTCTTTATCTTTTCTTGATGTAAGCTGAATGTAAACAAATACAACTCATGTAATGATATTTAATGAATCAAATTTCGAAACAAATTGTCAGTTAATTTGGTATCTGGAGGCACGGCAGTGCCTCCGCCAAGTCTTGAGAGGACAGCCGTAAGCATACTTTTCTGGAAGCAACTCAGGGCACTTTTGACCCCCCCCCCATATCTCCGCGCTGGAGTATCCCAAAAATTTTAAACTTCAATTATAGAGAGTATTTGGCCCACAGGACCAAAATTTAAAATTACAACTGTCTGTCTTTTCTAGTTCAGGCGATATATGAACTCAAACATTCGATTTTTTGTCACTTCTTACTCACTCGTTCACGCGTCATCAAAAAGATTGGGTAGATCCCGTAGCCCCAGAAACTTGACATTTGGAAAAAAGGTAGTGTTTAGGATACAAAGAAAGGAAAAATTATAAAATCCAGAAAATTCGAAAAAAAAACATTCGAAAATTCAACAAATTCCATCAAAATTGAAAATTGAAAATAATACAATCTTGTAGTCTTGGAAACTTAAGATTTGGTGTGAAGGTAGTGTTTAACATCCAGAAAAAGAAAACATCAAAAACACCAAAAAAATCGAAAGCAAAATAGAAAAAGTCGAAGAAATTGAAAAAAACCGAAAATTTGAAGACAATCCGATTTTGTTGCGCTAGAAAATTCAAATTCGGAATAAAGGTAGTATTTAGGATACAGAAAAAGGAAAATTAAAAAAATCCAGAAAATTCGAAAAAAAAATAAAAAAATTCGAAAAAAATTGAAAAAATGAAAATAATTTGATACGATAACGCTCGTATTTATAAATTAATTTGGACGAAACTAATTGTGTGTATTAAGCTCACCAATGCCTCGACCGAGTTCGTTGGCCAGCTTGGTCCGCCATCTTGTTTCAAGATGGCGGCCACGGAAAATTTTAAAACTAAAATAAATATACAAAAAAGTTAAAAAATCAAGTTTATTTTTTAATTAGGTGTTAGGACTTGATACAAGGATTCCAGAGCATTTTTTGTTTTACCTCTATCTTAAAAATTGGCTGAGATAGAGCAGTTTAAAATTCTAGGGTGGCTGACATTTTGAAACAAAACAGCACATTACAAAAAAACAACGATAAATTTATGGTCAATAATGGTCAAGCAGGTGCAATCCCGAATGAATACTCCGTGTCATTATAACTGTAACTTTGACTTCGAAATTTTGATACGTTGCATTTTCTATTTGTTGATATTTTTGAACTATGATTTACGCTAAGTGAAATGTTGTTGTTGAAGAGGGATTTTCCATGTAAATCCGAAACGTCCAATTTTAATATGTTTTTAATGTTTTATGAAAGTGTATTGTAATGTCTTTAATTTTAATGATTTTAATATAAATTTATAAGTTTTAGTGAACGCGATTTCTCGCAAATTATTTTCTTTCATTGTTGTAATCATTTTCCCAATCATACGCATAAAACTATATATTCATATCCATTAGCGCCAAATTCTCGCCAAACTTGGCGACAATTGGCGAAATCTCGCCAAATTTGGCGACAAAAATAAGTCTTCATAAATGAAGCCAACTTGGCTATAGCTCAATAATTTGGCGAATTTCTTATTCAAATTCAGTGTAAACGAATCTTTTGTAAACGGTTTCTTTGCATTTTAACTTGCTGTTTTCGAGTAAGATTAGCTAAAATTTTAAAACGAAGATATAGGAAAGCTACCTTTTCCTGCCGGTACAGGCCGGAGGCCTTTTGTATGAGTTGTCGGATTCTATGTTTTGCATTAAATAAAGTAAAACATTGAAAAACAAATCCCACAGGATGGGGATAGTTTGTTTTAGATAGATTTTAAGATAATTGTCCTATTAGCTAGTACACCTTCCGTTATTGTTTTGTGTTATTTTCCCCGGATTATGCTTTTCTTTTCTTTTGTTTACGAATTTTGTAATACAAAAGTTCCGCTATAGACTGGCTACGTTATAGACCTTTTTTTTTATAGACAGGTTCATTTTCTTTCACAGGCTTTACTCTATTTAATTTATATATGAAATATTTGTTGTTAAAAGATGTTTGTCGCACAAAAATTTTCACATCTCTCCCTCCCTCCCGACATTACTGGTTGGTTATGGCTTGATAGTCCTTTCTAAATAAAATCATGGTGATTCTAAGATTCTCTTGATTTATCTCTAAATTGAACATAAACGATCCTAAGAAAACGGATCAATGAATTACTATATTGGCATGAGGAAATTTAGTTGCAGAAAAATGGAGCATATAGATAACATTAAGTCTAATAGGAAAACCACAGCCTTGGCAAGATTGTATTAACAAGAAACCATCCAAATACATTTTTATGAAAGTAATATAATTTCCCCCTCGAATCTATACAAACCATGTATTATAAGAAAAACCGGTACTTCTCTATTATCCCGTCGACCACTTTTCATAACAAAAAACATCGCCAAACTGTAAGATTAAACGCCAAAAATGCAGTCCCATTTACTTGATGTCAGAAGCATTGCACGTGTTTGTTATTTCATCAAGTGCTTTTTAATTCGACATTTGCGTGTATTTTTCATTATGTTTTACTGATTTATTAGTTATTTCCTTAATTAAAATAACAATTGTGTCCTTAAATTCTTACATTATATTTATTTATTTATTTTGATACTATAATGGCAAAGTTCTCCCGTTTATTTGGCGTTACAGTTTGGCGATAGCTTTTTGTTATGAAAAGTGGTCGACGGGATAATAGAGAAGTACCGAAAAACCATAGAGTTTGTAACACGTAAAAATACAATGTGTAAACGATAAACATAATTTAATTTATGAAAATTGTGGCTCGATGTACTCCATGGTTACAAATATGGAAATAAACATCCAAGTACAAATAAAAAATAACGTGCGTAGTTTTAATCAGTATGTGAAAAATTAAATGATATCGTTTCAAATAATAACTTCATTAGACCGTGCAATTATATAATCTGGAGGCACGGCAGTGCCTCCGCCAAGTCGAGAGAGGACATCCGTAAGCATACTTTACTGGAAGCAACTCAGGGCACTTTTGACCCCCCCCCCCCCCCCATATCTCCGCGCTGGAGTATTCAAAAAATTTGAAACTTCGTTTTTCTAGAGTATTTGGCACACAGGACCAAAATTTAAAATTACAACTTTCTGTCTTTTCTAGTTCAGACGATATATGAACTCAAACATTCGATTTTTTGTCACTCACTCACTCGTTCACGCGTCATCAAAAAGATTAGGTAGATCCCGTAGTCCTAGAAATTTGACAATTGGAAAAACGGTAATGTTTAGGATACAAAGAAAGGAAAAATTATAAAATACGGAAAATTCGAAAAAAAAAAAACATTCGAAAATTCAGCAAATTCCATCAAAATTGAAAATTGAAAATAATACGATCTTGTAATCTTAGAAACTTAAGATTCGGTGTGAAGGTAGTGTTTAGTATCCAGAAAAAGAAAACATCAAAAACACAAAAAAAATCGAAAGCAAAATTGAAAAAATCGAAAAATCGAAAAAAATCGAAAATTTTCAAATAATCCGATTTTGTTGCGCTAGAAAATTGGAACTCGGAATAAAGGAAGTATTTAGGATGCAAAATAAGGAAAAATTAAAAATTCCGGAAAATTCGAAAAAAAAATTCAAAAATTCGAAAAATTCGCAAAAAAATTAAAAAAATTAAAATAATTTGATTGTTTAGCCTTAGAAGCTTAAAATTCGCATTAAAGATAGTGTTTAGGATTCAGAATAAGTTAAAATAAAAAACGCAATAAAATTCGAAAATAAAATCAAAAAATCGAAAAAATCGAAAAATAAGGAAAATTTGAAAATAATTCGATTTTATAGCGCTAGAAACTTGAAATTTGGAATAAAGGTAATATTTAAGATACTAAATAAGGAAAAATTAAAAAATATGGATAATTAAAAAAATACCCATAAATTAGTGCAGACGATATATGAACTCAAAGTTTCGATTTTTTGTCACTCACACACTCACTCCATCTCGCGTCATCAAAAAGAATGGGTAGATCCCGCAGCCACAGAAACTTAAAATTTGGAATAAAGCTAGTGTTTCGGATACAAAGAAAGAAAGAATTATAAAATCCGGAAAAAAAAAACATTCGAAAATTCAAAAAAATCGAACAAAATTGAAAATTGAAAATAACACGATCTTGTAGTCTTAAAAACTTAAAATTTGGTTTGAAGGTAGTGTTTAGAATTCAGAAAAATAAAACGTCAAAAACACAATTTTTTTAAAAAAATAAAATCGAAAAATCGATAAAAATCGAAAAATTTCAAATAATTCAATTTTGTTGCGCTAGAAACTTGGAATTCGGAATAAAGGTAGTATTTAGAATGCAAAATAAGGAAAAATTAAGAAATCCAGAAAATTCGAAAAAAAAAAATCAAAAATTCGAAAAATTCGAAAAAATTAAAAAAAAAAAATTAGAATAATTTGATCTTTTAGCCTTAGAAACTTAAAATTCGCGGTAAAGATAGTGTTTAGGATTCAGAATAAGTTAAAATAAAAACGCAATAAAATTGGAAAATAAAATAAAAAAATCGAAAAATAAGGAAATTTTGAAAATAATTCGATTTCATATAGCGCTAGAAACTTGAAATTTGGAATAAAGGTAATATTTAAGATACTAAATAAGGAAACATTAAAAAATATGGATAATTGAAAAAAAAAATCGAAAATTTAAAAAAATCAAATAAATAAATAAAAAATAGAAAGAAAGAAAGAAAAGGAGATAAATTGAAAATAATATGATCTCGTAGTCTTAGAAACTGAAAATTTGCTGTAAAGATAGTGTCTAGGATTCAGAAAAAGAAAAAATTAAAAACACAACAAAAATTGAAAATAAAATAAAAAAAATCGAAAAAAAAAAACGAAAATTTTAAAATAATTCGATTTTGTAAAGCTAGAAACTTAAAATTTGGATTAAAGGTAGTATTTAGGATACAAAAAAAGAAATAAATAAAAAATCTGTAAAATTCGAAAAAAAAATTAGAAAAATTGAAAAAATTCGATTTTGTAGCTTTAGAACTTAAAATTCGGCGAAAACTTATTGTTTAGGATAGAGAAAAAGGAAACATTAAATCACAATAAATTCGAAAATAGAATAAAAAACTCGAAAATAATCGGAAATTTCAAAATAATTCGATTTTGTAGCGCTAGAAACTTGAAATTTGTAATAAAGATACAAAATAAGAAAAAATTAAAAAATCCAGAAAATTATAAAACAAAAATTCGAAAAAATAAAAAATTGAAAATAATTTTATCTTGTAGTCTTAGAAACTTAAAACTTGGTCTAAAGGTAGTATTTACTATTCAATAAAAGGAACAATTAAAATATTCGTTAAATTCGAAAATAAAATCGAAAAATCGAAATATCTTTAAGAAATCGAAAATTCGAAAACAATTTGATTTTGTACTGCTAGAAACATTAGTTTTAAGATAATTGTCCTATTAGCTAGTACAACGCCCCTAATTGTTTTATGTTATTTCTCCCGGATTATGGTTTTCTTTTCTTTCGTTTACGAATTTCGTTATAGAAAAGTTCCGCTATAGACTGGCTACGATATAGGCGATTTCTTTATAGACAGGTTTGTTTTCTTTCACAGGTTGTACTCTATTTACTTCACGTATGAAATATGGATTGTTAAATGATGTTAGCCCCACAAAAATTTTCACAGCTCCCCCTACCCCCCCCCCCCCCCCCCCCGATATTACTGGCTCGTTATGGCTTGATAGTCCTTTCTAAATAAAATCATGGTGACTCTAAGATTCACTTGATTTATCTCTAAATTGAACCTAAATGATCCTAAGAAGACGGATCAAATAATTACTATATTGGCATGACAATCAGGTAACTTAGAATTAAAATCGAAAAATCAATAAATTTATAAAAAGTCGAAAATTTGAAAATAATTCGATTTTATTGTCCTAGAAGCTTGACATTTGGCAGAAAGGCAGGGTTTAGTACACAAAGTAAGGAAAAATTAAAAAATCCGTAAATAATAAAAAAAAAGACTAAAAAAAAAAAACGTAAAAAAAACATCGAAAAAAGGAATATAGTTTGATTTATTGAAAATTTCCGGAAATTTTAATTTTGGCTTTCTTTTTATACTAAAAAGTTCTTTTATGTTAAATATCAAGTATCTAGGGCTGCGAGTAATATCTCAGATGGACAGCACCTATCCTGGAAGCAATTGAGAGTACTTTTGACACTCCCCCTCCCATAACTTAGGGCTTGCCTAGGAACCTGAAATCTCTTTTTATCTACAGTACTTTGCAAACGAAACTAAAGCTTCAAATTTTTGATACCTGTAAATAATAGGGACAGAGTGTGGGCTTAGCGAAAATCAGTGGATGATCTCCAAAAAGAACCCAAAATCAAGAAAAGCAGGATTACTTACAAAAAGAAGTGAAATCTCATCAAAAAGTCACCTGTAAAAAAAGCAGCCAAGTCTCGTAACTCATTTACCGTAAAAAGTACTGAGATCGTATAAAGCCAAGTTTAACTATCTTATTAACTCTGAAATTTTCATTCACAAATCACTCCTAGTCTCTACATCTTTAGTTAATTATTATTTTGTGACTTGGCAATTACACAGCACAGGAAAGTTATTACACCTTACTATGTCATGGGATGGGATTTTAACTAAAGCAAATTATATACGCACAGGGAAGTTATTACACTTTAATATGTTATAGTATTATTTGATTAAGACTAACTATATACAACACATTCTTGTGCTACGTAATTGCCAAGTCACAAAATAATAATTAACTAAAGATGTAGAGACTAGGAGTGATTTGTGAATGAAAATTTCAGAGTTAATAAGATAGTTAAACTTGGCTTTATACGATCTCAGTACTTTTTACGGTAAATGAGTTACGAGACTTGGCTGCTTTTTTTACAGGTGACTTTTTGATGAGATTTATGTATTATACGTGAAAGGAAGAGAGACCACCGAAAATGA
Organism: Maratus michaelseni; assembly: GCA_963931845.1. Classification (NCBI taxonomy): domain Eukaryota; kingdom Metazoa; phylum Arthropoda; class Arachnida; order Araneae; family Salticidae; genus Maratus; species Maratus michaelseni. Next base: position 157,666,148 of record OZ007589.1, on the reverse strand, counting down.
TTGTTAATCACCAATCATATTTACCATTATTAATGACCAATCGCTTTCAAAACAGTAATTTAATATACATTTACAAAATACATAACATCATTAAGTACTTTTGTGTTATTTGGGCGCAAATCTCGCCAATAGAATTTTTAAAATCGCCAATACCAGCTTTTATTTTTCGCGTGTGCAAATTAGAAACGATACTTTTATTTTGAAATCAAATGTTCTGATGGAACAGCTGTCGTAGACGCACCGGGGCACTATATTAACTATAGAGTTGCAATATAGAGAGAAAAAACGGGTTGCTGTAATTAGAATTATAGGCGGTAATGTTGGTGTGACATATTTACGTGATTATCAAAACTGGCTTCCAAAAGTTCAATGTTTCACCAAACCATACTCGAAAATTACGTGTTATAATATGCACTCCGATTGTGTCACATTATTCAAGACGTTTTAAATGAGAATAATGATAGATTTTCTTCTTGATTCTCCCGTAATCAAGTCTACAGCCAAAGTTAGCGAGAAACAAACAAACAAACAAACAAAAAAATATTGGCAACAATATGGTTCAGTGTAAATGGTGGATATCATTAAAGACTTTCACGAAATAGACTTCATTGCACCAAATCGTATTAACTAAAATACGCCATTTGGCAATGGATCCAATTACGGAAAACTACTTAATATGTTTAAGAATCTCCTCATTAGCAAGCATATTGCAACTGATAAGCAAACGGATATGAAGCATAAATGCTTAAGTTGGTTAAACGTTTTATGTCAAGAAAGATGAAATCTCATCAAAAAGTCACCTGTAAAAAATGCAGCCAAGTCTCGTAACTCATTTACCGTAAAAAGTACTGAGATCGTATAAAGCCAAGTTCAACTATCTTATTAACTCAGAAATTTTCATTCACAAATCACTCCTAGTCTCTACATCTTTAGTTAATTATTATTTTGTGACTTGGCAATTACGTAGCACGAGAATTTGATGTATATAGTTAGTCTTAATAAAATAATACTATATATATAACATATTAAAGTGTAATAACTTACCTGTGCGTATATAATTTGCCTTAATTAAATTATCCCATCCCATCCCATAACATAGTAAGGTGTAATAACTTCCCTGTGCTGCGTAATTGCCAAGTCACAAAATAATAATTAACTAAAGATGTAGAGACTAGGAGTGATTTGTGAATGAAAATTTCTGAGTTAATAAGATAGTTGAACTTGGCTTTATACGATCTCAGTACTTTTTACGGTAAATGAGTTACGAGACTTGGCTGCATTTTTTACAGGTGACTTTTTGATGAGATTTCACTTCTTTTTGTAAGTAATCCTCCTTTTCTTGGTTTTGGGTTCTTTTTGGAGATCATCCACTGATTTTCGCTAAGCCCACACTCTGTCCCTATTATTTACAGGTATCAAAAATTTGAAGCTTTAGTTTCGTTTGAAAAAAAATGCGTAGATAAAAAGAGATTTCAGGTTCATAGGCAAGCACTAAGTTATGGGAGGGGGAGTGTCAAAAGTACTCTCAATTGCTTCCAGGATATGTGCTATCCATCTGAGATATTACTCGCAGCCCTAGATACTTGATATTTAACATAAAAGAACTTTTTAGTATAAAAAGAAAGCCAAAATTAAATTTTCCAATAAATCAAAGTATATTCCTTTTTTCGATGGTTTTTTTTTCGTTTTTTTTTTTAGTCTTTTTTTTTTATTTGCGGATTTTTTTCATTTTTCCTTACTTTGTGTACTAAACCCTGCCTTTCTGCGAAATGTCAAGCTTCTAGGACTACAAAATCGAATTATTTTCAAATCTTCGACTTTTTATAAATTTATTGATTTTTCGATTTTAATTCTAAGTTATCTGATTGTCACGCCAATATAGTAATTATTTTATCCGTCTTCTTAGGATCATTTAGGTTCAATTTAGAGATATATCAAGTGAATCTTAGAGTCACCATGATTTTATTTAGAAAGGACTATCAAGCCATAACCAGCCAGTAAAGTCGGGAGGGTAGGGGGAGCTGTGAACATTTTTGTGGGGCTAACATCATTTAACAATCCATATTTCATATGTGAAGTAAATAGAGTACAACCTGTGAAAGAAAACAAACCTGTCTATAAAGAAATCGCCTATATCGTAGCCAGTCTATAGCAGAACTTTTCTATAACGAAATTCGTAAACGAAAGAAAAGAAAACCATAATCCGGAGGAAATAACATAAAACAATTAGGGGCGTTGTACTAGCTAATAGGACAATTATCATAAAACTAATGTTTCCAGCAGTACAAAATCAAATTGTTTTCGAATTTTTGATTTTTTAAAGATATTTCGATTTTATTTTCGAATTTAACGAATATTTTAATTGTTCCTTTTATTGAATAGTAAATACTACCTTTACACCAAGTTTTAAGTTTCTAAGACTACAAGATAAAATTATTTTCAATTTTTGATTTTTTTCGAATTTTTTTTATTATTTTCTGGATTTATTTTGAAATTTCCGATCTTTTTCGAGTTTTTTATTCTATTTTCGAATTTATTGTGTTTTAATTTTTCCCTTTTCTGTATCCTAAACAATAAGTTTACGCCGAATTTTAAGTTCTAAAGCTACAAAATCAAATTTTTTTCAATTTTTCGAATTTTTTTTTTCGAATTTTACAGATTTTTTTATTTATTTCTTTTTTTGTATCCTAAATACTACCTTTATTCCAAATTTTAAGTTTCTAGCTTTACAAAATCGAATTATTTTCAAATTTTCGTTATTTTTTCGATTTTTTGATTTTATTTTCAATTTTTGTTGTGTTTTTAATTTTTCCTTTTTCTGAATCCTAAACACTACCTTTACATCAAATTTTCAGTTTCTAAGACTACGAGATCATATTATTTTCAATTTTTCTCTTTTTCTTTCTTGCTTTCTATTTTTTTTTTTTTTTTTTTTTTTTTTTTTTTAATTTTCGAATTTTACAGATTTTTTTATTTATTTCTTTTTTTGTATCCTAAATACTACCTTTATTCCAAATTTTAAGTTTCTAGCTTTACAAAATCGAATTATTTTCAAATTTTCGTTATTTTTTCGATTTTTTGGTTTTATTTTCAATTTTTGTTGTGTTTTTAATTTTTTCTTTTTCTGAATCTAAACACTACCTTTACATCAAATTTTCAGTTTCTAAGACTACGAGATCATATTATTTTCAATTTTTCTCTTTTTCTTTCTTGCTTTCTATTTTTTTTTTTTTTTTTTTTTTTTTTTTTTTTTTTTTTTTTCGAATTTTACAGATTTTTTTATTTATTTCTTTTTTTGTATCCTAAATACTACCTTTATTCCAAATTTTAAGTTTCTAGCTTTACAAAATCGAATTATTTTCAAATTTTCGTTATTTTTTCGATTTTTTGATTTTATTTTCAATTTTTGTTGTGTTTTTAATTTTTTCTTTTTCTGAATCCTAAACACTACCTTTACATCAAATTTTCAGTTTCTAAGACTACGAGATCATATTATTTTCAATTTTTCTCTTTTTCTTTCTTGCTTTCTATTTTTTTTTTTTTTTTTTTTTAATTTTCGATTTTTCTTTTTGAATTATCCATATTTTTTAATGTTTCCTTATTTAGTATCTTAAATATTACCATTATTCCAAATTTCAAGTTTCTAGCGCTATGAAATCGAATTATTTTCAAAATTTCCTTATTTTTCGATTTCTTTCGATTTTTTATTTTATTTTCAAATTTTATTGCGTTTTTATTTTAACTTTTTCTGAATCCTAAACACTATCTTTACCGCGAATTTTAAGTTTTTAAGGCCAAAAGATCAAATTATTTAATTTTTTTTCGAATTTTTCGAATTTTTGATTTTGTTTCGAATTTCCTGGATTTTTTAATTTTTCCTTATTTTGCATCCTAAGTACTACCTTTATTCCGAATTCCTAGTTTCTAGCTCAACAAAATCAAATTATTTGAAATTTTTCGATTTTTTCGATTTTTTTTATTTTATTTTCGATTTTTTTTTTGTGTTTTTGATGTTTTCTTTTTCTGAATTCTAAACACTACCACACAAGATTGTGTTATTTTCAATTTTCGATTTTGTTCGATTTTTTTGAATTTTCAAATGTTTTTTTTTAATTTTCCGGATTTTATAATTTTTCCTTTCTTTGTATCCGAAACACTAGCTTTATTCCAAATTTTAAGTTTCTGCGGCTGCGGGATCTACCCAATCTTTTTGATGACGCGAGAGTGAGTGAGTGTGTGAGTGACAAAAAATCGAAACTTTTGAGTTCATATATCATCTGCACTAATTTATGGGTATTTTTTCAATTATCCATATTTTTTCATTTTTCCTTATTTAGTATCTTAAATATTACCTTTATTCCAAATTTCAAGTTTCTAGCGCTATAAAATCGAATTATTTTCAAATTTTCCTTATTTTCGATTTTTCCGATTTTTTCGATTTTTTGATTTTTTTTTTCGAATTTTATTGCGTTTTTTATTTTAACTTATTCTGAATCCTAAACACTATCTTTACTGCGAATTTTAAGCTTCTAAGGCTAAAAAATATTATTTTAATTTTATCAATTTTTTTCGAATTTTTCGAATTTTTGATTTTTTTTTTCGAATTTTCCGGAATTTTTAATTTTTCCTTATTTTGCATCCTAAATACTACCTTTATTCCGAATTCCAAGTTTCTAGCGCAACAAAATTGGATTATTTGAAAATTTTCGATTTTTTTCGATTTTTCGAATTTTGCTTTCGATTTTTTGGGTGTTTTTGATGTTTTCTTTTTCTGGATACTAAACACTACCTTCACACCGAATCTTAAGTTTCTAAGACTACAAGATCGTATTATTTTCAATTTTCAATTTTGATGGAATTTGTTGAATTTTCGAATGTGTTTTTTTTTTCGTATTTTCCGGATTTTATAATTTTTCCTTTCTTTGTATCCTAAACACTACCTCTTTTTCCAAATGTCAAGTTTCTAGGGCTACGGGATCTACCTAATATTTTTGATGACGCGTGAACGAGTGAGTGAGTGAGTGACAAAAAATCGAATGTTTGAGTTCATATATTCGCTGAACTAGAAAAGACAGAAAGTTGTAATTTTAAATTTTGGTCCTGTGTGCCAAATACTCTAGAAAAACGAAGTTTCAAATTTTTGGGATACTCCAGCGCGGAGATATGGGGGGGGGGGGGGGTTTAAAGTGCCCTGAGTTGCTTCCAGAAAAGTATGCTTACGGCTGTCCTCTCTCGATTTGGCGGAGGCACTGCCGTGCCTCCAGATAGAGTAAAGCCTGTGAAAGAAAATGAACCTGTCTATAAAAAAAAAGGTCTATAACGAAGCCAGTCTATAGCGGAACTTTTCTATTACAAAATTCGTAAACAAAAGAAAAGAAAAGCATAATCCGGGGAAAATAACACAAAACAATAACGGAAGGTGTACTAGCTAATAGGACAATTATCTTAAAATCTATCTAAAACAAACTATCCCCATCCTGTGGGATTTGTTTTTCAATGTTTTACTTTATTTAATGCAAAACATAGATTGCATCCGACAACTCATAAAAAAGTCCTCCGGCCTGTACCGGCAGAAAAAGGTAGCTTTCCTTTCTTCATTTTAAAATTTTAGCTAATGTTACTCGAAAACAGCAAGTTAAAATGCAAAGAAACCGTTTACAAAAGATTCGTTTACACTGTATTTGAATAAGAAATTCGCCAAATTATTGAGCTATAGCCAAGTTGGCTTCATTTATGAAGACTTATTTTTGTCGCCAAATTTGGCGAGATTTCGCCAATTGTCGCCAAGTTTGGCGAGAATTTGGCGCTAATGGATATGAATATATAGTTTTATGCGTATGATTGGGAAAATGATTACAACAATGAAAGAAAATAATTTGCGAGAAATCGCGTTCACTAAAACTTATAAATTTATATTAAAATCATTAAAATTACAGACATTACAATACACTTTCATAAAACATTAAAAACATATTAAAATTGGACGTTTCGGATTTACATGGAAAATCCCTCTTCAACAACAACATTTCACTTAGCGTAAATCATAGTTAAAAAATATCAACAAATAGAAAATGCAACGTATCAAAATTTCGAAGTCAAAGTTACAGTTATAATAACACGGAGTATTCATTCGGGATTGCACCTGCTTGACCATTATTGACCATAAATTTATCGTTGGTTTTTTGTAATGTGCTGTTTTGTTTCAAAATGTCAGCCACCCTAGAATTTCAAACTGCTCTATCTCAGCCAATTTTTAAGATAGAGGTAAAACAAAAAATGCTCTGGAATCCTTGTATCAAGTCCTAACACCTAATTAAAAAATAAACTTGATTTTTTAACTTTTTTGTATATTTATTTTAGTTTTAAAATTTTCCGTGGCCGCCATCTTGAAACAAAATGGCGGACCAAGCTGGCCAACGAACTCGGTCGAGGCATTGGTGAGCTTAATACACACAATTAGTTTCATCCAAATTAATTTATAAATACGAGCGTTATCGTATCAAATTATTTTCATTTTTTCAATTTTTTTCGAATTTTTTTATTTTTTTTTTTCGAATTTTCTGGATTTTTTTAATTTTCCTTTTTCTGTATCCTAAATACTACCTTTATTCCTAATTTGAATTTTCTAGCGCAACAAAATCGGATTGTCTTCAAATTTTCGGTTTTTTTCAATTTCTTCGATTTTTTCAATTTTGCTTTCGATTTTTTTGGTGTTTTTGATGTTTTCTTTTTCTGTATGTTAAACACTACCTTCACACCAAATCTTAAGTTTCCAAGACTACAAGATAGTATTATTTTCAATTTTCAATTTTGATGGAATTTGTTGAATTTTCGAATGTTTTTTTTTTCGAATTTTCTGGATTTTACAATTTTTCCTTTCTTTGTATCCTAAACACTACCTTTTTTCCAAATGTCAAGTTTCTGGGGCTACGGGATCTACCCAATCTTTTTGATGACGCGTGAACGAGTGAGTAAGAAGTGACAAAAAATCGAATGTTTGAGTTCATATATCGCCTGAACTAGAAAAGACAGAAAGTTGTAATTTTAAATTTTGGTCCTGTGGGCCAAATACTCTCTATAATTGAAGTTTAAAATTTTTGGGATACTCCAGCGCGGAGATATGGGGGGGTCAAAAGTGCCCTGAGTTGCTTCCAGAAAAGTATGCTTACGGCTGTCCTCTCTCGACTTGGCGGAGGCACTGCCGTGCCTCCAGATACATAACAACAAAAAATATGCGAAATGCTACCATGATCGCAAAAGTTTTTGATTTGTCTATTAGAATCTTCCGGTTTTGCGAAGGATTACGGAAAAAAAAATAAATTATGAATAAAAGTAACGTGTTACAGTGCTTAACATACATTTAAGGGAGACCAAACTGGTCGCCAGTGGCGGCTAGTTATAAATAAAAATGTATTCATAAAATCGCATAAAATTGCTAAATGGTACAGGTCAAGACAAAAAATTTTCTCTCATACAAGACGCTTTCGTTTCTAGACTTTTAGATCACTTCTACATCATATTTTATCCTCGGGACAGCTGCAGAAGCAGTTCGAAACGTAGATATTATGTTTCTATCATATTTATTTATAGAAATTCATATAAATGTTCTAGTTTTGTGTACCATTATAGCAATTTTTTGTGTTTTCAAGGATACATTCTTATATTTATACTATGTAACCTGTTTGATCGTTTATTTTTACAACACATACCTCTCGGATTTGAATACTGGGTGTTTACTGCTGTCGAATGACCAGTATGACTTCTCACTGAATACTTTTAGTCTTAGTGAGGAATCCTCTAAGCTGACTTTTGCCTGTTGTGTTATTTAAATCTAATGTCACACGAACGATTATTTTGACGGTGGTCAATCCTTCTTCTACGGGCAATGAAATGACGACGTGAGTCAGCCCGGATTGTAGGAGCCTTCTGAAACCGTGAGCGTCAAAATAATCATTCGTGTGACATTAGCCTAAGACCACTTTGACACACCGACATTTAAAGCTTTTTCGGGATTTATTATTAGTATTACTATTTTATTATTATTAAATTTGAAGTGTCTTTATAAAATCAATTTATACTAAAATATTATACATAGATTAAAATAGAAAACTGTACATTTTTAGTTGATATATTGAAAAATAGCGGCTTGACAGCTGATGGGTAGTAGCGCTACAAAAAAAGAAAAAGAGAGTCAAATTATGGACACGCTAATTCATCGCAGACAATTAGAACTTGGAACAATGAGACAAAAAAAATAGTTTTTTAGTCCATAAGCTGTGAAATCCGTAGTCATTTCTTTTTTATATGCATTTATAGTAAAATGGCAGGAATTTTTAAAAGGTTTTAATTTTCCACGGAATAATACAAAGCGAGTATCAATATGAGTAAATAGAGTGTCATGACTGGCAGCGCCAAAGTTTATGGCAACCCTTTTTTTTTTTTCTCGTCTACTGCAGAGTAGGAGAGACGGAGAGAGTTGTTGGCGGGAGGCCAGAGTGACAGGTTGTATGGTGCTATGGGCACGGTATGAAAATAAAATATAGTTGGTAAAAGAACGAATAATAATATTGTAACTGCAGCTACTAGTATTCCTTATATATTTTTGTGTGTCCATGTCTGTGTGATGTTTCATCGTGTTCAATAAACTGGTTTATTGCAAATTAGTTGCATTCATCTGAGCCTATAGAAATATAAAGAACAAAAAATGGGATATTAATAAAATATCGGTTCTAAATTATAAAAAGCTACGAATGTGAAAGAACCAGAAGTAAAGGGATTACAAGGTGTATGACACGCTCTCGTACTTCGAATCAGAGCTTGGATTGATGATTGAAGTAAGTTGCATGTTTTTTTATGTTTATTCATGAAGTAAATAGAAAAGAAGTTGAATAGAATAATGTTTGAGAAATATTTATGAAACATTCGCGGTGGCCAGAGGCGGTCCCGTTAAGAACAATTACGGCTAAAGCTACGTGTGATGCATTATTAGAAATATTTATGCGAACAGGGATACCGCGCGTAATAGCGAGTGACCAGGGCAGGAATTTTGTTTCAGGTTTAATACAGGAGTTTCATGCTAGGGTAGGAGCGGCTCCTAGATTCGCAACGCCAGGACATCCGCAAAGCTCGGGATTAGTGGAGCGATATAACCAGGTTCTGAAACGCATGTTACACCATATAATTCGGAGCGATTCCAAAAATTGGGATAAACACATTCCTTATTTATTATTTGCCTATAGAGAAATTCCGAATAGTACCACGGGAGTATCGCCATTCAAATTAATGTACGGAAGGGAGGCGAGGGGCCCAGTAGCAGTATTGAAATCTACATGGTCAGGAGAAATACCACTACCCATAAATCTTGGAAAGAGCGCGACCGAATATCTTCAAGAGTTAAAAATTAATTTAGAAAGGGCGGCGGAGCAGGCAGCAATAGTAGCGGAAGTTAAGCAGGGCTCGTATGCGAAGTACGCTAATCGGAGAGCGATTTACAAGGAATTTAGACCAGGGGACCAGGTATATCTATTAATCCCGGATTCCACGAACAAACTTTATGCTAGGCGGATGGGACCAGCCGAAATTGTAGCACGCTGTAAGCCTGATTCTTACAAAGTAAAATTAATGAACGGGAATGTTAAGAATATTCATGTAAATAAAATAAGAAAATTTATTCCTAGGGTACGGGCGGTGGGAGTAATCTTCGAAAATGAAGAAGAATTAGGAGAAGTCCATCCCACCCCCAGTGTGAAAGATAACTCAAATTTATTTGACATAGAAGAAGTAGATTTGAAGCATTTAGGAAATGTAGAAAGAAAACAGATGTTCGATTTATTATACAAATATAAAGATTTATTTTCAAAAAAGGTACAAATAGCTAAGGTAGGTGAGCACAAAATTAGATTAAACGGCGAAGAAATGAAAAAGCCATATGTTTACAGAATTCCAGAGGCGTTGAAGCCACAAGTAGACAAACAAATCGAAGAAATGTTAGAGTTAGGACTGATCGAAGAGAGTGATGCGGAGGCGCCACACCCGGTAGTGTGCGTGATGAAGAAAGATGGGGCCCTCCGACTGTGTGTAGACTTTAGAGCATTGAACGCAATCACAAAAACCGACGATTTTCGATGGAAAACGCAACGGATCTTTTGTTCAATATTGGCAGGGCCAATGTAATAACTACAATCGACCTTCTAAAAGGATATTGGGCCATACCGCTGGAAGCAGAAAGCCAGGGTTTGGCATGTTTTAAGACTCACAGGGCTCAATATCGCTTCAAAGTGATGGCCTTTGAGCTCCGGAATGCAGCTGCGACCTTTCAGAGAGAAATGAATAAAGCGCTCTCAAAATACAAGAACTTTGCTAGAGCATACATCGACGATATCGCTGTTTTTTCGAAAACGTGGTCTGAACATATGACGCACTGTACTGGAGTTTGGTGAGTCGTGATCGTAAGTTATTAAAAAAATAAAAGAAGACGCAGGAGAGACATCTTGAAGAAAGAGTCGAAAATTAAATATATATATGCAGGTTTAATCCAGGTTCAGATAAAGCACAGGTACATCGTCGAATAGGTACAGCTGCCGAAGGCAATGGTACCCGGGACTCTAAACGTACACTTATACGTACTTTTACATCTTATATGATCAGTCACAAGGTTCGAGAGAGAAATGATTATTAATTAGAATAATTTCTTCGGTGGATACCGAGCAGTGATGACAGAGTTACATAAAGCCAAGTAGCCAGATTAACGTACATTTGGCGAGAGGAATGTGATAGAAACGCAGGTGTTATTTTCCGTTAAATGTTAAGTCAATGGGAGATTGATGACGAACAAATATGAATTTTTAGATGCCAACAGTGAGGAATGAATATAGTAGCCTCGCAAACCACAAGAGTCTGGTTCACATAGGGTTGTATTAAGGAGTGTTACTAAAAATTAAAAATAGACATGTTCGTTACAATGATAATACAATTTCGGAAGATAGAGGAACAAAAATGTAAAAAGAGAAAGGGTAGCAGAGGGCATCTGGTAAATTTGACTGAGCGTGGGATAGAGATAAATCCACAGTTGCTAGGCGAACAAAATAATTTCTTTTCTTCTTTTTTTTTTATAAGAGAACGCAAAGCGAAATAATTACAAATGAATTGAAAAGGAGTTATAATAAAAGTGGAAAAAAAAGGCTGGGACTATATACATTTACAGTGTAGAAAAATAAAATATATTTAGGATGGTAATTTTGAAAAAAGGTATTTTAGGGGGGGGGAGCTAAGGTGTAAATTAATTAGAAGTGGAATATGTGAAGATAATTCCTCTTCACATATTTCTCCCCAACAACCGAAGAAAGAAAAATTATTTTTGTTGTATTAAGGAGGGCATGAGCACCGGAAAACTTACCTGCGCCTCTTCACTAACATATCAATTCACATATAAAATCATCAAAAAAACACTTGTGATAGAACCCTGGTAAATTATCTAAGCGTAATTGATAATAATTCACAAAAAAAATGTTGAAACAAAAACAAAAACACCATGTCTCAAGTAATATATGCATGCGTATAGGCATGATAAAATAAAAACAAGCTGGGTCGACCTCTTATGCTTGAAGATTTGAAAAGTATACATAAATATGAGCTCAAAATAATAATCAGTATGTTTCTGGATTTTTTTCTTTAGTTTTTTTTTAGGAGTGTGCACACATATATCATTATTTACACCAGAAACTAAAATTAATCATTAACTTGAAATGCAAATTCAAGCAATAGCAATTACTTTTATTGCTACAATTGTTGGATATTTCCAACATAAACTTATGCTTTTGAGACATGACAAAAAAAATATAACGTATAAAGTAAATGTGATTTGGCCATATATCAAATTATATTCAATTATTTGAAGGCCTTTGATATGAGACATATTTTTGTATCAGCAGAATAAATTGCTGTACATATATATAAAAAAAAATAAAGCTAAATGTAAATAAATATATAGCATACTTGATTATGAGAATAATATAAAGGAGAATTTGGCGAAGTAGCATATTTAGAAAAACTGGCATAATTTTATATAAAAATGTAAAATCGCATATCTTGCAAATATTGACAAAATTTAAGGACTGTCAAAAAGTGTAACGTGGGATATAGTTTCTATGTAGGGTGAATGATCACCACAACTTACCGTCCATAACATGTTATGAAACATGACACATGAAAAAAACAACTTCATACGTTGATGTGCCGGGATGGTAAGGTAAAAATGTAATGGAACATTACATTGTATGTAAAAGAGTAAAAAAAATTATGTGAACTAATTTAAAATTGAAAAAAAAATAGCATATGTTGTATTAAATATGAAAGGCAATTTAGATGTGAATTAAAAAGTGTGACATCATGTACAAAAAAAATGTGACTGAGAGTGTGTTAGGGGATTAGTGCAAGATGAAGTGTGAGCAAAATAGAACATATAAACACTGTTCGTTTAATTTTGTACCTACATTTACAAAATGTGAAAATTTAGACTGAAAAAAATTTTAGGGACAATTATGTGGACATTGGCATTGTGTAAATGAAAAGAGGTATTTGAGAAAGTATGTACAGTCTGAAAGCAACCATTAATATAACTTCGACAGAAGAAATGACTGGTATAAACACCAAAGGTTGCAATTACATAACAACCGTGAATAAATACTTCCACAAACAAGTGTAGTGTATGAAAACAAATGCGAAAAAAAAGGTATGTCTTTAAAAATTACATATATTGAACGAATAAAGAAGGTTAATTTACGAGCATTTCAGTAGGCAAAACAAGTGATGAAAATGAGGTGTGACACATACTCTATGGAAGAAAATAAATGGAGAAAAGGAGAATTTAAATTAGAACATGTACAGTGAAAAGTTATCAATTGCATGTTCTAAAGTATTTTACTATTTAATATGTCAGGAATAATAATTTAAAAAAAGAGAACCAGTGACAAAAATTCTTAAAAGATATATAAAAATGTGACTGATGAAATGTTGTGTTATACATGTAAGAAAAGTAAATGTGTAAAATGCTGTGTATGTCCACAGAATGAAAAATTGATGCCTCTATTTCAATAATTTCATGAAAGCGACATGCACTACAAGAGGAAAAATTTCCTATAAAATCTTATTATAAAAATAATAATATTGCCATACTGGCATGATTCAGTAGTGCACATTTTTTATTTTTCAACTGTAGACAAAATTTAGCAAGGAAAAAAATGGTTATTTAACTTATTTTTATTAAAAAGAATATGTGATTATGTAAATATGACAGAAAATGTAGAAGTAAAGTAAGCGATAAAATGAATAATGAAAGAAAAGAAAAAGTATGTCACCATGATAACTAACATTACCAAACTTGTTGCGATTGCAGTAGGTAACTAAGTACAGTGTTGTTTACCATAATTGGTGCATATAGCGAATTCTATGAACTCCTCCAATAAATATATGGTATAACTAGTACCTAATATGAAGTTACATGGAAAACATGATGTGATGATACATGTGCAGAGATTGTGTTAATGAATTATGTTGAATATTACAAATAGTATAGATAGAACCTACAAGTAAGGTATGTAATGTCAAAGAAACAGGTGTTAATTAAAAAAAGAATGTGACAAGCACAGTTGTACATTAAATGGTGGAGCAAATACTTTGACTGGTATTATATATTTATATATCCTTGATTAGTAATGCTTGAAACATTGATTAGTAAAAAAAAAACTGTAAATGAGAAAACGGAATGCATTAAGTATAGATTATAGAAGTATGTGTAAGAAGTTTGTGTAAATTTACAGGAAGAAATACTTGATGCGTTAATCATGAAAGTTTCCTGAAATGAGTGCATTGTACAGAAATCTGAGTTGATTTCTAAGAATCGTAATATTAAATATAATATAATTAACATTAAGGCCTGATTCAGTAATGCACCCTTTATTTTGTATCAGCAAACAAGTATTATTTAATGAAAAGTATGTTTTTTTTTTTATTATTATGTGTCTATTTATATAATATTGACTAAAGTGTTTATCAAAGTGGAATTGATATATGATGTCGTATACTGATGTCGGAAGATATAAAAAGGAACAGAACAAAAAAACAATGAATGGTAAAGAGTATAACAAGGATTGGTACAAACTGGTAGTGTATAAGGATTGGTAACTTTGACTAGTTGTGTAATTGACATGTGCAATTAAAAAGAAGGAACCGTTGTAGATTATAAAATTGGTTATTGAAGATAGAAAAGCATTTTCAAATAATTGCAAGATTGCAATAGATCTCAAAGGCTCTTTAAGCTGTTTAAAAAAGTTCCTAAATAATGCTACTAAAATAATACACATTGATTAAATTATATCAACTTAATAAAAATTACACAAAAATATACTTGCCATCATACTAATAAATTTTATCTAAGTGTAAAAGAAAATATGGCATGTATAAATAAAAAAAATAAGAATGTCTTTAATTAATTAGTTGCTATATCGGTAAGCAGTGCCATATGTTTATAACGAAGAAAAATATTACTTAAATGATTCATTAAAAAAAAAAAAAATTAACACGGTTGTGTCTAATTATGAAAAACACATTTTATAAAAATATATATATTTTATCTTCTTTTGAAACAGAAAAAAAACATATATGAGGATTAATGCTCAAAACATTAATAAACAATCAAAAATGGCAATTATGTATTAACTCTTACATATACAAACCTGAAATTTTTCACTTCTTTGAAATATGACAATAAATATGGCATAAATAAATAAATATGTGTAAAGAAATTGAGAAGGAAAGGTCCTCTTTAATATAAGTATAGATGTGCAAAATTTGTTGTACACAAAACCTTATATATTTATTAAAACATGAACCAGCACTGGGGGGAAAAAACTTAAAAAAAGTAATTTTATACATGGCCAGAAATATCTGACACAAAAGTACTGCAAATTATTTTAACATGACAAAAGTGACCTTAAAGTGTAAAAAAAAAATGTTAATTTAAGCAAAGTTATGTTTATTCATGTGTGTAGATCAAAACTTCGATCAATAATACAAAGAAATGTGTCATATCAAGTGTTATCTATTTATCAAATAAAGTTTAAAAAAGCAATTTTTAAAAAAATAAAGTGTATATATTTTGTAATAAACAGAGTGTATCATGTCTAGATCGTGTAATAATTAGGTTTTCTTACCAAAATATAACCGCAATATTATAATTATATTTAAATTTAACAACAAAAAAGGAATCAATGAATTAAACACTAAAAGTGTATTGTGAAGAAGTGACACCAAGTTTATCATCAAAGATTGATCTGAATGAATTGATGGAAAATTAGCGCTAAAAATTCAAATCAATACAAAATGACAAGATCTTACACTTTTTTTCTGGATCCATGAAAAAAAATATGCAAGTAAATATCACTCCAACACAATATAAATTTATAATAAGAAATTAGATAGTATCCTACGAATATGGAATTCCTATTACGAAACTGTAAGTGTGTAATATGTTTGTATGAAAGTACATTGCCATTACTTATTACCTGTTTATTTTGTGCGAGCACCCCTAATGTCAACACTAAATTTTGAATCACTGTAACTATGCATCCAAAGGATATATTAAAAAGAAAGGACAATTCGTTATAAATAAAAATGTATATATATATATATATATATATATGGCAACATGTATCGTACTGCAACATAAAATTTATCCGTTGACTGATCCAGTATATAAACACAAGGTTATTATACTTGTATTATTGTTAAAGACAATTAATTTATTTTGATGATGCAATTATCTCATAAACGTATTATGCTTATTCGAATAAAATAAAAACACTGATATAGTATAGCATATAATACCAAATACAATAACAAACAAAAAAAATCAGATATAAATGCAAGTACACAATATAAAAATGAATGGAGAATTAAAAAAATTATATACATTGTATGCATGTTAAATGCAAAGTCAATCCTAGTGTAATTAGATTCTATCCTTGTCAAAATCTGTAAGTGTAACAAGTCATGAGATGCGGGCATAGATCTATAAAGTACTTAACTGCCATTAATTAATAAAGATAATATTTAAATTAAAATAAAATTAATGTGACAATTATTATTATTACAATTATTGTAAATATTTGTGTGAGAAGAAAAATTTAAAGGAAAAAAATTAAGAAGATTTAGTTTTTTTTCTATTTTTAGTATTATTCATTTTTTTTTAATGTGATGAGAGAAAAAAGAATGTGTATATATGCAAATAACTCATAAAAAGATAAAATTCACAGCAGGATTGTCACGTTAGTATTCCCCTTGATGAGGAAGATACTTGGACCAGCCGAGTAGGCCCACAAGGAAAATTCAAACACAACATTAAGTACATTTTGCGCAACATGTACACAAGTGTGTACATAAATGTACACAAGTTATTTTCAAAATTACGAGAATTACGGTTTTCAGTAAACCTAAAGAAGTGTGACTTTGCGAAAAAGCAGATTAAGTATTTAGGACATGTCATCGGGTCCGGCAGCCATCGAACCGATCCAGATAAAGTTGAAGCCATACGAAAATTAGCCGTCCCACAAACAAAAAAACAACTTAAGAGTGTCCTCGGTTTATGCAATTATTACCGCGATTACCTGCCTAAGTATGCCGAAACTGCATACCCATTGAAAGAACTTACTAAAAAGAACAGTCCCGAGAAATTGTGCTGGTCGGAGGAACATGACAAAGCGTTCAACGAACTAAAGAGGGGTCTCGTTGAGGCACCTAAATTAGTCTTTATACACCCGTTGTGGGTTAGCATTCACCATTCAATGTGACGCATCTGCAATAGGCATCGGTGCATGTCTATCTCAACAGAAAGATGAGAGACTATATCCAGTCAGTTATGCCAGTCAAAAGCTCACCAAAACTCAACAGGCTTGGCCGACCATTGAACGGGAGGCCTATGCGGTTATCTGGAGTTTAAAGAAGTTCGAGACTTGAATTTTTGGTTCGCCAGTGGAACTTATCACCGATCACAATCCACTGACTTTCATCACCAAAAATGCTCCCCAATCTTCCAAACTGCAGCGATGGGCACTGGCTTTGCAGAAATATGGCATTACTATTTCACACTGTCCTGGTGCTAAGTTGACGAACGCTGATGCACTGTCTAGACTGGAGACAACAGACTAATAAATTGACTGTGGACTCTTCGTGAACAATCAATGACTGTTTTTTAAAAAAAAATAACCTTTTGATAATTCACTTTTGTGTATGCTGCAGCGGTAATTGAATTTCATATTAACTGTATTCTATATTCCATTTGTTATTTGTATTTAAGTATTTTGTATTATGAAACATTAATTGTATTTTTATATTGCAGTAGCTAGCGGGAGTTTCCAGAATTTTTCCGGAAAAAGTATAAGTATTGTTGTTTTGTATTTCTTTATATGTATATTGAGTTCCTCATGTTCATTAGTAGTTAATAGTAAAGAAGGAAGTGTATTGACAATGCCAGTCTGGATTTCAGATTGAAATAGTGGCATACCCCTTTTCAATCTTAGGTGAGGGGTGTCATGACTGGCAGCGCCAAAGTTTATGGCAACCCTTTTTTTTTCTCTCGTCTACTGCAGAGTAGGAGAGACGGAGAGAGTTGTTGGCGGGAGGCCAGAGTGACAGGTTGTATGGTGCTATGGGCACGGTATGAAAATAAAATATAGTTGGTAAAAGAACGAATAATAATATTGTAACTGCAGCTACTAGTATTCCTTATATATTTTTGTGTGTCCATGTCTGTGTGATGTTTCATCGTGTTCAATAAACTGGTTTATTGCAAATTAGTTGCATTCATCTGAGCCTATAGAAATATAAAGAACAAAAAATGGGATATTAATAAAATATCGGTTCTAAATTATAAAAAGCTACGAATGTGAAAGAACCAGAAGTAAAGGGTTTTAAAGGTGTATGACATAGAGAATAGTAAATATATGAGTTTGAGAAACATATTGAATCATGATAAAAATCTGATTACGGAAATATTCGTATATTTTAACATTTTGAAGGTGTACAACATGTTTAATTTTTAAATTTGTTTTTAAATATCGCATTTAGTCCGCATGACAGAATATAATAGCGCTTTAGACAGGTGCTTGTCTTAGCAGTATTATTTAAAAATATGTCTTTCGCCGGGGCTAAGAAAATTTTCCGTTTAAGACAGTTTTTTCCTATAGACACTTTCCTTTTTTCAGGTATCCTGTAAAAATATTAAAACGTATCCACTGTATAGTATACTTTTGAAAAGCATATACGTATGTATAACATTAAAATCTGTGAAGATGGGAGCTATTATAAAAGTTCAAGGTTCATCAAAAACAACATCACGTATTTATACCTAATAAGATTTGAAACTTATCTAAAATGGAACTTTTTCCGTTGATTCCTTCTTGGCAGGTTTTCTGTGAACACGGAATCCTCTCTTAAACGAAAACATTTCATGGTCTCAGCGACAGAAGGATAACTATACAAGTATACCAGATATGACGAAACTGTCTACAACGGAATTTTTAACGATACCTAGCGATTCCGTTTTCACAGATTTTAATGTAACTATTGTGGTGTTCGGAAAGTTCTTTCCGTTTGGGAAAATTAATTCATACCGGAAAATTCTGCCCGTTAATTATTAGAGATTAGCTATCGAAATTAATGTCTAATAATTAAATAATAGAATTTTCCGGTATAAATACATTTTTCCAAACGGAAAGCACTTTCCAAGCAACCCAATAGATTAAACGCAAAACTTCAACAGAGATTTCGATGGGACCACCGCTTGACAACTCTTACGGGAAAAGACGAGTTTACACGAATGCAATAACAGAACATTTATCAGAATGTGGTAACTCTTATCTTTGTTCATTATAAAAATTTATATCGAGTAATATTATCATTTACTTTAAATCTGCTGACTGAGTCCTTAGGAGTTTTCCTGTACTTTTAGCTGCTAGAATTCAAAGATATGCATTATATTTACAAGCGGTTAAATATGATATTCGTTATAAGAAAACATCCGAACGCGGAAATGTTGATGTTCTTTCACATCTTTCTTTGCGTAGCGAAGATTAACCTCCACAATTAAATTCAAGTAATGTAATTGATGAATCTGAATTATTTCATATTAACCAAATTTCTGTAATTTACCTTTAAATTTCAAAACAAATGCTATAGCTGCAAAATCTTATCCTTTATTACATAAAATTTTTCATCAGCTAATTTCTGGTTCTACAATCCCTAAAACTTTTTGGCGGTAAGCAAGAAGAATATATTCTTTAACATAGTTGTATTTTAAAAGGATGAAGAGTAATGATCCCTGAAATATATAAAGTTTCATACGTGCTATTCCTAATTTATTACTTAAGATATTATTTAAAGATGTACAAAATTAGATAAAATACGCATATTCAATCCTATCTTTGAGTTTTTGTAAGTCTTAAAATGGAAATCTGAATTTTATAGTAAATATCAATCTCAACATATAACATCATGATCCAAAAAGGAAACTCAATACATTATGCCATAGGATAAAAATAACAATAATTAATTTATTGAAAAAAAAAAAGAAACATTAAAAAGTTAAGTTTATTGTTTGGAATGCTTCTACAGTTAACCCTTTCCGGCACAGTGGTCCCACTCCGGGCACACCTAATTTTAATTCCAAACGTGCATTCGGCACCAAGGATATTTTAATAAAATTTTGTTTCTAAAATGAAACCTTAAAATAAGGAGTTCATATTTTCTAAAAAAGTCTATTGTAAATTCCGGTGTCAGTCAGCAATTTCTCATTTTACGAATAGACTTTGTCTGTGCCGGAAAGGGTTAACGGAGTAGTACTAATTAGCAACTATGTAAGATGAAAACGCAACCCTGTCTTGTTATTTAGTTTACAGGAACTATCAATTAATTTTATATTTGGTGAGTCATCAGTTTTAAAATCTTTAAAAAAATCGATATTTTATTTTTCATATTTTTGAAAAATATATATAATTTTGAATCAAACAACAAACCATCTGAAAATATTCAAATTACAAACGGATCAATTTGAAATTAAAAATGTGTACTTTAACAAAGACTCCGATTGATAACTTTGGGTGCGCTTTCCACAAAAATGTGTTTTGCTACTTATGTGCATTGTAAATAATAATAATAATAATAATAATAGTTTCGTTTGCACATAGAGATAATTTCTTTTGCATAAAATTATTATATCAACATTATTAATTACGTTTCTGCCAATTAAACGACGCAAATTTTATTTTTTGGGATTAGAATGTACTTTTAAGCTGTATCACATAAGAAAAACCCATTCTAATTGAAACAAATAAATTTTACGTCGTTTAACTTGTCGAAAAAGTACGTAGAAATTTTACTCTAGTCATTTTATGAATATATATGCAAAACAATTCAAAGATTTTAAATGTGCGCAAGTAGTAAAAACCATGTTTTGAGAAAAACGCATGCAAAGTTTAAAATAAATTTGAGTCAGTGTTAAAGTATGCATTAGCAATTTCAAAATGACCCGGCTTTAATTAGAATATTTTCATGTCGTTTGTTTTATTCGAAGCAAAAATATCAGAAGAAAAGAAAAAAAAAAAAAGATTCTTTTGAAGGTTTAAATCTGATTGTGAACACTACTCTTAAATATTGAATTTTTAAAAGGGCTCACTTATCATAATAATTTTCGATTAATTAGAAAAAACCATTTATTATTGTTATACGAACATCCACGATAATTTTTTATTCAAGCTGTCACATGCAGTGTGTGTGTGTGTGCGTGTGTAATTTCAGTTAACTTTTGAAATTTTTTATTATTATCTACCCTATATATATAAAATCCTAATGAAACGAATTTGTGAAACGATTTTATGAAACGAATTTATAAAACGAATTTATGAAACGATTTTATGAAACGACTGATTAAACAACTGATTATGTTTCAGGGCTATTTTTAATAAAATATTAAACGCTTGATGGTAAAATTAATACCAATTGTCCATAAAAATCCGCGGATGTCAAAACTGGTAATAGAATTTTGAAATTGGATTTAGTTTTCGAGATATTAATTTTTTTTTCTAATTTTAATGACATTTCTGTAATGATGGCAACTAATTACTCAGTTTTTTTTTGTGACAAAAAAGGGGAAAAAATTGAAAAGGATCCCGATAGGGATTATTGATTTCTTTTTATTCGTCATTTTCAAATTGAAATTGAATTTATCTTTTATTTCAATCGATAATGAAGACAAGATTGTGATTAAATTATGTTTTTCAGGAAAATTTGAAAAAAAAATCACATTTCTATCGTCAGGATTCAACCGTCTGTCAGCATTTAATTTAATTTATAAACTAAAAATATTTTGAATAAATTCGTCCAAATGACGTCATTTATGTAAACTCAAAAGAAAGGGGGGAAAAGGAATTAATAGTAATTATTATTTATTGATATCATTTTGTTATTTTTTTGCAAAATTTAATTAAACGAATTTATAAAATCATTAATTCGGATATTTGAAACGAATATATAAAATAATAATTGCCCAACTGAACGGAAGGAGAATAAAATATCCTGCTTGGTTTTCTATCCTGCTTGGTTTTTTCTGACAAGCTTTTTAAAAAAGCGTCATGACCCCTATAATAGAAAAGCACCAAAAGTTCATTGGGTTTGCTTTCATAACTTTTGGCAACAAATCTATGTATATTAACGAATCTATCCCTTTTTGAAGCTCGAATTCCGCCAAAACTAAAAGCAAATGATCCTATACTGGAAAAGTACCCGATTTTCTTACAGAACATGGTGACATAACATGGTGTAAAATTATCGCGGATAGCAAATTTGTTTAAATATCTCATCAATTGATGCCGAATAAATGCACAAAATATTTAATTAATTTTGTATGATAAATAATTATTAGAAAATTCGCATATACATATTAATTAAAATAAATAATTTACATATTTAAAATAACATGAAAATATGCATGATGGTGCACTAAAATAGAGAGAAAATTAAAACCTGTTACTGAAAATGTCTATAACATAGCACTTTTCAATACCGTGGTTCTTAATGTTATTAACAAGCAGATGGAATTTTTCTCATCCTTAAACGCAAAGGAAGAATAGAATACAGATCGTTGTTATAAAAGTCCGAGAGGTAGCCACAATTTAAACCTAACCATTTTATACAAATTGATTTTCAAGTTGTAATTGATTTTACTTATCAATACCGAAAACAGTCGTCAGTTGTCGCAACAGCTGTGTATGAGGCCATGATAATCAAAATATGACCCATTAAAACTTTAAAAGCATGGCAACCCAATTACAGATTTACCAATATTTTTAAAATAAAGCACGCTGTCATGTTTTTAGAGGCCTCGAAGTCTGAGCGGGGGTTGGCGAGCGTAGCTCGCAGGGAGTAGGCCCCCTAGTTATTATTTAATTAATCCATTACCTGCCGCATTTACTTTTCTTAAATTCTTTGCTTCATACTAATATCTTATGAGAAATAGTTCATACTATTGACATACTGGGAAAACAATTATTAGAAGAGTTTTAAAATCATCAGCAGGAATTATATATGTTAAAGGTCTGCACAGGCTCGGAACAATTTTCATTCTAGAGACTTGGCCCGGGACTTGGTCGGGCAGGGGCTGGTCATCACTCTTTCCGCGCCTTACTTTTTTCTGCAGATTGGGGCCGGGTTGAGCCGAGCCAGGCCTCTTTTTTCTGTATCGAGCCGGGCCTGGACTTCATTCTTCCTATAGGTCTGCAAGTCCGAAATCTTCAGGCATGGTCCCGACCCAGATCGAATGAAAATCAATGGTCGGCCCGTGTAAAAATAAGTAAAATTTGACCGGGCCAACAATTTTTGCAAAAAATGAATATATTTTTAAATCGCCAGTATTCTACAATTAAAAATTTTAATTTATTCTTTTTAAATAATAGTACATATATTTTTAGGCATTTCTAAAAGTAAGAGTACAGTAAAATCTGTGAAAAGGAACCTGTCTATGACGGAATCCTGTCTTAAACAGAAAAGTGTTGATCCATGCAAAATGAATATAATAATACTAGCCGCCACTGGCGACCAGTTTGGTCTACCTTAAATGTATGTTAAAAGCACTATAACACGTTACTTTTATTCATAATTTATTTTTTCCGTAATCCTTCGCCAAACCGGAATATTCTAATAGACAAATCAAAAACTTTTGCGATCATGGTAGCATTTCGCATATTTTTTGTTGTTATGTATTTCATCTTTCTTGACAAAAACCGCTTAACCAACGTAAGCGTTTATGCTTCATATCCGTTTGCTTATCAGTTGCAATATGTTTGCTAATGAGGAGATTCTTAAACATATTAAGTAGTTTTCCGTAATTGGATCCATTGCCAAATGGCGTATTTTAGTTAATACGATTTGGTGCATTCAAGTCTATTTTGTGAAAGTCTTTAATGATATCCACATTTACACTGAACCATATTGTTGCCAATATTTTTTTGTTTGCTTGTTTGTTTCTCGCTACCTTTGGCTCTAGACTTGATTACGGGAGATTAGAAAATCTATCATTATTCTCATTTAAAACGTCTTGAATAATGTGACATAATCGGGGTGCATATTATAACACGTAATTTTCGAGTATGGTTTGGTGAAACATTGAACTTTTGGAAGCCAGTTTTGATAATCACATTTCTTTTAAACCATATTTGCTGTCAGCACTTTTGACCCGTGGCGTAGAATCTCATTAAAATTCACGAACTTCCTTCTAGATGCCGATCTCTGTTCGACTCTGTTTTTCTCTGCTCTCCTATTTTGATATAGTTCAGGAGTTTTCATAACTGCATAATTCCCTTACTTTGGCATTTCTGCTTAATGTCTACTGACTATTAAGATCCGTAACTTGTAAATACGCCACGCCAACATTACCGCCTATAATTCTAATTACAGCAATCCGTTTTTTCTCTCTATATTGCAACTCTAGTGGCCCGGTGCGTCTACGGCAGCTGTTCCATCAGAACATTTGATTTCAAAATCAAAGTATCGTTTCTAATTAGCACACGCGAAAAATAAAAGCTGGTATTGGCGATTTTAAATATGCTATTGGCGAGATTTGCGCCCAAATAACACAAAAGTACTTAATGATGTTATGTATTTTGTAAATGTATATTAAATTACTGTTTTGAAAGCGATTGGTCATTAATAATGGTAAATATGATTGGTGATTAACAATCATTTTCAGTGGTCTCTCTTCCTTGCACGTATAATACATAAATACCAAATTAACTGACAATTTGTTTCGAAATTTGATTCATTAAATATCATTACAGGAGTTGTATTTGTTTACATTCAGCTAAGAAAAGATAAAGAATGAAGGTGAGTTGTATAGCACATAATTATGGTAAACTTTGATTGTGTCACTGGTACGAATTATGTTTTTGACACCAGGCAGCGCTCCAAAAAATCTTTCACGGAAAACTTACTTTACGAACGATTATCTCCGTGGTTTAATGGTTTAATATTTTAAACCTTCACGACGAATGAATCTTTTTTTTTTTTTTTTTTTTTTTGTTTACTTTCCTGGATAGAGAATTTGAATTGCGAGGCTAATTCCAACTGAAGTTATGAAGAATATATACATAATTGAACGTAAGTCATCTCTCAAATATTAATTTATTTTGAACGATCTTTCTAAAAATGTAACATTTATTAAGTTTTATTCGAAAATATAATTTTTAATAAAAATGGCCGCCTGGCATATGAAAACGTGAAGCGGGCATTCCGGAATTGTTGATGACAGTCACATGACTTACGGTTTTATTATAGAGATATGTGAAAAGTATATAATACATTTACAACAGACGATGTACCTGCTAAAGAGGGAATCTGGCTATAACGGATTTTTGTTCTTTCCTATGCAACTGCGTCTTAGAAGATATTATTGCATAGCATTTTTCAGATCCAAGTCCCCAAGCCATGAAATATGGATTAACGATATTAATCATAACTCAGACATTTACATACAAATAGATATTCATTAAATATATATATATATATATATAATTTACATGGACACAGGACACAGGCAGAAACAAATCTAGAGAGGAACAGATGTGCTTGTACTTCGCTGCTCTGGGTGCTTAAAAAAAAATAATAATAATATAAACATAAAAAAAAGCTAAAATAAGTATTTTTTGTCAGAACTCCTCGTACAACACAATTTCCAACCATATCGCCGTAAAAATTTATGTTTTGTAGAAATTCATTCGGGCCGGGCCAATTAAGTTTTTGTACAGGTCGAGCCAGTAAATGTTTTGTGCGGGCTCTGGCCGAACTTTAACATTTATACAGAACCGGGCCGGCCTGCCAACAATTTTTTTCGATCCGGATCCGGGACGAGAAATTTCGTCCAGTGCAGACCTCTAATATATGTATATACATAAAAAATATATGTAATTGGATATGATAAGAAAATAAAGGTATGACTTGCGTGAATTCTTTCTAAAATGGGAAAAAATCATGGAATACAAATATTAATTACTATTTATATTGCGGGGGCAATACAACTACAATATGCACTCACTTCCCATACTTTGTAAAGAATTACAATTTATAATTTCATTTTTAAAAAAATTTAACATGAAAAATTGCCGATTGGCAATCAAAATAATATAATTATTTAAAACAAACATTCTAGTTTTCAAGAAAAATATTGTTATTTATCCAAAAATTTTCTAAGAATAAAAAAAAAAATACTTAAGAGAATAGTGCGTTTTTGCATCACCTGCAGGGAATGGATTTTAATAATATTTTATTAAATTTTTAGTTATTAAAATCCAGTAATCTCTATAATAAAACCGTAAGTCATGTGACTGTCATCAACAATTCTGGAATGTCCGTTTCACTTTTTCATATGCCAGGCGGCCATTTTTATTAAAAATTATTTTTTCGAATAAAACTTCATAAATGTGACATTTTTAAAAAGATCGTTCAAAATAAATTAATATTTGAGAGATGACTTACGTTCAATTATGTATATATTCTCCAATAACTTCAGTTGAAATTAGCTTCGCAGTTCAAATTCTCTATCCATGAAAGTAAACAAAACAAAAGATTCATTCGTCGTGAAGGTTTAAAATATTAAACCATTAAACCATGGAGATAATCGTTCGTAAAGTTAGTTTTCCGTGAAAGACTTTTTGGAGCGCTGCCTGGTGTCAAAAAAATAATTCGTACCAGTGACACAATCAAAGTTTACCATAATTATGTGCTATACAACTCAACTTCATTCTTTATCTTTTCTTGATGTAAGCTGAATGTAAACAAATGCAACTCATGTAATGATATTTAATGAATCAAATTTCGAAACAAATTGTCAGTTAATTTGGTATTTATGTATTATACGTGAAAGGAAGAGAGACCACCGAAAATGATTGTTAATCACCAATCATATTTACCATTATTAATGACCAATCGTTTTCAAAACAGTAATTTAATATACATTTACAAAATACATAACATCATTAAGTACTTTTGTGTTATTTGGGCGCAAATCTCGCCAACAGAATTTTTAAAATCGCCAATACCAGCTTTTATTTTTTGCGTGTGCAAATTAGAAACGATACTTTTATTTTGAAATCAAATGTTCTGATGGAACAGCTGTCGTAGACGCACCGGGGCACTATATTAACTATAGAGTTGCAATATAGAGAGAAAAAACGGGTTGCTGTAATTAGAATTATAGGCGGTAATGTTGGTGTGACACATTTACTAAATTATCAAAACTGGCTTCCAAAAGTTCAATGTTTCACCAAACCATACTCGAAAATTACGTGTTATAATATGCACTCCGATTATGTCACATTATTCAAGACGTTTTAAATGAGAATAATGATAGATTTTCTTCTTGATTCTCCCGTAATCAAGTCTACAGCCAAAGTTAGCGAGAAACAAACAAACAAACAAAAAAATATTGGCAACAATATGGTTCAGTGTAAATGGTGGATATCATTAAAGACTTTCACAAAATAGACTTCATTGCACCAAATCGTATTAACTAAAATACGCCATTTGGCAATGGATCCAATTACGGAAAACTACTTAATATGTTTAAGAATCTCCTCATTAGCAAGAATATTGCAACTGATAAGCAAACGGATATGAAGCATAAATGCTTAAGTTGGTTAAGCGGTTTTTGTCAAGAAAGATGGAATACATAACAACAAAAAATATGCGAAATGCTACCATGATCGAAAAAGTTTTTGATTTGTCTATTAGAATCTTCCGGTTTGGCGAAGGATTACGGAAAAAAAATAAATTATGAATAAAAGTAACGTGTTACAGTGCTTAACATACATTTAAGGGAGACCAAACTGGTCGCCAGTGGCGGCTAGTGCAAAATACTTATTTAGTAAAGTGTCAAAACATAAAATTTACTAAAAAATAATCCCTAATGATGAATGAAAACAAATTGAAAAATGTCGTTTTGACACATCTTTTAGTTTTACGGGAAAAATTTTTTTTTTTACCATGTTGCACACTTGCGTGTCATGAAAGGTACACAGTTAAAATAAATAAATAATAAATTAATCAAATAATACGAAAACAACTTGGTTTCATTCGCTTATGTTAAGGTCTTCATTTACATTAATTAGACATAATAATTATTGTACATCCGAATAGCGTTTTTGACATGTTATTTTTACCTAAACCAACAATTCCCAAATTTTAGTGTTTCACGGTGGACATTTAAAAAGACTGATTTACATGCATATTTTTGATTAGAGAAACTTACCTGGTCTTTCATTCGGAATGCTGGAAAATTTTTCACCACAAACACGTGCATATAGTAGCTTACCGTAAAATAAACTATTTGCCTAATTAAAAACAAGCCATGATATGATCATGACTAAAGATAAGATATTACTCTATCCAAAGATTAGTCTGAATATAGCTCTGGTCATAGGTGTACTTGACAGGTTTAACAAATAGTTGATTGAACGTAGCTTACCACCTTCATGTTCTCTTAAGAGAACAGGAAAGGAAGGAGACAGGAAACAGAGGGAAGGAGACAGGAACAGGACACAGGAAAGGAGACAGGAAACAATTGTTTCCTGTCTCCCCCGCCGGCCTCAGACCATGCGTATGCTTATTTGAATGCAAACTTGAACCCCTTCTGCTTTGTGCCTCTAAGCTTTATGTTTTTTTTCAGGACAGAAAGAAAGACAAGAAAGGTTAGGTTCTATTAGTTTTTCTTATCAGTTTTCTTTGAAGAACTCAAATCCCTAATGACATTTTAAAGGAAGTAGTCTAACGAAATTCCTTATAGGCTTTTTGCTTCACAGGCGTAAATAAAATCGATCACCCACACATACATAATATTTCGATTAGCATCCCTCAATTTGGCGCCCTTTGGCTGCGACGCAATTAATTAGGCCTATAGGAAGGGGGCAGTGTCATTGCGATAGAGTTATACAGGGGGTGGTCTTTTTCCTGTTTCAAGGAAGGCACTTCTATCAAAGAACGCATTTTATCCTCCGATAAGTTTAAGTTCCTCTGATAACAAGTTTTTTGTTGGTATTCTCCTCAAATAAAGAATACAGAAGCCGTTGCGTGTGAAAATTTAGCTCCCTTAGAAGGTCTCCTGCTCAACAGATCCATAGACCCACCAGATGATTCCAGCGTAATTATTAAAAGCAAAAAAAAAAGTAGATTTTTTTTGCCCTTCTGCCGGTTGGCGCCCCCTTCGACTAGGCGCTCCATGCTGTCGCACACTTCGCACACCCCTTGGGCCGGCCCTGTCCCACTTGTACCTAGACGTTCTACAAGATTTCGAAAATAGGGGAGTTAATGTAGCACGGTTCTAGTCAGTTTGTCTGCTTCTACCAATCATCTGCTAGATCATCTAATAAACGTTATCTACTAGGTGGGAATTTCTGTCCACGGTTCTACACTGCCTGCCATATCTGTTCTAAAGTCGCCACTCGATTATGATTTACAACATATTAAAATATTGTAAGCATTGGGTTATGTTTCTTTTAAAATCATAGAAATAATCATACAGGCAGAATCATAGAATTCGAATAACTGATGTTTCTTTAAAAAAAAACGAAAGTGATACGAGGATCACTTTCAAAAAGGAACATATTATTTTCCTTAACATATTCAGAGTAGCCATTTAAAAGTTTAGATCAATGATACTAGTGAATTATAGTGCCCTGCTCCCCCCCCCCTTCTTTTTTTTTTCTCCCGAGAGCCCTTTGTTAGGAGTTTGGGCAAAAATATAGGATTTGCTGAAAATACAGGGTGCACTCAAGATGATTACCTTTTTCCGCCTTTAAATATTTTTTTTTTTTTTTTTTTTTTTTGTAAGGGAGATTGAATTTTTTAGTGTGTTATAGTATAAGATGGGTATTTTAGATAAATTGATTTCTTTTTGATGAGGTGAAATTTTTAAAAAGATTAATTATAAAAATTAATTTAAAATATTAATTATAAAATTAATTTAAATATTAATTATAAATATTAATTAAGAAATAATGCTAATGACTTAAGAATTTTCACGAGATTTTTTTCTGAACTAATGAAAGATGTTAGATTTAGTAGGAGTTATTGAGTACTCATTGAAATTTTTTATCTAAAATTATTAATTATAAATATTAATTAAGAAATAATTATGAGACTAACGAATTTTCACGTGATTTTTTTTCTGACCTTGTGAAGAGTGTTAGATTTAGCGGGAGTTATTGAGTACTCTTTGAAAAATATTATCTAAAAATATTAATTATAAATATCAATTAAAAAATAATTAATTATGATAGTGACTTAAGAAAGTTTACGGGATTTTTTTTTCTGCGGGAATATTTTCAGAATTGTTTGAATGTGTTTCGGAAAAATTAATTAAACACTTTCCAACACAAATTGAGTCCTTTAAAGACTCCTTAATATTTGTTTTTTCATTTCAAAACAGAGCCCTTCACAAAACTTTTCACCTTAAAGCAGGACACTTCACAATATTTTTCGTCTTAAAAATAGACCTTTCACAAAAATTTTCCCTCTCCGAACTGAACCGTTCACAAATTTAATCATTTGAAATTAAAATCTGACTGTCACTTTTGAACTAGATGGTAAACTCAACTAAAATATCACATTATATTTTATTAATTAGTTAACTAACTTTTTTCTTATAACATTCCAACAGTGTTTAATTCATTCAAACAATTCCGAAAATATTCCCGCAGAAAAAAAATCTCGTAAAAATTCTTAAATTAATATTTACAATTAATATTTTTAGATACAATTTTTCAATTTAAGTTCTCAATATCTCCCAGAAAAGTATCTCGTGAAAATTCTTAAATCCCATCATTATTATTTAATTAATATTCATAATTAATATTTTCATTAATTTTATAATTAATCTTTTTAAAAATTCCACCATATTAAAAAAATTCAATTTCCTAAAATGATAGTGAGTTAAAAATTTTCACGAGATTTTTTTTTCTGAACTGGTGAAAGGTGTTAGATTTAGTGGGAGTTTTTTAATATTCTTTGAAAAATGGTTATTTAAAAAAAGATAAAGTGGTGCTATGCATTTTACATGCATATATCATCTTAAAAATATATAAAGACGAAACTGAATACAACGATCATTTAAAATTTGCGGATAATAGAGCGAGAAGCCTAGAATCTCGAGAAAAACATATCTTATGCATTGCAGCTGGTTACCACTTTATAACAAATTAGGAAAATGAAATCAATAAAATTATATGAATAACTAAGCAAACAAATATGGGTAATAATTAAGCACACAACACAGCTAACAGTAATATATCTATACAGTAAGCAATGCTAAAGCATGCGTATGTTCTGCCTACATTCCGTTTAGTTGTATTACAGCGCCTAGAATACATAGTGTGGAAACCGGCTATCCCAGTAATGCCAGTAATACTTCTAGGCACTATAGTAATGCTTTAAAAAGTGCTAAAAAGTTGTAGCCCATAAATCTGCAACGGTGCTCCTACTGTTCTTGTATCGAGTATTCCAATCACATACAAAACAATGCGTATCACGTTTTCTAGCCATGCTTTCATAATTTTATAAAAGCTTATAAAAATCGCAATAAGTCAGAGGAGAAAATATATAATTTAAGTATTTAAAATACTTACCACCAGCAGAAACATTTTAATACAATGTTTACGTTAAGAAGATGGCGCTGCGATCCCATCATAATCTTTTCAGCAACGTTGTACATTTATTGGATTCAATTTTTTAGTAATATTTTGTAGCAGATTTCCCAAGGGGGCTCTCAATAGAAAAATTGTGTACGAGATTACGGAATCGCAATGATTACAGCTGATTACTGTGATGACATGTAATTATACCTGATTACACATAGATTACAGGTTGATTACACTCAGAAATACCTAATTACAGTTGATTACACTTCGATTATAGGTGATTACACTGCTACAAGTTGTGATTTAACAGTTTTATTACTCGATTTTACTGCATTCCAAAAGCTGTTAAACTTCTAGAGACAACTGTAGGAGGTTGTCAAACTGATTTAATAACAAACAAGGAAAAAAATAAAACAACCGTACAAAATACTCAAAAAACAATAGAAAAATTTTCAAACATACACATACATGTATGAATAAGTGATTCATTTACCATTTTACAAAACGTTGAAAACTTGTACTTTTTCTTCTTTTATTAAGCATGCATTAAATATGAAATTGGATCAGTTCGAATCCGAGTTTGGGCGCGAAACGGATTAGGTCTATAAATGTTATGCCAGTTTTCAGGCTCGGTAGGGTTCAAGATAAAATATTTTAATTTATTTTTTCACAAATTGAAAAGAGCGGAAAGAAAAAAACTTGCTATTTGAGAAACAAGAGCATACTCTAAGTTTCTTAAAGTGTTTTAAATTCATTTAAAAAAATGTTTGAAATAGAATTGAGTTGTTATTGATAGAACAAAAGTACAAATATTCTACCTGATTTTGAAGCCTGTGCATGGTCAGTGTTAATAACATAAAAAAAACCCCTGACGGCTCGGCCTACAGGCACAGGTAGATTTCGAAGGCGCAGACCGTGGGGCGCCTGTTTGTCGGGAATTGCGAAAGAAATGACCTTTTGGCGGTGATGCGGCAGTTGGAACCGCCTACTTCGAAACCTAACTTGTTTGCAGGCGGAACCAGCAGGGATTTTTTTTATTTTTATTTATTTATTTATTTATTTATTTATTTTTGCTATAAGAGTTGGTCCTATAAAAAAACTTGTCATTATAAAAGTTTTAGATCATATTAAGAGGATTTATAATAAATTTAAGCAGATTTGAAATCTTAGGATTTGACGAAGTTATGAATTTTTTTCTTCTACCCCCCCCCCCCCCCCCCCTCCTCCACATGCCCTTAAGGCAATTTTTTATTATTTCAAAAATCTGTCATACATAAATTTTCGGCCCTTCTCCTAAAAATAATAATAACTTCAAACGGATTCGATACGTATCATAGTTAAAAAATTATGGAGCTTTTTCTGTTTTCACAAAAAGCCCCCCATCCCCCTCCCCCCCGCTGGTTCGATTTTGCCCATTAACAAACTTAACCGAGATTTTACGCCCCTTAATTTTATGTATCAGTTTCGAAAAAATGCGGGAGTTGGAACCGCCTACTTCGAAAAATAACTTGTTTGCAGAAGGAGCCGGCAAGGATTTTTTTTTTTTTTTTTTCTGTAACGGTTGGTCCTATAAAAAACTTGCCAATATAAAAGTTTTAGATAATAATTAAGAGGATTAATAATAAATTTACGCGGGTTTAATATCTTGTGAATTGACGAAACTATGATTTTTTTCTTCTAAACCCCCCTTCCCCCCCTTGGGGCCATTTTTAATTATATCAAAAATCTATCATACATAAATTTTCGGCCCTTTTCCTAGAAGTGAATCCGTTTAAAGTTATTATTATAATAACTTTAAACGGATTCGATATGTATAATAATTAAAAGATTATGGGTTTTTTTCTGTTTTCACAAAACGCCCCCCCCCCCCCCCTTGGTTCGATTTTGCACATTAACGAGCTTGACCGAGATTTTATGCCCCTTGATTTTATGTATCAGTTTGGAAAAGATTTATGCAGAATATTTCCAGTTATCGTGTCCATAAAAAAGTGACATAGATAGATAGATAGATATAAACTTTTGAACTGGAGGTGGTTTTGGGTTCTGGTAGTCATGGTTGTCGTAGATCTGCCAAAAATTTTCAAAATTTCCAACTGAGAATGTAATAGGTAGTATTTCTTACGAAATCTACCTAAAACAGTGGGATATCCTTTGTTTATCGTCCCTTCTGTTTGAAGCCATTTTCTAAAACTACTGGGAAACAGAATTCACGTCTTTTTGCCATAATTGTACAATTATATTAAAAATAATAATATAAGAATGTTGATTTCTACCAGTGGTTGGGAGTAAATAATAAATTTCTTATTTTAAACAAATTTTCAGGGACATGAAAAATTACGAAACGTAAAAAAGTATTTAGGATTAATATTTATTTCTATGTAACGAGATATATTTAAATAAAAAAAATAAATCTTTAAACAATTTTAAAATGTTAGTAATGATTTTCTGCTGCTTATTCTCGGGCTCGGGTTTTTAGAGTCGTTGGGTTTGGGTTCCAAAAAAAGGCATCGAATGTATGAATGCATAAATCTCTAGCATGAATGTAATTGTTAGGTGTGCTAAAAGTATTTACGAAACTTAAGAACCCCCATGCAAAAATTCGCTTTCGTAGAGAAATAGTATGCAAATGAATTTGAACTCTTTTTAAATGATCAAGTGGAAATTTGATTTTTAAAGTTAATTTTTTAAAAACGTGGATTTTGGCCATTGCGATATTTGAAAGTGAAGAGGGGGGGGGGGAACTAAGTTAACACTAGGCTTCTCCTTGTAACTGAAATATCTCGATACCAGAAGCAGAGAGCAAATTCTAATATAGCATAGGCGTAGCCTCGGGAGGGGGGGGGGGCGTGCCCTTCCATCTTTCTGAACATCAATTTCAAAAATATATTGATACAGTCTATTAAGACCTGTCTTGTATTGACCCAAAATGGAAATGAAATAACTACTTTACTTTTTATTTTATATTTCTTCTTTTTTTTTTTTTTACTTAATCAGATGTTAGATCAGTATAGATAAACTCCTTTTCTTTGAAGTAATGAATTTGGTAGCAAAAATTGTGTTGTGCAGTACAAACCCTGATATTAACATTCATTAAACAAAAGTTTGAACTATCACTTTATTATAGCTGCGGACAATTTCAATGTGTCAGCTGTTTTTTTCCGATGGTCTGCGGTTAATATCTACATGTACTTTTTCTTTTCTTCTCATTCCGTCTGTAGATTTTAGAAAATGTAGTTGTGTTTATCAAGCGGGAGTTCTGTTTCCCCCGCAATGTATATTTCATTTCATTTGTTGTAACTTTAATTATAATTTAATCAAGTCATAAATATCCTGCTTTTCCAAGCTGTGTCGTTGGAGTTATTTATCAATGGAATGCAACCACACATCACTAAGATTATAAAAAATAATTAATATTTCCTTCATTTAGTTATTAAATATGTTCCTCTCTCTTGCTTATTATTTTTTTTTATTGACAGCACTTAATCTTCTACTATACCTCAGCATTTTTAAGATGCAATGGTTGTGATTTTTTTTTTTCAAAATAAAAGCCTTCTTGAATGAACTGTTTTAAAGTTAATATTTAATAATATTTAATTGCTTCGGAAAGATAAAAACGCTAAAAATCACACAAAAATTTCGCGAAAAATTAAAAAAAGGCAGAGGACAAATTTTACTATATTGTGTTAAAAGATTGAAACTTGTGTCCTAACACAAATGTTAAGAAATTGTCGTAAAACGCGAAAAAACGCTAAAAATCACATAAACATTTCTCCAAAAATTTAAAAATTTCTGTACGACGAAAATGTTTAAGAAAAATAAACTTTTAGGTCTAGGGGGTGATGCAACTGAATTCCTTTTACCCAATGTGAAAAATTCCTGCAACGCCGTTTTTAACCAAGATACCATTGTATATGTATATGGGAATGTGTGTGTGCGCGCATGTATGTGTTTAATAAACATTTGTGCCCCCCCCCCCCAAAAAAAAAAAAAAAAAAAAAAAAAAAAAATTCAGTCACGCTACGCTACGGCTTTTAGAGAGCAAATTAGAGCTAATTGAGAGCTAAATTTTGGCATATTTGAAACTTCGATAATCGAATGTGAGGGAGGGCTGGACCCCCACAGCTAATTGAGAGCTAAATTTTGGCATATTTGAAATTTCGATATTCGGAAGTCGGGGGGGATAGCGTTAACTTAGTCCCTCCACCATTCTAATTGGAATATCACGGTACCATCAGAGCAAATTCTAATATTAGAAAGCAAATTAGAGCTAATTGAGAGCTATAATTTGGCTTATTTGAAATTTCGACAGTCGAAAGTGGGGTGGGGGGGGGGGGGCTTCTTGTAACTGAAACATCTCGATATCATAACAAGAGCAAATTCTAATGTTAGAGAGCTAAATTTTAGCATATTTGAAACTTCGATAATCGAATGTGAGGGAGGGCTGGACCCCCACAGCTAATTGAGAGCTAAATTTTGGCATATTTGAAATTTCGATATTCGGAAGTCGGGGGGGGGGGGGGGATAGCGTTAACTTAGTCCCTCCACCATTCTAATTGGAATATCGCGGTACCATCAGAGCAAATTCTAATATTAGAAAGCAAATTAGAGCTACTTGAGAGCTATAATTTGGCATATTTGAAATTTCGACAGTCGAAAGTGGGGTGGGGGGGGGGGGGCTTCTTGTAACTGAAACATCTCGATATCATAACAAGAGCAAATTCTAATATTAGAGAGCTAATTGAGAGCTAAATTTTAGCATAT
Source organism: Maratus michaelseni (assembly GCA_963931845.1). Lineage (NCBI taxonomy): Eukaryota > Metazoa > Arthropoda > Arachnida > Araneae > Salticidae > Maratus > Maratus michaelseni. The sequence continues at coordinate 157,630,161 of OZ007589.1, read as the reverse complement.
TTGAAACTTCGATATTCGAATGTGGGTGGGGGGCTGCCCCCCTTCTTGTAATTGAAATATCTCGATACTGAATTCAAAGCAAATTAGAGCTAATTAAAAGCTAAATTTTGGCATATTTGAAATTTTGATTTTCGGAGGGGTGGGGGTAGCGTTAACTTAGCCCCCCCCCCTACCACCATTCTAATTGGAATATCGCGGCACCATAACCAGAGCAAATTCTAATATTAGAGAGCAAATTAGAGCTAATTGAGAGCTAAATTTTGGCATACTTGAAATTTTGATATTCGGAAGTGGGAGGGGGCTAGCGTTAACTTAGCACCCTCCCCCTCCCCCGCCCACCATTCTAATTGGAATATCGCAGTACCATATCCAGAGTAAATTCTAATATTAGAGAGCTAATTAGAGCTAATTGCGAGCTACATTTTGGCATATTTGAAACTTCGATATTTGAATGTGGGGGGGGGATTCCCCCCCCCTTCTTGTAATTGAAATACCTCGATACCGAATGCAGAGCAAATTCTAACAGTAGAGAGCAAACAAATAGAGCTAATTGAGAGCAAAATTTTGGCATATTTGAAATTTCGATATTCGGAAGAGTGGGGGCTAGCGTTAACTTAGCCCCCCACCCAGGGCCGTAACCAGCAAAAAATGTCAGGGGGGGGGGGGGGATCGGAAAATTTTTTTGTGAGCTAAGATCTTTTAACAATCTATATCTCTCGCAAGCTAAATGCAGTAAAACTTGCGAAAAAGAACTGTCTATAAAGGAATCGTTTATAACGTAAGCTGTCTATAGCATAATTTTTTATAATAAAATTCTTAAACGAAAAAAAAAATGTGATTCCGAGTAAATTAATACCAAACAAATTAGTAGCGGTATAACTGCTAATACTAAAACTTATCTAAAACAAAAACGTTACCCATTCCTTGGGAGTTTGTCTTAGCAGATTTTTACTGTGTATAATGTAAAACATAAATTACATCCGACACCTCATAGAAAAAATAATTTAATTGAAATTGTAATAAAGAAAAAGTTATGCATTTCACACTGGTTAGCGTGAATTTTCCAATTTTCAAAGCTATTACTATTTTGACATTACTGAGCCTATTTTGGAAAATGTAGTATGTAAGAATATTTCTGATTACATTTACGATTGATATAATAAGTAAAAAAGTATTAATTGGTGTTAAAACAAGTTTTAAACAATTGATTACTTAACAAAAGTAGAATGAAGAAAAAAAATGCATTGAACGCTGATGTAGGTTGTACTTTATAATTTATTATATCATAGTGCTTCCTTTTGAACTCAGTTAATTCAATCCATTCAGAAATAATTTATATTAATAAAAAAAAAAGATGTTTGTGTGTCCGTGATGGCTACAGTAAAATCTATTACACGTAGAGGTCTGAAAACTTGGATGAGGATCGTCCAAAGCAGGTCCTAATGCACCTGCGGCTAAGATTTCTCATTTTTTGTTGATTAATTGATATATATTAACTAATAACTTTGATAAACATCGTAAAATGGCTCAAAAAGTCACAATGAGGTGGCCGAAATCCCGTTGCACAGTTTTCAAAGCAGGGAAGTAAACGATTAACCGTACTTTTTTTCAGTCTTTCGCTGCTCTTGTCAAATGGAGATACGAAAAAGCAAAAAATATACGCCATATCATCGTACTTTTATCTATATAACGGTGCAATACGTTTAAAGCATATTAATATTAACCCTTTAAATCAAATTCTTTTTTTTTCAAATTCGCCGTTTTTCGCGTCTCTCATCTTTCACTTTCCGCATCCACTCGACCGTTCGAAATAAGAGAAAAAAACCCGCTTAAAGCAGGTACCTTCTTCTCTACGACACGATAATCCGTTTTAAAAACTAATGAATATCAACCCTTTCAAAAAAATTATTTTTTGGACGATGCGTTTCGGGTGCTTTTGCATTTTTCTGCAATGTTTAAACATCTGTTTCCGCACTTCGGATCAAAATATGAATATGAATATATATGAATATATATATATTTATTTTTCTTTCGAACGGTGTAATCCGTATGAAAAATATTAATATTAACCTTTTCAAAAACAAATATTTTCCGAAAAGTCACATCTGCGGCTTTAGTTTTTCTGCATATTTTAAAAATTTGCATCGATTTCGAAACACAAAATACAAAAAAAAAAAAAAAAACTTACCCGTTTTTTAAGTATACGTTTACTTATAAACGACATATTTAGTTAAGAGAAATACCAATATTAATCCTTTCAAAAAATATTTTTTCTCGAACTCACTTACGGCTCCCATTGCGCATACTCATCTTATTTAAACTTCTGCCGTAAACTGATTTTTGCACTAATACTCTAAAATTTTAATATCTTAAACTAACCTTTTAACTGTTGTTTCTATAAAATTTTGATTTAGAAATAATGAGATTTAGTGGTAAAATAATCAATTTGAAAATGCAAACTTTTTTTGGTTTCAAACTTTTAACTCTATAATATAGTACATTTTCTGCTCAGCGGTTTTTGAAATTTTTACAATTTTCAATGCCATTTTTAGCAATATTTTGCGTTCCGTGGCAATTTTTTTACATTCGTAAGAAGAATTCGGTCTAAAACATTTAGCCTAATTTGCACATTTGTTTTCCTCTATTTTCAATGCGAGTTTTAGCGTTTTTTCGCGTTTCGCGCCGATTTTTTAACATTCGTGAGAGATTTTCGGCTACAGTGTTTTAGCTCACTGTACTAAATTTTGTCCTCTGCTATTTTTAATTTTTTTGCAATTTTTTCCGTTTTTATTTTTTTTATCTGAATATATGGTAATTTTTCGTCACTAGTAAATGAAACCCGATTGTAATCAATTTTTTGACGTAATATAGTAAATTATGTCCCCTTTCCAATAAAGTTTATTCTGAATCCGTACAGCAATGTTTTAATTTTTCGCAATTTTTGGAGTTTTAACACATTTTGCGGCGTTTTTGTGACATTAAAAAAATATATATCTCTTGTTTTAAATTTTTCTCAATGTAGTAAATTTTGTCCTTTGCGATTTTTGATGCGACTTTTGGATTTGCTGCGATTTCCCCCCAGTTTTACCTTTTAGCCCAATATAGTAAATTTTGTTCTTTTTTCAGTAACATTTATTCAGAATTCGTGCAGCGATTTTAAATATTTCATGATTTTAAGATTTTTTTCGCGTTTTGTGTTATTTTTAGATGGGCCCGGGTAACGCCGGGTGGGTCTTTATAAATATATATTTTAATTACATATTTTAAAAATATGCCTGGATTTCATTATTTTTTTATTATTATTATAAATCTAATATCCATATTTCTCAATACTTTTATCAGAGAAAGACGTAGATTTCAGTTAGCAAATAACAAATACTTAAAGAAAAAAAAAAGAATATGTTTGAGAATGCTTTATATGTGTTCGCTTTACATGTGTTTCATGAAATTCGATGGTCCAACCTGATTTAGAAAAATGAGCACCTTTCATAATTGTCTATAATGCGAGCACCGCCCTTTTTCGAAATAACCCTTTCATTCATTTTCCATTAAGGTGGTTTCTCAAATGATCTGCTGAACAACTGGAAATTTTCTGACACAATTTCATTGACTCCATTTTTAAATGCAAAGGCATAAAATTGAGAGACCTGACTATGGAAGCAATTTGGAATTGAAATGAGTTTTCCATTTTTTTAAAATCAATAAATTACTTATCGAATTATAAGCGATTTTTGTCACGTTATGACACGCTTTTCTCCTTTCTGTCGCTGAAGCATTGGCAATTTGGTTCAAAATACTGACTTTGACAGTATTTTCTGAAAGATCTTCTGTCTTTTTTACTAAAAAATGGAAAACGTGTTTCGATTACAAACTTTCTGAATGACAACACCTGGCTATTTCATGCGTTTCTAAACAAAAAGGAATTAAAAAATGTGTCTGAAAGCAGACCCATTGGATTTAAGAACAGAATTAAATGTTGGCGACTATTATTCGCGTTCTCTTCATTTGTAAGAGTCTCAACAAATATTTTTCTCTTACTCAACAGCACGAATTTTCTTGACATATTCAAGAAATAACTTTCTTTCCGAAGTCAGGTTTCCTACTCACAAATTCAGGTTCTCACATTAATGCGCCTAAGAATCGAATAGCGTTCTTCGTTTTCCTATAAATTCCGTACATCTTCAGTTACAGCTAATTTCTCATAGACTGTTTACTGTTATAGTAAAACGTAAAGCACTATTCGATTCCTTACAGCCTGATTACCGACAAATTTTATACTTTTATAAATAAATATTTTTCGCGAATATGTCAGAAAGTGGCTGGTTTAGATTTCAAAACAGCTTTACAAAATGTAAAACGCAGTTCAATTCTTTGAGCCTGCGAATAACCATAACTGTAAATTTGATACCTTTATTAATAACGCAAATTTGTCAGAAAATGACTGATTTAAATTTGAAAACAAATTTAAATACAATATCGATTGTTTAAATGAAGAGATTTTGTCAGAAGCCTTGTAATAAACTTTACCCCAATCATACTTTTTCGCTTAATGTTTAAACGTTATAAGACATTAAAAAAAAAAAATGTTTTTCTAAGTTTAGAATAGAAAAAAAAAAAAGAAAAAGATAACAGCTCAAATATCAAACAGGAACACGCGCATTCTCCGATTTCTTAAAATCACTTTGCCGATGCCAACCCGACACCCAAGACTTGAAACAAATAGCGTTCAATCATTTTTTTTTTTTTAATTCCATTTGTATAAAAATTGACAATCTTACTTCTTCGTAATTTCTTTCTACAAACATTCTCGTTTACGAGCGATATTTCACTGTTAACTTTGCTATCTATTAAACACATGTTTTCAGTTTTCAAGATGCAAACCAGTGGGTAGCGCTTCACGAATTAATGATCAGCATGACAAACACATGTCTATTGCCGTTCACCCTGCTGAGATCATCGCTTTTAAAACGTCACTAACAAGATTTAAAAAATTAGTCATGTACCAAAACATGTGGTAAGTAACTGGTATAATTGGGGTGATCTGGACTCTATTTTCAGGAGAAGGAAATGTTCCTATTTAACTTGCATTTCGACAGTTATACCACAAGAAAATATAACAAAACTAATATGCTTTTGAATAGAAATTTTTTTCGATTTAAGACAGTTGAAAGATCTAAATATTTTTCTTTCAAATATATATATATATATATATATATACTAGGGGGCCTACCCCCTGCGAGCTACGCTCGCCAACCCCCGCTCAGACTTCGAGGTCTCTAAAAACATGACAGCGTGCTTTATTTTAAAAATATTGGTAAATCTGTATTTGGGTTGCCATGCTTTTAAAAATTTAATTGGGCATTTTTTGATTATCATGGCCTCATACACAGCTGTTGCGACAACTGACGACTGTTTTCGCGATTGATAAGTAAAATCAATTACAACTTGAAAACCAGCTTGTATAAAATGGTTAGGTTTAAATTGTGGCTACCTCTCGGACTTTTATAACAACGATCTGTATTCTATTCTTCCTTTGCGTTTAAGGATGAGAAAAATTCCATCTGCTTGTGAATAACATTAAGAGCCACGGTATTGAAAAGTACTATGTTATAGACATTTTCAGTAACAGGTTTTAATTTTCTCTCTATTTTAGTGCACCATCATGCATATTTTCATGTTATTTTAAATATGTAAATTATTTATTTTAATTAATATGTATATACGAATTTTCTAATAATTATTTATCATACAAAATTAATTAAATATTTTGTGCATGCATGCCTGCATTTATTCGGCATCAATTGATGAGATATTTAAACAAATTTGCTATCCGCGATAATTTTACACCTTGTTATGTCACTTGAATATTGTCCATAAGAAAATCGGGTACTTTTCCAGTATAGAATTCTTTGCTTTTAGGTTTGGCGTAATTCGAGCTTCGAAAAGGGATAGATTCGTTAATATGCATAGATTTGTTGCCAAAAGTTATGAAAACAAACCCAATGAACTTTTGCTGCTTTTCTATTATAGGTGTTTTGACGCTTTTTTAAAAAGCTTGGCGGAAAAAAATGAAGCAGGATATTTTATTCTCCTTCCGTTCAGTTGGGCAATTAATATTTTATATATAAGTTCTAAATATCCGAATTAGTGATTTTATAAATTCGTTTAATTAAATTTTACAAAAAAATAACAAAATGATATCAATAAATAATAATTACTATTAATTCCTTTTCCCCCCCCTTTCTTTTGCGTTTACATAAATGACGTCATTTGGACGAATTTATTCAAAATATTTTCAGTTTATAAATTAAATTAAATTCTGACAGACGATTGAATCCTGACGATAGAAATGTGATTTTTTTTTTTTCAAATTTTCCCGAAAAACATAATTTAATTACAATCTTGTCTTCATTATCGATTGAAATAAAATATAAATTCAATTTCAATTTGAAAATGACAAAAAAAAAAAGAAATCAATAATCCCTATCGGGATCCTTTTCAATTTTTTTCCCTTTTTTGTCACAAAAAAACTGAGTAATTAGTTGCCATCATTACAGAAATGTCATTAAAATTAGAAAAAAATTAATATCTCGAAAACTAATTCCAATTTCAAAATTCTATTACCAGTTTTGACATCCGCGGATTTTTATGAACAATTGGTATTAATTTCACCATCAAGCGTTTAATATTTTATTAAAAATAGCCCTAGAACATAATCAGTCGTTTAATCAGTCGTTTCATAAAATCGTTTCATAAATTCGTTTCATAAAATCGTTTCACAAATTCGTTTCATTAGGATTTTATATATATAGGGTAGATATATATTTGCAGATGTAGTTAAAATATACAAGATAGTTAAAAAAAATAAAATAAAAATTGTGAAATGGTTACGGGAGGGGCTATAAGGGAAACTAGGGGGCTCAGCCCACCCTGCCCCCCATCTGATTACGGGTATGCCCCCACCATTCTAATTGGAATATCGCGGTACCATAACCAGAGCAAATTCTAATATTAGAGAGCAAATTAGAGCTAATTGAGAGATAATACCTGGTCAAGGGCGGCGCAAGAGGGGTCCGGGTGGACATATGCCCCACCACCGGGCATACATGGCCCCCCCGTCGGGGACAAAATTTAATTGTCGTCGGGGAAAATACTTTGACTTTTGGATTTCAACCCGAGTCGGGTCGGGTCGGGTTACACGATCAGGGCTCTAGTTGGGTGTAACCAGGGGTCGGAAGTAGCGTGCTACAAGTTGCGAAACTTCAGTAGTCGTTATTTTTTCTATTAGTTTGTGTGGTAGCGCGATACAATTAAAAAAAATATCCCAGACGGCTCGGCCTACAGGCACAGGTAGATTTCGAAGACGCAGACCATGGGGCGCCTGTTTGTTGGGAATTGCGGAAGAAATGACCTTTTTGCCATGATGCGGCAGTTGGAACCGCCTACTTCGTAACCTAACTTGTTTGCAGGCGGAGCCGGCAGGGATTTTTTTTTTTGTATTTTTATTTTTTGCTCTAAGAGTTGGTCCTATAAAAAACTTGTCAATATAAAAGTTTTAGATAGTATTAAGAGGATTTAAAATAAATTTAAGCGGATTTGATATCTTGTGAATATACGAAGGTATGAATTTTTTTCTTCTAAAACACCTCCTTCCCCCCCCCCCCTTGGGGCTATTTTTAATGATATCAAAAATCTGTCATACATAAATTATCGGCCCTTCTCCTAGAAGTAATAATAACTTCAAACGGATTCGATACGTATAATAATTAAGAAATTATGGGTTTTTTCTAGTTTCATAAATAGCCTCCCCCCCCCTCCCCCCACCTGGTCAACCTGGTTCGATTTTTCCCTTAACGTACTTGGCCGAGATTTTATGCCCCTTGATTTTATGTGTCAGTTTCGAAGAGATGCGGGAGTTGCAACCACCTACTTCGAAAAATAACTTGTTTGCAGGCGGAGCCGTCAGGGATTTTTTTTGTTTTTAATTTTTTTTTCTATAAGTGTTGGTCTTATAAAAAACTTGTCAATATAAAAGTTTTAGATAATATTAAGAGGATTTATAATAAATCTAAGCGGATTTGATATCTTGTGAATTGACGAAGGTATGAATTTTTTTCTTCTAAAACACCCCCTTTGGGCCATTTTTAATTATATCAAAAATCTGTCATACATACATTTTCGGCCCTTCTCCTAGAAGTAATAATAACTTTAAACGGATTCGATACGTATCATAATTAAGAAATTATGGATTTTTTCTGTTTTTACAAAAAGCCCCCCCCCCCATCCCCCCCCCTTGGTTCGATTTTGCTCATTAACGAACTTGACCGAGATTTTATGCCCCTTGATTTTATGTATCAGTTTCGAAGAGATTTGTGCAGAATTATTGCAGTTATCGTGTCCATAAAAAAGTGACATAGATAGATAGATAGATAGATAAAGTTTTGAACTGGGGGTGGTTTTGGGTTCTGAAAGTCATGATTGGTGTAGATCTGCAAAAATTTTACAAAAATTCCAATTTTGGTGAAAATGTAATAGGTAGTATTTTTTACGAAATCTACCTAAAAATGGTATACGGCGCCGAAGGCAGCGGGGACCCGATTCAGAGGTTTGTTCGGTTCGAGGTTTATCATATTCGAGGTCGAGGGCGGTGCTATACGGGGATCCGGGATCCAAATTCAACTGTCGTCGGGGAAAATATTTTGACCTACTATAGTAGAATCCTGCATCGGGTTAGGGAACTGCCCATGACCCGACCCGACCCGAGTCGGGGCAGGTTAGTTGTTTAAAAAATTACCTGGGGCTAGCTTATAAAAAACTCAACTCGTGGGTCATGCATGTAAGTGCTGACTTATTTCTTTGTAAGCCGGGTTGACTACAATTGTTTCAGTTTCGGGTTGAGTTTGATTCTTGCGTGTCTGGCTTGGGTTAACCTGTTTTTTCAAAAAAACTGTCCAGAATATTGTTTCAGATTAGAATCCTGTATCGGGTCGGGTAAACCGATTGTACCTGAACCCGACCAGACCCGCGATTCGGGTTGGAGCTAATTTTAGGTAGATTTCGTAAGAAATACTACCTATTATATTCTCCCCTAAGTTGGAATTTTTGAAAAATTTTTGCAGATCTACGCCGATCATGACTCTCAGAACAGGTTCGGACTGGCCCGCCGGCCCATCGGCCCGAGGGCCGGTGCGCCCTCAGCCAGGGAAAATTTTGCGCCCCTAAGCCACTGCAATGTTTTCCCCTGGCTATAAGCATACATTCTGATTATTGTACTAAATTTGGATAATTTTCTTACGAATAATCATCAATTAAGACAAATGTCAAAAGAGAGAGATTTTTATTATCATGAAGAAATTGAAGATACATCGAAGGAATTTCCTGAATAGGAAACCAAAGCAGACGTGTTTGCATACTATTGAGGAATCTTCTTGCGTACTATTTAAGATCTTGTTCATAGGGAAAGTTTTAAAAGCCCTGACGCGCTGTGGATACTACGCCCAGGTATTACTCCCGCGCCTGCGAGAAAATTTTTCATTGGTTCTTAAAATAATATGTTTTAGGTCTTACATTTAGGCTAAATATTTTGGAAATTTTCCGTCCCTTAGCTATTAGGCGGTCAACCCAGGGCGGTCACCCACAGTGTTGAATTCAGACACTTTTGTCCGGAAGAGATTTCTGTAGCTCCAAGGGGGGGGGGGGAAATTCCACTTTTTGCCCATTGAAAGCATAAAATCTCAAATTTCCGGGGGGGGGGACATTTCCAGGCTCAGAGGGATGATGTCCCCCCCGGGCCACCGCCTGAATTCAACATTGGTCACCGAACTTGCGCCCCTTTAAAGCCGCCCCTGAATGTCCCTATAATCGAAAGTATGCTTTTCGAAAAACAGTTTGATAAAAGAAAGAGATAAATATTAGAAAACCAAAACGTTTTGTGTGGATTTTGTTGTTGACTGGAAAACATACTCTTTCTTTTCGAGGAATACAACCTCGATCACATTTCTGGATTGCAATTCTACAAGCTGCAGATTCCCGCGGCCAGCGTTTTTTTTTTTTTTAATTAAAAAAACCTATTATATTTTTCGGATAGTAATCTTAGATATATTTAATAACAGCATTTCTGTAATTAAATAACTAATAGAAAATTCTGGTATGTATTTTCAATAAAAAATTACTTTATTTCATCACAGAAAAATCGATCATTTAATAAAGCGATGATTACTAGTCAGAAACTATTGTAGGTTAAAAAAAAAAAAAAAAAACGCTGACTGCAAAATCCTGTAGCTTACAGGATTGCAATCCCCGGGGGATTTATTTCAATTATGGAAACTTAAATATTTCCCTTGATCTCTAATTGTGATAAAAAATTTGCAAATCATGGTAAGAGTGTTCTGAAAAAAGTAAATTTACTCAATTATTTCAGTGATTTAAGACTACTAATAGCTATTTCCGATCTATCTTTTCAGTAGAAACTTTTTTATAGTGCGATATCAATTCAGTATTTAACGGATGCATAAAGTAATTTTTAAAGCAGATAAACTACCTCTTCCCCCTCCTGTCTCTCCTTAGGTCAAATGCTTCAAGTCTAATATTATTTTCACAAGTAAGTGTTCTTTCCACATTTACATACAAACAGTAATACATCATACATTCATCATATAGTTCAACATTCAAATACTGCTATAATGTGTGGTACTTTTTCCAAAAATATATAAATAAATAAATAAATAAATGAAATAAAATAAAAATCAAGCATGAGTTTCAACTTCAGAATTTCTATTTCCATTTCCATACGAAAGTACATTTTTGTTTTAGATATAAATATTTTTTGAACGAAGTTTGCATATTAAATCTTTTTCTGTGTGTGTGTGATGAGGTAGACACCTGCAGAGATCCCATTTAAATATACTACTTCGCTAAAGAAAAAACAAATATTTAGCAATTTTAATCAGTAATTCTAGAAGCATAATTAATTTTTGCCTAAAAAAATCGACAAATTAGTTGAAATTTCTAATTAAAATAAGGTCAATTATTATCATATTTTATTGTTATTATTAGCGCAGTTTTTTTCCAGTAAACATGACTGTTGATCAAATGGCAACTCATATCTTTAGACCAAAGATCAGCCAAACGTTGACTCAGACGCAGTGTTAGCTGTTGGTCCAACTAATAGAAAAATCTTTGGCCAATGTCAATCGCCAAACTGCCAATCGCAAGACTGCCAAACTCAATCGTTGGCTAACGAAGCTAGAAAACAATGAACTAATGATATCCCAATAATTCTGTCTTGTTTGAGTAAAAAAAAAAATATATATATATATAAAAAAGGGAAGAGTCGTAACTCACAGAAAGATGACGGTAATATACATATATATATATATATCGTTAAGCTTGTAATAAAACCTGAAATTGCTAAAAAAGTAAAGCAATGTTATTTTTGTTGTTGTTAATGGACACGACTATGGATATACCAAGTTGGACTAATGTGTTAATTTACACTCCTGGACAAAAAAAAAATCAAGCTAGACTAAAGTGTTAATTTAAAGTCCTGGACAAAAAAAACAAGAACGAAAAATCATGCGTCAAGCATAGATTATGTAACACTTTCCAACGCTTCCAAAATAATTTTACGAATCATACTCTTTAATAAGCTAAAAGATAACATCTAAGTAATCCGAATACTTTTATTCAGCCCTGTATAGGATCTATAGATTTGTATATATACTACATAGGATGCTAAATTTTAGTTCAGTTAGGAAACACGTAGCACAGTTTAAAATTCTCCGTCTGGAGTTAAATAATACGGAAATGTGTTCCCGAACTTTTGTGCTTCCCTGTATAGGATCTACAGAATTTATACACACCACGTAATATACAAAAAGCGATTTAAAATTAAAATCGCATTCAGTAACTTAAAACGCACTTGCAGGAATTATTGTTAACATACAGTAGAGAATTCTTTTGTGTGTCCCTTTAAATGAACGATGACTGCTATACACACAATATTCTGTAGTAAGTCTCTTGTAATGAACCTTATATAAATTTCAATGCGTTTAAAATAGTGAAACATTATTTAAATAAACCGCAGACGATTTTTCTCCATAGACGTAATGTAACGGAATTCTTTTGACTGTCCCTGTAAAGTAAGTATAAGTGCTATGCACACCCTATTCCATATTAAGCTTCTTCTAATGCATCTTAGTGATATATATAAATTTCAATGCGTTTAAAATAGTGAAACATTATTTAAGTAAACCGCAAATGATTTTTCCCCATAGACCGCAATGTAACGGAATTCTTTTGAGTGTCCCTGTAAAAAAACTATAAGTGATACACACTTCCGTTGAAATAGGGAGCATGCTATAGATAACGATTATAACATATAAAAATTGCAGGGCAATCCGAGCATATTTACGGGAGTTAGAGCACGGCCAGACGGCCAGACGGCAGACGGCCAGACAAACCGAAGTCATAAACACTTTTCAACTAGGTTGGAACGTGTTAAAAAGCGACCCCCTCCTACTAATTCCTGTAAAAATATTTGTAAAAAAAAATTATAGGTATCAATCGATTGGAAATAATGTCTACTAATTAATGCTATGCATAAATAATGTTTCAGGAGTCGTCTACATATTAAATATTATACCAACTTTGAATTTAAAACCATAACACGCATTTTTTAACCCCATTTGAGTTCCTTGGATCGAGACAGCTGGCGGAAAGGTATAGTTTATAGTATTTATCTTAAATATTCATAGAATTAGAAGAGTTTAAAGTTTGAGGATGCTAATGTTAAATACATTTGACAAACTTATAAAAATCATCCGATTGAATTTTTATTAATTTTTTAATGAAATACACTTAATTGACCTAAACATATTCCAGGCTTTTACTGTATTCAAAGACATTTTTTTTAAAGTTATTAATAAATTCACATTAAAAAATTATAAATCATGAATTGCATTAATTTTTGTATAAAAAAATCACTAGTGTGTAAGTTTCCAACTCATTTGAATAATTAGTTTTCGAGATATAGAAAACCTTCTTCTGTTTTCAAAAGATCCACAAAAAATAAATCGTAATATATTACCTGAAACATTTTGCTGTATTTACTTTTATAGAAAGAAAGTTAATTATAAATTTAAAATCCTTATATATTATTTCTCCTGTCAACATCCCTTTTACTCAGAAAATATGAAACGCAGCACAACGAATGAGATACCATATGAAAGGTTTTAGAACCGGCTTCTGACATAGCCCACTTAACAATTCGTTAAAACATGTTTTTGATTAAAATTTGCTGAAATTAAAAAATTAAATCGGCATTGTTTTCATGAAAGAAATTAAAGGTTTTCCTGAAATTATTGTTGCCAAAAAAATAAAATTCCACATTATATGATGCTCATAGCAATTATTATAAAAAAACACCGCACGGGTTTATTTTATACTTATGATTAAAAAGCGAAATTGAAATTGAAATGTTTAGATTTATAAATCCTATGGTTTTCCCGAAGCGGATGACGTCATCCTCTAATGCAGTCAAAATACGATTGTTAATTTTTTTTTTTTCTCGCGTGCCTTTAGCAATCTTGGATCAGTTTTTAGTCTAACTTTGATGGAATAAATTAGATGATATTCTGGTTTGACTAACAACTAAATGTTGTTTGCAGATATTTTTATCCTTGCTTTTTCTTTAGAAGTTTAAACCTGCATCTAATAACTATTACAAATAGATAAAAAATAGTACTTCTCTATTATCCCGTCGACCACTTTTCACAACAAAAAACTATCGCCAAATAAACGGAAGAACGTTGCCATTGGAATATCAAAAAGTAAATAAAATATAAGAATTTAAGGACACAATTTTTATTTTAATTAATAAAATAACTACTAAATCAGTAAAACATAATGAAAAATACACGCAAATGTCGAATGTAATACCACTAGATGACGTAACAGACACGCATAATGATTCTGACATCAAGTAAATGGGGGTGCATTTTTGGCGTTTAATCTTACAGTTTGGCGGTAGTTTTTTGTTATGAAAAGCGGTCGACGGGTTAATAGAGAAGTACCTAAAAAATATTAGATTTCAGTGCGAAATATTCGCACGGGCCTTCTGGTTCCTGTATAATTTACTGGTGTCTAAATGAATGTTTTCATTACTTTTTTTTGTAGGATTTTAATTTTATTTTTCGAAATTTTTAGACAAACCCCTAACACATTTTCTTTTATAAGGCTATGGAGATTTAAGAGAAGTATATTCCCAAGTTACCTTGATCCAGGGAACTCAAAGAGAGTGTCAAAAGTAGGTTTTACCATTTGAAAAATCATTGTTCGTGCATTTTTTTTAATATGTAGACAATCCCCGAAACAAAATTTATGAATAGAATTTAATAGTAGATATTATTCCCAATAAATTGGTACCTATGTTTTTTTATATCTTATTTGCAGGATAATTAGTAAGGGTGATCACTTTTTTCCCATGACTTTGTAAGGCATCTTCTACTGACAAAAAAGTTAGAGTAGGAAAGCCGTAACCTATAGTCAATCTACTACAATCTGTTCAACTACTATTTTCAACTTTCTAGCGTTTTTGAACATTACATAACATGTTTTGGAAAATTGTGTAGCATTGTAAAGATTTGATGGAACATCAAACATACACGAGGAATATAGCGAAGTCGTCTTTCTAGACTCAATAATATTATTGGGTTGTCCGGAAAGTTCGTGCCGGTTGGGAAAATCAAATAGTACCGGAAAATTCTACCATTTAAGTATTAGACATTAAATTCGATTCAAATGTATAATAATTAACGGGTTGAATTTTCTGGTACGAATTGATTTTCCCAACCGGCACGAACTTTCCGGACAACCCAATTATATTAAACAATTTTCTTACTTAGTGCTATGCGAATGTGTTATCTCTTGTCAAGTAAAACACAGAAAAAATAAGTAAGATTGACATGAGTTATTTAACATTTTCGCGTCCTCTGAAAATCCAAGGTCTGCGCCCTTTCCCCTGGCCCAGTCCGACCCTGTCTCAGAACCCAAAACCACCCCCGCAGTTCAAAACTTTATCTATCTATCAATCTATCTATCTATGTCACTTTTTTATGGACACGATAACTGCAATAATTCTGCACAAATATTTTCCAAAATGATACATAAAATCAAGGGGCATAAAATCTCGGTCAAGTTCGTTAATGGGCAAAATCGAACCAAGGGGGAAGGGGAATGGGGGGCTTTTTGTGAAAACAGAAAAAAACCCATAATTTCTTAATTATGATACGTATCGAATCCGTTTAAAGTTATTATTACTTCTAGGAGAAGGGCCGAAAATGTATGTATGACAGATTTTTGATATCATTAAAAATGACCCCAAGGGGGGGGGGGAAGGGGTGTTTTAGAAGAAAAAAATTCATAACTCCGTCAATTCCCAAGATATCAAATCCGCTTAAATTTATTGTAAATCTACTTAAAATTATCTACAACTTTTATATTGACAAGTTTTTTTTATAGAACCAACTCTTAAGGCAAAAAAAAAAAAATTAAAACAAAAAAATCCCTGCTGGCCCCGCCTACAAGCAGACAGGAAAACAGAAAAAACCCATAATTTCTTAATTATGATACGTATCGAATCCGTTTAAAGTTATTATTACTTCTAGGAGAAGGGCCGAAAATGTATGCATGACAGATTTTTGATTTCATTAAAAATGCCCCCAAGGAGGGGGGGGGGGATAGGGGTTTCAGAAGAAAAAAATTCATAACTTCGTCAATTCCCAAGATATCAAATCCGCTTAAATTTATTATAAATCTTCTTAATATTATCTACAACTTTTATAGACAAGTTTTTATAAGACCACCTCTTACGGTAAAAAAAAAAAAAAAATACAATAAAATAAATAAATAAATAAATAAATAAATAAATCCCTGCCGGCTCCGCCTGCAAACATGTTAGGTTTCGAAGTGAGCGGTTCCAACTGCCGCATCATTTCATGAAGGTCATTTTTTCTGCAATTTCCAAAAAACAGGCGCCCCACGGTCTGCGTCTTCGAAATCTACCTGTGCCTGTAGGCCGAGCCGTCAGGGATTTTTTTTGTTGTGGTTGCTGTTGGATTCGGGTCGAGTTGACTGTAATTGTTTCGGGTTGAGTTTTGATACTTTTGCGTCGTGTTCGGGTTAGTCTGATTCTGCAATAAAACTCTAACTTTGTTGTTTCAAATGAAAAAATAAATATTTAAATAAGAAAGTCTTTTTACATGTTTATTTCTCTACATAAAAGGTAGAATTGATATTAGAAAAATGATTGTAGATTATTTTTTCATAATTGTATTAAACTATAGATTTTTTTTTTTTTCCTGGTCGGATTAAAGTAGAAGTATTTCGAATTTCGGGTAGACAAAAAAATTTGTCGTTAAAATTTAATTTCTGCATTGGAAAATATTTTGATTTCGGAGTAGAGTTGAGTCGGGTAACCAATTTTACGCCCACCACTCGACAATCGGGTGGTGATTAGTTTTTAAAAAATGACTCGAGGTTAGTGTTTTTAAAATAAACGACTTGTGGGTTAGGTTGGCGCTAAACCGACCCGAACGAGATAAAAAAATCCATTGAACAGTAGCCCGATCCAAACCCGACAAAATAAATTCTTCGTCTCGCAACCTGACCCGAGCCAGACAAAGAAGTACAACGAACCGTAGCCCAATCCGAACCCTAAAAATAAATTCCTTCGTCTCGCAACCCGACTCTAACCTGAAAATTGAAGCTAACCCGAAACCCGACCAAACTTGAAAATTTATGCTAACCCGAAACCCGACCCAAATATTCTGAATATATAAGTTCTGAAAATATAAGTTAGCCGAAACCCGACCCGAACCCAACAAAATTAATCCATCGGACTGTAACCCGATCACAATCCGACAAAATAAATTCCTTCATCTCGCAAACCTACACGAACCAGAAAATTGAAGTTAACCCGAAGGCCGAACCGAACCAAATAAATAAAGATCCATCGATACGTAATCTGATCGGAACCTGACAAAATAATTTTCTGTTTTTAGGTTTCGGGTTAAATTAAATTTTCAGGTTCGAATCGGTTTTGGGGTTAACTTAAATTTTCTGGTTCATCTCGGGTTGCGAGACGAAGGGATTTATTTTTTCGGGTTCGGATTGGGTTACGGTTCGATAGATTTTTTTGTCGAGTTCGGGTCGGGTTGCATGACGACGGAAATTATTTTGTCAGGTTCGGATCGGGATAAGGATCGATGGATTTTTTTGTCTGGTTCCGGTCGGGCTTCGGATTAACTTCAATTTTCTGGTTCTGATCGGGTTCCGTGATGACTAAAATTATTTTGTCGGGTTCGGATCGGATTACGTATCGATCGATTTGTATTTGTTTGGTTAGGGTCGGCTTTTGGGTTAATTTCAATTTTCAGGTTCGGGTCGGGTTGCGAGATGAAGGAATTTATTTTGTTCGGATTGGGTTACGGTCCGATGGATTAATTTTTTCGGGTTCGGTCGGGTTTCGGGCTTACTTAAATTTTCATATTTGGGTCGGGTTTCGGGTTAGCATAAATTTTCGGGTTCGGTCGGGTTTCGGGTTAACTTCAATTTTCAGGTTCGAGTCGGGTTACGAGACGAAGGAATTTATTTTTTTGGGTTCGGATTGGGCTACGGTTCGTTGTATTTCTTTGTCTGGTTCGGGTCGGGTTTCGGGTTAACTTAAATTTTCTGGTTTGGATCGGATTGTGACACGAAGGAACGTATTTTATCGGATTCGAATCGGGTTACGGTTCGATGGACTTTTTTTTTGTCAGGTTCGGGTCGGGTTTCGGGTTAACTTCAATTTTCTGATTCAGATCGGGTTGCGTGACGACGAAAATTATTTTGTCGAGTTCTGATCGGGTTACGTATGGATGGATTTTTATTTTTCTGGTTCGGATCGGCTTTCAGGTTAACTTCAATTTTCAAGTTCGGATCGGGTTGCGAGACAAAGAATTTATTTTGTCGGGTTCGGATCGGGTTACTGTTCAATGGATTTTATTGTCTGTTTTGGGTAAATTTCAGGGCGATGGTAATTTTTTGTCGGGATTGCGTCGGGTCTCGGGTTAAGTTAAATTTTCAGGTTCAGGTTGGATTTCGAGTTAACTTGAAATTTCAGCTTCGGATCGGGTTGCGTTGCGACGGATTTATTCTGTCGGGTTCGGATGGGGTTGCGATTCGATGGATTTTTTTTCTCGGGTTATAGTCGGATTTCGAGTTAACTTCAATTTTCAGGCTCTGGTCGGGTTGCATGACGACGGAAATTATTTTGTCATGTTCGGATCGGGTTACGGTTCGATGTAAATTTTTTCCTGTTTCGGGTCGGTTTTCGGATTAACTTCGATTTTTAGGTTCGGGTCAGGTTTCGGGTTAACTTCGATTTTTAGGTTTGGGTCGGGTTGCGACACGAAGGAATTTATTTTTTCGAGTTCAGATCGGGTTACGCTTCGATGGAATTATTATATCTTGTTCGGGTTGGGTTACTGGTTAACTTCGAATTTTTAGGTTTCGGGTCGGGTTGCGATATGAAGAAATTTATTTTGTCGGTTTCGGATCGGGTTACGGTTCGATGGATTTTTTTGTCGGGATCTGCTCGGGTTTCTGGTTAACTTCAGTTTTCTGGTTCGGGTCGGGTTGCGACTCGAAAGAATTTATTTTGTCCTTCAAGGATCGGGTTTGGGTTCGATAAAATTTTTCTGTCGGGTTCCGGCCAACTTCGAATCGAATTTCCAGGTTCGAGTTGTGTACAACACTATATATTGACAAAGAACTGGTCATTTTCTAAATAGGCATGGACATTTTTCAATAAACCTAACTCTATCTAGGCTCTTTGCAATAAGCCTAAAAATCATCAGGCTGATTGTGAAATAAATGACCATATTCCAATTAGCCAAACGTTGTCTAGGCTCTTTGCAATCGGCCTGAAAAATAACAGGCTGATTGGGAAAAGAGAGATGATTCTCCAAATTCCCCAATTAGCCTACGACATATATATATATATATATATATATACACGTACATCCATCCATCCATATTAAAGTCCTACATCGAGTCGGGTGACCCTATTTTACCTACTCAAACCGACCCGGGGCTAATTTTTTTCATTGTGAAGTGGGTTGACTTTAATTACACTTACGGTTGGGATTGTGGCTGACCAAATTTCTTAAAAAAAAGTTTAAAATATCTTTTCAAAGGAATAATTATTTATTTGAATAATAATGAATGTATGTATGCTTATTTTTATATTTAAAAACTAAAATTTAAACTAGAGATATAATTGTAGACTACTTTTTCATAATTATATTAAAATATGCATTATTTTTTTATCATTTCAGGCTGAGGTCGATGAAAATGCTTTTGTGGGGTTCGAGTCGGGTTCAATTATAATTTTCGTATATAATACGACCCGAGCAGGACTCTAATCCACACACACACACACACACACACACATATATATATATATATATATATATAACCAATTTGGCCTCCCCTATCGGGGAGACCATGCCCCCCCGTCGGTCAAATCTTGGCGCCGCCCTTTTCCTGGTATCTTTGAAATTTAAATTTTCGATAGTGGGGGGGGGGGGGGTGCAAGTTAACGTAACTGGATGAATCTCCTCTTCAACAATCAGAATGGATGATGCAGAAAAGAAAAATTCAGCGTGTGTTGCACTTACAATCTCTAACAAAGCAGAAACCACAAAAACAAGTAATAAAAAAGGAAACATGCCCAGTTAAACTGAGGGCATTGAGCTCACAGGCTATTCACACTAATTGTATGTTACACTCTTATTTCAAAGAATAATGCTCATCGAAAAATAAAGAAGTCGACAATATATTAAGGGAAATCATCCACCACCACCCCCCTTATAATTAACCAATGAACACCCAAAACTAATCACGGAAGTGTCTTATTACAATGAACTTGAAAAACCCATTTATCTAAATTAAGGGGAAGGATTAGCCCCCCATTACCCCCTTTATACTTAACCAATGAACGCCCAAAACTCATCATGAAAGCTCCCTACCAAAATAAACATACATACAAAATTTAAAGAAAATCGGATAAGTCTGCAAGGAAAACCCATTTATGTAAATAGAGGGGTGCATTAGCCCCCATTTTCCCCTTTATACTTAACCAATGAACCCCAAAAATAATCAGAAAAGCGCCTTATCACAATGAGCCTATATACAAAATTTGAAGAAAAACGGATAATTCTGCATGGAAAACCCATTTATCCAAATTAAGGGGGAGTTAGCCCCCCTTTTCCCCCTTTATACTTAACCAATGAACTCCCAAAACTAATCAGGGAAGCGCCTTATTAGAATGAACCTATAACCAAAATTTTAAGCAAAACGGATATTTCTATCACGAGTTATCGCGTTACGTACATACATACGTACATACATGCGTACATACATACATACAGAACAGGCGGGCACATTAACTCTCAGGCTTTGATAGCCTGTGAGCTAAAAAGGATCACAAATGACCTTGACACAAATATTTTATTTTATTTGATAGCCTAAGAGGGACTGATCAGATCAGCAAAACAAGTCTGTAGAGTATAGTGTCTCTCCTGGTTCCCTTTATTAAGGTCTTAGAAAATAAAAAGAAAAAAGAAAACTGCCCAGTTAAACTGAGGACATTCAGCTCACAGGCTATTCAGACTAATTGTATATTATGCTATTTTTTCAAAGAATAATGCCACTCGAAAAATAAAGAAATCGACAATAAGGGGTCGATATAAGGGGGGGGGGGTATAAGCACCCGTTCCCACCCTTTATGCTTAACCAATAAACCCTCAAAATCTAATCAGGCAAGTGCCTTACCACAATGAACTTATACACAAAATTTGAAAAAAATCGGATAATTTTGCTTGAAAAACCCATTTATCTAAATTAAGGTAGGTGAGCCCCCCCGTCCCCCCTTTTATACTTAACAAATGAAAACCCAAAACTAATCAGGCAAGCGCCTTACCACAATGAATCTATATACAAAATTTGAAGAAAATAGGATAATTCTGCATGAAAAACTCATTTATCTAAAATAAGGGGGATTAGCCCCCCGTTTACCCCCCTTTATACTTACCCAATGAACACCCAAAACTAATTAGGGAAGTGCCTTATCACAATGAGCCTATATACAAATACAAAGTTTAAAGAAAATCGGATAATTCTGCATGAAAAATCCATTTATCTAAATTAAGGGGGGTAGCCCCCGTTTCCCCCCTTTATACTTAACTAATGAGCTCCCAAAAATAATCAGGGAAGCACCTTATCACAATGAACCTATATACGAAATTTGAAGAAAAACGGATACTTCTGCATGAAAAACACATTTATCTAAATTAAGGGGGAGTTAGCCCCCCCCCCTTTCCCCCCTTTATACTTAACTAATGAACTCCCAAAAATAATCAGGGAAGCACCTTATCACAATGAACCTATATACGAAATTTGAAGAAAATCGGATAATTCTGCATGAAAAACCCAATTATCTAAATTAAGGGGGTTATCCCTCTGTTTCCCCCCTTTATACTTAACTAATGAACTCCCAAAAATAATCAGGGAAGCACCTTATCACGATTAACCTATATACAAAATTTGAAGAAAAACGGATACTTCTGCATGAAAAACCCATTTATCTAAATTAAGGGGGAGTTAGTCCCCCCTTTATACTTAACCAATGAACTCCCAAAACTAATCAGGGAAGCGCCTTATTAGAATGAACCTGTAAACAAAATTTGAAGCAAAACTGATAATTCTATCACGAGTTATCGCGTTACGTACACACATACATACATACATACATACATACGTACATACATACATACAGAACGGGCGGGCACATTAGCTCTCAGGCTAATAAAACCAAAACACTCTCCCTTGAAAAATTCTGTGTTTCCAAGTTCTGTCTTAATAGTGGCGACTCGTGAGAAACGCGTAGTGGTACAAACTAGATTTTAAATTCCAGATTACACTTGATTATACAAAGATTATATAGATTACAATTGATTACATGTGATTACATTATAATTTCTTCGATTACCACCGATTATATGTGATGACGTGATTAAGAATTGATTACAGTACGATTACACTGATTACAGAAGGGGTTGTACGAGATTACACTCTATTGAGAGACCCCTTGAGATTTCCACACTATTTATTCTAGGCGCTGTAGTTGTATGTCTTAAGATGGCTTCGTGACGTCACTTTTTGCCTCTGACCAATCAGATTACGAAATACGACAAAACTCGGTTGGGAAAAATAATATGCATTTCTATTTATATCTCCCTGGTTGTGAGTTTCAAAACACAAGTTGAAAGTTTTATTTTTTAAGTGCTTGTTTTGGAAAATTCTCACGTGGTTGAACTGGAATGTTTTGTGTTGTAAAGGGTAAACAATCAGGTTTTGTGGCAATGAGGGGTTGAAAGTACTTGTCAAAATGTGAATCTTATTAAAATGCAGTGTTTTTTTGCATTTTATATATTAGAAATCGTTGACACTCGTATAACATAGAACTACTAATTTCATGTAGTGCTGAAATATACAATTAAAATATGCTAACATTTTTTATTTATGATACTGCTTACTGCAAAGCAGATGAAGATGATCCGAAAGATGCTGTCTTGTATTTCTTCCCAGCTGAGGTATATTTGAAAGAACTGTTTCGTTCTTGATATTAAAATATAGTATGATATCATGTTAAGAAAAGCAAAAGGTGTTACCAATTTCGGATTATAATATGTATTGTAATGATTTAATCGAGTTTATTTTATTGTTATAGTAATTTTGTCTTGGACATTCATGATTAAAAAAAAAGTATAAAATAGTGAACGTTTATGTTTGATCCTAATGTAACTTTTTCTATAGTTTGTATTATACCAAATAGGAGGGTGCTCCTCTGTTTCTTAAGGCTGTTCGTTTTTTTTTTTTTTTTTTTTTTTTTTTATTATTATTATTTCTATGTAAACATTTGGTCTGCAAATACCGAAATATATAATTGTTTTCTTTCGTAAGTGATTTTTGGAACTCCAATCATTCTTATATCAGTTATGTTAGAAATAGGGATGCACCGAATATCCGGTATTCGGCCGTATTACCGAATATTCGGTTAGGCCAAATATCAAACTATTTGGTCTGCCGAATATTCGGCTTAGCCGAATATCTAAATATTCGGCCAAACCGAATACTTGAAAAAACTTTTTTTTTTAAACCCTCAATTTCTACTTTTAATTGTCAATTAATAACGATATTAAAAATAATTAGAAGTAGAATTATATTTCAATGAAAGAGAATGCCATTATTTAGAAGAGATAAGAGAAAGAGAATAGACTAAAGTACTAAAGACTAATAGACTAAATTTTTAAAGAGAATAGACATTATTTATTTGCTGTTTGAAAAGTGTCACTTAAGAAAATTAACCATTAATGATCTGACCTTCATAGGAATTAATAATGTACAAATAAATGCAAGTTCCTCAATATTGTCTTGTAAATAATCTGTTTCTTGCTTTTTTGCAAACATCATGTTTCTAAACAAAATGGAAAAAAAAACTTTCACAGGTGATAATAGACATCTAGACAGACAATTTTTGTCCTGGAAAACAGGATCAATATTCACTTATTCAATCAAAAATAAAGTGCATCTCACTAAAGGTCAAATTTGAATTTTCGTTTGATAATATACTTAATATTGTAGAGATGTTACAATATTGTAGATATTGTAACTATATTTTCAACATAGTTACTTTGATTTCTGTGAATCACGAGAAGTACTAGAAATTGCCACCATTCATATCTAAACAACATTGAGCTGGATATTCCTTTATTCAGAGTGCAGCTAACAGTATACTACTTATACTGTGTCACTTGCCAAAATTCAGCCATTTCCAATAATATCATCATATTTGCTACAAGCAAACTTAATGCATGCAAATCTCGCTAAAATATCTTCATTGTTGTTAAAGTTGTGAACAAAAATTCAGTTTCAGCTTGAGGTGACACACCCTTTGTTTTTGGTTGAATGTATTGTATTTTTGATGGAATAAGTGGATTGAGATAATGTTTCTTGCTCAAAAAATGATTGCCTTCACCACCTTATCTACGCAGAAATTTTGCTCCAAGATGTGTGAACACCCTGTACATTTAGAACCTCTGAATATGATTGCCCATTCCAGGCACCTGTTCTCTGGTTCATTTAAAAACTTCTTTGCCAAATCAAAAGAAACTGGAAATTTATTCTCTTGCTGATTTGACACCATTTTAATATATTGTATTCTTTTACTTTAGTCCCTTCCTGACAAATAAACACTATATCACTGTAAAATTTTTCTTTGATTTTAAAGTATTTGTTTTAGAGTATAAGGACAATTTATAAATTTTAA
The DNA here is from genome assembly GCA_963931845.1 of Maratus michaelseni. NCBI lineage: Eukaryota > Metazoa > Arthropoda > Arachnida > Araneae > Salticidae > Maratus > Maratus michaelseni. Next base: position 157,605,731 of record OZ007589.1, on the reverse strand, counting down.
TTCACAGTAGAAGCTTCCAAATTTATAGCTTTATTAATTAAAAAAGTTTTAAGTTTTAACTCAAAGCACAGATTTTTTTTTTTTAAAAAAGGTTTCTTGTAAAAAAGTCTAGTTTCTAAAATGTTGGTATCTGTTTTAAATATTATGTAAAATTGTTTCATAGTTTAACTTTTAATACTTTTAAACTCTGAAATATAAAAATACTCGGCTAGCCAAATATTCGGTATTCGGCTGAATAGTTACTATTCGGTTGGCCGAATATTTGGTATTCGACCTTACTGTTATTATTCGGTTGGCCGAATATTCGGTATTCGACCTCACTGTTACTATTTGGCTAGCCGAATATTCGGTATTCGGTTTACATGTGGGCTGAATATTTGGTTTTTGGCCAAAATCACTATTCGGTGCATCCCTAGTTAGAAAGTATATCATAAAATTAAGGCTGTTCTCAAATCCAAACTAGCTACTTTATAACATACTATCTTTTAATTTATTTTCGTTTGGAAACGTATGAAATTGGCAAGTGTTCTTATTCAGAAACTTTGTAATCAAAATATGTTTTCCATTTTTTTGGTAAAGGCGGTCTTTCAGTAAATTACTGTCAAAGTCACCATTTTGAACCAAATTTTCAATGCCGCAGCATGAGAAAAGGAATAACACATGTCGTCCTGTGACCCAGATCGCCGAATAACTCGATAAGTAATTCATTTATCAAAAAATAGAAAACTCATTTCAATTCCAAATTTCTTCAATAATCAGGCTTGCCAATTTTATGCTTTTTCATTTAAAAATGTATGAGAAAGTTTCGCGTCGTGGAGCAGATCTTTTCAGAACCACCTTAAGGGGCCACTTCACCTATCCTGACCAACTGCGAAATCTCATGTTAACATATAGGAAAATTTAGTTAATTCATTACCTAATATCGAAATAAGGTTTTAATCATTAGAAAGTAGAGATCAGATGCCAATGTGGTGTGTTTTAAAAAATTTGCTCATTAAATTTTAAGAAATAGTTTTTCCACAAGTAGAAATTTTAAAGCTTACCTGGTTTTATTAAATATTTAAAAAAAAGTTGGTATAGATGTCGCAGACGTACCGGGGTTTCTTTTTGGTGCCAAAATGCTGATTTATTGCCTGGAGTAGCAACCCGACGATTTTGGACAGTAAACCAGATAGTGTGTAAGGCCTGTTGGTATTAATAGCTGAGTCAGTTGTATTCTTGACAATGTGTATGTTTTAGAAAATATTAAACATTGTGTGTGTGTTATAATAAAATAATTCATGTGTGTTTGTAATAAAAATTGTGTGTGTTTTAGAATAAAATAAATGTGTGTATTTCATGAAAAAAATTGTGTGTTTTATAATAAAGTGTATGTATTTTATAATAAAATTATGTATGTTTCATAATAGAACAAAACTAACATTCTGTTTTTGCAGGATAGGTCTAATATGTATTCGAACTGGGATTTTCTCACCAAAATGGGACAAAAACAAAATTTACGCCTACCCTGGTGCATCTGCAACATCTGTTCCAACTATTTTTAAAAATACACTATGTAGGCATCTGACATCTACTTTCTTACATCGAAAACAGTACTTCAATAATTATATTAAATAATTAGGAATTATAAAATTTAATTTTTCTCTAGATTAAAATGAAAGATTACTACTTTGTTATAGCGGCTCCCAAGGGTGAATCACCAAATAACAGAGATATGGGTTGTAAAATCAAATGAAATACAGTCAAGCCCGGTTAAGACGTGTTTCAAGGCAGTGCTGTAGTTAGAAAAAAGTGTTTGTGGGAACTCACTTTTTCATAGAATAGATGTTGATGCTACCGGATTTTTGCTTAGCCAAAAGCCAGTTTGAAACATTTAGCCAAAATCTGACTTTTTTTTAATTAGCACCTATAATAAATATATTCTAGTTTTTATAGTATTGTATTTGTATAGTACTCATCTAAAAACAATATTTAATCAATCTCACAGTAAATTTTTCATTATGTATCAAAATTTAATTGAAATAACAGAAATAAATCCATATATATCTTATTGACACATCTATCCTAGAAGTTTCCACAAAGAACGATAATAAGAAGTGTTTTCTGTGATCTCTGATTTATGACAAGCTGTCTCGTCTGGTATTCTTCTTCTGATCGCAATCAAGATTTCACACATTGTTCAGGATAAAATTCTTTTAAGAGAGGTCGTACATGGCCTATGAACATAAGTAAACTGGCTCTTTCAATAAGGAGTGAAAATTGTTCGCATTGGTCATGATGTTATTCATATATCTAAATGCTCTTTCGCATTGTTGAAATGGTATAGTTTTCACAGTCTGGAGAAAAAATAAAAAGGCCTGTGCTCGTATGCAATAATTTTTTTTTAATTAATTTATTTTTTTATTTTATTTTTTTTTAACAGAAACAAACCAAATATTTCTGGGAACCGCATTCCCACCCAACTACAGCACTGTTTCAAGGAACTGGATAAAAGTCGCATATTAACCGAGATCACATATTAAACAGGATTTACCTAATGTTACTGGAACTAAGCTTATTTACACGTATTTTTGTTTAATGTCAAATTGACTAAATGCGATATAAAAAAAAATCTATTTCGAAATTAAACATGTTGTATGGGGATCTTCAAAATGTTAGACATCTGATTAATTTTATTTTTAATTCTCTAATGATGTCATATTAAGCTGCTTTCTGTATTTACCAGGGTTGGTCATTTTGCCGGCAAAAAGGTATTTTTGCCGGAACAGTGGCAAAAACTGGTAAAATCCTGCAAAAATGGTAAAAATGGCAAAAATCCAATTTTGCATAACTAAATGCAGTGATGGAGTTTATATGAAAAGGAATCATAACAACAAATGAAACCAAGTGTTTTCTTGGTAAAAATAAACAAAAGTATAAACCAAAAATATATTCTTATTCATTCTACTTTCTTGTACTACTCTTGTCTCTATCCCCCCCCCCCCCCCTGACCAAAAAAAAAGATTTTTATGCACCTGCCTTTTCATTCATCATCCACAAACCTGTTTCTCAGCTGCTCTCCATGAGCTAAGCAAGTGTGGATCCTCCCTCCCTACACAGGTGGCCAATTACCAATCATGAATCAGCACAAGAGCAGGTGCACAAAATTCCTGTTTTCAGTTTTCACCTTATCATTTTTACAGTTAATCTGAAAAGTAACTTTAGCCATTTTGTTTTTGATAGTTTATACTCTAAGCTTGGCTGCAGAAAATAAGAAATAACAATTGCAAGAAATAATGAATAAAGGAGGAAGAAGACAAGATCCAATTTGGGAGTCCTTTTCTGGAGGCACGGCAGTGCCTCCGCCAAGTCGAGAAAGCACGGCCGTAAGCATACTTTTCTGGAAGCAACTCAGGGCACTTTTGACCCCCCCATATCTCCGCGCTGGAGTATCCCAAAAATTCAAAACTTCGTTTTTCTACAGTATTTGGCACACAGGACCAAAATTTAAAATTACAACTTTCTGTCTTTTCTAGTTCAGACGATATATGAACTCAAACATTCTATTTTTTGTCACTCACTCACTCACTCGTTCCGCGTCATCAAAAAGATTAGGTAGATCCCGTATCCCTAGAAACTTGACATTTGTAAAAAAGGTAGTGTTTAGGATACAAAGAGAGGAAAAATTATAAAATCCGGAAAATTCGAAAAGAAACATTCGAAAATTCAACAAATTCCATCAAAATTGAGAATTGAAAATAAGACGATCTTGTAGTCTTAGAAACTTAAGATTTGGTGTGAAGGTAGTGTTTAGCATCCAGAAAAAGAAAACATCAAAAACACCAAAAAAATCGAAAGCAAAATTGAAAAAATCGACAAAAATCGAAAATTTTCAAATAATCCGATTTTGTTGCGCTAGAAACTTGGAATTCGGAATAAAGGTAGTAATTAGGATGCAAAATAAGGAAAAATTAAAAAATCCGGAAAATTCGAAAAAAAAATTCAAAAATTCGAAAAAAATTGAAAAAATTAAAATAATTTGATCTTTTAGCCTTAGAAACTTAAAATTCGCGGTAAAGATAGTGTTTAGGAATCAGAAAATGTTACAATAAAAAACGCAATAAAATTCGAAAATAAAATCGAAAAATCGAAAAATAAGGAAAATTTGAAAATAATTCGATTTTACAGCGCTAGAAACTTGAAATTTGAAATAAAGGTAATATTTAAGATACTAAATAAGGAAAATTTAAAAAATATGGATAATCCAAAATATACCCATAAATTAGTGCAGACGGTATATGAACTCAAAGTTTCGATTTTTTGTCCCTCACACACTCACTCACTCACTCTCGCGTCATAAAAAAGATTGGGTAGATCCCGTAGCCATAGAAACTTAAAATTCGGATACAAAGAAAGGAAAAATTATAGAATCCGAAAAATTCAAAAAAAAAAAAAAAAACATTCGAAAATTCAACAAATTCGAACAAAATTGAAAATGGAAAATAACACGATCTTGTAGTCTTAAAAACTTAAAATTTGGTGTGAAGGTAGTGTTTAGAATTCAGAAAAAGAAAACATCAAAAACATACAAAAATAAACGAAAATAAAATCGAAAAATCGGAAAAAACAAAAAAAAAAAACGAAAATTTTCAAATAATCCGATTTTGTTGCGCTAGAAACTTGGAATTCGGAATAAACGTAGTATTTAGGATGCAAAATAAGGAAAAATTTAAAAATACGGAAAATTCGAAAAAAAAATTCAAAAATTTGAAAAATTCGAAAAAAATGAAAAGATTAAAATAACTTGATCTTTTAGCCTTAGAAACCTAAAATTCGCGGTAAAGATAGTGTTTAGGATTAAGAATAAGTTAAAATAAAAACGCAATAAAATTCGAAAATAAAATAAAGAAATCGAAAAATAAAGAAAATTTTAAAATAATTCGATTTCATAGCGCTAGAAACTTGTAATTTGGAATAAAAGTAATATTTAAGATACTAAATAAGGGAACATTAAAAAATATGGATAATTCGAACAAAAAAATTAAAATTTTCAAAAATTAAAAATTAAAAAAAAAAAAAAAGAAAGAAAGAAAGAAAGAAAAAGAAAAAAAGTGAGAAATTGAAAATAATATGATCTCGTAGTCTTAGAACTGAAAATTTGGTGTAAAGGTAGTGTTTAGGATTCAGAAAAAGAAAAAAAAAAGAAAAACACAACAAACATCGAAAATAAAATCAAAAAATCGAAAAAAACGAAAATTTGAAAATAATTCGATTTTGTGGAGCTAGAAACTTAAAATTTGGAATAAAGGCAGTATTTAGGATACAAAAAAAGAAAAAAAAAATCTGTAAAATTCGAAAAAACTTATTGTTTAGGATACAGAAAAAGAAAAAATTAAAACACAATAAATTCGAAAATAGAACAAAAAAACTCGAAAAAGATCGGAAATTTCAAAATAATTCGATTTTGTAGCGCTAGAAACTTGAAATTTGTAATAAAGGATACAAAATAAGAAAAAATTAAAAAATCCAGAAAATTATAAAATAAAATCGAAAAAATCAAAAATTGAAAATAATTTTATCTTGTATTCTTAGAAACTTAAAACTTGGTGTAAAGGTAGTATTTACTATTCAATAAAAGGAACAATTAAAAAATTCGTTAAATTCGAAAATAAAATCGAAATATCTTTAAAAAATCGAAAATTCGAAAACAATTTGATTTTGTACTGCTACAAACATTAGTTTTGTGGTTAGTCTTATTAGCTAGTACAACGCCCCATTGTTTTATGTTATTTCCCCCGGATTGGTTTTCTTTTCTTTCATTTACGAATTTCGTTATAGAAAGGTTCCACTATAGACAGGCTACGTTATAGGCGATTTCTTTATAGACAGGTTTGTTTTCTTTCACAGGTTCTCTATTTACTTCGCATATGAAATATGGATTGTTAAATGATGTTAGCCCCACAAAAATTTTCACAGCTCCCCCTACCCTCCCGACATTACTGGCTGGTTATGGTTTGATAGTTCTTTCTAAATAAAATCATGGTGACTCTAACATTCACTTGATTTACCTCTAAATTGAACCTAAATGATCCTAAGAAGACGGATCAAAAAATTACTATATTGGCATGACAATCAGGTAACTTAGAAGTAAAATCGAAAAATCAATAAATTTATAAAAAGTCAAAAATTTGAAAATAATCTGATTTTGTAGTCCTAGAAGCTTGACATTTGGTAGGATTTAGTATACAAAGTAAGAAAAAATTAAAAAATCCGTAAATGTACAAAAAAAAAAGCCAAAAAAAAAAAAAAAAAAAAAAAAAAAAAACATCGAAAAAATGAATATAGTTTGATTTATTAAAAATTTCCGGAAATTTTAATTTTGGCTTTCTTTTTATACTAAAAAGTTCTTTTATGCTAAATATCAAGTATCTAGGACTGCGAGTAATATCTCAGATGGATAGCACCTATCCTGGAAGCAATTGAGAATACTTTTGACACTCCCCCTCCCATAACTTAGTGCTGGCCTAGGAACCTGAAATCTTTTTATCTATAGTACTTTGCAAACGAAACTAAAGCTTCAAATATTTTATACCTGTAAATAATAGTGACAGAGTGTGGGCTTAGCGGAAATCAGTGGATGATCTCCAAAAAGAACCCAAAATCAAGAAAAGGAGGATTACTTACAAAAAGAAGTGAAATCTCATCAAAAACATCACCTGTAAAAAATGCAGCCAAGTCTCGTGACTCTTTTTCCGTAAAAAGTTCTGAGATCGTGTAAAGCCAAGTTTAGCTATCTTATTAACTCTGAAATTTTCATTCACAAATCACTCCTAGTCTCTACATCTTTAGTTAAATATTATTTTGTGACTTGGCAATTACGTAGCACGAGAATGTGATGTATATAATTAGACTTAATCAAATAATACCATGCCATCCCATAACATATTAAGGTGTAATAACTTCCCTGTGCGTATATAATTAGCCTTAATCATATTATCTCATCCCTTCCCACATAACATAGTAAGGTGTAATAACTTCCCTGTGCTGCGTAATTGCCAAGTCACAAAATAATATTTAACTAAAGATGTAGAGACTAGGAGTGATTTGTGAATGAACATTTCAGAGTTAATAAGATAGCTAAATTTGGCTTTACACGATCTCAGAACTTTTTACGGAAAAAGAGTCACGAGACTTGGCTGCATTTTTTACAGGTGATGTTTTTGATGAGATATAAGTTATCTGTAGATGAAAAAACTGTTGCTAAGTGTAAAAAATGTGGAAACATTCCAAGCAATAAAGAAGCCAGAATGAGGGCACATGTTTCAAGCTGTGTAAAAATTGTTACAAATGAATGTGTGAATGTGGAAGCATCCTCTTCATCTGAAAGACAAGCAGATTTAAACCAGAATAACAGTGATACAGTGATTGATGAAGAGGTGAACAAGTCGCAGCCTCTTTTAAAAAAGGCATAATATTTAGAAAGTAGTATAAACAAATTTTTGTCAAAAACTTCAGATGAAGATAAAAGGAAGATTGATCTGATTATTGCAAAATTCTTTTATTCTTGCAACATATCATTTAATATTGTGGAAAGTAATACATTTAAAAACTTAATCCACATCTAGAGACCAAGCTACAAACCGCCTTCACACGAAGAATTGGCAGGTAATCTTTTAGATTCTGTTCACAGTCAAATGGAAGAATCAGTACATGATAGTTTGAAAGGCAGAGAAGGTACACTTGTTATCGACGGATGGAGTAACATCCACAATGAACCCATAACTGCTTCATGTGTTCAAGTTGATGGAAAATCATATATTGTAGACATAGAGGATACAGGTGCCAACAAAAAGACTGCAGAATTCTTGTCAAAAAAATGCAGTTATATTATTCAGACTGTTGGAAAAAAGTATGATTGTCAAATAAAAAGCATAGTAACTGACAATGCTAAAAATATGGAAAAAATGAGACGGGAGCTGGAACTAAAGTATGAAAGTGAAAATTCATATCTGATATCATATTGTTGTTTAGTTCATTGGTTAAACCTCCTTGGGGAAGACATTACACCTTCTACTATCATTAAGCATGTAGTGGAGGTTCATAAATATTTTCGAAAACACCATGCTTTTTCAGCATGGCTGAAAGAATGCAGTGAATATGTTTCACCTCAATTACCAGGAAGTACTAGGTGGAATAGTCAGTTGACTTGCCTAGAAACTTTTGAACAAAATCATAATTCATATATAAAAGTATCAAATGACCATTTACAAGAAATGGACCAAAATATCATTGCTCGCATACGTGATTTTAATCTTTTGCAACAAGTAAAAGATCTCATTAAGTAATTAAAACCAGTCTCAACAGCTTTAGATATCTTCCAGGCTGATTCAACAACAATAGCAGATGCTTGCTATTTATGGTGCAATTTTCTGAAAGATGATAATTTGAAACCCCATTTTGTAAAAGTTAAAAAATTTTTTGAAAAAGCAATTTTGCCCTGGCATCTTCTTGCCTATTTGTTACACCCAAAATATAAGAGTGATCACCTTAGTTACGAACAAAAAGAACAGGCCAGAGAATGGCTACAAAAAATAAATCCATCTTTTCTATCATATGCTGTGAACTTTGAACTAAAAGAAAAACCTCTCCAAAGTACATTGTTTTCAGAACAAGTAATTATGTCAATTGATGCCAATAAGTGGTGGAGAAGTGTCGCAAAGTCATGTGAAATTTCAAAAGAATTTTGTGGGTTAGCAGCACACCTGCAAGCATGCTCAGCCAGCAGTGCTGCAATCGAGTTAATATTTTCCAACTTCTCTTTTGTCCACTCAAAAATTCGAAATAGGTTGACAATAAGTAATGTTTCCAAACTTGTTTTTTGTTATGGAATGCTGAAAAAAGAATTATTTTGTAATGATGATGGTGATGAAAGTGCAGCTAAATGTTGAATGTGTAATTTTTTATGTTATTGTTAATAAAATATTTAATTTTTTAAAGGAAATTTAAGATTTTACTTATTTGAACACAATATATTAATACATGTACTTACTACTATTGCTTATATTTTGCATCTCTGAATTATTGCATTATGCTGATTGATAGGTTGATACATCTTATTTTAAAACTAGAAGTGTTTATAATTTCTGTAGATTTTGCAATATTGTTAATTTATTGCAGCATAAAAATCAGACTAACAATGGCTTTTTTTCAATTAAAGAATTTTTTTTATGATGAAATTAATAATTTCTCAGTAATTAAGATGAGTATATTAAGTTATCATCATAATGCATTGTACTACTATTCTGTGATTGTTAATTTAAGATAAGTAAAAGAAATGAAACGTGCATTTATATGTAAAAAATCAGCTTTTGCCATTTTTGCCTGGGCAGTTTTTACCGCGGTTTTTTCCACCTGCGGCAAAAACTTGCCAACCCTGGTATTTACACATACTCATACTCCTTGTATTATTAAGAAATGTTTGAAAATTTCCGTTTTATTACCATTAATCTTTTTTTTCAGTTGGTGAAACTTTTTATTTCATTTTTCACCTGGAAATCTTTCAATAGAAAATCAATTATTGTAGAAAGAATTTTACTGTGGATTTTTAATTGTTGGCAACTGCTATAACGAAAAATGTTTAAATTTAATAGGAAAAGGCTGTTAGATTTTTGGTTTTTAATCTCTATATATTAAAATAATGCTATTTTTTCAAATTTTAATATTTTGATCTTCATAGTAGGTATTTAGCTATTATACAAAATTTCTTGACTGTAAGTTACATAGTTTCTGAGAACCGGCTCTGTGACGGACAGACAACGAAGCGGGAATAATAGGGTTTTGTGAGATGAACTAAACCCTAAAAAGCAAAAAAAATTCACCCATCTTCCTTTATTTCACTAAAAACCAGAGTTGTAAAAAACCCAGCCCGGGCAGGTAGCTGGCTGGGTACTCGGGCAGCTACCCACTACAACCCTGCTAAAAACACACACAAAGTGAGAAACAAAGAATAAAACAAAATATATATTGTGATTATATATTATATGATATTAATATATATATTATGATATTACAATATATTATATAAATATTACAATTGTGATATTACAATATATATTGTGATGTTAAACAAAAATATATATTGTGTGACACAACATATGGAATAACAGATTACAATTTATACCATAATTGGCATTTTTAATACTGCATTTTTTTTACTACATCTCACGGCAAAGGAGCTGTTGATGGAGTCGGAGGAATGATAAAGCATCATGTATGACAGAGTAAAATCTAGAACTGCATTTATCAATGATGCTATCTCTTTTAGGTAGCTTTCAATACAAAAAAGTATAAAGCTACCTATTGCAGCCGTTCAGAGGAAAGCAGTTCCGGAAAATTTTGATATATTTTCACCGATCATGACCCCCAGACCCCAAAACCACCCTCCGTTCAAATGTTGATTTATATATATATATCTGACCTATGTCATACGATAACGCTCGTATTTATGAATCGATTTTAATGAAACTAATTGTGTGTATTAAGGTCACCAATGTCTCGACCGAGTTCGTTGGCCAGCTTGGTCCGCCATTTTGTTTCAAGATGGCGGCCATTTAAAAATTTAAAACTAAAATAAATATACAAAAAAGTTAAAAATTCAAATTTATTTTTTAATTACGTGTTAGGCCTTGATACAAGGATTCCAGAGCATTTTTTTGTTTACCTCTATCTTAAAAAATGGCTGAGATAGAGCAGTTTGAAATTCTAGGGTGGCTGACATTTTGAAACAAAACAGCACATTAACGTGATTACTCGCAAATTATTTTCTTTCATTGTTGTAATAATTTTCCCAATCATACGCATAAAACTATATATTCATATCCGTTAGCGACAAAATTGGCAAAATTTGTGACATTTGGCGAAATATCGCCAAATTTGGAGACCAAAATAAGTCTTTATAAATGAAGCCAATTTGGCTATTGCTCAATAATTTGGCGAAATTCTTATTCAAATTCAGTATTAACGAATCTTTTGTAAACGTTTCTTTGCATTTTAACTTGCTGTTTTCGTGTAACATTAGCTAAAATTTTCAAGATATAGGAAAGCTACCTTTTCCTCCCGGTACAGGCCGGAAGGACTTTTTTTTTTCAGTGTGCTGACTCAATTACAGAGAAAGTTAAAGTTGTGTATGTTCCTCAAGAAAATATTTTAAAAGAATCACCAAAATCGGAAGAACACTGGGAAGACATAGAACATTTGCCAAATATGCATGACATATATTGTGTTCAAACTGAACGCATAAATGCTGTTAGATTTTCTCAAACATCTGACAAAAAAGAAAATGTTTTTCTTTTTTAAAAATAATCTGACAACAGAAGCAATCATCATAAATTTACAAATGAAACCTATTATCACCAGAACTGATGAAATTCAGTTTGGCATATGGATTCTAGCTGAGTTTAAGTCAAAGAGATAAAGTGTACAATTTGTTGGACAAATTATTGAAAATCCTACAAAATCAAAAGCTACTGTCAAATTTTAAAAGAAATCTGGTAATAAATATGTTTGGCCAGTAGTAAGATGTTGCAATCATAGATAAAACACAAATTATAAAAGTACTCCCAGAACCTGTTACAGATTCACAGGAAAAACTTTCCCAGAATTAGACTTATAAGTTTCTTTCTGATGTATTTATCAGGAATTTGAAGAATAAATTTTGAATTGGATCTTTCTAAAGGTTTGTTTCATTAACTTTAATTTTTCTTACATGTGATTTTACTTATAGATGCATCTACTTATTTATTATGTATTTCCACATTGGTGTACACAGGGGAGAGATGTGCCAAGCCCTCTAAATCTTTGAAACTAGTAAGATATAACTTGAAATATTAAGAGACTATTAATTGATAGCACTGTCCTCCCCTAAAAAAAATCCTGTGTATATCCATGATTTTACATGCTTAGGGCATTTCACATATCAGAGATGTTACGTCCGTAACACCTATTTGTTACATCCGTAACAAATATATTAATCTCTGTCGTAAATTACGCAAGTAAAATCTACAAAAACTTTATGATTTTAGAAAGCTTAAAGTCTTTAGGACAAGTATCCAAAAGAAAGTTTTAAAAAATCCTGAATAGTTCACAGAAATGTTAGCAATTGTATAGCAGTATAGAATTTTGCCAATTTTCTGAGTTACGTCCGTAACAGGCAGTTTTTTGTAATCAAGGAATCTTTACCCAAAGTTAGGATACCATAAATAACTTCAAATTGTACATCAGAAAAAAAATTGCATATTTTTATCAATTGTAATTATGTGTGTTTGAAGTCTGCAATTGTTACATATATATATATACATATATATGTATGTATTTCATTGTCGCCTAGCTAATTGAAAAGTACCTTTATTTTTGCACAAATGAACACATTCAAAAATTTCCTTTTGCTGTGATATTATATACAGCTTTTATTGGTATTATGGAACTATTTTTGCTTTCTATATACATTTTAAAAGCTCTATTTCTTCAAATGAATTTCATGACAGGACAGTCACTTCAATAACATGACAAGTGGATCTAATTTTGCTATATCTATTACTAACAAGTTGGAAATTGTACGTCAAACGTTACAAACGAGGTGCGTTTGTACGCACGTTTTAGAATTAAATTCATGATATCCCGTGCGTAGAACGGGTTAAACAGCTAGTTAAGTATATATTTTATGACACTGTTCATACAAATATCTTAACTAGTTATATAAATATTCAGATATATATGTATCAGCTAGTTATATAAATATTCAGATCTTGATGATTTTTAATTCTGTGAAATGAATTATATCGTCTGCAGATTAATTTCTGTCATAAAATAAGCATCTCGGTCGCTTGACGATTAAACTTCGGAAGCTCCTATAACAAAAAAGCACCGATTTAAAAAAAAAATTCAAATTTCTTAATAAATATTTTTATTAATATCTCCTAAAGTTTTGATTCGATTTTAATAAAATTTGAAATGTCTCGACAAAATTCTGCAAAAATAATATATTTTAAATTGCAAACCATTTGGTTGGGTAGTTTTTGCATTGTTATATGCGGACAGACAGACAGACAGATGGACAGACCAAACGACGACTATAGGTGCTACGTATTTATATAATTACGAACGCACCTAAAAATAAGGAAATATGTACCAAGTATAAAGCATTCTCTATTAACTGATTCAAAATTTGGTACTTTTTCTTGTCAGCCAGATGCCAGTGATAGGGGAGACTGGTACACAGTGGATCACTTTTTCAGTTAATTTTTTTTTTTCTCTGTAATGGACAGACTGATCTGCTTGAAAATATTTTTGAATGTTCCTTAAACCTTTTTACTGTCATCATAATTGTCTCAGAACAAAGTTTTTAATACATTTAAATATATATATACAGTTGGCTTTCTACTTAAGGACGGTATTTTGCAGTCCCGGCTCCTTCGAGTACAAAAGTCCCTATTTAAAGACAAGATTATTTCTATTTAACAACAATTTTTGCATTTTTTTTTTTTTTTTTTGCAATTATTTTAAACATATTAAGCGAAGGAACTTCCTGTGATAGAAAAATAATTTTTCTTGCAATTCAGGTGAGTACAGATAAAGGCTAGGCTCTGTTGAATTCAGGGATTACCACCCCCGCAGAAAATTTGAGATTTTATGCTTTTAATGGTTAAAAAGTGCAATTTCCTGAAGAATGGGAAAGTCTTACTGGTGATGAAGTTGTTTCAGTACACGATTTTTCAATTATGACGAAGATGTTTTATTAAATGACTTCAAAAATTTATATCAAATTTATGAAAATATCACAAATGAAAATGCAGCTTTAGATGTAGAAGATGATGACGAAGCTGGTGATACGGAAAACAAGACACCACTACCTTCTTACTCATATTCGAATTCTGCTCTGGATATTCTTCGCCGGTACATTGTTTCATCAAATATGGAAGATGACTTATTTAACCTTCTTGATAAGCTTGAAGCAAAGGTACTAAAAACAAGACCGTCATTGAAACAATCAATACTTTTTGATTTTTTTTAAAACTTGATTTGTTTCTTTAATTAAATGTATTATAAAATTTTTTATTGTACTGTAAGTAACATTGTATGATGTAATGTTGTTTTTATATACTGTATAATGAATGCGATTTGTATTTGTGCAATAAAAATATGTAGTACTATATCTCTATCAAGAAATAATCAATCTGTATCAATATTAAAATAAATAAATAAAGCATAAAAATTTAAATTAATAAAACATAAAAAAATATTTAAAAAAAAAAAAGCATTTCTAAACACGCCAATATATCAAAAAATGTATTGACAGTCCTTTGCCTGTGTGAAGGGAAATGTTTTTCAAATATTATTTTTCCACAAATTCTTTTTAAGGACGAATTTTTCGAGTTTCCTTGAAAGTCGTTAAATAGTGAGCTAACTGTATTTATTTATATACACCCGTAAAGTGGACCAGTGTGCCCCAGAAACGGAGTACACTAGTCCACCCACTGGGGCACAGTTGACCACTATTGGGTATCTGAAATACAATATAAATCTATTTTTCATTAATCTAATTCTTCTTTATTTCCCCTTTACCGCCAAATTAACATAGTGATATAAATTTGCAAGTAACATTTTGAAATAAACAAATAAACAAACAAAAAATTCTCAAAATTATATTTTGAAAATAATAACAGATTAATACAGGAACAATTGCAATTTAGATTAAGTTGTTAAGTACCAAAAAATCAGCACATTAAAATTTGCAAAGGAAATTCCAAAATATTTATAAGTAAGATTGAGCCTGTAATTTTCCCGAAATATTTTTGGGTCTGGGAGTAACATTATGAAATCATTGACATCAACAACAGATTCACCTACAGTTTCTGGAAAAATAAACTGATTTCCATAGAATTTGTGTCTCATGAATGAACTTGAATAGAATCATCACCAATTAGGTTACAGTAGTAAATACAAAACAAAATATTTCTTACTATGTTAACCTTTACATGGGGGCTCGGGCAGCATCTGTCCGAGAATGCATGCAAACCTGGTCAGGTGCTGTTCTGAGCCCCTGTGTAAAGGTTAAATAAATTGTTCTTTTTCTTTTTTTTACAGTTAAAAACTACTTTAAAACAATATTTCTTTTATACAAAATAAGCAATTATATGTTACGGCTAAATCAAGATTTAAAGGTAAACCTAGGTTTAACCGGTTAAAGTGGGGATTGCCAAGGCTTTGCAGCTAAAGCCCGAAAAGTTCCCAATGCCTTTGACCCCCAATGCCTTTGTCCCAACCTTTGACGGGCTAAAACTGGGTCTAACCAATCCTAGTCAATTAAAGCCTGAAGAGTTCCCAACACTTCCACTTTTAGCCAGCTAAAACCGGGCCTAACCAATTTGTGAGCAAATCTAGTTCATATTAGCTACACAGTTAGTTAGTATTGCATCATCCCTTGCCTGTGCGTGTATGTTTTGTTAGTGTTGATGAATTTATCTAAAAAATGGAGATCGAAAATGTGTTCAAATCAAGTTTCTGCAACATAAGTTGCTGACTGCTGCTGGAATGAATTTCGTGTATTCTAGAGATTGCTGCAGAGCAAATTTCGTGTGTCCAGTGATTTTTTTAATTTTTTTTTTTTTTTTGTGTGCGAAGCATGCATACATAAGTTACTGACCTCTGCTTGAATATATTAATAAATTAATATCCATTAATAAATTAATACCCTTATTCATAGTTTACTTTTATTTACGTATTACCTTATAATGTATTGCTTTATAAACATACACTGGTGGACAAAACTTAAGGACCTCTGTTATTTTCAACGATTACAGTAAAAATAGATCTGCAGCAACGTGTGTAAATTGTCATGAATGCGGAATGTATTCTATTTTGTGAAATTGACGCAAATTTTGTATTTCCACATTTGTCAGTCACGTGACAGCAGAGATAAGAGATTTCCGGCAATCGGCACGTGCTGTGAGTTGTCGTTAGATGTAAACATTGAAGGAGAAGGACTGAAGTTAGAACATTGAAATTTTGAACAGGTCTTATTTGAACAGGCATCATTTAGATGATTTTACTTGTGGAAGAATAATCGAGAAGCTGGAAGCAGAACGCCAAATGAGAGACGTTGCCTGTAATTTAACATCACGCACAATATTATTTCTAGGTTATGGACAGTGTTTCAAACGAGTGGAATGTGCACCAGGTGCACGGGAGAAGGTCGTCCTAGCAGTACGACATCCCAAGAAGATCGGTATACAGTAGAAGATCTTTATAACACAAACCTAGAAACGCAAGGTATAGAAACGCCATATAGAATTTTGCGTTATATAGATCACATTTCATACATTGCTAAATTTATCTTGTAAACATGTCCAAATATGTCTAAAACATATCAATATACAGTGAGGCATCTTTATATTGCATTCATTGGGATCAGTTGTGCAGATAATTTTTTGTATATTACACATTACAGATCATTCCACACATTGTTAAATTTATAAACATAATCCAAATATGCCTGGACCACATCATTCATTATATTACTAATTTTCAAAACATTTTATTGTAATAATAGCAATTTTTTCATTAAAAAATCTCTGAATTAAGGTGATAAAGTTGAACTAATGTATAAAATTTAGTCCTCTAGAGAGTAACAATTTTTTACAAAGTGGGAATGCATGTGCTTTTTAACTGCAAAATTCATTGTTTACATCTCAGAAGTTGTGCGTTATATAGAGAATTGCATTACATAGAATTGCGTTATAAAGATCTTCTACTGTATTGTTATTTTGGCAAAAAGGAACCGACGCAGCACAGTTGATCAATTGGTAAATCAACTTTGTGCTGTGTGCACAGGAACTCAAATATCTCAGAAAACTTTTGCAAGACATTTGAAAAAGGGTGGACTATACGCCCGAAGACCTGTTGTATGTGCCCTACTCTCGAGACGTCATCGTAGCACCCGTTTACTGTGGTGCCGTATGCATCATAATTAAACTGATAATGACTGGCCAACCAAGCTCTTCTCAGATGAGAGTAGATTCAGTCTATCGTCTGATTGTAGACGTAAACTGATATGGCACGAGGTTGGCCGTGCTTACTGTTGCGAAAATATTCTGGAAAGAGATCGATATGCGACTTCCAGTATCATGGTGTGGGCAGGCATCATGGTCAATGGTCTCAGGGATTTCTATGTGCTTGACCAAGGGTCCATGACTGGCCAACGATACACTGAAGACGTTCTTCTCCCACACGTTTGAGTTTTTTCGAGGTGCTGTCGGCCTTGATGTTAAAGATATCTACCTAGCCAGCATGTTCCCCTGACCTGAATCCTATTGAAAATGTATGGGATGTTTTGGGGAGACGTACTACTGCTCGACAGTTTCCTCCTACAAACAAAGAAACCTACATTCGTGCAGTGAAAGATGAATGAGGCAAATTGCCTCAAAAGTTACTGGATCATGTTGTTCTGAATATGCCACACTTGTTGAAAGTTGCCTTGCATTACACGGTGACCACATTCCTTACTGACATAGCACTGATGATTGTTTATTGTAAGTATTTTGGTTTCTTTGCACAGATATGTATTCAGACGATATGCACGATTCAGAAAAACAACCTCTTGTAACACCCTGTATACATCCTTTCAGCAAAATCTTTTTATTAAATCTTGTTGAATATACTGTCAATACTATTGTTTGCCTCTTGATCCACAATCACATGTAGATTTTCATTTACATGCCCATTTCTTCTTTGTCCTTAAGTTTTGTCCACCAACTTAACTTCGTGCTTTAATCAACTAGAATTGATTGAACTCAGTTTTAGCCAATTACAAGTGGAAGCATTGGGAACTTTTTGGACTTTAGATGCAAAGCCTTGGTAATCCCCACTTTAACCAGTTAAACCTAGGTTTACCTTCATTCTTGCTTTAGACGTAACATATATATATCACTGGCCCCTGGCTAACAGAAAAGTACCCAAAATTCTTCCAATAAAATTTTAATGCATTTTATTTTTGCAACTTGGGTTATTATGTGTTGAATTAAAGATAAGTTTAAAATTGCTAAAATAAAAATTTTAATTGTTTTCCTTAATTACAGCATGAGCTACTTGAATAGATCATATTCCATATCTTTCCATCCATATTTCCCTCTATTATAAATAAAATGTAAGATAGAGTTATAATGAAGTTTCATTATCATTATCAGCAAATATAATTTTGCGATCTGACTTAGTTCTTTTGTTAACAGAACTCAACAATCATAAAGTGTTTTGTATAATCTTTGGTTAATTAATATTGGCAACTATTTTGTTTTATTCCTTTATCTTTTCATTTATCTCTTAGATATATGAAAATCAGTGTTACTCTTTATGCTGTCAGATAGCTGGAGTTGTGAAATTTTTTAAGACTACTTTTTCATGTCCATCCATTATTGCATTTGATCAAGAAAAGTTTGCTCTTCACTGGTCAGGAAAATATTTATTTGTGAGTATTTTTTGTTTATTTTTATCAGATTTTATCTGTGCAAACATGTACTGATCGAAAAGTTTAAATATTAAAATAAAAAATTATGAAACAAAATGTTCCGTAAGTGGATACGTCGCCAAGCTTGGCATCAAACAAATTGTGTTGTTGGCAACAATGTGGTGGTGGTGGTTTAAAATGGTTAAAATGTAGCTAGAGTATGAGAACAGTTATCTGTTGAGCAATGTTTGCATATTTGCACAATATTTAGAAAATATGTACCGAATGTTTAGGAAAATATTTAAATTCATCAAATCAGTTAATTTTACCAAAATAAATTATTACGAAAAATAACTAAAACAAACAAACAAAAAAATGTCTATTATACTTGTTTTAAAAATTTTGTAATTTTTTATCATATCCAACAGTGAACTGTCAAATAACATATTAAAACTTAAATATATTTAAAAAATAACTACCGTAAAATCCCGTTAATCCGCCCCCCCACTAAACATGCCGAAAAATCGTAAAATAAGCAGGGGGGCGCTTACACGGTATTAAAACTGTAGTATATGATATTTATGGGTGGTGGTGAGGGGGGGGGGAGATGCTAATGGCTGATCATCATAAAGCATGCATTATTTTAATAAAGTAACAAAAGAAAAACATTTTGAAAACAAAATGATAGACAAAATAGAAAAACAGTATAACTTCACGATTAATGGCGATTTCATTATAGAAAATTCTGGATTTCAGAAGCTTTGAAACAGGAATGCATTTAGATAAATAATAACACTAATATCTGTCATTAATATGGTAACAGAAAAATAAAAGGAACTTAATAATTTAAAATAATTAAAAAACACTGAGAAATTGCAGTTGATAATGTCCTGAAGTAATTTCGAGAACTAGTAACATTTTATGTGGTGTCGCCATCTGTTGGAAGTTAGGGAGATTAAATAACCGTTTTTTTTTTAATCATGATTTCGTATCTATAAATGTTAAATGAATAATACAAATCACAAAAATTGAGAATATATAGAACGAATTGGTAGTGTTGTCAGATTATTAAAACAAAAAACATTACTACCACAAAGATAGCACAAATTGCACTATAAATTCGATTGTGTATCGACAAATCGATTAATCTGATTAATCAATCGATATTTTTTGTGATTCGTTTTCATAATAATGTTAAATACGACTATAAATTCTTTAATAAAATAAATAGATTCTCTTTTAATCAAAATATTTTCCACACAGCATCAAACACACATTTTTTAAACTTATTTCATGAGAAACTTTCATTAGCGATATGAAGGTAACTTCATATCGCCATGCAGATAAATTTACAGCAAAACTAATGTTTGGTTATATTGTTTTTTCAGATCGACAATGTGTTTGTACATGTTTGCGATATATCAAACAATCGTCACGCCTTTCTGATCCGCCGGAAAAAAAAAAAAAAAACAAGAGGGGAAAATTCTGCTATAAGGCCGAATATAGATTGCCACACACGGCTTTTATTTAAAAAATAAATAAACTAGCTGTAACTCAGAATAAAAACGCAATGAAAACAAACAATTTTAAAATATCTAAATAACAAATAAAAATTCCCCTGTTAAAGTGTTGAGTTGTTCAATAACCATTCGATTTAGAAAAATATTTTTCTACCACTGAGCAATTTTTTTAATGAAATTTAATTCATGTTGCTATGCCAGCAGACGATAAAACAATATCTTTGGAATAAGGGAATAAATAGAAGAAAAAATTTTGTTGATGTTTGTGATAAAATGTTTTTCTTTATTTTTCAAAAATGTATCTACATAATTCACTTTTATATTTTAACAGAATAATAAGTTTACTATAATTCGTTACTCATGCTATGGCCAGTATACACGATACACGTCGAGCCACAATGCCTTTATCATTATCTTTTTACGCGTAAAAGTTTCGCTACGGTACTCCATTGTGAAGTTTTGTAATTTTTGAAATCTAATATTTGAAAAACGACATAATCATTAGATTTGAAATTTATATCAAGAAAAATACAATTTTTTACCATTCTAACGCAGTTTGTAAAACAATTTTGTGACAAATACTTTTCGAGTTATTAATTTTTTAAGTAACTTCAAATGTTTCATTTTCCGAGATTAACCTGTGGCAACGATGGATTGCTGTGACTTTTCATAAACATGAAAAATGATAGAGATTGAAAGAATAAGCCACCCTGTGTGTGGCTAAAAAACACTCGGGAGATAAAATTTTCAGTGTTGAACTTGACGTGCACGGCGAAATTTCCTTGGGAGAGGGCGCTTTTTGGGGATTTTATGAATTTTCCAATTTGTTTACGAAGTGGGAGGGGGGGGGGCGCTTAATCGGGAAGGGCGGATTAACGGTATTTTATGGTAGTAAAATATGTTGTGAACTTAAAAAAATAGATATTTTAATTTGCAGTTTATTGTATAATTTTCTCAAAAATAAACCAGATTACAACAATGTAATTTGCACCAATCCTCATTCAATAAAATATGCCAATTGGTGACATACCCACTTATGGAACTTTTTCCAATTAAATTACTAAGTAGATAATTTAATTACCATTCAGATTTTAATCTGTGTTGAAAAAAAAAAAACCCACAATAATTTAAATTTTGCTTGATTCGAGATTGGAGCAGGTGTACACTGCAGAGGGTTCATTTAATTTGAGGTTTGTTTAGGAAAAGTTGGCCATTGAAGCTCCATTAAAATAGAAATATTGGATTTAAATAAACAATTTAAGCACAGGCATAGTTGCCAACCTCCCGATTTCTTTCACACCGGTATTTTTATGTAAAAATATTTGTTATATCTAATCATACAATTTCTTCAATTTAATAAAGCGAAAATTTTTGTAAGATTTTACTGGTATTAAAAAAATTGGGAGGTTGGCAACTATGCACAGGAATTAATAATCTAAATAACATTTTGCAAAGTCTTGCTACTGTAACATTCTCAAAGTGAGACAATTTTTTTATTAATGAGTAGTACTTTTGCTAATTAAAAAATATATACGTGAGAAAAAAAAAACTGTATCAATTGTTTCTCAAATGTGCACAACAAAATCAAAAGAAATTTTTGCTCCCTTCGAAGATCTCCCCCCCCCTTGAGAATTTTGAAGTGGCGCCCCTGATTTTGTGAAAGAAAATTTTCTTTGTCTTTTGTATGAAAGAATGGAAAACGCTGTTTGATTTCACAGCTTCTGAATTTTTTCGGCTTCCCATTCCTTAACTGGCACCTGCTAATTTTATGAATCTTAGGTTAAAACTGAATTTGTAAATATGTCAGAAATTAGCTATTTTGGGCTTAAGTTACAGCCTTAATAAAGTTAAAAATAATAATATTTTTCAAGTATTTCTGCCTCACCTAAAATCTTTGGTGCCTTTATTATCCTAGTGCCTGTGTGTGCTGCATACATTGCACATCCATTGACATGCCCTGCCCATGGGTGTGGGGAGAAAGAGCCTTGCATTAAGTGTGCTTGGCGAGATTTGTATAGTTGTTCCAACAACATCACTAAACTTAAAAAATTATCGAAAAAAAGTTGTAATAGACAATAAAAACCATATTTTTGAAATTTTTTATTATTTCAGAGTATATTGAAGAAATAAGATAAGATGAAAACATTAATAATGAATGAAGTTATGATGAAATTGAAAAGTTCCCACATCCTATATATTCTCACTAAGCCATTATTTAATTGTGCAGCACCCTGCCTTTTTTAAAAATGGTGAGATACATCCCTAGTTGTACCCAGCAATCTCTTAGAAATCTTTCTCATCCAGAAGTGTTATTACTGTTAGAACTGTTAATTTTTTGCAACTGGGTGGTAGAAAATCAGACTTATCAGCTATATTGACTAATAGAATATTTCAACTTTCACTAAGCCTGATGAACACTAGTTATAAGCATAGAAGAAATGGTTAAGATGTTGAAGAAATCCTATGTTGTATGAGAATGATCAATAAACTGCAATCTAGTATTTAGTATATTTTCAAATATTAATTCTGATTGAATGGCTTGTCTCAATAGATGAAAGGCAGCAAACAGCATCGAATTCCTTTTTTATCCAAAAATAATAACTATTATGAACTTTTTAAGTATCCATAGATAACAAATAAGTGTAATTCTCTTTTCTTAATTTATTAAAAAAAAATGTAATATGCTTATAAAGTAACATTTTTAAGGCAAACATAAAACAGTTACTTGTTGACTATTATCTTAATTTTTCTTATGACCAGAGTTATATTTTTCTTTCGAATATATCATGTTTTTTCTTATCTTCCAGCATGTGCATTAAAGTCTAGAGATGAGACAGGCTCAGTCTGAGTCCAGACCCGAAATGTGCTCAGGCTTGATTTTTATATCTATGCTCAGGCTTATGCTTGGAGTGAAATTTTTATTTATTCACAAATTGAAAAAAAGATTTAAAAAAATTTGAAAAACTATTTGAGGTACAAGAATGTAGCTAAGTTTCTTAAAGTATTTTACGATACTTTAAAAATCAGTTTGAAAGGGAATTGAATGGTTATTGATGAGAAGTAGAAATATTCTATCTGCCTTTGAACGATCAGTGTTAGTAACATAAAGAAGCTGTAGGATATCCCTTGTCTATTCTCACTTTCTGTTTGAAATCCCAGAATTACTCAAAACAGAACTCTTATCTTTCTGCCATATTTGTACAATGATATTTTAAAAGAATAAGAATTGTAACTTTCTGCCAGTGGTTAGTTATAAGTAACAAATTTGCTATTTTAAGCAGATTTTCAGGGACATGTTCAAAGAATCACAAAACGTTGTCATAAGGGAGTATTTAGTATTAATACTTATTTTTATGTTTTTAAATCATAAGAAAATATAATCTTGAAACAATTTTAAAATGTTATGGACAACTTTATATATTTTGTTCATTTGCTATCATGCTCCGAAAAGAGGCCCAAACTCATCTCTATTAGTGACTACTGTATATTTACTTGTGACTTACTTGGAATTATATATACAGTAAAAGATCCTTATAATAATTCGATTCTATATTATAACTCACAACTTCTCAGATGTAAACATTGAATTTTGCAGTTAAGAAGCACCTACATTCCACATAGTAGAAATATTGCTGCCTTCCAGACAGTGTTTCTCAGCCAGTGAAGTTCACCTGCTTGGGAAGTCCAAACTGACATTTTTGTCAAATCCAAAACTAAATGAGGCAGTAGGAGAAAAATACAGCCTTTTATATTAGTTAATTCAGCTTTAATGAGTAAGCTTGGGAGGCATCATTGAAACTTAGCCTTGTTTGGGAAGAAACAATATAGAAAAAGTGAAGAAACACTGCTCTAGAGTATTAAGTTTCAGACATTATTTCATCTTTATCTTCTTAATTCAGAGCTTTTTAATGAAAAGCTATTATTACATTAAAATTTTTTGGAAATGAGTAATAT
This sequence comes from Maratus michaelseni, assembly GCA_963931845.1. NCBI lineage: Eukaryota > Metazoa > Arthropoda > Arachnida > Araneae > Salticidae > Maratus > Maratus michaelseni. Next base: position 157,581,782 of record OZ007589.1, on the reverse strand, counting down.
AACAATTTGGTCCAGGTATATTTGGACTACATATATAAGGTAAATTTAACAATGTGTGAAATGATGTTGTAAAAATTTATAATCTGCACAACTTCTGGCCCCAAAAAGTGTAATATAAAGATCTATTGTATATTGATATGTTCTAGCCATATTTGGTGATGTTTACAAAGTTTAATGGCTAAGAAATATATGGATCAACATTAAAAAGTATACAATGTATAACCTCTCGTTTCAAATTTGGGTAATAAAGATCTTCTTTATATATAAATAAGAATAATTTTGTTAGTTTTAGATTCTTAAATAATAGATATAGAATTATGATAATGAAAATTCAAATTAGAAATGAAAGTAGCCACTTGTTTTTATAATTGATTTTTTATAAAATTATTATTAGGTTCTTGGAGGAAATACAGACTATCATGGAAATGTTCTTAAACAGCAACTCACATTTTTATGTGGTATCTTCTGTTTTTATCATGGCAGTATCAATAAACTTCTGAGAGTAAGTTTTTTTAACATAAATTTTTATACATAAAAAGATAATGAATTACTTTATTGCAGGAAGGTTAAAAGAGTAGATAAGGCTTTATAAATATACAAAAGAGGTTAGTAGACAGACTCAATCAAAGATTATTTTCTGCTACTCTTATATAATTTGTTGAACTGTCCCTTTCCCCCTAGAAATCCCACAGCAGAATACTTTTTAGTGTTCTACAACAAGTTTTCAAATGATTAAAAATGATCTGCAGGAGATACATGTATTTTATCACCCGTTTTCTCTCTTATTATTTTAGTGATACAAAACATATGTTCCACACAATTTTAAATTCTACAATGTACTATGTCTGTCTGTATGTGCACATATAATATTGTAAAGTTACATACACACACGCACTTATAGTAACAACAGAACACAAGAAAACAGTAAACATACAACAAATATACAAACATATAGTAACAACAGAAAAATGTCATAAAACTGTGGTTAAAAAAACTGTTATCTAGATTTGGATTAGTTTATTACTATTATTATTAAAATCAAAACATTGACACAGAATTTACATTCCTGTCAATTATTTTAGATATGAAATAATTGGAAATTATCTCAGTAATAAAAATTAAATTGAAAATTTAGTTCAAGTATCAATATTGATGTTTTTTTTTTTTTTTTTTTTTTTAAATAAAGTTTATGCAATATGTGTCCTGGTGGAGGTCCATAAGAAAATACGTTATTTTATCAATTGATCCTGTAATTCTGCTTTTAAGAAAATCATGGACTATTCATTTTTTCTTATATCTTGTTTTTCATTTAAAGTATATAAATTATGTATTTTTTAAATTATCTCTATAAGATCTTTCATTTCATGTGCATCTAGGTGGTTTTTTGTGTGTGACATTCAGGTGTCTGATATATTGGATTTTCCATAATGTTATATACTATGAGACATAAAGAATTAAGAATCTAAAAATCATAAAGATCCTATCCCAATAACATCTCTTTGTCTATAAAAATTAATCCACTGAAGCTTAAGCCAACACTTTCCAACACTGATCTTGTAAATCTAAAAAAATTCTAAAAATTACATAAACAGTTTTGTGTTTTTGAAATAAACAAATAATAAAGCAAAATGTAAATAATGTAGAAAAAATGATGTTGGTATCCCATACAACATGAATATTATTTCAAGAGATTTTCTGGGAACAATGCCACAAAAGTAGTAACATCTGAATATGCAGTGCATTCATATATAGACTGATAGCAAATAAATATTCTTGCCATGCTACAGCTGATAAAACTAGAAATCAGCTAGCCCTCTTTGAGACTATTAGGTTCCTACATGTTTTCAAAGAATATTTTTAGCTGTTTATCCTATAAATGATTTCTCCATATGAAAAGGTATGTGGCAGAGAAATGATGCTTTTGGAATGTTCATACAGAAAGCATCCAGTATTTGGGGGAAGAGAGAAAAGCCTGATATAGAGCCAAACAGCTCAATAAATAAAAACTGTAAATTTTTAATAAACAAATTCACTTTAGAACTTGAAACACATACATTTAAAAATTACTATTTTATTTCAAAATATTATTTAATATTGATAGTAACTATTTGTTATACGTTAAAACCTGCTATGACAGAAGTAGTGACCAAAGAAAAAAAAAAAATCTGTTTTTGGCAGGTTTCTTTATTAGCAGATATAAAGCTATGACATTCTTTTTACCAGCATCATGATTTCTTTCTGTTTTAAGGGAGGATTTTATTATAGACTGGTTCCTTTTCACAGGTTTTCACTGTATCTATGACATACATAATGCCAACCAGCCAAGAAGAAAATATAGTTTAAAATTTGCTTCAACAAATCAGTCCAGTACAATATTCAACTAAGTAAATTATAATAAAATCAAGATTTTCATAGATAATTAATAAATAAATGAAGAATTAGTTTCTGGATCTTTTTTTTAACCATTTTTCAAAGCCACATCTGAAATATATAATAGATTACTACTGTGATTAAAAAACAAAAACAGAATTGCTAATATTATTAAATAATTGTAAAAAAAATGTATAGTATATGTATAGTTAATTTCATGTTAAAATGCTTTACAATTTTTACTTCAGCCTTATCTAGTTATTACTTTTTTTTTTTCTTCTTTTTGTTTAACCCTCTAAGCGTTTTGAACGTATTTTTCTGTTTCTCCAAAAGAACTTAAATCAGCTCTAGACAAAAATATTTTTAACAAAATTGTATTTTAAGATATATGTAAAATAAAGAGATATGAAGTGTATTTTAGAAACAAACGGGGAAAGAAAATTTAAATTTAAGTTTTACAAATATTTTAATGAAAATGCAGGAAAGCCCTCAGACGCTCAGAGGGTTAATATTATATGTTTAATGTACTGATTACTGAATGAAACAAATCATGCTATTCCTTCTTTCTGAAAGTTTTAATATGTAGGTATTTGAACTATAGCTTTACTCTACATCATTTATAGCTATTTTCAAAGTATTTCACTTGTTCTTTAGCCATTTATTAGTTTAAATTTATTTAGCTTGTTATAAGTTGTTATTTTGCATTGTAGCTGTGCAAAAATGACAGAAAAGAATTTTTAAGCCGAATGGAACTTGCATGGTCCAGATACATTACATTGTGCCAATGCTTCAACAATTTACTCTGTGTTCCAGTAAACCCTATACCATTACCATTTATTAAAAAAGTAAGCATCTATATTAGATTTAGTATTCTTCTTCAATTTCCTTTAGTTTTTATTAATTTTATATGTTTTTAGCATTAAAAAAATGTATATGTATTTAAAATAGAAAGAATCTGTTATAGATTTCAGTCATAAATATTAATCAAATTAAAGATGACTAATAATAAATTAAACTATTTTTTTTTATTGAAATCACTAATTATATTATTCAAATTTTTCTCGAAGGCAATCCTCCAACAATATGATCAGGACTGGTCATTGCCTAATATAAAACCTTCACTTTTTATTTTTCTATTGGTTGTATCCTGAACAGGGCTCTAGTGGAAGGTATATGCCTTATGTATTCTGATTTTTTCTTAAACTCTGTATATTTCTTTAGTAAAGCTATAGGCTATATATAGCCCTTTGCCCTTTTTAAAGATAACATCTGTGATCCTGAATCAGTTTTCGAATGATCTAAGAAATTTTGTTTATACTCTTATAGTATTAGTTTCTGCTGACACATTTTTTAGCATTAATTTTGCTTGATGCATATTTTACTATATGCTATATTAAAAAAAAAAAATTTCCTAAGACAATGATAACTTGTGTAAGATATTGAGGTTTCTGGCTTTTTTTATGTTAGAAAAACTAAATTTTATGATTAAATTATTTCTTTTTAAATAAAGATCTTTATTTTATAAGCAGAAGTTTTGATCAGGTTGTCTCCTCAAAATGTAAAAAATTTTTAGCAGTTGCAACTTGGTTATAACTTTAATATATTGATGCTGCTAGGTGGTATGTATACAGGTTGGAGACAAAGGGGACAGTTGTACTGGACCTCACAATTTCTCTCAATTCCCCTAGCTTTTAGAAATGAAGTTCACTAAAAAAACATGTTAAAGGTACATTTAAAAATGTATATCTCTCTTTGTGATTTGAAAAATCTGAATGAGTTTTTTTTTTTTTTTCCTAAGCATTAGTGATGAGAATTGACAAATAAAAAAAATCCTTTTTAATGATAGTTTGGTATGAAAAAATATTTTTTTTTATTTATTTATATTTATTGAAAACATCCCTACATTTTTCCATGTATGTGCTCTTATATTCTGTGTGATATTTTGATAGCATGTATTAAATAAAATAAATGTTAAATTAATTTGAGTTTCAGCACAAAGATAGCAGGATAGGTCAGCCAAATATTAAAAATATAAAATAAAAACTAAAGTCAGAAATGGCAACAATGCAAATTGACATAAAACAACCTAACAGAAATTTGACTTTCAGTTACATCCTGTTTGAAAGTTATCCCTAAAAGAATCCTTCCTACATCAGTAAGTTCAAAGGTAGTTCTTTCTCTTGTAATAAAACACTTGTTTTTTTTTTTTTTTTTTTTTTTTTGTTTTTTTTTTTTCCTTAAAAAAAAAACTAAATTACTCCCAAAACTATTCTTTTTTTTTTTTTTTTTCTAATTTTAACAGATTTAATATATATTTATAATTGTTCTAAATTTAAAAGATTTATGGCAATATGATTTTAAAGTAATTGGTTATAATAATAACTCTTTATAGCGTTATTTTTTTTCTTTCTACCCCCGCTCCCTCACCCCTTCCTCCCCCAAAACCTTTTGTTTATCAGAAGGGAAATATTCACCAAGTTGGGGGGAGGGGGGGGGTACTTAATAGATAGAGCATTAAAGGATTTTTAAATCTTTAATCTAATTTTATTAACAATTTAACAAATGTTGTTCAGTTTCTTTTGAAAAAATGAAGTTAATTCTTTTCATTGTTATTTTCTTTAAGTTCTCTCTCTCTCTCTCTCTTTTTTTTTTACAAATATTTATGCAATAATATTTTGGGTAAATGAAATAAAGCTGTAAATAAATTCTGTTCTCTGCTTAGAAACTTTTAAATAATCTTTTTAATTAATTATTCCAACAAGGAAAGGAGAAGAAGATATTCATTAGCTGAATTTCCTGTAGAGTTTTTATCAAAGCTGTATTGTATTACCTTTCAATGATGTTATTAGGTTACTGTTGATGTGATATATTTAGATTGTATTATTGGCAGTCTATAAATCCATTATTAATTCAAAACAAAGAATTAATTAAATGATAAGTTATTAAAATTATGACCTTGATTTTCATATCACAAATCTCTAGAAGAGAAAACTGGTTTTTGGTCAAGAATATTATAAAATTTGTATCTCATATTTGTCCTCTTTTTCAAAGCTTTTAAATTTAAAAATATATATATAGATATTATTATTTTTATTTATTTTATGTATTTATTTTATTTATTTATGGGAAAAAAAAAGAATTTTTTCTACTACAAAATTATTTCAATTTTGTTTTATTCATTTATATTTTAAGAATTAAGTTTTTCTAGCTGCAGAAGTATTTTAATTTTGTTTTTAAAAAATCCACTCAACTTTGCTTTTCAAAGTTTTTTATGTTCTAAATATAAAATGCATAATACTGAATTGAATTGCATAATTTATATGTATCTCAATTACGCCAAATATTAATTTATATTTTAAAATATTATATTTGATTAAAGTCAATAAAGGGAAGTTTTTAATGTAGTATTTTCATTTTAGGAGTATATTGACATGGTACACTGGTACTGGTATAATATTGATCCATATATATATATTACAAAATTTAAAATTTTCCGCAATCTGCTAAATTATTTTATAAAAATTTTCCATTTAGTAATGTTTCGTATGTAACCCCGGCTTATTAAAATAATTCTTGTTCTTAAAATAGTCCTTCACTATCCATATGTAAAGCCATTTTATCCTAATCCACTTAATAGTATTTATTCTATTTTACTCTATTCTGAAAATGGCACTTCCCGCTTATATTTCTTATTTTAAAACCCCCTTTTTATTAAAATCCTTATTAAATAATCCCTATCATTTCCCATATCTAAAATCACTCTAAATTCTTTAAATAATATATAAAATATCATGTTTCCTAAATTACACCATCTTAAAAAACCCTATTTCTATAAATTCTTTCTTTATATTAAATGTTTCCTATTGTGTTTTAATATTTAAATATTTTTCACTTTTAATCTGTGTCAATTATTAAATTTCTTCCCTCGTATTCTAAAAAATCCTCTGCAGTCAAAAAATATATTTTATACCTATTCTTGAAGCTAAAATATTACTTCATTTTACCACGTTTTTAAAGCATTTCGAAAATTCCAGTTCTAACCAGAAAAATCATTTGATGCCAATAACATCTGGAAGTCTATCTCTACGCTGGAAATTGGATTAATTCCTTCAAATTCAGACTATGATTGGCTAAAACAGATCGCATGTTGCATTTGTATCCTAGCACCTAGCTCCCTTAAAATCACTTGCACTGCTCGAAGACACAGAATTTTTATGGATTCTCTCGCCTTTGAAGTTGTTGAGAAATAATTCTGGAGTCGTAGTGAGAAGAATGGAAGTCCCTGTAGTATTCTCATAACCTTTAATATCATGGAAACTCAATAGCGTCTAATTTTAAAGAGCATTTCCCTCATATGCTTGATATGTTGGGTGGAGTAAAATAACTCAAGCGAAGTCACTGTCTGCTTATTTCCTCTATTTTTCATTTTATGTCTACGAATATGTTTTCAGAATGTGAATGGCTGCAATTACCTGTGCTATTAATCGGGGAAAGCTGCCTTGATCACTCCAAAACCTTCCAAAACATCACATATATTATACACTGAAAATGTATTGTGTTAATTGAATTATGTGTGTATTAAACACTTTTTTTTTTATCATGTATTGAAAAACAAATGTAAATAAAATTTAATATCATTATTGTTCACTATTATAATTAGCCAATTTATTGATTAAAATTCATATGACACAAATAAGATTAAGGGTTACTATCATTTTGATATATGAAAGAGGTTACTTTTGGATTAAATATTACTTGAATCTAATTCTTGCTTGTTTGCTCGACTGTTTTTCTTTCTACACATGTGATGTAAAAATATTGTGCCAAAGTGGTAGAAAGTAGAAATAATAAAAAGAGAGGCCATTATAAAAATAACTTTTAAGATGAAGTTGTGAATAGGCATTTTGTATTTGCAATAACACCGTACTGAAGTATGTGCATCTTTTTCAGTCAAATGGAGAAAGAAGAAATAATAAAAGTGGTTCGTACTTATGATGAAAGAGACAGAAACATTAGGCTGGAATAATAACAATTCTGAAATGGATGAAAATCTTCTTTTATTTTGATATTAAACCAAGGAAGAAGAGTTCTTAAATTTTTATCTTTTGGTCATGAAGGTCACAAGAAGGAATTCGAATGCTGAGTGATCTTTTATAGAATTCCACATAAATACCGTTGATAGAAGCTGGTCAATAAACATCTTTATAAATTTTTTTAATTTAGGATTACGGCAAATTAATACATAACATCACCCGATTTAAATAAAAATTGAAATTCTTTAAAATGGCATTATTTAAACCATAAAAGTTTTTTTGACAACTTTGTTGATGGTAAATTTTTATGGGAATTTTTTCTCTGGAGTCCGGAACCACCATGATGATAGACCATCGCACTAGATTCTAAGCCACCACGCTAGATTCTGATTAAATTTTCAGTTGCAATCTTATAAATATGAAATAAGTAATGGTTACAAAAGTTAACAAATGGAAAATTTTGAACTGATTTGATTATTAATTGATGATGAAATTAGCCAGAAACAAATCGATAAACTTTTAGAATAATAATTTAAATTTTATACAACTGGCAAATGGAATCCACACCTTCAAAAATGACAGAAACCATAACCAAAATCGCCTATTCAGCAGGCGGTGAACACAGCATTGGCACATGCACAAATCAAATGACTAAACATTCTGGCCAGAAGTAAAGCCAAGCAGCGGTCTGACAAAAAATGCTCTGTGAAACACCATACACTATTGGGAACACCATACACTACTGGATGGAGAAACAATAATGATGAAGTCACTGGCTCCGTAGGGATGAAATGCTAATCGTGTTTTCGCGCCACCAGAGAGATGGCGGAGAACAGCAAATAAAATATCCAAAAATAAAAACAATGTGATAGTATTATCACAACAAATGCTCTATTTTCTACATTTATGCTCTGCCTATCACAAAATATGAATATGTTGTTTTGGTGGAACATTCTATAATAAATGCTCCTTGTAAACATTATATTATTTTTACAGGATTACATTAAAGTATCGATGAATAATTAATTTTAAGTATTTAATTTTTAATGGATCATTTTTATTTTAGTTTAACTTCAAGGCTGCTTACCTTATTATATAATTATCATAGTTACGAATGTTAAATAATGTATTCTTAAAGGTCCTTATTGTTTAGTAAATGTTCAAGATTATGATTTTTCATGAAATAATGAAAACATAAAAATGTTCAATTAAATTATATTTGTTTTCGCTATTATAAGATGAATCTCTTCAATGATTTATTTATTTATTTTCACTTTGGAAAGGATTCAAATTTTCATCATATAAAAGCAGCATCATTGCATCATTAAGCTTTAAGAACATTACGTGCTGTCTTGGACAAGTTCCAGAAATTACATTTTTATTATTCCAGATTTTCAAATTCACATTTTATTATTTATTATTTTATTTTTATTTTTCTTTAAAAATATGTTTGCTAACTTCAAGACTAGGCAATAACAATTTATAGTGTTTCTTTCTAAAATCAGGGATATAAGTAAAATCGTTATATGTTTTGTCCATAGCTACATAAGTTACTATAATTATTCTTCCAATATAAATTTCTTTTTACATTATTTTAAGGTATTTTTTGCCATTGGAATAATGTTTTAAACTATTGTTCTAAGCTTTAAAAGTTTAAATTTATTTAGTAATGAAGATATGGTTCACCAAATTAACTAAATGTATTTAAAGTTCCAATTCTTATTAAAGTTTTAGAAAAATCATTTTAAACTTTAAAATCATATAAAATATTATTTTTTTGGCTAAGACAACAAGAACATGCACAGAACAAATGCATACTCTGCTTTGTATGACAAAGAAATGTCATATTATTGTCACATATGATTTGGTTTTTTTTTTTTTTTTTGTGGATTTTAATTTTCGTTTATGTTTATGTAATATTTTTTTTAATGTTTTTTGTTTACTTTACAAATATGAAAGTATTGTATTTGTTTTCTTCTTCTTCTTCCTAGTATTCTGAAGCAGTATCAAAGGCTAATGAGTTATTGCGGATGTGCCAATTAAGTGCATCTGTAATTGCTGGTGCTGTTTATTGCAATAGCAGGTAAGTTGTGTAATTGTGTTTTAATTTATAATAAATACAAACTTTAAAATTTTAATTTATCACCAGTGTAAAATGCCCTTTTTAAAAAAATTATGCTAAAATAATAATAATGGTGACTAGTGAGTTTGTAATTTACTACTAGAATTTCGAATGTCTGTAATTCATTAAATGAATTTAATTACTTATGTTATATTCATTGATATATTGTTTGAATTTCAGAGTTCTTTTATCTCAGCTTAGTCCTGAATTGACAAGTTATTTGACTTTGATGTCGAATGAAAATGCAGCTGTAAGTACTGTAAAAATTATCTGTAATTCTATACAGTATGTTGTTTTTATTTTTAAAATGTTTGTATTACTAAAATTCATATTGTTTATGTACATTATCTTTAAATTCAATATTTTTGTCACAAACTTAATCTTTTTCAACTCAAATCAACAGGGAAAAAAAAAGTCTTAAAATTTATATTTAGAGTGATTTTTATATCCTGATTATATGTTGTTCAAAATATGAATAAAAATTACTAATTCTAAATTAATATTTATTAATCTGATGTAATTAATATTTATTATGGTAATATGTTGAATATTTTAAATATTAATATTAGTTTAAAAATAATAGGAATTTAGAGCACAAATTTTCATCTGAATTCTTGTGTGGATTAGAGATGAGTTCGGACTCTCTTTTTCAGTGCCTAGGCCTGTCCAAACCCAACAATTTTAAATCTGAGCCCGGAACATTTTGTGTCATCAGAGCCTGATACTAAAAGTATGCAATAGAAAAAAAGATTGCATAATGTTTAAAAAATATTTTAAAAGTAATATCTCATTTTTAACAACTTCTTACATAAAAATAACTGTTAATCCCTACCACATAATTAATTTTATGAAAATTTACTTTCCATCTTATCAAAAGAGAAGTTTGGTATCAAATAAAAATATACTTCCATAAAGGGATCATATTTTCCTCCCTTAACAAGCTAATCTGACGGACACATTAAAGAAGTCTGTTTTATGAAATTTGCAGAAATTACTATTTATGTGCTGAAGAATTGAACAACGTTTTTCTAAAATCTGATGTTTTTATAGGAAAAGAGGAAACACTGCTTGTTTGCTTTATATCGGAATAACAATACATGCCAATTATATATACTTATGATTTACAAATGAAAATGACTTTGTGGATGTGCAGAGTAGAGCCACAGCATGAACAGAGATCATGATGAAAAATAGATATAAGAATCACTAATGTTATTTTCACATGAAGAGCAATTATGACTCGCACACAATTAGAAGACTACAAATTTCCAAATCTTAAGCTAATGCTGGTTGACTAAAAACAAAAGAAAATATTTCTTTCGACTTAAATCTCTAAAAAAAAAAAAAAAAAAAAAAAAAAAATACGTTCCAATTAAAAAATATCTTACTGTCACAAACAAAAATCAAACAGCAAATTATTCGTGCCTCTTCGAATTGACACCATATCAACAGGTCATTGCTGTCAATGCCAGACATAAATCTGCAAATATCATGAATTTTCTTTTAAAATAGCATTCTAATACTAGAAAAGAGAAACACCATTTCTGTTTCCCATTCATTCTGATCAAAATAGCATTAAAATGATTTGAAATCAAATGAATAATTTTTAAGAAAAAAAATGTTATTTTTTAACACTTTCCAACCTAGTTGAAAAGTGTTTATGACTTCAGTTTGTCTGTCCGTCTGTCCGTGTTCTAACTCCCGTAAATATGCTCGGATTGCCCTGCAATATTTATATGTTATTGACATTATCTATAGCATGTTCCCTATTTACAGGGACACTCAAAAGAATTCCGTTACATTACGGTCTATGGGGGAAAATCATTTGCGGTTTATTTTAATGATGTTACACAATTTCAAACACATTGTAATTGATATATATCACTAAAGTGCATTACAAGAAGCTTAATATGGAATAGGGTGTGTATAGCACTTATAGTTACTTTACAGGGACAATCAAAAGAATTTCGTTACATTACGTCTATGGAGAAAAATCGTTTGTATTTAATTAAATAATGTTTCACTATTTTAAACGCATTGAAATTTATATATATCACTAAGGTGCATTACAAGAGGCTTACTACAGAATATTGTGTGTATAGCAGTCATCGTTCATTTACAGAGACACACAAAATAATTCTCTACTGTCTGTTAACAATAATTCCTGGATGTGCGTTTTAAGTTGCTGAACGCGATTTTAAATTTAACTCACTTTTTGTCTATTACTTGGTGTGTATAAATTCTGTAGATCATATACAGGGCAGCACAAAAATTCGCGAACACATTTCCGTTTATTGACAGAAACTCCAGAAATCGAATTTTAAACTGTGCTACGCGTTTCCTAACTAAACTAAAATTTAGCATCCTATGTAGTATATATACAAATCATATACAGGGCTGAATAAAAGTATTTGGATATTTTTCAGAATATTGCATATGTTGGAAATTCCTGAAATTACGTTTTTAAATATGTTATACATTTTCCAAATTGTTTACTTAGATGTTATCTTTCAGCTTATTAAACGGTAATGATTTGTAAAATTATTTTGGAAGCATTGGAAAGTGTTACATAATCTATGCTTGGCACAAGAGTTTTCGTTCTTGTTATAAAGTATTTCGAAAAACTTCTTTACTGATTTGAAAATAAGTATTTTTACAAATAGCATGAAAAAAGCCCTCTGTTGTAAGAAGTATATGATAATTGAAAAGATTAAAAAGTGTAAGATTGTAAACCTACAAAAAATAGCAAATTAGTTTTTTTATCATTAATTTGAAAATCTAGCTCTCTTAGCTGTATCAGTATAAAATTTTCTGACCATATTTATATTCAAGTTGTTTATCTTGATATCTTTGTAACCTTAACTAAAACTAAATTATTATCTTGGGAAGCCTAAACTATCACTGTGATTTTTCTTCTTCTTAAATAATGCATATGAATTTGTTTTGCCATGAACTTTTAAAATGTGCAATCCAGTTACGAAAACTCTTGACTTGTGAGTCTGCAGGATTTTTTTCTCTAAATATTCAGAGTTACTGTATGACATTTTTGTAAAGGAAATATCATTTTGGTTTTCGCTTAGTTATGACTTTTATTGGAATGTGTGTTGTCTTTGTTGTTTTCTGTTAAAATGTTTTTTTTAAGCAGTATAAAGTTGACCAAGAAAAAAACAAAAGTTTAATCATTCCTTATTAATTTTTTTCTCTGATTTTTTTCTTTTTGTTTATTTATTATTAAAGTTCTTTAATTTCATTTTTTACTTGGTTATTAGCTTTAAAGGAAAATTAGAATATCTCTTAAATAAACAAATTTGATAGCTCTGTTTTAAAAATTATTCAGGATATAGTATCATTTGTTTTAACTGATTATTTACCTAAAAAAATTCTAACTTAAGTTACCTGAAATTTTTATATCTAATTATTTTGCTACACCTCCTAATATGTATACCTGAATTTAAAGTAAGATACACTGCTTCTTCCTACTTTGTTTAATATCATACATCTTAGAAGAATGTGTAACACATCAACTCCGTTGATGTAAAAGGCATGAATGAGATGGTGAGAAAATATATGATGTCATGAGGAGAACTGGGCTATGCCAATTTAAATCTCTCTGATTTTTTTTTTTTTTTTTAAACATTGATTTAAATCAATACTGAATTTTTTTTCTTTTGGAATATGTAGCTCTGCCTTGAATATATTAAAAGTTTAAACAATCTACATGTTTTTTAAATCAAATAAGCCAAAACCAGTGGACCCGTGCGAGGATTTCGCACTGCAATCCAAAATTTTTAGCATTGCAGCATTTTTTATATATAGATTTAAACTTCTAAAGAAACATTAAGAATAAAAATACCTGTAAAGTACATTGGTACAAATGTCGCAAACGCACCAGTGTTTCTTCATGGCATTAAAATGGTGATTTTTGCCTTGCAGGGTAATCTTTTACTTCGTATGGCAACTTGGTATTTTATAATAAAATGAAATGTGTATGTACCGTATTTTCCGTGTAAGATGTTTAAGTTGGAGTGTGGTCCTATCGAACAGCTAAGAAGCTGCACACCTGTTTTCCATGGATTCGATGAGGTTTTCAATAAGACTTTGGGGAATACTGTTCCACTCCTCAAGAATTGCAATCTCAAAGTCCCGGACAGTAAAAGATGTTCTTGCTGTAATGCTTCGTCTGAGTGTGTCCCAAACGTGCTCGATCAGATTCAGGTCAGGAAAGCATGCTGGCCGTTCCATACGCTGTATTGTTTCAACTTCAAGCCTGTTCTCCACCAGACGGTCTGTATACGATCTGGCATTACCATGCATAAAAACAAAGGAATCACCATGCTGCAGCATAAGTTATGATATGTGGTCTCAGTATCTCGTCTGCATAGCTTTGAGCCGTCAAAGTGTCATTCCTAATGATATGCAGGTTGGTACTTCCACTTATGCTGATTCCAACTGATGCCATCAATCCACCTCGTCTATAATGTGATCTTTCACAAACGAATGTTGGGTTATTTCAAGTGCCCCTTTCCCTCCATATCAAAACACGTTGGGTGTCACGCTCCAGACAGAATCGGTACTCGTCTGTAAACAGCACTTGAATCCAATCATGTTGCCTCCAATCTCGATGTTCAGAAGCCCACCTTTTTCGGGCCCACGGTGGTTTGTGGTCAACGAAATACTGACCATTGGCCTACATGCATAGAGACCACCCTGATGATGCCTATTCCGGACAGTTTGGCTGAACACCCTTCGTCCTGTTACAAAGAGCAACTGTTTTTGCAGCTGAGTAGCATTGTCTCTTATGTTTCAAGAAGCTGTTAACAGGATATATCAGTCATCAATTGCTGTAACAGCCCGTGGCCGGCCTTGCCCTGGTAGACGTCTAACATATACTGTTTCTTCGAATCGATTCCACAGCTTTGGAATGACATTTTTAGCGACTCCAACAGCATCCGCTACACTTCTTTGTGTTTGCTTGGATTCAAGTCTCCCTCTAATAGGCCAAGCCATGGATCCCAGTAAATCATGTTGCAGGGACATTTTCAAGTCACGTTTTCTCAAAACAAAAGCTGAGCAATTGAATTTCGTAACTGAGACAGTGAAACAGACGTTTCTATGAAATCATGATTTCTGCACTTATCTTCTTTTTCTGGTTTTTGACGTCAAACTTTGATTTACATATGAAGTTTTATTTTTCTGCTTTCTGGCTACGCTTTAAATTATGATGTTTTAATTTAAGTTACTTATCGGTGTAAGTATTTGCATAATTTTGTTAAAACTATGTGCTCTCCTAATTGTTTTGAGCAGTGTATGTATATATATATATATATATTATTTTGCTTTAAAAACAAAAAAAGAAAAATATATCTTTTTTTTTTTCTCACTCCCTGAAGCAAAAAATATTCTTTATAAAAAAGCTTCAGATGCATTTAGATGCTTATAAGGAGTCTTCATTAAAAAAAAAAAATAAAGCAGTCCATTAAACATTTTTTGTCCCTTTATTATGATTTAATGTGTTTTTTATGAATAAGCTTGATTGAAGTAATTATATTTTTTGTTTTATTTTTTTACAGTTACCTGTCAGTAAAGTGCCCAATTTAATAAAAAACTTACCTCCTAATGTAGAACTAAAATATGTATACATAAGTCCAAGAGTTATTCAGAATATAGTCAGACACAATCATGTATATATTGGAAGCACAGTGCGAGTGAAAGTTGACAACAGAATGTCATTATCGCGGACTTTACATTTTTATGAAAACCTCACTTCTGGCTCTGAAGGAGATGTGGATTCTGGACATTGTACAGAAAGGGTGTATCAAAGAAAGGAAAACACATCTGCTCTTTTGAAACCATATATGCCTTCTTTTTTTGAACTGAATTTTAAAAGTCAACTTTTATGCTGTGCAATGCATGCTGCAGTATTTAGAAAAGATTTGTTGAAGTGCAGAAATAAAATGTTTGGAAAATACTTGAATTCAGAGTTTGTATCCGAAAAACTCAAAAATTTTAAAAAGAAAACAGTGCAATCTAAGATAAATGGAAGGAAAATTGCTAGTTCTCATAATACTGGGAAAGAAATTATGTCTGATAATAAAGGTAATAATATTTTGAATTTTCATATTTTTAATGTTTATCAGTATTTGTTTTTTATTATTTGTATATAAACTATGAACATCAATTAATTTATCAGCAATACATATTGATTTACTGTCTGTATATATAGACCAGAGGGCCCGTGCGAAGATTTCGCACTGAAATCTAATATTTTTCCGGTACTTCTCTATTATTCCGTCGACCACTTTTCATAACAAAAAACTACCGCCAAATTGTAAGATTAAACGCAAAAAATGCAGTCCCATTTACTTGATGTCAGAATCATTATGAGTGTTTGTTACGTCATCTAGTGGTTTTACATTCGACATTTGCGTGTATTTTTCATTATGTTTTACTGGTTTAGTAGTTATTTTATTAATTAAAATAACAATTGTGTCCTTAAATTCTTTTTTTTTTAATTCCAATGGCAACGTTCTCCCGTTTATTTGGTGATAGTTTTTTGTTATGAAAAGTGGTCGACGGGATAATAGAGAAGTATAATTTTTTATCAATATGTAATATTTATTAGATGCAGGTTTAAACTTCTAAAGAAAAAGCAAGGATAAAAATATCTGCAAACAACATTTAGTTGTTAGTCAAGCCAGAATATTATCTAATTTATTCCTTGAAAGTTAGACTAAAAACTGATCCAAGATTGCTAAAGGCACGCGCAAGAAAAAAAATCAACAATCGTATTTTGACTGCATTAGAGGATGACGTCATTCGCTTCGGGAAAACCATGGGACTTAGAAATATAAATCTAAACATTTCAATTTCAATTTCGCTTTTTAATCATAAGTATAAAATAAACCCGTGCGGTGTTTCTTATAATAATTGCTATGAGCATCATATAATGTGGTATTTTATTTTTTTGGCAACAATAATTTCAGGAAAACCTTTCATTTCTTTCATGAAAACAATGCCGATTTAATTTTAATTTTTAGCTAATTTTAATCAAAAACATGTTTTAACGAATTGTTAAGTGGGCTATGTCAGAAGCCGGTTCTAAAACCTTTCATATGGTATCTCATTCGTTGTTCTGCGTTTCATAATTTCTTAGAAAAAGGGATGTTGACAGGAGAAATAATATATAAGGATATATATACTTTGATATAGTTACTATAGTTTGTTTTTAAAATTTGTATTTATGATATTTCTTTTAATTCAAAATATTCATTTTATGTAATTTAAGTTCATTTCACAATGGCATCAATAAACAAGAAATATTAAGTGCTTTATTGTTAACTAGTAATTTGTATGTAAAAATTTTGACAAAATGTAATGAGGAATAAAAACAATCAACACAACAATGCTCAATTTTTATTGCCCAATATTTACTTATTTATTTTTATGTATCGCCATTTGTTAACTCATTTTGTACATGTGATACTTACCTTATTATTATTGTTATTTTCTAAAAAATAATTAAGCTTCTGATTAAAAATGAAATAAAACAAAAAGTGTGTTATATTCATGTAATTAGCATAGTCTGTATAGCAATAAATTAACAAAGGAACTATCATTAAGAAAGTTTCATTATGAAAACCTTAAGAAGTTGATCATAAGTATCTCTTATAATTCACACCCTGCCCCTCCCCCCCCCAAAAAAAAAGAAAGAAAAAGAAAAATTATAACAAAAATGTCTGTAAATATTTCTGAATTTAATATAAACAGTAAAAAAAAAAAGAACAAACTCCAACAACTTAACATTGTGCTGTGTAAAATTTTGTATAATTCTAAAGATTTGTAACATAATTAAATGATTAAAAAATATATATATTATGAAAGTCAATAAAAATGTTATATGCAAAAATATGAAAGAAATGTTAGTCTTTTGAAATATCTGCAATGATTGCACTGAAAAATCTACATTCGATACTAGGTTGCATACAGTCTGGAGTACAGGCGGTAATCTACTCTCCTTAATTTAAAACATTGGTTAATTCATTTCTCCTGTAAGCCATCTTATACATTATGTGAATTGAACTTTGTGCAAATAGAATGTATATAAATTTTGATGGTAAAAATTAGCAAAACTACACATTCAAACATTAATAATTGTTGAACGTGTAGTTTTGTTAATTTTTAGCATCAAAATTTTTTGAGAAGAATGGATTCTCCTCTTTTTTTCTCTTAAACTGGTCAAAATTTACCTGTCATTTCTGGGTTTGATTTCAACGCTAAAAACATCTTCCTTAAAACGTTTGGATTTGTTTTGAACTGTATGGACACTACTCTTGTCCTGGCCTCCTACTGCACGAGTTTTGAGGACAGCTTCATTGGTTTTAAGGCCTAGTTTAAAATCATGCCTTAAGATTAATAAAATCTCAACATTTGTATGACTCTTTACGTAACATAAAAATGAAAGAAAGAAGCCTGTATGATTATAGAATACTAGCAAAACCCGCGGCTTTGCTCGCATAATTCCTGAAAAATGCAAAGTGGTATTTGTTGGCCTATTTTCATTAGAGGAAATTTTACTGCCACAGATAATTCAGAAATTACTAATTAAGCCACACTAATGTCGAAAAAAATCGAAATTTTAGCACGTTTTTTGCTTTTTAACCCCCCCCCCCCTCCCCTCTGTGGTAGTGTCACCGATATAAAATATAGACTATGTTACAGCAGGGACTGTTACCGTCACTTTTGAAAATGTTTCTGTCGTTCCAAAGATTCCATAGAAATAGCAATTTAGAATGTTTTTAGAACGCTATTCGCTCATCTCACCCTTTTAAATTTCGAATTTTTTTAGAATTTGTTCTTAGAGGGCATTTACATCTTGTAAGTAACTACCATGCCAAATTTCATGTTTCTAACACCTTCAGTATAAAAAAAAAATCAAAATTTTAGAACATTTTCCGCTTCTGCATCCACCTGGGGGTGGTGGCACCGACATAAAATAGAGTCCTATGTTGGAGCAGGGATTGTAACCATCAATTTGCCATCATCACTTTTGAAATCGCTTCAGTTGTTCCAGAGATTACACCCTACAAACAAACAAACAAACAAACAAAAAAACTATCTTTACTACTTTATAATATTAGTATAGATAGAGGGACATGTATTCTCTTACATAACATTTTAAGTTCAACAATAAGGGTGATAAAGTTCCAGCTACAGGCTTTGGTATAAAAACTAAAAAAATGAAAATACTTTTGATACAGCCTAATATATCTGTAAAACTATATTTATTCTTTATTCACTGTAAGAAAAAAAATGGAAAAAATTCCAGTAAAATATGCTGGCAATTAGGATGCTAGTCTTTTTTTTTTCTCTCTCTGAACAGCAAAATGTACTGGTAATAGGAGGAAAATATAATTTTAATATTTTTCAAATGTTAAGTCTGTTGGATAAAAAGGTGCATTTTATAAAAAATAAGAGACATTTTCTATGTTGTTTCTTCATTCTCTTATTAAAAGTTGTTTATATTCAGTCATTAAAGGACATCATATCCAAGATTTCTAATTCCCTCTCCACATAACACCAATATTGTTAATTTCTTCTTATAATAGCTAGACTTGAGAGATTTTGTAGTTATAAGCAGGATTTGAAACTCAGTTAGCACATTACAATATAACAAAATACTGAGTCATTCTCTTGATGTTTTACAGATTCAGTCATTTTATTTAAGTCTGAAGCTTATTCAAAAAGAAATCTGAACAGTCCGATTTCATCAACATTATAAAGTATTCTCTCTCTCCATAGAATTCATGAATTAATTATTGTTTCCCAAGATCTCTCCCATCTGTGTTTGACCAATTTTGAAATGTTTGGTAAATATCCTTAACCCTGATAGTAACACCACAGGCCTTTGAGGCCTGTGATGTTGATTAAAAGACTTATAGGTCACACAGACTATGGAATGGAAATTTTGTTGAAGCATTTCTAGGTCTCAGAGTGAGAAGTAAAAAAAAAATGGTCTTATGGTCAGGGTTACACTTATTTTTTCTCTTTCTGAAACATTTAAATTCTTCAATTTTTCTTTTCAAATTTAATCACTTTTTATGATGTTTCTTGAAGCATGAAATACAAACTGACACTAAATTAAGAATATGCTGAATTCAGTATTCTTTAAGAATGAGGTAAATGTTTTAGACATATTTTGACGCTTTCAAAAATGTAGCTTATATAAGAATTAAGTCTCATTCATGATTTGGATAAATGTGATAAAAAATGTATTGTAAAATATGATTGATACCTTATCTGGCATTTACCAATTTCTTGACCCCCTTTTTTTTAACTTTCAAAAATATCAGTGTACAAATCCACATAAAAAACAATTTAAATTGGTTGTTTTACTCTTTTCTTTATTTCATTAAAAAAAATCTCATGCTAGGTTTGGAGTGGCAACATATTTTATTCCTTATTTACATTACATCAACCTTTGCTAGCAGTAAGAGCTGCAGCACCATGCGACATAAGCTAGCTGTTTCTGCCCTTATGTCATTCATTCATTATTAATTCAGTTACTTTAATGTTTGGACTTTGAGAAAGAATACTGTTTTCTAGGAAAATGAAAATCTGTTCCTTTTCCTTTTTCAGAAACTTTTAAAGATTGCACAAATATCATTTCAAGTAACAGAAAATAAAAGTTTAGAGTACGCTTGTCACATACATAAGACATTTGCATGCACTAAAAGTAGTCAGCATATTATCAAACCTGAAAAGTCAAGCCAATTGTAAATGAGATTATTAGAAGCATATTTAAAACTTTGATGAAAGAAGATAAGAAAAAATGTGTTATGCTTAATGATACACTTTCCAGTCTTTACTGTTACAAAATTTAATCTTTTGAAACAGTGAATTAAATTTGTGCATAATGCATGTTGGATCATTCTTGTAATTTATTTTGGAAATATTTGACAATCACAAAGCACTTATCACAATTGGTATCACAAAATTTGTTACACATTGCCCTCCATGCAAATGACAGAACTCACACTGAACTCTTAGTGATTTTTTTTTCTTTTAAATTTTCATTTCTTGTAAAAAAAGATCATTTTTTCATCTTTTGTGGCCGAAGTTACTGTCCACTATTCAGAAGTAAAAGTATGCAAATATATAGATTTGGGAGTGGGGATTCAAAAACTGCCCTGCTATTCAAGAGTGTTTGTTATGGAAGCTTTACTGTAAATATACATTAGAAGATCTTTATAATACAATTTTCTATATAACACACAACTTCTCAGATGTAAATAATGAATTTTGCAGTTAAGGAGTGCCTGCAATCCACATTGTAGAAATATTGCTACTCTCTAGAGTATTAAGTTTTGGGCATTGTTTCATATTTATCTCTTTAATACAGAGTTTTTTAATTTAAAAATGCTATTATTAAATAAAAAAAACTTGGAAATGAGTAATATAATGATTTGGTCCATATATATTTGAATAATTTTATAAGGTAATTTAACAATATGTGAAAAGATCTATATTCTGCAAAAAATTGTAAATCTGCCAACTTCTAGTCCCAAGGAATGTAATATAAAGATCTTCAAATGGATATTGATATGTTCCAGACATATTTTGCTAAGTTTACAAGGTAAATTTTTATGATATGTGTAACGATCTGTATAAGGCAAATTCTATATAATGCGCAACCTCTCATTTTTTAGGTTTGCATTAGAAATATCTTCTACTGTATTTAATTTGAGACTGATAGTCTTTGTTTTTTAATAATTGGATTTTTTGTGTTTCTTTTTTAAAAAAAAGTATAGATTTAAGGAATGTATATATAATTCAAATGGCACAGAAGATTAAATTTTTAGAAAAATATAATATGCATCAGGGTTGGCATGATTTAAATCAGATGATTTTTTTTTTTTTTATGTTGGAAATTAGTCAGCAGAGAAATAAGAAGTAGGTGTAAATAAATAGCAGGTGTTTTTCTGGTATTTCCAGGATTTCTATCAGAAAAAAAAGAGGATTGTTCCCTTGCCGAATGCACATATCAATGGAAAATTTTGGGTAAAAAGTTAGAAAATGTATTAGATAAAGATAGAATTACAAAATTTAAAGCAAGATATGAACAAGCTATTAATGGCTGTCAATTTGCTGGAGTTTTATTAAGTCCCTCTGTTTTAAATCGAAATGAAATTTCACTTAGTGTAGAGGAAAATAATGAAGGTTTGGCATTCATTAAAGAAAATTGTTCAAATCTTCTGACCACTGTAACACATTTTCAAGCAAAAAATCGCCCATTTCAAAAATTACCATTGCTTGAGAAAAAAGTTTCAGATATTATGACAGATTATGATTGGTGGAAGTCCTTTTATGTAATGGGAGGTAAAGAGAGAATCAGCGAAATTGAAATTGAATTTATTTACCAAATAACAACAGCCGTGGCTTCATCTGCTGGAGTAGAAAGACAATTTTCTTCTTTTGGACTAGTTCATTCAAGCCTTCGTAATAAATTAGGAGTGGACAAAGCTTCTAAATTAGTATTTTTGTTCAAACAATTAAATCCCTGATTTATTTCTATTTGTTTAAAAAATATTGAATTAATTGTGATTTTTATCCCTTAATAAATAGCTTGCATTAAATGAAGGAACAGAGATGCTTTACACTCACGCAAACATATAAACATAAGTTTGGCGACTTTTTGGTTGGTGCGATTTTCAAGACTGCGCCAAACGAATAACTTAATACAATGGCTAGGTTGCCATTAAAGGAAAAAATCCCCTAAATTTGGCGACTTTTTTCCTTTTTATAACCGATTAAAAAAAAAATCTGTGTGTGAGTGTATGACATCATAGCCTAAATGAATATTTAATTTGTTTTTTAAATTTTATCATTTTCTATTCATTTACAACATATTTAAGTTTATTTCTTATTTAGTGTGCACAATTCAATTACAAAATAATAGAATGTCTTTAGATTAAAGCCTAGATGTTTAATTTTTAGTACCAATCAGTAACTAGAATATAGTATTTTCTTAACTATATAATTATTTCTTATGTTATTTTTATAAATTATAAATATTATTTATTCCTTTTTAACACTTTCCAACCTAGTTGAAAAGTGTTTATGACTTCGGTTTGTCTGGCCGTCTGGCCGTCTGCCGTCTGCCGTCTGTCCGTGCTCTAAATCCCGTAAATATGCTCGGATTGCCCTGCAAATTTTATATGTTATAATCGTTATCTATAGCATGTTCCCTATTTCAACGGAAGTGTGTAGCACTTATAGTTTTTTTACAGGGACACTCAAAAGAATTCCGTTACATTGCGGTCTATGGGGAAAAATCATTTGCGGTTTATTTAAATAATGTTTCAATACTTTAAACGCATTGAAATTTATATATATCACTAAGGTGCATTAGAAGAAGCTTAATATGGAATAGGGTGTGCGTAGCACTTATACTTACTTTACAGGGACAGTCAAAAGAATTCCGTTACATTACGTCTATGGAGAAAAATCGTCTGCGGTTTATTTAAATAATGTTTCACTATTTTAAACGCATTGAAATTTATATAAGGTTCATTACAAGAGACTTACTACAGAATATTGTGTGTATAGCAGTCATCGTTCATTTACAGGGACACACAAAAGAATTCTCTACTGTATGTTAACAATAATTCCTGGAAGTGCGTTTTAAGTTACTGAATGCGATTTTAATTTTAAATCGCTTTTTGTATATTACGTGGTGTGTATAAATTCTGTAGATCCTATACAGGGAAGTACAAAAGTTTGGGAACACATTTCCGCATTATTTAACTCCAGACGGAGAATTTTAAACTGTGCTACGTGTTTCCTAACTGAACTAAAATTTAGCATCCTATGTAGTATATATACAAATCTATAGATCCTATACAGGGCTGAATAAAGTATTCGGATTACTTAGATGTTATCTTTTAGCTTATAAAAGAGTATGATTCGTAAAATTATTTTGGAAGCGTTGGAAAGTGTTACATAATCTATGCTTGACGCATGATTTTTCGTTCTTGTTAGTTATTTATTATAAAAAACTGCTCCATGTATTGTAAAAACATAAAAACACAATAATTAAAAATAGAATTCTAAAAAAATCAAATAAATCCGATTTAAATAAAAAAAATCTGATTTAAATAAAAAAAATCTGATTTTTTTGATTTTTAAAAAAAAATCATGATTTTTTTCCAACCCTGATATGCATGCATATTTTGTGCCAAATTATGCAAAGTGTAAATTATATCATCAAAATGGGTTTATACTATATAGGGTAAGTGCTTCTATGTTCACCCCTCCCCCTCCCAGATGTCATCCAAAATGAAATAAAAGGCTTCATAAATAGTTTAATATTAGTTCAACATGAAATATTATAGTAATTCCCCAATGTGTCTTTCATAAATCATCAGTCAAGAATCATAGATATTTTTTTATATCTTGTAGTCAGTCATTTATGTCGGGTTGTTGCAAGGTGAATTATTGAACTCAACTGGCTGTCAACTGGAGCTTTTAACCTATATGAATAAATTTTAATTCTTTTCTTATTTAGGAAAATAATTCTATTAATGTTGATACTAATAATCTTTTAAATCATTTATTTTCAGGTTCTTCCTGCAATTTGGTTTGTTACTACCATGCCAGTGTTTTTTCTGAAATATTTTTATTGAACAATGTAAATGATCACTTGAATTTATCAAGCACTTGTGATTTAGAATACAGTTGCTATTTTTGTATTAACAATCGATTTTCTACTGAATCTGTGTCACTTTTGACTAAGAGTTGGAATTCTGAAATGCAGATACCAGATTATATTGATGGCATTCCTTCTAAACCTCATTTATCTGACTATTCATCTTCCAGTGATAAACTAAAAAAGGAGAAAACATCCAAGTGTAAAATTCAGATTTTAAAATGCCGGACAAAAACTGGTGCTTGTGTATATTGTTCAACAAGGCCCTACTCGTGTCATTCCAAAAGAGACTGTCATGGGCATGTCATGTGCGATCCCAAGAATAAAGCTTCAAAACGTCGTGTGAATCACTTTTCTCAGTCGTCATACCATTCTGAAGATTATTGGAAAAGCATAGAAGATAATGACCTTGAAAAAACATTGCTATATGTTCAGCGAAGTGAAAATAATGTGGTTTTGCTACTGATGAATAAAACAGTTGATGAAAATGTTCTTACATATCTTGTAAGTCCCCTAAGATTTTTTTTTCTCAAGTTCTAGGTTTTGTTTTGCTTTTTAAATTTATAAAAATATTCTAAAATTTTAATTGAATATTTATTTTTATATTTGTTGCAAACAAAGTAAATATTATGAAATGTAGTTATTAATGTTGAGTTGATAAGCAGCTGTTGTTTTCAAGAAGTATTACCATGAACATCATATAATATTTACGTTTTCAGTTCAAACTTTAAAAGTTCAACATTTTGTCTTAAAATTTTGTTTGGAAATTTTTATACATGTATATGCATGCATAAAAAAAAACTCAAATTCTTGTTAGATTATACTGATATCAGTTCAGGGTTCTTGTGGTGAATGTTGTAAATTCTTAAGAACTTATATTTACTTTTCATCTTTTAAGTTCATAAGCTTATTTCATATTTATTGATAGGTCTTAAAAGTATACATTTTTAGTGACATTTCTTGTCAAATCTTAGTGAAAAGGCAAATATATATATATATATATATATATATATATATATATATATATATATATATATATATATATATATATAGGGGAAATGTGCCTAATATTCCCTATGATTTCTAAGAGAAGTACCTGCTGCTTTCTGGTGGTCATTGTCTAAACTTGATCCTCCATTAGTAATTTTAGTTCCAAGTAGGGCTGGATTATTTATCAATATATCGATCAAATATTGATATTTCTTAATTATCGCAATAACAATATGTAAGATCTGACACTGACGATATATCCCAATAATGATAGCTAAGCTCTGACTCTGGCAATGCATAACAATATCTAAATTAAGCTCTGACTCTACCGATATATCCAAAAAACATTTTTTTTCTCGACTTCAAACCACAAGAAAAGCGCCGAATATTCCGTATAATATCCTCTTCAACCTATTCCTTTCGTCCGATCCATGCATTTATATTCACTTCTCTACTTTATCCCAATCAAATTATCCCCTCCAACGATTATCCTTTAATTATCTCGCTTTCGTTAATATCAAACCCAAATAAAGAATATCCCAATACGAATACATTCTCTTATTATGTCTAAGTTCGTTACTATCCTCTCAAACCGCAAATTAAACTCTTTGCTCTTAACTGAATAATACAGCTATCGTCCAGACTCATTCGTCCCGATGCTGCGCTGCTGCTATTCGTCCAGACTTCGTTGCAATAGGTCAAGGTATTGATATGTGATGGCCAATAAAATACGAGCTAGAGTATCTGTTAGTTATTCTCGAGTCGATAGCATTGCACTACTTCAGTGCTGATTGAGATAATTTTCTCGGCCAATATTATCAGTAGCGCCTTGATGTTAAAATGAATGTATGGTGTCGTGTAGTGCGTGTGTGTGATTTTGTTTGTTTGTTTTTATTTAATTTTGTTAGCCAATAACTTATTTTTATCATTTGCAATTTATTTTCTTTTGAATTCAATGGCACTTTGAAATAATAAAAAAACAGATTTAAATATCAAACCTAGTATTCTGCATAATAAAGCAAAATTATATAGTACATTTTAGCTCACAGGCTATCAAAGCCTAAGAGCTAATGTGCCCGCCGGTTCTGTATGTACGTATGTATGTATGTTTGTACGTAACACTATAACTCTTGATAGAAATAACCGTTTTGCTTCAAATTTTGTTTATAGGCTCATTGTGATAAGGTGTTTCCCTGATTAGTTTTGGGGGTTCATTGCTTAAGTATAAAGGGGGAAAGTGGGCTAATTCCCCCCCCCTTAATTTAGATAAAAAGGTTTTTCATGCAGATTTATCGGATTTGCTTCAAATTCTGTATATAGGCTCATTGTGATAAGGCGCTTTCCTGATTAGTTTTGGGGATTCATTGGTTAAGTATAAAGGGGGAAAAGGGGGCTAACCCCCTTAATTTAGATAAATGGGTTTTTCATGCAGAATTATCTGATTTTAATCAAATTTTGTATATAGGCTCATTGTGGTAAGGTGCTTCCCTGATTAGTTTTAGGGGTTCATTGGTTAAGTATAAAGGGGGAAAGGGATCTAACCCCTCTTAATTTAGATAAATGGGTTTTACATGCAGAATTATCCGATTTTCTTCAAATTTTGTATATAGGTTCATTGTGATAAGGTGCTTTCCTGATTAGTTTTCGATGTTCTTTTGTTAAGTATAAAGGGGGTAAAGGGGAGGGGGCTAATCTTCTCCCCCTTAATTTAGATAAATGAGATTTTCATGCAGAATATATTTAGCGATTTTATTCAAATTTTGTATATAGGCTCATTGTGGTAAGGCGCTTCCCTGATTAGTTTTGGAGGTTCATTGGTTAAGTATAAAGGAGGATACGGGGGACTAATCCCCTCTTAATTTATATAAATGGGTTTTTTCATACAGAATTATCGGATTTGCTTCAAATTTTGTATATGTGTTCATTGTAATTAGAGGCTTCGCTGATTAGTTTTAGAAGTTTATTGGTTAATTATAAGGAGGGGGGGACGGTGTGATGAGCCCCCTTATTATATTGTTGATTTCTTTATTTTTCGAGAGATTTATTTCAAATTCTTTGAAATAAGAGTATAATATACACTTAATGTGAATAGCCTGTGAGCTCAATGCCTTCAGTTTAACTGGGCAGTTTTCTTTTTATTTATTCTTCTTTTGTTAGTTTCTTTGCTTTTCTCTTTATATATATATATATATGATTTGTTGCTTTCTACATCTGTTGGTATTTAAATTGCTCGTACATTTGTCTTTCGAAATTAGCAATATTTCTATCCCCACACATTTTAAGGTAGTTATCGCGATATATCACCAATATCGATATTAACTCGATGATATATCGCGATATAAAATTTTTGATATCGTCCAGCCCTAGTTCCAAGTACTGAAAATTTTATTGCTTTTTTTTTTTTTTTTTTTTTTAAACATTATCTTCATAAAATTTTAAATATACAAAGGTAAGTAATAAAAGTTTTGAATTATTATAGAAATTTTGTTATTGATCCAAATTTTGATTTTTTATGTTTTGATTGACTCCTTGAAGTTATCAAATGGCAGCCGTTATATTTTTGCTTATATGTTCCTAATATCACACCCACTAACTGTTTCAAATATTGTGTGGTATTAGGACTGAATTTTGTTTAGAAGGATAGGTGGATTTTAGATTATTATTTTAAGCAGTTTTGGTGCCTATTTTTATTTTATAAAAGCAAGTCAAAAAATATCTAACTAAATCACGTTTTTTACGACTTATTTGCTTATAATTAATTAAATATATATTCCTATAGACAATTAATTTCTTGGCTGGGCAAAAAGGTTCTTCGTTAGTAACATTACAACTCTTATTTCTTATAAAAAATTTTGAAAAGAGTGAATTTTATTGTGGGTGCAATATTGAGAGCACTTTTTGAAAGTTGGTACTAAGGCGTTTTGTATATTTATTTGCAAAAAAAATATGTTTCTTTTATTGGAAATCATTATAAGCAAAAAATGTTTTATTAGAATGTTTTATGAACTGTCAATCAGTTTCAGTTTGTTGTGCAGTCTAGCCGAATTAGATCAAAATTTCAAAATGGATGCGATATTAGGCACACTTCTCCTATGTATGAAATCTCTAAAATATTTTGAATCTCTTATATCTGTGCTATATTTTGAGCAATGTAATGTAGCAAGTAGTGCAATACAAAAAATCAGTGGTTTGTAGTAAGCATTGACACTACTTTTAATGCTATTTCAGGAAGAATTTTTAAAAAATAAAAAAATAATAGTCAAAATTCTATATATATGTAAATTTTTAATTTTACAGTACTTATAAAAATGATATTTTGTTAATTTGTACCAGAAAACTACAAGAAAATCTTACATGTCACTTAATATTGATTTTCTTGTGGTATATAATTTCCAAAGCAAATAATTATGGTATTCTTGATTTGCTATATATTGAGTCAGTGGTCGGAAATAGTGAACTACAAGTAACAAAACTACAGTAGTTGCTACTTTTTCCAGTAGTTTGTAGTGTAATGTGCTATATTTTGAACAATGTGATTTAGCGAGTAAAACAATATGCTATATTTTGAACACTGTAATACAGCGAGTAGCGCAATACAAAAAATCTGTGGTTTGTGGCAAGCACTGACACTACTTTTAATGCTACTTTAGGAAGAAAAAAAATGTGCCATTCTGCATATCACATGATCATAACTTGCTTCTTTTGTACAAAATGTTTCAGCCTAACAATTTGTGAATATGAGCTGCATGTTTAGCAATGCATCACATGAAATCATAGATTTTATACTTGCCAGTAAAACCAAATTCAGAACCATCAAATAAATTAATTTTCTAGCTGCTGACACTTGTCTACTTACTTGTTGTTAGGTTTTAATGCTGGCTTTCTTAATTGTGAATTGCTTTATTTACAGATTTATTTATCGTTTACATTTAGAGTTGTTTTTCTGTAATTTTCTATATTATAAAATTAGATAACTCATTATAATTAACTGTCAACAGAACTCAATTTAGCATATCATGAGTTTGTTGGAGAGTTAAATAAACAAATTTTTTAGTATATATATGAGTCAACGGTATTGTTATGTCCCATCGCAGTAATTATTGTAATAATAGTAAAAAAAGTATGCAGTGCATGGTTGTGCATAAATATATTGTATACAAGAGTAACCCTCATTTTTTATATAACTATATTTAAATGTTGATTGTCTATACCAGAGGTTCCCAAACTATGGTAGGCGTATCAGTACTTGTACGCAAAGCTCTGGCTACTGGTACGCGAAAGTGCGATGCTGGTAAGTAAAATGAAACACCATAATATTATAATGAAATACCATAATATTATAAAATCAAAAACGGTATGAATTTATCACTTTGAAAATTTTCGAATGAAAATTAGAAACTGTAAACACTTTTTAGGCACGGTAGTAATTATATAAATTCATAGAACCTATAGTCGTCGTCTGGTCCGTTCGTCTGTTCGCATATAACAGCGCAAAAACTACCTAACCAAATGGTTTGAAATTTAATATGCATAATTGTTGCAGAATTTTGTTGAGTCATTTCAAATTTTATGAAAATCTAATCAAAACTTTAAAAGATATTAATAAAAGTTTTCTTCATTCTATTAAATCCTATCATACGTAATTAATTTAATGATATCCCATGATAGGTAATAATTCTAGGTTGCCATGGTGATTACGTCCTATTTAAGATGGGGTCCTATTATTTCCGTTTTACTGAATTTAAAAACAGAATTTGTATACTAAAATTATTTAATTATAGTGATCGTATAATCTACCGACAGTTTTTTGGTTAGATGTTTCCGGAGAAATAGATATAAAATGGAAAAAGAGTCTAAATATAGATTTCAAGTTCAGTAGTTTTCAAAGCTAGGCTTAAGTTTCCCATTGGAATTTTCAGTAAATGTCAACAACAAAAAAAAAAGGTTGCCAACTTAAAATATATTTATTTTATTACAGAAATTAATCATATCATAATAACAGACAATATAATTCATTTGACTGAAACTAGTTATAGTACGAACGTACCTCATTTGTCATATTGGATGTACAATTTCTAACGTTTTTTATTGTTTCTAGAAATGTTTGTTATAGCAAATTCTCTGAAATTTGCATACGCTGCTTATGATACAACCAGTTTTCTAGAATTAAACACATGTAATTATTACATTTATACGGGAAAAAATTAAAAAATGTAAATAAATACCTAATTTTAAAATTAATCAATAAAACAGTTTTAATTAGCAGAAAAATTGTTTTACATGTGTTTTTAATTGTATTATCAGAAAATAAAGTCTGAATCCATGAAAGTAGGAGGAGCTTGTTCGAATAGGAGAAGTTAAAGCAATTATTTATTTATTTTTATTTATTTATTTATTGTACTGGTTATTTCAGTGTTGAAGTTTTATTTGAAATATAATTCATTATTTATTTGAGTCTGTCAATTGAAATTTTTCTCTTATTCTATACCAATTAAGTTTCTTTCTATTTCATGGAAATAGGTTTTTAATACAATAAAGTTATTTAAAATGGTGATTTAAAATCGAAGAAAATATGGAAAGCTCCACTTTCACAGTTTTTCCTATAGTTTTTGCATTACGTTTGATGCATGGTGGTACGCGGAAGTATGAACTTCGATTTAGTGATATGCCGGTCTAAAAGTTTGGGAACACCTGGTTTATACTAATAAAAGACAAAATCGCTGTGTGTGTATGTGGGTGGGATGGCTAGCGAAATCTACCGCACCTAGAAGTCTGAAAATTTAAATTTAGGTAGTTCAAGGCCTGATATGATGCACTTGGGACTAAAAATTTTAATATTTTGATAATTAGCCAAGATATTAATTAGAATCTCATTAAACATTGCTTCATAAATGGAATCTTTTTAATTCTTTATACTGGAAGAATTCCGGCTCTATTAAAAAATTTTTAAATATTGCATTTATCGATTTGAAAATTGTGCATTCATGTGTATCTCTTTACGAGGAATCTAAATATGTAATTTCCGTAATTCTCCGGTAATTAGAATGGAAATTTATAATTAATTTTTTATTTAATTGGATCCCATAAAATAAATTATTTGATGATTTGTGCTATCTCTCAAAAAGATAAGACCAGACATTTCGTCTCTCCAGCTATTGACAGATGGAAAGCGTAAACCACAGATTTTGAATGTACTCACAGTTTTAAAGCTCTATAATTTTTTTTTAAATATTACATTTATCGACTTGAAAATTAGTCATCTATGCCTATTTTTTTACAGAGAACATAGAAATCTAATTTTTATATAGATCGCATAATTTGAACCAAAATTATAAATTAATTTTACGTTAATAAAAATTAATTTTTATTGAAGTCAAAAGCACAGCTGTCAATCAATGAAGAAGCAAGTCTAGGGCTGCCACAAACACGGTTGCTAGATTTTAAATTCAGTGATTTTAAGATACATATGTATTTTAAAATGTACATAAGATACAGATTTCAAAATTGGAATATAGGTGCTATTTGATACGTACTTTGAGAATTTCCAAAAATCAAAAAATTTGGTCTACAAGTTTTTCTTTTATAAAAATCCTGATGTTTAAGGTAAAGAAATAAAAGCTAATTGACAATAGCATTAATAATTAAAGAAATGTTTGTATTTTTTTTAATTCATAGGGATGGGGGACTAACTCCATAACTCAGCAACTAACTTTCCAATTTCAGCGCAACTGATTCCAAACATTATAATAAACTTAATAATCACCCTCTATAATATTAAACTTATGAGTTGTATATATCACTCTTTTCGAATAATAACTTCGTATTTTTTAAAAATTGATTTCAGAGTATCTCGGGTCTTACGACGGGGTTTGGCTCATTCGACTTGATATTGATAGCATTAAATATTTTAGTTCCACTTTCTACCTCTATGGGGCACTTTCCTATCTGGGTTCTATGGATTCGATTAAAACTGGGTTTGGCTCATTTCAGTCATGTTTGTATAGAACAGATTACGCTCCCTGGCAGAAGGTGGAACTACAGGAGAATCTCAGGTTCTATGGCCCGATTAAGACAGAGTTTTACTCAATAAACTTGATATTGCTAGCCTTAAATATTTTAGTTGCACTTTCTACTGCCAGGGGGCGCTATTCGGGTTCTATGGGCCCGTTTGCGATGGGATTTGCCTCATTCAGCTTGATTTTGATAGCATTACATATTTCAGTCATGTTAGTGTAGAACAAATTGTTATTATCACGGGCCTGAGCATTGCCGGGCAGATAAGCTAATATTACATATATCTCTCTTAATTTTGCGAAACAAAATTTATATGTGTATAAACTAGCATTTTGGAAACTAACACAAGCATTTTCTTGTAAGTTATCTTTCTTAAATTTTTAATTCCCTCGTTTATATTGTATTTATTTGATTGTATCCCAGCAGATGCAGTGTAACAAGGGGTCACTGTATTGTGCAATCTGTGTGCTCAATTTCAGTGCAGATTGAATGGTTCTTGGATAAAATCCGAAAGTATTGAAGTAGTGACTACTTTTAAAAAGTAGTTTGTAGGCGTTCTTTTTAAAAAAGAGTAGTTGTAGTTAACTACATTTTCAATAAAGTAGTTATAGTTGTAGTTTGCTATAATAAAAGTTCCACCAGCGGCTAAGAAGTTCTGCTCTCAAAGTTGGTAGGTGTGAGGTGCTGGGTTTGAACCCAATTGCACCTGTCAACCTAATTGTTCAGAGTTTTCCATGGTTTTCTTCGAACCTTGTGTAACCTTGCATATATACACATTAGGTTCTCTTAGAAAGACCCCCCATGGAGTGCATCCCCCTCTTGACCTATATCCCTCGAGTAGATAATCAGCCATAAAAAAACAACACCAACACCAAAGCTACAATTAAACAAGAACGAAAAATCATGCGTCAAGCATAGATTATGTAACACTTTCCAACGCTTCCAAAATAATTTTACGAATCATACTCTTTTATAAGCTAAAAGATAACATCTAAGTAATCCGAATACTTTATTCAGCCCTGTATAGGATCTATAGATTTGTATATATACTACATAGGATGCTAAATTTTAGTTCAGTTAGGAAACACGTAGCACAGTTTAAAATTCTCCGTCTGGAGTTAAATAATACGGAAATGTGTTCCCGAACTTTTGTACTTCCCTGTATAGGATCTACAGAATTTATACACACCACGTAATATACAAAAAGCGATTTAAAATTAAAATCGCATTCAGTAACTTAAAACGCACTTCCAGGAATTATTGTTAACATACAGTAGAGAATTCTTTTGTGTGTCCCTGTAAATGAACGATGACTGCTATACACACAATATTCTGTAGTAAGTCTCTTGTAATGAACCTTATATAAATTTCAATGCGTTTAAAATAGTGAAACATTATTTAAATAAACCGCAGACGATTTTTCTCCATAGACGTAATGTAACGGAATTCTTTTGACTGTCCCTGTAAAGTAAGTATAAGTGCTATGCACACCCTATTCCATATTAAGCTTCTTCTAATGCACCTTAGTGATATATATAAATTTCAATGCGTTTAAAGTATTGAAACATTATTTAAATAAACCGCAAATGATTTTTCCCCATAGACCGCAATGTAACGGAATTCTTTTGAGTGTCCCTGTAAAAAAACTATAAGTGCTACACACTTCCGTTGAAATAGGGAACATGCTATAGATAACGATTATAACATATAAAATTTGCAGGGCAATCCGAGCATATTTACGGGAGTTAGAGCACGGACAGACGGCCAGACGGCCAGACGGCCAGACAAACCGAAGTCATAAACACTTTTCAACTAGGTTGGAAAGTGTTAAAAATAGTTTTTCTGACCACTGTATTGAGTCTATCCTTAGTATGCACATTTAAAGAAGATTAGACTTTAAGTTGTATCAGATATCAACAGGATTTTTTTAAATTGCCAAGCCTAAAGTTATTTCCTATTTTCCTTTATTTCATGTGCCCTCCTCCCCATTTTTTTCATCAAAATCCCCCTCCCTCTCCTTCCATCTCCCTGTGAAATCTCCTTTTGCCAGCCGCAGCCCACAAAGTCTTCTTTTTTTTTTTTTTTTTTGTCAATTTTTTTCTTAACACTTTCTGCTCATTTTTTCTTTTACTTTAATGTAACAATAAATAATCAATCATCTAACCCTATATATGTATATCCTATCCTAATCCTAATCCTAATAATATTATAAATCCGATTGTGTGCAAATGTTAGGCTGAAGCCAGCATCAAAATGGAGCATTTAATGATCCTGTATCTTTGCATATAGGTTGATTATAACCCTCAAATGAACATAGGCTGGTTTTTGTTTATTTTATTCAAATATTTTCTTAATAATTAAAAATTTCGTTATTTTCATAAAGAAAAAATGGACATTTTTTCGTATAATATTTTAAAAGGGTTAAATTTACATTACCATTGCTAATACTTTATCGTTGCCAAAACTAAATCAGAACAACAAATAACAATTTTTACTCAACAATTTAGTTTCGATTGAAAAATTTTCACGTGAAAAATTAAAATGAAATAAAAAAATTAAAGAATTAAAAAGAAGATTAAATAATATTATTAGAAATAAAACGTACTTTTTTAGTTTTTGATAATAATACAAGAATTCAATATGCGTAAACCATTGGAAACAGGCGAATATGACGTCGTACATCGAAAATAAATGCTTTGATGGTGAAATAAAATGATCTTGAGTTTTTTCTTTACCTTTTTTTCTTTTTTTATCTTTTGTATGGTAACAATACTAGGCGTTTTACCGTCTGGGCATGCTTAATATAACTATACCGTACTTTTTATTTAAATTTTAAAAAAGTAAAAAGAAGTTTGAAAAGAAAATGGTTAGCAAATGTCAATAATATGCTCCGCAAAATTATCCATGTCAAAAATGATGTCATGGATAGCAAGAAATAGTTATTTTATTCGTAAACCTAAAAGAAATAACTCGATTACCTAAAAAAAAATGACGAATGTTAATAGTCCATTTTTGTTGATAAAACCTAAAGATTTAATAATATTTCGTTAAAGTAACATAATTTCCCCTATGCCAGTTTTGAAATTAATTGCCTGGAAAAAAAATTAACAAGAATTATGTCATTAAAAAAGGATATCTCTGGGGAAACGAAGACATCATATTTGAAATAAAACGGGAATTTTCCAATATGTTTTAAAATGAGTGTGAATCAGTTCCTTACATTAATAATACAAGGATCAGTAAGTATAGAAAGTAGATGAGTTTCACACCATATTTATAACGAAAAATTTAAATGTTTTTTATCTATACTGATTATTAAGCATGAGTATCCGTTATATACAGAAGAGGGTTTTCTGCTAAAAATCACATCATAATTTTAAGAAAGGGAAAATGAACACGAATCTATTATATTAAAATATGACTGTGTGTTTGTATTTTGCAACTACTCCTAGACTATCGAACGCAACACAATTTACTTAATGACTTTAGATGCCAAGATGTTTTTTTTTTTTTTTTTGGAAATTTTAACGAAGTTTCTCTAAAAACAGAAAGTAAATTGCTCCATATTTGTGTATAAAAAAGGAGAAATAAAACAGATTAGTATATTTTTTACACCATTTTCCAATTAAAACTGAAAAACAGAATTCGTTTTCACTTTGAATAGATGGTGAAAACAAAATCTTGATTTCAGTAAATTATCCGAATAATGAAAACATATTTCTTCATATTCAAACTTCATGAAACAATTTATTCTGGAGAACAAAAATTGCCTGTCAACATACTGTCATTTAGAAAACAAGATTTGTTTCAGCTATACATTAAACCAAGGAAGCAGAATTGAATTGAAAGAAAAAGCATATACTATTTCCAATTAATGTTTTTTTGAAGGATGGCTGTTAAAACATTTCACAAAGGCGTTAAAAGTAAAATTGTTTATCTGGTAAAATCGACATTTGTTTTTACCTAATTCGTCTATTTCCACGATTTTATTTGGCCCCCCTCCTTTTTCTATTGGTTGCAATTTCATTTTCGCGATTATTTGGCACAAAATTGCACTTTTTTAAGACTGAGTTATGTCAAGGTTCCTATAACAAAAAAGGATACCGTATTGTCTCCTATGAAGTGTGATAAATAGTTAGTTAATTATTAACGTTTTTAATTATCGGGAGTGAAATATTTTGCATAATTAATGTATTTATACTTCTTTTAATGTTGCGTGAACGAAGTCACGGGTAACAGCTAGCAATATTATAAATCTGATTGTGTGCAAATGTTAGGCTGAAGCCAGCGTCAAAATGGAGCATTTAATGATCCTGTACCTTTGCATATAGGTTTATTATAACCCTCAAATGAACATAGGCTGGTTTTTGTTTATTTTATTAAAATATTTTTCTTAATAATTCAAAATTTCGATATTTTCATAGAGAATAAATGGACATTTTTTCGTATAATATTTTAAAATGGTTAAATTTACTTTACCGTTGCTAATACTTTATCGTTGCCAAAACTAAATCAAAGCCCGGAATAATAATTTTTACTCAACACTTAATTTTCAATTGAAAGATTTTCACGTGAAAAATGAAAATTCAAAAGAAGAGGAATTTCTGTGATATTTGAAACAAAAATATGTAGTATTTGTTATTATACATGAAGTATGAATATTGGTTATGTTGAGAAGATATTTTCTGTCAAAAACTGCATTATAATTAGAAGGAAAACTGAACAATAATCATATTATTAAGAAAAGATTTCGCTTGGACCATGGAACTATGAAAAGGATCCTCCTTGGCTTGAACAAATATGACGTCATAAATAAAACATGTATTTTCAAATATTCGTAACATTACAAGGAGCATGAATATCAGTGTATAATGAAAGTATATACATAATGGATGTCAGATTTAAGAAGAATAACAGAAATATTTTTTTTTATACTGATTAATAATAAGCTTGAAAATCAGTTACATACAGATGTGAGTTTTCTGATAAAATTCCCGTCATGATTGCCAGGAAAAGAAAATTAACAAGAATTATATCATTGAAAAGAGATTTCTCTGGAATCAAAGTGACGTCATATTTCAAATAAAACGGGATTTTTCAAATATGTTTCAAATGGTGCATGAATCAATTTCATACATTAGTAATTACAGAGTACAGTGCAAAAATAGAGAGTAAGTGAATCTTGAAATCGGCTTGCAATATGAAGCCGGTTATCGCTCAAATCATTAGGCTCAAGGGCTGACTTCAATGGACGGGGAGAGGTTTTCAAAGCAAGCCGCCAGTTGTTTAGGCCATCTGTAGGGTTGCATTTTCAGCATCACGCCAAACATAAACATTTCATATCTATTTATTCTCTGAACTCTGCGATTAATAATACAAGCATCAGTAAGATTATTAGGAAAAGAAAATTGAACACAAGTCTATTATTTTAAAATCTGACTGTCTGTTTGTATTTCGCAACTACTACTTTTAATGCAATGCGATTTACTTACACCATCATTGATCTAAGGATGTCATATAAACTCTGAGAATTTAAAATTTTGAATTAGATTCCAAGATATTAATTAATTATTTATTTTTTTTTTTGTAAATTTTAACGAAATTTCTCTAAAAACAGTATTTAAATTACTCCATTTTTGTGGATAAAAAAAAGAAGAAATAAAACGGATTAATGCATTTTTATGCCATTTTCTCATTAAAACTGAAAAAAGAATTTATTTTCAATTTGAATAGTTGGTGGAAAAAAAAAAAAAAAATCTTGATTACAGTAGAATTTCCGAAAATTAAAAACATATTTCCACAACTTTATGAATTAATTTGTTCTGCAGAACAAAAATCGTCTGTCAGCATATTGTCAAGAAATCAAGAGTTGTTTCAGCTATAAATTAAACCAAGGAGGCAAATTTGCTGTTACATGCAAACGTAACACTTGCAATTGCAAAGCTTTTTGCAACCCCAAATTACATGCAAACGTAACATTTACATGTAATTTGCACCCAAATTAATTTTAATTTGAACCCTTATAAATGTTAATTTGCACTGAAAATTACATGCAAAAGTAATGTTTGCATATAATTTTGGGTTGCAAAAAGCTTTGCAATTGTAAGTGTTACGTTTGCATGTAACTGTTACTGTTACATGCAAACGTAACACATGTAAATGTTACGTTTGCATGTAATTTTGGGTTGCAAAAAGCTTTGCAATTGAAGCTCCTTGCATTTAGGTGTAGAATTATTCCTCCATATTCACAAGAATTTAATTTAAAGAAAAAGCATATACTATTTCCAATGAATTATTTTTAAATGATGGCTGTTAAAACGTTTTTCAAAGTCGTTAAAAGTAAAATGGTTTATTAGGTAAAACTGATATTTGTTTTTTGACAAATTGTACTTTTTTAAAATTGAGCTATGTCAAGTCCCCTATAACAAAGAAATATCGTATTTTCACCTATGAAATATGATAAAGAGTTAGTTAATTATTTACGTTTTTAATTATCAGGGGTGAAATATTTTGCTTGATTAATGCATTTATTCTTCTTTTAATGTTACGTGAACAAAGTCACGGGTAACAGCTAGTTATATATATATATATTAGTATAATCATTTATTTTTTTATAATAGTTTAAGTAAATCCTGTCTGGCATTTTTCAAATAAACTCATACTTTAATTTATTTAAGACTTTATTGTATTAGTATATGTTTACCTTTCCTTTCACTTTTTATGGGAAAAATTGTGTTTTGCATCTCAACAGTAATATATATGCACATTTACTTTCTTATTGTGTAGATAACTCATATTCTCCTACTGTAATAAATAAGAATGAATCGTAAATGCTTTTAGCAGAATCAATGAAGTATTACAATACTATTCTTTTATTTTTTGTAATTTTATCTTTAAAAAATATTTTGTTACTTTTGAACTTTATATGTAATGATTAACATTTTTTACTTATTATTTTAGTGGAACTGTGGTTTTACATTCTTAAAGGACCTTGAGTATCATATTGAAAGTAAAACATCAGAAAATAATGAAACAGATGCTGTTAGCTATGTCATGATTCATGATAATATCCTAAAAGTTCTTAAAGGTTAGCTATAGTTGTTACGTTATTTTATTTTTTTAATTAGTAATATATATTAGTAGTTATATTAGTAAATTAGATAAAATGGAGTAAAATGCAGGGTTGAAGGAAGAGGGGGTATCAAAGTATATTAATAACTATGCTAGCCACTGTTGATTCTTCTTTTTATTTTATTTTTATAGCTTTGTATATCAATTTTTGATATAGAACACTTCATATGAGGCATTTTGCATAGAGAAATAAAAACATTCAAGCAAATTGCTCTGTGTTAAACATTTAGTTATGACATTGTATTAATAAGTAATGCATGAATAATGAATTTTCTCTTTTAAAGCTAATGAATGTCTGATTTTTTTTTTTTTTTTTTTTGTTGTTTTATGTTTTAGAGCGCCCAGCATGCAAAGCTTCTACACTTGCTGATAAATCATTGAAGAAAACCGTGCAAGCAATTCAAGAAGACTTAAAATCAAATCCTAAGATGCAAATGTTCTCTTTATTGTAAGTTTTTTTAGTTTCAATATCTGTTTCCTTTTAAGCAAAAAAAATATGTAGTAAAAAATTAGTCCCATAGA
The DNA here is from genome assembly GCA_963931845.1 of Maratus michaelseni. Taxonomy (NCBI): domain Eukaryota; kingdom Metazoa; phylum Arthropoda; class Arachnida; order Araneae; family Salticidae; genus Maratus; species Maratus michaelseni. The sequence goes on along the minus strand of OZ007589.1, from coordinate 157,541,896 downwards.
TTTCTAGTGCTTGTGTTTATGTAGTTTAAACATCTTAATAATTATTTGATGTGCTATTTAAAATTAGTAATTCTATCAGCTTTTATAAAGCATTAAATTGTTAAATATTTATTAAGCTGTTTTTTTTCTAACACTATTCTTTTAAGTATTGCTTTTTTTAATATTTCTTTTCATGCATAATTGACTTATTTTGCATAAATAATAATAAAAAAAAGGATAAAATAGAAATAAATCTGATGAATATAATTCATACTTTCATGGAATAATATTTAGTTCAATTACTTAGTCTGCCTTATATTAATTGATATTAAATGCATCAAATTGTTTAAAATATAAATAGGGCATAAGGAAGTATGCATGACAAACTGCCCATGATTAGAATAGTACAAAACTTTTGTACTACAAACAGAAGTCAGAAAACTTTTTTTTTTAGCAAACTACAACTACTATTTATAAACTACGACTACAATTACAACTATTTATTTTTAAAGGTAGCAATTACAGACTACTTTTTAAAAGTAGTCACTACTTTGCAAAGAATACTTGGGAAAGCAGTAGTAATGGTGTGAGTAAATTGACATTATTTATTTTGAAATTCATTTTTCAGTAACATACATTCTCACTTATTGTACATTAGGGTGGGTCGAGAAAACCGAAATTTATTTAATCGAAACATAATAGTGCGGGACAGTTGCCATTGGTAATAATGAATAAATTCGCAAAATATTACATCAAAGGGTTAATATCTTTTACCCCAGGGGGGGGGGGGCAAATTTTCAAAAATTGCATTATATCTAGTAATAACTTATAAATGTCTAGTAATTTTGATCATTTGGATTGCCAACCCAGGGCAATAGGGGCCCGCCCCTCCTAAATTTGAGAAAAAGGGACTTTTTGAAGAAATTTTGGTGATTTTTTTGGTAGGGGGGACCTCTTAAATAAATTCCCCCTTATTTTTCACTTTTGCTCCCTTCCCTACAAAAAAATTCTGGAAAATCCCCAAAATCCCTTTAAAAAGCCCCTTTCTCTCAAATTTAGGGGAGGCGGGCCTCTCTCGCCCTTGGTTGGCAATGCACATGATCAAAATTACTAGACATTTATAAGTTATTACTAGCTATAATGTAAATTTATTTAATTGTAGACATATAATAAAAATTGAAAAATTTTGAAATTTTGACCGCCCCTGTGGCGGTAATAGAAATGATTTCACCATAATGAAATTTTACTGGAACATTACTAATATCTTGATGTAGCTGTTGCATTCTATTAGAAATTGTATTGGTATGGTTGGATAATTATTATTATTATTATTTTTTTTTTTTTTTGAAAAAAAAAAAACACAATTTTTTTGCGATTTTTCAAAATTTTGCCCCCTTTGCGGCGGTAAAAGATATTAACCATTTGGTGTAATATTTTGCGAATTTATTCCTTATTACCAATGGCAACTTTCCCGCACTATTACGTTTCGATTATATAAATTTCAGTTTTTTTTACCCACCCTATTGTACATGCACCCTACTTTTACAGGCAAGTCATTTTTGTTATGCTGTGTGTGTAGCATCTCTTGCTGTGGGCGGTGTGGTTTTCCCGTATAGCATTTTGCTCCTTCCCTATTCTTCAGTGTTCTTTTTTTCTTTTCACTTCATGGGCATGTTAATTTTTGTCATTATGTGAATGTGTGCCCTAAGAGGTGTGGCCATCTGAGTAGTGAAATACATTCTCCCTTAGGAATGTTTTGATTTCTGGGGTTTTAAATCTTATAGTTTTCTTTTTTTAAGATGAGTATTAAAAATTTCCTGGTATATAAAATTCTGCCAATATTTATCAAAGTAATCTACTTATAATAAAATGCATGCAATGTAACCATGCCGGTTCTGACCACTCTGGTTTGCGAATCGACCGCAGTTAAACGCCATGTTAGACTTAATGTAAAACATGTGCTAACATATAACAGCTAAATGATAATTTCTTCTACTTAAAATACTACTACTATCATGTCTGTTCAGCATATTTTCATATAAAACATGTATAACACATCCAATTATAATGTTTGCAGTTCTAAATTAAAAATTATCAGAATAAACATTGGTTTAGCAGATATAAACAAACAAACACTGTTGCCATTCAGAATTACAAATTCAACAAATGAATGACTCTTTGTATGCTTCATTAAAAAAAATACAGGTTAACATCCTGTTGTGCTTTTAAAATATTTATAAAAGCTTATTAAAGCCTTTAAATATTTTGAAATGTGTTTTTCACTTTTCCATACTGGATTTATGTCGACTGATGTTTTTGTGAAAAATGGAGTTAATTGCCGATAAAAGCGCTCGAGTATGCCATCTGGTGGAGAAAAGATTTAACTTCTCTCTTCAGGAAAATCCTGTGCAAGCCCATTTTGAGAATGGTCCCTTTTCATTAAATTAAATTTTGTGAAAAGACACTTTTTACTAAATATAACTTTTTGAAGGGTCCCTAATGTTTTCCTGGATTGACCTCAGATATGAGCTGTGTTAATCATTATAGGTAATTAAATTGCATTTTCCTGCTTTTATTGGTAATAGTTCTAATTATTAATACAATATAGTTATAATGAGATTTGCAAAAGTTTTTTTTTTCTTTCTTATTTAACCTATGCATATTTTAAGCTGAATTTAATATATTTCTGTGAATTATTTTCTGTTGTATAAGAAATGCAAAAGCTTTTTTTTACTTTCTTATTTATTAACCTATGCATATTTTTATGGCTACTTTACATAATAGCTTATGCTACATTAGTTACATATGCTACTTTACATAGCTGCCAACTTATGCAAAATAAAATTCAGTAGATTTCTAAAAATATATAAAAAATCAGTTGATTAAGCTGCTTTTAAAAAAAAACCTTGATTCAAAGTAACACTTTTTTAACTCTTTAGAAATAAAAAATTGCATTAATAGAAATTATACATTTTTGTTTTTCTAAAATTTTTAACCATTTTTAAATTTTCATGCCCCCCCCCCCCCCCACCCCGTTTTAAGCAAAAATTCGTATTCAATTTTTTTTTTCCTTTGGAGGTTGACTTTTGCAAACACAGTTTTTGGTATGATTTTGATGACTTGCTACTGTTGGAATGATCACATATAACACAAGATGACAGCAAGATAAATTACAGAAATCCCTATATTGGATCTCCAATTAAAACACACGAAATATTTTATTTGATATCATGTGTTTAAATGAAATAATATGTCAGTAATATGACTTAACGTTCTAAACTTAAAGTAACACCTTTCCGTCTTTTTTGACAGGGGCATATGCTAGTTTAGCATTAATTTAAATTTTAAGAAACATGACCAAAAAGGAATAATTTATTCAATTTCAATATTAAAATAAAAGAAGAAATTTAATTTATGTGTTGTCTTCATTTTTCTGTCTCAAGAACTTTGAGAACCACGAGAAATTTTCATGAGTCATTGCTTATATTACTAATCACCACAACAAAAAGATACTATAGGTTCTTGTTACCATAGCTAAAAATTAATATAAATTCTTGAATAATATTTTATCACTACTTTTTCTACAGCTCAATTAAAATTATTTTTTTACATTGTAGTGTGTTTCAAGGCAAAAACTTTCCTGACCAATATAATGAAAACACTATGTGCTTGTATTCACACAATGTGTAATTTCTTTTTATGAGCCCATACAATGTTTATGAATTTAAATGTTTATTAGATACATGATGACTACTTCATTGGGCTGTTGAGTTTATTGTTCTTATTTGCTTGTAATTTTGTACATGTAGTTAACATTAAAAATGAGTAATCCGTAAAGCTAACATTATGTTTATATAAGTTTGCATTTAGTATATGTTACTTATATAAGTTAAATTTAAATTTAGTTGACATGTGTTATGTTATATAAGGTTACCTTATATTAATTATTTTTCTTTACATGAAATGGAGTTTAAAATTTACCTTGTTCCTTATTTGTGTTTTTATTACTTAATAAAATTTAACCAATAATTGTCTCTTTATGGAATAAACTTATTTTGATGGGAAAAAAATACCCATGGTACCCATTTTATAAAAATTATAACCAAAGTTGCATGAACTTTAACTATTGGAACAGGACTTTAATTGTTGCAAAATATTAAACTGAATATTCATAGTTTCCCCCCAGGTTTAAACAAGAACGAAAAATCATGCGTCAAGCATAGATTATGTAACACTTTCCAACGCTTCCAAAATAATTTTACAAATCATTAACGTTTAATAAGCTGAAAGATAACATCTAAGTAAACAATTTGGAAAATGCATAACATATTTAAAAACATAATTTCAGGAATTTCCAACATATATTTCCAACGTATTCAATATTCAGAAAAATATCTGAATACTTTTATTCAGCACTGTATATGATTTATGGATTTGCATATATACTACATAGGATGCTAAATTTTAGTTTAGTTACGAAACGTGTAGCACAGTTTAAAATTCTCCTTCTGGAGTTTCTGTCAATAAACGGAAATGTGTTCGCGAACTTTTGTGTTGCCCTGTATAGGATCTACAGAATTTATACACACCAAGTAATAGACAAAAAGAGAGTTAAATTTAAAATCACGTACAGCAACTTAAAACGCACTTCCAGGAATTATTGTTAACAGACAGTAGAGAATTCTTTTGTGTGTCCCTGTAAATGAACGATGATTGCTATACACACAATATTTTGTAGTAAGCCTCTTGTAATGCACCTTAGTGATATATATATAAATTTCAATACGTTTAAAATAGTGAAACATTATTTAATTAAACCGCAAACGATTTTTCTCCATAGACGTAATGTAACGGAATTCTTTTGACTGTCCCTGTAAAGTAACTCAGGGGTGATTGTGCTCCGGGGGTACCCCGGATTTCCGGGTTTTTCTGTCGACCCTTCCGGGTTTTTCTTTCGGCTCTTCCGGGGTCATAAAATCATCCTGTTTCGTGGAAAAAATGAATCGAAACTGAAAATATGCCGTCAGCGATGCCGCGGACGCGCTACAGCGCGTAAATTACGCGAAAAAACGGCAAACTTCATCGAAGGATCGTTAAAAAAAACGGCGAATTTCGTCGGAAAACCGTGAAATTCATTTAAAGATTGCGAAAAATGACTAATTTCGTTGACAGATCGCGAAAAAAACGCAAATTTAGTCAAAAGGCCGTGAAAAAACGTGAATTTCGTCTAAAGGCCGTAAAAAAAAAACATGAGTTTTGTAGAAGGATCGCGGAAAAATGCGAATTTTGCCGAAGGGTTACGGAGAAAACGTCAACTTCATCAAAGGATCGTGGAAAAAGCGGTCAATTTCGTCGAAGAAACAGCAAATTTCGTCGTTGGATCGCGAAAAACGGAGAATTCTGCCGACAGATCGCGAAAACACGGCAAATTTCGTCGAAGGATCGCCAAAAAACGGTAAATTTCATCGAAAAAACGGAAAATTTCGTCGAAGGATCGTCAAAAAACGGTAAATTTCGCCGAAGTATCTCGAAAAAACGACAAATTTCGTCGAAGGATCGCGGAAAAATGCGAATTTTGCCGAAGGGTTACGGAGAAAACGCCAACTTCGTCAAAGGATCGTGGAAAAAACGGTCAATTTCGTCGAAGAAACGGCAAATTTCGTCGTCGGATCGCAAAAAACGGAGAATTCTGCCGACAGATCGCGAAAAAACGGCAAATTTCGTCGAAGGATCGCCAAAAAACGGTAAATTTCGTCGAAGGATCTCGAAAAAACGGAAAATTTCGTCGAAGGATCGTCAAAAAACGGTAAATTTCGTCGAAGGATCTCGAAAAAACGGAAAATTTCGTCGAAGGATCGTCAAAAAACGGTAAATTTCGTCGAAGGATCTCGAAAAAACGGAAAATTTCGTCGAAGGATCGTCAAAAAACGGTAAATTTCGTCGAATGATCTCGAAAAAACGGCAAATTTCGTCGAAGGATCGTCAAAAAACGGTAAATTTCGTCGAAGGATCGCGGAAAAATCGCGAATTTTGTCCAAAGGCCAAAGAAAAAACGCGAAATTCATCAAAGGATCTGAGAAAATGGCTAATTTCGTCAAAGAGCCACGGAAAAACTTTATTTTCGTCAAAAGACTGTAAAAAAAACCATGAGTTTTGTTGAAGGATCGTGGAAAAAAAATGCGAATTTCATCAAAGGGCCACAGAGAAATGCAGTTATGTAATAAGTTATGGTGTAAATGGATATCAGTATTTTGCATCGGTAATTTTCAGGACTTTTCACCTGTGTGTCAATAATTTTCAGGGTTTTTTACCTTGTGTCACAATCACCCCTGGTAACTATAAGTGCTATGCACATCCTATTCCATATTAAGCTTCTTGTAATGCATCTTAGTGATATATATCAATTACAATGTATTTGAAATTCTGTAACATCATTAAAATAAACCGCAAATGATTTTTCCCCGTAGACCGTAATGTAACGGAATTCTTTTGTGTGTCCCTGTAAAAAAACTATAAGTACTACACACTTCAGTTGAAATAGGGAACATGCTATAGATAACGACAATAACATATAAAAATTGCAAGGCAATCCGAGCATATTTATTGGAGTTAGAGCACGGCCAGACAAACCGAAGTCATAAACACTTTTCAACTAGGTAAGTGTTAAAAACAGACTGGGTGCTGCTGTTGGGAAAACGGCAATTTTTAAATCCTTAAGGTCACATTTTAGATTGTGAAGGACACTTTTTAGATCCTTAGGGTAACTTTTTGGTTTTAAAATTAATCCTTTTGAATTTTAAAGGTACTTTTAATATTTAAAAGTTTATTCTTTTCAAGATACAACAATAAGTCTATTTTTACTACTCAAACAATTTTTTTAATTACAAAATGCAGTAAGGGCACACTTTTTTTACTGAGGGGCAATACAGGGACTAATTTTTGGATGAGGAGCAAAAAGGATGCTATTTTTTAAACAAAGGGGCAGGCAAGGTACCTTCCTAAAACTGCCTGTAAGAAACTATGGCATATTATGACATTATGTGTAATTACAAGTTTTTGAGGTGAATTAACAAATTTCCCACCATGAATAAAGATACAGGACAAAGATGAAACAGCCCCAACTAACCCCAAAAAGTTACATAAAAATTTAGTATTTTATTGTATTTTATTTCTATTAAGTAACCTATTCAAATTACAAGCATTTGCTGGTTGAAATAATCTTATAAGGATTTTTTTTTTTTCTATTTACAGATCTGCAAATCAAAGTGTTTTTGCATGCCAGACTAAACAACATTCTGCATTTTATTTGCAACAGGATTTAAATTCCAGAAAATCCGAATCTTTGTGCAATTTGACCAAAAAAGCTGGCCGTCGATTAGAAAAATATTTAAGCTTTTCTTAATTTTGTTAATCTTGTGATCATTTGAAGTAGTTTAATGATGCAGTTTATATGCTCCTTAAAAAAAAAAAAATATTTTCATTTAGTTGAGCTTTTATTGATTTTGTTGAGATTTGATCTAGTTTATTATTATTATATAAACAATATAGAGAATTTTTAAAAATATGTTTTTCACTTAGTAAATTATGCTCCAGTTTTCCTTTTATGAATAAAATAAATTTGTAATGCAAAGTATGCATTAATGAGATTGAAATGTTAAAAGGTTGAAATTACAGCATGCATTTACCAACTTTATTATAAATTATTTGTTTTTCTGTTATTTCTATTGCAGTATACCATTTTTTTATTAATCAGAAATATATTTATTAGTCATTGTTGTTAGTTTTAGGAGTATTGTTAATCAAAATTTAAATAATTTATTTTATTAAAAAAAAATTCTATTCTGATCTGTGATTTTCTGTCTTATTTTATTTTTATTCTGTTTTCTTTTTTTTAAGTATTATTATTCTCTTTTATTATTATTATCATCACTTGTGTTTTTTAATATATATAATTAAATTAAATTAAAATAATAATTTACTTATAAATAATTACAATTAAAGTAAATTAAAATGATTAATTAATTAATATTGGAATGTTGAGGACATTTATAACATTATAATGTTATTAATATTATAATAATGTTATTAACATTATAATAATGTTATAAACATATAATAACATTTTTGGAAAGTTCAACCAATCCCCTGAAATGATAAAGTTGAAATATTTTCCCTTTTTCTTCAAAGTTATATTCCAACTCCTGTTTTAAAATTAATTATAACAAATTAATTTTCATTTCCAGTGAACAACAAATTACATAGTAATAAAATTTAAATCATAAGAGTCAGACATAACCATGTGATTTAATATATAATAAAATCTATGATTCTATGTTCCTGCTTAGTGCATTTTTCCATTTCACATATCAGCAAATTGTAAATTTTTCATAGGATACTAATTTAAAAAGTTTCTTCAGTAACTGCCCTTTCCTCAAATTTTTGAAGAGTATTTGTGATTTCTTCTTAATGACTTTTTAAAAGATTTTGTTACTGCTCAATTCAGACCTCTTTAAAAACTGTTAAAATTTATTGCCGAAACGTCAGTTGAGGCTCACTGTGGAGACCCAAAAAGTTTTTGTCTGTCTGTCTGTTCCACGATAACTGCTATAAAAATCGTCCTATTAGGTTGATTTTTGGTAGGTGTATTGGTGAAGTACCCAGAATTAGCTGTATAGTTTTTAGATATATTTGGCTTATTCGTTCGAAAAATATAGAACATTTCTTTTTAGGTCATAATGCTTTTGTATGGGAAGTCAGACTATTTTTTTAATTTTAATATTCACCGAAAAGAAAATGTCACATTGGGATAATTGTAAATGCTAAATTATGGATCCTAAATTTACGAAAAGGAGAACTTAATTTAATCCAATCACTTTGTAAATTTGCCAATATATTTATTAGAATTTCGAAATTAATTGTACAAATTATTGGGAAATTTTATGCATTAAGTTGAAAGATGTGAAACATTTTAATTTCTCATTTTTTTACAAAAATTTCCAATGATTTTTTTTTTCTCTTTCATTAAATGGTTGCTAAGCAACTATATTTCAAAGAATATCAACAAAGAAAAATTCAAGTGAATTGCATTATTTTGACGCGAAATTTTATTAACAAAATAGCTAATTTTCGGGTGATTTAAGTTTCTAATATGTTTTTTTATAATGAAATAGATGAGAATTTATTTTAACTACTAAAGAAAGATTACCAAATCGGTTTTCGAAATGAAAATAATAAAAACGTTGAATGTGTAAATTGAATATAGGTCACATAAGAGAAATTTACATTTGTATAAGTATATTTTATACACGAAATTTTACTCAATTTCAGCAACATATGATATTTAGTGGTTGAAATATAAGTATTCTTTTAAGGATAGGATAAAATCTCTTGTACAAAGGAATGGTTATTCTAATGAAATTAAAGTAGTAAATACATTCAGACATATTCTCAAGAAATAAAATAGCACAATTACTGGAAATTGAGAATATAAAATTAGGGTTGTTCAGTTGGGGACTCTGCCTCCCTGAAGGAATGTATTCTTTTTCTGAAAAAATACAGTAATAAGTAGTTTATCCTATCATTGTATAACATTGTGTTTAATGCGATACTTCTAAAATTTCTGGAACTTTCGATAAATTTTATATTTTTATAAATGTATAAATAACTTTTAAAAAATTAATTTTAGTTGTCAAATATTATGCAGATAATGTTAAAAATTAGTGAGATTAATGAACATTAATTTGTAGAGCTGACGTTGAGGCCTCTGATCTGTAGATTTACTAGTTAATAAAGTTTTGAAATTGAAAAGTGAAATTTGTATGAGTTACTAATTACTATTACTCAGAATAAGATGTATAAATATTTCTTAAGCAAAAAGTGAAACAAAGAATAAAAATTTCTTTCAATTGTTTCTAAAAAAATAAGATTGTTAAAGCTAATTCAAAGTAAACTAAATTGATATATTACACTACTACTTATGCTAAAAAAATTTAATACATCAATTACATAATTATGAAATGTATATGTATACTTTATAAATGATTTTCCTTTTCATAAACTCAAACGAACCTATGAAAACTTCTCTGTAAACAATGTTCTGCACTTTATTTTATGTTTTTATCTATAAAATTTTTTGTATGTTTAAAAGATTTTTTTTTTCTATTATGGTTATCAGTAAAATTGATAAAAAGTGCTATTTATAGTAAGTAATTCTTTGAAAAAAAAAAAAAATTAAACGAAACACATAAAATATTTAATTTTTTTTTACATGAACAAGTGTAAAAAACAGATATCACTTACAAAATAAAGATGAAATAAAACATCAAATAAAGATGGAATTTCAGAAAAAGTAGATGATGTATTTCTTAATAAACTAATCCAGGAAATAAAGCAGATTAGTAGACTTCATTGCATTTTATGTAATTTTGCTAAATTAAAGGTTATTAAATAAAAATGTGGGAGGGAGGGGGGGGGGGTTACATGCATTTTGTCCCAAGTTTTGTTTAAAATGAGGATGCCGTTTTCTGCACCATTCTTTTGCTGTTATTTTTCCTCATTATGAATCACCTCTAGTTTTTGTTTGCTAAAATTTGAAAAAAAAAAATATATTGTTTTAATTTGAATTCTCCTTTGTTAATCTAAATATAAAAATATTATAAAAAAACTAAAAACTAAAAAAGAAAAAAAAAAAAAAAAAGCATCCTGAGAGAAAGAAATTTTTTTTTTAGTTAGAAGCAAACTAAGTTCATCATCATAAAAGCAAGAGCTTTGCATAATTTAACCTATTTCTTGTAGTGATAACTTTCTTTTTTCATCATTTCAATAAAATGTTTTAATTGCTTTTAAAATGTATTTTTTAATGTATTTAAGAATAGTTTACAATTCGATTTGTGTTTTGTATCAATTCTTATGATACTTTAATATATTTTACTTTCTCTTTGTACTATAAATTTAAAAGCTAAATCAGTATCCTTTATTTTATTTGTATGTTTCTATAGCAAAAATTACTTGATATGTACACATTTTCACAGATAAGGAAAAGAAAATAATTTTAGCATTTTTCTGCATTTATAAATGTTTTTAACAAGAATTATTTGTATTTTCACATTCACATTGCATACATAAATACATAGATTTTTGTATGAATATTTATATCATCCTGTGAATCATTCTTGTCTTAACTTTTTTTACCTGTCTTAATCTGTTGACAAAATTTTGCCAATATAAACATTTTTTAGGGTATACATTATCATACATCCATCGTTGATTTTTCTTCCTATAGCATTAGCACGAAAGAGATGAACATGCATATTGCTGCATGTCTTGAAACACAAAGTGTACAATATATTGTGTAATTTTATTTCGGGAAATCTTTGGAGAGTTTAATACTTTATTTAAAAGTTCAGTTTATTTTCTTTCTTTATGTATTTTGTGATTAAAAATGTAGTTTAATACGCTACTCCATAATGTTTTAAAAGCTTTTCTATAACCTTCCAGCTATCCTGTGACTTGAATACTGGCACACTTTTAAAATACATGTGCTGAAGTTACTGTATTTTTCAAGAAATGTCCAAATTACTCAATGTAGTTGATAATTAATACTGGTTTCTGATACATTCTATTTAATTCTTATGAATCATTTGATGAATATTTTTCCTTAATATATTCATCATTAACAGATACTGATTTAATTCTCAATACTTTTGAATAGCCTCCAATATATTTCCTTCCTTGTTTACAGCTTTTCTTTATACAAAACAACATAATGCTATGTTTTACTTCCATCAAAGTTGTATGTAAAACATTTGTTACAAATAGCATAATTTTATAAACTCTGATCTAATTTAGAAGTCATTATTGTTTTGGAATGTAATTTATCTCATATTTCTAACAGTCAAGAAGCATTAGGACTGTCATCTGAAAATTTGAAAAGAGTGCTGTTTTACTTGTCAGTGGGTATAATTTTATTTTATAGTTCAGTTTCAGATAAAGTCATACATTTTTTGTCCTTTTTAATTTCCTTCTAAAAACAAAATGTCTTTTATTTTAAATTGTTGATGAATTCAGAAATTTCTGGCATATACAAAATTTTTTTTAGGAATGAGTGAATGAAAAAAGTATCATGAACAAAGATATAGCTATGTTATTAATAGAGTGTGTGCTTGTGGAGATTAGTTAATATCATAATTGACATAGTTTGTGAATTATTGCTTGTAATAAAAGAAAAGTGCACAATTTTAAAGGGGCAATTTTGGATTTGTAGTAAAATTAGACAATTTGGTTTTCATGATTATCATAAAAAGTTTAGTTGAAAAAATACAAAATTAATCCCTGTTGAACCACAAAAGAGAACTTTGATACATAATGGTAACAAAATCGAGCAATCATAAATTTAATGCACATTAATGGCATAAATTTAGTTGTATTTGTTAATAAATGTTTAACTCAACAAAATGTAAGATGCACAACACGTAGTTTAAAAATTATATATAGTACAATTTTCATTATGATTTCACGTTTTCTCGGTATTTTTAAAGTTAATTTTATATATTATGTAGCTGAATTCATATTTAATTTTTATCTGAAGTAATCAAAGCAATAAATTGGAGTAACATTATGTTCCAAAATTGTTATCCATAGTTAACCAATATATTTGTTACATTTTGTCTGTTCTTAATAACTATATAAGATGAGAAAATTATTTTTAACTGTATAGGATGAAAAAAATATCTTTTAAAATATAAATTGTTTTCTAAACATGCATTAACATCCTGTCACTTTTGTATGAAATATTTATATGCATATACACATACTTAGTAAACATTTTTCTCTGAACATATCTAGTAGTGTAAAATGTAAAATTGAAATTAAAAATCTATCTATTTTATCTTTTACTTCAAAGAAAATGTGATGCACACTTTTTTCAACCTTGATTATTGTTACTATCTGAACTATCTGGCATTGCCTGGCCCTGGAAATAATAAATATTTAAAAATACCTAAAACAAGGTATTGAATTAAGACATTTTTCTCCAAGAAGGATTTCGTGTTGGGCGCGCCTTACTGCCTTTGCAGCATAAACCCTCGAATTTGATTGGTATTATATTTTTAAATGAGAATCTATCAAAATAAATCTAGAGTTCAGGCCCCACTGCCTTCTGCATCTTACACCTGGGGATGTAATGTATGCTCCAGTCTGCTTTTTCCACCCTTGAATTTATATGATATTATATTTTTAAATGAGAATCTATCAAAATAAATCTAGAGTTCAGGCCCCACTGCCTTCTGCATCTTACACCTGGGGATGTAATGTACGCTCCAGTCTGCTTTTTCCACCCTTGAATTTATATGATATTATATTTTTTAATGAAAATCTTTCCAAACGAACCTAATGTTAGGCGTCCCACTGCCTTCAGTAATGTACATCCTCAAATTTGTATGATTTATATTTTTTAAAGAAAATTTATTAGAGTTAAGGACCCCCACTACCTTTGACAGCATGCATTCTGGTCTGTTTTTTCCAAACGAACTGCGAATTTGCATGGTTTTATATTTATTAAATGAAAATCTTTCTAAATGAACTAAAGGGCTCCTATTATAGTGATTGCCAATTTGTGACATTTAGATAGATTAAATTTTCAATTCTGACCAAAAGTTCCTGAGAAAACCTAAATAATAATTTTTTAAAAATGTGCCTTCACTTCTCACTCTTTTAAAATGCAAAGTGGTATCTTCCAGTATTGACAACCTGTCTCGAAAGCACAATTCTCTTAAACCATGAAATGATATCTGGGATAACACCAGGGAAGAGAAAGTCTATGGCACTTTCATAAAACAAATTCCAGAATTTAAATAGTAAATATATATATTTTTTTAAACCAAAGATATCATTAGAACCAGAAAGGTATTCTGAATAAGTCTTTTCTTTTATTTCCATCTGAGAAACTGGGATGGCAGTTTCAAAATGCAGAAAAAACAGAAAATGTGAAAATGAATTGGAAAAGACAAAAACCAACATAAAATCAAACTTCGTAATTTTTTTTAATAGTAAATATTAACATATACCGTAAAATCCCGAATGTAAGCCCCCCTCCCACTTTTAAGCAATTTTGATTTTCTTTTCCATTCCCGAATATAACCCCCTCACATACAAAAAAATCTTTATGCACAAAAAATTGATTTTAAAAATCCAAGAGAGGCAATTTTCATTCTTTTGATATTTTTGACAGATTTCCACTTATGTTTTTATATGATGTTAATGAAATCTTTCCTCTCACATGAAATGTCTATTTCCCTTCTATGCCCTCTCTAACATAAAAAGTTTGAAAACTTGAGAATCTTAAATTCTTCTGTACTTCTTTCTGCTCACTAGTAACGTAACAATTAGTAAAAAAATCAATCCTCTACACTACAATCTCCCTTTCCATCCAAAATTTTTTCCTCTTCTCCCTCAGCATATAAAGTTTAAAATCTTTAAAACTCTTTATAAAAAAAAAATTATGCACTATTTGTTGCTCTCTACCCCAGTGACAGAACTATCTTCAAGTGTCTGCAACGCTAATAATGTTTTCAAAAATAGTCTGCAATATGCAATATATCATACAAAATTTGCATTTTTTCCGCAATCCTCCGACGAAATTTGCAATTTTTTCTAGATACTTAGACTAAATTTGCCGTTTTTTCGAGATCACTCGACAAAATTTACCATTTTTTCAAGATCTTTCGATGAAATGTACCGTTTTTTTTTTTTAGATCCTTCAACGAAATTTTCCGGGTTTATTTTTTTTTCGAGATCTTCGACGAAATTTACCGTTTTTTCGCGATTTGACAACAAAATTTGCCGCTTCTTCGACGAAAATTACTGTTTTTCGTGATACTTCGACGAAATTAAGTTTTTTTCCACGATCCTTTGACGAAGTTGGCATTTTCTCCGTAGCCCTTCGGCAAAATTCGCATTTTCCGCGATCCTTCAACGAAACTGATGTTTTTTTGACGGCCTTTTGACGAAATTCACTTTTTTTCATGCCCTTTTGACTAAATTTGCGTTTTTTTTTTTTTTTTTTTTTTTTTCGCAATCTGTCAACGAAATTAGCCATTTTTTGGGATCTTTAAATGAATTTCGCGTTTTTTCCGCGATTCTTCGATGAAATTCGAAGTTTTTTTCGCAATCCTTCGACAAAGATTGCCGTTTTTTTGCTTAATTTATGCACTATATCGCGTCCGCGGCATCGCTGTATGTTTTTAGTCTGCATTTGCCCTAAAAAGTCTGCGACGCCCGTCGCAGCGTCACGTACATTCTGCAACAGGGCTCTCTACTAACAATAAATAAATAATCAGCCATTTTTAAATCTTCTCTCTACCACCAAGATGTCTGCTTCAGCTCTTTTGCCTTCCCTCAGCAAAAAAATCTTTAAAACTCTATTTAAAAAATATATTCTGTCTTGCATGTTGCTCTCTAGTAAAAATAAGTAAATAATCAATCATATAAATTACCCTCCACTCTACTTCTCACTCTCTCTGAAACTTACACTTCTCCTTCTTTCCCTCCCACTCCTCTCAGGATACAAAGTTTAAAATCTTTATTAAAAAATTTGCTGTCTAGTAACAATAGATAACTAATCAATCATTTCAATTATGTCTTTACCACCAAAATGTCTGCTTCTTTCACATAACTAACCCGTATATATAAAAAAAAAATTAACTATATATAAAAAAATTCTTCTGTCCTCTTTGTTGCTCTCTATTAACAAAAAATAAATAACAAATCATCTAAATTACAAACTCCTTCCATCGAAATTCATATTTCCCTCTCATCCAAAGAGTACAAAGTTTAAAATTTATAAAACTCTTATGTGAAGAAATTTTATGTCCTACTTGTTGCCTTCTAATTTGTCACCTACGTTTTCTGTCTACTCCAAAAGTGTCTGCCCCCCCCCCCCACCCCACACACACACAAATTTTTAAATCTTTAAAACTCTATTTTTTTTTTTAAACTGCTGTATTTATTTCTCTTTAGTCACAATATTAATGAGTAATCAATCATCTAAATTACCTCCCTTTCTCCCAAAAATGCCACTCCCCACCCCTGTCTTCTCACCCAGCAAATAGTTTAAAATCTTTAATATTATTATTATTTTTATTTTTTAAATGTTGATCTATTTCTTATTTTGTAGTAAGGTAACTCATCTCATTTACATCATCTCATATAAGTATCACTCATCTAAAATCATCATTCCGTTTGAAATTTTTTCTCTGTCCTATTCTCCCAAAGAAGAAGAGTGGATTTCTAAATATGTGAGAGGAAAGCAAAAATTTTCATCTTTTTTGCAGTTTGGCTGTTCTTTCCTGAATCATCACGTGTATGTTTTATGTTTTGAAATAAATATGTTCTCTAAAATAACTCCCCATCCATTAACAAACTATCAGCTGTGAGAACAGCCAAACTACAAAAATACTAAAATCTTCTCTTTGCCCTTCCCCCCTCCATGTCTAGAAATGCAACTCTTTTTCTGGGGATGGAGAATGGAACTTTAAAGGAAGAGTTAGATGATCATTTATTTATTGTTGCTACAGAGTAACAATACCACATAAAATCTTTAAAAAATAGTTTTAAAGATTTTTAAGTTTGTGTGCTGAGGGGAGGGGGGTGGGGGGAGAAGCTAATTTTTAGAGGTGTGTGTGTGGGGGGGGGGGAGGAGCAATTTAGATAATTATTTAATTATAGTTGCAAGAAAGTTCTAAATAGATAAAAAAAACTTTTAAAGACTTTAAAGTATGTACTGGGGGGGGGGTGGAAATAAAGAGGACTTTTTAGAAGGGAGGAGGGTATAATGTAGATCGTTATTTAAATATTGCTGGGAAAAAATCACAAATAGAGCAGAAAAAATTAAGAAGAAAACTATGCATTTTTGTTACCAGAGGGCGGAAACAGTAATTTTGAGAGCAGATATTGATTATTGATATAAAAATAAAATAAGAAATTCAGATTAGATTAAATTCAGATTTAGATTATTGATTATTGTTATACAATAAAATAAGAAATTAAAAAGAAATATTTAAAAAATGATTTTTAATTTTTTTTAATTTTTATTTATTTATTTTTTTTTTTGGGGGGGGGGGGGGAGGCAGGATTTATTGTTGGGTTGGGAATTTATTTTTATTTTATTTTTTATTTATTTATTTTTTTTAATCTACCAAAATACAGAAGATTCTCGCCCCTTTTTTTAAATTTTACAGATTTTAAATTTTATGAGATGCATTTGTAGGGGGAGGATCTTCATGAGATAAGGGTGGGGGGCAGAGGGAGAGAAGCAGGGATTTTAGGAGGATGGGTTAACTTAGGTGGTAGGTTGGAGTTATTTATTTTTAATATAGAGTATTTAATAAGTCTGAAAAGAAGTTTAAAATTAAAATGTTATAAAGGTTAAACTATGCATTTTTGGTACCAGAGGGGAGGGGAGGGGGGGCAAAGGGGGGAAATAGTAATTTTGAGAGCAGATTTAGATTGATTTTAGATAGATAATATTTATTGTTATTTTTATTTTTGTGGGGGGGGGGGGGGGGGGCAGGATTTTAGGGTTCAAAATTTATTTTTATTTTATTATTATTTTTTTAATCTACCAAAATACGGACGATTCTCGCCCCTTTTTTACTTCTAAATTAATGATAAAAACAGGTTTTTAAATGGTTTTTAGAAAAAATCCAGATTATAAGCCCCCCTCCCAAATTTAACCTTTTTTTATTTTGAAAAGGGGGGGGGAGGCTTACAATCGGGATTTTACGGTATATATATATATATACAGTTGAAAAAGTTCAAAATATCCAAAAATTCAAACTATACATATTCTCTCAAAAAGAAGAGATAAATAAAAAAGTTTAACTCTACAATGAAAGATTTAACACAAAAATTTTATCTGAGAATGCTGCTACTTGTTTTTTTCATTAAATCAGACATTTTTTACTAGCTTCATTATTCATTACTTTTAAGAAAAAAGTTAAATATTTTTTATTGCTTCTTAGAATGCAATCTTTGAGTCATAGCATATGATTCCAACCTATCAATTGATACAAAAATAGAATCTTCTACCTTACACTGATCTTCAAAAAAGCGTCAAAGTTTATGTATATGCACCATAGCTTCTGACGAACTATGTAGGGGCTTCTCTTGTATTTCCTTGTTCTCTTCATCCCCAGATAGTCCGTCCTCAGCTTTGTTGTTCTCTGCCAGTTGAGCAGTAATGTCTGTATCAGTTGCCTTGACACACACAGCCACATTTTGGCCCACATTGACATAGTCCTCATACAAGATTTATGGATCAGATTTTGCATCTTCCCAATTATCGACAGCAGGGGTCGATGCAGGGTTTTTTTCTTGGGGCCCATTTTGTGAAAAATAAAGGTTACTTTTGTGAAATTTATTATATTTTTGTGAAAAATAACATTTTGTAACAAAAGTTGAAATCCAGTTACTCAAATTAGAACAAAGTACTTATTAACAAAAACTTTTTACAATCACTTTGCTGAAGTTTTCCTCTCTAGTGAACTTGTTTGTTTACAAATTACACATTTTAAAACATCACAAAATAATAAATAATTAATAAATAGTAAGTTTTTATGGAATAGAATTTTGTGAAAGGACCTATTTTATTAAAAGGAATTTTGTAAAGGATGCCCATTTTATTAAATTGATTTTTGTGAAGGGACCCATTTTATCAAATTGATTTTTGTGAAGAGGACTGTTTTATTAAATTGATTTTTGTGAAGGGCCCCTAATTAGGCCCAAAATTTTGCCTGAATCGACCCTTGGACAGCCAGCTCAGTATCAATTTCATCAAAGTTTTCCACTACATTTATTGTGAAGCATGAAGATTGTTGATATTCTTAATGTCAAAATCTCCAATGAGGATGCTTTCAACTAACAGACGCCTATAGAAATGTTTAAGGTTTTTGATGATGCCTTGGTGCACATTGGCTGAATCACAGATGTCATGTTGGGCGGGCAAAAAATGACATTTTTCATTTTACGGATGCTGTTGCGAGCCATACAATCTACTTATAATAAAATCTGAAGGCAAGAAAGTATCTGTAACCATTCCGGGCGCGATCACTCTGGTCTGCGAATCCACCTTACCGTAGTTAAACGCCATGTTAAGCTTAATGAAAAACCTATGCTAACATATGACAGTAAATAATAATATCGTATACTTGAAATCATGTGTCTGTTCAGCATATTTTCCTATAAAACATGTATATCATATCCTATTATAATGTTTTAAGTTCTTAATTAAAAAATTCCAAAAATGAAATTTCCAAATTAAACATCGGAATTCCAGATATAAACAAACGAACACTGTTGTCATTCAGCAACACAAATTCAAATGAATCACAAATGAACGACTCTTTGAAAGCTTCACATGCAATTCTGCTCTTGAAATATTTGTAAAAACATATCAAAGCTTTTAAATATTTTAATTTTGTTTTTTAGAAAACTTTAGAAAAATGGCAACTTTGATATCCCTAAATAGATTTTTCAAAACTACTGAACATGCATTTTTCCGTTTTTCAATACGATGTATATTTCTCGAGTTATTCGAGCGTTTCCAGACATTGCAATGGTAACGATTTTCACAGCATTGCACTCGATTACAGCGCCATCCACAATGTTTCGAAGAAAATGTTCAATACAAAAGTTACATATTTTTCCCCGTAGAATCCGAATCTGCAATAAAAAATAGGGGTCATCATTTAAGATTTCAAAGTTGCCCTCCTTTCTCTCCTGGGGGGGGCAACTTTCATATCCCTAAATAGATTTTTCAAAAATATTGAACATGCATTTTGCCGTTTTTCAATCCGATGTATATTTCTCGAGTTATTTGACCATTTTCAGATTTTCGGATACCCTGTATATATTTATCAGTACAAAAACCCTTAACGGGTTAAAAGGTGTGACGCAGCACTTTCTTTTGGCTCTAAGAATTTCAAATATGGGTCTTAAAAGTAATGATATCAAATTTGAGTGACGCTATGTTAATTTTTTTTAAATCATCATTTTCTTTTTAGTTTTATTTATATTCACAGGTGCAATTATTATCTTAACATGAAAATAATATAAAATTTATTCGCTAAAGCTTTTTCATTCAGATCTCTCAGGAATTCAAAATATGGGTTTTAAAAGAAATTATATCAAAATTTGAGTGACACCTTGACGTGAATTTAATAGGATTGTTTTAAATTTAAATTTAAATTATTTTTCGTTTGTCTTCTAAAGTATATTTACACATACAAACAATACTTTTAATTTTTCAATACACTGTTAAATATATTACTTTCACTGAGCCTATATTATGTATTGAAATGTATTTATTTCAATAGACTGATTCATGTTTTGTGCCACGGTATCCAAAATCATAAGTAAAATTTATGTAAATGATTAATTTGCGTCATAGTATCCACTTGCATACATTTTCCTTTGTTTGGATACTATGACGCAAATTAATCATTTACATAAATTTTACTTATGATTTTGGATACCGTGGCACAAAACATGAATCAGTCTATTGAAATAAATACATTTCAATACATAATATAGGCTCAGTGAAAGTAATATATTTAACAGTGTATTGAAAAATTAAAAGTATTGTTTGTATGTGTAAATATACTTTAGAAGACAAACGAAAAATAATTTAAATTTAAATTTAAAACAATCCTATTAAATTCACGTCAAGGTGTCACTCAAATTTTGATATAATTTCTTTTAAAACCCATATTTTGAATTCCTGAGAGATCTGAATGAAAAAGCTTTAGCGAATAAATTTTATATTATTTTCATGTTAAGATAATAATTGCACCTGTGAATATAAATAAAACTAAAAAGAAAATGATGATTTAAAAAAAATTAACATAGCGTCACTCAAATTTGATATCATTACTTTTAAGACCCATATTTGAAATTCTTAGAGCCAAAAGAAAGTGCTGCGTCACAACTTTTAACCCGTTAAGGGTTTTTGTACTGATATCATTACTTTTAAGCGGTTATTGATGAAAATTTCTTTCAGTCGCAATTAAGCATTAGGGTATAAATTTATAAGAATAAAACTTAGTGGCTTCGCCCGCTAGTGGGCCTTCAATTTACATCAGGGCCTCGAATCTAACTGAATTCTCCATTTGTATGACAATCCCTTAATTTCCACATGGAATAGTATAAAACTATAACCGAACGAACCACCAACCCAGGTCCCTGCTGCCACCGGCACCGTATACCGGTCGTGCTATGCATGCACCGGATAATACCTTAATTTGCACATCGAATAGTATAAAGCTCTAACCGCACGAACCTCCGGCTCGGGTTCCCGCTGCCTGCGGCACCGTATAGCTGCCGTGCTGAATAATAAGATTAAGTGGTCACAGACCTTTTAAACAATATATCGCATGAGGGGTGTGTGCAAAATTTTAAAAAGTACCCCCCTTGTGGGAGGGGCAAAGTGAGGGGGATGGACACTGGAGATGCATAATATGACTAAGTGGTCACAGACCTTTCCAACAATATATCACATGAAGGGTGTGTGCAAAATTTTAAAAAGTACCCACCTTGGGGGGGGCAAAGTGGGGGGATGGACACCAGAGATGCATAATATGACTAAGCGGTCACAGACCTTTCCAACGATATATCACATGAGGGGTTGTGCAAAATATCAGAAAGTACCCCCTTGGGGGGGCAAAGTGGGGGTGTGGACACAGGAGATGCATAATATGATTAAACAGTCTCGGACATTTCCAACAGTATATCACATGAAGGGTTGTGCAAAATTTTAAAAAGTACCCCCCTTGAGAGGGGGGGGGCAAAGTGGGGGGATGGACACCAGAGATGCATAATATGACTAAGCGGTCACAGACCTTTCCAACGATATATCACATGAGGGGTTGTGCAAAATTTCAAAAAGTACCCTCTTGGGGGGGGGGGCAAAGTGGGGTGTGAACACAGGAGATGCAGAATATGATTAAACAGTCTCAGACCTTTCCAACAATATATCACATGAAGGGTGTGTGCAAAATTTTAAAAAGTACCCGCCTTGGTGGGGCAAAGTGGGGGGATGGACACCAGAGATGCATAATATGACTAAGCGGTCACAGACCTTTCCAACGATATATCACATGAGGGGTTGTGCAAAATATCAGAAAGTATCCCCTTGGGGGGGCAAAGTGGGGGTGTGGACACAGGAGATGCATAACATGACTAAGCAGTCACAGACCTTTCCAACGATATATCACATGAGGGGTTGTGAAAAATTTCAAAAAGTACCCTCTTGGGGGGGCAAAGTGGGGGTGTGAACACAGGAGATGCAGAATATGATTAAACAGTCTCAGACCTTTCCAACAATATATCACATGAAGGGTGTGTGCAAAATTTTAAAAAGTACCCGCCTTGGGGGGGCAAAGTGGGGGGATGGACACAAGAGATGCATAATATGACTAAGCGGTCACAGACCTTTCCAACGATATATCACATGAGGGGTTGTGCAAAATATCAGAAAGTACCCCCTTGGGTGGGCAAAGTGGGGGTGTGGACACAGGAGATGCATAATATGATTAAACAGTCTCGGACATTTCCAACAGTATATCACATGAAGGGTTGCGCAAAATTTTAAAAAGTACCCCCCTTGAGAGGGGGGGGGGGGGGCAAAGTGGGGGGATGGACACCAGAGATGCATAATATGACTAAGCGGTCACAGACCTTTCCAACGATATATCACATGAGGGGTTGTGCAAAATTTCAAAAAGTACCCTCTTGGGGGGGGGGGGGGGCAAAGTGGGGGTGTGAACACAGGAGATGCAAAATATGATTAAACAGTCTCAGACCTTTCCAACAATATATCACATGAAGGGTGTGTGCAAAATTTTAAAAAGTACCCGCCTTGGGGGGGCAAAGTGGGGGGATGGACACAAGAGATGCATAATATGACTAAGCGGTCACAGACCTTTCCAACGATATATCACATGAGGGGTTGTGCAAAATATCAGAAAGTACCCCCTTGGGTGGGCAAAGTGGGGGTGTGGACACAGGAGATGCATAATATGATTAAACAGTCACAGACCTTTCCAACAGTATATCACATGAAGGGTGTGTGCAAAATTTTAAAAAGTACCCGCCTTGCGGGGGTCAAATTGGGGGGATGGACACCAGAGATGCATAATATGACTAAGCGGTCACAGACCTTTCCAACGATATATCACATGAGGGGTTGTGCAAAATATCAGAAAGTACCCCCTTGGGGGGGCAAAGTGGGGGTGTGGACACAGGAGATGCATAATATGATTAAACAGTCTCGGACATTTCCAACAATATATCACATGAAGGGTGTGTGCAAAATTTTAAAAAGTACCCACCTTGGGGGGGTCAAATTGGGGCATGGACATTATCATTAATTTCGTCAATCGGGCATGAAAAAATCATGAATTTCGTTGATAGTGTATTTAAAAATCATGATTTCGTTGATCGGGTATGTAAAAATCTGTGAATTTCATCAATGGAGCACAGAAAAAACATGACTTTTGTCGATCGGGGGAGGGGGGATCATATATTTTGTCAATTGGGCACGTAAAAATCTTGAATTTTGTTTATCGATCGCATAAAAATCACGTATTTCAGCAAATAGATACATAAAAACGAAGAAATTCCTTGATCGGCACATGAAAATCATTAATTTCATCAAACGGATGCATAAAAATCAAGAAATTTATGAATCAGGCACATAAAAATCATCAATCGGTGCGTAAAAATTATGAATTTCATCGATTAGGTACGAAAAAATCATGAATTTTGTAGAACGGACGCATAAAAATTACCAATTCGTAGAGTAGTCGCATAGAAATCCCGAATTCATCAAGTGGGTGGTTAAAAATCACAAGTTCATCAAGTAGGTGCATAAAATTCACAAATTTCATCAAACGTTTGCATAAAAATCAATAATTTCATCGATCAGGTTCAGAAAAATGAAATTTCGTCGATTGAACATGAAAAAAAATCATGAATTTCGGTGATCAAGTGCATAAAAATCTTGAACTTCAGGGATCATTCTAGAACATTAAAAAGGGCAGGGCACACATTATATAATAAGGGCAATTTTGTTGAAAAGGGTACATCATTTCATAAAAAGGGCATTTTTGTAATAAGTGCATTGTGCATATACCAATATACTGGTGGGGAGAGAAGTCTGGCAACAGCTTAAAGTACTCGTTAATTTAAAAAATCCAATAACATTTCTAATTTCTACAATTTCACCATTTGAAAAGTATTAAAAATAGCAAAATGAACCTTATGTTCTCGATTTTTATTGTAAAATTGTTTACTATATTCACGGTCACGTCCATTTTCCCATTTTCCTACGATATTCAAAACCTCTCTCTCTAAAAGTTTTATTCACCAGATAACTTTTCCCGGTTTTAGCAAAACTGGTTTTGAAAAAGCTACAAAATAAAAGTTCTAAAGCTGCTTCTCAAATTTTTATAGCACTTATGTAAGTTATCATGTGGTCAAAGGCCAGAATGCCTGATCTAATACTATATTTCACTAGAGAAGGTGAAATTAATCAATGACCTTTAGTTACCTTTATGTCTTATTCAATGGAAAAAAATGATAAATGGAAAGATATAGTCACTCAAAGTCAAAGATTAGACATACCAGGGCATTTCACAGAGAAATAAAGAAGAGTACTCCTGACGTACCATACTAGATTCTAAAAATAAAAAATAGGTAAAAAAAAAATTTAAGTACAGTGCAAACAAGGCAGGATTCTACCCAGGAATAAAAGGATAGAAATCTACCTGGAAAAAGGGCAAAGAGGGTAGAATTCTATCTGGAAAAAGGGCAAGGAGGGTGGGATTTCATCTAAAAAGGGCATGAGGGTAGGCCGCCCCTCTGAAACTCTCTAGAGTGATCCTTGGAACTTCGTTGATCGGTGTGTAAAAATCATGAATTTTGTCGATCGGGTGTGTAAAAATGATGAGTTTCAATAATCAGGCACAGCAAAAACATGAATTTTGTGGATCAGGGAGGGGGAGATCATAAATTTTGTCAATCGGGAACGTAAAAATCTTGAATTTTGTTTATCGATCGCATAAAAATCACGTATTTCATCAAATAGATACATAAAAACCAAGAAATTCCTTGATCGGCACATGAAAATCATTAATTTCATCATACGGATGCATAAAAATCAAGAAATTTATGAATCAGGCACATAAAAATCATCAATCGGTGCGTAAAAATTATGAATTTCATCGATTAGGCACGAAAAAATCATGAATTTTGTAGAACGGACGCATAAAAATTACCAATTCGTAGAGTAGTCGCATAGAAATCACGAATTCATCAAGTGGGTGGTTAAAAATCACAAGTTCATCAAGTAGGTGCATAAAATTCACAAATTTCATCAAACGTTTGCATAAAAATCAATAATTTCATCGATCAGGTTCAGAAAAATGAAATTTCATCGATCGAGCATGAAAAAAATCATGAATTTCGGCGATCATAAAAATCTTGAACTTCGTTGATCGGTGTGTAAAAATCATGAATTTTGTCGATCGGGTGTGTAAAAATGATGAGTTTCAATAATCAGGCACAGCAAAAACATGAATTTTGTGGATCAGGGAGGGGGAGATCATAAATTTTGTCGAACACAGATGTAAAAATCATGAATTTTGTTTATCGGTGCATGAAAATCATGAATTTTGTCAAACAGGCACATAAAGATCAAGAAATTCATTGATCGGCATGTAAAAATCATTAGTTTCATCCATCGGGCATATAAAAATGATGAATTTAGTCGATCAGGCATGTAAAAATCACAAATTTTGTCAACGGGGTACATAAAAGATAAAAAAATTTGTTGAACGGCATGTAAAAATCAGAAATTTTGCTGAACGGGCACATAAAAATCACGAATTTCTTTAATCGGCGCATAAAAATCATAAATTTCGCCAATCTAGTGCAGTAAAATCATTAATTTCATCGATCTGGTGCAGAAAAATCACTATTTTCGTCGATCTGGCGAGGAAAATCATGAATTTTGTCAAACGAACATGGGAAAAAAAGAAAATCAGAAAATCCTGCATTTGGTCGGTTTTCTCCATATTTTTCAAGTCAGTTTTTCAAGTTTTATTGCCGAGTGCCTATTTTCACCTTTACCCAAAAACGAATAACATCGAATTAAAAGGAGAAAGTTATTAACTATTTACAGGAAAAAAACTTTAACGGCCATGTACTTAGCTGTACAAGGTCTTAACTCGAGCGTAAAAATGAGGAAACGTGTTTCCTTACGGATGCTCAACTACTGTATAAAGCGTCGACAAAAAGGGGTGACAATCCCATGCAAATGAACTACGAAAACTTCCAAAAATGAGTGTTGGAAAAACTTCTTCCAAATTTGCAATCGAATAGTGCCCTATATATGGCCAATGCTCAACATCACATGCCTGTTGAAAACCGCACTCCTGCAAAGAATTCTATAGACTGGCTGAAAAACAACAAAATATACTGTGGCGAACAAATACAAAAAGTAGAACTTTTCTCTCATAGAGAGTAATCGTCCAAAGAAAATCATCTATAAAATTGATAATAAAATTCTAGTTTAGAAGGTATTATTTTTTTTAATATTTTAAATGATAAAATTTTATCCGCCCTTCCAAATTATTTGAAAATACAAGCTGCAATTTATAATAGATAAAATACTCCCCCCCCCCTCCCCCAGGTATTTTGTTTATTTATTTATTGTTTTTTATTTATTTTGAATTGATGGTTCTCCATTTCAAAATTTTCATTTTATTTGATACTTTGATGGTCTATAGCTGTTTGTGAAGCTTCATGCATGTTTTGCTGTTACTGTATATTAATTTTTCAAATTCATTTTTAATAAACTTATGCAAGTAAATAGTTTTAGAGCCCTATGTTGTTTTCAACATATTCAGACAATTTCAAACTTTGCACTCACCAACACTTAATTTATAAGATCTGACTATTAAAAATCATTGCGAAAAAATTAACAGCGGTTTTCTCTAAAAAAAAATTTTTCTTTCTTCTATATGTTTTCAAAATACACCTCTGTACAAGAAACCCTATGTAAAATATGGATATTTATGTAAGTTGTAATCAAAAAATTAAATGTATTAGCAGCAGTTGAAATTTAATAATTTTTCAGAATTTACTTTGAAGAACAAACACTTATTACAGTCAACAGTAAACAGTATTTTATACAAAAATTGGGAAATGTTTAAGATGATTAAATTTGTGAAGAGTTAATTTTTGGTAGGAAAAAGTTTTGTGAAGTGTCCTGTTTTAATATGAAAAGAAATGTGAAATAACCTGTTTTAAAATGAAAAAAAAAAATGTGAAGGATACTGTTTTAAGATTTAAAAAAAATTGTGAAGGATCCTTTAAAGGTGTTCTTAATTCTTCTTAAACAGAGCCCTGCAATATACTTACTAAAGTTGTATTTTTTCTGTGATTTAAGCACATATAAGGTATTTCATACCTCTAAATTAGTAATTTTAAATGATTTTTAAAGTCACAGGTAAATGATAGAAAAATTGAAAGATAAAATAGCTATTTGTTTACTTTTTAAACTCTGAATTTAAAGTAAATAAGAACTTATTTATTCATTGTATAGTAATATTTTAGAGCTAAAAAAATCTATGTGGGTTAAAATGATTATATTCTTAAGTTTCGCGAGCAAATAGCAATTTTTTTACTGTATTTTTTAACAATTTTTAGTGTAACATTTGACATTGAAACAATATAGTGCTTGAAAACTATTTAACAAGCTTATTAAAAAATGAATGTGAAAAATTAATATAAAGTAAATGCAAAACATTCATGAAGATAGAAGTTTGTCACACAACTGTTTGTAAATGTAATGAGAAAAAAAAAATGATAACAATGTAATAATACTGGCAATATGAATGCAATAAGGTAATGCCAGGGGTCGATCCAGGAAAAATTTGGGGCCTATTTAGGGTCCCTTCACAAAAATCTATTTAATAAAATGGGCCCCTTCACAAAAATCAATTTGATAAAATGGGCTACTTCACAAAATTCTATTCCATAAAAACTTACTATTTATTATTTTGTGATGTTTTAAAATGTGTAATTTGTAAACAAACAAGTTTGCCAGAGAGGAAAACTTCCGCAAAAGGATTTAAAACAGGTTTTGTTTATAAATGCTTGGTTCGAATTTGATTAAATCGATTTCAACTTTCGTTACAAAATGTTATTTTTCACAAAAATATAATAAATTTCACAAAAACAACCTTTACTTTTCACAAAATGGGCCCCAAGAAAAAAAACCTGCATCGACCCCTGAATGCAATAAGAAAAAGAAAAAAAAAACTATTTGTTTACTTTTCAAACTCTGGATTTAAAGTAATTAAGAACTTATTTATCCATTGTATAACATAAAACACTTAATTCAGAACTAACTTTCTGCATTTTCTTTTTCAAAATAACATAAAAGTAATATTTTAAAGCCATAAAAACATGTAATTGGCAGTTGCTCTGACAAAGACAAACTAAGCACCTTACCAAAACGAAATTTTTAAAAAGAACCATCAAGTCATATAAAATAAAAAACAATGAATAAATAAACAAAATACCTAATAGTAAGTATAATATCTTTGATTTTCTGTGCCTATCTTTTCCCCAAATGCCTCTCGCTAATTTGTGCTTCGCGCATTGATACGATAATAGTTGGTTGGTTGTCTTCGTTGCGAAAGAAACAAAGAAATGAAAAATATTTTATCATAAGAAAATGAAAGATTTATTATATTTAGCAGTAAAATTGAATACATGTAATTAAAAAATATTTCCTCATTTTGAAAAAGGAATCTAAATAATTTTTCGAATATATGCATGTTTAAAATCTGAAATTATTTCTTTGTAACAAAAAGAGAAAACATATAAACCCCAATTGAATTTAATACATATGTTTTACATGTTTAGAGTATATAATTCATTGTTTTTGCATTTAAAAAAATATAAATAATTAGCCCGGTCACAAGCTTTATTGATAACGGCAACCGTACATCAAATTTTAACTGTAATTCCCGGCGGAAGAAGGTAGTGAATACTCTATTGCATTTGTACAGCTTGGCTTAAGAAAATAGTCCCATTTTTTTAAATCGGATTATATAAAAAACTAGAGTTTTCCTATTTAAGCGGATAGGTGGATTCACTTCATATAAAACCGATTAGTATCATATATTAATTTTTAAAAAATCCTTCGGGCGGTTTTTGAGATACGCCGTCTTACACCATGACACCATTACATGCAGAGCGAAAAACTTCCCATTTTACTTAAAAATGGATTTCCAGATCTTAAAATCTACTGCATGTAGAAATCTATAAATTTCAGGATAGAGTTAGACCGGAGATATAAGACAGCTGTCAAAAAATCAAAACGATGTACCTCATATTTGCTGAGATATTAAATGTCGGCTTTTCGCTTTTCCTTTGAACTCAAACTAGCTGTATATATGGAGTGACGGAAATCTTCGGTATTAAGCATTCGGTTTTCGTTTTTTTGCTGCGTCACTCGAGAAACTACCGTCTCTCATGATATATATAATACCTCTTTCAATCAAAAATTAACTTTCAAGTTTGTACAAAAAAAAATAACCAAATTAGATAGTTAAAAGGAAATTACATGTATAAAAATCAAAGGAAAAAATAATACAAAAAATAATCACAGGGCTTGAAAATGCAAATATATATATATATATTGTTTTTCACACATGTGATATCATTTTAAATATATATATATATATATATATATATATATATAGGCTATACTACATATCTACCCGCATGTACTCCAAAACTGCAGCTATTATGGCCCTTACATTAATTATCTATGTGCTAACTCTTTTTATAATTAGCATAATATTTATTTATAAAAGCAAAGTTTGCATGCTTATTTAGTATGTGTGTGGTATTTATGTATCCTGCATCCAGAACCGTTTTAAAATGGTTCTCAAATGACCTGCTCCTCGATGTGAAACTTTTTGACTCATTTTGAAACATATAGGTACGAAATTAGCAGCCTGACTATTGAAGCAATTTGGAATTGAAATGAGTTTCCACTTTTTGATAAATAAATTACTCATAGAGTTATAAGCGATAGTTGTCACAGTCAGTTTTTTGTGTTTTCTCGCACTGTCGCTCCAGAATTTCTTTTGAAAACTCCAAATTTGATAGTATTTTCTGAAACATCTTTTGCCTTTATCAAAAAATGGAAAATGCTATTCGATAATTGAATAAGAACATCCTCCAATTTCATGCTTTTCGGAATAAAAATGAATTAAAAAAATGTGTCAGAAAGTAGCTCCTTTGGATTTGAGAACAGCTTTAAGGCATTTTAGGATCCTGTGCTCAATTGCTTTTTTTGGGAGTCCCAATGTATTAATCTATTCTTATTTTTTTTTTAAATGTATTTAATTGTGTGGAAATATACCATAATTGAAAAACAGATGCTTTAAAACTAAGGTATTGTTGACTTATACGCAAAGGGTTACCTTACATAATTTTTAATTAATAAATTTTTAGTTGATGGGAAAATACGGGATATGTTCATGAAAATAACCTCAAGAAGTAATATATATATATATATATATATATATATATATGAGCTTGTTGTTACAGTTCTCCTTGGATTGTAAATAATTTTTTTATTTAAAAGCATACACTGAAATATTATTCAAGAGTCAGCTAATTCAAAGCTACTGATTGAGTGCAGGCCCTGGGCACGTGCCCAATCACGCACTGTTAAGACAGAACTGAATATATGAAAAATATATATATATACAACAAAACATTCATTTCTGTCCCTTTAAAAGTTGTAGATGCATTCTCATCGGTTAATACAGACTGATCTTCGATTAAAAATTGATTCTCTTATCTGCAAATCTTACGTGACGTCAGCACTTGTAGAAGGCGAAAAATGCTTGCTTGGAATCACGTCCACTGGTGTTTTTCCCTCTTCTCTCGTAAACTCCCCCCCCCCTTTTGCGGATTGGCTACCACAACTTTGCGAGTGTTTGGTTGGAATACGCGCGTAAGACCGAAAGATATCTAGCTGCACTTTTGTAGAATAGAAAGGGGGCGGAAAGGTAAATTGTTGAGAAACTCCCATTGCAACCCCTAAGCTTTGATCCTTTCATCCCGCCATGAAATAGGTTCTCCTGTCGAAAGGGTGTGGACAGAAAATTCCTTGGTAATCCCCACATAGTGTCATTCCAAACCATCACTTTTCCTTTCCTTAAAAAAAAAACGTTAAAATAAACTTAAAATATTTTGCACCTTAGCTAGAAAAAGTCTCAGAAGCAATTTTTACCACAAAATTTTAAGAGCAATCGTATGAAAATTTTGAATTAACCAAAATAAAATTCGAAATATCCACAATTTTTTTAGAATATTTTAATACAAAATTCTAGGGACCGAGCAAAAAAATCGAATTATCCAGAATTTCGAATTATCCAAGATTCACTGTATATATATTTTAAAAATACACTGTTAGAAATGGAAAGGTACCCTGAATAAATGGATATTTTTTGTTGTTGTTTTGTATTTTCAAACTGGACTTGCAGATGGCAGTTTAAAACTGCATGGAAAATAGTAAAAGTGAAAACTAACATGCATTCAAGCTCCAGAAAAAATATGTTTTGAAATAGTAAATATTAATATTTTTTTATAACAAAAAATACCATTAGAACTGTAAAGGTACAGAAAAAATTTTTGTGTTTTTCTTTCCCTTATTCAACTCTTCGGGGGGACCTGGTAATCAGGATTTCAAAATGGAGAAAAAACAGAACCTTTTTCCTACGTCTGCTTGAAGAATTGGGGAAAGCCTGGACAAGTGCAGACACAATCAGTGGCAGTGTGATGTTCATTAAGGTCACCATTTTGTGTTGTTCATTAGGATTTTTAATTAATATATTTGCTATTTATCAAAAAATTCAAAAACTGGCTTTGAGGTAAATAACCTCAGACATACAGGTTCCTTCCTGCCAAATATTGTAGCTCTGCACACAGTGGTCTCTTTTGAACACAGAACACACTTGCGAAGACAGACCATCTATCTTTATTATAGATTTGAAGTAAAAAGTCAGTTATTTGCCAATATAAAATATCACAATTTTGTAATATATTAAATAGTATAAATATTCTGTGTGTGGACATGTGTTTAATGTTAATTATTATTACTTATAATTATTATTAATTATAATTAGTTGAATTATTATTAATTATAATTAGTTGAATTATTATTAATTATAATTAGTTGAATTATTATTTATTATAATTTGAATTATTATTAATTATAATTATTTGAATTATTATTAATTATAATTATTTGAATTACTATTAATTATAATTATTTGAATTATTAGTAATTATAATTATTTGAATTATTATTAATTATAATTATTTTTTAAAAATAATTCTAGTGTAAATAAACAGCAAGCAAAAATTGTGTAGTTTTAAAAAATGATTTAAGTCAAAACTTCTATAATTTTTGTACTGAAGAACTTGTTTTGTGTAACATAATTAAATTTATAATGAAGTTGAATTGAACTGTGTAATAAAATATGTTACACCAGTGATTTTCAAATTTTTATGGCCATGGAAATTTTATCAAATCAGTTATTTATCATGGAATCTAAACTTGCCTCAATTAGAGTACAATAGGTAGAATCCAACCCAAACTCAAAAATTCCATTCAAAGTATACCTGAACTTGACAAAAAATATATTTGTGAATCCAAACCCACAAAAAGTGTATTTCAAGCTGCAGTTTATCAAAAATGAAAGAAAATTAATACCATACTGTAAAGCAGTTATGGAAAAATAGTCTATGATCATGCTGCTAATATTTATTTTAGAGTTACCAAACTTAAAGAAAGGGGTGGGGGAAGTCAACCTAAGTTAATTGGATTAAAGTCTGTAACAATAATTACATCATTTTCAAATATTCCATGGAATTCTTGGGTTTTGAAAAACACAGTCCAGGAACCATTGCTTATGCGAATGAAATATTTTGAAATTATTATTTTTTAGGCTTGTTTTTCCATGTCTTTTAAGCATTACCTCTGAAACCTTTTTTTAGGTATTTCATTTAGTCTATATTTTTATTTAAAATGAAAAATAAATATTTGTTATTGACGTTCATTAAATATTTAAAGAATAAATATGAGCATTCATGTTTTAGAACAATATATTATGATTTGCATAAAAAACACTATATAAATTTATAATACATGATGACTAGGCCATTATCTAGTTACTTTCACATTATATGTAATTCTTTATGCGCCTGAGGATGAATCGAATCATTCTATGTATTTTGATCTGAAATTATTTCATTCTGTTTTATAAACTTGTATGGATTTTTTTTTTTTTTTTTTTTTTTTTTAACAAAGTATTCATTTTTGTAGTTATCAATGCCAGTTTTATGGTGCTTTTTTACTTCAATGTAGTTGTTTCTAAATATTTTAATTCAGAAGTTAAATATTCAAAAATTCTTAAGGGTGATGGTCAGTCAGGTTTCCAGTTCCCCTTTTCAATGTTAGACTTATATGGGTGTGAAATACATTCATATTTTTAAAATATCTGTTTAATATATTTATAAATATATATTATAATGTATATATATATATATATATATATTCCTTCAGTGTCCATTCCATTGCTTTTTATAATGTCTTATCCTTCTTTTTTCACATTTGTTTTAATTTTTAAATACATATATATTTATTTAACATCTTTTCTCTGTGTACTCTTAAAAGACATTTGTTCCTTTTTAGTTGACAAAATATTTCTAAAATACATTTATGTGTTAAGTGAAGCTGACAAGCTGCAACTATGATTTTAGCACTTCAAATAAAACTAGGGGGCTCCAGCCAGCCCCTTAGTCGCTAACGCTCGCCAACACCCCGTGAATTGCGAAGCAATTTATATCGAGACCGCTATGCGGTGACAGATCGCTTCGCTCGCTCGCCCCTTTTTATTTTTCAGTAATTCTAGCCAGAATAAGTAACTACCATAAATCATTTGAACATATGAAATTGACAATTTGTTTTAATGTAAAAAAGTAATTGAAATCCGTTGAAAACACAACTAAAAATGCATTTAGTTGGAGCTACTAATGAGCATATAAATCATTTAAATACTATGAATAAAGGATCTTGGAAACATAATTTGCTTAAAACTTATTGCACCTATTATACAGCACGGCTTATTCCTTAAAAAAAAAAAAAAAAAAAAAAAAAAACTACGTATAGGAAGATAGTTTATCATCAATGATTGTTTAAATTTCATTCGACATTTTACTATTCTAATTAATTATAGATTTCTGCAACCTAGACAGTTGATATTTTTACTTCTCTCCGATTTTTCATGTGAGTGAAATTCATAAATAAATTCTAAATAAGAGTTGAGAATTCATTTGAAATTAGCAATATTACTCATTATTAAAATGAAGAATAATCTCAGACGCTTTGGATTATGTACATGTTATTTTATTTTTAATATTTGCTAGCTCTATTTTCACTGCTTTGACACTGACCACCATATTGGAATCGGAGCTGATCTATCTAACACAATCTAGTCTTTTCATTGGTCTGAGCTCTGGAAACTACGGTTGTTGCCAACAATAAGCTAGAAATTCAGCCCTATTTCCGCGCCACATAAGACAAATATATATATAGATTAAGTACAGTCGAAGCACCTTATAACGAAATCGAAAGTGCTCCATAGATTTGCTCGTTATAAAGTGCTTTCGTTAAAACGTTA
This sequence comes from Maratus michaelseni, assembly GCA_963931845.1. Classification (NCBI taxonomy): domain Eukaryota; kingdom Metazoa; phylum Arthropoda; class Arachnida; order Araneae; family Salticidae; genus Maratus; species Maratus michaelseni. The sequence continues at coordinate 157,507,088 of OZ007589.1, read as the reverse complement.
TAACGAATTAGTTCATTATACAGTAAGAAATCCAATTATACGGATTAATGTGGTCTGAACGTAATCTGATTATGCATAAGTCCGGATATTGGAGACAATCATAAAAAAAAAAAAATGTCTATTTATTTCTTTAAGATCTCTTAAAATTGTTTTTGTTTAAAAAAAAAAAAAAAAAAAAAAAAAAAGGCTAGATCTCATGTATTAAATCATCATTAAATTAATGCTTCACAGGAAAAATAACTTTTACTAGAAAGAGTGAAAAGAAGAAAAGCGTTGATTTAAAAAGAAATTTCAAGATAATTATATTTTTACGAATGTTATACATACAATTCATATCATAAAATTTTTATTTTGTGATTATTGATCTGGATGACTGGATTTCAGATAATTAGAGTTTTGTTGTATCATTCTAACGGTATATGTATAGTATATATTACTATGCTACACATGAAAAAAAAACTGGGCAAATAAAAAAAATATATATTATTGATTTAATTCTGTTAAAGGAAACTTTTACATACCTATATTGGTTTGAAGAATGAAGTTAACAAGCTCTGCTTTCTTTTCGTTACAGCATTATCTAATAATGTAAATGTAAGCTCAATTTTGTCAACATACATATTAATTTCATTCGCTAACAAGTTTTTATTACGCATGTAACACACAATTTTCTGTAAATACTCGAGTGCATCAGATGGTAAAAGTTTCTGGCAAATTTCTACAAATCCTTCTTGCTCACTGACACTGCCATCAGACAACTCAAACTCATATTTAACTTCTTTTTTTTTTTTTTTTTTGCGCTATTCTTTTTATTGAACATTATAAAGTATTTGATCAAAGTTATAAAGTGATATGCTTTTTCATGCAAAATACTTCCACTAACGGGATTTTTTTGGATCTTGCATCTTTAAACAATGAAAATAATACTTCCTCCACATCTGCATATTTTGCTGTACGTAAACGTTTAAACGATGAGAAAACTGCATCCTTTTCGAAAATTTTAAGAATTTTTTTTCGATCTTTCTATATTGTGCTGAGAGTGCTAATCCTAAATTTTTTCGCTACATCGCTTTTTTTTAACATAATTCTGGGAAGCATTTTATAATTTCGACTTTCTCTTCTAAACTCAACCATTTTCTTTTGTCTAACACAGTCAGAGTACAGAGTTTTAAAAATTAACACGCCATAAATTTACAGGCAAAGCAAATGTCAATGAAATCAGTCATCGAATAAAAAAGAACATAATACAGTTCTGCTAAGCTGTCGTCTTTCTGTCTGTCTTAAAACACTGCCCCTTCCCCAAATCTCTCCTGGAACTATTGAAAATATGTGATTGGCCGTAGAGAAAAAGATTGAAGGTTATGTCATGGGGGGAAAAATCTAGTAATTAAGAAAAAAAAATATTTCCCACGTTACGTAAAAAAAAGTGATAAATTCGCTATATCGTTTTTATTGCACTGTTCATGCTCGAATTCTTTTCGTTATATCGTGCTTTTCGTTATAAATATTTCGTTATATCGTTTCGAATTCAATATTCTTTAACATGCAGACAAACTAAATGGTAATGAACATTTCGTTATATCGTGCTTTTCGTTATATCGTAATTCGTTATAAAGTGCTTCAACTGTATATATTTTAGAAATATTTTGTCTTTTGTCAACTACAAAAGAAAGAAACATCCTTTAAGAAGAGTAGACAGAAAAAATAAGTTTAAAATATGAATTTCCTGATAAGATATAAGAATGCATTCCATGCCCATAGGTTTAACATTAGCTAGAGGAATTTGTGATCTCACTGTCCACCACCCTGAAATCTATGTATTTAGACATATACAGTAGCCCTTCATTATATTGTGCATGTTGGGAGACATTGTCTCTAACATGCTTGTTAAATGTGACATGCTAGCATAATGTTAGTTCATATAAATATATAATTTTCTTCATAAAATTAATAATGGAGAATTTTATTTATTGCTATCTATCTATCTATCTATCTATCTATCTATATATATATATATATATATATATATATATATATAAAGCAGTAAAGTAATTCAGTACTCTCCCCCCCCTCCCCCTTTCCCCATTTTTTTAAAGATACTTAAAAAGAGCAATATATTCAAATGAATGATATAATGAGGGACTATACTGTATATATAATTCCCATATTGCATGTTTGTATTGATTTTCATATGTTTATTCCATTATATATATATATATGATATTGGTAGTTCATTAAATTTTCTGTGCAATCTTATATGTACAATTGTTGGTATTTGTTATTTTTTTTTTATACAGATACATATTGCCAAAAATGATTTGTAATTTTTTACAGAATAAATTATCTTTAAAGTGATTTCCCTGTGTGTTTATTTGTTTAGAACTTCTTTTTAAAATCTTCAGACTATGGTGTTCAGGTTGTAGATTTTTTTTAAATTACCATTAATTAAAAAAAAATAATAATAAATACCAGATGCCAATGTTTATTTTAAGCTACCAAAATATTTTTATGGAATATAAATATATTTTGTTATCATTTTAAACTAGAAATTGAATTTGTCAAATAAATTAATATTTATAGGAAATAAGAAAAATCAATCATTAGAAATGTGTAAAAAAAAATCATTCATCAATATAAAAATCTCAAAACTTTGTTTCTTTTATCAGCAAAATTAACCATTGTTTTACAATGCAGTTTTTCAGTAGATTGAATTTCAAACTATCTGTATTGGTATGCTATTCAGATATTATCTAGCCAAGAAATTTCTGTAATATACTTACTTGTACATATGCCTTGCATCCAATTTAGTACATAACTATTTTTTCAACAATGTAAATTCATAAATTTGTTTAATGGAATAAAAGCACCATCACTCACACACACATATATATATATACAGGTGGTTATCAAAATAATGGAAACACCCTAGATTTTGAAGGAATTCTTTATTAATATGGCGTAGGACCGCCTTTGGTATGTAATACAGCTTGGATTCGCCTGGGAATCGAATCATACAAATTCTGAATAGTGTTTAGAGGAATATTGTACCATTCTTCATGGAGATATTGTGAAAGTTCCGCGAGAGATGCCGGTGGAGGATATCGATTCCGGATTGAAAGCTCTAAAATAGACCACAACGGTTCGATTATGTTGAGGTCTGTGGACTGTGCGGGCCAAGGTAGATGTTCCACCTCATCCTCATGTTCATCAAACCATGATTGGACAACTCTGGCTGCATGAATAGGGGCATTATCATCCTGGAAAATTCCATCTCCTGCAGGAAACAAAATTTGCATCATGGGATGGACCTGGTCAGCTAAAACTTCTCTATACTTCTCCCCAGTGATCCTTCCTTTCAGGGTTACAATTGGACCAGCAGAAAACCATGACACGGCTGCCCATACCATGACCGATCCACCTCCATGCTTGACAGTTGGACGGAGGCAATCAGGATCATACGCTTGTGCAGGTGTTCTCCAGACATGTACCCGTCCTGTTGTGGGGAAAAGTGTGAAAGATGATTCGTCTGACCATATAACAGTCTTCCACTTATCAATCGACCAGGTTTTGTGGTTGTGGCACCACTCTACACGACGTTTGGCATTAGCATCTGTGACAAGTGGCTTGGGAATTGCTGTTCTGCCGTAAATGTTCTCTTTATGAAGGTATCTCCGAACTGTAATTGTTGACACTGGAGAATCCAGATGCTGATTGAGCTCTGCGGTCACTTTGGCTGCAGTTGTTTTCTTTTTAGACATTACAATCCGCTTCAATACCCGTCGGTCTCTTTCACTCAGCTTCTCCTTCCGTCCACTATTTTGCTTTGCTGAGCTTGTCTTTCCGCGCTGTGTGTATGCTGTCATGACTTTAGACATCGTACCTCTAGAAACGCCTATAAGCTGGGATGTTTCGGTCACCGTTGCTCCAGCTAGTCGGGCTCCTACAATTTGGCCTCTTTGAAAATCTGTGAGGTCTGACATTTTACGCTTCTGACAAAAAAAAATCAAAACGTAGACAACTCTTCTAGAGCTCTCTCATACTACCTAATACATGTACTTTTTATATTAAAAAAAATCTGGTAGCTAAGATTATATTTTAATGCTTACGAAGGGAATTCTTAAATGTCCCTTTCATTCACAAGTGTTTCCATTATTTTGATAACCACCTGTAACTAACCTTGCAATAATAATTTATGAAATTTATGTACATTGTGTTTTTCTTCTGAAAGTTGCATGAAGAAGTAAATCAAATTTACTTTTTTTAAAAGTAATTTTATTTTTGTTTTAGATGAGTCACAGTATGTTAGTAGAAATATAGTGGATCTTGACTCATTCAGCTTTACTCAACAATTAGGTGCTTTCCTTCAACTAAAAAACTTTGAAACCCCTGATCGTAATATAACAAACAAAATAAATAAATAAAAAAGACTTAACAGATTTTCAGGCATTGTTTAAAATTCATAAGTAAAGAATATTTGTATTTCAGGCAGTATTAATCACAATGATTTAAATTTAAAGGTTTTGATTTTTTAGAAAGGATCAAAGTTTTGGAGAAAATAAAGGAGGTGGATTAGAGTTAGTTGTGGATGGACAGGAGTAGAGAAATTCAGGTATGGTAGATGTATGATATATTCGTTGAACCGAGAAACATAAATTGAGCCTGGGGGCTGCTTTCTTGTTTAGTTTTTGCACTCAGAAATGTAGTGATAAAAACATTAAAAATTTCATATTTTTGTACTATTATTTTTAAAAAAGAAAAGTTTCAAAAATCTCAAATTTCCCAAGTTCACAAATATTGGAGGGGGGGGGGGGGGGGAAGGCTCACTCCATACCCCCCATGGTGACGCCTCTGCTCTAATACAAATATAGCACTATATAATAAAAAAACTTTTGTAGTCTGTGAAATTTTTTTTTTTTTTTTTTTTTTTTTTTTTTTTTTACCAGCAGGCAGCAGACTCAAATTTTCAATTTCTTTTTTTTTTTTTTTTTTTTTTTTTTTTTTAGTTCATTTTAAAGTGTATATTATGTAGATAGATGTGCAGGAGTGTAGGTGTATTTAATATCAATCGTGTATTTTTAAAACTTTTTTTTCTTCTTTTTTGTGAACTAATTGTTAATATATATATATTGTATATAAAGAAATAATGAAAGCTTTTAAACTGTGCAATAAAATTGTAACTTATAATTATGGTTACTAGGAGAATTCTAGAAATAATCTTCACATAATTGCAGGAGGTTGTCCAGGCCCTGGGTTTTTTAAAATTTTGGAAACATTTACAAATGCATGTTCCTTTACTTATTTATGTGTTGGAAAATATCGCTATCTCGTAGTTATAAAATAGAACCCATTCAAGTTCATATTCGAGCTAGAACAAAATTAACACAAATTACAAAAGAGTTAATTAATGTTCAATGCTTAAAATAATTCTGGAAATTCTTACTAAAATGGATAAAATAATAGCAATAATAAAAGGAGTTACTGTTGTTTATTGTGATTCATTTAAATTCTTTTTTTTTAAAACCATTAAAAAAAGAAAATATGTAGCAACTAAGATTCTGTTGATTTTAGACCCCCTGACCCGGACCCCATTGGTTCTTACATACATTTCTACTCGTCTATTTAATCTAAAGGATTCGTTTATGAAAATCAGCCCACCTGCCTTTATAATGATCAGGGTGCTGGCTACTGGACAAAGGGTAATGGGTTCAAATCGGATTCATTATTTGTAGTGAATTAGGGTTGTTTAGCTCTTGTGTGCAAAAGATCAAACCAAACCAAACCATGAATGAATCGTCATTAATTAATTGGCAGATCTTTACCAACCCAAAGAACTGCAATATGTGGATCAAATGTGGTATGGAGATATTTATAACTAGCAGGGATCTTCAACGATATGCGTACTTCTACCTGGAGTATCTTTATCAGAAAATTGATCGGATATTTCAAAAGGACACTTTGTTTATGCACACGTGCTATATTCAGACACATGGGTATGGTGCCAACCAAAAATGGCTAAAAAATTGTATCCCACAAAGGTTGAACGATAAATGTCGATCGTAGCAACATCTGGTAGTTCAAATGTAAGCGTTATATAAGGATTCGAAAGCATTTCGGCCAGTGAAGAGAATTTGTCATTCAGCGTCTTTAGACATTTATGGATTTTAATTTTTTAGCATTTTTTAAAACATTACTAGAATAGCCGGTTGCCACACTGTCTTCTGGACGCTATAACAAGAGTCTTTAATTTTCTGGCTACTATAAACTGATCCAGTACTTTACTCATGTCCCGCCCCTCCGGGTGGTCCTGAATTGCCCCTTAAGTGGGAAAGATGACCGGGATCCTGGCATTGTGAGATGTTCTTCGACACAACGGAGGCAGGTAAACAGACGAATCGCACCCTCCATACAGTGAACGGGAGATATGGAAGTGATCTATTAGCAATTCTACTCTAGATACCGGGCTTGCTCATTCATTATTATGACGTCACAAATGGTGGCTGGCCGTGATCAAAGACATAAAGCGATTGGCACAAAACGATGGGCATGCTGCTTTGTACCAATCACTGGTCGCGGCCAGCCACTATTTGTGACGTCATGAGAATGAATGAGCAAGCCTAGTATCTAGTGTTGCCTTGCTATTAGCGCGACCTACGTTATACCAGGGCAACACTAGATACAGATACCAGGCTTGCTCATTGACTGTCATGACGTCACAAATAGTGGCTGGCCGCGACCAGTGATTAGTACAACGCGGCGCCCCTATCGTTTTGTACCAATCGCTGTATGTCTTTGGTCAAAGCCAGCCACCATTTGTGACGTCATGACAATGAATGAGCAAGCACAGTATCTAACGTAGCCCTGGTTATACACGACCGCTTCATGACGTTTTAAACGTCACAAGTAGTGGATCATTTTTACACAGCGATTGGTGCAAAGCGGCGCGCCCCCCGTTTTGCACCAATCGCCGTGAAAAAATGATCCACTACATGTGACGTTTTAAACGTCATGCATCAGCCGTGTATAATGTAGGTCGTGCTATTAGCAGGGCTAGAGCTCCTATAATACAGGCTGACGCATCCTCGCAGATTTGGGTCTCAAATTGAAGTTTAGTCGAAAAACCAAGCTAATCAGAACCGAGTCTTAGACAACCCCAACTCCGGCTGCGGTAGATTGATGCTGAACTGAGCACGAATAATCCGAAACAAAATGGATATGCGTCAGCTCCTATTATAGGAGTCTTAAGCAGGGCTACACTAGATACTGGGCTTCCTCATTCATTGTTATGACGTCACAAATGGTGGCTGGCCGCAACCAAAGACATACAGCGATTGGTACAAAACGATGAGCGTGCCGCTTTGTACCAATCACTGGTCGCGGCCAGCCACTATTTGTGACGTCATTACAATCAATGAGCAAGACCCATATCTAGTGTTGCCCTGCTCTAGCGGTTAACGTGTAATGCATTTCAAGTGTGACTGCCCTTAGACCAATCAGCGAGATCCCAGATAGCAAGCAAGGTTCCGAAAACGGTCATTTTTCATTTTTGTTCCATTGTTCTGCAAAGGTGAGTTATCTTCACCATATAGCATGGGTGCAGGAATGTTTGCCATACTCCGTTTTGGAGATAAGCTTCAGGCAACCAATATTCTCAAATCAAACTTCACGCATCCTATTTTCGCGCATGCGCAACCAACTGTCGTAGCCGTGGTCGTAGCGTTGCCTGTTGCTTTCTAAAACAAAATGTCGCTGATGGGCTGATGCTGTCATTCTGATCATCTTGTCAAGTGTAAAAGATGTGTTCAATATTTACAGAAAATACAGTAAGTTTGTTACTAGTATATTGTTATTAGTTAAATCTTTTAATCTATGATAACTAAATAATGTATTTCTTTTAACAAGATTTAATCCTTATTCATAAAATAATAAAATTTATCTTATGCTTTAGTGTAAATTGCACATAGGGAAAAATATGATTAGAAGTTGTTTTTTTAAATTATTATTACATAAACTTATGTAAACATGATTTACTTATGACCTTAGCGTTTCTTAATTATCACATTTTTTTAAAACGTGGTTTCAATTTCAGGAAATGCATAACAGGAGTGCTTCATATATGAACGAACTCCCATTATATACTTTACTACGTATAAATATTAAAGTACATGGGTGAACGGTAAAACACGAAATCTTGAGGCAAAAAAGAAATCAGGGATAGTGTTTAACATGTTTTATTGTCAACTAATAATAAACCTTTTCATTATGATTGAATTAAAAGCACTCTAACATTAATCATAATTTTGCTTTTAGTGATTAATTAATTTATGTCGGTAAATAAATATATATATTTTGTTTCAAAATCGCCACCACCCCTGGTCGGCGTTTATGACCGATTTATAAATGAAAACATACTTTGAACTTCCACAAATTACATTCAAACAAACTCTCTTTTTAAAATCTATTAGCATTATTAAAACTCTATTAAAAGTAGCTATATTCAAAAGTTATTTCCGTAATATATTCGTAGAAAAATGTACTTTAATAAAAAAAAATTCATTTACTTCCCCCCCCCCCTCCTTCTCTTTCCTCAAAAACATATATGTTTTGTCACATAATAGTAAACAAGATAATGCTATGATTATAATGTTTCATTAGTTAAACATTATAAACATTAGTTGTAACATTAGTTAATTATATTTGATAATATCTCATCCATCTATATCAACATTTGCCTATATTACATGAACTCTTCCCTCCCCTTTTCTATACTAATAAAAGTAAAAAAATGTCTGCAAACACAAATAATTGCCCTACAGTTATTCTGAAATTTTTTTTAATCATATGCCTGTATTACATCTCAAAACATGAATAACTTTGTTTTATATAATGTATTGATGGATTAACAAATTACTTATTAAAAATATAAAGCAAATATACATTCATAACAGAAATTAATTTTGATGTGTCAAATTGCCAGTTGATTGAGAATTGGCAAAATCCTTAATATAATGATCGTGAGTCTTAAATGTTTGTCAATTAACTTATTAATTATGATTACCTACCAATACTTTTAGTTAGTACTGGTAAATGCAAAAAATGAAAGCAAAATAAAATTATGGTACTTTTCGGTTAGCCGGGCACCAGTTATATATATACAAATATATACATACATACATATATATATATACACATATATGTATGAATATATAGGGTAGATGTGCCAGTAATGGACACCCTTCCAGTAATGGGCCACCTTTAAAGTTTTTGTTAAAAAAAAAAGTAACCAATAAATATTTTACTTTTATTTATTTTTTCATAACTCTCCCTTGCATGTTTTATAAATCTGGACTATTGTTGACACTCTTAATCAAACCAATTAAGAAGCAGAAAATAATGTTTCACAGTTCCACTGTTTTTCTGTGAAAATCTTAATGAACATGCTAAGAGCTAGCTTCAATTAATTTATTTATATCTTTTTTATTTTCTTGAAAAATTTGCATGTTTTTGTTTTGATAGCAATAGAAAACTAAATGGCACGCCATTTCATCTGGCCACGGGGCGAGAGATGGCAGGCAAGCGGTCATGGCCTAGGAGTTTTTAATTCATTTTTACCTTTTGAGTTGGCACTGAATATGGAGCTTAAGGGCTCTGAAACAGCTGTTTGCCATTGAAAATGATTTTAATTTGTGCTAATTTAACGTTGCACATTTATTTTTAATATAACGGCATAAAGTTTTAATCCACCTTTTAGAATTAACCATTACTTTTTGTGGGGTGTCCATTACTGGAATTTTGGGTGTTTTGATTTATTTTTGTTATTTACAATTGAATTTTGATTCACATCGGGAAATGTGACTATGAACATGATTAAATACTGTTGATAGATTAATATAATATTAAAGAAAGCGGAATTTAATAATTATAACTATTAATTAAAAAATATTTTTTAAAGAAATTCCTTAAGGGTGTCCATTACTGGCACATCTACCCTATATACATATATCACTGGCGCCTGGCTAACCGAAAAGTACCATAATTATTTTAAATGTTTCTGAAAATTCATACAACATAAAAATTTTTGATTTTTTAAAAATTATTATTAAGTTAGTAAATATGAAATGTTCTTGTCCCCCCCCCCTCCAGAATTATTTGTATTAGCATTACAAAATAGCCTTATTATAATCTGGCCATCAACCTGAAGTTTTAACATTTACCTGTATAAATTAAATCTGCCCCTTGAACAATTTTTTATACTATGTGGGATAATGCAACTTTTTTGTGAATACATCAAAAATTGTTTGTTTTTATTTTAAATTAAACTGGGGTTTGTAAGGCCCACAACAGCAAAAAAAAAAAAAAAAAAAAAAAAAAGTTTTAAATTAGTTTTGGGTCCTATTGTATTGAAAGAATTTACATGATTTACAGAGTATTGTTGAATTATATCAATACTCAACAAAATGAAACCAGGACTTGATTTAAAATGTTTTGTTGTTGTTGATGATCCAAATAACTAGAGTTTATCATACAGCAATGTTTTTTCTTGCTTTCATCCCAAAATGTTCTTTAAATTTGAGATGTGTGCAATATGATTTTTGGTTTTTTTTTTTTTTTTTTGGACTGTTCTCTGAATATATATGGCCACTGGTCAAAATCATTAGATGCCATTTTCTGTTTAAATTTACAAAACCATGAAGAACACCATAAAACATTGTGAAAAATGTACAATATTAATAATAAATTTTAAGTGAATAAAATTTATTTGAAATTTTTTTCTCAAATGAGGTATTTAAAATTACGGTGCACATAATGACAAACATGACATTTGGAAAATAATATATTTTTGTTTTTATGCTAAATGTTAAACTAGTATAAATTATTGTATCGAAATGAACATAAAATAATAAAACAAAAGAAAATGAATTTTTTTTATTAAAATATAATTATAATTAAAATAGCATGAAGTATGCATAATGCATAGACTTTTACTGTAATGTTAAAACCATTTATGACAGGAGATGTGTGTGATATAAGATGTGTACACAGTCCTTGATTTTAACTATTTCTATATCCGAATGGTAATTTTCACCTTATTTAATAAAACAGCATTAAATAAGGTCAATATTATTTGGAAATAATGGTGCAGGGAAGCTTGTCATGAAGGGTTTAAAGTTTATTTCTTGGTTGTCATTATTTTATTTTGACTTTTGTAGTTACAAATTCTAATGACATCATCTGGTCAAGGTCCATGGTTGCCAGCATGTGATTTCTTGAACAGAAAAGCTGCTAAAAGAAGGAACTACAACAGAATTCCTCGAAAAGACATCTGTTTACAAGCTCATACAGGATTGCTGATTGTTTTTTAAGGTAAGAAAAATGATTTTAACACATATATAATAACAAATTTAATGTTATAAAATTTATTTTTTAATAATTTCAGTTGACTATTTATTTCATTATCTTTTATTTTAAAATTGAATTTTTATAAATTTATTCAAATTGAAAGATAACATAATACCAGAGTTTCCCCCATGGCTAAAAAAGGGCAGGGTGCTGCTGGTGAGGAAAGGGCACTTTTTTTATTTTTAAGGGCACTTTTTCGATTTTTGAGGGCACTTTTCAGATTCTTAAGGGCACTTTTTTTAATTGTTAGAGGTATTCTTTTGTTTTTTAAAGCCACTTTTGATATTTCAAAGTCAAAACACTTTTTTTAAGACAACATTGGGTCAGTTTTTACTATGAAAGCAAATTTTTTAATGCAAAAAGGAGAAAGAGCACTTTTTTTACTGAGGGCAAGAAGGGTGCTAATTATTTTTATGAGGGGCAAGAAGGGTGCTATTTTGAAAACCAAAGGGCAGGCAGGGTGCAGCACTCTTCTGAAACTGTCTGGGGGAAACTCTGATAATACTAAAAAAGAAAGAAACTGTATTGTGCATTCTATTTCTTGCATACATATAGAATTTTTATTTTTAAGATATCTTTGCTTTTTCCTTGTGATAAATTGATATGGTTATAACCATTTCTGAACTCATTTAACTTTTCTTTATAAATTCTATATTTATATAATAAATAAAATAAAAAAAATTGTGTGTATTTTTTTCTCCGGGAGGGATTTTTGTGGCTCTGGAGGTACATTGTAAACTTCTGAGGAGGTGGACATTTCAATGCCTTCCCCTGTGCCACCCCTTGAATTCAACACTGGTGGGGGTGAATCTGGAGTATGCCTCTGAGTTTGTTACTTTCATCAGCTTTCGAAAGAAAATTTTAAATATTTATATTGTTGCTGTCTCCGAAATATTGACTTGCTTTCATTATAGAGATATTTATTAGGATATTATTATTGTTATTATTTTGAGTGTGTGTGTGTGGGTAATATTTTGGTATTATTATATGCAGGGTTGTTTGATTTAAATCAAATGATTTAAAAAAAAATCTTTGATTTAAATCAGTATTTTGAACATTGATATTTACAAGCTGAATAAGGATTAAATTAATTGTTCGTATTCAAATAAATGTCATCATTCATGTCCAGATTAAAAATTACCGTTTAATAATATTAAAACTTTTATAAGTTGAAAATAATTATTTTATGAAATTAAATGCAACACTACATTCAAAATATTATTTGTCCTTAGTGCATCACAAAATAAATACTGATATAAATGCTCTTTCATTTTTAAACTTTTGTCTTTCCTAGATCACTTCATTTTTACAAGTTAGATGTTGAAGTTTTAAAGTTAAATATATTCAATATAAAAATATTTAATATGATAAGATTGTAATATAAATCACTGATTTTAATCTGTTAAAATTATGATTTAAACATTGAAATCAGGTAATTAAAATAAAATCCTTAAAACCCTATTTTTAAATACTAGTAAATTTTGCCAGTGGCAAAAATTATGGCAAAAAGTATTTTTGCCAGGGCAGTTTTTTCCACTTAGACAAAAATTGGCCAACCCTGATTGAAATACACGTATGTATTTAGCATTCTTTGCCGCATTTACTATGTGATTAGATATTATTAGAGTAATACCTTAATGAAAAAATTAATAACTTAAATTAACTAGATATTTATGCACACAACACACATACGTATATATTATCTATAACAATTTAATAGTAGAATAATATGATTTTAAGTTTTAAATAAATCTGAATTTGTTTGCAACAATTTTTTTTAATTTAAATTATTTTGAATTTTTATCTAGGAACTGTAATTAAATTAATAGAAATGTATGCAGAGAAAATAAATTCATGCACAGTACACAAATAATATTAATTTTAAAAAAATCGTGATTTTTATCAACCTTGATTATATGAATGGTACGTACAGATGTCACTGACGCACTGGAGTATATTTTTGGTGCCAAAAAGGCAATTTAATGCCTGGGCAATCCACCAATTTGGGCAAGTTTTTTCTTCCTATGGCAGTCCGGTAGAGCAGATTGTGTGTGTTTTATATTAAATTAAACATTGTGTGTTTTATAATAAATTTATTTTTGTGTGTTTATAATAAAAATTATATGTGTTTTACAATTAAATTGTATGTTTTTAAGTACCTCCTCCATTATCCCATCGACCACTTTTCATAAGAAAAAAGCTATCGTCAAATTATAGGATTTAAGGCCAAAGATGCATTATTGTGGTGACACATTCACTTGACTCAGAAGTGTTGCATGTGTTTGCTATGTTATCAAGTGGCTATAATTTGACATTTACCTGTATCTTTCATTATGTTTTACTGATTTATTAGTTCTTTCGTTAATAGAAAAAGCAATTGTGTCCTTAAATGGCAGTACCATGATATTAAAAGAGAAAAGCATTGAAAAATATTGTGATGAATAGTTACATACAATAGATTAGTTTCAACTGATGTCAAAAACTTTTATTCACCAGCTGAGAGGGATAATTAGGAAAAATAATGTAAATGAATAAAAATCAAAGTTTTTTTTTTTTTTTTTTTTTTTTTTTTGCAAACTTTTTCATAAATATATTGTACATTTTATTGCTCAAGCTTACTAAGTTGGCGCATTGAAGAGTGGGGTTTTTCAGAATTTCTTCGCATTTATTTATTTATTTATTTTGAGATTCCAATGGCAGCATTCTTTCATTTGTTTATTTGGCGTTATAGTTTGGCACAGTTTATGAACAGTGGTTGACAGGATAATGGAGAAGTACCATTTTTTATAACAAATAAAAAAATTAGCAAGCTATGCCTAACAGATACACACATGCCTTTAAAAAATAATCATTATAATTATCCTTTTAGACCATTTATATATAAGCTTTTTTTTTGTCTAGCTGCTTATACATTGCATTAAATAATACAGGCTTAACCATTTGGCACATTTTTGTTGTTATATCCAACTTTAAAAAAATCTGCAACTGCAAGAACCCCACATCAAACACAATATAAAATAATGAAATTTTCCATTAAGACAGTGACAAAAACAAGATTGCTATATTTGATTAGTGGATTCTAAAAATGCCTAGTTTAATAATATTTTAAAATATAAACAAAGAATCTACATCAGAAATCTATAAAGCACTTTGTCTCAAGCTATGCAGATTTTTAAGAGACTACTTCTCGCTAATGTTAATCCTATGGGGAGGGGGGAGTTTGCAATATCTCATTCGCATTTCAATATTTTTAAATGATTTTTTTTTGCATTGGATAACTGAGGTTCAAGCTCTATGCATGCTCCTTTGTACTTTTTCGATATTGATTACGAGTTTTTTTTTTATTAAGATACTTTCACTTTCGGAAACTGTTTGGAATGTAAAAGTATCCTCAATAAAAAAAAACTGCAACAAAAATCGAAAAGCAAAAAAAGGCCAGCATAGAGATTGACCTCAGCTATCCAGTGCAAAAAAATTCATTTAAAAATATTGAAATGCGAATGAGATATCGTAAAATATTTCCCCCATAGGATTAACATTAGCGAGCGAGTTTTTTCACCTGAGTGAAGTAGCCTATATAAAGTGCATGTCATACCATATTTTGACTGTTGAATTCTGTACACCTATTGCACTAGCTTAGCAAAGGGGGCAAGTTTGGGGTTAAAATCCCTTCCAGAGTATTTAAAAAACTAAAAAGATGTATAGAAAACCACTTGTCTTAAGGTAAAGTAATATTATGTAAAAAACAAAGTAAAGAAAAGTATAAGCAAGCAGCATAAAATGTCATTCTCAACAGTTTCAATGCTTTGTAATAGGGGCCTCTATTTAAACACAAAATCAATGAAAGATTAGGTTAGGAGCAATAGCAGTAAAATAGTCCTATGTTACTGCATTCCTCTTCCTTTTTTCTCTGAAGTCTAAAGAAGATGCTCTTTTATGAAACCTTTAAGCACACAAATGATAAGTTTATTACGGCTATTTGTGTTTTTCATTACAGTAGAACTCCAATTATCCGAATCAATTGGGACTGGACCCCATTCGGATAATCAAAAATTCGGATAATTGGATTTTTTCCGAAAAAGGGGTCTGTTCTAATTAATTACTGTATGTATGCTGAAAATGGGAGAAAAAAACTTTTTTTGAAGAAAAGATCTTTAAATTAATGAAATGTAAAGGGAACACCTTTACATGTTAAGTGTACTTACAAGTGCTGTACAGTATGTACGTATCGTACTGTAAATGAAAGTCATATTGCTTGCTGAACATCTCGATCAAAGTAAGCTGTTTGACAGTCTTCATCCGTTTTCGGGCAGCCAAGTCCCGCATCCGCTTGACAGTGAGAAGTTGGTCACACTCAGGCTGAAGCTCCATTCACTTGAACGCAGTTTTAAGACCAGCAAATGCTTCACTAGCTGATGGTCCCGTGTCTACTTCAACTTTGCCATTAAGGTCATCTTCTTCCTCGACACTTTCTTCTCTCACGCTTTCAATAAGTTCATCGTCATTTAGAATTTGAAACCCAGGTGGGCCGGGCCGGCCACCTGGCGACGGACGACAGTCAATAATCGAACTTCACTATATGAGGCGGTGACTCATCATCCCAATAATGTTTGCGCTGCGCCTACACTAGATTCGCGGAGGGAAATACAATATAGTGTGTGTAGACAGAATCATTAATTTGCGAATAGCAGTACGTTTTTGTCTTAATTTTTTTTCTGAAATTCTAAAAGCTATTTGTATAATCAGCGATTCGAATAGTCGGAGTTCGGATAATTGGAGTTCTACTGTACTTTTTGTCACAACATTTTTTTTTTTTTTAATGAGTAACAATTCCAGATGAGGATCCTGGCTGTGCTACTGCTTATTGTGTACTTTATTTCCTTTTATTTTACATATTTGATGCGTGTGTATATTTATTTATTTATCTTTTTATTTGCTATAGAGAAAAGAAAGAATCAAGAAGAAAATAGAGACTTTACTCGAGCTGTTGATTATTATATTATTTTTTGTATGTAAATAAATAGAAATATTTAAACTGAATAATGTTTCATTTGTTTTAGAAAATATTGCCTGGATATTGAGAAATACTTTTGTTTGCTTCAGAGTAAGTTATTAAAAATTATTATAAAGGAAAAACAGTAATTTAAATGAGTTAAATTAGAAAGTAAAAGTAACAACATTACTTTGTGTTTGCTCTGTTGCATATAGGAAAGTATTTCTCTTGTTAACAAAAAAAAAAAAAAAAAAAAAAAAAACAAGGTCACATAGAAATGGAGATTTTATTTAAATTAAAGTATTCTTAGCTTTTAACTAGAAAAGAATTAGGGAATATTAGATGAGGAAATGCAAAGATTACAATATTAAAAAATATTATTAGTTAAAGTAATCTTTGGGTGTAGATTAAAAATTATATTTTTAATACTTATTTGTCACATTGTAATCTGTAAAATTTATTTAATGAAGCTATTAAATGGGCAAGAAATTATTACTTTAGCATAAAAATGTTTTGAGAAGATTATCATTGAATATATAAAAAAGTTTCTTTTTGCATCATTAAAGAATTCATTTTAAGAGAAAGTTATTAAGAATTATTATAAAGGAAAAACAGTAATTTAAATTGAGTTAAATTAGAAAATAAAAGTAACAACATTAGTTTGTGTTTGCTCTGTCACGTATAGGAAAGTATTTCTCTTGTAGACGAAATGAAAAAAAAAAAAATCATAGCTACATAGAAATACAGATTTTTTTTTAAAATTAAAGTATTCTTACCTTTCAACTAGAATACATATTGCAACAGTGTATAATGTACGGTATATTGAAATTCTACATATTTGGTGTGGTATTTGTGTTAGCACTGTGGGTAAACACAGGTTGTTTTTTTTCCCTCATACAATGTATAATTAGCTGATCCTGTACCAGTGAACTGTATTCAAAAGGTAAGTAACTGAAAATATAATCAAATTTACTATGTATGTAGGCGTAGAGTTGTATATGCCCGAATCCAACCAATAATTTAAAAAATACTTTCCCTCCCATCTAATATATATATTTTTAGAATTTCCTCTTTTTCTTTTGTTACAAAGATAAACAACATTAGAAAAAAAATTTCATCTTCCACTAATACCTAATTTTATTTATTTTTATTTGAAATTTTGTAGCCAAAAACCCATATAAGAAGTAAAAATAGGAAAAGAATTCATATTCTGAAAAAATGTTATTCAAAGTCAATTTTCATTGTAATTTTATTATTAAAGATTCGTGAATGACAGCGAGTATATCATTTTATAAACTGGTTTGTACATTTGAATTTTTACATTGTCTTAATGTGATTTATTTATAAATATACAATTCTGTTTAATTTTTTTTAAAAGGTAGTTAAAAAAGCAACATTGAATCTGTAAGTAATGTCTTTTACACACACATGTGTGTGAAAAAAAAGTTATGTTCAAGTTCACCACCAATAATTTTCAAAACTCTACACCTATGTGCATAAGAATAATTTTAAATAATAAAATAAATTTTCCTAAAGAAAACTTCTTAACATAATTTAGGAACATTTGAATATGAAAATATTATCTATTAATGTAGTGGATTGATTACATATTCAATATATATATATATTATACACACATATATAGTAAGAAATATATTTGGACAGAATCAGTACAAATAGTGCTGTCTCCCCCAACTCCAAGGAATTTGATATTTCAGAATATGTCAGAATAATAATTTTTTTTTTTTTTTTTAAGAATTAGAAATTACATAAACTCTGAAATAACTTGTCTGATTTGAATAGAATAGAAACATTTGCATTAAATAAACAGTTTAAGCGCACAAATTATCCGTCCTATTGCAATATTCTCAAAGTGAGACACATCATCAATGAGTACTTTGATTAATTTTAAAAATATGAAGAAAAACTTATCAATTATTTCTAGGCTGTCCACAACAAGATTTAAAAAATAAACACCCTCCCCCCCCTCTCGAAGGAAGTTCTGACATGACACCCCTGAGTACAATGTTCAACACTCAATAAAACTTAAAAAATAAAATATATTCAATTTTAGCATTTACTTTAAAGGAAAAAAGTAATATATTAAAATATAAAAAATAAAATACATTCAAATTTTAGCAATTACTAAAAAAGAACGATATAATTATTAAAATATGTAACTTGCTAAATGTAATATGAATTCTTAATTTAATATAATATAGGCTAATAAAATCATTATTATTTTTTTTTTTTTCAGTATATAAATATTAGACTAAAATTTAATTTCCCACAGAAACAAAAGAGACTCTTAGTAAAATTTAAAAAATATATTCAAATTTTAGCAATTACATTAAAGAAAAAAATATATATATTTATTAAAATATGTGACTTGTTAAATGTAATATGACTTCTTAAAAATAATATGGGCTAATAAAAATCATTATTATTTTTTTTTTTCAGCATATAAATATTAATCTAAAATTTAGTTTCCCACACAAACAAAGGAAACACTCAGTAAAACTTAAAAAATAAAATATATTCAAAGTTTAGCAATTACTTTAAAAGAAAAAAAACAATACATTAATTAAAATATGTAACTTGCTAAATGTAATATGACTTCTTAAATATAATGTAGGCTAATAAATAGCATTATTTTCCTTTTTTTTTCAGTATATAAATATTAGGCTAAAATTTAGTTTCCCACAGAAACAAAGGCAAAATTCAATCAGTAGAACTTAAAAAATAAAATATATTAAAATTTTAGCAATTACTTAGAAAAAGAGTTATGTATTAATAATAATTTAAAAAAAATAGCAAATGTATTAAAGGGAAAAAAACAATATATTAATTAAAATATGTAACTTGCTATGTAATATGACTTCTTAAATATAATAAGAGCTAATAAAAAGCCTTTTTTTTTTTTCAGTATATAAATATTAGGGTAAAATTTAATTTCCCACAGAAACAAAAGAAAAATTCTAAGTCAAGTTATTTTAATGAAAATCTCATGCCTCTGTCAATTAAGATTTAAAACTAAAAGATTAATCAAAACATTTTTCATTTCCTTTATAGAAGATGCTTATGATAAAAGCATTATTATCTACCTTTGATTGTAAATCTTGTTACAATGCTTAATATGAAATACTGTAACTAGCCTTACGTTTCTACATTTTGGCATGCTTGTCCTAAAACACTTACAAAGTACCTCAGATTGTGTCAACTAGCAACCTTTTATAATGCTTTTTACAATGTTTGCAAACCTTTCAGACAAAGCCTTTAAAAAGCATCTAGTCATTTACATGTTAGGGTTATAAAAATGTTTTAAAAATCAAAAATTGTTATCTGGGATTTGCCCAAGCGGCGTTGTAGCGCGACCTACGTTATACACGGCCGCTGCATGACGTTTAAAACGTCACATGGAGTGGATCATTTTTACACAACGATTGGTGCAAAGCGGCACGGCCACCGTTTTCCACCAATCGCCTTGTAAAAATGAATTACTCCATGAGACGTTTTAAACGTCATGCACCGGCCGTGTATAACGTAGGTCGCGGTAGTAGCAGCCCTTTAAAAGTCACAAGGAGTGGATTGAGACTAACGAAAAAGACAGGCTACCGCGGTGCATTCCACTTATCTTTTTTTTACAGGCGGCTAGAGTGACGTGATGCTCTTTTCGTACATCTGCATGCGAGCATCACGTGACTCTGGCGGTCTGTAAAAAAAAAAAAAGATACGCGTAAAGCACCGCGGTAGCCTTTCTTTTTCGTTAGCCTCGGAGTTGATCGGTTACACAGTGATTGGTAAAAAGTTCGCGCTCATTGTTTTGTGACAATTTTCGTGTAAAGATGATCCACTCTGTGGGACGTTTTAAAAGTCATGAACCGGCCTTGTATAACCGTGACCTACGTTATACACGGCCGGTGCATGACGTTTAAAACGTCACATGTAGTAGATCATTTTTTCACGGCGATTGGTACAAAGCGGCGCGCCCATCATTTTGTACCAATCGCTGTATGTTTTTGGTCGCGGCCAGCCACCATTTGTGACGTCATGACAATGAACGAGCAAGCCCAGTATCTAGTGTAGCCCTGTTAATAGCGCGACTTACGTTATACACGGCTGATGCATGACGTTTAAAACATCACAAGCAGTGGATCATTTTTTTCACGGCGATTGGTGCAAAGCGACGCGTTCCCCGTTTTGGACCAATCGCCCTGAAAAAATGATCCACTACATGTGACGTTTTAAACGTCATGCATCAGCCGTGTATAACTCATACCGCCATTTAATGACCCAGCGGACCAAAAACCAAGCTAAAACCGGTTTGCTTACCGTACTAGTGGACCGCGAGTGACAGTAACAGGGACGGCGAACACCTGCTCAGGCGGTTTCCTAATGCTGAGCTAGGTCACAATATGGCGGTTATTTTGGGCAACATAATGGATATGCGTCAGCTCCCCTTATAGGAGCCTTATGTATAACGTAGGTCGCACTATTTGCAGGGCTAAGACTCCTATAATAGGAGCTGACTCATATCCATTTTGTTTCGGATTATTGGTACCCAGTTCAGCATCAATCTACCGCAGCCGGAGTTGGGGTTGCGATACTCCAAAGTGTATACACTTTCAGCACTTCCTTGGCGAAAAATATTTCGCCAAAGGATTTGGCGCATTTGCCCATAACAATGCTTTGTTTATATATTTACTGTACAGAGATTGAGCTGCATGTGACGATATGGATATTTTAAAAATAGATTTCCGCTCTGTTTTTGATTATTTTGATAATTTCGTTGCGCTATTAAAGAAAAATGCTTAATATCATAAGTTAAATAGAAGAAGAGTCATCGTTTAAGTTTACAGTTATTTTCAGTTGTGTAGCTGCCGTGTGTTTCGCGAATTGGAGTGATTATTTTCTAAGACTTATCCAGTATAAAGGGAAATATGGACATTTTCTTTTCTTTTAATTCAATTTTTGAATTAATTGGCCAGCTGGTGTCACTTTTGAAAGTAGAAGTTTAATTTCTTCTTCTGCTTTGAAAGCGTGCACTTGCTAGCCAGAAATTTTACTAATGGATTAATATCACATTTAAAAAAAAAAAAACAGTCAGAGAGCAATAAAGCAATTTCAGGTTTGGTAAGCACTGAGTTTTTTCTGTCCATTTATATTTATTTCTTATGAATAACTCTGAGCACCTGTGTATTATTTCTAATGTGTTTGTGCATATTATAATAACATTAAACAGTTATATAACATATCTGTTTACATTTAAAGTTTCAATGCTGGTATCCATTCAAAAAATAAAAGTGGTTTCAATCTATTTTATTAATGGGAGATTTTCAAAATAACTGCCTGTTTAATGCTTTATACTTTGAACACATATTCCATTAAAATATATTATATAGGATAGATGTGCCAGTAATGGACACCCTTAAGGAATTTTTTTTTTAATTATTTTTTAATTAATAGTTATAATTATTATATCCCACTTTTTTTAATATTATATTAATCTATCAACATTATTTAATCAATCTCATAGTCTCATTTTCCAATGTGAATCAAAATTTAATTGTAAATAACAGAAATGTATCAAAATTCCAGTAATGGACACCCCCACAAAAAATAATAGATAATTGATTTTATGATTGTATTTAAAACCAAAATTTAATGAAAGCATATTAATGAAATAAAATAGTCATTTTCAAATAAATTTAACAATTAGGATATCAATAATTAATAAAATATTTATGAGACTGATTCACTGTTTAAATTAATTATTCTCATTATCAAAAGATCAATATTTTAATTATTTTAGATAGAAGGTTTAAAATACTAAATTTTAAAGAATTATATTTATCAAATTATTAAGTCATTGAGGGGGAGAGGGGAGTTTAGAAGGTAGTTTAAAAAAAAAAAAAATTAAGTGTCTTGGTGTACCAGTACATGGAATCATATTTATTTTTATTCTTAACAGTTAAACTTCCTAAAACTGCTTTATATATTACTTTTAGCAATTTGTATAAAATATATCAAATAAATGAAAGTGTAGGTTGAATGTTTTTTATATACTAAATAAAATTATTTCAAAATAAAATATCAGAACTGACATTTGAGCCCCTTGATCTGCAGATTTACTACTTTCATTGCTGCTTTAAATTTAATATTATAGTGATTTTTTATGTATGTAGTTCTTTTGTCAGAGATGAATAATGAAACATTTAAAACAAAAAATAATAGATTTTTAAGAACTTGTGCGATTTAAAAAATTGTCCTTTTTTAAATGGGGCGAGTTTGAATCCCATGAGCCCCTCATTTTCCCATGCACTTAAAGATTATTCTCTGCTTCCTGATGGGTGTTAATTGCCGCATTATAAAATATGCAAGGTACGGCTTACAAAAAAATAATTTGATAACAATCTTAAAAAAAATTATTAATTACGTGAAATTGATAAAAACAGCTATTTATATAAAAAAAATATATTATTACATTCTGGTAAATGAAATTAAAAAATTATATTTGATTACTTAGCTTTTCACTTAAATTAAAAAAAAAAAATATGCACTACGGACATTACTGAATTTGCTTTTTCAGTATGTTCACATGGGGTGTCCATTACTGGAAATTGACTAATTAAGCATTCCAATAATGGACCATGCTCGTAAAACCTGAAAAATAAATGAAATTTTATAAATTGCCATTGGTATGTAAAATTCAAAGTTTTCTATTATTGTCTAAACGAAAACATCAATTTTTTCAAGAAAATAAAAAATATATGTTGTTTAAGTGAAGCCAGCTCTTAGCATGTTCATTAAGATTTTCACGGAAAATCTGTGGAACTGTGAAACATTATTTTCTGCTTCCTCATTGGTTTGATTAAGAGTGTCAACAATAACCTAGAATATAAAACAAGTAAGGAGGACAGGAATTATGAAAAAATATATAAAAGGCTAAATTTTTATTGGTTATTTTTTTATAAATCAAAAACTTTGAAAATGGCCCATTACTGGAAGGGGGTCCATTACTGGCACAACTACCCTATATATATCCTTTGATATGGTTATAACATAACATAATTACATGATAATATGGTTCATGGTTTGATATGGTCATAACATAACACAATATATCACGCTATGTATAATAAAATGTATTAATTTACGGTTTACGTGTAATCTGCTAACTACAGTAATCTAACACTCAAATACTTAAATGCATTTAAGTATTTGAGTGTTAGATTACTGTAGTTAGCAAATTACAGAAATTTAAAATTAAAACATCGATTTACCAAAGTTTTTTATAAATCTTTTTGACTAGTTTAAATATATAAAAATACAAATATTTCTTCTAATATATATTTATATAATAGTTTAAAAATTAATATTAATGTCTTTTCTATAGTCTTTAGACATCTCATGAGTATTATAATTATTTTACAAAACCTTTTGTATCTGTAATTGAAAATAAAGCTAGAGGAAGCTTTATTGTTCAGGGGTCGATGCAGGTTTTTTTTCTTGGGGCCCATTTTGTGAAAAGTAAAGGTTATTTTTGTGAAATTTATTATATTTTTTTGAAAAATAACATTTTACAACGAAAGTTGAAATCCAGTTAATCAAATTCGAACCAAGCATTTATAAATAAAAACTTTTTTAAATCCTTTTGCTGAAGTTTTCCGCTCTGGTGAACTTGTTTGTTTACAAATTACACATTTTGAAACATCACAAAATAATAAATAAATAATAAATAGTAAGTTTTTATGGAATAGAGTTTTGTGAAGGGACCCATTTTATTAAATAGATTTTTGTGAAGGGTCCCTAAACAGGCCCCAAATTTTTCCTGGATCGACCCCTGTTGTTCTTTATTTAATGTAAACAAAGTGTGGGAAAATAGTAGTAGTGTTAATGAAAACAAATTTACTACCTTAATTTATATTTATTGAAAAGTTCCTATAAAATAGTAAGTATTTTTATTGCCTTTCATGAGTATTAACTATATATTTAATTACTTATTTATCCAATTATAATTATGTTAATTAGATACTTTTGACTACAGGATCATTAGGCCTAACATTATCTTCCTTAGAATGACATTTTTCTTGGTCAAAATTATTTTTAAAGAACATTCAGTTTTTAAAAGTAACCTCAATCAAAATCACCAGTTATTAACCCCCCCCCCCCCCCCCCTGAAACATTGAGAAACTCATAAAAGATCAACTTTCTTTCTGAGTGTTAACCTTCAAGAAAGCAATAATACAACCAATAAAATTGTTTTAAAATATGTTTTGTATGTTGCATGTTACCTCTTTTTAAAAGAAACTTTGGTACTTTTATGTTAGCCAGGCACAGATAATAAATAACTAAATATTGTTCCCATCACTATCATTTGTATTTTATTTATTTCATATAAAATATGAACTTTTCACTCATTTAATTTAAAAAACACAAAAAAATAGAGAATACCACAAATAAAAACATTTTATTTCAACACCAAATCATTGTTTCAAATTTAATATTTTCATATGCAAAAAATAGTAGCTGCAGTTGGTAAAATTTGTGTAGGCTAACATAAAAGTACCAAAACTTGCGTGTATAATTTTATGCTTATGATTGCAGTATAATTACTTAATACTTCCTTTATTGCTAATTCAGGATTCTATCATATATATAGTTTTTGCCATTCACGCAGGGCCGAAACTAGTTTTTTTTTTTTTCATATGGGGCAAACATGGATTTTTCTCCCTCCTTCCAAACCTTCCTCCGCAAAGTACATTTACAAAGAGAATTTTACTACGTTTCTAATAGATGACTAATTTAAAATTAAAATTATGTCATAATAAAATACAAATTGTCAAATATTTATTCATTAAAACCTGTGAAAACTGAATCGAAAGGAATAGGAAAAAATTATGCTTTATACAGGTTTCAGTCTTAGCAGGTATAATTGAAGTTTTTGACATAATAGTTTAAACTGTCAAAAAACTGCCAACTAGTTTCGATCTTAGCAGGTATAATTGTTGGAGTTCTTTCTGTTAGTACCATGTAATTGTTTCATTTAAGACAACATTCCATTGTAGAAATATTTCATTTTCCCAAATGATACTGTAATTGTAGTAGTATTACATATTATTAGAATTAGAATTGAAGCATTTAAAATCATAGTGATTTGAGTCTCATTGTCGTAAGAACTCAAAGACCAAGATATACTGTGGGCATAACAATGAATTCCATTACAGCAAAATAAAATATCTTTGTGTAATATCCACATCAGTTTCATGGAACTGTCAATTATAATGCTCTTCCCAGTGTTGAATTCAGGGGGTGGCCTGGGGGACATTCACCCTGGAGCATTGAAATGTCCCCTCTGGATGATTTAAGATTTTATTCTTTTAATGGTTAAAAAGTGCAGTGTGGCTCTGGGGGGGGGGGGCAGAGCCACAGAAATCCCTCCCAGAAAAAAATGTCTGAATTGAACACTGGCTCTTCCTATCCATAGACTGATTGATATGTCTAGATACTTTCCTGAGCCTAACGCTAATTTTCAAAATTATGTGCGACTTCACAACAAAACAACAACTATTATGTTTTTATTTTGTGAATTTTCCACCCGTTAGTTTTTCATGTTCTGGGCAGCTGCCTGATCTTGCAGTTTCTACAGCCGAATCTGGATAAAAAAAAATGAGATGGCATTTTTAAGTTGTCACCTAGGATGGAAAACCACCTTGAAATGGAAAGAGACGAGATTTTTTTTTTTTTTTTTTTTGTGGTGGTGGAGTGGGGTATAAATGCAATGTAAAATTTTATTAGTTATTGGTTCGGCCATTTTTGTTCAGGAGAAGTTCATTCAAGTTTTAGTACCTAATTTTTATAAACTCTGAATCTTAAAATATTATCTATTCAATTTTAATACACCTTATAAACCTTCAGAAAATTAATTTTAAAACAGAATGCAATGTAAAATTTTATTATTTAGAGGTTTGGCCATTTTTTTTTCCTGAGAAGTTCATTCAAGTTTTAGCACTTAATTTTTATAACTCTGAATCTTAAAATATTATTTATTAAATTGTAATACAACTCATAAACCTTAAGAAAATTAACCTTTTATATTTTTTGTCACCACAAATATCAAGCAGGGCGGTCGCTCTGCCAAGCCAAGCTTTAAAAAAAAACGCCACACAAACAACGCCAAGAACTATAATAAAGACCGCTAATGCTTACTTACAGAAAGCGACTTCGCAATGTTAAATCCACAAAACATGCCAGATTAAAATATCAGATATCAAATAAACCAATCGTCTCAGAAGAAAAAAACGAAAACTAGAAGAATCTAAGGAAGAATTTCTTCAATTTAAGACCAAACTCATCTTCATAAGTGATTTATAAACAGAGATATAGCTTTTTTAAAAAAACGTCGAGTTACTTAAAATGATCACTTTTTTCTTCGTCAAACTTTTTTTTTCAAACAACCTACAGGCCTTAATATTAGGCAGAATAAAAAAAGGATTGCATTTTTGGACAAGTAATTACGTAATCTATGTGCTTTTATAAAATTCAGTGTGAAAAATAATTATTTTCTATCCTTAATTAACAAAAAACTGTTAATTAACTTGCGATTAAAAAATTATGCCAAAACAGAGATAAAACCCGCCAACGACCATGTACCATCTGTATTATAATAGCACAAATCAGTTACAGGTTATAATCACATCAAATTTCATCTGCAAGTCAGCCATTATCTTCTGAAGATATTTAAAAAATATAAAACTTCATAATTATAAGAACACACATTTTATCAGACAATTAAATATGACTGCAAACTGTGGCAGATGACTGTTTCCAACATGAATAAGTATGAGAAATTGCCGCTCAAGCATATCGGTCTGGGTGGCTCAGTCGCAGCGCGTCGGAACGGCATACACAAGGTCCCAGGTTCGAGTCCTGCCCCAGGTCAACTTTTCACTCATGTTTGTTTAGTATATTTAATTGTCTGATAAAATGCGTGTTCTTATAATATTGTAAAATAAAGTAATCAGACGTAGTGTTTATGATTTTAAATATATAATTTACGTTTTTAGAAAAATCTTTAAAAATAAATTAGTTTTTGAGGGAAGATGTACCTTCTAAAATCTATACATTAAGACTTATCGGCATTTAAAATTTCTTTCCAAACGTAAGCAAACATTTTTTAAATGAATTAAATGTGATTCATTTATTTCTAAAAAAAAAAGAAAAAAAAACACGGTAAAGGACAGGCATTTCGTTCGCAGGAATACCTTTCACGTCATTTTCCTATAAATTAATGAAATCCAGTTGTTAAATTATTTTTGTTTTAGAAGTGAAGTTTCCATTTAAATTTATTGTAACAGTACAATGTTTAATTGAATAAAATAATGTAAATCTAAGAAATTGCTAAGAAATTCCAAACATGCACAGGGCAATGCGAAAAATAAATAAATAAACAAAATATAAATAAATAGATAAATAAATAAATAAAAATCAGCTTTCAGAAATTCTAAAAATTGTTCATATATCTTAATTACAAGCTAAAGGAGGGTTTATTTCTATATTATTCTATATATAATAGTAATTTCAGCACATAAATTAAATTCCAATGCGATCTGATTTAAACTTTAAGATAGTTTATAACACATGATAAAAAAATTATAAAAAAGAATGGCACGTCACATTTCGGGGAAGGGATGGAGAGGGGCGTGAACAAAATTAGGAAGTATAATAAGGCTATCTGTTTGAAACTTTACGATATTTTATAACACATAACATAATTTTAAAAATAAAGCCGAGTCAAAAATTATAGGGAGGGGCGAAGCGTGTTTTGCCTACACAAGGGGGGGGGGGCACTTTTCTAAAATTTAACGAAATCCGTCATCTCACATATCGTTACAAAGGGCTGTGACCACTTATTCATTTTATGTATCACAGGTGTCACCCCCACATTTTGCGCACCCCCCCCCCCCCCCCCCCCCCGACACTACTCATGTGATATATCGTTGAAAAGGAGCCGAGTCTCGTCTATGAGACAGAGACCGATTTTCCCCGTGGTCTCGGGTCGGCCAGGGGCACCTTCCGACACACGTAGTGTCGCCCGCGGAAGATGAGACTAGTGGCTTGTTCTTCCATACATTTCATGTTCGGACTCCGCGGGAAAGCAAGGGCCGTAGGGATGCCGGACATCAGGTGGATGACCCGACTCCCTTATGGGTGTTCGGCGATGAAGCCGTTCGACAGTCTCTACGGTTCATCAGGTGTCGCGTGGGGAAGTCTCCTTTGATGGTGGGAACTTCCGCCGAATCGTAACGACCTCTGTCGTCGACTCTGGGGCAAAAAGATGAGGAGGCGTCGCTGGAACGCGAACCCTCTGAATCGATCGTAGCGACCTGGCGAGACAAAGTCATGGTCTGCGTTATAAATCCCTCAGGATTTGGGCACGATGAGGAGTGGGCTCGCTCGGCGCCGTGAGGGCGCCTGTTAGTTTTTATATCGTTGAAAAGGTCTGTGAACGCTTAATCATATTATGCAGGGTGTGGGGTATTTTCTAAATTTTGCACATACCCCTCATGTGATACATCGTTGGAAAGGTCTGTGACCGCTTAATCCTATTATGCATCTCCGGTGTTCATCCCCCACTTTGCCCCCCAAACGCGATTATCTTTCACCACCAGGAGGCGCTTTCCTATCTCTGTTTCTATGGGTCGGATCACGACGGGGTATGGCTCTTTCGACACGACATCGATAGAGCTTTCTGATTTTAGTTCGGTTTTTCACCACCAGGGGGCACTTTCCTATCTCTGGTTCTATAAGCTGGATCACGACGGGGTATAGCTCATTCGACTCGACATCTATAGCCTTAACGATTTCAGTGCCCGAGGTTCATATAGAAGAGATTGCGCTACCTGGTGGTGGAAGATGGAACGAGCGTGTGCAGCATGACTGCTATACGGTGCCGAAGGAAGTGGGGACCCGTGTCGGAGGTTCGTTTGTTTAGAGGTTTATACTATTCGATGTGCAAATTAAGGGATTATCCGGTGCAGAAGACAGCGGGGAACATGGTCGGAGGTTCGTTCGGTTCGAGGTTTATCTTATTCGAGGTTTTATAAGATTCGAGACCCCGATGTAAATTAGGGGCCCACTAGCGGGCGAAGCCAGCTAATGCTAATAATAGAAGAGCGTGATATCAGGTTTGATATCAAATGCAGCACTGACACGCTATGTACGTATTCCATTTTTATTCATTTCATGGATAAGTCAGTCATATTTATTAACAGAGGATAAGAAGTATTATAACAAGCCACATTTAGTATGTTGTTTTTAAGAGTGTCATTAGTTTAATTGAAAAATCTACTGGTATTTCTAGTTAACCCTTTAAACAATGACTGAAAGTAAAATGTAATTTAAATTATTTCTCATGCTTAGATTATTTAAATTATGTTTAATCTATTTAAAAAAAAAGAAATGATATCTACAAAAACAACTTTTCAAAAGTAAAAAAAGCCAAGCGTAAAAAAAAAAAAAGTTGTGGCTAAAAAATGGTGTGATATCAAATTTCCAAGCTATTATATCACTTATTTAATTTTTTCCATTAAATAAGTTATCATATATATAAGTCTAGTGCCTACGTATATGTTATTAGAAATCGTTTTCTCCTGTACTAAATACATCCTAACGATTTTCTGAAAATGCAATTTTTTTCAAATTATGCATGATGGGCTTGGCGGCCATCTTTCCATATTTCTAAGCATCCAAATTTCTAAAGTAAAAGCGTAATATGTTTGCACTGTAATATGTTTATAACAATTTCGAACTTCAGATTTTAACTACGGATAGATAAATTAGATAAGACTGATATTTTGAGAAATTGGTTTTTACTAGTTTGAAATTATTAATTACTCTAAAAAATAAATCATAAAATGAATCTTTAAGATAAGTCATCCTTATCTTAAGACACAATTTTTAGAGCATACAAGTCTATAAATGAAACGCTTAAAACATTGGCTTAAATAACATTTTTGAACTTCGGATTTTAACTACGGATTTGAGTGCTTAGAATTTTGTGAATAATATGCAAAGATGGCCGCCAAGCCCATCATGCATAATTTCAAAAAAATTGCATTTTCAGAAAATCGTTAGGATGTATTTAGTACAGGAGAAAACGATTTCTAATAACATATACGTAGGCACTAGACTTATATATATGATAACTTATTTAATGGAAAAAAGTTAAATAAGTGATATAATAGCTTGGAAATTTGATATCACACCATTTTTTAGCCACAACTTTTTTTTTTTTTTACGCTTGGCTTTTTTTACTTTTGAAAAGTTGTTTTTGTAGATATTAAATACAGTATAGAACCATTTATCCAGAATGGTTGGGGTCAGCTGTAGTTCAGATAACTGGTTAGGCATTAAAGCAACATCCATTTGATCAGATTTTAAAATACATGTGGCTGTGTCATTGTCTCTGATTTCAAATTAATTCTTTGATTGCACAGATTAAGAATCAGATTCAATCAAGATCAAAGATTAATCTGAATCTGGTTAACTGGTTTCTGGATAAACAATTCCATACTGTATTAACATTTACATAAGTCAACTAAATACAGTAAACTCTGTCTAAGGCAGAATCGATTGGGACCAAGAAAATTTTCCATGGTAGACAATATTCCGCCTTATGCAAACAGCCCCCTCCCCCGCACCAAAAAAGAGTAAATCGTATATTTTTTTACACTTGTAACCTTTCAGTACCATTTTTTAAAAGGAATTTTTTTTTAAATTAGACTTGTTATTAAATTTATTATTTCAAATAATTTCAAAAAACACTTAAACACAAAAATAAATATTACCAATACAAAATTATTTCAAATCTGAAATTTAATGAAAATCATTTATTTAACAAATACAATTACATATTTCACATAGTAGTTTATAGAATTAAAAAGTAATCTTTTATCGATAGTTGTTTTTTCTTTTGGTTTACATGCATTCTTCAGTAAGACATTGTAAGTCTGTTATTATCAGTATAATTTCTTTGATAAGGCGTCTTGATATGTTTGAATTACATTGCTGTCTTCAGGATCGTGGTCATCTTCATTTACACTATCATTTTTCACATCATGTTAAAGCTCTGTCAAAACATCCATGAATTGTTAGCTGTGCACACTGCACTGAAAAAAAAAAAAGACTGGGTATGAGTCAGAAAGTTGTCACTTTGAACTTGAGTACAATCTTAAAGCATAATATATTGTACTTTAGAAAATACATATTTTCATAAATGTGCATTCTACTAGTAATAATTACTTTTAAATGCAAATTTACATGGGAAATAATGGAATAAGAAAGAATTCCTTAAAATTAAAATAGTTAACGTTCTTTTGAATTACAAAATTAATCTATTACAAAATTTAATTAAAATGCTCGACCGAGAGTATTTGACATATATGTATGTTTTAAAGTTTCATAAACCTTTCATTTTTAAAAAGTCCGTTTTTTCGCCTGATGCAAAATTATGGTTTCAGTGAGCCGTGTCAGTGGGAAAGTTGCCTAGGCCACCAAATGAAATTCTGTTTCAAAAATCCAAATGAAACTATCTTCAAAAATTGAACTTAGTTTTGGGGGCTTTTTACAGTTTTGCATTAATACTAAATTGCAGCATTTGTTTAAAAACTGCAAATAAGTGCTTCAATATGTGCACATCCTATCTGCACATACTCAGGATTAGCAATCTTTTGCTGATGCAAACATTCACTTTTGCATTAGTTATATACTGAAATTTTTCATTTTGTAGCATTTTCCATTATTAGCATAAAACAAAGTTATTCTAATGAGTTATAGCCAATTTAAATACAAGTGGTTTTAGCTTTTGACTAGACACAAAAATAATTTTAAAATGCAAAATACACTCTTGATTGTTCTAATGTTTTTTATCATATAAAAACATAACTTTAGAATCCTTAAGGGCAGGGAATAGTCAAAATAAAATTAAAGGTTGTAAGTCTTTTGAAACAGGTGAACTGTCAGCTTTTTATTTACTTATTGACATCATCACTTATTATTTCACTAGTATAATTATACGCTGAAAATGTTCATTCTGCAGCCAGTGATGTAGTAGTAAAAAAACCAGAGGACATACGCCTTAGGTAGAGGGTATACCCTAAAAAGTATATGCTATAGTGTTTTTGAGAAGAGAGTATATGGTATTCCTTAATATAATCCAAAAGGTATACTGCATATCCACCGTATATCCTCCATTACATCCCTGTCTGCAGCCTTTATTTTTCTTAGCATCAAATATAGTTATAAACAATTTAATAAGAAATATAGTGCCTACAATATGGATATACACTAATTTACCTTTCTATATAATACTTTGATCATATATATCTGTGTTTGTGCATGCATATGTCAGAGAGAGAGAAATAGTATGAGCCCCCCTACATTTTCTTGAGCACCCCCTATTGTTTACTTCTAGCTACAGCCCTGATTGTATAGTGTTTTGAACCTGTCCAGGCATGTTCTATCACCCCTTACAGTTTGGCCCATGAATTCAGGGACACTCTGTATACATTATACATATATATAATATGAATGTCCAAAATATACCAAACGTCTACATCTAAAATGATTATAACGCCATAAAACTTGGCAATAATCTTGGTCACTGCTATCTTTAACAAGGAAAATTCATATTAAAAATTTTGTTACATTTTAATACATTTTTTGATAATTTGTAAATATTCTGGATAGAAATCACTCAAAGACTGCCAAAATGGTGATTTTCTTGTGTCACACTGAGTGTCTTCCTAAACATTTTTTAGAAAAAACCCCCCACAAATTTACCTTTCAGTGGACACACTAAGAGTAAGCACATGTACTGTTTTTTGTACAATAGTTACGCTTTCACAAATGCAAAATATTTAATAATAGTAAAAAAGTGACAAGTTAGAAGAAAATCATAGTAAAAATTGAATTTTAAATTCCATGCCATATGTGAATACAGTACACTCCCTCAAATACATGCAATTCAGGTCCAGAGTTTACAGAGATTTCTGGTCACTATTTTGGTTATATTTTTTAAAACAGTAATTTGAATGTAATAATGCACTCGAAATTATAATGAATGCAACTGTAAGTTTCAATCTTTACATCTGCAACAATGTGCGAATTTTAAGAAATCCACTGTATATAGTGTAAGAACTATCATAATTGTAAAATTAAAACTGTGAAATTGCTGAAAAGTTAATTAAAAAAGTTTATATCGAGCATACTTTTATTTACGGTTTAAAATTGATGAAATAAATAAATGTATATCTCACATATGATAAAATATATGTATTTACATTCTACTTGGGCCAGAAATAAGAATGGGCAACAGGTCCCCCCTGGGTTGTGCTACAATTTTTTATTAAGTTCAATAAAAATCTTAAGCAATATTAATAAAAGTGTGGTAAATCATACATAAGCAATAAACACATACTTTTGGCAAAGGTTTCTCCCTGCTAGATGAGTTGCTGAACAGAGCTTTCTTCATTTTACATTTCTTTTTCATTGTCTTCATAGTGTACATTTCTCCAGTAGTCGAAAAAATATTGCTTGCGTATAAAATTCAAATAGACTAATACACAGCAGGCAATATTTATTCAACATGTCACAATGCTGTACAGTGGTTGTTCCCATCAAAACACAAGAGTTAAGCAGCATCAGCTGTGGTTAATACTTTAGACGATGGCTCCTGGCAATGCCACATACTGGCATGCAAAATCTGTGGTGCGGAGAGTACTCTCAGTTGGAGGGAAAGACAAGTGTCCCGCTAGGTCAGACTGCTGCCCACATGGTGTCTCGTCAAATTGAAGCTGCACATCTGGGTGAATTCAATGACTTCAGGACCTGGTCTGATGTCTACATCCTCCAATGGGCATAAATTAACAACAAAATTGAATCTAAAAAAATAAATAAATAAATAAATAAAAGTTTGGTTGAAAAAAGTTTGAAACAGAAATATATTATAAAACTTCCATTTAATAACAATATACTAGATATGAAGTAGATAACCATTCCAGGATCTCTCTAAAATATTGTTTATTAAATTAAAATTTCATAATATATAAATATTAATGAGTAAATCATAAGATCACAACCCATATGTAAAGTGAGAAATAATTATCTTACAACTTATCACACACACTATAAAAAATGTGCCAGTTCTTCATTCAGTACACTGACCAGAAACTCAGATGAAGTAAAATAATGTGATAAAGGGTGAACATTTGATAAATGTGCTAGCTATAAAAGCAAGCTATTGTTGGTATTCAAAACAGAGGCATTTAGTTATTAATTTATATTAGGTTTAATAATTCAAAAAGGGATTAATACAAATGATAATTTTATTCACTTTTAGCAGTTTTGTGTGCCAGTTATTTTTTCAAGAGTAAAATATTTACTGCTGTACTGTTATGTTTAGAAGCCATTTTGAAAATTTTTGATGTAATTTGGTTATGATAGTAAGAAACTTTGGATAATTCAAATAACAGGTGAGTTTTAGTCCATCATATTGCTTGCAACTCTTATTCTGAATAAATTTTCTATTTTTTTTCTTTAAAATAATGTAAAATTTATATATATTTTTGAAAAATAAGACCAAATAAGATAAAAGAATTAGACAGTTAGGCTTAACTAACAAAAAACAGCTATGGTAGATATACCAGTAATGGACACCCCTAAAGGAATTTCTTTAAAAAATATTTTTAATTAATAGTTGCAATAATTACATTCTAGTTTTATTTATATTATATTAATCTATCAACAATATTTATTCATTCTCATAGTCACACATCCCAATGTAAATCAGAATTTAATTGTAAATAACAGAAATAAATCAATTCCAACAATGCATTCTCTGTTCCAGTAATGGACACCCAACAAAAAGTAACAGGTAATTGTTTGATGATTGTATTTAGAACCAGAATTTAATGAAAGCACACTGATGAAACAAAATAGTTATTTTCAAATAAATGTAATAATTAGGATATCAACAATTAATAAAATATTTATGAGAATAATTCGCTGTTTAAATTAATATTGTCATTATTACAAGATCAATATTTGTCTTTTTTAAGTAGAAGATTACTAAATTTTAAAGGAATTAAATTTATCCAATTATTGTGACAAGGGGGAAGGGGGGGGGAAGTAAAGGAGTTACTAAAAAAATGTTTTGGAGTACTAGTGAATGGAATCTTATTTCTCATCATTCTTAACAGTTAAACTCCCTGACACTACTTGGTATATTACTTGTAGTAATTAGTAGGAATGTACCTAATAGTAAGTGCTTGATAGTAAATACTTCTATATTTAAGGATTTGTAAGTTTTTAAAAGTTAAATTTTAAAATAATTTTACATCATATTTAACACAAAGACAATTTTGATTAACAAACCCTTTTCACAATTAAATTTTACAAAAAAAAAAAAAAATTAAATAAATTTTTTGACCCATTTAAGGATAGTTTTAAAACATTTTTAATTTAAAAAGAACTCCATGGCTTCTTTTGTGAACTGAAATACATCAATAAAATCTTCTAATATTCTAAAACAACTGTCCTCTAAAAAAAAAAAAAAAAAAACCACATTAAAATGTTTTCTTAGAGAAAAAAAAAAAAAAACAAGCGGGAAAAATTCTACCTTACGACAAAATATAGATTGGCCACCCACGGCTTTTATCGTTGAGATTTTTTCAGCCAAATCTAACTCGTCAAAAAAAAAAGAACAAAAGATTCGGTGACTAGAAGTATTTTAAATAAATATAATAGTAAAAAGATGAGGCTCCAATGGGCTGAGACGTAGCGAGGTAGTTGTTGTTTACAAATCTGCTGACTTAATGACACCCTTTAAACTGTTTTTAATGGTTCAAGGCATTTTAGCACTTAATAGATAACCTAAAAAAGGTAATGAAAAGTTCTATGATAGCAGCTTTTATGATGGATACAGCTAAGAGAAGTTGTTTAACAAATGATGAGTTAGCATTAATTGACGGGCTCTTGGAGAGCGGTGGAGGGAGCTATACAAAACACAAGTGCTCTACGAGATCCGATTTACAATGAATCCTCACTTGCAATTGAGAGATGGGACTTTAAAAGGGATCTCCCTTTTTGCCCCTCTGACGGGCCCCCCAAGAGAGATACGTAAAAACCGAGAGCACCAAAAGAAGCGGGGGGATACCTTTAGGCGGTTTACAGCTAATTTTGGTGAAATTTTGGAGCTGTCCGGCACATAGGAACAGAGAAAATGATAAAGACTAAAGTAAATATGAGAAATTGAAAAAAAGAAATAAGAAAAGTGCTCCTGACAGGAGACGGGCGAGAAGGAGGGGAAGAGAAGGAGGTGGAGAGTAGAACCAGACAAAAGTGCTTGATGAGATCAAACTTTTGATATGGTACATGACGGGGTTTGAACACCTTGAATGTCTCCCCCGTTGGAAGGGGGGGGGGTAACTCCGGTCCTATGGGAGATAGGGTCTCGGGACCCTCTTAGAAATGTCGGCCGATTTTAACTGCGTTGGATCCTTTAGAAGAGGCCTACGTCCTCTGTGGGACTTAAAGGGGCTGAGAAAGATGGGATAAACTAAAATTTAAAAAGAGTTGAAACAGAGAACTATGTTTCTTAAGGGAGGGTGGAATGAGAGGCGGAGAGTAGGACCAGACCATAGTGCTTGACGAGATCTATCTATTGATATGTTACATGAAGGGGTTTACATGGGGTTTACATTTGGGGGAGCACCAAAAAGGTCTTACTGAACCTTTCCCATGATTATGCCAAGGTTGCAGTTATGATTTCGCCAAGATCATCACAAAGCTTATATAGGCATCCGATATACGCATATATATATATTCCAAACAATCCTATACGTGTCATATACGTCATTATACACATATTATTTATGTTTTACATGTCGTATATGCATCATATACACATGTCATATATATACATCATATATGGCTATAACTTGGCCACATACGTACAGAAATGTTATATATATATATATATATATCATATATTATTATAATGTCATGCATGTTTTATAATTTATGGCCGCTTAAATAAATCTTGGCCGCTTGGTAGTTCATCCTTGGAAGCCGCTATAACACGAAAGTACCAAATTTACATTATATTAATAAAACAGAAACAAAAATATTCCATGCTTGGTGGCTGCTATAACACGAAAGTACCAAATTTCTTTTTTATTTTTCATATCTGATAATTTGCATCTATCCTTTTTTGTAATTTTAACATTTTTGTAACGATTTTATGCATTTCTATTGCCTATTCAAAGAAAAATTCTTCTAAAGTTACAGAAATTCCTTAAAAACGGTTAAAATAGTAAAATGCGAACATCGTTTGGTCCATTCTTGACCGAAAGCAACAACCGTTGCCATTATCTTTTTATGCGTGAAGGTTTCGTTATGGTACTTCATTGTAAAGTTTGGTAATTTTTGAAATTCATTATTTGAAAAACGGCATAATCATTCGATTTGAAATTTATATCAATAAAAAAACAATTTTTTTTCCCTTCTAACGCAGTTTGTCTAACAATTTTGTGACAAATACTTTTTGAGCTATTAATTTTTTCAGTAACTTCAAATGTTTCATTTTCCGAGATTAACCTGTGGCAACGATGAATTGCTGTGACTTTTCATAAACATGAAAAATGATAGAGATTGAAAGAATAAGCCTCCCTGTGGGTGGCTAAAAAAAAAAAACTTAGTACTTTAAATATTTCATTAAAGTCAATTTTTTTCCCGTTTTTATGCACCCTTTAGAATAAATAAAAATAGTTAAAAATACCTAAGGAATGCTTATTTAGTTGTAAAATAATTTAAACTAACAACATGAGCTTCATTTTTACAGATTGTCTTGTTATAATAGAATTTTAGAATGATCTATATAAATTTATAATTGTTTTTATGTTAAACCATTAATATGTAATAAAATGCTTCATTTTCAGCTGAGTTTGTCAGGGGTTTTTTTTCCTTCTTCCTGGTAATAAGTTATTTTTTTTTTCCAAATTCTGGCTTAATTGGCTGTCACTTTGTAATAAAGTGATAAAATGAAAAACATTAAAATCTTAGTCAAAACAAGCTATAAAAATTTAGCAATATTTATTTATTTTTATTTTTTTGCATTCTTTATTAGGCTTTATATAGAGAAAATCTTAAAAAATGAGGTTTTTTTAGAGGGCAATATTTTAAAATCAAAAAGAAATTTTGAAAGACTATTTTACAGTCATATAGTGTTTTGCTTGCCATGAAATGAGTAAAAAAAATATTCAAATAGTGACAACTTAGGAATAAAGTTTCTGAATGTACCCAGAAGGGTCTAAAATGGATGATTATTTTCTGAGGTTTGAAATGTACAGAGTGTTCCTAAAATTTTAGAACAAACTCAAGGGAGATAATGCAGTCACAACAAACATTTTCTGTACAGGAAACCACCATCGTTATCCATTTATTCAATCAAAAATACAGGGTGTTTCACTACAAGCTGAACCTGAATTTTTGTTCACAACTTTAATAATAGTGAAGATATTTTAGCAAGATTTTCATCATATAAACATTGTTTAATATGAAATCATTGGAATTGACTGAATTTTAGTCAGTGACGCAGTATATGTGTACTGTCAACTGCATTCTGAATAATGGAATGTCTAGCTTAGTGTTGTTTGCATGGCAAAAAAAATTAATGTTAATCTACGGTTTTAAAAATATTTTTTTAAAGCGTTTTCTTTAATAGGTTGGTTTGGCCGAATATCTTGATATTCGGCAAACCAAATAATTTGATATTCAGCCTAATCGAATATTCGGTAGGTAGTATGGCCGAATACATACTGAATATTCATTGCATCCCTAGTGATTACAAATATGAAATAAATGAAACTGTGTGGCTGAGTATTTCAAATACTAAATAAAATGATTTAAAAGTAAAACTGCAGAATTGACACTTTAGTTCTTGATCTGTAGATTTACTAGTTTATTTACTACTGTAAATTTAATTAATATTAAGTTGTTTTTTTAATGCACAGTTTTGTCAGAGATGCATAATCAAACAATTAAGACAGAAAATAACAGAATTTTAACAACTTGTGTGACTTAAAAAATTATCTTTATTTAAATAAGGAGGGCTTGAGCCCCATGAACCCCTCTATTCGTTATGCCCTGTAATATTATTACTTGCTTCTTGATTGGTTTGGTTGATTGCCAGACTATAAAATATGCATAGCACGGTTTTTAAAAATAATCTAATTTGATTACAATGTTCAATTTTTTTTAATTACGTGATGTTAATAAAAGCAGCTATTTATTAAAAAATTTTGTTATTAAATTATGGTAAGTGCAATTTAAAAATTAAATTTGTTCACTTAGCTTTTCAATTAAATCAGCAGATTTTATACACGGTAGACGCTGGTCCTAAAACCTTAAAAATAAATGAAATTTTGTAAATTATCATTTGAATATAAAATTCAAAGTTTTCAATTATTGTCAAAACAAAAACATGCAATTTGTGCAAGAAAATAAGGATACAAATCACTTTGCTTTAATAAATTCTACAAAGTATTTTGCTGGCCGAGACCAAGTACTCAAAACACCACTATTTAACATGTAACAGATATGTGAAACTAAAAAGTAAGCAATTCAGAAAATATAAACGCCGATAAGATAACTTTACATTCATTTGTGTTGGTATAATCATCACTGTCTTATCGCGAACAGCATACAATTTCTACATCTTAGATTTTACCTTACAAATAATATTTTTACAAAATTACAAGACACACATTGCAAATTCACTGACCTTTCTCTTCATACAGATGTTTCCTGTGGCAATTTCTCAAACGGGTGAATATATTCCCCGCTACTTCAAAACATTTGATAAAAAGCATACTCATATGTAAATCATAAATAAAAAAATATATTGCATACCTGCCAACATGTCCACTCAGAAAACCTTACAATTTTCCCGACGTACTTCATTGTGCATCTTTTAAAATATATACGTAGTGTTTACGAAGGCATCTGGTAAGGTAATATATGGTTTGATACAAAATTTACTGATAAATACAAAAATATTAAACAAGTAATTGTTTAAGTTTAAAAAAAAGTAAAAGACACAACCCAAATAATATTAGCACTGATAATTATCTTTAATATACTTTAAATAGGCTGGCTTTACCCAATAATTTTTTGTCAAATATTTCTTCATAGCAATCTTTTCACATGCTTTTAAGTATTAAAATATTTTAATACTTAAAAAAGCATGTATATTAAAATATTTTATAAGTAAAAAAAAAAAAAAAAAAAAAAAAAAAAAAAAAAAAAAAAAAAATCTAATAAATTTCTAATCAAAAAAGTCTCAAAACTACAATTTTAATTTTGCATTCAGCTTTGCTGCGAGAAAATTTTAAAATACAAAGCATGACTAAAAATTCCCTGGCATAGAATAACATGTTGTGAATTACTACTTCGTTGCTATGACGTACCATATTGCTAATCTCTCTCATCTTTGTAACATAAACACAATGTGTGCATCAGTTTAATTCTTTTTCTAAATGAGTAACATATTTGAATAATCATTTCAAGTTTTACCAAAAAACCTTACAATCTTACCTATCATCCTTACAACCTTACAATTTGACCTAAATCCTTACATTGTAAGGCTAAACCTTACAAGTTGGCAGGTATGATATTGTATAAATAAAATAAATCCCAGAAAAATACACGTGGACTACAGAAACGGCACGCAGAGACAGGGAGTTGCTAGGGTTGTAATATTGAATGTACGCTGCGTAGTTTGCCATTGGCGATATTTCTGATTTTGCGGATTTCTTCACTTGGCGACAAGAGTGCTGAAAGTGTATACATTTTGGAGTATCGCGTTGGGGTTGCCTAATACTCGGTTCTGATTGGCTTGGTTTTTCGACTGGGTTTCAATTCGTGTGCCAAATCTGCGAGGATGCGTCAGCCTCTATTATAGGAGTTCTAAGCAGGGCTACACTAGATACTGGGCTTGCTCATTCATTGTCATGACGTCACAAATGGTGGCTGGCCGCGACCAAAGACATACAGCGATTGGTACAAAACGATGGGCACGCCGCTTTGTACCTATCACTGATCGCGGCCAGCCACTATTTGTGACGTCATTACAATCAATGATTAAGACCGGTATCTAGTGTTGCCCTGCTCTAGCGGTTCACGTGTCATGCACTTGAAGTGTGACTGCCCTTAGACCAATCAGCGAGTGTTGCCCAAGCGGCGTTGTAGCGCGACCTACGTTATACACGGCCGGTGCATGACGTTTAAAACGTTACATGAAGTGGATCATTTTTACACAGCGATTGGTGTAAAGCCGCGACCTACGTTATACACGGCTGGTGCATGACGTTTAAAACGTCACATGGAGTGGATCGAGGCTAACGAAAAAGAAAGGCTACCGCGGTGCTTTACGCAAATCTTTTTTTACAGATCGCGGGAGTCACGTGATGCTCGAATGCACCAATACAGATGTACGAAAAGAGCAATACGTCACTCTAGCGGTCTGTAAAAAAAGATAAGTGGAATGCACCGCGGTAGCCTGTCTTTTTCGGTAGCCTCGGAGTGGATCAATTTTACACGACGATTGGTGCAAAACGGTGGGCTCGCTGCTTTGCACCAAATACCGTGTAAAAATGATCCACTTCGAGGCTAACGAAAAAGACAGGCTACCGCGGTGCATTCTGCATATCTTTTTTTACAGACCGCGAGAGTGACGTGAAGCTCTTTTCGTACACCTGCATTGGTGGATTCGAGCATCACGTGATTCCGCCGGTCTGTAAAAAAAGATACGCGTAAAGTACCGCGGTAGCCTTTCTCTTTCGTTAGCCTCGATCCACTTCATGTGACGTTCTAAACGTCATGCACCGGCCGTGTATAACGTAGGTCGCGGTAAAGCCGAGGCTAACGAAAAAGAAAGGCTACCGCGGTGGTTTGCGCGTATCTTTTTTTACAGACCGCCGGAGTCACGTGATGCTCGAATACACGAATGGAGGTGTACGAAAAGAGCAACATGTCACTCTAGCGGTCTGTAAAAAAAAGATAAGTGGAATGCACCGCGGTAGCCTGTCTTTTTCGTTAGCATCGGGAAAAGTGGCGCGCCCACCGTTTTCCACCAATCGCCTTGTAAAAATGAATTACTCCATGTGACGTTTTAAACGTCATGCACCGGCCGTGTATAACGTAGATTGCGGTTGTAGCAGCCGTTTAAAAGTCACAAGGAGTGGATCGAGGCTAACGAAAAAGACAGGCTACCGCGGTGCATTCCACTTATCTATTTTTACAGGCGGCTAGAGTGACGTGATGCTCTTTTCGTACGCCTGCATGCGAGCATCACGTGACTCCCGCGTCCCGCGGTCTGTAAAAAAAAAAGATATGCGTAAAGCACCGCGGTAGCCTTTCTTTTTCGTTACCCTCGGAGTTGATCGGTTACACGGCAATTTGTAAGAAGTTCACGCTCATTTTTTTGTGACAATTTTCGTGTAAAGATGATCCACTCCGTGGGACGTTTTAAAAGTCATGACCGCGACCTACGTTATACACGGCCGGTGCATGACGTTTAAAACGTCAGGTGGAGTGGATCACTTTTGCACGGCGATTGGTGCAAAGCGACGCGCACTCTTTTTGAACCAATCGCCGTGAAAAAATGATCCAAATACGAGGCTAACGAAAAAGAAAGGCTACCGCGGTGCTTTACTCAAATCTTTTTTTACAGACCGTGGGAGTCACGTGATGCTAGAATGCACCAATGCAGGTGTACAAAAAGAACAACACGTCACTCTAGCGGTCTGTAAAAAAAGATAAGTGGAATGTACCGCGGTAGCCTGTCTTTTTCGATAGCCACGATCCAAATACATGTGACGTTTTAAACGTCATGCATCTGCCGTGTATAATGTAGGTTGCGGTATAACCGTGACCTACGTTATACACGGCCGGTGCATGACGTTTAAAACTTTACATGTAATGGATCCGAGGCTAACGAAAAAGAAAGGCTAAAGCGGTGCTTTACGAATATTTTTTTTTACAGACCGCGGGAGTCACGTGATGCTCATTTTTATCACGGCGATTGGTGCAAAGCGACGCGCCCCCCGTTTTTAGTGACGTTTTAAACGTCATGCATCGGCCGTGTATAACGTAGGTCGCGCTTGAAGGAAGCCTCGAATTGCTATATAATTACTTCATTTTGATGTACCTTTTCAGAATCTTTCCCTTTAACTCACAGAACAGAGCACTCTGTTCTCTGTGTGCTGAAATTTTCTGCTTCGTACTACATCCATGGTTATTTCGAAGATACCGACTGCAACTGTGGCGGTCATTGTTTATTTATTTGTAAACAACGGCTGAGACCGCTGATGGTATCATAAAAGGTTATTTTTGTGGAAATTCTGCTGCTACAAGTTAATATTCAGCTGTCTTGCGCGTGACAATGTCTGACACTGATATTCTAGGTACGTTTATTCATTCATATTTTAATGTTTACAGTTTTTTTTTTAAATAAAAAGTTTAATAACATTACATTTTATGTTCTAAAATTATTATTTTAGAAATTAATGTATTATTATGTGTATTTATTTATCA
This sequence comes from Maratus michaelseni, assembly GCA_963931845.1. Classification (NCBI taxonomy): domain Eukaryota; kingdom Metazoa; phylum Arthropoda; class Arachnida; order Araneae; family Salticidae; genus Maratus; species Maratus michaelseni. Next base: position 157,463,044 of record OZ007589.1, on the reverse strand, counting down.
TGCGTATTTTCTCTGTACTTGTATCGAGTTAAAAAAGTTTATTTGTAGGATTTTGGATATTATATTTCTATTTTCATTTTACTTGAATTTCAGCTAATTAATAAACAATTGTTTTGATTCACAGATTTTTTTTCATGTGATCTCTCCACCTTGCAACTGATTAAAAATGTAAAAACTATTCTCTATTTTTATCAGTATAAATTTATGATTTAATGTCTCATGTTCATAACAATAATTTTTTTATAATCCAAATTCTGTTTTCTATTATCAGATATAAATTTGGAGGGTAAATTAAGATGTGTACTTAATATAAATATTCAATTTATTATTATGATAAAGTCAGGTGTCGTCCAAATTATAGAAATGAGCCAGGACCTTAAATTCGGAGCATAGCATGTTAAAAAAAAAAACATTGATTCAAGTATTTTCAAAACATGTATTGTACTTCAGATATGAAAGGCCACTGGACAGAAAACCCCAAAGCAGAATATTTTGCAATGTTCTGCAACGAACCTTCAGCTGATAAAAAGTGTTCTGTGGGCGTAAAAAAAGAAAAACACAGGGAGATGTTCTTGTATATATAGGAGTGCAATTTCATCTTTTATAGAAATGCAAATGACATTTCGTAAAGCACTGACACACACACAAAAGAAACATTATTTTAGAGTAAAATTTATTTTAAAAACCATGGTACAGTTGAACCTCGAAAATCCGGAATCGGCCGGACCGTGGCAAATCCGGATTATCGAGTTTTCTGGATTTTGGAGATCTGCTAAAAATATTTTTTATGATAGTATAATAACATACAAAACGCAATTTTTTCCCCACTGCAAATAAACTATGATCAATTTGGCAAATTAAATAATAAAATAGGAATAATACAGTAAAATATAACACCTATGCTGAAATTAAATATACATATTAAAACACAATAAATTAAAATATAGTTCACAATAAATAATACAGTATATAGGATCTATTATCCGGTGTCCTGATTTCCAGAACGCTCTAAAAACCGGGACACTGAATGATCTGAAACCGAAACTTTCAATTAAATCAATTGGTAGATTTTTTATTTTCTTTTTCACATCTTATTGAAGAGTTAACATGATTTATTATTCAATATTTTGAACTTTTTCTCATACATAACAAAATACCGTAAAATCTTGTTCCCCCCCCCCCCCCACCCCTGCAAACGAAGTAAAAAACCATAAGATAATCAGAGGTGGACCAGTTATGATGCTCCACGGAAAACAAGCATTGAATGAATGCAACCGTCGGACATATGTTCTTTTTTTGTTCATTTTTATAACTTCGCATCGGCAAAATCGTTAAAAATACGGAAGAACTAATTACATATTCTGAAAGTTTATACTTTTCTTTCTTAAATGCCAAAAACCATCAAAATTTTTTTTAATTTTAACCATTTGAAATAAAATAGTTTTTAAACACATCATGCTTTTTTATTTTCTCCTTCTTCCCCTTCAGAACACATTTTTGAAGATAGAAAATCTGATTTTCATGATAACAGGAAACCTATGTCATCTAAAGGCACACCCACAATTTGGCCAATCAGAGAGATACAGAACACATTTTTGAAGATAGAAAATCTGATTTTCATGATAACAGGAAACCTATGTCATCTAAAGGCACACCCACAATTTGGCCAATCAGAGAGATACAGAACACATTTTTGAAGATAGAAAATCTGATTTTCATGATAACAGGAAACCTATGTCATCTAAAGGTACACCCACAATTTGGCCAATCAGAGAGATCAAATCAGGAGAATGAACAAAAGGTGGTATTTGTTTCCTCATGATTCAGCTGGGAGAGAAAACGAATGAGAGAGGGAGGGGAAAAGAGTGAATAAGAGAGAAAATGATAGGATTTCTTTACTGTTTAAAGCCATTCCCAGAATATGGTACTTAGCGTGCTTTATTTATTTATTGGAAAGGCTGCTTATTTGGGATGACTTGAACATTTTTAATTTCTTTACAAAATTGCAGGGGAGAGGCGAAAAAATGGGATATTACGGTAATTATGCATTCCTTTACCTCCATTTTATGTACCTAAAATTATTTATTCATTAAAAATACTCAAATAAAAATAAGGAACCTGGAAAAATATTTTTATGATGATTTTTTAAAAACACTTCAACGTTCTCAAAGGTTAAAAAGTGCAAAATTATCTCACTTTATTGAGAATCCTGTTCCTGTTTTTTTATACCTTTTTTTTAACTTGCCTTTTTTAAATAATTAGTCTTGTAAAGAATTTGAGCTTCGACATCCAGCTGCACTATGTGTCATTCTAGCATTTCCTGTGAGTGCACTTAACTGCATACCTTCCCTCCCTATTTTTGCCTTGAAGACTAGCAGACGCCGAATTCTATTGTACTGTGAGCTGAAAGTTCGGACAGTGATGAAGTGGTAAGGCGTTACCCAAAAAGGGGTCTTATGCTTTGATCCTTGCCGAGTTCGTGGGAAAGAGTTCATCTGCGAGAGAAGCGATCTCTGCACACGATTTTTAGGTTTGCGCCCGAAACTTTGCCCTTTGTCTTAGAACGTCCAATGACGGACTTAGTGAAAACGAAACAGAGGGATCTCAAGGCTGCTAAGAGGCTGGAGAGTTTCGAGGGGCCCGCCTCGACAAAGCCCCCGCCCCCAGAAGAAGTTCTCCTGCGAGAATGAAAAAGTGAGAGAGGACAGTTTTTGGAGAGATCGAAAAGGAGAGTGTTGACTCTCTGGAGAAGGGAAAAGGAAACGTCAGTTTCTAACTCAGCGTGGTGTAAGCGCTAGTGAGGTCCAACCTCTAGAATTGATACAGCAGGTATCCGCTGAAAATCCCAGCGAAGTGAAAAAGCACACCAAGTGCGAGAGTGAGAGTTCTTAGACTCAGAATTAACGAGTATTAGTAGATCTTCCGAAGAGAAGGAACGGACGAGCCTTGGTCCGAATGAACTTTGTTTTGTAGTCACGACTGTCTGTAATGTTTAGAGACTTTTGTTTGTTTCAGTTACACTTGGAGTCAAGAGGTCATTAATTTATAAGCGATTGACTCACGAAAAATAATTAAATGCTGTATTGACGTCTTGTATATATTTTTCATTAGAATTAACATTGTTATACAATAAAATTCTATTTTCTAATTTATGCGAGAAATTCTCTGTGCCAACGATCCGATCTCGCTACCACTCACCATCTTTTATCGGGTCGGTATAGAGGAGTTTCTACAACTGGTGGCTTGCGGTGATGGATTAATTAGCAAAAATTAATGACAATCTTCAAAGACAAAGAGTGGACTCTGAAATTTAAATCATCAAAGTGCTCCAAGAGAGAGTCTCCTTGTGACTTGTGACCTGAGTCTCCTTAGACACCCCTGTGGATCAACACAGCATCAGAAAGAGTAATCTACCAAGAATTCTGGAGAGTGTTCCCCCATCAGAAAGAGAAATCTACCAAGAATTCTGGAGAGTGTTCCCCCATCCGAAAAGTGTGACAGAGAACCCCGTCTGTGCTCCTGAGAATCTCTGAAGTCTGTGCTTCTGACGCCCTGAAAGACTCTTAGTAATGGAGGTAAGCTCTTTTTATACTCAGAGTGGCTTTAATTGTTATTAGTGTTTGTATAGGTGTTGTAGGCTTCAAAAAAAAAAGTTGTATGTTAATTTTTGTGAGAGTAAATATTTTGAGAAATTTTTCCGGTAGAAAAAAAAAAGTATGATGAGATACTTCTGAGATTACTGTAACTTATTTAATAGACAAATTTTGTAGTTAAAAATTAAATTATTGTTGAATTAATTTAAGGCAAACTGAGAGTTGTGCAGTGTTACAAAATTTTAGCTGAATCTATAAATGAGAGTTCATTAAAAAAAAAAAAAAGTATCGAACGCATTTCATATTTTACGATAACAGAGTTGATTTTATATGTTTTTTGTGAATTATTCTAAATTTTTTAAGAGTGGATGCAGAGATTAAGACCACCATTGATTTAAAAAAAAAAAAAGGGGAATTGAATGAGACTTTTGCAATTTAAAATATTTTTACTGTGCTTTTTGAATTTGAAATTTTTGTTTTGTGTAGAATTTATCCCATATGTATTTTATAACCAAATACCAAGGTGAATGTAGACGTTAGGATAGGGTTGCTTAATTTTATATGTTGCATATTTCTTATATATTATTGTTATGCGTACTTTTTATGAGTGTATATTTTGGTAATATTTTGACGCACTTGGTAGGATTTGATTTAATCTTATTGTATTGTTTTATAATTGTGGGAAAGATAATTTCTAATTTTAAACTTTAAAAATGTCGGAGCTTAAATATTTTAGGAAAGCTGATTTGCAAACGTTAGCTTACGAATTTGAGGTCATTTTAGAGGAAAATGATACTGTACCGAAAATTATAAAAAAAATAGAGTCGTCAGAGGGATTTGATAAAGAGCTAGCCTTAGCGCAAATTAAACTGTTAGAAAAAGACAGGGAAAATAAGTTATTGGCGGAGAAGGAAGAGAATGATAGACTTCAGTTAGAGAAAGAAAGATTGTGGGAGAAAGCAGAAAAAGAAAAAGAACGCGAACATGAGTTAGCTAGATTAAAAGCGACACAAGAGTCAGATGACCGGAGTACCGCATCCAGTAGCATCTCAGTTAGAACGAATCATTTACCCCTAAAAACAATTATGCATCGCTTTGATGAAAAGAATTCGGATATTTCGTTGTTTTTGAATTTATTCGAGAGACAGGCAAAAAAATGTAATCTAAATTCGGATGAGTTGGTGACGAACTTACTATCATTATTACCTGTGGGAATGGCCGAGCTAATTTTGAGAGAACCCGAAGACAAAATTGATGATTTTCAATATGTGAAAGAAAAACTGTTAGAACGCTATCGTTTGAATGCAGAGACATATCGACAAAAATTTAGTCAACATCCACGAAATCCTAATTCAGTTTGGAAGGATCTGATTTTCGAACTTAATAGTTTTTTAGAAGGATGGCTGTCATGCTTACAAGTTTCGGATTTTGAGGGTTTGAAAAATTTGCTTGTCACGGACCAAATCAAACGGAGAGCGTCTCCAGAAATGCGCGAACATTTTATAGATAACTGGGCAGAGATTAAAAACCCGGAAGAATTAGTAAGGCTTTTAGATGCGTACGAGGCAATCAAGCGCCCCTCTAAAAAGACGTGGAATCCGAAACTCCCTTTAGAGAAGAATTTTGAAAGACCCAGGACTTTTGAAAATGGGCGAAACGGTAACAGAAATCCAGAGATTAATTATAATTGGAGGGATCGCGATGATCATAAAGAAAGGGAAAGGGTTTACGAAAAAGGGCGAGAAGTTAAGTGTCATGCGTGTTTTCGAAGCGGGCACTACAAAGTAGATTGTCCGGAGATTAAAAAGAGAGATGTTGCGCAGGTCAGTCACTTAATAAGTAAGCCGACACTTGAAGAAACCTTCTCCCCTTATTTGAGCAAAATATTAGTGAATGGAATTCAGACAACTGCTTTAACTGACACTGGGAGTGATATTGATCTGGTTGCATACGATTTAGTCAGTCAAGATAAATTGAATGGAGATCACGTTTGGATTAAGACTCCGCTGGACAGTAAATTATACTGTCTACCCATAGCAGAGGTCACTTTAGAAATTGAAGGCGTGGGGGTTATTGAAACGAAAGCGGGAGTAAATAATAGAGGTTCAGATATGGATTATTATTTGTTGGGTAATCAATCTCAAAAGTTATTAGAGCAGGCGAAGAAAAACCCCGAATTGATGAATGCAGTTTTGACGCGGGCTCAACAGAAAAAAATTGACCATACTCCAAAGCTGGAAAATAAGCGGATTATGTTTTCCGATAAGGAAGGGGAGAATGTTCACCGACGCGATGAAGCGGAAACTTTGAATCCGGTAAATAAACAAATTATGATTTCCGAGGGGGAAAAAGAAATTTCTAGCGGGAATGTTGAAGCGGAAACTTTGAATTCAGTAAAAGAAAAAGAAGGGGGAATTTTTCGCGAGTGCAGTGAAGCGGAAGCGTTGAATTCAAAACTAGAGGGTGAAAATCTAGAAAACCCTATTGAACTGGTCAGTGTGGATAAAGGATTATCGCCTTTGCCGATATGTGAGGAATCTTCGATCTTAGCAAACATTGAAAGAGGGGTTAGTAAAATGGAAAATGACAGGTATCCATCTCTCGAAGAGATTAGAGGGAAAGGGGAAATTGAACAAACGCATTGTAATGCGGGAAATTCTTTGATAGTGGCAAAAGCCAGAGAAAATCGCGTGAGTGGGGGGAAGCAGGTGCTTGTCCCATTGCCTTATCAGGTAGATATTTTTGGCGCGTGCCTAGAAAAAGTGCCATTACACTTAGGGAAAGGGAAAGTTAAAGGAAATGTGTCAAAATACTTGGACCTTGGGAAAAGATTGATAAGCGATTTAACTACCGCATTTCTAAAAAGGTTCGGTGTTAAATTGAAAAATCCGAGAGTGTGTCGCACAATAAGCGATAGTATTGCATGTTGGCATCGAAAAGTTAGAAAGCTTTTGAAAGCGTTAGTATTTGGAGAATGGATAAGAGAAATGGAGGAAAATAAGTTCGTGAAGGGATGTGTGTTTAATCTCACGAACAGGTTAAAAAGAGGTCGAGTTTTAGCCGTTGAAAATGTGTCAGAAAAACGAGAAAAGAGGAAATTTTGGTTTGACAGAAAGGCGGTAAAACGGAAGCTTAATGTGAAAGATGAGGTTTTAGTTTTAACTACCAGAAAGCCAATTAAAATGTCAGATAGTCGGATAGGGCCGGGAAAAATTGAATCAATAATTACGGAAACAAATTGTATTGTGAATGTTCCTGGGAGGCGACAGAAATCCCAGATTTCTCACTTGAGTTTAGTAAAGCCTTACAGAAAACGGGTGGAGTTAGCAGATATCTTAACACGGGAAATAAACGCACTTGAGGAATTCTGTTTACCGTATCTAGATGATATGGCGATTTTTTCAGACAGTTGCGAGGACCATATGCGACATCTAGAAATAGTATTAAAAAGGGTTAATGACGCGAAACTGAAAATCAATTTGGCGAAATGCAAGTTCGCTCAGAAAAGAGTAAAATATCTTGGGCATATTGTAGGGGAGGGCAGACGGAGGCCAGCTGAGGCGAAAGTAAGGGCAATTAAGGAATTACCGGTTCCGAAATCGAAAACTGAAATTCGTAGATGTTTGGGAATGGCTGGATATTATTCCCGGTACATAAAAGATTATGCAGTGATTGTAGAACCATTAACGAGGGCGCTTAAAGGGAAAAATAAAAAAGAAAAGATTGCATGGAGCGACGAAGTGGGAAAAGCCTTTGAGACTTTGAAAATGAAACTTACTGAAGAACCGGTGCTATACGCTCCTAATTTTCAGAAAGAATTCATAGTACAAACTGATGCTAGTGACTTAGGTATTGGCGTGGTTTTGGCTCAAAGAGAGGGATCGGAAGAGCACCCCATAATATATTTAAGTCGAAAATTTACTGATAGTGAGAAAAGTTTCTGCGCCACTGAAAGAGAGTGTGCAGGGATTATTTTTGCGATAAAAAAGTTAAGGCATTATATTGATGGACAAAACTTTTCTATCGAAACCGATCACAATCCTTTGGTGTTTCTAAAAAGAAATTCTGGAAATAATCCCAGATTATTAAGGTGGTTCTTAGCTCTGCAACCTTATAATTATGCCATTTCTCATCGCGCAGGCAAAGACATTCCGCATGTTGATTGTCTGAGTCGAGTTTAAGGAGATTTCTTGATAAACTTTTGTATATAATTATTTTAAGATTTTTTATTTTTTATTTCACTGTGTTTTATTTCATTATATGTTCATGATTTCTTATCAGAGCGCGGAAAAAAAAAGGAAGGTAGTATTATCTTATTCATGCATGTTTTATTTCTTGCCACTCTGATGTAATTTGAGCTTGCAATTCTTTATCCGACTCTTAGAGATTCTTAGTGTTTCACCCTTAAGAATCGTTTGAGGAGGAGGTGCTGTAAAGAATTTGAGCTTCGACATCCAGCTGCACTATGTGTCATTCTAGCATTTCCTGTGAGTGCACTTAACTGCATACCTTCCCTCCCTATTTTTGCCTTGAAGACTAGCAGACGCCGAATTCTATTGTACTGTGAGCTGAAAGTTCGGACAGTGATGAAGTGGTAAGGCGTTACCCAAAAAGGGGTCTTATGCTTTGATCCTTGCCGAGTTCGTGGGAAAGAGTTCATCTGCGAGAGAAGCGATCTCTGCACACGATTTTTAGGTTTGCGCCCGAAACTTTGTCCTTTGTCTTAGAACGTCCAATGACGGACTTAGTGAAAACGAAACAGAGGGATCTCAAGGCTGCTAAGAGGCTGGAGAGTTTCGAGGGGCCCGCCTCGACAAAGCCCCCGCCCCCAGAAGAAGTTCTCCTGCGAGAATGAAAAAGTGAGAGAGGACAGTTTTTGGAGAGATCGAAAAGGAGAGTGTTGACTCTCTGGAGAAGGGAAAAGGAAACGTTAGTTTCTAACTCAGCGTGGTGTAAGCGCTAGTGAGGTCCGACCTCTAGAATTGATACAGCAGGTATCCGCTGAAAATCCCAGCGAAGAGAAAAAGCACACCAAGTGCGAGAGTGAGAGTTCTTAGACTCAGAATTAACGAGTATTAGTAGATCTTCCGAAGAGAAGGAACGGACGAGCCTTGGTCCGAATGAACTTTGTTTTGTAGTCACGACTGTCTGTAATGTTTAGAGACTTTTGTTTGTTTCAGTTACACTTGGAGTCAAGAGGTCATTAATTTATAAGCGATTGACTCACGAAAAATAATTAAATGCTGTATTGACGTCTTGTATATATTTTTCATTAGAATTAACATTGTTATACAATAAAATTCTATTTTCTAATTTATGCGAGAAATTCTCTGTGCCAACGATCCGATCTCGCTACCACTCACCATCTTTTATCGGGTCGGTATAGAGGAGTTACTACAGTCTTTTAATTAACAGTCAGGTGGTGTAAGAATATACCAGAACATGTCCATATTTATTTATTTAGTTTATCAGTTAAAAGTGTTTTAACTGCATTCCACGAGAAATATGGAAATTACAGCTAAGTCTTATTTAAAAAATTAATAAAATTGAAATCAGGAAAATGTCCAGATTTTAGAGATTTCCGGATTTTCAAGGTTCAACTGTATTGACAAAGAATTTATATTTTTTTCAATAACTTTAAAAGTGACATATTTTGAGATATCACTTTTATGGAGGAAATGCCTTTGAAATTTTGGGAACAGATGTTTTACACTCACGCACGAATGTTTGGCGACTTTTTGGTTGGCGCGATTTTCAAGCACGTGCCAAACCAATAACTTAATACAATAGCTAGGTTGCCATTAAAAGAAAAAATCGCCTAAATTTGACGACTTTTTTCTTTCTTATAACCGATAAAAAAAAAAAAAAACTGTGCATGAGTGTATGTATGACATTATAGCCAAATTTTGCCCATACAATCGTAAATAGAATCACTAGGCATTCTGCAAATTAGAGAAGTCGGAGAAAGATGTGGGTCATCAGGATTTAAATGCATTTTCAGTATTTAACTCTCCCCTCTCTCACCATATTCTTTTTGCATTGACATCAAGCTGCATTTAGTCTGTTTTTTGCCAAAAAAAAAAAAAATTATATAAAACATTTCCCTTGAAATGTTCTGCAGAGAAGCCCGCTGCTCTGTGACATACATCACATATTCTGCTTTGGGAAAGAAAGCTCATGACAAAAATTCAAAATCAAGTTATACACGAAGATAAAAAAATTAATTTTGAAAAGAAGCCCAAATTTTAAAGAAGGCTGTCCACATATTATACAAAACCCAAAAGAATTGTACTAACTCTCCATTAAAATTTCCAAAAAGTAAAACTTAATCATAAACACAATTACATACAATCAGGGTTGGCACGGTTTAAACCAAATGGTTTTTTTTGTTAATTTTTTTTAAGATTTTTTTTCTTATATAATTAAGTTTTCAAATTATTTGATGTAAAAATAACTTCTACTTCTAACTGAACAGCTCAACTCATTTCAGCAGTCAACCTGCATAAGTCACAGTTGCATCATAGTTGCACCTGTGTATGTATGGTCCAAGAGTTAGCATTTGAGAACAAAAAATGTCTAATTTTGGTAGAAGAAAAGATTTAGTTTGGTTATATTTTAATGAAGTAAAAAATGATAAAAGGAAAGGTTGTAGAGCTAGATGCAAAAATTGTAATAAAGAAATGGAAGGTCAAGTAGCTAGGATGAAGAAACACATTGAAACTTGTAATAATTCTCATCATCATTCTGATTCTGATTCTGTTGATAATGGTAAGTACTTATTTTATCATTATTATTGCTGCTATTATTTTTAATTTTGAAAGAAAATTGTTAAAAATTTGTTAATAAGTTAAATATTTGTTAAATTCAAAATTTTTAATTTATCTGTAAAATTACAAGTAATGCATATTGAGAACACATTATGTATATCTTCATTCAGATGATTCTAAACTCTTATAAAAAATTACATTATTATTTGAAATGCTATTTGATTGAGAAGATAAATTATAAAAATCACATATATTATTATTTAATTTGCATATGCTATTTGATTTTAGAAAGTTATATTCTATGAAATAAAAAATATTTATGTAATTCTAAGTAATGAAATTTTGGAAAAAACAAGAAAATTTTAAATAGACATTTTTTTGTTAGAGAACTTTATTTTGATAATCTTAAAATTACATTTGATAAAAATTTGAAAGTTTTACAAATTAATCATATTATTAAGAACAAATTATGTGATCAGAACTGTTATTAAATGAAATTTTAAATTTTTAATTTATGCATGTCTCTTAGAGATTAACTAAGTTTTCACCAATCATAAATATCCAAAATTATAAAAGACATGGTAATTTTATCTCGAGTATTAAATTATCAAAAATAAATATATCAATATGATAGAGATGTTTACTTTGCAGTAAAACAAAGAAAAAAAATGTCTTTGTATTGAATTATTGTTAATTATATGATTATGATTTTTGAAGTAATATGTTCTGTATCATTAAGCAATTCTTATTTTTATTTTTGTGTAGATGATGTGTTAGTGTCACTATCCAGTATTTCAAGTTCTTTGGATTCAGCAATAACACAAAGAGCAACAAGTGAAATTGGTTCTTTAAAAAGGAAAAAGAGATACTACGGACTTTTTTGTCAGTAAATCAACACCATCTCAAAAGTAAATGTTTGATGAACAAGTTGCTAGGTTTATATATGCTACAAATACGGCATTTAGCACTGTAGAGCATCCCGAGTTTATTAAAATGGTTCAGAGTTTCCGCCCAGAATATTCTCCACCATCAAGAAAACAAATTGCTGGGGATTTATTAGATCATACTTACAGCAAAGAAAAAGAAAAATGTGCAAATATATTACAAAATGAAGTTGTCACATTAGGATTAGATGGATGGTCAAACATTCACAACGAACCTGTGATCTGTGTTACTTTAACAACAAAAGACGGGAATACATACTTAGCACACACTATTGATACATCAGGAATTGCTCATACAAGTGAAAATCTGTATGATATTGCGACTACAACCATTAATAAATGCCAATCGGAATTTCAATGCTTAATACAAGCATTAGTGACAGACAATACTGGAAATGTCCGAAAAATGAGGGATATGTTTGATGAAAAAGAAGAGTTTAATATTATTACTTATGGATGTGCAGCCCATATTTTAAATTTACTGGCAAATGATATAAGTTATCCAAATGTAAAAGAACAAATTTTGCATGTAATCAAATACTTCAGAAACAACCAATATGCAAATGCGTGCTTCAGAAAAGATGCAAGTACATCAAAACTAATAATGCCTTGTGAAGTTCGCTGGAACTCATTTGCTGACACTTTAGACAGCTATCTGAAATCATGGTCAGTTCTTATAACGATATGCGAAAATAATAAAGACAAAATTGATAAAAATATCCAAAGTCTAGTTTCAAACATTTCATTGAAAAGAAATGCTGAAGACTATTTTCAACAATTAAAGCCAATTAGTGTAGCTTTAGATAAAGTACAAAGCCAAAATTGTACAATTGGAGAAACTGTTTTTCTTTTTAAAAATTTAAAAAAAACAGATGGAAGATTTGAAACTGAATAAAGACATGAAAAAACTAGATACTCGTTATAAAATGGCAATAACCCCAGCCCATCTTCTTGCTTATCTGTTGGATCCAAGAGCCAAGGATGCTGATCTCGAATTGTCATCGGAGGAAAAAAAAGAAGCATTGGAATATGCTAAAACAAAATTTCCCAAAAACAATTTATTATCTCTGATACTAAAATTTTGTGCCAAAAGTTCTCCATTTCAAAGATAATTTTTTGAGAATGATTTTAGTAAAGATGTATCGTATCAGCTATAGAATGGTGGCATATTCAAGAAAATGAAATCAAAAAGTTCAATGATGGTGTGTTGAAAGAAGTTGAAACGATTCTTACTGCAAATGTAGAGAGAATTTTTTCTTCATTTGGTGTTGTACAATCAAAGTTATGCAACAGACTGGATTTACAAAAAACGGCAAAACTTGTTTTTTTGTTTAAAACATTAAACCCTAATAATCCTGTTTATTAACATAGAATCTTTATAGACATGTGTCGTACTTCCATTTTTTTAAAATTTTTAAAATTTATTCAATTTCCATGTTTTTAAAATGTTTCTTTTATATATATTTTTTAAATATATTTCAATTTAATTTTCTTACTGAAATTCAATTTGTTTTTTTAAATTGAATAAAAAAGTAAGTCTCACTTTCTTTTCTTTGCATTATTTTTATTTAAAAAAAAAATTAGTATAGCATACCAAGGTAAAATTCTACATTATATCTTTATATTCTTATGTAACACAACTAAGTGTTGCTTATTAAAATGAAAAAATATAGGAAGGCAATAGATTAAGTCTTTAAAGAATTTAATATAAATCTTGCAGTTAAATACTATTAAAAACTTTTAAGTATCAACATTAAGATACAGAATCCATTCTATGAATGCAATATGAAATACATAAACATATTAATATGTTTTATAAGTGTGCTAAATCATTTGGTAAACATGAATTACAGGTTGCATTTGGAAATATGTATATATAAAACAGCAATTATTTCTTCAACTTTTTTAAAAAGTAATCTTTAAAAATTATTTAAAACTTATCACCATTACTGTAGAACCTGACGGCACAAGTGATCATGTTCTATGTATTACATAGGAAACTTTTGTATATATATAACTGTTTTGAATTTGAATGTAAATGATGTTAGCTCAGCTCTAAATAAAATTTAATGATTTGAATTTGTACATAATTAATAACGATTGTTTATTTATTTTGTTTAAACTGTTTTCAGAATATATATATATATATATATATATATATATATATATATATATATATATATATATATATATATTGTTATTGTAATATTAATCATTCTTGTCAATGTTAAATTTTATTTACTGATGTGCATACGCAAAAAAGATACAAAAAAACCCGGTTTAAACCAAAAAAACCTGGTTTAAACCAAAAAAAACGTTTTTTTTGTTTTTTTTTAAAAAAAAACCCGGTTTTTTGCCAACCCTGGCATATAATTTGTTAATAATTCTATCATATACTTAGCCCTTTGAATATCGAAGTCTTTAAATGCAATAGCATTCAAAATATGGCAACCTGCTAAACGCTGAAATATTGCTATGCTGTGAGATTTTTTCACCCCCTTTCTTCTGCCTGCCTACTCGTCAGCAGCACAATAAGAAGGCAGTTAGCTTGGTAAGTGGATCCCCTAATATCCCTCCTAAGATCACTAGTACAAAAGGCTAATGCTGCACAAGGGTGTTGTACTAAAATACCCCACCCATTTATTGCAATAATCCTCTCATCAATCACTTACTCTGTGACAATAGTTGGATATTTCTAAGGGGGAGAAACTAGAACACCTGTTTTTCAGGTGTTGCGGTGGTTTGGCAGTAGTTTCCTTAGGTGGTTTCATAGCAAAAGCGTTAAATTGTGATTTGGGGATCGTCTATATAATGAATGAAACTGTAATAGACTTTAAAATTTTCAATACCAACTCTTAATTTGAATATCCTATTTGGATTCTTCAGTAAATTTTATCATACTCACATATTATACATCGTCATACATTGCGTCATCTTGTTTATCATTACCAATCATGTTCAAAATAGTAATTTAACATTATTAAAGATACATTACTTTGTTAAAAATAGTAAATAATGTAAATAAATAAACTATAATAAATAAATAATAATAAACTGGAAACTATAATAAAAACGGTACTTTTCGGTTAGCCGGGCGCCAGTGAAATAAATAAATAAATATATATATTCAGGGCCCGCTAAGCATTCGCCTACGCGCCAAATGCGAATACATTATGAAATTGGCGAACTTATTATTGTGAAAAGCCTGGCGAATGATTTTTTTAGACTCTTTCGTTGTTGTAATCATGTTTTGCACCGTACAAATATATGTACTGTACTGTAATGTTTTGAAACGTAAATGAATTTCCGTTTTCGTCGTGAGTTCGTGTATACAGCTGTATTCCTTCCCCTTCGCGCCTTTCCGGCCGTTGTTAGGCTTAGCATCGGGTCCACTTCTCACTAACTTGGAGGGAGAGAGGTTGATACCGCACGGAGAGCAGACGATTTGTGTTGATGATGGGCACTGCGCTGTCTGCGGAACCGCGTTTGTTTTGTTTTGAAATGCTTGTTTCTGAATCTAAGTTTGTAAAAAACTGGTAGTCAAAATGACTCAACAACCTTTTGTATTTTGAAAAAATAGATCATAATTCCGATAGTGTAGAAGAAGGGAAAGGCGTAAAAAGAAAAAAATGTAATGAAGACTTGGAAATTCGTCCGGAACAAAAACGAAAAATTCATAAAAGTTGGTTTTTAAAGCATAAATGGCTGAAACATATTTCTGAAAAGCAGATATTAGTTTGCACTTGGTGCATTGATGCTGGACGTTCAAATACATTTACCACTGGTAAATCCAGTAGTTTTCCGAAAGCAGATGATTTTGCCAAACATGAAAAAACCGGGGATCACAGACTCGCGACAGAAGCAAAAAGATCAAAGGAGGGACAAGAAATGGTTCGAGCAAAATGTAAAGATTATGAAAAAGTGAAAGAAGCTATTATTAATACAATGAGAAATGTGTACTTTATTTTTAAGTACACATCCTTTATGGTTTGTGTTAAAAATTTATTCTGTATTTGTTCAGGTGGTCCAAAGCTTTCAAGTAAGTAATAATTTCATTAGTTGAATATTCGATTTTTCATTGAGTATAATATATATATATATATTTTTTTTGTATTCTAAAAATGTGTTGCAAAAATATGAGGGAATTTTTTTTTTTAAATAAAAGTTATGATTTATCAAGCTTTACAATGCTCTAAATGTCCTATACTCACCACATTGGCGCAATCTTTTCCCCCTGCCAATTTGGCAAAAACTTCGTTTTGGAATATTAGTTACAAATAGCATGCAATAATCGCACATGATTTTTTATTTTAATATAAAAATAAAATATTGTAATAAATGAAATAGCTTCTATTACTTTAAAAAAGAAAATAAAAATAAATAAATGATAGTTTGATATAAATAAATATTGATTCACATAATTAAAATAATTTATAGAATTAAAATAAAAAAATAAAAGTAAATAAACAACGATAAACATATATAATTCAAAAACAAAGTTTTTGCCAAATTGGCAGGGGTAGGGGGGGGGGGGAATCACGCCAACGTGGGGCATATATGACATCTGTGCCAAATAAGATTATATATATATATATATATACTTTTGGCTAATAATTTTTTAATTTGGCTAATTTACTGGCTAACATTTTGAAATTCTTAGCGCAGCCCCTGTATATTGTGATTTTAGGCATAATGCTGACAATATTTGATGAAATAACATATACTTACTATGAATATTCTTATAAAGCCCTTCTGAAGATTCTATAAGATATTCATAGTTTTCCTATTTTGCTTTTTCATCCTTTTGGGTATACTTCCTTCAGTGATCATTCTATAGCTTTTTATAATGTCTTTTCCTTCGTTCTTCACATGTGTTTTCATTTTTAAATATATATATATACACACACACACATACATATAATATGTATATAATATATATATGTACAAAAATTTCACTGTTACGTCCGGCTAACCGAAAAGCACCATAAAAATTTAATAAACTATAATAAATAAATAAACTTTATGGTTGTAAAAAAAAATAAGGATTACTATAATTAGTATTATTGGCACAGTTGTATCTTCAGGGCATGGATAATATGTCAATTTTACCTTTTAACATCAACACCAACAGCAAATATTTTAGGCAGTTATGAAGTTTTGAACTCTTAATGTTAAATTGATTTTTAATCATTCCAAAGCAAATTGCAATGCAGGTAGTTTTTTAAGCATAACTCAAAAACTACTTACAGAATGAGCTATAATTTTAGATAAAGTACAATTTAAGTATATCATTAATTAGTAGATATTATTATTAATCAGTTGGTTTGGTACTACTGTCATTTTTATATTGATGATTTGTGGAAGAATTAGTAGGGAGATATCCCTTTTTTTTTCCACGACTGTACAATATTACTATTATTTTCATCAGAAAACAAGAATGCCATGCTGATATGGACTCTTGCCAATTTTCTTTCATTAGACTCATGCCAGGTCGGGCTTGGAGAAAATGAAATTCAAGCTTGTTTGACCTGCCTTGACCTGAGTCTGCAGAACAAAAGCCCAGATCCATCCCATACTCAGATTTATGGAAATAAATTTGGCCCCAATTCAGCTTCAGAATGGGACTGGACACTTGCAGACTAGCATAGATAGTATTGTATTGGGCAATGAACAAAATTTTTTATGATAACCTTAGTAAAAGACACGTCTCATCTCAATAGAATATTACATTATATAATTTTGCCTTGGATTAGTTCATATCCAGAAAATATATCTACTACTAGGGCTGGGCGATATATCAATACATCATGAAATATCGATTTTTATAACATATCGTCTCAACCGATTTATATCTTCCTTAAATATCGATATATCGGCTCTTGTTATATTCATTCATTAGTCAACACAATTTCTTATTCTCCAATTAATTCTAGAGTGTAAACAACGAAACTGCCAAATAAGAGGTATTTTTCACCTTTGTCTCCTCTTTTCCCATATCTAGAGACCATTCATTTACTATTATGCTATTGAAGTGGTTTAGAAATGAATATCATTTTCCATTTTTTGATAAAGGTATTGCATTTTAAGTTATAAGCAAGTTCTATAATGACCATTTCTGGGGTGTCGCGTTACGAAAATTGGTTCAAAACGTTTACTATGACAGTTTTTTTTAAAATAGACCCTTTACTTTATTGAAAAATGGAAAGCGCTATTCGATTTCGCCGTTTTTAAATAAGTGCACCTTCCAATTTCGTGCGTCTAAGTTTAATATTGACTTCACGAATGTGTCAGAAAGTTGAGAGCTTAGATTTGAGAACTGCCTTGCCTTAACAATATATTATATATATTTCTTAAATTTCAAATGTATAATATATTTGCAAATCTTTTGCATCCCCCCCTCCCCCCCTTCCAAAAAAAAAAACTTAACTTGAATAGTTTACGATTTTTTTTTCATTTTCAAATCTCTATAAAGAATCAACATCACATTCATTAGAATAATCTACCTTCATTACTAATCTACCTTCATTAGAATAGCTTAAGATTTCTGGCATTTTAAAATTCCAGTAAAAAAATAACATTGCATTCCTAAAGAATTGATTTTATAATCTTTAATAATGAAGTACCCGCACTGAAAGGCAAACGCTTATTCATATCACAATCGTGCCACCTAGAAGAGAAGAAATATCGATAAGCCAAAACAGCCACTCGCTACGTTTCACTCACCGCATACCGGTTTATCATGGTTGTACTCGCGAGTATATTCTAAATAACACTCAGATATCATGCCGGTCGCTTCAGGACTAGCATGATATCTGTGAGTATTTTAATATACTCGCGAGTGCGCGATTATAATCCAGCATTCGCGAGTGGAAAAAAGATATTCTTGACATCGTCTATATTTATTGGACTTGCTCATTCACAAATCCATTCACGATTTCGATGTATTAAGTGAAACTCCATGAATAGGTAGTTAAATTAGAGGCTGCACGGGCGCCTAGGTCTAACATTTTTCTATAAGCTCGGACCGGGCCGGGCCTGGTGATCACTCGTTTCGGGTCGGGCTAGGCCAGACTTTTTTCCGGGCCAAATTGGGCCTGGACGTCATTCTTCCTAGTGGTATGCGCAGGCCGAAATTTTCAGGCCCGTGCAAAAATCAGTAAAATGAGGCCCGGCACAATAATTTTTGCAAAAAAATGCATAGATTTTTAAATGGACATTATTCTACAATTAAAATTCTTTTTAAAGAATAATACATACATTTCTAGGCCAAAAAAAATAAAAATAAAATAAAAAAAAACTACAGTAAAACCTCTTAGGCAGACCGCACACTGACACGACAGAGCGACATGTAGCGCAAGACAGGAGACAAATTCTGATATTCAAACCGGTTTTTCTTTGTTAAAAGGGTGAAAATGTCTCATGACTTAAGCTTCATGTCGCTCTGTCTTGTCAGTGTGCGGCCTGCCTTAAATAGAACCGAACCTATCTATGACAGAAATCTGCCTTAAATAAAAAAATGTCTTGATATGTGCTAAATGAAAAAATACAACAAACGATGTACCTGCTTGCTAAGAATGAAACTTGTCTATAACGGATTTTTTTTTCTTTCCTGATTTTTCTTCTCTTATTGAATCTTCATTTCGATGTAATTGTCCAAGTGAATTTTTTCAAAAGAAAAAAGGAAAAAAAAAAGTTTTTTCCCCTTACGAATGGGTAACATCAGTGGAACTGTTTTTAAGCAAAGGAATAGGACTTAGCGAAACTGGATGGTCGGCTATGTTATAACATAAAGCACGCCTTTCAATATGTGTTTCGTATTTCTCTCTCCCTCTCTCTCTCTCTGTGTGTGTGTGTGTGTGCGCGCGTGCGTGTGCGTCTGTCGCCGGCGGGGGAAAATGCATATTCGGTATTTGGACAGGAGGACTCATTAAAATCCTTATCTGCTATAGCATAAAATTATTTATTGCGCTTCATATAATACAGCATACATGAGCGTCGACAGAACGAAATCAAGAGTGAGATAAATTTTGAAACACATGGGATTGTGGCCGAGTTTTTATTTATTTATTTATTTATTTAATGGAGAATATAAAAATCAAATAAAATAAACTAAGAATTTTTTTTGTCGGAGATGCCGCACAAGACAATGTTTAAGCATACCAGCACTAAAGCAATATAGAAATTTAACAAATATAAAATATAAACAATTCGAAAATAGACCTTAGCAGGATTTTTTTTCCGTCTGTCAATGGAAAAGTTTCATTTTTTATTAGAGTTTAATTATTTTAATTCTCTCTTAGAAAGAATAAATTGTATTTTTTCCATATATTAAAAAAAAGTTAATTTATTAAATTTCAGAATCCAGGGCGGAGTAATGGCCCTCCTTCATAATTTCTTAATGTTTTCTCGGTTATATCGCACTTCTTCCCGTGTCTTTCAGAATGCGCCATGTAACGAAGGTCTACCGTATTTAGAATTTAGACGGGGTACAATAAACAAATAAAAAAAGAGAGTATGGAATTAGCATCTTTTACTTTTATTACTAGTACAGGCTAACGAACGAATGCGGCATTTTCGGCCTTTTTGCGTTCTCCTCTCTCTCTGAAAACACATCTGAAGTCATCCGATACTTTTTGCAGGTGTTAGCGGGGGCAAAGGGTTCAGATCCGAAGAGGGGTATAGTTCAGATTTGTTAATGATGCTATTGGAGATAGACGGATTTTATCGGAGAGAAACGAAATTGTTTTTCAGCTGATCACGTATAAAACTGCAGTGATTGTCTAACGGGAAATAGACTAGAAATATTGGTTGCGCGTTTAATTTTCAAAATTACAAAATATTCTTAAATGTGGCATGGCAGATATGAATTATCATCATTTAGTGGCAAAGAAAAAAACTAAGAGTGCGGTTTGGGCAACTTTTGGTTTGCCTGCCAATGAGAATGACACTATTCTTAATTATGATATGGCAGTTTGTAAACTTTGCCAAAAATCTGTATGCTGTAAAGGAGGGGGTACGACGAATTTACTTTCTCATTTGAAAGTGCACCATCCTATGAAATTCACAGAAATTACTTCGAAGAGGACAGCTTCTTCAACTTCGTCTTCACGTATTTCTGCATCTGCAGTAAATGATCCTGACAATCCACCGACCATGAATACAGCCAGTACTGCTGATGAATCTCCCCCCGCCCCCTCATTTAAAGTGCAAAGAACTATGATAGATTTTCAAGCCCTTGATAAAAATTTTGAAAAAAATGCACACAAGCAGTGACTGAGTGGCTAGCTACAACAATGCAAGCATATAATATTGTGGAGCATGAAAAATTTGTGAAAATGTTAAAAACTCTTAATCCACGATATAAACTTCCTGGGAGGAAATATTTTTCACAAACAGCTGTACCAAAGCTATACAATGAAACAGTTTCGAAAATTAAAAGTATCCTGTCAGAAATAAATGAAACTGAAATTTCTATAACAACAGACTGCTGGACTTCAGTTGCAAATACTCCATTCATGAGTGTTACTGCTCATTTTGTGTCACCCTCACCAGAATGGGAACTTATAAATGCTTGTTTGAGTTGCAAGCACTTTAATGATGACCATACAGGTGATAATATAGAGCAAATGCTCACAAACATAATGTCAGAGTGGGGAATTGATATAAAAATATATCTTGCTGTGTGACAGACAATGGATCAAATGTATTGAAAGCAGTGGAGAATTTAGAGGTACCCCATTTGTCTTGTTTTGCGTATAACATTAACATTGGGGTAAATAAGGCACTTGAACTGCAAGAAGTAAAAAAAGCTGTAAGCCGATTAAAGTGCTTTCAAAGTGCAATTTCTCACAGCTGGAAGATGAAACGAGATTTGCTGAAAGCTCAAGAGGAATTAAACATGGAGCAGATTAGTTTGCCTAGTGCTTGTCCAACTAGGTGGTGGAGCACAACAAAGCTGTGCAACAGATATCTGAAAAGTCAATTGGCTATCTGTAAAATGTTTCTAGACCATTCATCTAAGAGTCATTTAATGCTAGCAAATAATGAAGTTAAAATGATTCAACAATTCGTCTCTGTTACTTCATTGTTAGAGGACATGACGAGAACTTTAGGTGGAAATAATTACCTTACTGCTTCTTCAGTCTTGCCTCTATATGCACGAATCAAGAAACATTTAGCTCATGAAGTTGAAGACAGAGAATTAGTGAAAAAAATTAAAAGTGAGATTTTGAAGCCATTAAAACAGAGGTACGATTCTTCAACACCTATGGCGCTAAATTTGGGTGTTTCTACATTGTGTGATCCAAGATTTCGCCTGAAGTTTTTGGAATGTCCAGATACTATAAAGGGAATTACCGTTAAAAAATGGCAAGCATATACAGCTATAATGTTGCGACTACTTCTACTCAATGTGCACATGTTCAAAAAAAAGAAAAGACAGGACTGGCAAAATTTCTTTACTTTGATGATGCAGATGAAGAAAATACTGAGAATGATGGTAATGTTAATGAAAGAAAAGCAGAAAAAGAACTGCAAGAATATTTATCGATGCCAAAGGTAGACTGTAATGATTGTCCACTACTATGGTGGAAAAATCACAGAGCTTCCTTTCCACTTCTTGAAGTGATTGCCAGACAATATCTGGCAACTCCAGGCACCAGTGTTCCATCAGAAAGGGTTTTCAGTAGTGGTGGTTGAGTGATAACAAAACAAAGAGCATCACTGAAACCAAAAAATGCCGAAATGCAAGTTTTTCTGGCACAAAATAAAGATTTTGTATAATATATATGTTTGCTTTGTGTATATATATATACTTTAGTATTAATATAGTTCGCATTTATATAACATTTTAAAGGATGTTAATCTTTGATAAGGAATTTTTGTAATTTGCATATTGAAGTATGTTTTACTGAGAAATTTTAATTTTAAATAATTTTTCCTATAGAAAATTCTTAAAATATATTATATTTTTAATAAATATCAATATATAATAATTTTATTACTTTGATCAGTTGTATAAATAATTTACAATTTCGCTACTATGTACATATGGCACAATGTCAATATATTGGTATGGTATGTTTGCTTTTTGTGTGTGTTTAACATTTTATATATGTGATCTAATATTAACATATTTGGTAATTATATAACCTTTTTCAAAGCTTCTAATCTTTATACAATGTTTTGGTATTTTGCATATGGAAGTATTATCCATATCCACTGGGAATTTTTAATGAATATAAATTTATAACCTGTTTATTAGTTTGACCAGTTTCATAAATAACTTGTTATTTTCCTGCGTTCTTCGTACGTCGTAATATTCATATATCAGTGTGTTTGCTTTCTGTGTGTGTTTAATTTTACATACACATACATATATAGTTTATTATTAATCCATTTGGAATTGATATAAACTTTAAAAAGCTATTAATCTTTAATAAGAAATTTTATATTTTGTATATTGAAGTACGTTGTTAATTACATTTTCACTTAGATTTATTTAATTCAAACAATTTTTAAATATAGGAAAGAAAGTCTTAAGAGAAATAATCAAAGGTCATAAGGAAAAGTCTTAAAATATAATATATTGTTAATAAATGTCAATTTATAACAATTTTATTACTTTGATAAATTTCATAAAGAACTTGATTTTATACTACTTTGTTCATACGTCGCAATAGTGATATGTATCGGCATGTGTGTGTCTGTGTTCAACTTTGTGTGTAAGTATATATACTTAGTTTATTATGAATATGTTTGGCATTGATACAACCTTTTTGAAAGCTGCAAATCTTCAAAGAGAAATATTTCTATTTTGCATATTGAAGTATGTTGTTCATTGGGAATTTTAAAATTCAAATATTTTTTTTTGTAAGGAAATGTCTTAAAATATGCTATATTTTTAATATTAAATACCAATTTATTATTTTAATCAGATTCATAAATAATTTGCTATTTTACCAATTTGTCCATACCTCACAGTAATGATATATATCGCTTTGTGAGTTTGTTTGTCTATAATTATAATTAATCCATTTGGCTTAATAAACCAAACATTTAACCTAACAATAAAAACTTTTTAAAAGCAGTTAATCTTTCATAAGCAATTACTGTATTTTGCATATTGAAACATGTTGATAATTAACCACTGAGAATTTTAAATTTCAACTGATTTGTCACAAGAAAAATTCATAAAATATACTATATTTTTAATAAATAACAATTTATAGTAAGTTTATTTCTGTGATCAGTTTTATAAATAACTTTCTAAGTTACTATTTAGTCCATTACGCCACGATACTGATATATCAGTATACGTATTTTCTTTGCTAACGTGATTAAATTTGAATATCTATCTATCTATCTGTACAAAAGTTTTATATATATATATATATATATATATATATATAGTTATTACTATTTGGCAATGTTATAACTTTTCTAAGTAATGTTAAGCTATAATTTAAAAAAAAAAATTATCTTGAAGTATGTTGTTAATTATACATTGGAAAGTTTTTATCTCAAATAATTTTTCATAACGAAATTTTTTTAATATACTGTAATATCAATAATTTTCATTAGTTTTTCACATAACTTGATATTTTACTACTTTTTCTTTGTTCATGTATCACAATATCGATATATCGGAATATCATGATATAAAGTTGCCGATTTATCATGATATTTAATTCCAGACATCGCCCAGCCCTATCTACTACTACTATTTTATCTTTCTTTCTTTCTTTTTTTTTTTTTCCTTGAATTTAATGTGTTGTAAATGTATTATATTTTTTCTTGGGAAAACAAAATATGAATTATCATTCTGAAATTTAAATGCTTCTTTTATATCCTTCTTAACAGTATCATATTAAAAATCATTATGTTTATGTTTATGTTTATATTCTTGTACTATATTTTGATATTCATATATATATTATATATATATACATATATTATTTGTTCCAGATGAGGATGGAAGCTTAGTTGCTGTTATAATTGATTTAAATCCATCACCACAGTTAATAAAAGATGGAGATGTAAGTATTTTATACAGTGTAGATATTATCTGGAATTTTATAGTCTGCAATTGTGTTGCAAATGGCAATAAGTTGAATTTTTCTTAAGTAATCATATCTTGGCATTTTATTTGTAGATCTAAGTAAATACAGTATAGAACCATTTATCTAGAATGGTTGGGATCACATGTGTTCCAGATAACTGGTTTTCTGGATAACTGGTTGGGCTTATTAAAACAACATCTATTTGTAGAATGTGTGGCTGTGGCATTGTTTTTGATTTCAAATTAATTATTAGATAACACAGATTAAAAATCTGATCCAATCAATAACAAAGATTATTCAGAGTTTTAGAAAAGACAATTTATTGGAATCCCTTGTTTCTGCATAAAAATTAAAAATCCCAATATTTAACTAAACATTCTACCATTTAAAATCCTAGATATTGACATCAAATTATGCCATGCAGGTGAGTAATGTATCTAGCAATGAACATGTCAAACTAGCACTGTGACACATTTTTTCTGGAGAAATTCTGAAATCAGTCAGTTGGAAATATTCTGGATAACTGGTTTTCGGTTAACTGGATTCCGGATAAATGGTTCCATACTGTAATAACAAATTTCATAATTTTTTTCTTTGGATGGGGGATTATTAATCATGTGTCCTGCGGCAATTAAAAAAAATATATTGAGTACTTTTCTGTTTGCCAAACATCATTTTGTTCCGAATGCAAATGTTGGTGTGAAATCTAAAAAGTGCAACATTCACAAACATTATAAAAAGTATACATGGAAGCTAACTTTAAGTAGAAGTTAGGAAAGACAATTCAGGGATCTGTTTGGAAGAATTGGGTCCCTTTAAAGAACCTTTCATATTTTTTTTTTATTTTTAAACAAGATCCTTCACAAAATTCTGTATCTTTGAAACAAGACCTTTCACAATATTCTACATCTTAAAAACAGACCTGCCACAAAGCTTTACCCCTCCAAACTGAGCCTTCGACAAATTTAAACACTTTAAAATAAAATTGGACTTGTCACAAAATAATTGAAGTTGACAAAGAATCTATTATCTAGTTTCTAGCTATAAATAAATATATATAAGGTACCTTGTAGAAAATGTTCAAAAAGAAACCTGAATATAACAATAACTGATTCATAAAATTATGACTAGATATTTTACAAGTATAAAAACTATTTACAGTTTCAGAGAAACAGGAAGGACCTCATGAGAAAAGTCTGAACAGACCCCTGCCAATTCTATTGATATATGTTATAGGTTAATGAAAAGTATAATTATTTTGATACAAAATGTAAAGGAAATTCCCAAGCAATTAAAATAATTTGAATGCCTAAGAGGGACTGCTCAGACTGGGAACCAGATCTGTAGAGCATAGATGTCCCTCCCGGTCCCTTTATTAAGGTCTTTAAAAAAAAAAAAAAAAAAAAAAAAAAAAAAAAAAATACATATTTTAGCTGGAGTTGAACCCGCCAGAAAACGCGACAGGGGGCGGGGTGGAAATAGTACATTACAGGTAGTTCACTGCCAGAGACATACCTCCAACGCGACACTGGGCAGTGAAGATGGTTTAAGATTGAATGATGTTCTCAGGAGCGGGTCAAGTTAGAAAGATCCATCAAGAACTTAAAGATGCTTTTTAGTTTATTTAAAAGTGCTGGGCGGGAAAGAATATTATCAAGCCAACCACTAGGGGGAGAAGAGGGGCGACGGATGTGCCAGCGAGCTGTAAGGGGGCAGTTAAAATAGAAGTGTGAGGCTGACGCCTCTGCGCCGCACTCACAGGTGGGAGTTCGGGCCCTTTTAAACCTGTTTAGATATGACCCGAAAGGGCCGTGTCCCGTTAGGAAGGCAGTGGTTGAGGGAGTTAAAGTAATAAGATTGCAAGATACCGCCGGGACTATGTCATAGGTATATCTTCCTTTCTCTGAGTAGTCCCAGTGGTCTTGCCACTGCTGCAACATGCGCATTTTAAGGGATCTTTTGATATAGGAGTGGGGCGCAGGTAGCGAGATGTCTATGGATGTTTTTGTCGTTGCTTCCTTTGCTAGCATGTCCGCAGATTCATTGCCGAAGATCCCCTTGTGTGCTGTCACATGACCTAGCGAAGTCTTATGTAGCAGGTTACTAAGTTGGGTTTTAATTTCGTGGATTTGTGGATTGATGGTTCTGAAGGCGTAGATTGCCTGCAGGCTGGATAGGCTATCACTATAGATGGGGATTGCAATGGTTGTTTGTTGTTCCGAAATCCATTCTAGAGCTTTGTGGATGGCAAAGAGTTCAGCCTGATATATAGAGTTGAAGTTGTCCAATCTGCAGGCCCACCGGTGAGTCAGCACTCCGCCTTCCGTAGCACAAAAAGCTGCGCCTACGCCGGTTTCGGTGCATGAGCCGTCGGTGAAGACTGTTAAGCGGTGGGAAGGGGAGTAGGAATTGCATTTAGGGTTAACTTGGAAGTGGGAAGTTTCATCAGCTGGGTGAATTTGCCAGCTCTGTATCTTGTGTTGAATGGTTAAATGTGGGAAGTGGATTTGTGTTATGGCATTATTATGTAGGTGTAAGATGTTATTCCTTTGAAATTCGTATAGAATGGTAAATGTGATAGGAGGGATGCCGGTAATGACTGCTAGTGCATCACTAGAAATAGTTTTATATCCTCTAGAAATCTGCAGTAGGAACATGCGTTGGATGGATAATAATTTTATTTGCGCTGCCTTGGTTAGGTGGCCTCCCCAAATTCCTGCACCATAAGTTATGATTTTTTCTATTGTTGTTGTGTACCATATTTTTAACATTGTATTTTTAGTACCCCATGATTTAGATGTTAATTTAGAGGAGTTGTGGTAGTAGTTAATGAGCTTAAGTTTTAAGTAATTTATGTGTGCAAACCAATTTTGGTGTTGGTCTATGGTTAGGCCTAGAAGTTTTAAGGTGGAGACATGGTGTACACTGATGCCATTAATTCTGATGGTTGGTTTCCTTTTTAGTTTGTAGGGTTTCGCGAATGTGAGGGCTTGTGATTTTGCAGCTGATAGTTGCAGGTGTAGAGACTCCAGGAGCTGGCAAAAAAAGGGAAGGGCTGAAGCTGCCTCAAGTTCTAAATCCAGACGACTTCGACCAGAGAAGATGAAGCTGAAGTCATCTGCAAAAGCAAAGAGGAGAAAGCCTAAACGATCTAATTCTTTAAGAATCAGGTTTGCTATGAGGAGCCAGAGGATTGGCCCAAGGCATGAGCCTTGAGGGCATCCCTTCTGTTGGTTGTGGCTGGATGTACCTGCTCCCCAGTTGACTAGAATGCTTCTATTCGATAGATAGGTTCTGATGACTCCAGCGATGTTTCCTGGGCAGTTTAGAAGACAGAGCTGTAGTAGGATATCTCTCCATTCGACATTATCGAATGCTCCTTTGATATCCAGTGATACAAGGGAGGTGTATTTTCCTTCTTTAATTTTTAAGGCGCAGGAAGATAGAATTTCATTCAATGCTTTTTCACATGATCTGCCCTCTCTGAACCCAAATTGCCGTTCATGTAGAAGATTGTTTGATTCTAAGAAGAAAGTTAGTCTGTTAACGATTAGCTTTTCTAGTAATTTACCTAGGGTTGGAAGTAGGCAGATTGGGCGATATGAGGTGGGTTCAGAGGGTGTCTTCCCTTGCTTCAGAAAATAGACTACCTCTCCTTGCCTCAGTGTAAGGGGAAAATATTGGTGGTGGAGACAGAGATTTGCCCAACGGATAAAGATCTCTGGGAGTGTTTTAAAAGTGCGCTTAAGTAGACGAAAGTCAATGGAGTCCGGGCCCGGGGCTTTATTGTCATTGAATTTGCTAAGGGTGTCCCGAAGCTCAGCTTTGGTGAATGGTTTGTCGTTTTGGGCAGAGAAGGTGATATCTGTATTGTCATGTTGTGGGTAGGCGGTTTCGCCAAATAGTTGTTCTGTAAGGAATTCTAGGTTTCTCTGTCTGGATGATTGGCCTGAGGGCAATTCAAGGAGAATTTCATCTGGCGTGAAATATTTTCCCGTGAAGAATTTATGTGCAGTACCAAAGGGATCTTTTTGGTTGGAGCAGAAAGATTTCCAGGCTGTGCTCTTGGCGTCAAGAATACAACGTTTGTACTGCGCGGCGAGTTTATTGTAGTTTATTTGCAGTGGTTTAATTGTTTCAGGCGGACTGCAGTTGTTCTTAAGCAATCTAAGTTTTCTCCTAAGAGCTGTTAGCTGGTTGCGTTTGGCTCTTAATTGTGGTGTCCAGAATGTGTATGTTGGAGATTTTCTAAGGGTTTTGAGACGGAAGGAGGAACGCGCTGCTGATTGAATTGTGGCTATAAGTTTTTCTGTGAAGGAATTAAGCTGTTCAATGTTTGTGATTGTGTTAAGGGCGTCTCTAAGGAAGTGTTTACTGGCTTTAAGCTGCATGGTGAATTTCTTATAGTTTCCGTGTTTTGTGTTAAATCTTCGTTGTGCTGCAAAGAGTGGTGTTGTGTTGTAGTTAAATTCGATGTATTTGTGGTCTGAGAAATTATGTGTATCAAGTACTTGCCAGTTGCGAACGTTTGGATTAGCAAGTGGATTAACTAATGTATGATCTGGAAAGCCTTTTGCTATTGTTTGTCCTGTTTTGGTTTTTTTGACAAAGGTGTGTTTCCGATTATCGGCATTGATGATTGAAAGTTTGTTTACGACAAGAAATTCAATGAGATCCCCCCCTCTGAGGTCCTCTCTAGGACTTCCCCAGAGCGGAGAGTTCGCATTGAAGTCCCCTCCGCAGATGAAAGGTCTTCGTTGTGTAATTAAGTGTTGCCAATCTTCAAGAGTTTGATCAAAGTTTTTAATGGAAGGCGCTAAATAAGTGGAGCCAATGATTAATTCCCCTTCCGCCGCAGTGAGGGTTATGAAGATGCAGTGGTCCCCTGTGTATAGGTGATTGATTATGAGGCTCGTATTCCTGACGAGCAAGTGCGCAGAATGTTTACGAGACGTGAAAATCTTCCAGTCCTTTGGGAAGCCCGATAGGGTTCCTTTTTCATTGCAGTGAGCGTCCTGTAGAAGTGCAATATCTATGGAGTTGTCTTCCATATGCTTTTTAGCTGCAGGATTTGCTACCTTGCAATGATTGAGATTGATCTGTAGAAAGTTTAAAGTACCAATGGTTGGGGGGTTGTGTGAGTTTTGGTTATTATCAGATTTATTTACGTTTTGGGCCATAAATTAGATGAACTAGGGTAACTATTAGATGACTGTTAAGTTTAAATGCCCTCGCGGTCCAGTAGGTCTCGTGTGTACCTCTCTTGGAAGGGTGGATTACGTTGCCGGTCGAGCCAGCCCTCGTGCGGGTGGAGGAACTGTGGTGGGGGTTCCGGATGGAATTGGAGTTGATGTGGTGGTGGAGGGTCTCGGAGAAGGGGGCCACGCTGGCGAAGGTTGAAGAAATGGTCGAGCCTTTCTCTCTCCCTGCTGTAGGCCTCCCTGTAGGTTCTACAGCCCGCATCAGACGCCTGGTGCCTAATATGAAAGTTTGTTTCATATTGATGGTTATGTCTTGTGCAGTTAATGCACTTTGCTGGGGCCGAGCAGTTCTCCCCCGCATGGGAGCCACCACAGCGTGCACAAGTTGGTGTAGTAGCATGGCAGGCCTTCATTGAATGTCCAAACTTCTGGCAATTCCTGCACCTGACTATAGTGGTGTGCGGGCGGAGGCGGCAGGTCTTGAGACCCAGGACAATCCCTCCATCTTCGATGATAGCTCTGCCCAGGGAGCTTGGGATGACCAGTAGGACGTCCTTCTGGTCTTTATTGGTTCTGTGCGGGAGGTCCCGGATGATGAAGATGTCAGTGGCTGGCAGGTGGTATGTGTCTGCGATGATCTTCGTGAGGTCCTGTGTTCCTAAGGATGCCGGAACGCCCAGGAGAATCATTTTATTTTGTTGGGGAGCTTTTTGTAGGAAGTTGAGCTTCGTGTTGATGTTCCGGTTGGACTGCAGCTCCGCCTGTAGCTGCCTCATATCAGCCTCGGAGTTGCAGGTGATCTCAACGTGGTTCTTCCTGGGTTCAATGCTGTTAATTTTGACCGGGACTGAGACTCTTTCCCGAGCCAGTAGGGATTCCACATGTCTCCCTGGGGTGGGGTCTCTGCCTCTCACCACCAGAGTCCGTTTGGATAAGGTGTCTTTCACCGGTTCTCTGGTCAAGACTTGGCTATAGGGGAGAGACTTTGGTGTGTGTTCAGGAGGTGGGTCCGCTAATGCCAAATGCGTTTCTTTTGTAGCTTGGTTGGTCAGTGCAGTCTGGACTGCCTCCGTGATGGTCTCGAGTGTTGGGATGCTTGATAGGCGTGAGTGGAGCATCGCTTTGGCGTCGTTCAGTTGATGGTCAAGGCTCAAAGCTCTCTCCTCCAACCGAGCTAGTGACTCATCCTTAGCCGCGATAAGTTGTTGTGTTGCAATGTCTCTCGCTTTGATTTGCTTAATGAGGTTCTCGAGCTTGATGAATTCGATGTCCTTGGTGGCAAAACCTTGTTTGTTTTCTTGTCTGATCTGGCTAAGATACAGACTCGCCCTTCCAATCAGGTCTGCCATCACTTGGGCCTGTATGCCCGAGTCGTATTGCTCATTGGCTGATGCGATCGAGTTCATGCTCATGGAGCGTGTGAGTCTTTTTTCTGGGCTGGTCTTTGGCGGGTTGGATGCTGATGAGATCAGGACTGGTTGAGAGGCATGTCCTAAAGTCAGCGTGTCTTTTTGTGACATCTCGGTCTTAATGAATGTGCTGAAGAAATAAGGTTAGGATGTTCTTTAGGAACTGTAGAAAAATGGAAAATGAATTAACAATTGATAACTGGTCATTGGGCACTCGCGCCTTATGACCAAGTGAATCCATGAATAGTGCAACAGGATTTGTGGCACACTTCTAAATTTGAAAAGTGGGGAAAAAGGCTTTCTGTCTGCAGCAAGAGGGGAGAAGCATATTAGGTGTGCAGTAAGAAAAAGAGAAACCCCAGCGTCCTGTTAGGCAGGGCTGAGTGGCATGAGCTTGAGAATATATTAGTGGGATGCAAATTGTTTTGATGTTTACAACAGCTAATAGTAGTGAGATTTGTGTGTAGCTAAAGCAAGATTGTAAGAGGTGAGATGAGGGAGAGCAGGGACGGGGGCCTGCACCAGCCGGCCGCCTGTCCAGGCAAAAGGGGGTGACAAGTCAATGGTGCTGGCTAGCTATGAAGGGATGTCAAAATGCAGGTAAATGACGGCAACTGAAGAAATTTGGCATGGAGAAAACTTAGACGAAATAACATGAGAAGTAGAACTTAGACAAAAAATTAACAAAAACTAAAAATTAAAAAAAAAAAAAAAATGAGCAAAATTTAAAAAAAAGGCTTGTGTGCCATCATAAAAATACCTTAGAAATGAATAAAAAAGTTAATAAAAACTATTTAAAAAGGAAGAAACAGTTTAAAACCGAACTACAAATTAGCAAAGTTAGAACGCGAAGGTAAAAGTTAAAATATTGAATAAAATGGAATTTTGCTGAAAAAGTTAGAGTCCCTTCATTAGCTAATTGGACTAAATGGCTGATGTGGGCAGAGGAAAGCAAAATGTTATTGCAAGTGTCTGGGCTAATTGAGGGTCTCCGTGACAGGACTGAAGCAAGGGGAGTGAAAGACGAAAATTTTAAAAATTTGAATGGGTAACATAAACATTGAAAATTTAAAAGTGATTAAAAACCGAAAATAATAATGGAAAAAAAATTATAATTTGGGAGATGATAGAAATAAATGATTAGGGTTGGGGAACCAGTTTGTGGGGAAGTCTGATGATGGAAAGCCGTGAAATTAAAAGAACTTTGAAAAACGGCAAAAATGGGAAAAATTTAAAAAAAATGTTAAAAATAAAATAATTATGAAAGGGGATAGAAAAGGGTTTAATTAGATGGAAAACCAAGTATTATTTAATTCGCGTGATTAGTTTGGCTGTTATGTGGAAAATTAAAAAATGAGAGTGTTCGGCGCTGACCCTGGGTCGACGGTAGGTGCGGCATGGAGTAGCCGAGCTCCGGTGAAAATGAAGTTGCCGTACTCGAGAGAGAAAAAAAAAAAAAAAAAAAAAAAAAAAAAAAAACTTTAAAATAAAAGGGGATTATGGTGTGGAAATTAGTTTTTTTAGAGTCCGAAAAACCATTTGGACTCTAAAAAAAAAATTAGGAAAAAGTTGAAAATTTGACAGAGTTTTGTGTTCTCGTGTTCTGAGAACTTAAAAGAAATCGAAGAGGGGTCTGGAGTTAGATGAAAATTCGCATGAAAAAAACAGACAAAAAATCAACAAAAGTTAAAAAATTAAAATTAAGTTAAAAATAAATGCTTGTGTGAGATTTAAGATATGTTTTTATGATTAATGAAAAAGTTAGTTAAATTGGGATGGGGCTGAAAGTATCGGAATTATGGCTCTGTGAAAAACGTAAACATTGAAAATTAAAAGTGATTAAAAATCGAAAATAATGATGGAAAAAAATTAATAATTTGGGAGATGATAAAAATAAATGATTAGGGTTGGGAAACCAGTTTGTGGGGAAGTCTGATGATGGGAAGCCGTGAAATTAAAAGAACATTGAAAAACGGCAAAAATGAGAAAAATTAAAAAAAATGTTTAAAAAAAATAATTATGAAAGGGGATAGAAAAGGGTTTAATTAGATGGAAAACCAAGTATTATTTATTTCGCGTGATTAGTTTGGCTGTTATGTGGAAAATTAAAAAATGAGAGTGTTCGGCGCTGACCCTGGGTCGACGGAAGGTGCGGCATGGAGTAGCCGAGCTCCGGTGAAAATGAAGTTTGCCGTACTCGAGAAAAAAAAACTTAAAAATAAAAGGGGATTATGGTGTGGAAATTAGTTAGAGTCCAAAAAACCATTTGGACTCTAAAAAAAAATTAGGAAAAAGTTGAAAATTTGACAGAGTTTTGTGTTCTCGTGTTCTGAGAACTTAAAAGAAATCGAAGAGGGGTCTGGAGTTAGATGAAATTTCGCATGAGAATAAACTTAGGCAAAAAATCAACAAAAATTTAAAAATTAAAATTAAGTTAAAAATAAATGCTTGTGTGAAAATTAAGATATGTTTTTGTGATTAATGAAAAAGTTAGTTAAATTGGGATGGGGCTGAAAGTATCGGAATTATGACTCTGTGAAAAACGTAAACATTGAAAATTAAAAGTGATTAAAAATCGAAAAAAATGATGGAAAAAATTTAATAATTTGGGAGATGATAAAAATAAATGATTAGGGTTGGGAAACCAGTTTGTGGGGAAGTCTGATGATGGGAAGCCGTGAAATTAAAAGAACATTGAAAGACGGCAAAAATGAGAAAAATTAAAAAAATGTTAAAAATAAAATAATTATGAAAGGGGATAGAAAAGGGTTTAATTAGATGGAAAACCAAGTATTATTTATTTCGCGTGATTAGTTTGGCTGTTATGTGGAAAATTAAAAAAAAAAAAAAAAAAAAAAAATGAGAGTGTTCGGCGCTGACCCTGGGTCGACGGTAGGTGCGGCATGGAGTAGCCGAGCTCCGGTGAAAATGAAGTTTGCCGTACTCGAGAAAAAAAAAAAAAAAAACTTAAAAATAAAAGGGGATTATGGTGTGGAATTTAGTTAGAGTCCAAAAAACCATTTGGACTCTAAAAAAAAATTAGGAAAAAGTTGAAAATTTGACAGAGTTTTGTGTTCTCGTGTTCTGAGAACTTAAAAGAAATCGAAGAGGGGTCTGGAGTTAGATGAAATTTCGCATGAGAATAAACTTAGGCAAAAAATCAACAAAAATTTAAAAATTAAAATTAAGTAAAAATAAATGCTTGTGTGAAAATTAAGATATGTTTATATGATTAATGAAAAAGTTAGTTAAATTGGGATGGGGCTGAAAGTATCGGAATTATGACTCTGTGAAAAACGTAAACATTGAAAATTAAAAGTAATTAAAAATCGAAAATAATGATGGAAAAAATTTAATAATTTGGGAGATGATAAAAATAAATGATTAGGGTTGGGAAACCAGTTTGTGGGGAAGTCTGATGATGGGAAGCCGTGAAATTAAAAGAACATTGAAAAACGGCAAAAATGAGAAAAATTAAAAAAATGTTAAAAATAAAATAATTATGAAAGGGGATAGAAAAGGGTTTAATTAGATGGAAAACCAAATTTTATTTAATTCGCGTGATTAGTTTGGCTGTTATGTGAAAAATTAAAAATGAGAGTGTTCGGCGCTGACCCTGGGTCGACGGTAGGTGCGGCATGGAGTAGCCGAGCTCCGGCAAAAGAAAAAAAATGCCGTACTCGAAAAAAAAATTTGAATTAAAAAAAAATATTAAAACTAATGAAATAAAATAGGTTATTAAGTGTGTTAACCGAGTTGGGGGGTCGAAGAAGAAAATTTTTGAAATTTAAAAAAAAAGTGAAAAATCAGACTAAGTTTTACTAAAAAATGAGAAAAGACGAAAAAAGTCGAAAAATATGACTAAGTTTTACTAAAACCTGCTAAAAACTGTGAAAAAAGAATTTAAATTAAGTATGCTAATTAAAATAATTAATATTTCATTACACAGCTGCCATAAAGTTGTTTTATTTTATTTACTGTTGCTGAAAGTGTCTGCTTTTTTCCCCCATACCAATGGCACTATATAAATTCAATTAAGCATGATTTACAAATGTGTTATGTGTGTCAAGCAAGAAGTGACTAGATATATCATCAAATTATATGATATATATGATGCAGGTTTAAAACTAGCTTTTTTTTTCCGAGGTGGCAAACATGGATTTTGGCGCTCTCCCTCCCACCTCCACAAAGTAAATTTACAGAAAGATTTTTACAAAATTTCTAATAGCCAACTTATTTTAAATATGTTATTTTTATTTCAGTAAGTTCCTCGTTTTGCTAATGGAACTGCCACTTTTGTCCTGTCCGAGCTGTTGGA
Organism: Maratus michaelseni; assembly: GCA_963931845.1. Taxonomy (NCBI): domain Eukaryota; kingdom Metazoa; phylum Arthropoda; class Arachnida; order Araneae; family Salticidae; genus Maratus; species Maratus michaelseni. Next base: position 157,427,751 of record OZ007589.1, on the reverse strand, counting down.
AATCGAGTTGTAATATGCATACTTACTTTTCAATTTTATTATGCAAATGTTTATCAAGAAATAGTTTTATAAGTATTGCATAAAATTAACTTCATTTTTTCAGTGCACATATTTTTTTTTTACATGAGCTCACTAAAAATTTAAATATTTGAAAACGTATATAAAATTTTTTCCTATTCCTTGTCTGAGAATAATGTAATGGTAAATGTAGCCATATGCTAATATGGTGAGGTATATGTATTGAGCCAAGATAGAAAGTGACTTGGTATATGTAGCCATATGCTAATATGGTGAGGTATATGTATTTAGTCAAGCAAGAAACAAGGACTTTTTCTTGTATGTTTGAAAAAAAGGTTTTTTTTCGTTGAAAGGTTTGGTTGTTTTTGTGAAAACATGAAAGTGTTTCCTCTAAATAGTGAGGAAGAGGATATTGGATTAACGAGAAAGACAAATTCATTGCATGCCAGAAAATAAAACAAATTTATCTCAAAAAGAAAGAAACAATATCAGCCCTTTTTTCATTTCACTGCGATCTCTTCGGAGAGGGACTGGAGCTGTAACCTCATAACCCACATCCCCATTTCCTTCTGTGATTATTGTATGCTGGGTCATCACTGTGTACTAATATATGGAACTCACTAGAATGGCTGTATAATAAAAAAAAATTACAAAAAATCTTTAAAAAAAAAAGAAATCAGGAGTTTTTTCATTTTATTTTTGATTAATTCGGGAGGGGGGAGCTGTAACCCAATCAACCCCTTCCGTTCTTTGAAATCAATTTGGACTAATGAGAATGGCTAATCCGCTGTAAGACAGAAAACTAAATCACAAATTTATCTCAAACAGAAAAAAAAACAGCACTTTTTCATTTTCGACTATTACTGGATGGAGCTGTAATTCCTTTAGATCCATTCCAGCTATTTGGTTATAACTGTGGTAACACTGTGCAGTAATATGGGATTAAAGAGAAGAGTGTGGCTAGACCGTTGAATGATAGGGGGGGGGGGATTACAAATTTCTCTCAAACAGAAAGGTTAACAAATCAGCACTTTTGTTCATGTCATTTTCGACAATTTTGGACAGGAGGGGGCTGTAACCCCACCAGTCGGGGCTGTAACCCCACCAGTCTCCTTCCCCTTTTTTAAGTATGCTGTAGTGTCAATGTGGACTAATATGGGACTAACGAGAATGGCTAATCCTCTGTATAACAGAAAACTAAAGTACAAATTTATCTAAAAAAAATCAGCACTATCTCATTTCATGTTCGACTATTTCAGGAGGAGATCTCTAACCCCATTGCCATCTTCAACCACTTTTGGCAACTGTGCACTGATGTAGGACTAAAGAGAAGAGCATGGCTAGTCCATTGAATAATAGGAGGAAAACAATTACAAATTTCTCTCAAACAGAAAGGGAAAAAAAATATCAGTGATTTTTTCCATGTCATTTTCGACTATTTCAGAAGGGAGTGGCGGACTGTAACCCCTTCAACCACTTTTGGCAACTGTGCACTGATGTAGGACTAAAGAGAAAAGCATGGCTAGTCCATTGAGTAATAGAAGGAAAAAACTTACAAATTTCTCTCAAACAGAAAGGGAAAAAAATATCAGTGATTTTTTTCCATGTCATTTTCGACTATTTCAGAAGAGAGTAGCAGGCTGTAACCTCATCAATCTCCTTCCCTTTTTTTGGGTATGCTGTAGTGTCTATGTGGACTAATATCAGGGTTGGCTTGATTTTGCCCAACCCGAAAAAACCCGGGTGGGTTTTTTCGCAAAAACCCACTTGAAAAAACCTTTGAAAAAACCCAAGTGGGTTTTATCAAAATCTTTATTTAAAATTCCACTTATCTAACTAATAATAAATATATCAATTTAAACCAAACATAATATACATTTTATATGTCACAGATATAGTTTTCCGAAAATTCTAAATGGGCATAATTGCTCTATCTGAAACAAACTTGGAAAATTCACAGAGAAAAATAATTATCTTAAAAAAATACATGTAAAATTATATAAACAATTAAAAATCAGGATTATTTGTCAATATGGCGAAAACAGTGAGGGGTTCAATCAATTCTTAAAAATTAGAGGCACGAGTATTTTAGTATGATTCAAAATATATTAAGCATAAAACTAAATTAAGTTGAACAAAACATAAAGGGTAGATCATTGATTCATTTCACTTTCTTTAGTGAAATAGTATTATAGTGCAGCACAACTCACCATAATAATGAATCTTTTCTGCACAGCTAAGAACATTCATTATCAGATGCAAGATTAAGATAGTGATAGTAGTTTTTTTTTTTTTTTTTTTTTTTTTTTTTTTTTGGGGGGGGGGGGGGGGGGGGGGAGGTTTCTAATTTTCTGAAAAATTATTGTATTTTAATAGAAATTTGGTAAGCTGCCTAATTTATTATTATTTGAATTTGCTGAAAATTTAAACACAATCGGATAGTTAAAAGTTTTTTTTTTTTTTTTTTAATAAGTAAGGAAAAGAAAAAAGTATCGTTTAGTTCTTGTTTTAATTATTATTATTTCTATTTGCAGTTTAAAACTTTAATTAAATCTCAGTCATCAGCAGCCAGCTGGGGAAAAGAAAATTGACCTGATAAAAATCCATCAATAAAACAAAAGAAAGATACACTGGAGTGTATTTTTTTCATTTTCCAATTAAAGTATTGATGATCCGAACAAATTCAATTATAAAATATTCTTACGTAAATATAGTATTTAAAATATAATGTAATATAAAGTTCTTTGTTAAATAATTCTTTAAAAATAATGATTTCTTATTCTTGAGATAGTTCTATTGTTTATACCTCCCCCCCCCCAGCCTCCTTATCCAATTTCGCCAAAAGCAGAAGGATGGGCGATCGCAGACTATGACACAACATGCAGCTATTCTGTGCTATTGAGATGCAACCCTCCCCCCCCCTCCCGTACATCAAGATCTCTGGAAGATTTAGGAATTTATGCTTGCAATTTAGATGGTTTAAAATTGAATTCACCCCCCCCCCCCTAGTAGGGCAATAATTCCAAACATTTGATAAAATTCTATTACATAAGAAAATTTTAATAAAGCAAAAGTAAATGATTCACTGTTTAAATCTAATTTTTATCTATAAAAGAGAAATAAACAAAATTTTAGACTATTAATTTAATTATTTTGACTTTAAAAAATTTCTTTCAATTCAGTCATAAAATGTCTTTAAAATCATTACAAATTTTTAAACTATTTTTAATATTGAATAAAAATTCTAAATAATTATAATTAAATAATATATTAAATAAAATTTATTAAAGTATTAACATTTATTTTTTAAAACTTCATCCCATTAATTATATAGTTGTTACAAAACAAACAAACAAAGAACGGCAAGAAGAAAAATCCTCAAAACCCTGAAAAAACCCGAAAAAATCCTGAAAAAAACCCAAAAACCCGAAAAAACCCCAAAAACCCGAAAAAACCCTGAAAAAACCCACTGGGTTGGGTTTTTTCTGAAAAAACCCGGGTTTTTGCCAACCCTGACTAATATGGGACTAACGAGAATGACTAATCCGCGGTAAAACAGAAAACTAAATTATAATTTTTTTTCAAACAGAAAGAAAAAAAATCAGCACCATTTTCATTTCATTTTCGACTATTTCACAAGAGGGCCTGTAACCCCATCAGCCCTTTTCCCCTTGTTGGATATACTGTGGTGTAACTGTGCACTGATATGAGACTAAACAGCGTGGGTAGTTCGTTGCATTGCAGAAAACAAAATTACAAATTTATCTCAAGCAAAAAGAAAAAAATCAGCATTTTTTTCATTTAATTTTCGATTACTTCGGGAAGGGGCTGTAACCTCAAAACCCCCTTCCACTTCTTTGGGTATAATGTGGTATCACTGTGCACTAACATACAACTAAAGAGAAGGGAGCAGCTAGTCTGTTGAATGATTTGTGAAAAAATACAAATTTATCTAAAAAAAAAACCCACTATTTTTTAATTTCATTTTCGATTATTTAAGGAGGAGGGAGGCTGTAATCCCCTCAGCCCCCTTCCCTTCTTTCGATACACTGTCATGTCAATGTGGACTAACATGCGGTTAACGAGAATGGCTATTTTGCTGTATAACATAAGGAAAAAAATACAGATTTATCTAAAAAAGTAAGAATTGCAGAAAAGATTACAAATTTATCTCAAACAAACAAAAAGAAAAAAATCAGCATATTTTTCATTTCATTTTCGACTATTTTGGGAGGGGCTGTAACCTCATTAGCCCCTTTCACCTCTTTGGATATAATCTGGTGTCATTGTGTACTAATATGAAAATGGAATTAAAGCAAAGGAAGCGGCTAGTCTGTTAAATGATAGGGGAGAAATGCAAATTTATATCAAACAAAGAAAAAAAAAGCACTATTTTTTCATTTCATTTTCGACTATTTCGAGAGGAAGGGGCTGTGATTCTATCAGAACCCTTCTCCATCTTTGGGTATACTGTGATGTCAATGTAGACTAATATGGGGTTAATGAGTACGGCTATTTCGCTGTATGACAGAAGAAAAAACTAAAGATTTGTCTAAAAAAGCAAGGAAAAAACACTTTTTACATTTAATTTCCGACTATTTCGGAAGGAGGGGGCTGTAACCCCATCAGCCCATTTTCTCTTCTTTCGTGTCTATGCGGACTAATGTGGGACTAATAAGAATGGCTATTTCGCGGTATGATAGAAAAAAAAAATCCAGAAAAAAAAAAAAAAAAAAAAACAGCAGCACTTTTTTCATATCATTTTCGAAATTTTTTTTTTTTTTTGAGAGGGGTGGGGTGTAGTTCCATCAGCCCCCCCCTTCCCCCTTGAGTACGCCCATGGTATATGCTGTATCCCTTCTGGATATCTTTGCATACCCTGTGTAACTATAGTGTATACAATCTGGTGTATAGCCCCTGCACATAGGTGTTTTTTTTTAAAATATCTACACCACTGGTAATGAACAGTAGAATTTTCAGTTTGTGGGAATAGCAACGATAATGAACTTAGCAGTAAAAAGTGAATGTATTGGGATATTCCTTACTTAGAGCTCTCAAAGAAAGAGAGAGAATCATCGGAGGTAGATTTTCTGGTTTGGAGGAAGCAATTCAGTCAATAAATCCATGGATCAGACGAAAGAAGGTGTTGAAAAAGATATTGGTGTGTGATATTCCGTGCTGTTTCTCAATGTTCAGAAACAAAGTGCACGACAAAACAATATTATTGTTATTAGGATATATAAACAGAGTCAGAGAGCTTAGATATCGCTGTTGAGATATTTAAAAATATATCAATATTTGACCGATATTTTTAATAAATAATCCAGTCCTAGTTGTCATAAAAAATTTGTCACAATCTCACAATTAGCTGTTAATTATTTTTCTTAAGTATTATGTATTTATTTTAGTTAATTAATTTTATTGTTTATTTATATTATAGTATTATTTATTTATCTATTCTTTTTACTGTGTTATTTTCTCTACCCTTATACATTTTACATATATAAATTATTATTGCATGTACTATCTTAAATTAATTAAACTTATGTATATTAATTTTTTATTTTTAGTGTATTATGCCAAGATGTTTAGATGCTGTAATAGCATTTTCTAATGCTCACACGATGTTAAGTCCTCTTAATAAGATAGCTGTTATTGGATGTCATACTCGGCAAAGGTATTCTCTTTTAAGCATTCTTTTAACTATTTTATCGAAAAAAATTACTTTAACCTGTTGTCTATTAACTGCAATTATTAGCTTTTGTATTTTTTTTAAATAAACTATTCTATAGAGCAGTGCTTCTCAAACTGGGGGGTACACTTAAAAAGGTTCTACCAGGTAAGCGATGACCAACATATGGTGCAGTGTAGGTAAATGACTTAGTGAAAAAAGATATTAATTTTTGAATGTTCTAAAAACGAAACACTCTGGATGTTGATGATGATTTACGGCTGTACCTCAGCAAACTAACTCAAAACATACAATATATATGTAAGAAAGAAAACACATCCACCACATTAAAAGACTTGCTACTTGTAAACAGCACTGTGCTTACGAAGGGGGGGGGGGAGGGACTGTCCAGGGCTGCTGGCTGCCAAAAATTTGATGTTGCTATTACATTTCCCTTTGCTCTTTCTAAATTATCTATATATTTAAAACGAAAAGTGCATTCTGTCAAATTTTCTACACAAATATCGCCTCTTTGCGCATGCACCAATGTTTTTTGAAGGCTTCTTCCCTCGGAAAGCGGAAACCTAATGGGATTAGCGCTCACCTGTTTAGCCTAGGGGGATTGAAAAGGGTTGAATGAAAATGGATGGAGTCACCATTGCATTGAAATCATAGACCTTCTAATATATTTTTGCTCTGAGATTGAAAGCTAAAGCTTTTTTTTAAGAACTCATGTTTCCACAACTAAATATGCATATTTTTTTTGCAAAATTTTAAAGAGAGCTTGGATACAGTTATATATTTATAATGGATTGAAATGTCAGAGAGTTCGGAAGATGAGAACAATTTTTTTATTGCTATGTTAAAGGAGTCGACATGAAAACAAACAAACAAACAAAAAAGTGAGAAGAAAACATTTCTTTTACAACTAGATAACAATATTTTTTCACGAAATTTTTACACGGGCTGTAAAACTGTTTTATTTATCACCAATAAAGATTTCAAAGAGTTCTGACAAAAAGAACTTTTTATTTTAAAACTATGAAACGACACTACATAAACAAGAAAATGATAACTTTTATCACTAAATATCAATATTTTCTCTCAAATTTTTCATTTAAAAATATAATTTCATACAAAATTTTAGAGAGAGCTTGGATACAGTTATATTTATAACCAATTGAAATGTCCGAGAGTTCGGAAGATGAGAACTATTTTTTTATTGCTATGTTAAAGAAGCCAACGCGAAAACAAAAAAGCAAGAAGAAAACATTTCTGTTACAACTAGATAACAATATTTTTTCACAAAATTTTTACATGGGCTGTAAAACCGTTTTATTTATCACCGATAAAGATTTCAAAGTGTTCGAACAAAAAGAACTTTTTATTTTAAAACTGTGAAACGACCCTACGTAAAAAACCCAATAAAATGAGTGCTTTTATCACTAAATATCAATATTTTTTCATGAATTTTTCATTTTAAAATATAATTTCATACAAAATCTGGTTAACGATATAAAATAATAAAAACTTGATGTTTCTTTTTAAATTTATTATCACGGGCCGGTCAACGCCGGGCGGGGGTTAGCTAGTATGTTATTAAATGAAAACAATATGTGGAATCCATGAGCTAAAAAATAAATACATAAATGTACTTTCATTATTTTTAAATTCTCGAAAGTAAAAAAAATTTTTCTTAAATAATTTACATATTTTGCTTAAGGTGTAACAAAGTGCTCCTTGAGACAGATTTCTCTTTCCTCGTTCGTTATATGTGCATTGCAATGTTTTTTCTGGCTTTGTGAAGTTCACTCCTATGGTTTTTGTAGTTGGGTTCTTTTTAAGAGAAATAATCATAAAACTCCTGTGACACAAGACCCATTAACCACATGGATATTTCCCACATGGATATTTTCCATGGATATAGTAACCACATGGCTAGGCAGGACACAGAGACTAGCGATTTTGCTTTTCAATTGCCTTCCAAACATTTGTATACATTTCTGAGATCTGGTGCATGCCATTGATTTGTATCTTCCTGGTACAGGATTGAACAATAGGGTGGATCGAAAATTTTGTTTTCACAAATTCAAAACCTACCTATGCGGAAAAGATGTTCTATTGTATGGAGATTAAGAGAAAAATAATTAAAAAAATTAATTTTAAAATTTAATACTGCCGCAATGGAGTTGAAATTTCTAAAAAAATGAAAAAATGACATAATTTTGGTTAGATAATTTTTTAATAAAAATAATTGTTTTAATATTAATCAAAACCTACCTATGCGGAAAAGATGTTCTATTGTATGGAGATTAAGAGAAAAATAATTAGGAAAAATAATTTCAAAATTTAATACTGCCGCAAGGTGTTTGAAATGTACGTATTTGAGTCTTTTTAAGGTAAAAAGTCAAAGTGATGTTTGTTAAATGAAATATACATTTTAGTAATTTTAAATATTAATTGCAATAAGAGGACACTTAGTTGGTTACAACAAAAAACTTCAGCTTCTTATTTACCAGCTTTTTTATTATTAAATAAAGTAAAACCTATAAAATCGTCGAAATTACAGTGGGCGATAATCACGTTTGGTGTTGAAAATAGGCATGAGGTTTCGTGATTCGATGCGATTTCTTATAAAACCGTCTTTTCTATATGATCAACAAACAGCAGAAGATGCTTCCGTGACTGTTTTGACTATCCGTTCTGTAGCTTGAGTGTGGCACGGAAACCCCTTGATAATAGATATTATTGCCGCCAGAATAATTGCTGGATTTACTATTGCTTCTAAAATCATGTCGTCACTAAATCGTTCAGTTAGTGGGGGTTCTGTCACATTTTCCCATTTAATCAAATCAATATAATCCGTCGCACAAAGTTCAAAAGCTGGTAATTTGAAGATACGGGTATTATTCGTTGAAATGTTTGGGATTGCCGTAGACCGTTTGACTTCGCTCCCTTTTAGAATTCCTCGAAGGGCCAATTGCCTCATGTGAATTCCGTCGTCAGATAACATCGATATCAGGATATTTTCAGGATGGCAAAAAACCCATTTCTCCTAATAACAAGGTCCTATTCCACCAGTGAAGCTTCTGGGCCCAGTCGTGGTTCCATCTACTTACGTGAAAAGATGACGTAGTGGAAGCTCATTGGCGTGTAACTGGCACACAAACCATTGTAGTGGACGCTTCAGAATCAGTACTAAATTTCGAATAACACCTTCTTTAACACCTGTGTTAATAGATGTTCCGTTGCAACCGATCGCAATCAACTTTTTTACATCTATATTGTTATCAACGCAGGACAAAAACATTACGATGTCTTTTCCAATGACTTGCACTCTCCCAGAATTTACAGATACGTGTCCGATGTACTCGGAACCAGGTTCTTTTACCAAGATAACGTGTTCTTCTATTATGACTTTTCTTCTGTTATCTCCTAGTGATATAGTCCTGTCTTTACGTCCATCGAAGTATAAACCAAATTGATCATGGTCAGAATCTTTCACAACTGACTGAGACGGTAGAGTGGTTCTTGCCTTTGTTCTCTCACGCCGAATTTTATTTCTGACAACGACGTTCGATACATCTCTTTGTGAGATAATGCCCACATCTTGAAGCGCAGCTGACACGATGGCAGCGCCTGCTCGGTCGGAAATGCCAAAACGGTCCAATATCTTTGATACGGCATGTAATTTCGTCACTACAGATGTGACAGTGACACCGTCAGCGTTTTGGGCGCCGCTTTCAATAATAGCTGATGATGAAGAAAAGTCAGTATGCTCGCACATACGCCGCTTCAATTTACACCCGTTATTCATATTCATATTCAAATATATTGAAGTGGAAGAAACATCAGGCAGTGTTTTGTTTTTATCCACGTATCGCCCTTGCTTTAATTTTCGTTTCTTGGTCTTAGTTATTTGTAAAGTGACTTTCCGATCCAGCGACCCGATTACCATTTTTCTTACAGTTCATTGGTACTTCCCGTTCTTTCTTACAGAAGCAATATTCAAATGATTTACAAGTACACACCGATATATCAAAAACAGCATTTGAGTTTTTCCGGAAAACGTCAATCTGCTTGCGATAGCTTTCAATCCCTTTTCTGGCTTTGTAAGAGGAGGAAAGTGTAGATGTAGACAATGTTTCCTTGCTTCGGTATTCTTTTGAATGCCAACATACGCACTTTATTACGTCACTGTAGGTAGGAAGCATATTCGTTGGCATATCACAACCAGACCAATATATAGGGCAAATCATGTCTTTTCTTAACATCGTCATGGTGCAATAATATTCAAAATACACTACGCAACACAATACACTTACAAAGAAAACTTGCGCAATGAAATCGAAATTTATTTCACTTTGCGAGAACAGCGACCGATCCGTAAGCCGCTAGCTTTGAACTAAATGAGCGAGCGGTGGGAACACGTTTATCCAGTATTATTCAGAGTAAGGCTCCTTTAACTTTTATAGGAGCCCTAATTCAGAGCCACGTGGGCGTATCATATGACGTAGGGAAGATTCCATGACGTAGCGCTTCCAACTTATGGAGAGGTGGAATGATAAAGCGGGAGAATGAAAAAGCTGGAATTGCCCTTTTTTTCGAAAATCCAACCCCCTTGCGGCAGTATTAAATTTTGAAATTATTATTTTTTATTAATTTTCTTTTAATCTCCATACAATATAACATCTTTTCCGCATAGGTATGTTTTAATTAAAATTAAAACTTATTTTGAATCAAAAATCATCTAACCAAAATTAGGTCGTTTTCCAATTTATTTTCGAAAATTCAAACTCTTTGCGGCAGTATTAAATTTTAAAATTAATTTTTTTAATTATTTTTCTCTTAATCTCCATACAATAGAACATCTTTTCCGCGTAGGTAGGTTTCGATTAATAATATTTATTTTTTCACCATATAACATCGATCCACCCTATTGAGCAAGTGGGCAACTCTGGCTGTTTTTTCTCTTGGCTATTTTGTTAAACGTGGGAAAGACACACTCATAGAAGCCTAGTGTGATAAAGCTATCACATTCTTTATTATTATTTACTCTTTATTTCAGCTCAGCACAGGTTTGTGTTTTTATTGCGCACTAGCTTATTAATCTTTTTCTATCATTTGCCATTCTTTTAGCCATCTCGGCTACCAGTGCCGCTGTTCACCATGCATCGTATCTTTTTTTTTTTGCTTTCTGTGCAGATGTTTCCTCTGAGCTCTCTTTGCATCACTTTACTTGGGAAAGCGCATGCGCCACATCCATGGTGCTGTTTTTTATTTGTCTAAACTCATTCTTTGCGTTTTCGCCTTTCGCTCGCCATAAGCGCTGCAATCAAAAGGGTGTGCCTGTTTTGCTCAAATTAAAGTGTTTGTTTTATTTACCAAATCTTAATGAGTTTTTAATTTGTCCTTTAAATTTTAGCATTATCCTTAATCAGCTAATGAATTTGAAATAGCCTCACTTCTATTTTTGTCCTCTCCATTCATTAGTATAAATACCAATGTCACTGGTTTTTTTATTAGAATTTTAATTGAAAGATGCCGTAAAATAGCTTGGAGAGCGTGGTCTGATCCAAGTCCTGGTGTAGCACCGTCTCCGTATCCGAGAATTCGGCATTCTGCGTCGATTCTTTGGGATCGCTCATTATTCGAAGTTTTTGATGTTCTTAAAAAGCTGAGATGCTGTTATATATAATTTAAAGTTATTATTTTGAAAGTTTGTTAAAGTGATAAAGTTTTAATTAATTACTAGATGGAACCCGTCAAAATTTGACGGCAAACAACTTGATAGTACCCTTTGGGGGGGAGGGGGGCAAAGTGGGGAGATGGACATCGGAGGTACATAATATGATTAAGTGGTCACAGACCTTTCCAATGATATATAACATGAGGGTTGTGTGCAAAATTTAGAAAGTACCCTTATGGGGGAGTGGGGCAAAGTGGGGAGATTGACATCGGAGATGCATAATATGATTAAGCAGTCACAGACCTTTCCAACAATATATGACATGAGGGTTGTCAACAAAATTTAGAAAAGTATCACTTGGGGGGTTGGGGGGGGGGCAAAGTGGGGAGATGGACATTGGAGATGCATAATATGATTAAGTGGTCACAGACCTTTCCAATGATATATAACATGAGGGTTGTGTGCAAAATTTAGAAAGTACCCCTTGGGGGGGCAAAGTGGGGAGATGTAAAATATGATTAAGCGGTCACAGACCTTTCCAACAATATATGACATGAGGGGTGTCAACAAAATTTAGAAAAGTATTCCTTGGGGGGTGGACAAAGTGGGGAGATGGACATTGGAGATGCATAATATGATTAAGTGGTCACAGACCTTTCCAATGATATCTAACATGCGGGTTGTGTGCAAAATTTAGAAAGTACCCTTTGGGGGGGAGGGGGGCAAAGTGGCGAGATGGACATCGGAGATGCATAATATGATTAAGCAGTCACAGACCTTTCCAACAATATATGACATGAGGGGTGTCAACAAAATTTAGAAAAGTATCCCTTGGGGGGGGGGGCAAAGTGGGGAGATGGACATTGGAGATGCATAATATGATTAAGTGGTCACAGGCCTTTCCAATGATATATAACATGAGGGTTGTGTGCAAAATTTAGAAAGTACCCATTGGGGGGGAGGGGGGGCAAAGTGGGGAGATGGACATCGGAGGTGCATAATATGATTAAGTGGTCACAGACCTTTCCAATGATATATAACATGAGGGTTGTGTGCAAAATTTAGAAAGTACCCTTTAGGGGGGAGGGGGGAAAAGTGGGGAGATGGACATCGGAGATGCATAATATTATTAAGCAGTCACAGACCTTTCCAACAATATATGACATGAGGGGTGTCAACAAAATTTAGAAAAGTATCACTTGGGGGGGCAAAGTGGGGAGATGGACATTGGAGATGCATAATATGATTAAGTGGTCACAGACCTTTCCAATGATATATAACATGAGGGTTGTGTGCAAAATTTAGAAAGTACCCTTTGGGGGGGGAGGGGGGCAAAGTGGGGAGATGGACATCGGAGGTGCATAATATGATTAAGTGGTCACAGACCTTTCCAATGATTTATAACATGAGGGTTGTTTGCAAAATTTAGAAAGTACCCTTTGGGGGGAGGGGGGGCAAAGTGGGGAGATGGACATCGGAGATGCATAATATGACTAAGTGGTCACAGACCTTTCCAATGATATATGACATGAGGGGTGTCAACAAAATTTAGAAAAGAGCCCCCTTTAGGGGGGGGGGGGGAGTGGCGGGATGGATCCCGGAGATGCATAACATGAATAAGTGGTCAAAGACTTTTCCAGCGATATATCACATGAGGGGTGTGTGCAAAATTTTGAAAAGTGTCCCACTTGGGGGGGGGGGAGTGAGGGGATGGACCCCAGAGATGCATAACATGAAAAAGAGGTCACAGGCATTTCAACTTGCAACTTTTTTCTCGAAGGCATTTGACAATAAATTTTTTTTTACCCAAGACAATTTAACGATATTCTTATATTTTATTGCGTAATTTGTCAAACGTTCATGGAAAAAATCATGAAATTCGCTAATCAATAGTTGATAAATTATAAAATTCAACAATTGATAGTAGTAAAATTGGTCAATCGATAACGGAAAAATCACGAAATTCATCAAATGGTCTCCCGTAAAAAAATTGTCCTGCACACTGATGTGATGATCAAAAGGGTTTTGAAGTATAGGACAAAATTAGCACTTGCCAAACAGCGAGTAATACTGAAAATTTGGCAATGGACTTTATTGCCACCACTGGTCAAACATAATAGTCACACTCACCAATTGCGATGACTGAATGGAAAAAGATTTTTTCTCTGCTGTCGCTCGACAAATTTCGAAACCATTTGGCAAATTTCACGATTTTTTCCCCGAAATTGACGGATTGTGATTTTTTTTCTCGAAGTCATTCGAAAACTTTTTCCTCCGAAACCAGTTGATGAACTTTGCGATTTTTCCACTGTCGATTAATGAATTTTGTTATTTTTCCGCTATCGATTGACAAATTTCGCATTTTATCGACTATCAATTAATGAATTTCACGATTTTTTCCATGAACGAACGAATTGCGCACTTTCTTTCCGCTAATGTTTGACACATTTCGCCCTTTACAATTCAGCCAATGAGTTGAACGTTGTTTCTTTCCAGAAATGTAAGGAATGAAACAATGCCCCATGGACGAATGTGTGCGATGCAGCAACGGGCGTCACAGACTTTTTAGGTCACCTGCCGACTAAAAACATCTAACCAATCTTCGTGGGGGGAAAAAATCACAGATTTCGTCAAATGATTGAGGAAAAAACACTAATTTCATCAAAGGATCATGGGAAAACATGACTTTCGTTAAAAGACCACAGAAAAAACGTGAATCATGCAAAAGGATCGTGAAAGATAAGCAAATTTTGTCAAAGAATCGCAAAAAAGGAAATTTCACCAAAAAATCACGCTTTTTTACTAAATTTCGTCTAAAAATTGCGGAATAAAATGTATTTTATCAACGAATCGCTGGAAAATGTGAATTTCATTAAGGATCGCGAGAAAAATGCGAAATTCTTCAAAGGATCTCTGAAAAAACACGAATTTCGTCAAAGAATTGCTTAAAAAACATGAATCTCGCCCAATAACAGAAAAATCATGATTCATAATCATTATATCTAGTAGTATATGTAAATACAGTTTGTGATATAAGACAAAATTAACACTCACCAATCGGCAAGTAATACTGAAAATTGGTGATTGATGTTATTGCCAGTACTGGCTAAACTTAATAGTCACACTCGCCAATTGCGATGATTGAATGTAAGATGAAATTTTTTTTCCCGCTGTCACTCAAAGAAATTTGAAACCATTTGGTGAAGTTTTTCCCAAAACCATTTTGTGAATTTCCCGATTTTTTCTTCAAAATCATTTTTCAACAATATTCGACACAGTACGCATGCGTCAAAAAAATCTTCCGGTAGGACAGGCCAATGAGGTGAGGGTCTATTACTGTCTCTAGAAACGTTTTTGGATCATCTCCTGTTGTTTTTTTCTTGCACGTTGCGTTAAACCTAGGAAGGTATTTATATAGAACTCACTGTGGAGTGTTTAGAAGGCATTTATTAGGTGCGTTCGTAATTATATAAATACGTAGCACCTATAGTCGTCGTTTGGTCCGTCCGTCTGTCCGTCCGTCTGTCTGTCTGTCCGTCCGTCTGTCTGTCCGTCCGCATATAACAACGCAAAAACTACCCAACCAAATGGTTTGCAATTTAAAATATATTATCTTTGCAGAATTTTGTCGAGACATTTCAAATTTTATTAAAATCGAATCAAAACTTTAGGAGATATTAATAAAAATATTTATTAAGAAATTTGATTTTTTTTTTTAAATCGGTGCTTTTTTGTTAGAGGAGCTTCCGATGGATGTTAAATCGTCAAGCGACCGAGATACTTATTTTATTACAGAAATTAATCTGCAGACGATATAATTCATTTCACAGAATTAAAAATCATCAAGATCTGAATATTTATATAACTAGCTGATACATATATATCTGAATATTTATATAACTAGTTAAGATATTTGTATGAACAGTGTCATAAAATATATACTTAACTAGCTGTTTAGCCCGTTCTACGCACGGGATATCATGAATTTAATTCTAAAACGTGCGTACGAACGCACCTCGTTTGTAACGTTTGACGTACAATTTCCAACTTGTTTTATTTATTATAATTTGTATGAATACTTAGGTGTCCATTTCGGATTTACTGTTTAAAATTGAATTTAGGCTCATTTAACATTCGCGAAATCAATCCCGATGGAAATTGTCTTTTTAGATCTCTATCATTTTGTTTATATAGTACAGAAAATAATTATTGAAACGTACGTAAAAATATCGTAGAACACGTAATACAAAATTAGACCACTTATAGTCCGTTTATTATCGGGGATGAATCTTATGGTGTTTCGATTGCTAATGAAAATGATTATGTAAATATATGGTTCTTCATATAAGTATGTGCTTCTTCACACTTCAATAGAAGCATTGTTTAAATTAATATAATTCTACAAATATGATGCAGTTTTAAAATATCGAGTAATGATTAATACTGTCAAGGAATCTACTCATATATGTAAGTTTTGGTACTTCTCTATTATCTCATCGACCACTTTTCATAACAAAAAACTATCGCCAAACTGTAACGCCAAATAAACGGGAGAACTTTGTCATTAATACACGCAAATGTTGAATTAAAAACCACTTGATGACATAACAAACACGTATAATACTTCCGACATCAAGTAAATGGGACTGCATTTTTGGCATTTAATCATACAGTTTGGCAATAGTATTTTGTTATGAAAAGTGGACGATGGGATAATAGAGAAGTACCTAAGTTTTTTATACCAAGTTTGAAAATTTATCTTTTTTTTTGTCGCATTCTTGGGCAAAGATGTATATTATCAAGATACCATTTTGATTTGTAAGCACAAAGTCAATAAAATCACCATTTTGTGACAAATTATGAGTTTAATAAGTATCGCTCAGAACAGAGATGCAATCTGGTATAAAATGAAATCATTATCGCCCAATAATGAAAGCAATAATAAATCAAAAGATTCAAGAATTGCTTATGAAGCAAAATTAATTCAATAACAAATCTTAATGAAAATATACATTTTACACTCTACTATAACTTTAAACTGAGTTTGATGTTTCAATTAAGAAATGAAAACATTCAATAAAGTGTAAAATATATGTTTTCATAGAGATTTCTTATGAAACTGATAGTATATGGGAAAGTGGCAAAAAAAAAATTAACCGAGCAACAACAACAAAAAAAAAAACTAAATAACCTCTTTAAGTTTTCCTAAAATCAAAAATAGTTTTTTTTTTTTTTTTTTTTTTTTTTTGTCGCATTCTTGGGCAAAGATGTATATTATCAAGATACCATTTTGATTTGTAAGCACAAAGTCAATAAAATCACCATTTAGTGACAAATTATGAGTTTAATAAGTATCGCCCAGAACAGAGATGCAATCTGGTATAAAATGAAATCGTTATCGCCCAATAATGAAAGCAATAATAAATCAAAAGATTCAAGAATTGTTTATGAAGCAAAATTAATTCAATAACAAATCTTAATGAAAATATACATTTTACACTCTACTATAACTTTAAACTGAGTTTGAAGTTTCAATTAAGAAATGAAAACATTCAATAAAGTGTAAAATATATGTTTTCACAGAGATTTCTTATGAAACTGATGGTATATGGGGAAGTGGTAAAAAAGATTACAAAAAAAACAAAAAAAAAACTAAATAACCTTTTTTATATCTCTTCAAGTCAAAAATATTTATTTTTTTTAGCTTGGATAACTATTATCAGGTATTTTTTCAGTTTGGTTTGTTGAGTTGATGAACATGTGTTCATGATTGAATCCTTTGGATGCTGTTTGTATCGTACAGAAAATCATTTACATTCTGCTGTATTTTAACTAATTCATATGGCCACTTACACACTGGCTCTGTAAATTATTTTGGAAATTAGCACATGATGTAAGCAAAAATCAATAAACAACAACAAAAACGTGGCAATCATTTTCAAACTGTTTTATATAATCAAAACTTTTCGATATTTTACTGCCGAATGTAAATATTAAAACATTCAGCTTTTCAAAGTAAAAATAAACTCCTTCAAAAAATAAATCCTAATAAAATCTCGACCATTACTTTTAGGTTTAAAAAATTTTAATTTTCAATATACATACGACATAAAAAGAAGAAAAAAATACACCAGAATGTATCTCTAATTTTGTGTTCACGAAAGCAAGGAACTCAATCATGATTATGTTTACTATGTTCATTAACTCAATAAACCAAAATAATAAAATGAAAAATTACCTGATAATAGTTATCCAAGATAAATCGTAAACCAAACTTGTCATATTTAAAGTAACTCAAAAGGAATGACCGATCTTAAAAAATCTCAAAATTAAAGTAACTCGAGAGGAATGACCGATCTTAAAAAATCTCAAATACACTTCTAATGCAAACTGCTTTAAATATATGGATTGGCGACACAGCAAGTTTCTAAATTTGTCCCTGCTGATGAGTTTTTTTTTTTTTTTTTTTTTTTTTTTTTCGTGCAGCTGCTGGTTGATTTTTGCAATTTTTCTCCCCGCAGCAAACTGAAGAAATTCGTGTAATTTTTGTGCCACCAAATTACTGAAATTACAATCTCTCCCCCCCCCCCCCCCTTCCCGAGTGAGTGGTGTTTTGGAAATTTGGATTACAATAAATATTTGGTACTTTTTCATTTTATCATTATTTATTCTGGTTTGTTGAATTCTTTGGATTCACCATATAATTATACTGGATGGAAACTATTTATAGTACGATCAGTTCTTTTTTTCTGGAAATATATTTGCAGTCTGGCTTATTTAGGAACTCTTAGAATGAAACATAATAGAAATTTGTAAGATGCTGAAACAGCCTTTTGTATATTTTAGTATTAGGTTATATTTTGCATTGGGTTATATTTAGTATTAGGCGAGTACATGCAGAGTATTTTATGAATTGATTCTCTAACATCGTCTATCAATAGACAACAACAAAAAGTGGCACCTCATTTTCAAACAGCCGAATGTTAACTATTAAAACATCTGAAATATTATATTCAAAAAATGAAATTTCTGTTTTTCCAAATGAAAATAAACCCCTTCAATAAAAAAAGAAAAAAAAATACTTATAAAAACTCATAAGCAAAATAGTACTCAGTAGCAAAAAATACACCAAGCATGCAACAATTACATTACTCGCACTAAATAATTTCGCGAACAAAAAGAATTAAGAGATATCCAAAGAATTCAATCATGTACACAGAAATAGATATATATTTCTATGTTCATGAACTAAATAAAAACAAAATAAATAAAGATAAAATGAAAAAATACCTCACAATTGTAATCTAAACTTCTTGCCGACGCCATACCCACAGAAGGGTCGTACACTCGTTTTGTAAACAGTTCCTAATCTAATGTGACTCTAGAGACAGGAAATATCCCTCACCTCATTGGCGGAAGATTTTTTTGACGCATGCGTATACGGTCCAATTTCGATGGAAATTTGACAAAATTACCAAACTGCTTTAAATAGATGGATTAAAGTATCTTCACTTATTTCAGCCAGAGAATGAATTTAAATAATCTTAGAATCAAAAATATGATTCTAGTGTATGGAAATCTTTGAATAGTTTTTGTGCAGTGTCCATTCATCTCAAAAATATTCCTTCTTCCACAATTTAATGTCTACATGAATAAAGTTGGATTATATGACAAGTAAATAGTCTTTATTTCAAACCTTCCTTTTATTGTTTCCTGTCACCACTATAAAGTAAGACTCTTACTCTTTATTTCGCTTCTGTTTTTAAGAACCTGATCAAAAGAACGTTGGGGTGTTTGATCTAAATTACAACTGCAAATATCCAACTAATTTCAATTATAGATCCTCTTCAAAATATAATTTATGTGACACCAAGGTCATTATAGGAAATGTGGAGTATTCATTCGAAGTGACCATTGAAAATATGTTTGAAATGTAATCAGTGGGATTGTCAGATTCTTGTGGAAATCGGGTGATACAATTGGTCTCAAAGATGGAGGAGGAGGGGGATGTTCTAGAAAAAAACTTGTGAATTTTTCTTTGAGAAAGTTCTTGAGTTCTTACACAATATCTGTGCTGAAGAAAGAGAATATCCTGGTTCCTTGCTACCGTAAGTGGATGCAAATTGCTGCTGATATTGAAGCTGCAAGTTTTGTAGTACTCAACCTATTACAACATTAAAGGAAATGTCAAAGCTTAATACTTTAAGATAATACTTTACATCTATACAAGATATATATTAATACAAGATAATACTTTATCATCTATTTAAATAGGCAAAAGGAAATTAACATTTCTGGTAAAACGTTTATTTTATGCACAGAGTAAGTAATATATGCCGAGCTACAATTAAGCTAAAATTCATGCATCAAATATTCGATTGTGATATATCCCTGGCACTGTTGGGGATTTTGAAGTGCTGTTGCTAACTTGTGCAAGTTCTAGTTTTAACTTGATTTGGGATTCCTTGAAATTTGCTGGATCCCTGAAGTTCGCTTTTCATTGTGTGTATTGTTTATATTCCTATTCTTTCATAATAAATATTTTTCCAAAACAATGGTTTTCCAAACCCTTTGAAATTCTGTTTGTTAAATAATTTATTTAATGGAGAATTCGCATGTTTCCTAACTTTATCACGAAACAATGGAAAATGAAAAAATAAGAAGGATAGCCTGCATAGTTTTTTTTATTTTAAGCTTTTATTATTGATTTATGATTATTTTAATATCGCACTATTTACCTTATCCCGAAAGTGCTGTGTAATACATCTGACATCACAGTTCATTACAACAAACCACATAGTCATCATTTTTACATACGTCGCTTTTCAACTTGTCCTTTTTAAATATTGTCGACTATTATTATGACTGACAACACAAAGTCCTATTATAAATACCGCAAAACAAAAACACTGTAGTAGATTTCATAGGTATATTACACTGACGGAAAAAAAAATCCCAACACCAAGAAAAAATTATTGTAGAGCAATGAAATTTGGACAATGCATTTGTCTAGTTAACATGTTTAATTGATTAGATTTTCAAGATCACAGGTTAATTTAAGCTCAAGAAAATGCATTTCAAATGTGAAATGCTGTTACATTAATAGCCGGTGTAACCTCCAGAATTTTGAATGCAAACATGCATGCATTGTGTCATACAGGGGCCGAATGTCACTTTGTGGTATAGAGTTCCATGCTTGTTGTACTTGTGTCAATACTGGGACGGTCAGTGCTGGCTGTGGATGATGTTGGAGTTGTCGTCTAATGATATCTCATACGTGCTCAATTGGAGACAGATCTGGTGATCTCGCAGGCCAAGGTAACATGTCGACACTCTGTAGAGCACGTTGCGTTACAACAGCGGTATGAGGGCGAGCGTTATCATGTTAGAAAACTCCCCCTTGAATGCTGTTCATGAATGGCAGCACTACAGGTTGAATTATCAGACTGACGCACAAATTTGCATTCAGTGTGTTTGGGATAATCACTAGAGTGCTCCTGCTGGCATAGGAAATTGCTCCCCGGAATATGACTCCAGGTGTAGGTCCATTTTGTCTAGGCCGCAGACAGTTTGGTTATAGGCGTTGCCCTGACTTCCTTCTGACCAACACACGGCCATCAATGGCACCAAGGCAGAACCTACTTTCATCAGAAAACACAACAGATCTCCACTCCGTCCTCCAATGAGCTCTGGCTTGACACCACTGGCGACGCAAACAACAATGACTTGGCGGTCCTGGTGTAGCACCGTCTCCGTATCCGAGAATTCGGCATTCTGCGTCGATTCTTTGGGGATCGCTCATTATTCGAAGTTTTTGATGTTCTGAAAAAGCTGAGATGCTGTTATATATAATTTAAAGTTATTATTTTGAAAGTTTGTTAAAGTGATAAAGTTTTAATTAATTATTAAAGTATCTTCACGGATTTCAGCCAAGAGAATGAATTTAAATAATCTTAGAATCAAAAATATGATTCTAGTGTATGGAAATCTTTGAATAGTTTTTGTGCAGTGTCCATTCATCTCAAAAATATTCCTTCTTCCACAATTTAATGTCTACATGAATAAAGTTGGATTATATGACAAGTAA
Source organism: Maratus michaelseni (assembly GCA_963931845.1). Classification (NCBI taxonomy): domain Eukaryota; kingdom Metazoa; phylum Arthropoda; class Arachnida; order Araneae; family Salticidae; genus Maratus; species Maratus michaelseni. Next base: position 157,406,286 of record OZ007589.1, on the reverse strand, counting down.
ATAGTCTTTATTTCAAGCCTTCCTTTTATTGTTTCCTGTCACCACTATAAAGTAAGACTCTTACTCTTTATTTCACTTCTGTTTTTAAGAACCTGATCAAAAGAACGTTGGGGTGTTTGATCTAAATTACAACTGCAAATATCCAACTAATTTCAATTATAGATCCTCTTCAAAATATAATTTATGTTACACCAAGGTCATTATAGGAAATGTGGAGTATTCATTCGAAGTGACCATTGAAAATATGTTTGAAATGTAATCAGTGGGATTGTCAGATTCTTGTGGGAATCGGGTGATACTATTGGTCTCAAAGATGGAGGAGGAGGGGGATGTTCTAGAAAAAAACTTGTGAATTTTTCTTTGAGAAAGTTCTTGAGTTCTTACACAATATCTGTGCTGAAGAAAGAGAATATCCTGGTTCCTTGCTACCGTAAGTGGATGCAAATTGCTGCTGATATTGAAGCTGCAAGTTTTGTAGTACTCAACCTATTACAACATTAAAGGAAATGTCAAAGCTTAATACTTTAAGATAATACTTTACATCTATACAAGATATATATTAATACAAGATAATACTTTATCATCTATTTAAATAGGCAAAAGGAAATTAACATTTCTGGTAAAACGTTTATTTTATGCACAGAGTAAGTAATATATGCCGAGCTACAATTAAGCTAAAATTCATGCATCAAATATTCGATTGTGATATATCCCTGGCACTGTTGGGGATTTTGAAGTGCTGTTGCCAACTTGTGCAAGTTCTAGTTTTAACTTGATTTGGGATTCCTTGAAATTTGCTGGATCCCTGAAGTTCGCTTTTCATTGTGTGTATTGTTTATATTCCTATTCTTTCATAATAAATATTTTTCCAAAACAATGGTTTTCCAAACCCTTTGAAATTCTGTTTGTTAAATAATTTATTTAATGGAGAATTCGCATGTTTCCTAACTTTATCACGAAACAATAGAAAATGAAAAAATAAGAAGGATAGCCTGCATAGTTTTTTTTATTTTAAGCTTTTATTATTGATTTATGATTATTTTAATATCGCACTATTTACCTTATCCCGAAAGTGCTGTGTAATACATCTGACATCACAGTTCATTACAACAAACCACATAGTCATCATTTTTACATACGTCGCTTTTCAACTTGTCCTTTTTAAATATTGTCGAAAATTATTATGACTGACAACACAAAGTCCTATTATAAATACCGCAAAACAAAAACACTGTAGTAGATTTCATAGGTATATTACACTGACGGAAAAAAAAATCCCAACACCAAGAAAAAATTATTGTAGAGCAATGAAATTTGGACAATGCATTTGTCTAGTTAACATGTTTAATTGATTAGATTTTCAAGATCACAGGTTAATTTAAGCTCAAGAAAATGCATTTCAAATGTGAAATGCTGTTACATTAATAGCCGGTGTAACCTCCAGAATTTTGAATGCAAACATGCATGCATTGTGTCATACAGGGGCCGAATGTCACTTTGTGGTATAGAGTTCCATGCTTGTTGTACTTGTGTCAATACTGGGACGGTCAGTGCTGGCTGTGGATGATGTTGGAGTTGTCGTCCAATGATATCTCATACGTGCTCAATTGGAGACAGATCTGGTGATCTCGCAGGCCAAGGTAACATGTCGACACTCTGTAGAGCACATTGCGTTACAACAGCGGTATGAGGGCGAGCGTTATCATGTTAGAAAACTCCCCCTTGAATGCTGTTCATGAATGGCAGCACTACAGGTTGAATTACCAGACTGACATACAAATTTGCATTTAGTGTGTTTGGGATAACCACTAGAGTGCTCCTGCTGGCATAGGAAATTGCTCCCCAGAATATGACTCCAGGTGTAGGTCCATTTTGTCTAGGCCGCAGACAGTTTGGTTATAGGCGTTGCCCTGACTTCCTTCTGACCAACATACGGCCATCAATGGCACCAAGGCAGAACCTACTTTCATCAGAAAACACAACAGATCTCCACTCCGTCCTCCAATGAGCTCTGGCTTGACACCACTGGCGACGCAAACAACAATGACTTGGCGTTAGTGGAATGCACGCTACAGAACGCCTGGCTCGGAGCTTCTCTTGAAGTAACCGGTTTCTAACAGTTCGTTGTGTCACTGTGGTACCAACTGCAGCTCGAATTTCTTCCGCAGATGCAGTAAGATGCGCCACAGCCGTACGCCGAATACGGCAGTCTTCCCTCTCAGTAGTGCCACGTGGCCGTCCGACACCCGGTCTTCTTGAGCCTGTACCATCCCTTGACCACTACTCCCAACAATCATGCACAGTGGATACATTCCGGCCAAGTTTTTCTGCAATATCGTGGAAAGAAAATCCAGCTTCTCGTAGCCCTATTATACGACCTCGTTCAACTTCAGTGAGTTGTTGATAATGGCTTCTTCGTCTTCTTAAAGGCATTTTTGGCTAACATCAACCCAATACGTCAAATTTTGAAGATAAATAATGCTCACAAACTTTACAGCACGCATTTAAAGCAAACCTGATTTGCAAGTTCTGAGTGGCGCCACTAGCGCCATACTTATGCGCGAGTTGCGAAATTTGAATCGATGTCATCTTTCAGATGTATAAACACGCCTACCAAATTTCGTTTATCTAACACAAGTCTTTCTTGGTGTTGGGATTTTTTTTCCGCCAGTGTCTATAAAGATTCATAAGCAATAATCCTGTTTTATTGATGATTAAATATGTAAAACGTAGAAATGTCTAAGAAATGACACACACAAATATGTTAGTTTTTAATTCAGGAAGTAAATAAAAATTTTATTCTGTAAGTGTACATTTTTATTAAGTTACGGACTAGGTTTTTAAAAAAAGGATTTATTTTGAAAAAATATTTTGCCATGTCTTAAAAGAGATTATAAAACGAGTTATTTCAAGGCGTAAAATAACTACTGTGAATATTTGGTATTTGGTAGCGCTATCTACCGAATGCAAAATAAAATATTATTACACCTCAAATATTGTATGTATGATTCAAATCTTTTTTTTTTTCTCTTTTAAAGAATAAAAAAAAGCAGTTTTTCTTAAATTTCAGATTTACTCCTACACTTCATGATTGTGTAAAGAATAAAATCATAGAAGACGGAATTTTCTGTTAAAATATCGCATATGTTTATCCGTTTGTAATAGATAAATAATTTGAACTAATATATAATTTTTGTTTGAAAGAAACATTTTTCAGAGGATTTCTTGAAAATTTTTACATTTCACGAGAATTTTTTCAACCAGCTTCTAAAATTATTATACAAGGAATTAAAAAACAAAATCTATTATAATAATCTACACATGAAATTAAAAACAAAAAATTCTTACGTCTCGTATAAGGGATAAAGGCTATTAAGCATGCAGTTTTATCCAAGATAATTTAATTGAATCTGTAGTCAATTATTTTAGTTAAATAAAAAAAATATATATTAGAAAAAAATATTTGAAAATGTCTTTTTTATATAATATTCTTGCAAAATAAATAAATCTAGCTCGTTATTTGCTTTTATTATATAAATTGAATAATATAAAAATGATTTTACGTACCTTTTCGTTTTAATCCCTCTTATTTCTGCTCCCATAAAATCGGGAGTTTTCTCCCAAGAAAGAAAACATAGCCATGCTATCTATTCTTGGCAGATTGTCCGATTGTCCTTTGTTAAATCCGGGTATAAGAGACATAATTCGTAAAAATAAATACAAAATTAGAAAAAAATCAACAATTAGAATGAGATGATGATGAATTATTAGGAAAATCCAAGTAGAAAAAAATTTGGATGTCAAGAGAATATGATTGTCGCTTGCTAACAGAATATAAACATTGGCATGTCGTGAACTGTGATGTCATAGTAAGTCATGCCCCGATTTGGAATCACATAATTTTAGCTTACTTTTACGATTAATTATTTAATTGATTTTATTTTTTGTGTTTTTGAGGACATTTTTGAAAACTGTAGATGTAGAATTATCAGAAAAATATAAAAATGATCAATTCCCCCATGTGTGCAAATTCCTCATTGCACAATTATTCAAGTCTATTTACTTCCAAGTCAGTAATGTTTGATTTCTATCAAAAAATTTAATTTCCTCTGAACCTAAAAATATGTAAAATCTGCCAATTTTGGAAAGCTGTATTGTTTTAAAAGTCACTAATTTGTAAACTTTAAAAAAAAAAAAACATGTTTCTTGAGTCTGTATTTTGCCAATTTTAAATGTTTAATCATTCTGTAATTTCTCTAACTTTTGCTGGTCAGATAGTTTATGGTTATGATAGTTATGTACCATTACAGAAATCTAAGTTATTGAAGTCTGTTAATTTTATAAGTTTTTCAAATATTTTAGTATCTAAATCTGTAAACTCTAATCTCATGCAGTCAAGCTGGATATCTGAACTTATGAAGGTTTTGTTTGGATGTAGCATAAATACAAGCCAGACTCGAGACCTCCTCCCTAGGAATACCTCCCATTAGGCCTTTATCCTCCGCATCGACAATTTGAGTTAAAAAATCAACCGACCATAACCTGTCAGATTCAGTTTTTATTAAGTTATGTTACACCTATATATGAGGACTGTAGAGAACTACTATTCTAAAGAACTCTTTCCGAAAAGAAATCTTTCTAGACGTGGGAAGTGGCAGAGGGAGACAAGGCATTTGGGCCCCACCATGCACTATCATTTACTTTCTTTTTTTTCCATGAATAATTTGTTTCCTAACTTTATTAAAAGTTTTCATATAAATAAAGCCTGTTGAGTTTATTTCACATTTCTACTTTTAAATTAATATTTATATAAAAAAAAAGGCAATTTGACTTTTAATTAATTCGTTTTGTTAATTTTATTTTTGTCTTTTAGCATTTGACTCTCATAACAGAATCTTTTATTGTATTTTCATGATATGATAAGAGAAAATATTCTAATTTATACATTATTTAATATGATTTAATTCCATATTGTTAAGTTGGCTTTCTATATTTTATTCTTATTCAAGTCAGGAATGGATTATAAAGAGGACAATGACATAATTTAAAAAGTAATAATAAATTATAATTGCAATTAATGTTTCATATAAAAACACAAAAGGGCAGGGTGCTAGTCATTAAAAAGGTTACTAACTTAGTTCAGTAGAAGGCCATTATTTCAAAAGAAAATGTATTATTGTGTTTAGTAAAGATTAATGTATATATTATGTAATTTATGTATGATAAATAAAGTAACATTAATTTTGAATGGTTTTATGAATTATAAATTAAAAAAATACAATTAAATTACAGCATAATTTAATAATCTCCTGTCTTTTTCCTAAAGAAATTCGGAAGTTCAATAATTTTTGCAAGTTCTTGGGCACACGAATTTAGAAATACCATGGTACGGGAAATTATGAAATTTGCATTTTACTATTTTTAAAAAGGGCAGTGTGTTAAATAATAGCCCAGAGGAACATTATTTTGAGTCAATTTATTTGAATTTGTAAATTGATCATAAGATTGGAATTTTGCTGTATAAGTGCATATATATGTTACTTTCTTTAAAAGCAAAAGTTGCAATCTCTTTATTTTTGCATAAAATTTATTTAATAATTAATTCAGGTACAAATAAGTGTTTATCTAACTGTATTTTTTTTTTTTTTTTTTTTTTTTTTTAATATAGCTGTTTCTTATACCCATTGCCTGAAACATCTAATACTGATGACTTTAGGCCTTCTGATGGTCAATATGAGCTTTTTGCAAATATCAAAAATGCTGTTCGTTCAAATGTCAAGAAACTTATTCTTCAAAGTAAGTTTGCTTTTTTTTTATATGGTATATTAACAAAATATTCAAAATATTTTCTTCTTATCACAAGTTCAGTCCTTCGTATTTAAAGAATGTTTTGTCATTTCTTTCTTTCATTATAGATTTTAAAGTTAATATTGTAGTTTACTGTACATTAAATTTAAATTAATTTTTTTTTTATTTTATTGTTTGCTTGGTTGTTATAATTGTTGCTTCCTATTATGTTTAGTATGCTTCTTATAGTTTTCTTCCATTATTATTATTTTTTTTTTATTTAAAGACATTTCACGCAATTAAATAATTTTTAAGCCTCATTTTTCAATATTCTCTAGAAATCATTGACAATAATTTCAGGCAATTTTATTAGTATGAATTATTTAAAAGCTATTAATATTCATTATTCAGAATAAATATTTTGATTGCAGGAAATACTTTTCTACATAATATCAAACTAAATGTTAATTTATTTATTTTTTATTATATTATTTTAAATTTTAATCTGACTTAATATTCTCATGAGTAATGTCTGAAATGGTAATGATTCCTATTTTATTAATTTTTTGAAGAACTTTGCAAAGAATAATTTTGTTACAAACCCAAAATTTATTGGAGGAGGTATGGGGAAGAAAATAAAATAAAAATACTTGTATATAAGTAAGCAATCAACAATTGTAAAATATCTGTTGAATATTTACTTCAAATCTATACCATTATATAAAGAGGGAATGTCTGACTGACTGACTCATCAATGCCCAGCTGAAACAGCTAAAGTCAGGATCAAGAAATTTGGAGAGTAGATTGCTGTTATGACCTATGCAATCAATAAGAAAGGATTTTTGAAAATCCCATCCCCCCCAAGGAGGTTAAAGGGGGGGGGGGGATCGAACGTTTTAGGTCATTTCACCATATCTCAGTAGCAGTTTTAGATAGGAGCAGGAAATTCAGGATTGCAAATGTACTAAAAATAGTTAAACTCGTATTTCAGCTATTTTAGAAATTCACCCCCCTATGGGGATAAATGAGGGGGGGGGGGTGTCGAACGTTTTAGGTCATTTTGGCCCTATATCAGCAGCAGTTTTAGGTGAGAGCATGAAATTCAGATAACAAATCTACTAAAATAATAGTTAAACATGTATTTCAGAGATTTTACAAATTTACCCAATAAAGGGGTTAAACATCAGATATAAGCACAATTATGGAAGATTAGACGAATAAGACAACTATTGCTGATTTTTGATTATTTTGTGTCAGGCATTTTTAAAGGGAAATTTTTTAAAAAATCATTTATAAAGCTGAGGGATTTACAATGATTGCATCAAAATAACATAAGTAATTTCTGATTGTCATTTTGACAGTTTATGAATGTGAATGCGTTATTGTGATCGGCTTATTTTTAGGATATTACATTTTTACTTATGTTACCTGGAAGGCTAAGTGCAAGCCAAGATCAAAGCTGAGTGGTTCTGCCATATTAAAATGAATTTATTATTTTCAAGACGTACGTAAACAGAAAAAAATTATTTATCACATTTTTACAAATTATTTTTAAAGCTGCAAAACACCCACTTGTTCACAAGTAGTTTTATATTTGGGATATATAAAAGTTTGGGAACGATAACTGTACAACTCGGTCGAATCTGGTTTTTTTTATTTAAAGTTTAAAATTTGTGAGTACTGCAATTTCGCCTCACTCCCGCTTTTATCTGATTTAGAACAATTTAAAAAAAATTACCTACCCATTTCTATCCTATATTGCAGTTGACACATTGTCCATCCGCACAAAGCCAGGGCGGGCCACTAATAACTATCAATTTTTTTTTATCTTTCTATTCACGGTATTTCACTAATTTTAATTTTTTAAAGTTAGAAATGATAAATATATCTCTTCTTGTTAACTACTCTTTTACTGGGTCTATCATTTTTCTAAGTTCTGCAACATTGAATATTTAATTAATTTATATTGTAAGTAAAATTAAATTAACCCTCTAAGCTGTTCTCAAACTACAAGACACACTGGTGGTTCTCAGAAAGATCAGTCAGATCAGATTTTCAAAAATGTATAATTCATTTTATCTGCCACAAAAATATAATGAAACTATGTTAATAAAATATCGTGAAAAGATATGGATCAATAATTTTGTAAAAATACAATGTTTTCTTAAACTTTGAGTTGAGAGTGGCTTGAGGCTAAAATTTAAAAAGTTTCCCTCTCAACACAGATACAGTTGTTAATGCAAAACAATGCCATAAATCACATTGACTTTTAAACTGTATTTTGTATAATAAATTCATTAATAATCATTTTTTTAAAAGTAGTTGAGGGTTTTGATACCACTTTCATATTAATATAACTTATGTATTAATATATGCTTTATGTTGATATTTTCCTTAACAAAAAGCCTACATATTAAGTGGGTTGCATAATAATAAAGTTTGGGAATCACTGCTCTAAGCATTTGAACAACTGTCTTTTTCCTCTCATGTTATTGCTGAATTTAATCGTATAGCAAAATTTTGAAATTTGTGATGATTTTTTTTTAAGTGAATAAAATAAATAATATGTCAGCAATTCAGATAGCAATCAATACATAGTTATTATTTTACAAATTGTGAATCAGATATGATAAAGTACACTGCTATATGGTTAGAGAATAAAATAAATATATTATATATACCATGAAATTTACTTTTTATTTTACATCCCACATAACATAATTACTCTGCTTTTTATTTTATAGGTACTGAAGATGAAATCTATACAGAATCTTTGATTGCTGGTGGAATGACTATGGCATTGTGTTGTATCCTTTCTTGTAACCTATTTCTTTATTGAAATGAAATGCATGTCTATGGTATATTTAAATGTGTATAGATTTTAAGAGGCCTTTAGAATGCTTTGAGTACTTTATTTCTTACAGAATAAAAGTAGGTTTTTGTGTTGATAAATGTTTTATTAAAAAATATTTATTTTATCACAATCCTAAGCAGAAGTTTGATTATCTAAATGTAAGTGTTTTATTTTAAATATCATGTGTCAGTATACCAGAAATATTTCCTAATGTTTAAATGTGGTTTGATGCTTTCCATCAGCTTAGATCAATTGGCATTTTAAGCATCATTCATATGAAATCCACATCTAATCATTCAGAAATTATTGTATTCAGTCTTTTAAAGTATGATTTTGTCATGCTTGTCTTGTTATTCAATACAAGTATTTTTACATGTTCAGGAGTAATTTTTACTTGTTTATTAATGAAAGAGTTGAGTATGTTATAAAAATACATTTAAAATAATTAAAGGTTTGTCTAGGTCAGTCTGTTTGTGTACAGTCTCATGATGTGCTGTAAAGTCCCATTGCTATAAAATGTGACACAAATATACTCCAAGGGGGTGTAAGATGGGAGAGTATTAAGAACACCTCAGATATATATACAGTTGAACCTCGTTAAGACGAAAACAATTAACACGAAATTTTGCTTAAGATGAAGGAAAATAGTTTCCCTATCACGTTATTTTGGAAAATAATAATAATTGCATCGTTTAATATGAACATGAAAACAAAGTCTCCTGTTTAAGACGAAGTAAATGTTCCTCCGGCAAAAAGTTGAAACATACATCTTCCCGCTTTCATTGCCAAAAGGGTGTCATTTTTTGGCATTAATCCCTTTCTTGACAACTTCCCCTTTCACAATCAATGAAAACACATGTGAAATGAATACAGGTCTGGGTGGGAGCAGGAATTCCAATGCGGGAAAAAAACGGTTTGGCACGCTATCTCCCCACCGTCATGTGACTGTTTCATTCAAGATGTTTGATTTAAGAAAAGGTTACTAGTCCGTGGTCTAATGTATTAGATGTCTATGGCTTTCTCTGCTGATGTTGAAATTCTTTTGTGAGCGATTCATTTCATTGCTAGCACATGGATTTTATTGATTGTTTTCTAGTTGTACTGGATCTCTAGTTGTGAAAATGAGTGGGAAAAAAAGGATCTTAGTTTGGAAACTAAGCAGAAGAGTTTATGTGATGTTAGTGATGGGATTTAAAAAAAAATCAGAGATTGCGGCAAAATACGGAATACCTGCTTTCGACAGTTATTAAGAATTGAGAACAAATCGAAATGGCTTGTGCTATCAATCAGTTGGAGCCTGCAAGAAATGAATGAAAAATGCTAAGAATGAAGAAATCAAAGTTGCTTTATTAAGGATAAGAGAAGCTAGGAACCAGAATAACATTTTAACTGGTGCTGTTTTACAAGAAATAGCAAAGTTTTTTGCAGAAGCTCTTGGTGTCGATGATTTTACATGCTCCAATAGATGGCTATCAAGGTTTAAAGAATGCCATGGTATTGTCTTCAAAAGGATATGTGGTGAAGGCCATGTTGCAGTTAATCATGTTAGTGTAGATTTGTTTTTCTCTAAAGAATGTCCGGCTATTAAAAGAGATTATGCACCCCGCAATATATTCAATGCAGATGAAACTGTGCTTTTTTATAAAGCACAACCTTCATCTACATCAACTTTTAAAGCAGAGAAGTGTTCTGGTGGAAAATGTAATAAAGAAAGAGGCACATTACTGGTAGCCTGCAATATGGATGGTAGTGAAAAATTACCTATCTAGGTTATCGGAAAATTTGCATAACCATGTTGCTTTAAGCATGTTAAGACACTACCTGTTCAGTACACATTCACTAAAAATGCTTCAATAAATAAGGAAATTCTTGCAAAATGGTTATTAAAATTAGACTCAAGACTTACCAATCAAAAGAGAAAGATAAGCATTTTGTTGGACAATTGTACAGCCCACAAAGATGTTAAAAGGACTAAAATCAATAAAATGTGTTTCCCTCCCTCCAAATACTACAGCAAAGCTTCAGCCATGCGACCAGGGTATTATTCAGTGTTTAAAAACTCACTGCAGGAAAGAAGTAATAAAAAAGTCTTATCGAGTGCTTTGACAAAAAGGCACCATTTTCTATCGATCTCTTAGTAGTTATGTGTTTCCTAAGAAGTGCATGGAACTCTGTTACTCCCACTGTTATAAAAAACAGTTTCAGGCATGGTGGTTTTTCAGAGGAAAATGTTGCACAAACAGATGAAACAGAAATGGACGATGTGATAGAAGAAGCTGAAAAAAGAGGAATAATTTCTCCCCTGTCATTTGAGGATTACATTCAAATTGATGAAAATGTTATGATTTCACAACCCATAACAGATGAAGATATTCTGGCCGATTTAACTGAAAAGGAGAATGAAGAGGAAGAGCTGAATAAAATGGAGGCTAATGTAGAGGTCGAAATCCCTTACGTGTCCTTCAATGAAGCGACAGAGGCTTTAAAAACTGTTCAGTGGTTTCTGTTTCAACAAGAAAATGCCAATTGTGCTTTAGACAAGTTGGAAAAAGGGGATGTCTTTGTTAACAAATTTAGAATGCAAAAGTCAATAAAGATTTTTTTTAAGTCTAACTTAAAGAGGTAAATATATTTTTACATTTTATTTATCCTTACTCATTTAATTTTTTTTATAAGAATATTACAGTACATATAGAACTACTATCGTTATGTGTGTATCTGTGTGAGTATGGGTTTTGTGTTTGTGTGGTGATGTTAGAAATGTAGTTAATACGAATTTCGGTTAAGAGGAAAAGATTTTTGCTGCCTTTCAACTTCGTCTTAATGAGGTTCGACAGTATATATGTATGTTATATATATATATATATATATATATATATATATATATATATATATATATATATATATATATATATATATATGTTTATATATTAAAAATTGGTTTAGATTTTTTTAAAATTTTACTTTGAAGGAATTGTTGTATTTATTGTTTATCTTTTCTCACACAGTCAATAATATCAAGATTTTTTATTTAAAACAAAACTTTTATTCAAATTTATTTATTTATTTATTTTGTTATTACTCTTTTCTATAATCAAGGAGCCTTTTTTTTTTTAATTATTGGGAGAGATTTGTGTTACTTAATTTGCATAGGAGTGCTAGCATTCCAGTTATACACTAGATTTCTAGTATTTTGTTCTATTTCAAAATTAAAATTCCATGTTTCCTGATAGAACATTCATTTATGGATGTGTCATAATCTTCAATGTTTACATCAATTTTACATATGTTCCTTTTAAAAAAAAGTTAAATATTGATTCTTTGAAATTTTCCCAATAATCCTTCTCCTATAAAGAATATTCAGCAACTTAAATGTGTAAATCTGGAATAACATGTGTTTTCTGACACTTAAAGTTGATGAAAAATACTGAAATAAAAAGAAATACCTTGCTTAAAATCTTTAAAGCTATACTCATTTATTTTAAAGGACATTGTAGCCAGGATGTCAATGCTTGGAAGTGGATCCAATTACAGAATATTAATGTAAAATAAAAACATGAAAGAGATCTCTTTTTAATTTACTTTCAGCAATCAATTGTCGATTGTGGCTGATCATCTGCACTAACTACTTTACACAGCAAACAAATGCTCATTAATGAGATAGATTTAAAAAAAAAATCATGTGTGAAAATTATAAAGTCATAAAAAGTCACTAAATTGAGCTACAGTTTACAAATAAATTTCATTCGAAAATGCATTTTCCTTTTATTCAATGGCAACGTTTAGGTGTGGATATAAGATAAATAAAAGTGAAAACCATGGTGCCGGTCATTGCCACCATCAGTATACATTTCTAAAAATAGTGTTACTGGTTTTTGGAAGTCGTCCAAAAGTGAATTACAATTTTTTAATTACAATAAAAAAGTCCATAGTGAAAGAAGTAGCACTTTGTTGTTTAAAAACAACAGCAACAAATGCATCTTTGTTCATAAAACTGTTAAATTTCAATACTGTCTGTTCTAAATTCTAATATTTTTCCCTTCTGCAGCTACCCAATCAAACCTAATCTCAGAAGAACAAAATGCTTCCACTGTTAAAATTAACATCAGGTTAAAAAAAAAAATAAGTAAAGTTAATAAAAAATATGTGATCAAGACTAGATGAATCATAATTTTTGGAATTTCTGCTTAAAATAAATAGTAATAGTGATATTTTGTTTAATTTTTGGAAAAGAGTTATTTTTACATAATGTTATGAAATTTACTAACATTTCATTTGTGGCTCAAAAACTGAATATTATGATTAAATTAATTCTAAAGTTATAAACTGTATGCCCAGCAGATCAGGAACATTAGGAATGTAAATAATTTAATAACTAAAAACGAAAGTGCAATCTTTCAATTCCCCATAAAATTTTTAAATAGCTTAAAATTAGTTGGTTTGACTTCCACATATTTTCACTTTAAAATCTGAAGCTAGTATAATTTTGTTAAGAAATGAAAATGCTTAATACAGTTTCTTAATAAACTTGATTGATTATATAGAGGAAACATATAAAATAATTTTTTAGACTTAGAAACAGGTGATAGAAATGGTAAAATAATTTTATCCTTAAAACCAATTTAAGAAGACAATAACACAGCTGATATTAAAGTACCTTTTTCTCGGAAAATACTAAATCAATTTCAGTATTTTTTTTCCATCATTTTGGTAATTGTTAAACTACAAATTAATCATTCGAAGGGAAAAAAAATGCAATAGTTATGCGATTTTGCAAACAAAAATTCTAAGAATTTCTTTTTAAAAATCAATGTTAATAAAAAAGAATTGATTTTTCTAGAAAAAATAAAACCATCGAAAGATATTTAATTATAATACCAAAAAAATATATAGAGAAGTCGCTTTAGTAGCTTCTGAAAAAAAATATGCCAATATCAGCTGTTTTCCAAAGGATTTTCCGTAGACAACTATTGTTGCCCTATCAATGCAATTGGTCCCAACTCTTCTTTTTTTCTTATTTAAAAGGTGTCAGTTTTTTATATGTCTTGCATTTTGTGTAAGCATAAATTAAGCACAAATACAAACTGGCATTGTGTTGGTATTTATTCATCTCAACCAGTATTTAGCCATGAAAAATATGTTGCGATGTCTTGGGTATGTTCCTATGAAAACTTGAAAGTACAAATAGTGTCAAAAGGTGGGACCATAATTAATATGGTATGGAAAGAAACACTTTGAAAGAAAAAACCCTATTTTTAAATTTGCATTATAAACATGATTTCTTACTTATATACAATTTAATGAAATCAATATTTTCTTCTAACTATACTTTTTTATTCTTTGTAAGCTTTAACTGTAACATACTTGCTGAAATATTCTCTCCATCGAATTTTGACGGTTCACCTAGTTTTTAATAAATTAAGATTATATTATACTTTTTTTTTTTTAACTTTGAATCTGTTTGGAATTGTTATTAGTAGTGAATACAAGTTTATTGTATATTTTTCCTTTTTAACATGTTTGATCTATTTTGCTAAAGTGGTGATTTTTTAGAATTTTTCTTAACTGATTAACATATATCCATCAGTTACAAAAGCAGCAAGTTGTTGAAAAGAAGATTCCAGCTCGAATTCTTGTAAGTATGCCACAAAATAAAGTAAAACAAAAAATAGTTTAAGTATGTTATGAAACCACATTTTATACCATTATTGATAATAAATTAACTATAAAATTTGCTAATTAAAATTGTAATTAATTGTTTTTAATGTTCATTAAATTTCTAAACCATAAATATTTATTTTCACGATCTATCCCAAATTGGCAATCTTTAATTTTAAATAAATAATAATAAATTTCCCCTCTAAATGCTTTATTTAAAAATCATTTAAGTTTTATTCAATTGCTCATAATTTACAATATTTTTCTTTAATTAAATCCAATTCTAAAATTCTTTCAATATTCCATAGTAATGTATAGTTCTGAGTGATGGGCCCCATTTTTCGACTAATTTATCGATCTACGGACACCATCTTTAATTTAACATATACATTATTCTCCAAATTTTCATACTTCATTGCCAATAAGGCAATCTATTTCTGCTATTTAATTCATTTTCCATAATCGAATCGATAAATCAGTGAAATTTTCAATTGGTTTCATGATTTGATTATGGTCACCAATTCAAACATTTAACTTAAATTCAAGGGCATTGAAAAACTGACAAATTTGATTGGTCGAGGAGCTTTCTTGCTAGAATTGACAAGAAGATAGTGTCATGTCAGGATGAATAACTCTTCCTATAGGACGAGATAAGAAGTCATAATATTAGAAATCTCAATTAGGAGGAAGCGATTGGCCTGGAGAGCTATTGGCTCTTGTTTGATTCCCTCAAAAATCACTGTTAATCCCTTCTACATTTAAAATGTGTACTGCATCAACAATGGAATCAAAATCAACCTACATTAAAGCATAAATTACCTTTTATATGAAATAGCCCTTACCTAAGTATATCATAAATGAATCAAGTATTGCATTTTCAATGAGGTAGTTTGCTCTGAATGGATGAAGGATTGGTATAGAACAGTGGATCTCCCTTGGGACTATTCTGCTGGCCACACAATCATTTAGTATTTATGCAAACTGATCTATACATATGGTCTGCTCGTATTTGTGTGAGAAAGTAAGTATAAACCACAAGTGAATATTTTATAACTATTTTCTGTGTAGAATTGGCTCATGTTTTTGAGCACCACTATTGTAAGAACAGTGCTCCAGACAATCAGACTGTTGCTTATTAATTCATTCTAGACTTGAACTATCCTTATATCCACCCTACTTACACACTACTCCACTCTACTCAGATATTGATTATACATTTTTATATTTTTACATGAAACTGAAGATTTAGGAAATATTCTGAATTTAAATATCTAATAAGAAGGGGTTATTAACCGCGTGATCCCCTTAAATTATTCAAAAATAATTTCTTATATATATTGTTCTGATACCATATATAATATTTAATATTCATACAAGAAGCGATTCAGTCATTACTATGAATGATATCTTTAACATTTATATTGGTGATGCTATTACTTCTGTAACTAGATAGTGTTCGAAAATAGGATATGATTTGTGTTAACCTCAGCATATAATCAAGAATTTTTACAAATATTTTTAGTGAATTTTGTGTGATTATTGGGTTAGAATATATTTTTCTATATTTCATTTCAGAAAAATATGCCAAAAATGCTTTCCTTGTAGAATTTTTATTTAAAGGATTTTCTGATATTTTCATAGCAGATGATTCTTTACTAATGCAGTTAAATTCTTTTAATACAAGCACAGCTAACAAAGACATGGCTATAACGAGCCATTTGCACATTAAGAATTGGTCATCATTTAAAATATTTTAATATTTTCTGGCTTTTTACGAGCTAGAAAAACAGGATCACTAATAATACTAGTACAAGCAAAACACCTCTTCATTTCAATGTGATTTTCAGTGAAAAATAGGGTAGAATTAGGAAAGAAACCCTTTTCTTATCGAACATTGATAAATTCCCTTTCTTTGTTGAAATGTAGAATATTAGCAATAATATTTCTACTTTTAACTGTCTGTCAAAATGTAGTAATTTGTCAGAATTTTAAACAAGGATATCTCCCACTTAAAAAATACACAGGAATGTCCTGAAGTCTTGAGAAAATAAAAAACAAAGATGAGAGAGGTAAGTACGTTTCAAATACTGTTCGTTTGTAAGATTTACAAATGAGCCATGGAAAAAAAGGATCACAAAAAAAAACTGTATTTGTTTCTTCTTTTAAATCTGGATTCTTGGGATTATCCAGCCTTTTCATGTCTCATATTGCTCTGTTAAAATGAAAAGAATATGTAAAATGAAAAGATAAAAAATTGCTGTGGCTATTGCAATGTTAGCTGAGTTTTTCAGGGTAAAAGGTAGACTGATCATTTGCGTTACTGTGCGTCGTTAATGTGATTTTGAATTGCTAGTTCTTTAGAGGCTTTGACTTCAGTACTGTGAGTTTGCCTAAACAAAAGACCCATCTAAAGAAAATTACACTCACAAAGATAAAACTGAATATTTTATGTTATTCATTTATGATATTTAGTTAATTTCAACATTGAAATAATTAAAGCAATTAATGGTAGTAATTAGTTTAATAATTGTGTTATTATCTCAGGGTTGGACAGTATTTACCGTCTGATGGTTTTTACCAGTTTTAACCATGGATTTTACCGTCTTTGGAAAACATGTTACCTGGGTTTTTACCACCTTTGAAAAAACTCATTAGTTTGACTGTTTTTGTCACTTTTATGAAAATTTATCTGCCAGTTTTTCATTTTCCCAGGGGTGAAAGTTTTCTGGGTATTTAATACCACTGTTTCCACATAACAATATTCACTTAATTTAGTTTCTGATTAAGTAAATAAAAGAATGCTATACGAAAATATTGGTTTTTAAGGAATATAAAAAGCCCGGAAAACTTTCATCCATGTTTTCCTACTACAAGAATTGAAAATTTTAAAGATATTATTGTACATTTATCATTATTAAACCTAAAACTTATTATAACTATTATTATGAGAATGCGCACTACAATATTTATCTTGATGGAGATTAATATTGTATTGGAGATTAATATTGTTTACTAATTTTTACTAAAGGAAAAAAGAAATTATAAGTACACTTTTAATCCCACTTAAAATCCTTAATCATTTTAATAAAAACAAAACGCTTACAAATATTAATTATCACATGATGTAAGTTTGTACAAATGATAATACAGTTTACCAATTTATGTCCTTGGACCCTCTTATCATTTACAAGCTTTGCAGCTTTCTATACACCAAGTCTATTTCTTAATTTACTGTGGATATGTGAAAAGTTCGAAAAAAATTGCTCTATGGAAAAGAACTACAAGGTATGGAGTGAAGATTTGTTGTGTCACAAACAACACATTTTTATTCTACAAAATTCTTTAATTTTAAGTTTTAAAACCATATTTTGCTAAATCTTAAATTGGGGTTTTGTTTTTATTCAAGATCGCTTTTCGATCTCGTTTGTTTACAAATCGCGACTTCGGTCCAGTTTCTTTACATTTTCGCGGCGTCGGTGGTTAGGGTTAGCGGTCACAGTTTATTTTGCAGTTAAACTTAAATTCCTTATGCTTTTAAGTTGTTTTATTTAATCTTTGGCACAAAATTTGTAATTGTTTTTCACACTATCCATCAGGTTTAAATCAAAATAAAGTTTCTGTGTATGCGATGTTGTAATCGGTTGGTTGGTTGGATGTTATGTATTTGGTGCTGTGCAGGTTGAAATAGCACGCTTTCATTCTGTGGATTATCAAATGCTTCACAAATAATTAACTAATTGTGATTTTAATATTGTTTATATAGTTATTTTTTACAAAAGATAGGTATGCATAGTTGGGTAATTATATAGAAGTTAATTTTGAGCTACTGGAGTTTTTAGTTTCGAATTTGAGCTACAGGTATTATAATTTTTTTAAATTTTAGGTATTTTTATTAATTTATTTAAATTTAATTAACATTAAAATTCCCTTTTATATTTTTGCTTTTCTATCCTGACATTTCTCTTTTCTTCAATTTTTACACTGTTAAGTTCATGTGGCAACGATCGTAACATCGATACGGCATCTCCCGCCAAAATGATCGGAAGGTCACGTGGGGACGCCGCTTTAAAAAAGAAGATTGACGTCATGCTCCGCGGAAGGTTATGAGCTTTCAACGGGTAAATTAAAAAAAAAAAAATAATTTAAAATCAACTAAAATCGTGATCATACATCTTGAAAAAGAAACAGTAAACATCTTGATGTGCAAATTTTATGCACATTGTATCCTTTTAAAAAGATGATTTAATTTTCATCCTACAGTTTTGGTTCCGCACTATATTTTTGATGCGGCAGTATACGATTGTGAGAGTGGGGTAGGTAGATTCCGCGGGAGCAATGAATAGGGATTCTCTCTTCAGCCAGCGACAAGGAAGGTGGTTGAGATGATGAAGAAAGCAGAATGATGGGCCCATCGTCTTCAATTCACTAAGTTTTTCTTTTTCCTTGATATCAGCTGTTCAGCATAATACAGCTAATTCAATCTTTTTTTATTTTTAATTAATCTTACTCCTTTTATTTTATTTTATTTTTATTGGCCAAATTTTTTTTTATGTGACACAATGTGTTGCAAATTTAAAAGATCTCCGCAGTAGCTCAAATCTCAATCCTCTCAATCTTGTTATGATTAAAGTGTGATTTTTATAATGAGTAAAAGTAAAGTTCTGTTTTGTTAAAATTTAATTAAGTAAAAATGAATGTCAATTCAGATTATTTTGTTAGTTATAATAAGGAGTCTCTTCATCTCCTTGTATGAAAAATTTTAATCATGTGTAAATTTGTATAATGTGTGCAATTAATACTTAATAGAGTTAATTTCTAATGTCGTCATTACACAGTAATCTACAAATGTCCGAATGTTTATTAAATTTTGAAGTAATAGCATGTAAAGATCATAACATTTAACTGAATAAATCACATTTAATTATATTATTTTTTTTGAGTCATTCCTGTAGTGCCTATCTCTCAATTATTATTTTATTTATTATTTCTTCCTTTAGGGATTTAAGATCATCTTCATGAGGGCCTGCCATTTTTCATTTTTTATTCTAAATTTTCAATTGTTGCATTATGTTTAGTAAATTAATATTTGATTAATTTCAGCAGTTTTTATTAATTTCCTGCCAACATGAAGATGATGCTGAATCGGGAAAAAAAAAAAAAAATCATATTCACTGACCTTGGGTTGGGTTATTGTATCTGGGATTTTCTTCTTAATTAATTAACTTCCTTATTCTAAATTCAGGAGTTTTTCACAACGCGGCTCCTTCTTATTCCAGTAAATTCTTTTAATTATCTATCCTAAAATTTTAGTCTGGTTATAATTTCTCTCATTGTGTTCATAAAATTAATAATTTCTTATGTAGGAAGATTTTAATATTTTATTTCTTATGTTATTTATCTAATTTGGGGTAACTTTGGTTTTGCAGTCTTAACTATTTCTTCAGTGGTAATAATGAATAATTTAATTAATTTTTAACCTTGTTAATACTTTCTTTAGTTGTGGTAAGACACAACAGATTCACCATTAAATGTATGAATTCAGAATTCATTTCTTTGTTGTTTAACGCTTTCCACCAAACTTTGGCTTTTACATCTTTTGTTTTAAAGAAGCTTTTTAGAAATGGTCCTCCTTCAGCTTCATATGCCAGCAGGAGTGAAAGAGAATTTGGCATAAAATCTATGAGCCATTCTCTTGCCATTTCCTTTTGTGCTTCACTTAATAGATCTTTATTTTTGTGCATTGGATCTGTAATACATGGTAAAAAGTCAAAGGTTTCTAAAGCCAAATCCCTTTCTCACAAGTGGAATGGAAACCTGCTTTGTGAAACATATATTGAACATCTGTTGTTCTATTTATAGATGGGGAATAGAAAATATAGTAAAATCTTTATGATTAAAGTACTGTATCAGCAACTTTAGAGACTTGACTAATTTTTCCCATCTCCTTAGATGTATGTAGGATTTTTACCTTACACCTACAAGATTCACTTGGCTTATAACTACAAATGAATATATCTATTAGCTTTTTAATTTTATACCATATTTATTATTCACTCAAACAAATAATATGCTTAGTAGATCATGGCAATTCAACTACATTGAGAATATAATACACTTGTAAACATAAATATTGGAATTCACCTAGAATTCTTGCAAAATCCTTTTATTTGGCATTTAACGGAACTTCAACCTTCATGTTGAGATAAATCTATGGAAACACAGTTAACCTCTCTCGGTGCTTTAATTTAAATCTTTCTTACATGCGAAGATCGCCTCATATCTTGCAATTTCTTCATGTTCCTTGTGTTATATTTTTTCTTTCCATATGATATTGTATATCGATTAATTAAACTTCTTAAGTTAGTTAAGTTGCATTGTTGAGGATATTTTTATCTCACACACACACATTTATATATACGTATATAAATAGAACCTTTGAAAATCAAAAGACAACTAACAAGTTCTCTCTCTATATAAAAACACATCAATTACATGAAAATACAGTTTTTACCAATAGTATTAAAATACAGTTTAATGACTAGTAAAGTTTATTGTATCTTAAGGTTTTTACCACTTTTTCCTAGGTTTTTACCGGTAAAAAGCCAACCCTGTATTATCTTTGTTATGATGCATACCATTTCTTCATTTAAATTTAATGTTTTCACTAATTTAGTTATTTAATTTAATTATTGAATCATAACTAAGCAACATTCAAAATATTTCTAATCTTTTAAAATTATCTTCTAAAATATATTACTCTAAATTAAATTTACTTTCTGTATTTAAATTACTTTTTAACATCAATAATCATTTTAAAATTAAAATTAAATCATTTTTTTAAAGTCTGTTGATAAAAATATAAAAATTTCCGTTTTCTGTTTACATCATATAATGATCTATTCTAAGTACAAAAAATATACTTTTTACTTTTTTAAAAATCTTAATCTTTTCTATTTTAAATTTTAGTCAAAAGATTAAACAATTTTTTCTATGTATTCTGCTAAAATTCCAGCCAATTTCACTTTTAATCTTGACAGATATACATTTTTATACATTTTCTTACTTTTTCTGTTTTCAAATTGCGCTCTTTGCTTGGGCTACTAGCCATATTGGATTTGTGTTGATTTCGTAGCGATTACAAAAACCTAGGTATACTTCGTCATCCATTTTGGTTTAGGTGTCAGTCACATACATGAGTCAAGTTTGCGGAGTCATCCTTCAGAGAGGGAAAAGAGGGCAGAAATTTCTTCTAGAACAATCCAGATAGCGTAGGTTGTTTGTTTTTTCCACATCGCACAGGTTTGAGAGGTTTCTTCCTGTATCTCTTCTAGGCGACAGTTGTAGTTAGAGGGGTTAGGCTGAAGAAGAACTCTTATGCTCTGCTGATTGGCTCTTTTGGCTTCCAATGTCAGTTGCGGTGGACACCATGTTCAAATTTAAAAATCAGTTTTAAAACGAACGCTGTTGAGTGTTGTCTGGCAGCTATTTAAGGGCGTCAGGTCGGGCACAATTCAACAATAGCGGTGTACTATGAAAAAAGTATTTTTATCGAGAAATCGTTCTTCATGTAATATAACAAGATAATCTTTTTACATCTATAATAATTTTAAAGAAAGACAGTTTAAGCAGAAGATTTGATAAGAGATTTTCATTGATTCACATGGTAAGGAAATGTTGGGAACTTTCTAACGTCTATTTTTCGAATACTATGTATTGCATGATATGAAGATCTTCGAAGACTTATAATGCCTGATTATTTATAACAGAAGTCTACTAAGATGTCGAGCAATGCGTCAGTTATTAAATGCTAAAGAAACCATTTTTGTAAGAATTTTACTTTCTCAACACATTCTTTTTCACATTGTGAAAAATTCAACTGTTTTTGTCTTCAATCAGCTAACTGAGCAAGGCATCAGCTAATTCAAGCTAAAGAAACTATTTCTAAAAGATTTTTATGTTCTCAACACATCTTTTTTCACAGTGCGAAATTTTCTACAGTTTTTGACTTCAATCAGCAAAATCAGACTATATAAATTATTTCTGAATCTTCTACAATATATAATTGACTTTAAGACATTTCTTCAACCTCCTACAGCAGTGCTTATTAGCTTGACTCTTCCCTCATTAAATGATTCGCTTTGCGTTTTCTCTACGTGTTCTATCAACTGTACTCCACAGCTTTTAATTGAATTGTAGACTTTTTAGATATCTCTCTTCAAGTTTCCTTTGTGAAATAAATTAACTGTCAAATCTCTAACTTACCTGGACTAGAATCGTCAACAACATACAATTTTAATCTTTGGACATTTATTTCACTCTTTAGCAGTAACACTATTTAACTTTTTTTTTTTTTGTGCAAAAGGCTGAACTGAATCCAAGACAATAATTGATTTAAATATCATCTTCAGATTTCAACTATTTCTATTACTATTTTTTACTAAAGTGAATCTTCAATTTATGAAATAAATAGTTGTGATTGTGCTAATAAAAGACAATCAACTGTCACTATTTTCATTGTAAGAACTAAAAGATCTGCTTAAAACACCATCCAAAACTTTTAAATGCACTTGGCCTTTTGAAAGATCTGAGTCTTTCTTCGTCAGGTGCAAAAAAGATGTGCTTCTACTATGAAAGCAGCAGCAAGATGATAGATAAGGGAAAGGAAACAAGCTAAAGAAACAGCCAATAGGAAAGTAGAAATCAACAGCCAATAGAAAAACAGAAGACAAACAGCCAGTCACAGAAGAGTAAAATCAAAATAATTGAACACAAAGTAAAAGGGGAATAAGGAAGAAAATTGAAAATGAAAAAAGTTTCATGAAAATAAAATTAAATAAAATAAATTACACACATATATATTAACATATGTATAAAAAACACACATATATATTAAAATATGGGAACAGATGAAAATTGAGAAATAAATAAGTAAATAAAAAATATAAAAAAAACAGACTAATATTAATTAATACAAAAATAAATTATATGGTAGTACTGAAAAGGTTTTTCCAAGCAGCAGAGAGCATTGTAGAATCAGATTTATCCATAACAATAACTTCATGATTAAGATAAATGGATAAATTTTCAAGAAAGTCCAATTCAGAGATACTATTGGCATTAAAGATAATTTTAGCATTTTTAAAATTAAAACAATGACCAGAATCCCAAGAGTGCTTGGCAATAGAAGATTTAGAAGTTTCTTGATTAGTTGTATAACAAGAGTGTTCTTTTAAGCAGATTTTGAGATTTCTTTTAGTTTGACCAATATAAGATAAGTCACAGCCATTACAAGGAACATTATAAATTCCCCATTTACGAAGATTAGGAACAGGAGATTTAGTGGAGGAGAATTTGAATTTATTGACAGGCTTAAAGATAATGTTAAAATTGAAGCGTCTTAAAACTTTAGCTAATTTGAAACATAAAGGAGGATAAAAGGGGAGGACAACCAAATTATTAGGTTTGCTTTTGGACAGATTTGGAAAGAGTAGATTTATTTATTAGATGGTCTATTGAATTTATTCACAGCATTATTGATAACAGAAGGATTGAAACCTCTTTTGACAGCAACAGTTTTTAAATAATTAAGTTCATCCTTAAGGGATGCAGAGTCAGAACAAATTTTGAGAGCACTATTTACATACGTGTGAAAAACACCGATTTTTTGCTTGACAGGATAATTTGGGAGAGCATGAGGTGGATTAGTGACAGAAAAAGGTTTTCTATAAACACAAATTTTGAAAGAAGAATCATATTTGATAACTAAAACATCTGGTTAATTTTAAATGTTGGATGCGTTAGAGGACTGCACGGGCCGAAAATTCCAGGCCCGACCCATACAAAAAAAAATTCAGCCCGGCCCGGCCCGATACAAAAATTAAAAATTCGGCCCGGCCTGGCCCGATTTAAAAGTTAAAAGTTCGGCCTGAGCCCGGCCCGGCCCGGAAAAAAGTTAAAATCTCGGCCCGAGTGAATTTCTACAAAACATTGATTTTTACGTCGATTTGGTTAAAAATTTGCCTCGTAGGAGGAGATCTAACCAAAAATTCCTATCTTAGCCTTTTTTTTTCATGTTTATAATCTTCATTTTTATAGAGGTGCCGCAACCTGGAATATTTATTTTTTTAAATAAATCTCTATTTGTTGTATGTATGTGTTTAAGTTATCATTAATATTGTTAATCCATATTCCATTTATTGAAGTGTTTAAAATCAGAAAAATGCTATACAGTAAAATCTTCTAAGATGGAATTGCATAGGGAAGAAAAAAAGGAGTTATAGACAATTTGCCTTCTTAGCAGGTGTAAATGTTATTAGACATTCTTTTCTTACGTATTAGCATATTCATTTTTCATGGATCAACACATTTTTCGGTTTAAGACAGGATTCCGTCATAAGCAGGTTCTTTTTCACGCGTTGTACTATATTTTAATTTAGCCGCATTTTAATAAGTGTATAAATCTACTATTCTTTAACAAGAATAAATTTTAATGTTTAATTGTAGAGTAATGGCGATTTAAAAATGTATGCATGTTTTGCAAAGATTTTTGTGCCAGGTCTTAATTTACTGACCTTCGAACGGACCAGGCCACGCCGAGACAATGATTTTCATATGGGTCAGAACCAGGACTGAAAATTTTGGGGCGTTAGGAAGAATGAAACCAGTCCCGGCTCCGTACGGAAAAAATAATTTAAGACATGGCCTTTATCCTTCAGGAAAAAAGTAAGACCCGGCCCAGCCCGTAAAGAGTAATCACTAGGCCCAGCCCGGCCCGGCCCGGCCCGTGCCAGAAAAAAGTATGGCCTGGGCTCGGCCCGGCCTGAGTGTCGTGAAGGAAAATAGCCCGGCCCGTGCAGATCTCTAGGATGCGTTATGTTGACGATACTTTTGTTTTAGTTGATAATCCTTTTGATATTTCTACCATTTTTCAAACTGTCAATTCTATTGACCCACATATTCAGTTTACTTTTGAGTTAGAAAATTGTAATAAACTTCCTTTCCTTGATGTTTTAGTTATCAAATATGATTCTTCTTTTAAAACTTGTGTTTATAGAAAACCTTTTTCTGTCACTAACCCACCTCATGCTCCCTCAAATCATCCTGTCAAGCAAAAAATCTGTGTTTTTTACACGTATGCAAATCGTGCTCTCAAAATTTGTTCTGACTCTGCATCCCTTAAGGATGAACTTAATTATTTAAAAACTGTTGTTGTCAAAAGAGGTTTCAATCCTTCTGTTATCAATAATGCTGTGAAAAAATTCAATAGACCGTCTAATAAATCTACTCTTTCTAAATCTGTCAAAAGCAAACCTAATAATTTGGTTGTCCTCCCTTTTTATCCTCCTATATGTTTCAAATTAGCTAAAGTTTTAAGACGCTTCAATTTTTAACATTATCTTTAAACCTGTCAATAAATTCAAATTCCCCTCCACTAAATCTCTTGTTCCTGATCTTCGTAATTGGGGGAATTTATAATGTTTCTTGTAATGGCTGTGATTTATCTTATATTGGTCAAACTAAAAGAAATCTCAAAATCCACTTAAAAGAACGCTCTCATTATGTGACTAATCAAGAAATTGCTAAATCTTCTATTGCCAAGCACTCTTAGGATTCCAGCCATTACTTTAATTTTAAAAATGCTAAAATTATCTTTAATGCCAATAGTATCTCTGAATTGGACTTTCTTGAAAATTTATCCATTTATCTTAATCGTGAAGTTATTGTTAATGATAAATCTGATTCCACAATGCTCTCTGCTGCTTGGAAAAACCTTTTCAGTACTACCATATAATTTATTTTTGTATTAATTAATATTAGTCTGTTTTTTATATATTTTTTATTTACTTATTTATTTCTTAATTTTCACCTGTTCCCATATTTTAATATATATGTGTGTTTTAATTTTATTATAATTTATTTTTTATTTAATTTAATTTTATTTAATTTTATTTTCGTGAAACTTTTTTCATTTTCAATTTTTTTCCTTATTCCCCTTTTACTTTGTGTTCTATTGTTTTGATTTTACTCTTCTGTGACTGGCTGTTTGTCTTCTGTTTTCTTATTGGCTGTTGATTTCTACTTTCCTATTGGCTGTTTCTTCAGCTTGTTTACTTTCCTTTATCTCCCATTTCAGTCTTGCTGCTGCTTTCATATTAGAAGCATGTCTTTTTTGCACCTGACGAAGAAAGACTCGGATCTTTCGAAAGGCCACTAAATCTCTTGTTCCTGATCTTCATAATTGGGGAATTTATAATGTTCCTTGTAATGGCTATGATTTATCTTATATTGGTCAAACTAAAAGAAATCTCAAAATCCACTTAAAAGAACGCTCTCATTATGTGACTAATCAAGAAATTGCTAAATCTTTTAGAAAGCATCTTCAAGAAAGCATTTAAAAGTTTTTGATGGTGTTTTAAGAAGATCTTTTAGTTCTTATTGTTGCACAGCAGTTTCAACTTATTATTATTATTTTTTTTTCATTGTGTCCAAGTTTGGGTAAGTCCAATTTTTGTATTTTTCTTTTTCAGAATGTCAAATAATATTTTGAAATCATTTTAACAATTTTATTCAACTTAAATTTTAGTATCAGCAAAACTTTATTAAATACTAATACTGAATCAAAGATAAATAAAATAATTTAAATTTAAATAACTTTCTATTATTACTTAATTTCAAATTAAAGCTTAACTTTTAGCAATTTTCATTTTTTAAGTTATAAAATTTAATTCCTTCAGCGTCATGCGCTGCCAATATATGACTGCGTGCTATATTGATTTGCTGGAATAGGGTTTGGAGCAAATATTTATTTCGGCTCAATTAAATCATTGTTGATATATTCTGAACTTAAATTGATTGATATATCAAATTTTTAATTTTGTTTATTTATTTTTATTTACTCTTTTCCTGTGTAATGGTTACGTCGCCTTGTTCAGTTATCGTAATTATCCTTAGTTCTATGGTATTTTGCTGCCACCACCGGTATTAAAGTGATACTGGGCACGTTGGGAAAGAAGTTCTCATAAAATAACCAATTAATAATTTATTGATTAAAATTATTATGCAAGAAAAATGTTACAGTGATAGTTATTATATTGTCACTAACCGTATGTGACTGTCATATGGCAATCTCCCTGATCACCCGTTTTAATATATATCTCAAATGTACTACTCATACATATAATTCCGTCTGAGTAATAATTAGTTTTACTCTGGACCAAACTGTCTAATGCACCTTATCTCAGTAATTCAACATAATTCTCTACACGTCTATATCCAACGTTCTGCACTGACGACCCTTGCGTCCCACACTATCTGCTATACATCAACGATGCCTCCTTCACTCTACACAGCACCAGCGACTCTCTCGCATCCTACGCTCTCAGCTGTACTTCCATGAGTGACCTGTCTCTCACTGTCCCCTCACACTACAAATCAACGGGGCTGTCATTCTTCATTCACGGAGCTTCCATCCACGTGGTAGTGTTTGTTCTAGAACTTTCCACCCCGATCTTCGTCTCGAACATCCTCCCCTTGCATTCTTCCGTGAAATCCAGCTCCCTAGGAATGTGGTGTTCATTGCGTTTCTTTCATTGTATTTCTTTCCAAAACCAGATTAGTACTTTACAAAGAAATCGAGAACCTCCCCCAAATAGATAATAGGATCAGGGGAAATTCCACTGTCAATCACATACGGCAGTTTTACAGCAAGAGAAAAATATATATTGGAATACGGTAATATAATAATGAATAAAAATAATTACTTAAATTAATTAGAAATATACAATATGAGTCTTGCTAAAGTCAGAAACCTGTCATCCTGGTTCCAACATTTCAGTACAATCTTCATGGGTATTAAGAGTGTCATTTAACATGAGGACTTTTATAGTTTCCTTTCTTCTTGTATTAACCAAGTTTGACTGTATTTAAAAATTTATACTGGCACATTTAACCTATTAATATATATATTTAAAATAAAAAAATCATATTTATAAGTTTGTTGGACTCTAGCCCAGTCCCAGGTTTGTGCCTTTTATTTATCATTCCATCATGGTGAAAGTTGCAGCAATTTAATTTTTTATTCAGTTTCTTGAATATTTTATTTTTCTTGAATATTTTCTTTTCTTTAATATTTTTCTTTATAAAGACATGCATACGCATGTCTTTATTTAATCGTGTGCCTAAATTATTCTCTCATTCTCCTTTTTGGAATTTTAATACTTAATTTTTCCTCTCAACTTTTAATTATTCCAAATTTACTTTCCTTCCTATTTTATTAAATTAAATTTATTTCTATCCAATTATTATTTTTTTTATACAAAAAAAAGTATATATTTAATAATGTATCTTTTTAGGTGATTACTGCTTCTGGTGATAGTGCTTCTCAGTATATGAATTTTATGAATGTGTTTTTTACTGCACAAAAAGAGGTAACAAAATTACTTTACTATAACTTCTTGAATTTTATTATTAAACTCATCTTGAATTTTATTATTAAATTCGAATCAGATATTGCTACTTTTTTCTATATTTTAATTCTGATATTCATTTGTAGGGTGTATTAATTGATGCTTGTGTCATAGAAAAAGATTCAGGATTATTACAACAGGTAAACTTTTGCTTTGAGATATTTTGGCTTATTGATTATAAATGTATTTTTTTATATGCAAAAATAATCATAAATGTTTTTTTTAAAATAAAAAAAAAGAAATCTTTAATGCAGTACCTCTGTCTAATTGATCATAGCCAGCATCCATTTAATCTATACTACAAATCCTTCCAAACAATTAAATAAAAATTGAAAGACTAACAAGGAAGGTCTCCTTAAAGCACATACTCAGTATATATTCTGGGGGAAAAAATACTAATGGAACTACTCATGTACATTATAAAGGATCAGCCAAATTTAGCTACAGAATTAAAGTAAAATATCTGTAAAAAAATAAATACTTTCCAGTATTTGGTGCAAAAAGACACGATTTGGTGATCCACACTTTTTCCTTGCCAAGTGCAAGCGATTTTAATGCATTTGAAAATTCCTGTTTAAATGGGTGGTAAAATGTGTAGTACTTTATGAATTTAAACTTAAACGATTAAATAGTTTATTATTTTTTCCATAAGCTTGTATAATATATAAGTTACATATTTCTGAAATTATTTAATTTTACACAGTTTCACTGCCTGGGTAGGTTTTAACTGTATTTTATTAGTAACTGCCTGATTAGGAACACTCTCATTATACATTACAATAATTTAATAAGTTGTTGTTTCCATGGCAACAGTACTTTTCTCTTGTCTCTGATACTAACAATATCGAAATCAAATTGACAGTGCTCAGAATTGGGCATTAACTTTTAGTTTGAAGCATTTTAAAATTTTGTTCTAAACTTCAGAATACGATAGTTAATTTTAACACATACATGTATATGACAATAACATAGTTATAAAAGTGTATTTATTTAAGTTAAACTTACTTAAACTAATTCAGTAATGAAGAGTAGAAAAAATTTTTACCTAAAAGAGAATTTATCATAAAAACATATTTTTTAAAATTTCATTGTGTCACCAAAAATTCAAAATTTTCATAATTTTTTTATAGACGTTATATTGAGGTTCCGCAGCAAATTTTTGTATAAACATATATATCCTCATGAGAAGAATATTCTGTAATTTTAAAAAAAAAATCTGAGTATGTGCTTATGGAGATCTTCCTTGTAAGATGACTTGTATGCTGCTCCGATTTGCCTCATCATACAAAAACACTGTTTTGAAAAGACCAGGTAATAAAAAGAATCCTTTTTGCATGTTTGTTATCATATAAAATATTTCTTGCCCATATTTCGCACTATGTATTCATTATGTATTAATTTTTTCAACTGTTTCATCTCCATTTTTATAACTTTTTTATTTAACTTGTTTTCTGTATGTAAAGATGGAATCAATTTTGGATGGAATTTTGTAAACAATTTTTCACTCACTTCCTGATATGCTAGAATTATAAAAATTATGTACATGGGTGTGTTTCTGATGACAATACAACATTTTAATATTTTTAGATCTTAATTATAAATTAATAAATTAATTTTAAGGCATTTTTCCAACGGCCACAGATGATAAATTGCCAAATAATCTTTATGGTTATAACTGTTTACGAGTTACACAAACAATGGAGTTAATTATGCACCAAACCACTCTCGCCAAAATAGTCCACTTGGCTGTAAAACTGGAATAACAAAGTATATTTACTTTTTTAATACTTTAATACTTTGCATGCACTTTTTTAATATTTTCATTTGATTGTTCCTCTTTTTTCTTTTATTTAAAGCTAAAACTCTTTTAGTATACAATTTGTCAAATACATAAAAAATTTTAAAACTCAATTCAATCTTTTGGGAAATTAATAATTTATAAAACCATTATATTTAAATTGGTTAATTGTGATTAATTGTTTATATCCCAAAGTGAATGCGGATTTTAGAGAATTGTAGTAGAGTATATATACAGACTCAGATTTCTGAGAATCAAGTGTAGTAGTGTTTGGAGTTAAATTTTTTTGTTGTTCTTGTTCTTGTAAAATTATATTTCTTGGAATTACATTGTTATTGTTTCAAAGCAACAATTTTTAAAGAGATTAAGATAACAATGTTTTTTATTTAGAATAATTTAAGGAGAATATTTTTGAAAATTTGTGTCAAATTTGAATTAACATAAGCTGTATTTTTTGTTAAGTAAAACAACTGTTAATATTTTTTAATGTACGGTTTCTCCTTTCTGTAATGTTTTATTGATTTTGTTTTGTTTTATAGGTCTGTGTGTATAAAATAGAGATGTCATTTAAGGAGGGCAGGGTAGGGCAATCCCCTACCCTGTTTCCACCTTTTAGTTTTGACCCTCCCGCCTTTTTCTATCATTGTCTGTTTCTGAAATTTCTTATTAGATGAAAGTCTTCATGTGTTTTTACCAATACAAGGGTACCAATACACATGTCCTAAAATATGGCAATCTGTCCTGATATTTCTGAAATTTCGCAAATTTCTTCAATCAATCACTTAAAAAAAATCACAATTTCACTAATCTATTATTAAAAATAATCACGAATTTCTTCAATCGATCACTGAAAAAGTCACAGATTTCGTCAACCAGTCAGTGAAAAAGATCGCAAATGTCATCAATCAGTCAATAAAAAAAAAGATTTTGAATTTTGTCAATCACTCGATGAAATAGATTGCAAATTTCATCAATCAGTCAATGAAATAGATCACAGTTATCATCAATCTGATGCTAAAAACGATCATAAATATTGTCAATGGGATGCTAAAAACAAGCGTGAATTTCGTAAATCAGTCGATGAAATATATCACAAGTATCGTCAATCGGATGCTAAAAACAATCGCTAATATCGTCAATAGGATGCTAAAAACGATAGCGAATTTTGTTAATTGGTTGTTATAAAAATCATGTTTTTTCAATCGATCATGAAAAATTTGAAACATTTTGTCAGTCAGGCACTGAAAAAAATCATGAATTTCGTCAGTCGGTTGATGAAAAAGATTGATAATGTCTTTACTAGGTTGATGAAAAAGATCTGGAATTTCGTCAATCGATCAATAGAATATATCATGAGCATCGTCTATCGGATGCTAAAAGTGAACGTGAATATCGACAATTGATTGCTAAAATTGGTCTCAAATTTCGTCAAGCGGATATAATCATGAATATTAATAATCGGGTACCAAAAAAATCGCGAATTTCATCTTTCATTCGCTAAAAATTATCCTGAATTTTATCATGTGGACACTGAAAAATATTGCAAATTGCTAAAACAAATCACAAATTTAATCAATGGGACGCTGAAAAAGATTTCGAATTTCCTCAATCGACAGTTGAATAAGATAGCGAAGTTTTCGTTCAGACTTCAGTCCTGCACGCTAGTGATGGGCCGATTCGAGATCTTTTAAGAATCGATACCTTAGTATTCGAAAACTTTTCAGAATCGAAACCAACATTCGAATACTTTGTATTCAAATGTTCTAGAACTGAAAACTACTCCAGACTTTGTTCAAACTTGATGAGGGCGATATTCAAATGTTTGTTCTACTTAAAATCACCTGTCTCTCTCTCTCTCTCTTTTTTTTTTTTTTTTTTTTTTTTTTTTCACGTTACAGCTGTTTTCATGTTGTTTTTGCGTTCAGATGAAAATTGAGATAGTCACATTACTTTTTTTTTTTTTTTGCTTTATTTTTTAATGGTGAAACTTTCCTTAGAAAATTAAATGGTTACGCTTTAATGATTAATCTACCCAGAACTTTTTGAATAATCTAGAACAGGAAGCAATTTTTGTTGATTAAATTAAGAAAAACTTTCTTTTTTCAAACTGTAATATTTTACTCTCCAGCATGCGAAATTGTTTGTTTTATTGTTGTTTTTATTTTAAATGTTATATTTCAATAATAAAAAAAAAGTATATGCATCCAAATGGGTGCCATATAGGGTTCAAATGGGTGCCATTGAGCAACACTGTTTCTGAACTTCCTTATTTAATGGCAAAAATTCTGCGATTAAATAATGCAACGATTATTATTCAGTAATAATGGTACCAGAAATTGAAGGATTGTAGGAACCATGCAATAAACCTTGTTATTCAATGCTTAATACCCTTTATACTTGATAATATTAAGTATGGATATTTTAGAAAAGTCAGTATAGGTGTAAGCAGAATTTTGTTCTTTTTGGGGTGGCGGGGTGGGGGTGCTACCTAGTTTGTACATTATTTTATCATAAGTGCCGCCAAAGGTACAGAGATATGGAAATTTAATTTAATTTTCTGTATCTGATTATTTAAAAATAAAAAGGAGAAAATTATTCTGATTATTTTAGTCGAAATTTTTTTGCGATCTGCGATTAAATAATGCGATGATTACTATTCAGTAATAATGTTACCTTAAAATGAAGCATTGTGGAAATCCTGTAATAAACTTTGTATTTAATACTTAATACCCTTTATACTTGATAATAGTAAGTATGGATTTGTAATTTTGTTTTCCTTTTAACGTTCATACGTTTCAAATTTATCTTACACGGAAATTCAGGACGGAATGAGAGAAGAAAAAAAAACTGTTTTATTTCTTTATTTTGAAAAATGTTAGTACAGATTTATTGTTGAATACTTAGTATTTCCGAATTGGTAAATTTATGTATTACGATTGTTGATGTGTAAAAAATTGTCTTGCACGATGAGTTCTGACAAAAAAATCGTAATTCAGATATTTTCATGTTTTTTGTACTAGCTAGCACGCACTGCATTGCCCGGGCCGATACTAACCTTAAATTTACCTAAAATCAAAGATTAATTATTAGATTTTTTTAATGAAAAGAAATCTAAACGTACATAGAGTTGTCCACCCCACTGTCTTCGGCTGCGAACGCCGAACATGCTGCGGCCTATGTCTTTAAACAAAACGAACCTGGAATTTGTATGATTTTATATTTTTAAACAAAAATGCCTCCAAACAAACATAAAGTTAGGGGAACAGTGTACACTGGGCGTGCTATGCACGTTCCGGTTTGCTTGGGTTTTATATATATTTAAAAGTGTTTCAAAGCAAATTTTTAAACAAAAATTCATTCAAACGTACCTAAAATTTGGGGTTCAAAAATCGCTGTAGAAATTCCGAATAAACTTTATTGAATCATTTACTAAATCGGGGTAAAAGATTGAAACTGGATTCATTTTACTAGGAGAATTTTGATAGAAAACGCTTTTAAAAAAATCTTATGAAAAAATCTAATAAAAAAAAAAAAAAACTATCTTAGATCTGCATAACTTCAGATATTACAAGTACCTTCCTGCCAAATTTTGTTACTCTACATGCAGTGGTCTGGTTAGAATACAGCACACCAGGCAGACAGACAAACACAAACTTCTATTTTTATTATTATAGGTTTTTTTTTTTTTTTTTTTTTTTAGAACACTAGGCTATTTTCCAACGAAGCAGTTATCGTTATTTTTAAAATTAACTTCGTAAATTTTGAAAAAAATAAAAAGGATGGAGACGTTTAAGAATAGAATTTTTACAATTTTGTAATAAATACTTTACAATTTTGTAATAAATACTTTACAATTTTGTAATAAAAAAGTTACAATATTTATAAGAAAAATGTAGTTTTCTGTTTGTTCCAGATATAAAAAAAAACACCTTTTAGTCACTTTTTTTTTTATGTTCTTTTTTTTTTTAAATATTATTTTTACATGCTTAAAATGATGTTTTCTAACATCTAAGTTAGTAATTTTAAAATCGGAGTTGTTGAGTTACAAAGGGTTAATCTTCATAATCAATAAAAAATTTCTTTTTCGAATTGTACAAATTAATTTTCCACTATGAGTAATTATTTTCTGTTATATTAAAAAAAAAAAAAAAAAAAAAAAACCATAAGATTTTACATATGATGTTTAATTACAAATTTACATAATTTTATGTAAGTTTAAATTCATATGCTCAAGTGTAGCTTAGCTGTACACATTTGAAAAAATAAAACTAAAACAGCACCAATCATCCATCCTACTAGCCTCAAGATTCCGGAGAAATGTTTTAAACAGCGCCGAG
The DNA here is from genome assembly GCA_963931845.1 of Maratus michaelseni. Lineage (NCBI taxonomy): Eukaryota > Metazoa > Arthropoda > Arachnida > Araneae > Salticidae > Maratus > Maratus michaelseni. The sequence goes on along the minus strand of OZ007589.1, from coordinate 157,371,387 downwards.
TAGTCTATTAGTATTTGAATACTAGCATTCACTGGCGCAGCTTATGAAAACATAGAAAACTCGAGCTATAAGAACTGAATATAATCGAAAACTGCAGTTTTCGTCACTGACACAAATGCCAGGTGGCTTTTATTCGAATACTCCCGTCCGAATTGAGTTCACTTTAGAACTTGACTGAATCGAGACCTCAGACATTTTGAATTCGAATACTTCCATCACTACTGCACGCTTCAGATTGTACCCAACATGAGTCTAAAAATTCTGCTTAAAGCCAACTCGATCTCAACTTGACCAAAAAAAAAAAAAATTAAAAATTAAAAAAATAATAAAATAAAATTAAAAATTGTCATTCCGAAACCCGACACACTTAAATTCGAAACTGGCCCTAATCCAAACTCAAATAGTTAAACCTGAACCCAACGTGTAAAAGAGTTAATTCATATTTTAATACAATTATGGATCAGTAATCTACAATTATTTCTTTAGTATAAATTTTATCTTAAAAAAAAAAAAAGAAACCATATACACACTTATTAATATTCAAATATATAGTTTTTTTCATTTGAAAAATATACAGGACATTCTTTTTAAAAATTGAATCAACCCTGCCCGAAAGAGTCATAACTAAACTCAAAACCAAGACATTTAAAATCAACCCGACCCACAACAAAAACAATTTACATCAACTTGAACCTGAACTACAAGACAGATTATGTTCAGGTTCGAATAAAATTGGATTACAGGACTCTAATTTGGATGCTGAAAAATATTGCGAATTTTGTTTGATCTATGAAAAAGAAATTGCCAATTTCTATACTGGATCACTGAAAAAATCAGGTATTTTGTCAATCATTCACTGAAGATTGTGATTTTAGTTTATCGGACAGTGAAGAAAAAAATCATGAATTTTGTCAGTTGGTCGATGAAAAGGGATAATGAATTTTGTCAGTTGGTCGATGAAAATAATCATGGATTTTATCAATCAGACGCTAAAAATAATCCTGAATTTCATCAATCGAACACTGAAAACAACCAAGAATTCAGTTGAAGGAACGTAAGTTGGATTACTGCTATATATGTTGCTATGCATTTGACTCTAATGCATATTATAAGACAATAATTAATGTTTATGCAGTTTTATACTGGCACCTTGAAATAATCGATATAGATTGTTTGTTTTGATTTTATCTGTGTAGGAGTTAATTGATCTCATGCTTAAATAGATTTTAATTATTAATAGTCTTGTATTTTGATTAGTATCCAAAGTAAAAATGTGTCCTGAAATTGGCTTAAAATTTGGAAAAATGTGTGTCCTAAAATTTCAGTTAGTGCCTGTACTACCCCTACCATTAAATTAATAATTGCATATAAATAAATTTCAACAATAAAAAATATTCCTTTGAAAATATGTTCTGAAAATTAATTCAAGAAAACTAGGGTAAAAGTATCAGAATTTTTTTAATAGCTAATTGTCAATCATTGTAATGATTTCTGTTCCTATTTTACTATTCTGTACTATAGTGATATTTTGAGTTTTTGATCAATATTTTCTTGAACTGGATTAAACTAAGCTATATTTTTTGCTTAAAAAATTGTATTAGCAAAAATTAAAACTGTTGCAAACCTCATAAGTTCCATGTTGATGTAATTCTTATTTACACCAATGATAAATTTTATTATCATAAGTTTCATTCACAATAATGTTTGTGTCTTCTTAATATTTTAGGGTTGTGATATCACTGGTGGAATGTATCTTAAAGTACAAAATATAGCAGGTCTTTTACAGTATTTATTAGTAAGTAATCAGTTTAAAATTTAAAATGCTTTTCTATTTCTAATTAGTCTGCTTGTATTTTCTAATAAAAGTTTAATATTCTTTTTATTTATTTGTAAACACCCCTTCTTTTTTATTTATAAACATCCTAACTGTCATTAAAATCCTTATTTAGTTTTTTTTTTAACCTAAAAGTGCTCATACTATCAATATAATATAGTAGTGATTGATATGGAGGAAAAAGTATAAAGTAACCAAAGACAGAAAAAATATGAAAAGTGAGCGCCTGATTGTGGTTTCTTTTAATTGAGCATTTTTTAATTGCACCTTCCAAAGTAAATCTTGTAAGAGTGGAACTTGATAAACAACGTACAAGTGTAGTAATCTTTCTTGGTTTTACTATATGAATAAATAAAAATTAATGTAATTATTTATGGCATTCAACAACATTGCTTTTTTATTTACATTAAAAAATATAGCTTTTGTTTTGAGAAATGTTGTTGCTGTTTTTCCCTCCTGCACTAGAACTAGATATATAATGAAGATTGTGATAGTGCTATATTTTTTTTATTATATTAAAGTATGTCCTACTTTTTGCGATTTATTTATGAAATTATGTTTCCTAATAACTTATATTAACTGGTGTTTATGTAGCACAACATAGTTCAAACAAAAATAAACAGATTGCAGCATTAATAATATGAAGTACATTTGAAGAGTGTTGTGTAATTATTTCAGTCACAACCTCAATTATAATTTTTTCTTTTTAAGTAAAAAAAAATGACATCAAACTGTAACAACCATTTCAGTCAGCATTTTCATCTGAACTTATTAATTTCAAGAGAACAAACAGTACGTAATTGTGCTAAAATTGGTTAAGTACATTGATGAATAAACATTTTTGGAAAAAAAAAAGCCATGTGTCATGAAATTAAATTTATTAAAAAGAAAGTGATTTAATTTATTTGAATTTGGCATGCTATAATTATCTTATTTTTCTTGAGATTATTTTGAAATAGACTAAAGTATGCATAGACAATTATAAATCCACATTTAAACTTAAAATAAAAATTAAAAAAATTGCAGTTACCATATCATACACCACACACTTATTTATAAAAGCCTGTAATTAAAAAAAAAAAAAAAAAAAAAAAAAAAAAATGTTTTTTGAGATATTAGCTGTTACTTGTGACTTCGTTCCCGTAACATTTAAAGAAAATTAATACATTAATTAAGCAACATATACAATTAACAAACTCTTTATAATATTTTATAGTAGAAAATATTTTTGATAATCAGAATTTGCATATTTTTGTTTTTGTATATATATGATTATTTAAATTTCTTTCATGAGCTTGAAATTTCATACTTTTTCAATACAATTAAGTGTGGAACACATTTTTTTCTTTTTTCTTCTTTTTTTAGCATTTCTATTTATTCTATTTTACATTTATTTCATTCATGGAAATTGATTTAAGTTTTTGTGTCGAAGAATATTTTTTAAAGTGATTATATTAGTGAATATTTTTGAGGAAATTTATTAATTAACATGTCACTTTATATATGACTTTTATTTGATTAAAATAATCTAAAAATCAACATTAATTATGATTCTATTCCAAAGCGCTTTACATCTTTAAAAACAAATTGAAGTTATATGATATTTAAAAAGGAAATTAAAATGTGGTGGAGCATAAAAGTTTAAAAATAAAGAAAATAAGTAGAAAAAAAAATCTTTAACCATCATTATATGTATTGTATTTTTATTTCACAGTGATATATTTTTAGCAGCTGTAGAAACTACCAACAATATCGAAATGTTTATCATGTTCCAAAGACTTTCCAAGTCTAAATGCTTATTTGTTAAACAATAGAGTTGCTTATTTATTTCAATGGCGAAAAAAAATGTGAAAAAGCACCCCAAATATGGATAAACATTGTCATATTGATTTTTGTGTTGCAGTTTAGGATTATGGGAGTTTCAAAATTTGACAGGCATATATTCCAATGAGGAGTAAAAATTAATTACCCTGCAGAGATATTTTTAATTATAGATTTAAATAATTTAAAATTATAAGGAATTATATAAAGTGTCAGGGAAAGATAACTAATAATACCTGGATTTTTAATTGGCTTTTCTCTTGCGCTTTCTTACAATGATGGTACCTTTAAAAAATAAGAGGGGAGATTTTCTTGTTTAGTTAGTGGCATCTACTCTTCTTTGAATTTCACGTGAACTACGTCAAAGGCAAATTGTGTTCTCCAATGAAAATTGCATATGCTAACAACTTTTACATCAACTTTAATATATTTATTCATTTTTATCAAAATCTAATATTCTGGTAGCTTGTACGGTGAAAGGATGTTAAACTTATGTTTTGATGACCAATACATTCTGCGGAAATTATGCTACTTTGTGTAATTTCTATAAAATACTATTTTTTTCTGAATGAAAATCGGCACAGGATTTAAAATATGATTCAACTTTCATTCAACTGTTTTTCCTATGAACTGATACTTGTCTAGTTAAAAAAAAATTATTTCACTTCATGAATCATGTACAAATGTGCATTTATATTTCTAGATAATGTACATGTTTGTCAACAAACTGTTTGTTGCTTGTCTACTCAACTTAACATATGCAAAAAACGTTGAGCTAAATTACTTGAAGTTCCACTAAATTTCCTGTAATAAGTTGTTAGGATACATTATATTATGTGTAGGAAATAATACAATATGAATTACTAACTCTGCAAGTATCATTACTTTTCGCCTACAATTTGTTGAGAAATACGCCTTTACTTGAGTGTGTGGCATGCAAATTATCTATTTAAAACATGAAAGCGCTTAAAGTAATCCAATATTATTGTACTCGTAGAAAAAATGTAAACATTAATATTATTAAATACTAAAATTAACTAAGAAATTATATTCACAACATAATTTAAACAGAATTTGCTAAAATTGTGTTTTGAAGTTATCTGATTTTTGATGCAAAACATTATTTTTCAAAAATATATTTTTCTTTTAAAATTGAACAATAATTTCAAAGCTGGTGAAAAGAAAATGACGCCACTTTGTCGAACTTATAAAAAATACATTAGTTTTTAAAATTAAAATGAATGTTTTACATGAAAAAAAAAATTACGTCATTTTTTTTTTCCAATAAACCATTTTACTTTTAATCCCCCTTTTTTTAACACCCATTAATTAATGGAAAATACTATTATGTGCACTTTAAATGTAATTATTGTCCACCTAAATCAAAGGAGCTCAAATATGCCTACTTGGTTAAAGCTGAAGCTGAAAAAACTTACAATGTAATAATTTCTAAATATCAATATTTGACAGACGATTTTTGATTATGTAAAATAAATTGAATCATGAAGTTTGAATACGCAAAAATGTTTTTATTTCTTGAAAAATTTACTTTAATATTAACAAACCAGTGTAATCAATTTACCTTTGTAAAATTAGGAGCTATTTATTTTTATCTCCAAACACATATAAATAAATGTACTATGTTATTTAAACACACTTGTAGTAATCTTTTTAATATGCAAAAAAATGGCATTATCTTCTCTGTATGACATCAGTTTCAGATTTCAAATTATAGTGAGTGAATCTAAGTTTTTATTTTCCTATGCGGTTTCTTTTAATGACAACAGGAAAGAAATTGCATTAGAAATAAAAAAAAACAAAAAATAGATTTCTGAAATGATAAACTATGGGAGATGTTTAAAAAAAGTGGTAAAGAATGGTCTTTGAAATTTTTTAAGTTGACAGTAATTTTACTCGTGTTCTAAAACGTATGTACACCAAGTTTCGTTTAAATCAGACAAAAACTGAAGATTTGTATAAGGAACATACACACATATCAAGGCTTATATATATATATATATATACGGCTTATATATATATATATATATATATTAATATGAATGAATTGCAAAGATATTTTCTAATCTATCATTAAGTTTACTGATCTTTAAGAATGAACAAATAAGATTTTTTTTTTGTCTTTGATGTTTATAATCTGTTTATAACTGATTGAAACTTGGCTCATCTACCCTATATATATAAAATCCTAATGAAACAAATTTGTGAAACGATTTTATGAAACGAATTTATGAAACGATTTTATGAAACGACTGATTATGTTTCAGGGCTATTTTTAATAAAATATTAAACGCTTGATGGTGAAATTAATATCAATTGTCCATAAAAATCCGTGGATGTCAAAACTGGTAATAGAATTTTGAAATTGGAATTAGTTTTCGAGATATTAATTTTTTTCTAATTTTAATGACATTTCTGTAATGATGGCAACTAATTACTCAGTTTTTTTGTGACAAAAAAGGGAAAAAAATTGAAAAGGATCCCGATAGGGATTATTGATTTCTTTTTATTCGTCATTTTCCAATTGAAATTGAATTTATCTTTTATTTCAATCGATAATGAAGACAAGATTGTGATTAAATTATGTTTTTCAGGAAAATTTGAAAAAAGAAAAATCACATTTCTATTGTTGTCAGGATTCAATCGTCTGTCAGCATTTAATTTAATTTATAAACTGAAAATGCTTTGAATAAATTCGTCCAAATGACGTCATTTATGTAAACGCAAAAGAAAGGAGCAAAAAAATAGTTATGCAATTTGTTTAGCGTAAAATGTCATTTATCCTATTTTATATATAATCAGAAGTAATTTGTATAGAAAAAACAATAATAATATACGAATAATTAAAATACGCATATAAACAAAAAAATCGTCGAATTTGTTTCCATGGCTGTTAATGTCATTTGGCACCAAATCTCACTTTCTGATGCCCGAATTGCGCCAAGCTTTTTTAAAAAAAGCGTTAAGACCCCTATAATAGAAAAGAACCAAAAGCTCATTGGGTTTGTTTTCATAACTTTTGGCAACAAATCTATGTATATTAACGAATCTATCCCTTTTCGAAGCTCGAACTACGCCAAACCTAAAAGCAAAGGATCCTATACTGGAAAAGTACCCGATTTTCTTATGGACAATATTCAAGTGACATAACAAGGTGTAAAATTATCGCGGATAGCAAATTTGTTTAAATATGTCATCAATTGATGCCGAATAAATGCAGGCATGCATGCACAAAATGTTTAATTAATTTTGTATGATAAATAATTATTAGAAATTCGCATATACATATTAATTAAAATAAATAATTTACATATTTAAAATAACATGAAAATATGCATGATGGCGCACTAAAATAGAGAGAAAATTAAAACCTGTTACTGAAAATGTCTATAACAGTACTTTCCAATACCGTGGTTCTTAATGTTATTCACAAGCAGATGGAATTTTTCTCATCCTTAAACGCAAAGAAAGAATAGAATACAGATCGTTCTTATAAAAGTCCGAGAGGTAGCCACAATTTAAATCTAACCATTTTATACAAGCTGGTTTTCAAGTTGTAATTGATTTTACTTATCAATCCCGAAAACAGTCGTCAGTTGTCGCAACAGCTGTGTATGAGGCCATGGTAATAAAAAAATGCCCCATTAAAACGTTAAAAGCATAGCAATCCAATTACAGATTTACCAATATTTTTAAAACAAAGCACGCTGTCATGTTTTTAGAAGCTTCGAAGTCTGAGCGGGGATTAGCGAGCGTAGCTCGCAGGGGGTAGGCCCCCTAGTATAGATATAAATTATTTTTAATACTGGATACAAAAGTTTTCAATTAATTATTGATCCAGCTTACATAAAAACAATTTGTTTTCCTACTTAAAAACCTTTCTGATTTTTTCTGAAAAATATTGTTTTTTTAATTGTATTATTTTTTATAAATAAGTATATTATAATATATTTTTTTCTTCTTTTCATTCTGAAATTTTTGCTGTTAAATGATACTAGATTTATAATTCCCAAGAATTTAATGGAAATTTTTTTAGAAGAATCTTTTAACATATTGAAAATAGCTGTGAAAATGTTTTACAGAAAATTGATCTTTGTGTATTTTGAAAATATATTGAGAGACAGTTCTTCAGTACGTTTCTTAAATACAAATTACATATAGAGGATAAACATCTTAATTTTATATTATTAATCATATTTTCTTATCACTTTACATGCAAGTTAATATACATATTATGTATTACATAATTTTATTTAAAAACTAAATTTTATTTAATTACCTAAATGATTAAAAAAAAAAAAGAATGTTTTTATATTTTATCCAAATGAAAAAAGTTTCGATCATTACAGAAAAATTAGGTTTTTTGTTATTTGAAACACATTTTGTAATTTTTATAAAAATTATTTTGTTAAAGTTTATCTTTTCAATTATGAGGAATGCAGAACTCTTAGTAATCATAATTATTTAAAACCTATCTTCTGTACTAATAAAATAAAGTTTTTGTCTATATGTGTCTGTCTTTCTGTTAGTGATGGCTAGGGAAATCTACTGCACATAGACATATGAAAATTTGGATGAGGAATAGTAGGTAATATTGCACCAAAGGCTCAGATTTTTCCTTTTTTCTTAATTAGCCAAGATATTAATTAAAAAACCATAATGAACTTCTTAAAATGGCATGAAAATTCGTGGTAATGCGGTCAAAAGCCCATTCTATAGATGAAGAAAAATGATGCATCGAAATACAATAAAGTAAAACATACCTACCTTATTATCATCCATTTACCCTTTCTAACAGTGCAATTGTTTAAAAAATATATTAATATTAACCCTTTCTGAAAAAAGTAATTCAAAAACTTTATTTTCGTTAACCCCCCCCCCCCTCATCTTTTGCTATCTGCATCTGTTCAACTGTTTGAAATATGCAGAAACTAAAAATACCAGGCTATATCTACATTAAAAAAAAATCTTTTTAACAGTAAAATCCATTAAAAATATTAATATTAACCCTTTAAAAAATGTTTTCATAAAGCTTTTTTGAGGTTTTTACTTTTCTTGCCAATGTTTAAAAAACTGCATTGACTTTGGGAATCGAAAATGAAAAAAGAAACATACCAGACTACATTTACATTCATTTACCTTTCGAGAAGTTCAATTCATTTATAAAATATATTAATATTAACCCTTTCAAAAAAATTAGTTTCTAAAAGTCACTTTTGCAACTTCCATATTTTCTGCATACTTTAAAATTCTACTAATTGTCATCTAAATATGGAAAAAATAAAAATATCCACTTAATTAGCATACATTTACCTTTAAAACAACATCCTCAATTTAGAAAAATAAATATTAACCCTTTAAAAAAAATCCTTTTTTAAAGTCACATCAAGCTTTTGCCATGTATTTCGCATGTTGATAATTTTTTTTTTATTATTCTCTCAGTGCCTTTGAAGATAGATCAGCTGCTTTAGAACATTTTCGTACAGTTTCATTTCTGCATATGCACTTTGACCTCAGAATCTCTGAAGTATAAGATAACTTTTTGAGTTTTAAAAGGAGGCGAGGAGGGGGCATTTTATATTATTCAGGTTTTCTCAGGAAGTTTTGGAAAGGTCCACTTATTTGTGGTACCTTTTTTTTCTAATGGTATATTTATATATAGATTAATATTTACTATTTCAAAAGATATATTTTACGAAGTTTGATTCCATGTTGCTTTTTGTGTTTTTTTCCCGACTCCTTTTCAAGTTTTCTGCTTTCTCTACAATTTAAAACTGGCATCTGCTTCCCGGATGGAAATATAAATAATCCGTCAGGTGCGACTCATATACAAAAGGTTCCATACTGTAAATTTATTAATCCCTAACTTCAGTATTACAAAAAATCGTTGCCAAAAGAATAATACTATGTAAAAACTTGGAATTATTCTATGAATTATTCTTCAATAATTAAATTCAATTGGAATGAAAAACATTGACTATTTATCACTATGATTTGCCTTACCTGAAACAAAGACCTTGTACAAAGTTTAAACTTGGCATTGTGTCAAGTGCACTTTAAAAGGAGGTTGCAAAGTTGCAATGCCATCTTGGTCTGTGTCACGTTTTTCTAGATAGGTTTTTAAATAATATCGGGGCATTTTAATGACAGATTTTTTTCGAAAATTATTATCAACAATCCTTAGATGATTCTGCGTCAATAGGTACCTCGAGAGCCCCTCAACTCCCCCACGTAGCACACACAAAGTAAAGGTTTTAATAAGCAAGGTCTATTTCCAAGGTTTAAATAAGCAAGGTTTTCTGTAAGGTCTATTTCCCACTACCCCTAATTTTTTTATAATTTTAGTTTCAGCAGATTTGGAAATAGAGTTGGGGGAACATATTTTTGCAGTACATTTTCCATGATATCTCTGAACATATAATACGTAAATCTAAAACAAATATATTTTTGAGTTTGCTGTTACAAGATCCTTCAAACAATACTCAGTACGATATTTAAAAAGGGAAATAAATCAAGTAACTTAATTAGACTTCTAAATTTTTCCTAAAAATATTTGTGAATGGCTAATAATCAGGCATGCCACTTTTCCGCAGAATTCAGCTTTTTCGCCGCTGAATTTTATCATTCCTGGAATCAATGCAAATATGCAATAAAATTTTTGACCTTTTTTTGGGGGGGGCGGGGGGGAGTGAACGAAATACACTAAAAACAAAAACGGGAGAACGAATAGTGGCCGCCAAATCGACGCGTAATTTTTACACACGTAAATTTTTTGAAGAATTGTGAAATAGACGCGAATTGCATCCAAGGACCGCAAAAAAAAACGGCGAATTTCATCAAAGGATCGCTGAAAAAAAGACTAATTTCGTCGAGGAATTGCAAAAAAAATCCAAATTTCGTAAAAGAAGTGCAGAAAGAAGACAAATTTTGTAAAAGGACTGCAGAAAAAAAGACGGAATTTCGTCGAAGGATCGAGAAAAACAGCGAATTTTGTCAAAGAATCCGAAAAAACGCCGAATTTTGTCGTAGGATTACAAAAAAACTGAAAACTTCGTCGAAGGATCGAGAAAAAGGCAAATTTCGCTGAAGAATCGTGAATTTCATCGAAGGATCGTGAAAAAATGGCAAAAATTGGTCAAAGGGCCACGGAGAAAACGCCAACTTCGTCAAAGGATCCTGGAAAAAACTGCTAATTTTGTCGAAGGATCACGGAAAATGGCCAATTTCGTTGCAGAATCCAAAGAAATGGCAAATTTCGTTGCAGAATCGCTAAAAATGGCAAATTCTGTTAAAGAATCTCGAAAAAACGGAAATTTTGTCGAAAGATCGTGGAAAAAACGCAAATTTCGTCCAAAGGCCAAGGAAAAAATGCGAAATTCATCAATGGGTCTCTTGGAAAATGGCAATTTCGTCGACAGATCGCAATAAAAACTCAAATTTCGTCAAAGGGCCGCGTAAAAACGTGAATTTCGTCAAAAGACCGTAAAGGGGGTGGGGGGTGGGGGGGGGGTTATGTGAGGGCGTGAAAGTTCAGCTTCTTTTTTGGTGAGCTTGTACCATGTCTGTAATAATCCATGAATATGTGGGTCAACAGCCTTTATAACTCTGCCAAGTTTGAGCTTTCCATGTTCCATAGTTTTCGAGAAAAACGACTATGATAGATGGACAGACAGACACATGGGTGATCTTATAATAGTTTTATTTTTACTTTTTAAGTACAGAACCCTAAAAAACAAAAAATACTCACTTATTGAGTGTATTTCCAGTTCTGATAATATCTTTGGGTAAAAAGAATAATAATATTTACTATTTAAAAAAAAAATATATTTCTGGGAAGTCAATTAGATTTCATTTTCATCTTTTCTGCTTTTTCACCAGTTTTAAAATGCTATCTCTTTTCTGTGGACGAAAATGCAAAAAACACCCAATTGTTCTCGGTACTTTTCCGATACTAATGATATCTTTGGTTTAAAAAAATATTAATATTTACTATATTAAAAAAATAATTTCTTGAAGTTTTTTCCTTGATTCGCCAGATATTTTTTTTTTTTTTTTCTATCAGTGCCTTTGAAGATATTCTTTCCCATTTTAAAGGAATTTTGTTTTGGAACATTTTTGGAGAGATTTTTCTTCATTTTCAGGTAGCCATCTATCAGTTAGTCTGTTTGTGTTTCTTATTTATATTTTTATTATTTTTCAATATTTGAGATATAAAATCAATATCAAAAATATTTCTCATTCATCAAATACACTAGGAGTATTCATAGTTAATGTTGTTTTTGGTGTGAAATGTAAATTTAATATATAGATATTTATTTTTTCAGTTGCATTTCATCAGCTTATTCACAATAAATTGAAATTATTTCTATAATCTATTTGCTGTTTTCTATCCCAGCTTAAGAACCCCAAAGAAATGCACCAAAAGTCTGCAAAACTAATGTTATTTATAAGTACTTGCAATAGAAAACTACATTTTAGATACTTAAAATAACTGAAAGGAAAGAAATTGTTGCAATTTCTATTTTCCTAAACCTTTTGTCATGTTTGACGACTAATATTCTAAGTTTATATCCTAATTGTAACCTGGGTGTTTGAAGTTCAAAAGTTATTTTAAGCTGGAAATCACAATCTGTTCAACTGTTGTATATAAAGATGACCATACCCACAGAAACAACCAAATAATCAGCTATTGGGATAGAAAGAAGGAGAATATAGATTTTTCTCTTCTCTCTCCCTCCCCCCCCCCCCACCCCTGTAATATTTTCTAGTTAGAAATACAATATGTTATGTTTATTTGTTCTTTTGATGAATACCTTATGGCAGTAACTCATCAGTCAATGTATTGAAATTTGTGTTGTTTTCATCATTATAGTGGATTTTTCTACCTGGTGCTGAAACAAGAAAGCAAATGATTTTACCACCAAGAGTTCATGTTGATTACAGGGCTGCATGCTTCTGCCACAGAAATCTCATTGAAATTGGCTATGTGTGTTCTGTTTGTTTATCAAGTAAGATTTAATTCTGTGTTACATTATTCTTGAGATTTTAGATTTTAAACACTGATATTTAAATTTATATATATCAGTGCATTAATTTTGCTAAGTATTTTCTTTTATTTTACAGTTTTCTGCACATTTAGTCCTATATGCTCAACTTGCCAGTAAGTATTTTATTCTGTATACATTTTTAATTGTTTTTCAAATTTAAGATATTTAAATGCATTAATTGCAACTGTTCAAGATAGTTGTGAAATAGAAGACAGTTCTGAAGCAAAATAATAAAATGGCACATGTTAAATTATCTTACTATAAATGTAATTTAATATTAAATATGATACTTTTTTACAAAACTTTAATAAATATTAGCTATTTTAAATACAGTAAAACCTGTGAAAACAATACATGCCTATAATTGAATCTTGTTTTAGTAGAAAATTTCATTGTACCAGTGAAAATAATACAGTACAATTAAATGAGATGGTGTACCTGCTACAACAAAAATTTTTTTACTACAACAAGGCCTTTTTTTGTGCTTTGTGATTTTATCTTAGCAAGTTTTGCTGTATTTGATAAGAAAATCAATTATAATTTTAAAAAAAATAAGAATTGATTGTTGATTTGGTCTTTTTATGTATATATTTACAAATTTTTATAGATAAACTAATCTTAAAATATTTTTTTTGTCTATTATGCCATTGAAATAAAATTTTCATGCAAAGAAATTTGCAAAATTGTTTTTTTAAAGGCATTTGTTATTACTAAGTAGGTTTTGTTTTATTTTACCTAGCTTGGGAAAGGGTAACATTTTGTGTGTTTTTGTGAGTAAATTAATTGCATAATAATTTTTAATCATTTATTTACTCTTTATGTTTATACAATCCTCCCCTTCGAAATATCTGTTCATAGTGTTCGAGTGACAAATGAAAATGTCATAAAAATGTATTTAAATTATAAATTCCATTTTATAGAAAATTCTGAAAAAAAAAAATCAATTACAAAACTTTCAATTTAAATTATACATTAAAATTTTGGTCTTAAACATTAATAAATTTTTAGATGTAATATAAACATTTAATAAAACTTACAGAAATCACTATAAACCAGAGTTTCCCCCAGACAGTTTCAAAAGGGTGCTGCTCCTTACCTGCCCTTTGGTTAAAAAAAATAGCACATTTCTTGCTGTCAGTCAAAAAAAGTGATACCTTTACAGCCTTTTCTATTAATTGCTGTTTTGTAAAAAGTTGACTCATTGTTGTGTCTTGAAATGTCTCAACTTTTATATTTTAAAAATCAAAAGAGTGTTTAAAAAAAACTCTCTTAAGAAAAGCCCTTTTCTCACCAGCAACACCCTGCCTTTTTTTTAAACTTGGGAGAAATTTTGTATGACGTAGTTAATGAATTCTATAATATTTAAATGCCTGACTTGTATTTATTTGTTAAGATCAAGGTAATATTAAATTCAAATTATATTTATACATATATATTTGTATATATCCTTTGGAGTTTAAAACAAATTTTTGTATATTTTTTGAAAGCTTATATAATAATTTGCAAATTTATATGCATATATTCCAGGGCTCTACAAATTGGAAAAAAATCTGGTAGTCAAAATCTGGTCCTCCTCCTCACCATTGTCACTTTTTTATTTAATCATGGATTTTTTCAAAAACTACTGAACTTTGTGTAATATAATTGATTGAAAAGTACAATCATGAGCATAGTAATAAAATATCTTGAGTTGCCTTAACTCTTCAACTCAATTAATAAATTAATTTTGTAAATTAATATAAATTAAATTTATCAACAAAACTTATAAAAAATGATAATTCTAAAAAAAAATTAAACATATGTGCATTATAAAGTTTAACTGAATAAAATATGCAGCATCATTTAAAAAAAAAAAAAAAAAAAAATGTTTTTTACTAAAATCATTATTTTTTTTTATAAAAAAATTTATTTTGAAAAAAAAAATTACTTAGGCAAACCACTGACAAATATCCTTAAATCCCCAGCTTCAGGGCATTTTACCTTATATCAGAGTTTTACAAACATTTTTCCCCCTTTTTTCTTGTCATGGTTCTTCAAAATCTGCATTAAAAAAATTTTTGCTATGATATGTCCTTATATATGTCTGTATTTTCTTTAAATCTAAAGTACCATTTATTTGTAGTTTTCTCTGGTTTATAGTCATTAAATAAACCTTACAAGTGAATCAACATTAGATCATTTAATGTTGATGCTTCCAGTCACCAGTTAAAATATTTTGGTCGCCAAAAGTAACCTGGCGACCACATTTGTAGAGCCTCGATAATTCATGTAAAAATTTTTGTCCCCATTATAAGTTCATTTTACTGTTTTAGAAGTAAACTTATAACTTTTTTTTCTTCTTTTTTTTTAATACTTCAAAATGCATTGACAAAGTTATTTGTTTATTTTTGTGAAAATATTTTAGTATTTCTTAAAAAGTAAACTGTTTAGGGCATGTTAAATTCAATATTTATAAATCAATGGTTTTGCCTTTATTTATCCGAATTTACTTGAATACAAATTTACTTTAGGAGTAGAAATTCCAGTTTAGTCAAAAAGTAAGAAAAGGATTCTTACCTAAATTACTTTTGTAAATTTATATTTAGAAAATTTTAAGACAATTAGATTAGTTAAATAAACTGGAGAGGATTTTATTTTATATTTTTATGCCTACTTTATGTTGAAATATATGAAAATTCTTTTATATTATTGTTATCTTGTTATATTATTAACTGTATTTGTAAAATGTTTTATATTGATGCAAGGTTTTTTTTTTTTTTTTCAGTTATTTCTGGTTACAATTTTTTTTTCTTTTTTGTTAAAGTAATCATTTTTAATACATTTGCATTAAATACTCTAATTTAATTTGTATATATTCAATTATGGATATTATGCAGTAAGTGCCATTATTTTGCACCTTGTTATATTGCTCTTTTCTGAGTCTGCCAAAAAATTTTTGATTTATAGATTAGTGAAATCCAATTATGATGATAGGTCTATATCAATGATAATGAATTGATCTTTCCAAAACTTTCTGATGCTGAAATAACTGTACAAATGTTACAGAATTAAACATCAACAATTCATTCAGGAATAATGAAAATGAAAAATTACATGCCCTGCTCTCAATATGAAAGAAACCATTACTATGTTAGAGAAAGCCTATGCTCTGAATGAAGGATCAAATTCTGATCGCATAACTAAAATGCAATTTTAGCAGTTTAGATAATTAATTTTGAGTGACGGTTAAAATGCAGTAAACAACTCCTGTAGATTCTTTTAATCCAAAAACAAAAATAACTTTTTTGTACTCTTAGATATCTACATAGATAGCAAAAATAAGTAAATATAAGTTCAATGTTAGATTTATTAAGAAAATTGTAATACAGTCAAACCTCGTTAACACAAAATTGAAGGGACTTGCGAATTTATTTTGTGTTATCTGAAATTTCGTGTTAACCGTCATAATAGTGAGGCCATCTATGTTAGATACAAAAACTAAATAAATTAACCTACAAATATATCCCTGCTCATAAAATCATAAATTAATAAGAAATAGAAAATTTCATTAACAAATCAGTCATAATTTTTTAGACAATAATAAATTTATTTACTTGCTTATCATTTTTTTAAAAGTCTGTTATTGACTTTTGCTTCAATTTTTGTAGAGTAGTTCTTTCAGGAACCTATGGACCTCATCTAATTTGTTCAAAGTTCTAGAAGCATCCTGTTGTTCCAGAAGAAAACATTGTACAGTACAGTTTTCAATGCTGTGGTAGATTCATTTGATAACACATTTGGCGCAGCATGTTCCAGAAGGGACTTTGTGCCATTAAACCCTATTCAACCAACCAATCATTTGATAACACTAAACTTTTCCGTTCAGTGTCAATTTCTTCATCCTCATCCGACACTTCAATGTTGTCATCTTTTTTTTTTTTCCAGCAATTATTTCTTCGTCTGTCATCACATCCGAAGTCAGCACATCTTCACCTATGGAAATATACTTGGAAAAAACAATGTCTAAGAAAGAATTTCCCATTTTTTGGCTACATATCTTTTTGTAGACAATTTTATGACGCTCTTTAAATCTTGGCAGTCATCCATTAGAACATATGAAGTCGCTCTTACCAAGAGCAACAGCAAAAGCCTTTGATTTCGCTTGAAAAACTGCAAAATTTAAAATAATATTCTGGCTTCTTTCCTCTTTTATCCACCACAAGAGAGCAATTTGAATTTATTCATTCTTTCTTCTACACATTCGTTTTCTTACTGGTTTGAATTGACTCACAGCATAAGCGGCTTCAATCTTTTCAGGATTCTTTAAAATTGTAGAGCGGACCATTTGTAGAAGAATTGCAGGTATCCCATACTTTGCTGAATTTTCTGATTTTTTCAGCACTTTATTGCTAACTTTGTTTAAAATTTTTTGCTTGGTTTCTAAAAATATAGTGTGTTGTTTTCAACTCATCTTTCACAGAATTCTACAGAGCAACTGCCAACAAAGTTTCAATTATGTTCGTCAGGTAGTGAAGTAAGGATTGCCACTTCTTTCACTCATAGATCGGGGAATTCGGAAACTTGGTTTATGTCACTGTCAATACAGTTAACCGGGTAATGGAACAATAACTTTCAAAAAAGAAATTCCTTCACCCAATCTTTCATTGGGACTGAACGGCTCATACGGTTAATGTGGGAACACTTGCGTACATCAGAGATAAAAAAAAAAGCAGGGATTAGTCAGGAATTCAGTATTTCACGATTTCCTGAAACCCTTTTCCACTTTATATCTTTTTCAAACCATGAGAAAATTCCATTTTTAATAAGAGTATGTGACATGTAAGTTTAAAATATCGGAAACATTGCGTCAGGAATTTTCTTCTTTTTTTTTTTTTTTTTTTTTTTACTTTGGAGCAAAAAAAAATTTTTTGCCTTAAGCAGGATTTTCCGAAATTCTATTTCATGTTAAAATAATTCATTACATTGATTTTCAGACTCATCTGACGGGACCTCAGTATTATTTCGTGTTAAGTGAAATTTCACGTTAAGCGATTTCATGTTAACGAGGTTCGACTGTATAAGTATAAACTAATACTTTGGAGACAATTGAAAAGTAAAACATTTTCTGGTAGATTATCACATTTCTTAATTTTTTCAAAGTCTTTAGTATATTGCGTATTCAAAAACTTCATGCTTTCTTATTATCTCATGACATGTTCAACATAACAAGACTACTATACTAAAATTAATGTTATTGTCAAACATTACTGGTTATATATATAACCATATATAAATATATGGTTATTATAGGTGAAAATTAGCGGTCGCCACTCGCCACATGGCGATTAAAAAATCAGCCATCGATCGCCACCCTAGTCGCCACTCGCCAAGTGGCGATTAAAAAATCTGTTATCGATCGCGAAGTGAAATACACCATTTTTCATGGAAATATGCATCTCTACATTGATTGCATCTAATTAGAGAACTGGTTAATTATTTTTCTTACCAGATGCAAACAGATTTCAATGACTTATCTGTATTTTCAATATTTCAGCTTTTTCTCATGTGCTCTTACATGCATGTTATGATTACTCTTTAGTTGGATTATTTTTTGAAGAAATAGTTTTATTCTGAAAAATATATTCATCAGCTTTGATTCCACATGCATTTGAAGTAATTTATTCCTTTTTTCCCACCGGATACAAGCAGATTTTAAGGAATTTCAGTATTTTCAATATTTCAACTCCTGTCACATGCTCACCAGTTGGATTATTTTGTTTCAAGAGATACTGTTTAATCATGCGAAATACACTCATACTCATACTCATACAATAGGTATAAAACTCTTATAGAAAAATATGTTTATATACAACGATTATAATTTATATAGATGTCAAGAAAGTTTGAAACATAATAGTGGCTACTAACTTTAAAAAGTGGCCACTAATGAAACTGAGTCTACTGGCCACTGGCTACTAACTAAATTTCCCAGTTTTCACCTATTGGTTATTAAATTGCATAAAGTGACCAAAAGAAATTCTAATAAATTTGTAAGTTTCATGGAAATAAAACTTCATTAGTTAAATTTTTTAGTAATAATGAGGATGCAAAAATGCATGTTTTTTGCTTTACAAAAAATCTTTATTAGAAGACTGTCATGTAAGTTTTCTAATCAAAATAAATTCCATGTATCAATAAATAATATAATGCATATTTGTCCTGTAGAATTGCTATAGCAATTTAATGTTAGCAGAGTTAGTTAATTTCATAGTACTCTTCAATTATCTACATCTCTTGTTTCCCAAAGCACCACCAACAAAATATGATTGAAGATAACTAATAAGTATCAGATATATTTTTATGTATTGTTATTTAAAACTAACAAAAAAATTATATTGTGATTGATACATTCTATTACTTTGTCTCTTTTAGATCCCAATTCTCTAAAACAGAAAAATCCAAAAATTGTGCTCAAAATCAGAGCTGTTTGTTTGTTTTTGACATAGAGCATTTCATGTGTGCATCCATTTTGGTTATTAGTTACTTTTGAATAATAATAATAACAATAATAAATCATTGATATATAGAATATGTCACAATATCAATGCTGATATTAACTTCTGAATCCATTTTTAAATACTAATAGTATATGTAAGGAATCTTTATCACATAGAATGTTGAAAAATATTAATTGTTTTTCTGTTAAATTTATTTTAACAAATCCTTTTTACTTTAATCCAATTGTTCTTGACAGCTCATTTAATTAATTCAACAGGTTGCTTATTTTGAACTCTGCATTCTGAAAGAAAATAAATATTGTAAATTTCCATGACAGACACTCCTGAATAGCGGATACCTCTATTTGGCAAACACTTTTCCAATTCCAAATAAATATATTATTTGTATGTTTTTACTTCTGAATAGCAGACTAAT
This sequence comes from Maratus michaelseni, assembly GCA_963931845.1. Classification (NCBI taxonomy): domain Eukaryota; kingdom Metazoa; phylum Arthropoda; class Arachnida; order Araneae; family Salticidae; genus Maratus; species Maratus michaelseni. The sequence goes on along the minus strand of OZ007589.1, from coordinate 157,351,755 downwards.
TCTATTGTCCTGAAATATCTGTTATTTAGAATTTTTACTGCATTCGAAATAATTTCTCAAATTTTAAAATTTACAAGATAAATAAATATTATACAGAAATGATGATTCACATTGAAATTTCATTGAAGTGCAGCAAGCCAAAGACAAGCAAAGTCTCCTCTGTAACCACTCCAAACTGACAATGAAATGAATACAATTTCTCAGTAATGGCTTGATCAATAACAATGTAACTTACCAGAAATATAAATCTTAGTAAGAGAGAGGTATTAACATAGCCTGATTTTTTAAAATTCAGTTTATAGTCTGAGAAATTAAGGTCAAAATTTTAATGCTTATCTTATGTGCAACAGTCTTCAGTAATTGAACTAAATATTGTTGTGGTATTATATGCATCCGTAGACCCTCCCTTCCTCCTTTGACTATTATCAAGAGCAATGAATAACCTCAAAGCTGCCTTGGTTGTTGATTATTATACCCCAAACCTCCCTAAATCGCTCTTTGATGTCTTTTACTTAACAAAAATAGCTTTAAAAACTTTCCAATGGGCTGTTCTGGCATCAGATTACTTTCTAAACATCCTTCAGCAATAGGGCCAGGCATTTCTGCAGTGTATGTGGTCATTATTCACAATGAGAAGAAGAATTTAGCAATGAAATTTAAATTTAGTATTATTTTTCAATATTTTATTTTTATAAATTTTTTCTTTAAAATTCGGTATTCTCTCAAAAGGTACTTTAAGCTGTGGTATGATAAGTTCTGAGACATAAGCTTACTTGCTGCATTTTTTGTTCAGCCTAGTATATTTTTTAAATTTAAATATGACACTTGAATTTTGCAAGATTTTATTCAGTTTCAGTTTGCTTCAGTTGACTTTTTAAATTATCAAAATTATTTCATTTGTTCTAATAATGTTTAAAATATAGTAATCCCGTAATATTCACAAGCATAAAAATACAAAAGAACTTTTACAATTGTGAGTGTGTGCCCTGCTTATTCACATTTTTTTTTCACTTAATTTCTTTTTTGGAGCATACAATGGTCAATATTTCTTCTCACTGTATAAAATCCATCAGTTTATCAACTCATAAAAAAGAGGGACGTTACAGAACAGTAGAGGCAATCTAATAGTGAAACTTAACAATAAGCCATTTTTTGTAACTGAGGTATTCAAAATGGGTGGTAAGATATCAATTATTTTCCCCTATTTATTTTATATGAACATACATACATACAGCAAATACTGCTATTCAGTGTTCAGTGTAAATGTCTATTATGTCTTAAAGGGATATAAATTCTTGAAAGCATATCACAAAACATGTGTTTAGCACTCTCACATACATGCACATTATTATGATATTAGAATGAGACAGACTGGAAATTGCCATACACATCGAAATATCCATTTTTTACATAAATTATTTTCTGCAATTAGAAAACTTCTTTTCATAGAAGTTCTGTTATTCCTATTTCAGCAAAAAAAAGTTTTTGCTCTTTCCAATTAATTAAAATTTTAGGTAGGCTTTATAAACAAGAGAAAAAGCATCTGTTATTGGTTGTTTAATATTAATTAGTTGATAGTAAGATCGGTTACACAAAGAATGGGTATTAAAGAATGATTCTTCATTAGTATGATGTCTCAAGTTCAAATTGGAAATTGAGGCTGTGACAACCTTATTATGAAATTTATAAAATACCGATGTATTTTGTCAAGCAATCAAAAATGACAAAATTCTTTAAATTACCATCTAACAAATTAAATTTATCCATATTTATTATGTATTCAGTAGGTAAATGCAGGTTACATAGATATTTATTGTAAATAAACACATTTCTTTTCTTTTTTTTTTTTTTTTTTTTTTTTTTTTTTAATATTATGACATTCTAATTAAAATTTTATGGAACATAACACTTCCTTTTCCACAGAAGGATAGTCTTAGCATTTGGGAATTTGACAATCACAAGGTTTTCATGCAACATAACCTTTGTGATTGCTAAGGGGATACTGCAATAATTATTGTCACAGATGCGGATAAAAAGTGTTTTAAAATATCAGATAACTAATTTTATTTAGATTATCTTTGTTGTATCGTATTGTTTAATGTTTTTTAATATTACAGGACAGCATTCAAACTTGGCCCTCTACCAACTATCCTCACCAAGAAAAAGCGGAAACAAGTTCCCATACGTCATTAGTATTTTTTGTACATAATAAATATTTTTGTTTACTTTTATGAAGACTTTATTACTTCACTTTTATTTTTATTTTGTGATACTTTAATTTTATATTAACACATTAACACACATATTTTGGGGGAGATTTGGGATTTATTTGAAATTCATTCCAATTTTTAAACTATTTATCTTCTTAGCACATGCAAATATCATATTTAGATTACCCGAACGCATTTGTGCAACTGGAAAATCAGTTACACAAAATAATCTCAATAGTTAATATGGTGAATTTAATTAATAATATTTTTATATTATTCATATGAGCTCAGCACAGGAAATATGCTTTTGGTAATAAACTGTTATTATAAAAATGTGAAGAGAGGTGCAGAACTGTGCTATGAAAAGAGTAATAAGTTTTACTAAGTTTTACTACTTAAAATATTGTCTCCCTCCCACCCCTCTTCATGTTATATTTATATTCTAGTTCATTTTCTTGCTGTTTTTAAAGTGAAATGATTCTGCATTAATGTATTGTATTAATTTTTAAATGTAATTAAAAAAAATAATAACCCAGGTTTGAGTCTGGTCCCGGCATATTTTCGCTCTGTTGAAAAAAATCTCAACTATGATACTTCAACCATTAGATATAGAAAATAATTTTTGTTTACCAAAGTGTCTTTATTAGATGATACACATCAGAAGTAATCTCTTATACCTCTAATTATGCAACTATATCTTATACTTCTTATCAAAGTCATTACTTGTTAGAAATAAACAAGTTTCAAAATTAAAAAAAAAATTAAAATCTGTCAATAATGAAAGAAATCAATAATAATCTTACCTCTGATTTTATATGGAAAAAATTTAACAATAATCTTAGGTATTAATTTTAAAATACTGCTTTAATGTTTTAGGAGCAAATAATAATTTTTTTTTTTTTTTTTTTTTTTTTTTTGTATTTAATCAAATTATTTACTCACTGTGTGCCTTATTCATCCTCTGCTAATTCTTATATAAAATTCATTGGGTTTTTCAGAATTGTTGGCCAATTCTGAAATTAACAAACAACAGTAACAATTAACAAACAAGTGTAAAAACACAGTAAAACCTGTGAAGGAATCACAAAGGACTGAAAAAAGGCAGGTTTCCGTCTTAGCAGGAGTAATTGTATGGTATTCTTTTTGCTAGGATTATGAAATTTTTCTTTAAGGCCAGATTCCATTTTCACAGATTTTTACTACATTTCCTTTTAATTGTTCCTAGTACTATTGTGTCTAACATACTAAAGTAAAAATACTATGGTGACAGAATCAATCATTAAAGTAATAATTAAAAAAATTCTAAGCTTTCATGTACATGAACATGAAAAGGAGACATGTACATGAAAAGGACATGTACATGAATTGTGGTCTGCTATGATGGATTATATTAGATCTAAATTATTGATGGCTAGTGATAAATGAATATTTTTTTTCATCTATTGACATAGCGCTTATTTTAATACAATTATTTGCCATGCAGTAAAAGCTTTTAATGTACTGTAATGTTGGCAATATAAAACGACAGGAAGGACTTAAGACAAAAGGCAGGACTTTTTTATGAGTGCAAATCAAATTAGGATATCTTTGAAAATTTGATAAGAATTATCAACATTTAACTAAATTTTTGAGGTTCAAATGTGCATTTTATGTTTACTTTTATTATATTGATATTTAGTTGTCATCACAACTTCAAGTTTTTACCATTGGATACAATTAATTCATTTACTTTAAAATATCATATTTTCAAGATTATAAACCACATGTAAATATTGAAAAAAAGTCATTGTGAAGTTAAGTATTTTAGTAAAGGAATTTGATATGCAAAATATGGATGCTATGATCTAGGATAATCATGTACATGTTTTATTGCAAAAATGTTTAAACACCAGCAATATCACTTATTAACATTTTTTAAAAGTATCAAACTAGAAATTATTCTTACCTAGGATTTTTTTTCTAAGTATGCATTTTTTTCTTTGTATGAAATTTCCAGTGTTGTTATTCTTGCTACCAAGTTTGTAATGTGCCTCTGTTCTTTTCGTAGCTGTGTGCATGTTGTAGACTGAATGATGGTGCATCTTGCTTGCCCATCCCTGGCAGAAAAGGTTGTGGATGCTTCCCACTATTGCCAGATGTTCTGATTTTCAGGTGTTCAAAGACTCGTCCCATATAACTGGTGTGCAGAACATTAAAAGACCTAATTTTTCATAACACAAATTCTTTTAAATTTTTATGTATACTATGCTATTCTTTTTCATGCTTTAAATTCTGAAAATAACACAAATTCTAAGAAATATAGGTCTGAAACTGTAACTTTTAAAAATTGTGACTTCTCTATGTTTTCCCTTTCAGCATTTGAGGGTTTTCCTATATTTTCATAAGTATGCTTGTAAATCCCAGAATATATATATAATTTAATCATAGTTTGATGCTATAATATCTTTCATATCCTCTCATTCTATATATGGTTAAAAAAAATTATTTTGTTTAAAATATTTTTGTCTACAGCCATTTTAACATGACTTCTAGAAACGGAAAAACACGGGCCTAACGCTCAAAGGGTTAATGTAAATATTTGTGACTGTTTACTGATCAGAACTCCATTTTCTACGAATAGAAAACAATAAATATGGTTTTTGGTTAAGTGAGACTGCAAAATAACCAATATCACATTTTATTGTTAAAACCATATCTAGAATTGTTAGATTTACATTTATCATAAAATTGTTACTAATAGAAAGACGTGTCAGTATTTAAATAAATAATTAGATTTTTTTTTTATCATAAAATTAATGATAATTGACTTTAAAAAATTTTACTTTGGACTGGTCAAACTACAAATCCTCTTCTAGTTTAGGACTAGAACAAATAATTAAGCAGCAAATTTAAAGGTATGAACTACATCAGTAATGACATTTACTTGCAAAATATAAACTATTAACACATTCGAATTAGTGAGTAACAGGCAATGTCACATTCCTCATCACTCTCTCCTATAACTTAAGTAGTGAATATTGATCAGTGTACAAATATTGTTAATTGCACAAAAGGATAGCAATATTTAATTAACTAAGTCCAAACTATACCCCTTCAAAGTCATTTAATTCATATAACTTAAGTTAATGAAAGAAAACTGGGTTATTTTTATAGCTTATAAATATTGAATTTAACGAAGGTGTGAATTCTCACTTGATATGCAGCGTACAACCAACAGAGTGAAAAATGTCCAGATTGGGAATCGAACTAGACCCTTGGTATATCGCACCAATGCTCTACCATTTGAGCTATCCGGACAACATCTAGTATGGCATTTCTCATTCCTATATTTTGCCAAGACTGCTTTGACAACTTTTCAGCACAAAATGGAAAGCCAACCATGAGCAAACATCTTTAGTGTCATACATGAGATGATCTAAATCTGAGCATCGGAGAATATAGATATCTAATTAAATTTTCAGCTGAGCTGAAATTACACTGGAAACTAATGACTATAACAAAGGTGTGAATTCTCACTTGGTATGCAGCGTGCAACCAACAGAGTAAAAAAAAGCAGAGTGACTTGGTGAAATATACCAAAGACCTGGGTTCAATTCACAGTCTGGACATTGTTTCTGGCTCATATGCATAGATCCATGATTCATCACCTGTGTAGATGTTATACGCAGCCTTTGATGAACCTTGAAGGTATTTTTCAACATTTCCTTGCACCAATCGACACAAGCCTTCTTTTGAGCATTTGCCAGATTATGCGGGATCCAACGCGAACAAATTTTTTAAAATTCCCAAATGTTCATGTAATATCTTATTGATGCTTGTCATACTAATGTCCAAACATCCCTCAATCTCAAGATATGTCACATGACGATCTTGCTTTATCAGTTCATGCACAGCATTGATATTTTCTGGCACAACAACCGATTTTGGACGACCTTCATGGAATGCATCCTGAAGCAAACATCAACCATGATTTAATTCGTTATACCAGTTTTTTACAGTGCTGTAGGATGGTGCTTTATCACTGTATAAAGAATTAAATTCATGGAAGCACTCTTGTCTTGACAATCCACTTGAAAAGTTATGAAAAATAATCGTACGAAAATGTTCACGAGTCAATTTCATTTTTTGCATAAGATGAATTTTTCAATTTACTGTAAATAACACAAATCAAGGTAAAATGGCAAATCGTTCTGAAGAATTTATGGTTAAAAATATCAAACTTTCAATTCAAATCATCTGCGGTCGCCATGTAACACTTCCTGTTGCCATGGCCAGAAATATAAATAGCAACCCTTGTATATGTTGTTCCAATTGAAAAGCAGCAGTCCCGCTATTTTACCCTTACTATCCCACTATTCACTAGACTGCACCTGGCAACACTACTCTCTACTGTCATTCAGTCTGCAACATGTACACATAGCTATTAGAGAGAGACAGGTCATATGCAAGTGAGCAGCCCTTTACAATGTTCTCACTGGCAAAACAACACGTGAACTTTTGTAGAAATAAAAGGCACAAGTTGAAAAAAACATATATTGTACTCAGGTGGTATTTATCTCCATTAATTAGTACACATTTTTGAAGCTATGATAATTTGTACTTCAGATTTAAGTATATGTTAAGGTACATACAATAGTTATGTACCTTACAAGGTACCGGATCTAAAAAATGAAGGTACATACAAAAGTTATATACCTTCTGCTTTTATATACAAAGGTCATATAAAAGCAGAAACAGAATGCCCATTCTGATTTTTCTTTTATAGAGGTAGGTATTGGAAAAAGAAAAGGACTACTACTACATATTTGATACTACTTGAAGATTTCATTTCTGGAAAAAAATTTCTTTACTTACTCTATTTTTAAGAAGTGTGTTACAAATTGTTCAATGCTTATTAGGACTCTGTATTAGAGGAGTTTTTAAATGCTCTACAACTATTAAAAAAAAAAAGTATTTTATCATAAATCACCATTTAATAATAACGCATACACATTCTACAGTGTATTATCACCTACAATCAAGGACGTAGTCAGAAAATAATTTTGTGTAGGGTCTGAATTGCAAGTATAAAGAAGCACCCTTTATACATTTTATAGGGAACAATCTTTAAATAATGTGTACCCAATACTAACTTCAACACACTAATAAAAAATTGAAGCTTTTGTATCATAATCGAATTTTAATAATACACTTCAGTAAAATTAAATATATTTTTACATACATATAGGTACATGTTTAGTGAAATTAAGTATACTACTGTGATCCAAAAGTACCCAGAATGGTGGCATAAAAAAAAATGTATCAATTTATTGCATCTCCTTCAAAGTAATCTCCTCCAACTGCAATGGACTTCTGCCAACATTTTTTCCAAATATCAAAACATGCCATAAAGTTGTTTTTATGAAATCTCTTCAACGTTTGTAGAGAATTTTCTTTTATCGAATGAATAATGGACTGAAAACTGTGACCATGAAGAGGCAATTTCAACCATGGAAATAAGAAAAAGTCACGCAGTGCCATATCAGGTGAATATGGAGCTTGTGGAGCCGTATTTGTTGCAGACCCCGCAGAGCTCCTATTTTTCCTACTTTTTCCTATTTTTTAGAACCCTTGCCTTTTTTTCCTGTTTTTTCCTATTTTTTCCTATTTTTCCCCCATTTTTCTCCACTTTGAACAAATTGTTTCAATTTCCACGTCTGCCCGTCATTTTTATTTTTCTTCGTTCCACAAGCGATCGGGTAGTCGTCTGCAATCAAAACAGCGGGAATAAGCAGTTTGTTCCATCCACTTTTAAGTCACCTACCGATAATTCGGACACTACATCTTCAAATACTTATATATTTGCTGAAAACAATTTGTTACTTGCACTAACATCAAATCAGCTAATAACACGTGCTGAGGCTTTGTGGGCTTTAAAAGTTGCTGCCTCAGATTTTTCTTTTGCTTCATGTAAAGATATTGCTTCGCCTTTTAGGTAGCTTTCAATACAAAAAAGTATAAAGCTACCTATTGCAGCCGTTCGGAGGAAAACAGTTCCGGAAAATTTCGATATATTTTCACCGATCATGACCCCCAGACGCCAAAACCACCCTCCGTTCAAATGTTGATTTATATATATATATATATATATATATATATATCTCCATATATATATATATATATATATATATCTGACCTATGTCATACGATAACGCTCGTATTTATAAATCAATTTTGATGAAACTAATTGTGTGTATTAAGCTCACCAATGTCTCGACCGAGTTCGTTGGCCAGCTTGGTCCGCCATTTTGTTTCAAGATGGCGGCCAATTAAAAATTTAAAACTAAAATAAATATACAAAAAAATGAAAAATTCAAATTTATTTTTTAATTCAGTGTTAGGCCTTGAAACGAGGATTCCAGAGCATTTTTTGTTTTACCTCTATCTTAAAAAACGGCTGAGATAGAGCAGTTTGAAATTCTAGGGTGGCTGACATTTTGAAACAAGACAGCACATTACAAAAATTTTCATTGTTGTAATAATTTTCCCAATCAAACGCATAAAACTATATATTCATATCTGTTAGCGCCAAATTCTCGCCAAACTTGGCGACATTTGGCGAAATATCGCCAAATTTGGCGACCAAAATAAGTTTTCATAAATGAAGCCAATTTGGCTATTGCTCAATAATTTGGCGAATTTCTTATTTAAATTCAGTATTAACGAATCTTTTGCATTTTAAGTTGCTGTTTTCGTGTAACATTAGCTAAAATTTTAAAACTAAGATATAGGAAAGCTACCTTTTCCTCCCGGTACAGGCCGGAAGGACTTTTTCAGTTTGTTTGGAAATCACCAAATCGCATCAAAAATGAAATTAAGGGATCGAAAAATCTCATATGGGATATCTCATGGCTTAGGACCTTATTTTCAAACTGAAACAACTTCTGATCTGAAATCTGCGATAAATGGTGGTGGATATTTTACATTATCATTTGATGAATCTACAACTTCATAAATTAAAAAAGTCCTTCCGGCCTGTACCGGGAGGAAAAGGTAGCTTTCCCATATCTTCGTTTTAAAATTTTAGCTAATGTTACACGAAAACAGCAAGTTAAAATGCAAAGAAACGTTTACAAAAGATTCGTTAATACTGAATTTGAATAAGAAATTCGCCAAATTATTGAGCAATAGCCAAATTGGCTTCATTTATGAAGACTTATTTTGGTCGCCAAATTTGGCGATATTTCGCTAAATGTCGCCAATTTTGGCGATAATTTGGCGCTAACGGATATGAATATATAGTTTTATTCGTATGATTGGGAAAATTATTACAATAATGAAAGAAAATAATTTGCGAGTAATCGCGTTAATGTGCTGTTTTGTTTCAAAATGTCAGCCACCCTAGAATTTCAAACTGCTCTATCTCAGCCATTTTTTAAGATAGAGGTAAACCAAAAAATGCTCTGGAATCCTTGTATCAAGGTCTAACACGTAATTAAAAAATAAATTTGAATTTTTAATTTTTTTGTATATTTATTTTAGTTTTAAATTTTTAAATGGCCGCCATCTTGAAACAAAATGGCGGACCAAGCTGGCCAACGAACTCGGTCGAGACATTGGTGAGCTTAATACACACAATTAGTTTCATCAAAATCGATTTACAAATACGAGCGTTATCGTATGACATAGGTCAGATATATATATATGGATATATCTATATATATAAATCAACATTTGAACGGAGGGTGGTTTTGGGGTCTGGGGGTCATGATCGGTGAAAATATATCGAAATTTTCCGGAACTGCTTTCCTCCGAACGGCTGCAATAGGTAGCTTTATACTTTTTAGTATTGAAAGCTACCTAAAACAATTGGACATTCACTTCAGATATTGGAGTCCCAAACATAATTCAGTTTTGTCTTCATACTTTATGTCCCTTTTCCTTGGGCATGCTGATGCCAAAATAATTTGTAAAAGCATTTTGGAGGCCTTAAAAGGAGAAAATTTAAGCATAACAAAAATTTTGATGCTTAGTGTGGATGGCCCAAATACTAATTTATTGGTTGCAAAAAAAGTAAATGAAAAACTTGTAAAATTAGGATCAAAACAGTTGGTGGACATAGGTACATGCAGTCTGCATAAAGTCCATAACTGCTTTGCAAAAGCATTAGGCGAACTGCTTTTAGATATTAATGAGTTCTGTGTTGATTTATTTACTTTTTTCAAACATAGTGCTGTTCGTCGAGAAGATTTGCAAACACTGCAAAGGTTTCTTGAATGTGAAGAATTATTTCTTCTCAGGCATGTAAATTCCAGATGGCTAACTTTGCGTCCCATTGTAGAACGAATATTGCTTATTTATGAATCATTGCTGGAATATTTTTTGAATTTCCTTCAAAAACAGAAAAATAGTTTTAATATGCTTCAAAACAACTCTCGTTATAAGAGAATTGTAAGCAATCTCAAAAGAAAAGAAACACTCGTTTTTCTTCAGTTTGTTGTTGCTCTGACACCAAATTTACAGACCTTACTTGGCATTGTTTCAAACTGAAGGCCCGCTTGTTCATATGATGTATTTTAAAATGAACCAATTGCTGTGTAATATTTTGTTAATGTTTATCAAGGAGGAGATTGTGCCTAATCTGGAAGGCAGTAAATTTTTTCAGATTGATTTCGACAATTTTGAAAATTACAAAACCCTTGGTGAAATAGAGGTAGGAACTGGTACAAAAAAAGCCCTTTTGCTATTGAAGGAAAATCCAGCAAAAGAAGCAAAAACGGCATTGCGATCATGTTTGATAAGACTGGCTAAACTGTTGAAAGCTTCTCTTCCACTGACAAATAGTTTATTAACAGATCTCGCGATCCTTCATCCATTTATGAGAAATAAGCCAAATGGTGCAATTCAGCGTCTGTGTGCCAATTCGAAACCATTGAATATTCAAGACAGGGAATTGAACAATATAATTTTGAATTGGCATGCTTATAAAACAGATACTGAAGTAAGTAAAATCTGTAAAGAATTTTCTGAACATCCACAGCTTATTGATGAATTTTGGAGTAAAGTATTTGAACTGAAGTATGTTTTTACATCAAAGTCAAGATTTCAAAATCTTTCTTTTTTGATAAAAAACTGTTTAGTACTTGCACATGGAAATGCTGATGTAGAACGTATTCTCATTGAACCACTAATATATTGTCAAAGAAAAGATTAGGTGTTTCAGAATCTACAATTATAGGCCTCAGGCATATTAAAGATGCTTTGAAAAGGCATGGAGGCATCTTTTCGATTCCCATAACTGGAAAGCTATTAAATTCAGTGGCAAAAAGCTATTCATTGTATGCTGCAGAGAAAGAAGCTGAGAAAAAAAGAAAAGGGAATTAGAAGAACACGAAAAACTGCAAAGCGAACAGAGAAAGAAAAAAAAATTGTAAATTTCAGAAAAACGAAAAACTGAAATAGAAAAAGTAGAATTTTTGCAAGAAGAATTAAATTTGGCCAATAAATGCTTAATTGAAAACAATGATGTGCTACGAGAAGCAATAAAAGTTAAAGATTTTATGAAAGTGAGAATTGTATCGAAAGTAATAGAGACCAGTACCAATAATATTAAAAAAAAATTACCAAAGACCTTTCTTCAGCCCAAGATAAATTGCATCCTTCTATATATAAAAAAAGTAATGGTTTTGAAATGGACCAATGAAAATTATCTGCGTAGATACCGTGAAACGTATCTGATTGGTCAGAGCTTTCTGACTTTTCTTAGGGGGAATTAACATGAAAGTAGAGAATTTAGATAGGATGGGCGCTATTAGGGGGGTTACCAAGGGGAAGGGACCCGGGTCTGTTGCCAACTTGGCAATATATCGCCAAATATGGCACCAACTTGACGCTATTTCCATTATTTCGCCAAATTTCCATAGACTCCCATTGAAATCCAATAGCGTTTACTCGCTTGCAAAAAATCAACAAATTGAGATATTGCAATGCAACAAAAATTAATATTAACTTATGAATAGAGCTTAATTGAATTATTTACATTATTTTTAAGCACAAACACTAACTATTTACAATATTTGTAACACTATATATACAATTGGTACTTGTTAGTTATCCTGTTGACCAAATTACTGTCACCAAATTCATATATATTAAACGAGCAAGGGATTTTCCGGATTATGAATGATATCGTAAACGACTGGGAAGATTTTCATGAGACTTACGAGAAAAAGATCTACGTAGGTTCCGAATACAGGAAAATTCGTTTTTACAGGGTAAAACAAACTCAGCGCTGAAAATGTTTTTTGTTATAAATGGAAAAATACTCAAACGATTTACACGTAACGTGTTGCCTATACTAATTCGAGCACGAGAAATCCATCTAGCTAGGTTTCGAATTCGGGAAAGGTCATTTTGATGTATTAAAACACTCAGCACTAAGAGTGCTTGGCTAGGGTGCGATTTCGCGGGAGGGTTGGTGAGCGTAGCGAGCAGGGGGCCGAGAGTCCCCCTAGTAAAATACAACAATCAATTTAAAAATTTAGATTTTGCTGCCATTCTTTCTTTTTTTTTATTTGTAAATAAACAAAAGAAAAACTTAATAGTCATTGTGTATTTGACACAACATTTCAATAAATTATCTTAAATTTGATTTATTTTTGTATTTTTTTATTCAATTTAATATTTGTATTCCTATTTTTTTTAACGAATTTTTCCTACTTTTTCCTATTTTTTTCGATATTTTTTTCCTATTTTTTCCTAATTTATTGTTTTTTTCCTCCTTTTTTCCTACTTTTTTGGGGGGAAAAGGCGCTTTGGGGTCTGTTGTTGAATGTTTGGTTAAAAACTCACAAATAATTATTGCACTGTGAAAAGGCGCATTATCGTGGTGCAAAACCCTTGAGTTTTCTCACCACATTTCAGGTCATTTTCGACAAATTGCTTCACACAAACTGCACAAAACAGTTCAATAATAATTTTTATTGACTGTCTGGCCAGTTGGTAGAAATGCATAATGCACAACATCACGACAATCAAAGAAAACAGTCAATATTACCTTGATTTTTGAGCGACTTTGACTACCATCTTTAACTTTTTATACTAATCAACGTGTTGTTTTTGATAAACAACCATCAACATTTCAAATACTTTTATAGCAGAAATTTCATTGTAAAAATAAAATTTAATACATGTTCTTTTCTCAATAACATTTGCCATTTCAGAAAATCAACAGAGTGAAAATTCTCATCTCATTAAAGACAAATTTATTTTCAGAGGATAAAATGAAATAAATTCTTGACTATTGCCAACTGTTTATAGAAGTCATAAACATGTTTCATAAAAGTTTGCAGACGATATCTATTATAGATGTGTATTTTAAATGAAGCATTCTAAATAATTTTGATCACAGCAGTAATTTAATATGTACAATGAAATTTAGAACACTTTAAAAATGTAAAATTATAACTAGTATATTGTATTACAGTTTTGTAATACAAACCATATTTACTTGTTTTTTGCAATTTTTTCAATAAAAACTCTAATGAATGTGAAAGATGCAGATTTTTTTATATGCATTCATTGAATTTTTGACAGGAAAATATTTAGAATAATGAAAGAAATGCTTGCGTTTAAAATAGACATATCATTTAAAAAAAGAAATAATTAAATAAAGTGTATTACTGTATAAAAATTTTTTGTGTATTGTAAACCACACATTTTTACTGAATGGTGTATAAATACTTATGTAAAATTAAACTTTAAAATTATATCAAATGGACGTTTCGGTCAACTTCTATGACCATCTTCAGAATATGATGTTAAGTAACAAATACACTTATAAACAAAAGGACTCCATGTTGAAATATTATTCACATAACAACTCATGCTTATGATATGAGCAAGGTCAAATCACAGGCCATGCAGTGGCGCCACCTACTAGAAAAAAATCCGAGTTACAGAAGAACAATACAGGATCCCGAAATAATAACAGGAAATTACAGTTTAAAAATAAATAGTTGTACTTTCACAGAAGGCATAAAAACATAAATTGTATAAAAATCGAGTGATGTGTGATTATTTCAAAATGTTCAACCAAAGTTTAGGAATAAAATATGAAACAGTGTCATTGCACACATCGCTTTCACGTAATAATATTTCGATCGCTTCTTTCTGAAAACCATCCATGTTATGATCACAAGGAATTATAATTCTTGCATTTCCAAAGTCAATACAGCAGCCAGGATTATTAAAGTAAAACCTAGAAAGAGCTGTCGCCTGTCGGTAGTGCATAATATCACTCTTATGCTCTTTTAAGCGCTCAATAAATTTTCTTTTTGTGACACCAATGTAGAATTTATGGTCATTATTTTCCAAATTGATAGGAATTTCGTAAATGCCGGAGCGTTGGTCTCTAGGAGTTGGATCAAGGTCGATGTTTAATTGATCAATAAGGTAAGGGGGAGGAATAGCAACTAGCTGAATATTAAATCCTTGAACAATTTTCTTTAATTTTTCAAATAAAACAGGGACATACTGAAACTTACGAAAGGTTGGACTTTGTTGGTAATTTGTAAAACAGTGAGAAGGGGGGGGGGGGTTATAATACATATGAATGATCCTATAAATATATTTAATAGGAAATCCGTGATTTATGGCCATCATTACTCTTACAAAAATTTTTAGATTGGTTCTTTTAAACAGGGTGGAAACATTTTCTGTTTTTTTAGTTTTCATGTTAATCTACAATAATAATAAAAAAAAAACCTAAGTTAATGAGAGAGTAGCAGTAGAATTTTAAAAGGCTTCTATAGGAATATTTAATCTATCTTATTCTGAAATTCTTTTAAATATTAAATCTTTAACCAATACTGTAGGGTGGTTTTTTAGTACTGGGGCAATTCAAAATATGCTCCAACCTTAGTGGCTATTATTCCTTTCTACGCTAGAGGGGTTTTTTTTTCAACAAGTTTTTAGCGCTTCTAAAAATTTTGCAGCCGGTGCAATTATATGCCCCCTGATCCTCCTTACACTGTACTCTGTTTCAAAACTAATCATTATCGTGTTTTATGTAATATTTATTATCACTATTTATATTGTATATTCAGTTACGATGTCAGTATATCATCATGTAAATGTATGTTTTTTAATAAGTACACGTGGAACACAGAAGCCATAAAATTTATAGATTGTCTTCCCCATTTGGTTTGAGTCTTGCCCCCTCCCCTTTATGCTATGCCATTCTGTTTAACTGCTCTTCTAACTGAGGGTACTTCTTAAACTTAGGTCCACAAAATGCACTTATGATTTTACTTACTACATATTTTAGCACTTTACTTTGCACCAATTTTGAGTAAAATACTTCATTCATTTTGAAACTTTTCTGGCCAGCAGCTCTGACACTCTTTTTTTTTTTTTTTTTTTTTTTCTTTTCAGCAAATTAAATTTTTCTCAAATATGTTGTAAAATTTTTATTTTAAGCAATACAGTTTTAAAATATGAACAATATAAGTGTTAACAAGTCCAATTGAAATTGATTTATAATCAACATAAAGTGAAAACATCTCACATAATTGATGATATAACATTTTTCTTTACAACAGCACCCACCCCACAAATAAAGATTTAAAAAAGTGAAAGTTTTCTTTCAGTTCACAAAACTATTAATTAACAATAATTTTTTCATAAACAGACTGAAATTTTGCTCGACTGATTTAATTTCAGAGGGGATCTGGATCCCTATGATGAGTATGGCTTTGCCTATGATAATTGTTGTTTGAATAATGCATATTGAATTTGAAATTGTGACCTCCATAACAGAATGTTTTTCAGTGTTCTGCAACAAGCTTTCAGAGAATCGAAAATGCTCTGTAGGAGATGCATATATATTATGACAAATATTCTCCTTTACAATGTATTAATATATATTGTTTTGTTTTTTTGTATTTTGAATTCAAAGGTATTATATATATATATATATATAATACCTAATATATATATATATAAATTTTTATTTTCAAAATTTACAATATATGTATATAAATCAATAGAAAACATTTAATAAAACCATAATGAAGAACTTTCTTCTGAATTTAGATTTTAAAAAAAAATCAAAACAAGCCATTATCACAGATTTCATGCCCCTGTCAATTACTTTAGATGTGTAGAGAGATTAGATTACCTTAGTGATAAACATTTAATCAGAACAACAATAATATTTTTACATCTTTTTAATAACAGAAGTGGGAATAGCTAAATTACAAAGAAAAATATGGAAATGTTTGCTCCTCCTTCACCATACTTAGAATAGATGTGATTGGTTATTTATTTATTGTTACTTCAAAGTAACAAACAGGGAAAAAAAGAAAGAAAGAAAATAAATTTTTTTTAAAGATTTATAACTTTAGGTGTTGGAAAGTAGCAGAAGTTTTGCAGGGGAGGATGTAGGAATTTAGATGATCAGTTATTTATAAGCATAAAAAAACTTCTTAATAACACTATGGAAATAAGGAATGTGTTATGCCTTTCGAAAGGACTTTGTCTTTTTTCGTCAGGCGCAAAGAAGACTTGCAACCACTTTAAAGGCAGGAGTAAGACTGGAAGGAAATGGGAGGGGAAGAGGGACAAGTTAAGAGAACAGCCAATCACAGAAGAGAATTACCTAGAATGCAGAACATAAGGAAAATTATGAAAAAAAAATTATCCCCACCCCATTAGTATAATTGTTGACATATAGAATATTTACTTTTTTGAATAAAGCTTTGCGAACTAAAACATTTAAAGAAAACTCTCAGAAAAGTAAATTGAATCAGTTTGTTACTTATCACAACTAAACAGCTAATAAACAGACCAAATAAGTATGAGTTTTCATAAGGCAGTTTAAATTTTTTTCCATTGTTGAAAATTGAACACCAAGAAACAAAAAATAAATTTACAGTGTTTGCAAAAACTTAGATAATCTTCAAGCTATTACACCTTTACACTGAACACACACACACACACACACACAAAATAAAATAAAAATAAGATTTGAAAATTCAGTTTTTTGTATAAAGAAAATGCATTTTAAGTGCTGATAACACATTTGGTTAATTATATAAAAAATAATAATAATAAAAGCGCCCTCCCCTCCCCTCCGAAAAAAAGTAAAAATACATTTTAACAAAAAAAAAAAAAAAAAAAAAAACTGTCCCGGATTAAAAATTATCTGAAAATTTTATGCTCAATTCCAAACTGGATACTTACTGTACTGATACATATCGGAATCCATTTTTGTTCATGACCGCATGAGATTTGCACATGCTCTTATTCAGAAACTATGAAATTGAATAGTTTTCTGTTTTTCAATAAACATAGAGGATCTGTTAGAAATCGCTGTCAAAGATTGTTGTGAACTGAATTTCCAGATGTGACAGTCCAATAAAGGCCTTCATGAGAGAACCATCGTTTATTACTCAAACTATTTGATTCCAAATCATTTTAAAAGTCATGCCTGCAAGTGTCAGGCTTTAACATTAAAAAATAAGTCTGCCAGAAAGTTCTGCAGGGAATTTTTTTTCTTCTTGAGGACGCCTTCAAGTGACTTTAAATCTAGTGATATCCTGAATAATGAAAAAAAATATCAATTCAAAGAAATTTAGTTCATTTAGAAAATTTGCTTTTAGAAATTTTCACCAATATATGGAAATTGGAAATGCACTCGAATTCTTTTGTAAAGCCTGTATACTATATCTAAAGACTTTTGTAAACATCACATATTAAGCTAAAATCTAATTCAGGCAAAAAACACATAACCAGAAATGCACTTCCAGCAATTACCAACCATAAAGGCAATGTATCTTGTTCTTTGCCTATATAAGATTTATGGTACTTCTCCATTATCCCGTTAACCACCTTCCATTAAAAAAAAACATATCGCCAAACTGTAACGCCAATGTCAATAAACAAATGGAAGAATGTTGTCATTGGAATAAAAAAATTCGGAAAAGTATGTGAACTCACTAAAGTGTCAACTATCAGTAACTTTAAGCAATCTTATATATTGAAACAAAAAGGGATTTTCGTCAAATCCACTTTTCACACGAAAATGTCCCATTTGCACATGCGTAAACTTAAATCTAGAACATAACCAGTTTTAGAGTGCATTCGAATGAGAAAAAGGTGGCCGAGTGGTGTAAGGCACATTTCGTCTCTATTCCGATCATTGTGTCGGTTCAATCCCCGCTATGGACAGAATGATTTTTCTTATTTTATTGGCAATAATTCATTATAATGATGCCGTATTTAATTCAGGAGGAAAAGTTATATAATTTGTATTTTTTTTATTCGAATGTTTTATAATTAAAGTTTAAAACCCAAGAATATTAAAGTATATAAATTAAAAGATCGTGCATGTAATTATCAATTAAATAAATTGAACTGGTCAATTTTTATTATATTTGGTATGACCATTATCAAGATGTCATATATATAAGATAAGTATGTGATTATTTTTTGTAAAAAAGGAAAAATAGAAGAAGAGAAAACAAAAAGAAGAAAAAATATTCATACAGGAACTCTAAATTATCTAGACTTCCATGATTTAAAAATTAAACAATGTGTAAAAATGGAAAATATAAATTCAAGTGATTAAAAAATATGTGTTATAAATCGTTAGCTGCAAACAGCAAATTTTAAATTCTTGGTTTTAGAATCAGACTGATAAAAATTAATTTAATGAAAATTTTTAAAGGTTGTGTAGTAAAAAAAAAAAAAATCAGAAATACTAAATATTATTATTTTTTCAAAATATTGGGACTGTGGTGAATAAAATTTAACAACTGACAATATCTTTTAAATTACTTATTTTATATTATAAATATTTAAATTAAAAGGTTTTGCACATAGTTATCGATTAAATAAAGTGATTTAAACTTTTATCTATATTTTGTATGATCATTGTCAATAAGATATATTTGAATAACTAAGAAAAGTATATAATTATTCTTCTTAAAAAAAAAAAAAAAAGAACGAAGCAAAAATATCCATATAAGAATTATAAAAGAAATCACCTTGATATCCATGGTGTATCTAGGTTTTAGAAAGTCAGGCTGAAAAAAAAAAATTAATGAAAAAAAAAATTAAAGGTCGCATAATTTAAAAAAATTAGAAAATACTAAATATTGATATTAAAAAAATTTTTTTTTGAGATTGTAGTAAGAAAAAATAAATCATTTAATTAATATTTTTAGTTAAATTCTTGCTAAATTAATTCAAGTATAACAGGATGTAAATTACAAGCTTAAAATTATTTCACTTCATTAGTTAAGTATGCTGGACTGACAACACAATCTATTGTCTTATATCTACAGGAATAGCTTACACAATATAACAATGCATAAAATTTTCAGTACTTAATTTAAAAGCAGCTAATTAAAAATAAAAGCATATTTCTAAAGGAAGTTTCAAGTTATTTACTGTCAAATCTTTAACATTTACAATATATTAAAGAAACCGGGGAAAAAAATATAATAATCGTGGATATTTATTTAGTTACATTATTTTTCTTAGTTATTCCTCTCGGCTGGTGGATAAATATTTGTGAAGTAAGATTGAAACTGATCTATTGCACTTAACTATGCATCACAACATTTTCTCAATGCTTTTTCTTTTTTAATATCATAACGTCACCATTTAAGGCGGTATTAAAAAAAAATATTTTTCCACGCTCAACAACTCAAAATTTTGAGACACATTCTCAGACTCATTTTTAAAAATAACAACAGGAAACTTGGCGGCATGATTTATTAAGACATTTATAAGGGCCCCATGTTTTTATTTTTCGTTCAATTAATTAGAAATTGATTTACAGACAATTATTTTCATAGTACGATCATTTTTTTTGTTTCCAGCGCTATCGCTTTGGGAAATTCGGTTCAAAATGTCCACTTTGACAGCATTTTTTAAAATATATTTTGCCTTTATCAAAAAATCGAGACAATATGGACATTATAAAGTTTCTGAATAAGAGAACCTGCCAATTGGATGCATTTTAGAGTAAAAATGAATTTACAAATGTGTCTCAAAATAAGCGGTTTGGATTTGAATACACCCTTAAGGGCATAATTGTTATCTTAATTAATGAAATAACTAATAAATCAATAACTAAGAACTTCACTGCCTGACTAACATAATTGAAACTGCTCGCAGTTGTTCTGTAGATTTCTATGAAAAATGAGTCGAAAACAGCAAGCTGTATCTTTAGCAACAAAGCAAAAAATTTTAAACGAAGCTAGCGATAAAGTGCTGAAAAAATCAGAAAATGCAGTGAAGTATGGGATACCTACAATTGGTCCTCTCTACAATTTTAAGGAATCGTGAAAAGAAAAGATTGAAGCGGCTTATACTGTGAGTCAATTTAACCAGTAAGAAAGCGAATGTGTAGAAGAAAGAATGAATAAATTAAAATTGTTCTCTTGCAGTGGATAAAAGAGGCAAGAAGCCAGAATATTGTTTTCAGTTTTGAAAGACAAAGCAAAGGCTTTTGCTGTTGCCCTTGGTGAGAGCAATTTCATATATCCTAACGGATGACTGACAAGATTTAAAGAGTGTCATAGAATTGTCTACAAAAAGATATGTAGATAAAAAACGGGAAATTCTTTCTTAGACATTGTTTTTTTCCGAGTACATTTACATAGATGAAGATGTGCTCTGACTTCGGATGTGACGACAGATGAAGAAATAATTGCTGAAAAAAAAAAGACTACATTGAAGTGTTGGACGAAGACGAAGAAATTGACATAGAACGGAAAAGTTTAGTGTCATTAAATGAATCTACCAACAGCATTGAAAACTGTACAACGTTTTCTTATGGAACAAGGGGATGCTTCCCAAACTTTGAATGAATTAGATGAGGTCCATACGTTCCTAAAAGAACTACTCTACAAAAGTTAAAGCAAAAATCAATAATGGACTTTAAAAAAAAATGATTAGCAAGTAAATAAATTTATTATTGCCTAGAAAATGGTGATTAATTTGTTAATGAAATTTTTTCGTATTAATTTATGATTAGGGATATATTTGTAGGTTAATTTATTTAGTTTTTATACCTAACATAGATGGCCTCACTATTATGACAGTTAACATGAAATCTCCTATAACACGAAAAAAATTTGCAGTTCCTTCAATTTTGCGTTAACAAAGTTCGACTGTATTACTTAAGAATACCTTTGTGTAACCTTGTATATGATCAACAGAATTCATTTACACCACATACTATGGAAAAATTTAGATAAAAATGCAAACAAAAGTTGATCAACACTTCCAACAATTATCGCTCATAGACAGTACTGTAAGCGAATACTTTTGCGTTTCCCTGTAAATGAATAAATGTGCTGCATACAATAATTTTGCATATGAAACTTATAGTGCACCTCAGTAATTACGTATAAATTCTTTTGTGTGACCCTGTAAACGCACATAATAAATGCTTTGTACTCCATTTCCTACAGAAAGCATGTTTTGATACTCTTCATAAAAGTTAGAAATGGTGCAACATCTTCTAAATTCACTTGAAACAATTTTTTCCAATTGATTGAAATGTAACGAAATACTTTTGAATATCCCTGTAAACGAACTATAAATGCTGCATACACTTAATTTTCAATAGCGATTATGCTATAGTGAACATCAATAGCATAAAATTTTTAGGGCAATCGGAGTACATTTACTAGAGTTAGAGCATGGACAGACAAATGTTATATTTTTCAACTATGTTGGAAAGTGTTAAAAATGGAGAACAAAACTCCATACATCTTTAATATGCTGATAATTGAAATGCTTGGAATCCGAGCAGGATATCTATTTCAAGAAAATCTTACTAACAAGGAAGGTCTCCATAAGCGCATACTCAGAAAATTTTGAAAAAATTACAGAATGTTCTTCTTATGGGGATATATACATCTATAAAAAAAATTTCTGCAGAACCTCGATATAACGTCTGTAAAAAAATATGAAAATTTCATTTATTTGGCAATTTATCACCAGTTGGCAACGGAATAAATTTTTTTTAAATACGGTTTTATGACAAATACTCTTTAAGGAAAAACTTTTTCATGCTGAACTTGTTTATGTAAGTTTACCTTACATAATAAATAAATCTTTATAACTACAAATTTGTGTACACATTTATATGTATATATAATGAAATTTAAAGATTGTAATTTACGATTTAAAAAAAATCAAATTGATTGAAATTGTTTCAAGTTCAAAAATAATCTCGATTCTGAAACTTGTCAATTCAAGGAAAAATTATTATTGCTATGGAAACAATGATGTCTTTGATATGGAAATGTATAACGAATGCGTTTGTCATCGTGCTTTTCTTTTTAAAATACATTTAAAAATTACTTATATAACCGGTGAAACCATTTAAATTAGAAAAAATCGTAGAATGGGAGATAAAACAATAGCAAAATTTCATTCAATCGGTAATAAATAGCGAAAAATGTGAATGATTTATTTAATCTGATTTATAGAATATTTTAAATGAATATCACTGCAAACATACAGAGAGTTGAAAATGTTGAACGAAAAATGCAAACAATTCTGAACAAGAGTGTATGGTATCATGAGCCCTAGAATTAACCCATTAGTAAATTTTTTTTAAAAGCTAATAACAATTTTACGCTTTCAAGTTTTATAAAAATCTCATAGCCATATTTGGAAATTTAAAAAAGCATTATTAAAAATACAAAAAATAATAAACTTTCATTTAAGTTTAAATTCCATCAAGTATTGCACATTCGAATAATAATTTTACAAGCAGTTTCAAATTGTATTAAAATAGTTTGTGTTTGGCGAGGAAAAAATGTTGCTAGCCAAATCGCGACTTTTTGTGCCAAATACTCGAAAGTATTTTATTTTTTTGTAGATTTTCTACTGGGATTCCGCAGCTAAATTTCACTGTTCCTTTATTACATATACATGAGTAGCTTCATTAGCAATTTTTTCAAAATTTTCTGAGTATGCGTTTTTAAGAAGACCTTCCTTGTAAGGCTATTTTTTTAAAAACTATTTTCTTTGATTTAAAATCTTGACACAATCATGGAGTCATTTTATGTGTAAAAGTACAAAATTGGGTACTATTCCGTTATGTAGACACCATGCCAAAATGTATGTATTAAATGTATGTTTGGCGACAATGGTGTCCATATAACGGAAAAGTATCCAAAATTGATAGGCATTATTATTATTCAAATGCTTTGGAATTATATAGCATCTTTTATTTATTTATTTTTAAATAAATGTATTTAGATTTTAAGTTAAATTGATTGTCTCTCTATGATTATCTTTCCCTGACTGTCATGTTTCTAAAATTGAATTGTAAATGTTGACACCATTCTCTGAGAAATCCTTTCTTTTTATAGGAAAAAGAGAACCAATGTTATATTTTTTAGTATGTAACACAAATACCTGCAAATTTTATGCATTTAAGAATAAAAATGACTTCATTATATCAAAAAGTTGTATTTTAATTTAACAACCTTGAAATGATAAACTCAAGCTCTAACTATCTTAAACTACAGTGACATTTTAAAGGAAGTTATGGCCATTTGCATTCAGAAAACAATCACAATTGGGAAATGAAGGATTATTATTTCCTTTTGCTGTTCTCTAAGCTTTTTTGTTTTTTTTAAAAAAAGGTTTTATAAAAAGAGATGCAAATAAATGACTATAGCCAATATACTTGTTATTTTTTTAATTTTCTCTTACAAAATTTAAATATATTTTTAAAAACCATATAATGGATATGCAAACAAACACAGATATAAATCTGAATAAATGTATATAAACAATCTTTAATAAGCAAGAAAAACAAAATTACTAATCATACATTATATAATGTTAAAACTAATCTCGTTGATTATTTGACAGTATCCTGTGTAATTTGTTCATTCACTACAACACTTGATTCTTCATTAATATCAGGATTAGAATGAAGATCAATATTTAAATTTAGTAAATTTTCTTGCAATTCATTAGTTCCAGCAACACTATCACTTTCTGAAGTAATTCCAGAACCATCCCGTTTTTCTATATTTATATCTCTGGTTAAGGTTGAAATAGTTTCATTTTTATTTCTAAAGCTTTCACTTTCTTCTTTATCAGTAGCATGATGTTCTTTATTTACATTAGTTGGTATATTTTGATCATCACTGGTAGAGGCTGAAACAGTTTGACTTGTATCGCTAAGGCTTTCATTATCTCTTTTAGCCTCTGCAGGAAATTCTTTTTCTTCAACAGTTGATATGTTTTGAACATCTGAAGATGTCTGATTATCGTTTCTGTTGAAATTAATAACTAATCCAATATCTGTTTCTTCATTATCATCTTCTTTTGTAGGCAGTATAGTTTCAAGAGATTTGGTAATTATTTTAGAATTTAACTTACACAAATGTTCACATTTTTTAAATTCCATTGAAGTAATACCTAATACTTGTGAAATATCTTCAGGTAGAAAAATTACAGATAAGCATTTATTGAAATGAGGAATTAATTCTGTGGATAACAAAAAACAAAATCTAATAAAATGTTTACTTTCTTGTTCATTGGTTGAGATCATCCTCTTGTAATAAATATCAACTAATACTTTTACGAGCCTTTCTAGTGATCCTGTTACTATTTTGACAATATCTGTTAACAAAGAAAAGGAACAACAAAGTTTTAAATCATTCAATGCATTGATAATATCATTGCAATACTGTGCTAAAGGATGAAAATCCAAAAGGCAATTAGGTGGCTGCAAAGAATCTTCAGATAAAGTAGGCACTAGTATTGCAGTATTTGTAAATGAAGAAAATACATATACTGTAATAGTTTTTTCAAATTTTTGTGTAGATAATTCTACATCTATTTGAAATTTATTAATCACTGCATTTTGAAAAATAGGAATAAGGAGAGGACGGAAGTCTATATTTACACGACTAAATGATAAACCAAAATACATACACTGGGCAAAAACAGAGTCTATTCTTCCACCTAAATTTAAACGTATATCATTTTCTAAAGTGTGCAAGAACCAAGATATTTTCATAGTCATCCAACTATGGAAAATCGCACAGTTATTTTTTGAAGAATCATGCACCAGTAGCATTGGATCATCATCAGAAAAAATTGCACGATACTGAGTAATTATATCAAATAAATGAATTCTACTATTTTCAATTACTTTAATTACATGTTGGTATGCATCGCTGTTATCAATTTCCTGTATAACTTTGTTGAACCATGTATCTCTTGCTTGTAAAAATTTAATTCTTAACTCTGTTTCATTAAAGACATCCATTCGACGAAGATATCCAACAATTTTTAAACATTCTGGTAACTGAATATTGGTTTGAAGTTTAGTCAACAGCTGCATTAGCATGGTATTTGCTGCTGATTGTATATCATTAATTATACTTTTAATCAGAGGTATATCAACATGTTTTCTTTCTAATCTTTTAACATAAGATGCTAATTCTAAAGCCTCATCATAATATCCTGCCTTCACATAATTATCCATCAACTGAGGCATTTCCAAAAATTCTAATAAATGTTGATGCTTTGCAAGAGTAGAAGAGGCTTGTTTCCATCTTGTACTAATCTGCTGGGCTTCTTTACCGAATTCGGAGCACTTTGTTTTAAATTCTGGAAGTTTATTAACAAGAGAGTCCAATCTACCTTCAATGATATTAAAGTCTTGAAAAATTTTCTGCGAGCATTCAGCTGCTTGAATGAAAGTCTTGTAATTGTGAAATGCAAGATCTTGAGTTTGTTCTAAAAGAGAGATTTTCTCTTCGGTTAATCGGTCGGGCTCTTGAACTAATTGATGTAGTCCAAGAGATCCCAATTCAGAAAGGTAAACTAAGACATCTGGATTGTCTTTCCAATGTTCTTGAAATGAATCAGATAAAACACGCAAAACTTCTTCATAATCTACGATATTGTTACTATTATCGTTAGACATTGTGACAAAAATAAATTGCTATTTCACATGATTATTTGCTGGTGTTTAGTCATTATTCATAACTTTATAAAGCCTGATCTATAGCTTAATAATTTTTTGCTTAAAGTGTACTCTAATTAACTAATTTTCGGCACACTTGACACCCATTTTAGTACACGTAAAACATGGAGAAAACATCACTACAATTCGAATTGGAAGCAATAAACTTATTCGATTATGTTTTATCGATTTTCCACCAATCAAAGCCCAAAATAGTTATTCAGCTGAATGCTTGCGAAAAGCTGATTTGGGACGTTTCGGAAAGGCTACCTCTTTTTCCATCAACCGAGCAACGCAACCAACCAACTAATCTATTTGCATGTAAACAAAAATATTTCAAGTTGTTGAAGTGTTGAAGGCACGTGGATGTTGTATTTATAATAAACAATATTGCTAGCAAAATGGGTCGCCTAAGAAAGCGATATAATGAAAAAGCTCGACAATCAAGTAATGTCTGTGATCACACAGAAAAATGCAATGATAAGGTAATTATGTATCGCAAAAGAATTATTCTCAAATACCTAAAATGAGTTTAGTATTGCGAATTTGTATAGGGTCATTCCACGTCAAATCAACCAAAATTTTTCAATATTCAACCTGACCATTTCAGATTTTAATGAAACCTTCAGGAATCATTCTCCTTGATGATACAAATGAGAATATACTTTTATAATTTTTTTTTTTTATCACAGTAAATTTTCATACAATTAATTTTTTTAATTTCAAAAAATCATCCTTTTTGGTTTGTATAAATGTTTTCAATTTTGAATTTCTCAAGTTCTATCAGGCGTAAAGAGTTGTTTGACCCCCTCATTTTAAAGAAATTTTCATAAGGTTTAATTTGATATGCAAGTTGACTATTTAAAAAAAGTTAATTTAATTTAATTTAAAAATTTTAAAATAGTGTTTTTTTTTTTTTTTGAAAAAAAAAAATATGTTTTTTGTAATATTATAATCTTTAAATTCTGAAATTTTTAGAGTGGAATCTCAATGGAACCAGCAGTTATAAAAAAATAATGTTTAAAATTAATAAGACAATACTATTTTTACCACAAGCATAAAGTTGGTGAGGTGCCAACTTTAAATATCATCCCCAACTGGTGTTTAACATTAGTTTTTTTTAACATAACTGCTGATCTTATTGAGATCCCACTCTAAAACTTCCAGAATTTAAAATCTCTAATAGTACAATTTTTTTTTTCAAAATTTAAAAAAAAAAAAAAAAAAAAAAAATGTAAATAATTTTTTTAAAAATTAAATTAAATTAACTTTATTTTAACCAAGCATAATCAACTTGCATATCAAATTAAACCTTATGAAATTCTCTTTAAGATGAGGGGTCAAACAACTCTGTACACCTGATAGAACTTGAGAAATTCAAAATTGAAAACATTTATACAAGCCAAAAAATGAGGATTTTTCGAAATTAAAAAAAAATAATTGTATGGAAATTTACTGAGATAAAAAATAATAAAAGTATATTCTCATTTATATCATCAGGGAGAATGATTCCTGTAAGTTTCACCAAAATCTAAAATGGAGAGGTTGAGTCACTGGTTGATTTGACATGAAATGACCCTATACTATACTTGCTGAGATGGTGGATTAATCATTTATATATTCATGTATGCTGCGTTTGTTATACCCTATTAGCTATTTTTTTTTTATATATAGGGGAGACCGGTACACACTGGATCTATGGGCACAGTGGACCACCCCCTAATATTTTATTTATTAAAAAAAAAATTATGCTTCTCTTCTATCCTAATAGACAACAGCACTGCACTGATTATTTATAGCTTTCAGAAAATATGTTTAGCTCAGATTGAACTATTTTATCCTGATTGGTTGTTTTGAGCTTCTAAAAGTAAAATTTTTCATCATCATATTTTAATTTTTTTAAGAATTAAAGGTTGTAGATAAATAAGATAAAGCAGCTTTTTTAGCAAAACTAATACACTTGTTTTTATTTAACTTTAAAGTTAATATGTTTAAAAGAAAGCTATAAACAATATTAATATGATTATTTATTGAACTTAAACATGGGGCATAGTGGACCACCCACTTCTGGGGCACAGTGGTCCACAATCCACTCTGCTCCTGTAATGCAGAATGTTCAAAATATTTAATAATTTCTTATTTTCTATCAAGAAATATTGTTTTAAAGTAGTTATTTAACTGTAAAATAAAGTAAACGAAGAATAACAATTTATTTAACATAGTAAGAAATATTTTGTTTTGTATTTACTGCCTTTGATAAATATAATTGTAGTCTAATTGATGATGATTTTATTCAAGTAAGATTCATGAGATGCAAATTGAATGGAAATCAGTTTATTTTCCCCGAAACTGTAGATGATGATTTCATAATGTTTCTCCCAGACCCAAAAGTATTTCAGGAAAATTCCAGGCTCAGTCTTACTCATAAGTATTTTGGAATTTCATTTCCAAATTTTAATGTGTGCTGATTTTTGTGTACTTAAGTAATAACTTCAACTAAATTGCAATTGTTCCTATATTAATCTGTTATTTTCAAATTACATTTTTTTTTTTTTCAAAATGTTACTTGTAAATTTATATTACTATGTTATTTTCTGGGTAAAGCAAAAGAGAAATAAAAAAGAATTAAATTAATGAAAAATAGATTTATATTGTATTTCAGATAATACCTAATAACGGTCCACTGTGCCCCGGTGGGTGGACCAGTGTGCCCCACTTCTGGGGCACAGTGGTCCACTTTACGGGTGCATATAATATATTTTTTTTGAAAGATGTATTGAAAACTATGTTCTGAAAAAATTATGATGAATGTATAAAGGTTTAAGGAATATTCAAAAATATTTTCATGCAGATCGGTTTGTCTGTTAAAGAGAAAAAAAAATTTAACTGAAAAAGTGGTCCACTGTGTACCAGTCTCCCCTATTAATTTAAAAATCCTTTTGATCTATTTTATTATCCAGGGAATCATTTAAACGGGATACAAAATATTACTATTGTTTTGAATATCTCACAGATATATAACTTTAGCTTTATTGAATACGCAGTTTTGAATGGTGAGACAACAATAAGAAATCTTACTTTTGTTTTCTATTGCGGAATGTGCATGCATTTTATTAAAGTATATTTAACTAGTAAATCTACAGATCAGGAGCCTCAACGTCAGCTCTGAAAGTCAATGTTTTTTAAACTCACTTTTCATAATATTTAATATCTTACAATCCGCAAATTAAATTATTTAAATTACTACATATATTTTTATATGCATATAAAATAATTCGAAGGTTTCAGAACTTAAACGTTAAATTAAACACGGTTTATGCAATAATATTCTGACATTCTTATGAATTTCTTATTCTATTTTTTAGATAAAAAAAAATACATTTCTTCTGGGGGGGGGGGGGGGGGGCTCAACCCCACTGAACCCTCCGTAATCTTATTAAATTTTTATTTGTGATTTCCTATTATTTGTGTGAATGATTCTAGTATATCTTCCATTTCGTTTTGCACAGTGGTTTTATTACGATAAGCAAAAATTTTGAAAATAATTTCATGTTATCCTAATACCTAAATAGCAATATTTACCAATCACGAAACACTCGTATCTGATTGATACGTTGAATAATATCTCGTGTACAAAAGTAACTTATGGAAATGTAAACTGAATCTACTATATATTTCACTTATCTATTTCAGAAATCTAGTATTATTACAATTTTTGTTTCGGAAAAACAGTTTTGATGGTCATTGTACAATATTTATTTGACCTAAGTACATCCTGATCTAATTCGATGGCAATAGCATACTAAAATCTCCCCAAAATAGGCTTATTTGGAAACTTTTAAACCTATTGTGTAATCATTCATAATCGTGCCCACTGCCAATTCACTAAATAGCAACCTTGATTTGGCGCTATAATGTATTTTTTGTGATAGCATTTTATGATCTCAGTTTCCAGTAATTGTGCTATTTCAGGCTGTATGGATGCGTTTTACTACGCTAATTTCTTTAGATTAACTATCTCGTTGTACGAGATATTACATTCTATTTTTAAAATTGACTAATTCTGATTGACTAATTCATGATATTTGAGCACGCAAACAGCAAAAATCATGATTTTTGTGTGTGTCTGATCAGCGAAAATCACGATTTTTGTGTGCGTCTGATCAGCGAAAATCACAATTTTTTTTCATCCAATCATCGAAATTCGTGATTTTTATGCACCCGATCGACTAAATTCTTGATTTTTTTTTTTCTGCGGCTTATGGACAAAATTTGCAATTTTTTGATATGTTGGCATTTAGTGTCTCTGCGGGCCACAGGTTGTGCATCCCTAATTGAAATGAAACTTTAAATATTAAATGGCACTGTAATATAAAATTTTAATTGCAAGAGAGTTCATTTTAGTGTTCCCGATGCGATACGTATTTCAGTTATATGTTTAAACAATATACGTATAATATGTATTTAAGAAATACCTATACCTTAAACTATACATTCAAACGTATCCGGATATGTATAAGCGTATATCAGTTAAACGTATAATTCAAGTATACGTATATTTCAAGTATTGTATTTACTTTTAATGCCAATGGATCTCATCAGTGTTACGTCACTGAACGGAGAACAAGTTGGAAATCAGTGGCATTACTTTAGCAATCTGTATAATATGTTTCATACATAGAATCTTGTTATTTTTCCCTGTAAACGATTATTGTAAATATATAATGAAATTAAAAAGACTTTGTGAGCAAATAAGGAGAATATACACATTTCAGATTTATTGTTAATCCTTATTTAGTATTTTCTTTCTTTTTGAATAAAAAAAGAAAAAAAAATTCTGTGCATATACTTAAATTGCACCCAGGGGGTCAAATGTTGTTCTTTCCACAGTGCTAATGTTTTCTACTCTGTGTTTATGTATAACGCTATTTCATTTTTTTAACCATGACAGTCGTGGTATTTTTAATACAAAGTGTATGTGCATTACAAGATATTACGTTTTAAGAATTGTTGTTAATCTTAACAAATTTAATTTTTTGTGTTAGTACCTATAAATGTCTGTTACTTATAGCCTGTCACTACGGTTTCAGAACTTTTTTGCTGTAAAACATATTTTCAAAATATTTCTAATATAGAAAAAAGTATCTTAAATAAAATAAAAGTATGTTTAGCTAGTTATTTGTTACGGCCGATTACCTGCATTAGGGATATAGGCCGATGAGCGGAGTGCCCTCCGTAGGGGTCTTTAAAATAAAAATAAGATTATGAAACTTCCCCGGAGTTGGATTGATCAATGTCAGTATAAAATATGAAGTCAATGTAAGTTTGTGTTCGCCAATACTAATGTTTCGGGCGAAATGTCCACACCATAAATCAAAATAAGCTATGTGCGTGTGTTACAGATATGCGAAAGGTAAATCATTCCATAATTAATAGTTTAGATTTGAGGGGGGGGGGGGAAACAAAATCTAAACTGAGGAAAAAATATCCCGATTTTTTTTTTCTTTTTGCAAGTACCGACTGCACAGGACACAGCGGCTGTTTCTCAGTCTGATTCGTAGACCAGCAGGAGAAAGGCATAATTTTTTAAGCAGTGAACGAAAACCGTTTATACGTTTAACCACTAGTGTAAATTTCGTATATACGATGTACGGTATATGCTGTTTCGTTTTCGTATAATACGTATAACCACCTTGATCGTATCATACATATACAAAATCTGCACCCTGTATAATACATATTATACGTATACCAGGGTTATTATGATTTAGCCCAACCCAAAAACCCGGGTGGGTTTTTTCAAAATTGCAACTTTAAATTACATAGGTAATATATTTCTTAATGTCAGTACACCAGTCGTAAAGTTTATCACCCCCCACCCCAAGGGAAAAAAGTCTTAATTCTCCCAATGACAATTTTTAAAACAAATAATTGTAACTTAATTTTGAGAGTATGTGTAACTATCACAAACACAAAAACTAATTTTTTTCCCATTAAAAAAAATACTTTGATATATAATCCTGCAGTTGAAACTCGTAACAAAATACCACATATGCTGAGAATTCTAATTTAATGATGTAGACATGTAGAATTATTTGGTTTATTCTATTAATTATTTATAATAAAAAATACCTACTTTACAGCAAATATTTTTTTTCCAGTTCTGCGAATTTTGTTATATCCTGTTTCAATTGCAAAAAATTTTGCTTAATTAAATATAAACTACCACCCAACTTAATTCAATAACAACATAAACTAAGGGAAAACCAACATTTCCTATTTACCTCGGGCTGAGGAAATGTTACTTACTGTGCCTAAGAAAGAATAATATAGCAACACATTTTGGAATGCAAACAACTCAAAGAAAAAAAAAAATCTTGCAATCAATCATTAATCAATATGTTTCAGAATGATTTTTTTCTAGAGAAAATATTTGTTATATATAGGCAATCACTTCAATTAAAATGAATAAAGATACTTTATCCTTAACAAAATATTAGTTTAAAAGTTCTGATTCAGCATCAGCACTAGTATTAGTATAGTACTTTAATGATAATTTCATTGTTAAAACTATTACTAATAATCAATTTATCTAAAAGCAAAGCATAATTTTGATTATTGTCATTGATTTATATATTTTTGTAATCGATTAATTACTTTAAATTGTATTTAGTAGTAAGTACATTTTTTTCAAACATTCTGAACTACCAACTTAAAAAACCCTGATAAAACCCAGTGGGTTGGTTTTTTTCTGAAAAAACCCGGGCATTTAACAACCCTGACGTATACTCATATAAACGTTTAATAGGGAGCACTGGTTCATTTAATCATATAAGGATTTTATTTTAATAATAAAAATAAACCTGTAAGTATTATTAATATCAGAATTTACCTTTACCAAGAATATTTCATTTATCAGGAAATATACAAAGCTACCAATAACACATTTTTTAATAAAAAAGCATTAAAGAAAAATCTGAAACAAAAGGAGGGTGCAGGATTCAAACCCATACTTTCCAGATTCAAGGTCAGCACTTTTACCATTCAGCCACGCCCACTTAGAAATGTAACAAAACATTATAAGTATGCAAGTCTGTGATCTGAATGTTTTGCTGTGCCCTTAAGGTTATTCTATGCATATATCCATGGTAAAGACCCGCTCCATATGTTACAATCTCCTTCGTGATCAGAAAGGCTTGCCGATTGTGAACAGTCTATGTGTGACATGCCTAGAGAAAACCACATGATAGTCCTACCTTCTCTCCTTACCACCTATCTGTGATCTCCTCTTTACAGATGTTGGAGAAGACCTCTCCAGCGGATTCCCTTCCACTTAGAACTTTCAATTTTATACATTATTTTTATTTGTTATATGTATAATGTATATAATCATTATAATGTGAATGTTTATTAATTAGTTCATATCTAAACTTGTATAAAATTATACTGTAAAAATTGGTTTCCTTAAATAATGCTTACATTATTTTTTTATGTGTTGAACATTCGTATGATGCTAAATAATTTTTTATACTATTATACTGTAATTGAAAGAAATATTTGATTATTTATGTACATATTTTCTTTCAACAGGAAAAAGTGGTTGTTGAAATTGGTGTTCAAGAGGAAAAATATGACGAAAGCAATCCTCTAATTCTGAGTAAAAAGAAGAAAAATTCTACAAAATCTCCAAAGCAATCAGTTATACCTGAAAAGAAAGTTCTATCTAGGAAGCAAAAAAAGAAATTAGCAAGTGTTTTAGCAAAGAAAAAGAAAAAAATCAATGTATGACTCACAAATTCTTCTTCTTCTTCTTCTTTTTTTTTTTTTTTTTTTTTTTTTAATAGAAATGATAAAAGAATATTTGAATTGTCATATAGCATGAATATATATATATATATACAGGGCTTGAAATTCAATTTTTCCAAGGAGGGGAGTCTCCCTCCCAACATTTTTAAATGGAGGGGAGTTGTAATGATTGGGAGGGAGAAAAAAAATCTTTAAACCCCACTATTAATTTACGTGCTATTTAAAAAATTACATTAATGCAGACATGACAAAATACCATTGAAAAAATTAAGTCAACTCAGAATGCTTATGTAAAATGTTTTTTTTTTATTATAAAAAAGGGAAGAAAGTTAAATTTTATATATGCAGTGTATTTTTCAAGTTTCACCAAATGTTAGGGACCCTGAAGAGGCTACTGAAGACGAAAACTCCCGCTCGCTAATGTTAATCTTATGGAAGAAATTTTTGAAGATATCTCATTCGCATTTCAATATTTTTAAATGATTTTTTTGCATTGGATAGCTGAAGTCAATCCCTATGCACGCTCTTTTCTACTTTTTCGATTTTAATTACAAGTTTTTTTTTATTAAGACTAGGGGGCTCTGCCCCCTACGAGCTATGCTCGCCAACCCCCGTTCTGACACCACAAACTGTAAAAACACTCTGATTTGATCAACCTTAAAACGATTGCAGAAGATTGAATTATAATTAAACGACCTGCT
Organism: Maratus michaelseni; assembly: GCA_963931845.1. Lineage (NCBI taxonomy): Eukaryota > Metazoa > Arthropoda > Arachnida > Araneae > Salticidae > Maratus > Maratus michaelseni. The sequence continues at coordinate 157,317,034 of OZ007589.1, read as the reverse complement.
GTAATCGGCTGCTATAATCGGGTTTCCATTCATTTTCCTTTGACCAAGGGATTTTAAAGCGGAATCAACTGCTGTCGAGGCAGCTAACAACTGTTGATAAAATAAGGTTAATTAAACATTTGAAAATTAACTCGTGCAAAATAGTTAAGTAAGCAATGTCATGACATCGGGAAATTTTATAACGATGCTATAGAAAATTGGGTATTACTCCATTATCCCGACTACTACTTTCTATAAAAGAAGTGAACTGTCGCCAAAATATAGGATTTAAAGCCAAAAGTGCATATCTGTGGCATCGCATTCAATTGATACCAGATGCGTGGTAGTTATGTCATCGAGTGATCTTTAATTCAACGTTTATCTGTATTTTTAATTATATTTTACCAATTTATTAGTTATTTCGTTGATTTAAACTTAATTATTAAACGTAAAAATATAGCTTTTAACTGAAGGGAAATATTATTAATTACGCTGTTTAAAAATTTGCAATAATAGATAAAATATTTTGTTGAAATAAATTAATCTTACTCTACTTAATGCTTTGAAAACGCGGAATAATTTAATTATTTATCTTTTTAATATTCACGCGCAAGTATATTTTTTATTCCATTATTTTCTACATTTATTGCTTTTAACACGTGATCATTTAATTATTATTTTAAAGTTTTATTTCTGTTTTTAATAGTCACGTGTTAATACATTTCTTAATTGAAAGGGAATATTATTATGTGCGCTATTTTACAAATTGGTAACGATTCAAATAATGGAATTTATGAAATATGAAATAAATCTTCGTCAAAATAATGAAAATTTTGAATAAAAGATTGAAATATAACCTCAAAATATGAGTCAAATTGAAAAAATAATTGCAGTCTGCACACCCCAACCTTGTCAACTATATCCTTACAAATTATGTTTAAATTCCTGTGCATAGTTTTCGTTTCTATAAAACTTTTTTAAGAAAACTGTTTTGACCAACTTTGATTTGAAATATCTCTTAAAATAATTCTTCGATTTAAAAAATGTCTACTTCAGCGTGTTTATCGAACATTTCTTTATAAAACCACCAATTTTTAAATTTTTATTTGCAATAGTTTTCTGGATATTAGTCCAGAAAGACTTCAAGGCACAAAATCTTAATTGACAGCGGCGGCCGCGGCGGTGGTTACTTTTTTTTAATATAGAGAGATACTTTCACTTTCGGAACCGGTTTTGAAAGTGAAAGTTATCCTCAATAAAAAAAAACTGCCACAAAAATCGAAAAAGTAGAAAGGAGCGTGCGTAGAGATTGACCTCAGCTATCCAATGCAAAAAAAAATCATTTAAAAATATTGAAATGTGAACGAGATATCTTCAAAATTTCCTCCATAGGATTAACATTAGCGAGCGGGTGTTTTCGTCTGTGAGTGAAGTAGCCTCTTAACAATTAGGTTGTTAAATGAATTTCTGAATTTAGATTTTATTTGATTTAGTGGTGCTGAAGCCTCTTTCACAAGGTACACTTTTACTCCTTCACAAGGATTAAAAAGGTTTACTCCTTTACCTCAAGGAGTAAAAGTAATAAGATCTTTGCAGCTCTTCTAATCTCATTTTTGTTTAGTGCTGACTGTAGGCCAATTTAACAGGGTGCAATGACCGGTTGCTCTTACTGCACTTTTTTCTTCTTTTCCCTCTTTTCGGTCGCAGGAAAAAAATCTTTAAATACGTCTATTTGTTGTTGAGAAAATTTGTGAATTTAGTCAATTGGTTGAGGGAATAAAATAATGAAATTCATCTTACACATGAACAGAAATAGATAAGGACTTCTAACGAAATAGTGTTAATATCGATTTGCGACTTTGGGACTACATGGCAGCCAGTGTAAAACTGTGCTAAGGTAACGCCACCTACAAGCATCAATACGGATAAATACCATAGAATAAATCTATTATACCTACCAGACGATTTGAAGAGGTAGATGAACTAATACAACTGTTCTACACAGACATTGAGTTTGAAACATTTTCCGTGAAACGATTTTCTTCTTTGAAAGGTTATTTTATTAGAAGTCCTTATCTATGCTATATTCATAGAAAAAAAAATCGCTAAATTTGTCGATCAGTTGTGGGAAAAATGGCGAAGTTTGCTAATCGGTCGCAAGAAAATAACGCAAAATTCGTCAGTCAGTTGCGGAAAAAAATCTTGAAAATTTCCAGTGAGGCGCGAGAAAAAAAAATAGTGAATATCATCAATCTGTCACCAGAAGAAACTGAATAATTCGCCAATCGGTTATGGAAAAATTCGCAAAGTTCGTCAATCAGTCAAGGAAAAAAACGTGAAGTTCGTTGATTGCTCACCAGAAAATATTGCGAAATTCGTCAATCAGTCAGGGGAAAATATTGTGAAATTCATCAGTCGGTCGCAGAGAAGAAAATCTAAATTTGTCAGTCGGACACAGGAAAAAAAAATCACGAACTTTGTCAATCTGTCAAAAGAAAAAAAAAGGAGAAATTACGCAAATTTCGTCGATCGATCACGGAAAAAACGTGAATTTCGTCGATCGATCGCGGAAAAAACGCAAAGTTCGTCGATCGATCGCAAAAAAAAGAAAAGCTCGTTCATCGATCGCGGAAAAAAACGCAAAGTTCGTCATCTGTCGGCAAAAAAAAACCGCACAGTTCGTCGACCAGTCGCTTAAAAAATGCAAAGTTCGTCGATCAGTCGCTTAAAAAACGCAAAGTTTGTCGATCAGTCGCGGAAAAAATGCAAAGTTCATCGATCGGTTGTGGAAAAAAAAATCCCGAAATTTATCGTTTGGTTGCAGGTAAATTAAATAACGCAAATTTCTCCGGAAAATGGTGAATTTTTTTGGGCGGGAGGCTCCCGCCCACGATCTTGTTTTGGGCGGGATTTCAAAATTTTCAGCGCGAATCCCGCAATCTCGCCCTAAAATTCAAGCCCTGATATATATATTTAAAGATTATTATTATTATTATTATTTTAGTATTTAATCTGTTTGTGACATATAAAAAAGAATTTTTGTGAACTAATTACTCATTTGAAAATTTGTTGCCCAAGTTATGCTGCTGTTGAAAGAACATTTTCAAATTTTCCTTTTATTCATTCTAATATCAGAAACAAACTTTCTCTGGAAACTTCCATAAAACTTTTAATTTGCTATGCAATGTTAAAAAAGAAACTAATGTAGTAATTTTGTTCTCTGTTTGACTTTGAAATATGTCTTTCTTTATATGTTTTACTTTAATAAAATAAAAATGTAAATTTTTAGTTTTATTTTTATGGTTATGTCATTTATTATTAATTGATTAATTATAAATACTTTTTAAGTTAAAAAATATTTAAAAATAATAATAATTCATTAGGGTGCAAAAATTGAAATATATAGTGCTATTCAAATTTTATTTTTCCACTCTTCCTCATTTTTGCCAATTTTTGCCTAGTTTTATCCACTGTCCTGGCAAAAATGCATTTTTGCCGACAAAAAGCCAACCCTGTTTTTTCTGACTGATCATTGGTATTTACAATCTGCATGTGCAGTTTTTTTTTTTTTAAATATTTTTATTCATTTGTGAGGAATTCTTTTCTCTTTTAGGCTTCAATTTTTATCATAAGTAGAAAAAATAATTTCAAGAGTATATTTGTGATTATCATTACCATATGAAAGTTTGCAGTTATTTTAAGGTGACTGAAAAAATAATTAACTTTGAAGACAAAAAGCAAGGATAGAAGTTGTCATAATTTTCCTAATTTATTTATTTTTTTTAAAGTGTCCTAAATGTCTTAATAAGATTCTTTTAAAATTTTTTGAAAACAAAAATAAATTAATTTGCTTTTGAAAATCAATATTTGCTTTGCAATGAGAGTTTAAAAAAGAAAAACAAAGTATGAATATCAGCAGCCAGGTACAAATACCAGGTTGCTTGTTAATGCCGATATGACTTTTTTTCACCACTGTGATTGCTGCATTTTCATTCATGGAGATTAATTTGAATGGTTTGGAGAAAAAAAATGAGAAAGAAAGAAAAACTTAATAAACCTATCCAAAGTAGAATCCTTCTGGTTATTTGAGATTTTGTTTTAGTAGGTTTTATTATATTTATTTACCCTTTACCTTTATTTTGTGCTTGTGATATCTAGCGTGATTATTAAAAAAAAAAAAAAAAAAAAAAAAAAAAAAAACTGAAAAATAATTTTTTTAAATTGCATATAAATTCTCCTTAAAAATTTCAAAATTTTACTTGGACCTGCAAAAAGATTTATTTTCAGCTTTTATCTTCAGAGTGTTAATTATTTTATACAGTTGACATAAAATGTACTACATCATGTTATACTGTTTTCAGCAATTGCAAACTAATCTTAAATAGTTTGATCTTTTTTCTTGTGAGGAAGAGGAGGTGGGGGGGGGGGGGGGGGGAGTCAGATTTATTATAAATTTCTAAATGTAAAGTTCAAAGTTTTTGATAAGCATGCTATGTTGCTTTCTTTTAGATAATCAATATTATTGAGAAACTTTACTTAGAAGATATAGCTGTGTTACTATGTATTTATTCTTTATAACTGATATATATATATATTTTTTCCTTTAGAGGGCAGAGCTTTTAGAAAAATTAGCCAAAGTACAAGCCAAGCCAGAAGAACTTAACTTTTTGAAGTCTACAGCATCTATGCAGACTTGTAGAGTAAAAAAGTATATCCAGATTTTATATAATATAAAATTGCAAAAGTACTATACTAAATTAACAACACATTTCATTCAAATTTCTTTATATTTTCAAAGCTTATTTTAAGATAATTTACTAAAGTTATTTAATTACTATGTTTCCCTTTAGTCTCTATGCTTAATTGCTACATTATCTCTTTAAAAATTATCTTTTTAAAATTCCAACTAGAATGAATTTTATGGAAGTTTAAAAAAGGAAACATGATAATTCATAAACTAATATTTCACATTACCCTATTTCAAGTTGAAATCTATATCGATATTAAGAGCCATCATCTCTAATTCCTCCTAAGCATATGCCTAAATATGTGTCGAAGCTGTTCAATTTTTGCAAGTTTTCCTGAGCTTACAAGCATAATTGTAGGCCATATTCTTCATTCTTCTGATGAATGTTGTAGTAAAACGACTATCAACTCGAGGTGTTGTATTTTTTTGTCTCTTCCTAGTGTTTTAACCTAAACTGCTACAGTTTTCTAAAAGTTCAATATACTTCACTAACACTTAAATAAAATAATTTAATTCACAAAAATGTAATTTTCTTCAAATAATAATTATCTCCACAGCTGTGACATTCTTCACGGAATTTTAACATAAGAAATGTGTGACTGCACTGTTACTGTCACAAGTCATTCTTGTATCCTCTATTACAATTCTGTGCAGTAATTTCTAAAATATACTAGAATTCATCATGTCAAAAATACTTTAAAATTAATGACAAACAATTCAGCGGCAGGAGGAGTCTTTTTCTTTTAAATTGCAGTTGTTAACCATATATGTGCACATTGTTGTTTTTCATTAATTTTGAAGTATTTCCGCTGAAAAAAGGTCATGAACTTTAAGTATCTTCTGCTCTTAATTTAAAGAGTAAGCATCATTTATGTAATAGAAATAAATTTTTAATTCATTTACATAAATATATTTTTTAACTACATACTTCGAATTTTGTATCCCTAACCTAAACCAGGGCATTCCCCCTAAAATTCCTAAATTTCCTAAATATTATTTTATCCCCTAAAATTCCTAAAATTCTCCTAAAATTTTCTTCTTGTTCCTAAAAATTCGAAATCGACAAAATTTCACTGAAAAATATCGTGAATTTCGACAAATGGTCACCAAAAAAGACACGTATTTTGTCAAAAGATCGCTAAAATAACGCAAATTTCGTCAAAAGATCGCTAAAATAACGCAAATTTTGTCAAAAGATCACTAAAACAACGCAAATTTCGTCAAAAGATTGCCGAAAAAAGCTAATTTCGACAAACAATCCTGAAAAAAAACTCAAAGTTCATCTAAGGATCGCAACAAACACTAATTTCTTCAAAGGATCGTAAATTTTTTAAAAACATCTCTGGAAAAAAACTAGAATTTCTTAAAAAGATCGTGGAATAAACGTGAATTTCGATTTAAAAAAAATCGTGAAAAACCCCTCCAATTTCATCCAAAAATCAAGGAAAAAAGATTTCGTCTAAGAATCACGGAAAAAACATAAATTTCATCAAAAAATTGTGGTAAAAAACGCCAATTTCGTTGAAGGATCATGAAATTTTGTCAATCAATCGTGCATATAAGGCGAATTTCGTCAAACGATCGCACAAAAATACAAATTTCGTCAAAAGATTGCAGGGAAATCACAAATTTTGTCAAAAGATTGCAGAAAAACGTGAATTTTGTCAAAGGATCACGAAAAAAAGCAAATTCCGTCAAAAGGTCGCGAAAAAAAGCAAATTCCGTCAAAAGGTTGCGAAAGAAACACGAATTCCGACAAAAGTTATTGAAAAAAACGTAAATTCCGTCAAAAGATCACGAAAAAACATGTAAGTTTGTCAATACATCGTGCAAATAAGGCAAATTTCATGAAAGAATCGCGAAAAAATGCATGTTTCGTCAAAAAAAAAAACACGGAAAAAATGCAAATTTCGACAAAGAAGTGTGAAAAAAACCTTTCAGAAGTTTTTCTGTTAGTTTCAGAATTTTTTTTTCTCATAATCACCCCTGCTTCCTGCCTCTTGTTCTCTATGTTCACCGAGAACATCTAAAAGAGAGAGAAAGAGAGCATTCATTCTGGTTAGGCTCAATGATACAGGAATTAAAAATTCTAATTAATATAATTGCAGTAAGCATAAGTTGTCAAAACGGTTTGTAATATCAAGCCGGTTATTGTGCAAATTTAAATGCCCTCATTCGCAACAAACAACACAAGCACATGGAACAAGGGCTGAATTCATTGGAATGATGGGAATATTCTTTGGCAGTGTACCACATGTGCCTGTCTAGCACGAAAATACTGTTATTACATACTTGTAATGTTAAAAATATCGCAAATGCCCCTAAAATTTTCCTAAAATTTGGAAAAAAATTCCTAAAATTCCTCCCTAAAATTTTGAAAAATCCTAGTGCTAGCCCTGCCTAAACTAAACAAGCATCAGAGTTGTTAAATATTCAGGTTTTTTCAGAAAAAACCCAACCCACTGCGTTTTATCAGTGTTTTTTGGGTTTTATCAGGGTGTTTTGGGTTTTATCAGTGTTTTTTAGGTTTTATCAGGGTTTTTTTTATCTGAAAAGAGGTGGTTCAGAATGTTTGAAAAAAAAAAGTACTTACTACTAAATACAATTTAAAGTAACTAATTGATTACAAAAATATATAAATCAATGAAAATAATCAAAATTATGCTTTGCTTTTAGATAAATTGATTATTAGTAATAGTTTTAACAATGAAATTATCATTAAAGCACTATACTAATACTAGTGCTGAATTAGAACTTTAAAACTAATATTTTGTTAAGGATAAAGTATATTTATTCATTTTAATGAAGTGATTGCCTATATATAAAAAATATTTTCTCTAGAAATATTTCATTCTGAAACATATTGATTAATGATGGATTGCAAGATTTTTTTTTTCTTTTTGAGTTGTTTGCATTCCAAAATGTGTTGCTATATTCTTTCTTAGGCACAATAAGTAACATTTCCTCAGTCTGAGGTAAATAGGAAATTTCGGTTTTCCCTTAGTTTATGTTGTTATTGAATTAAGTTGGGCGGTAGTTTATATTTAATTAAGCAAAATTTTTTACAATTGAAACTAGATATAACAAAATTCGCAGAACTAAAAAAAAAAATATTTGCTGTAAAGTAAGTATTTTTTATTATAACTTACTAATTAATAGAATAAACCAAATAATTCTACATGTCTACATCATTAAATTAGGATTCCCAGCATATGTGGTATTTTGTTACGAGTTTCAACTGTAGGATTATATATCAAAGTATTTTTTTAATGGGAAAAAAATTGGTTTTTGTGTTTGTGATAGTTCAATATACTTAATAATTAAATAGAAAATTAAGATTATATAATAGAAAATTAAGTTACAATTATTTGTTTTAAAAATTGTCAGTGGGAAAATTAAGACTTTTTTTCCCCTTGGGATGGGGGGTGATAAACTTTACGACTGGTGTACTGACATTAAGAAATATATTACCTATGTAAATTACAGTTGAAATTTTGAAAAAACCCTATTGGATTTTTTCTTGGGTTTTTTCAAGTGGGTTTTTTGGGTTGGGCTAAATCATAACAACCCTGACAAGCATGGCATTATGAAACAAAACATTATGTATTTGCCCAGTAGCAGAAAATAGTGCAGCAGTGTTGTTTCTAGGCTTTTGAAATCCTGGATCAATGGGACACAGACACTTCCAAAATAACTGGGTCTGTTTTGGCAAAAATGATTCCTCCTTTTAGAAACAAGACAGATCCTGTGTATTGAATAAAAAACATGCCTCTTTTGTGATTATCAACAGAATATTTTATTTCTTGCAAAAGAAAAACTATACATCCTGCAAGACCCATAAAAAAAATTTTTATTGCAATTTTTTGTTTACATGATACAGTATAGCACATCCATGGCATCACTGGTATGGTGTTGCACATTATGTTAGACCGTGCAAATTAATCTAACAGCTTAAAAAATAATGCTGGATTTAAAATTGCTAAAATTTATTTGTGTGTATAAATTATTGTACTTTTTTTTTTTTTTTTTTTGTAAATAGAAATTTTGCTTATTGTATGGTTTGCTTTATAAAAAATAAATGAAACACCAAATGATGAAAAGAGTGTATGATTTTGATCGCTTATGAAAATCTTGAAAGGGGAAAAGATGAACTGTGGATATTAATATAATTTTCTGTGGGTTTAGATTTTTTTTATCGAATTTTTTATGCTCAAAAAGTAACATTTTTTTTTAATAGAATGATCCTACAGTTAAAACCTTGACAAATTCTTTAACTTTCAAAATACTTTGGCTAGAATATTTTGCATGTCAACTATAGTTGACCAGATTAAAAGCAAATTCTTTAACTTTCAAAATACTTTGGCTAGAATATTTTGCATGTCAACTATAGTTGACCAGATTAAAAGCACTCAGTAAATGATGTTATATTATATATTAATCTGTTCTGTTAATTAGCACCTTAACATTTCAATGCAACGATATGCTTGAGTCCGGAATGAATTTCATCTCCAATTACTTGGTCTTTTGTTGATGCTTTGCCAAGAAATGGAAATTATTTTATCACTTTGACTTTTAATGTTGGTATAGAGAGAAAGAGGAACATCTATATAAATATGCCTGATAATAGTATTATATAATATAATTAGGTTATATTTGGATGGTTTCAAGCAATAATAGACAACTTAGAGATCAATAATCATATAAAATGCCTTTTAATATAATGTCTAGTAATACAACAAAATATATTGTTTGGACTAGGTCTTGACAAATGCAGACAAATTTTTTTAATCTGGTGTTTTTTCCAAAAAAATTTACGTAAGAAATGGCCATAAACAGCCTTTTTTTTTCTCCTCCCCCAAAATACTTAAAGATAAACTTTAATTTGGCAAAAAAAAAAGTTCATCAAATGCAAATTTAAAAAAATAAAAATCAGAATTATATGACTGATGTTGACAAGAAAATAGGCAAAAAGATATTTTCCTGCTTCACTATTTCATGGATGTCCCCCTCATCAGATATAGTTTTTGTAGCACTCAACTATCCCAGATATTTAAAGCATTCGGCAATCAGCATTTTTCTAAAATGCTGGTTACTTCAGCCTTTACAGCAGTTTTCCCCTCAGATATACATACATATAATTTTGATAAGTTTCATTAAAAAACTTAGTTTATATTGTTTTTCTAAATTATGTACTATTCCAAACTATGCTTGTTATTATTTTTTATCAATTAATTCATAATATAAACTTTTGTACTTTTTGAAAATTAGTGACTGAGGTGTATGTGTGTAAGGGGGGGGGGGGGTCTTGGCTACTAGACTTTATCAAATTTGTAAAGCCCTGGTTGGGACTATTCTGTCTATAGAAAATAAAAAAAAACATTCATTCAAAAACACTTTGTATAAATAACTGTTGGTGAAAAGATCAAAGCAAGACATATAGTAGACTTTCAATTATCCAATGCTCAACTATATAACACACTCAGTTAACTGGCACCTCTCACATTATCTCATTATAAGGATTTTTGTGGTGTGTATTCTAAAATTCTGGACAAAAATTTATAATTTTTTAACTTATGATCAATTATACAAAGCTTTATACATAGTAAAAATGCTTATAAATTATTTCAATACATTGTAAATTTTATTAAATGATGCAGAATTTTGTCACAATAATCATTTAAGAGAAGGTGATACATTTTCAATGTTTGTTTTTTAAGAATTATGATAAAAATTATTATTGCAGAGTATTTTAATATTTAATTAAAAGCACACTTTGAAAAACAAAATATGTTTAAATTGTGCATTTAATTAAAATATTTAAAATCACTACAACTTTTTTTAATATTGACATTATGCTCTCTTTTTTTATTATTTATTTACTAAAATATATGACACCAGATTGTGCATGAATTTTTTTGCTGTTATATATAGTGAAAAATTATAAATGTCATGTAATTTTATTTATATAATGAAACTCCCCAAATATTGTAGTGCTAATTTCATGCACAGCTTTATCAAATACACAATAAAGAACATGTACAAAAAAAATTATAAACCTCTCTCTCAAGTACAAAGAAAGCCTTAGCATTTTTAAAACATGAAAAAGAAGAAAAAATGAACATACAGACAAAGCAATTTAAACTTTTTATTTGTGAAAAGAATCCCCTGAACTGTAATTCTCTACACCCCTTTACACAATCTTGTACACCATTCTTATCTACCCTTTAACCACATTAGTAAAAAGTTTAGATCTATAATTTAATCTAATAAAAGAAAAGTTGATATTTTGACAATTTTTGAAGTATTGTCTCCCCTTTAAACAGATAAAAAATAATTCAGAAATCTGGAAGAATTCCTACCAACAAACAATTGCATATTCTAAATTTACTAAGACTACCATTTTTGTAGTCATGGGGAACCATGACTACACAAATGGTTTGAAAATTATGAAGATGCAGCTAGTACAAATGCTTAATAAGTGTAGAATTTAAAATCTTGCTGCAAGCAAATCATAATGTGACAAAAAAAAAAGTATAAATGACTTTAAATTGTCTTTTATTTATTTATTTATTTTTTTTACTTATGACAATAAATACAAGGATTACAGAATTTTCCCCTTAAATTTCTTTCTTTTCTTTTCTTTTTTTATTTTATTTTAATAATTATTTATTATACTTTATGATAGTAGCTATTTACTTTATTCATCTGAATTACAATCATAGTTTAAAGTTTGTACAGTTAAATAAAATGTATCTGATAGTGTCCTATTGATTATCTGAGGATTTTGATTTTCTAACATATCTCTAGTCCAGTTCCAGTGAGTGTTGGATAATCAGGAGTCTACTACACTTACAAAATACCCTTTAAAAAAAAAAAAAACATTACTTAATTGATACTATAACATAAAAATTCTGAAATTTTGAAATAATGTGTTAAAATATAGTTAAATGGTTTCCAATGCAGAAATGTTGAAACAGTTATCTGTAGGAAAAATATTGTGTTATGGAATAGTTACTTTTTTTTTTTCAATGTATTAAGATTTAAGTTTTGATAATGTATTCTTTGTTGTATAATTTGTGTGTTTATTGAATTATTTGAGAACTATTACTGAAACAATTTAAGCAATAAATTTAATATTATATATTTACGTTTCAAAGCATGGAATAAACAGTAAAATAATGATTATATTTTTTATAAAAAAGTGAAATTTTATGCATACATATCAAATTTCTTTTGATAAAGTAATTATATGTAAGTTCATATAAAGTCAACTATTTTTTATGTATATACATTGGCATAAATAGATGTGTAAATTTACTTCTTTGTTTCCCTAGATTAAATCAAGAAAGTGCTACTTCAAGTAACGAGTTAAAAGCAGTAGACAAAAATACATTACCTCCCAAAAAGAAAAGAAAAGTAGATGTCAAAAATAATTATTTTGTAGATGAAACTTTTTCTGATTTTGAAGAAGAATCTGATAGCAGTGAAAGTTCTGAAATGCAAGAAGATAATGAAGTTCATAAAGACTCTGAAATTGTAGAAGCTGTCGAAAATAATGAAGAAACAAAGTTAGATGAACAATTAGTAAAAGATAAACATGATACTGATTCTAACTGTGATGCTCTTACAGCTGAAAAGAAAAGTGATATTATATCTAGTTCTGACTCAAATTCTAAAGAAACTCTAGCATCTTTTAAACAAAGCAAATCAGACTGTCATGACAATAAAGCCACACTTAATATTAATTGTAATTCAAGTTCTAAAGAAGAAACTTCTTCAGTATCTGCCATGCAAAACAAATCGGAATGTCCTAGCAATAAAAAAACAATTGATACTGAGCATATTCCAGCTGTATTTGTTCCATTAAACCGAAAGCCTGAAATACAGGTAAATATTTGAGTCTCAACTTTTACTTTATAAATTCTTTATTTTAGCTATTAATGGTATCTATAAATCTGGTACAGACATAATAAAATTCTAAATTTTTTGCATGAAATAACTTTGAGTTTCATATTTATGATTAATATAAAGTTATCTAAAGTAAAGGATATTTTTGACAGAAAGTTTTATATATATATTGAAAGCAATGCTATATTTGTGGTCTAAAATTTAAAGAGCAATAATGAATAGTTCCCTGCTTCAAAAGTTTGATTAATTATTATTTTTTATTCTCTTTATACTAAAAAATAGTTTAAAGTATTAAAGAAAAATTTACTGGCCTGCAAATTCAAATATTGGCTTTAATTGATATGAAGTTTAAACATCTAACAGGTGACTAAAAAACAATTCTAGTTAGTAGTACCAGGGGTCAATGTAGGTTTTTTTTCTTGGGGCCCATTATGTGAAAATTAAAGGTTTTTTTTATGAAATTTTTTATATTTTTGTGAAAAGTAACATTTTGTAACAAAAGTTGAAATCCAGTTACTCAAATTCAAACCAAGCATTTATTAACAAAAACTTTTTAAAATCCTTTTGCTGATGTTTTCCTTTGTGGTGAACTTGTTTGTTTACAAATTACACATTTTAAAATGTCACAAGATAGTAAATAATTAATAAATAGTGTTTTTATGAAAAAGAATTTTGTGAAAGGGCCTATTTAATTAAAAGGAATTTTGTGAAAGGGCCTGTTTTATTATAAGGAATTTTGTGAAGGGACACATTTTATCAAATTGATTTTTGTGAAGGGCCATTTATTGTCACACCCATTATGTGAAAATTAAAGGTTATTTTTGTGAAATTTTTTATATTTTTGTGAAAAGTAACATGTTGTAACAAAAGTTGAAATCCAGTTACTCAAATTTAAACCAAGCATTTATTAACAAAAACTTTTTAAAATCCTTTTGCTGAAGTTTTCCTTTGTTGTGAACTTGTTTGTTTACAAATTACACATTTTAAAATGTCACAAGATAATAAATAATTAATAAATAAATAGTGTTTTTATGGAAAAATTTTTTGTTAAATTAAAAGTTGTTATTTATTTGTTTATATTATTTGTTATTTAATTAAAAGGAATTTTGTGAAAGGGCCTGTTTTATTATAAGGCATTTTGAAAAATGACTCATTTTATCAAATTGATTTTTTGTGAAGGGGCCCAGCTTATCAAATTGATCTTTGTGAAGGGACCCATTTTATTAAATTGATTTTTGTGAAGGGATCTTTTTTATTAAATAGATTTTTGTGAAGGGCCCAAAATAGGCCCCATATTTTGCCTGGATTGACCCTTGAGTACTCATAAAATTGTCCAAAGCAGTTGTTGAATGCCAAACACATTGGAATACAATTATTTTTGTGATTTTGATCTGTAAATTACCAACAGATTTCTCACAATAAAGATCTATTTTAATATTTTGTATATGACTTATTTGGGAATCCTGTCTTGGTTGAAAATCATGTCATGAGATTGCTGAACATGAGCTTGTATTTGCTTATATTTTGCTTTTGTGCAGTGGCGCAGCCAAGGGGGGGGGGGGGGGGGGACAATTCAACAATGTGATTCAATTAAACGGCGAAAATTCTACTTAAAACTGTGAAAGCGCATATTACACACATCGGTTATGTCAAAACTTGATTTTTGGACTGCGTCACTTTGTCGAGACGTCTTATAGTAAAAGATGGGTCATATACTCTCACACAGACGCTTTGAGTTATATAGTATACAGTGGTCTGTTTCTTAATTGCATTTCTGTCTTTGTTCCACGTTCGAAACAATAACAGATCATCGAATTCCAGAGAAAAAAAAACATACACTTTGTAAGTCTCTCTCAGTTTCAAGCTGCTTTTTTTTGCGTTTTTTGCTCTCAGTTATATCTAAGACCAAGCTATGCGCGTACCCAGGAAAAAAATCTTTGCAAAAGTAAGAATTTAAAAAAAGTACTTAAAGTTATAAAAAGCTATTTTTCGATTATGAGCAGATTTTTGCAATAGGTGTTTCTTTCGAATCATTTGTTTCATAGGGGGTCTGTACACAAATTTAAAGGCTATATTTCATTTGTTGGTAATGTAGCAACGACGTCTTGCTTATGATGGAGATTCATATATTTATCGTTAAAATTTTATAAATTAGTTGTGGTTCCTCTTTTAGCTATTTTTAATTCTATCGCGCTTCTGTGAAAAGAAAATCTCTTTCCTTTCTATTTAAAATTCAATAATTCTTAAACTCTTTTATCGCAGCTTGAAGTGATCCTTTTTCAATTAATGTGCATGTCTAAATTCTTTCTTTTGTATGTGCCTGCGGTTTTCATATGAGAAATGAAATCATTTTCAGTTTGGCATCTGCATGCCTTCCTAATGCATACATTTTGGATCACAGAATAAATAAAGAAAGATAAAATGCAACGTCTATTTCTCGATACATCTGCATGCTAAAATTCCTGCAGATGTTGTTCGGACAGTTAGTTTCCTGTTGTTATAAAAATGCTGATAAGGTAATCTGGTTTGGCGGTTTGCATTAAAAAAAAAATTAGAATGTGTTTCTCCCTAACGAATTTTCTTCTGTACCCTATGGGTCGATGCGGATAAATTTGTGGCATCTCAAAAAAAGGCATTCGATTTTGAGTTTTCATGATGTGAAGATATAGACGTTCTGAGTGCTGGGGGACTGCCTCATTTTTTCAATTATCTTTCTTCAAATAAAATATTTTTTTTCATGGAAGCCTCAAGTCTCCGATATGTTTCTTCACAGGATGAGAGGCTTCCGGTTCTTGCTTATAGCGTGTATGTATGAGCTCCGGTACTCTTTTTTCTTAGAATTTAAGCCCTGCCTGTGAGTATAGATTTTGAAAAAAAAAGGCGTTAAATGTGCGCTAAATGCATTTTTTTTTTAGAAAAATACTATCTATAATTACACACAATTTTACACTAACCATGCATTAATTTAAATTGATCAGCAATAAATTAGTTATGCATTGATTTACACTTATTACATTTTAACGAATGCTATCTGCCTGTTATTAAAATTATACTAGCTGACCCATCCGGCGGTGCCTGGGCTCATGATAATTACCTCAAATTTGTATATGGTTGTATATATCTTATATCAATTTTATATTTTTAAATGAAATTTTCACTAAAAAATATTGATTATTAGACAGAAAAGCATTTTTAAAAGACACCTTCTTGTTTGGTTGTTTTTTTTTTCCTCGTAAGGGTCTCTCGTTTCATAGTTAAAAAAAAAAAAAAACAGTTGTCTGAATTCTATAAATTTTTCATCAGTTATAAACAGGTCTTGACAAATGCAGTCGCCACTGGCGACCTAGTTTTTCTATCTAGCCACCAAGTTATTTAAACCGATTTTTTTTTAAATTATTATTATAATGTTTTGTACAAAAATTGACCTAAGAAATGACCATAAATGGCATTTTTTATCATTTTCGGCATTTTTAATTAGGTAAAAATAAGTTTAACAAATGCAAATTTTAAATTAATAAAAAATAATTATTTGACTGACTTCGACACGAAAATAGGCAGAAATTGTTTTCCTGCTTCACTGTTTTATCCATGCCCCCCTCATCAGATATAGATTTTGCTGCACTCACTTATCTAGACATTTGAAACCTTCGGCAATCAGCATTTCCTGAACCTACCGGTTAATGCAGCCTTTACATTTTTTTTCATAGATGTATAATTTTGATAAATTTCATTAGAAAACTTTGTTTATACCATCTTTTTAAATCATGTAATTGTTCTAAACTATGTAACTAATAATCCTACAATAGTCTTATTATTTTTCTCAATTAATTGATAAAAAACTTTTGTGCTTTTGAAAATTAGTGACTTCGGAGGGGAGCAGGTTATAGTTTTCTACTGGTAACTAGAATTTTTTACTGGCTACCAGATTTTATCAAATTTGTAAAGCCATGGTTATAAATATAATGGTTTTACAGATCGTGGAAAAATATTGATATCTAGCTGTAAAAGAAATGCTTTCTTCTCGCGTCATTTTTTTTTTTTTTTTTTTTTTTTTTTTTTTGCGACGTGTCTTTTAAAATAACAACACAAAAAAGTTATTGTCCGAACTCTCTGAAATTTTATTCGATTGTAAATATAACTGCATACAACCCCTCTTTAAAATTCCGTGAAAAAAGTCTAAGTCTTTGACGAAAGTCGAAGAGAACAGGGTCACGTCAAAAAAGACTAAGTCACATTTAATACTGAAAACATGAGCCGATGCCGAGCAAACCCACGCCAAAATACCCAACTTTCTTTTTGGATTGTCATCGAAAAATTCTGAGATTTTTTTAAAATACTTTTATTCATCAGAGCGTTTCCAAATTTTTGTAGGCGCTGTAATTTTGATCTTCCGAGATGCTTTTAATGGATTGTGTCGAAATACAGACGTTTAGTTACTTTTAGCATAGAAAAAAGATCGTCTTTGAAAAGCCCGATATGACGTGAGGTTCTAAATAAATCGTAATTTATAATGCTTTCAGCTGTTTCACACCTTTAAATTTTCCATTTATAATAAATTCTTTATGCCAAGCATTTCCATCTTAAAAGTAATCTCTATACTAAATTTCAAGTTTCTAACACTAACAGTTTCAACTAAATCATAATTTAGAACGCTTTTAGAAAGTTTTCAGCTCATTTCGTCCTTTTAAATTTTTAAATGTTTTTAAAAATGTTATAAGGAAGCATTTACTACATAAAAGTAATCATCATGCCAAATTCCAAGTTTTCATACCAATTGTGTCACATAAATCGCAATTTTAGAATGCTTCTTACTCTTGCATTCTCTTAAATTTCGAATTAAAAAATAAATTCTGGGGAGCATTTACGTCTTTTAAGTAACATCCATATAAAATTTCAAGACTCTAGCCCTAAAAGTTCTAAATGACTTGTTACATTTGGCAAAAAGCAAGGTAAGTAAGTCTATTGAAAATTTTGTTAAAATTGCTTCATTATTATTAAAGTTAGGAATAAGAATTTGTGATTCTCTTGTAATGAACCTTGTGTATTTTTGATTGAACAAATGGATTCCAACTCTGTTATTTTCTATGTAAAAATTATTTGCTGTACTGTGCTCTTCCATCTTTAAGTTTTCCCCTCATCATTTTTAAACACTTTATAAATCTAACCTAGTTTTGAGTTATTTCATTGGTGCATTTTATAGTTTGTAACTCTAATATTGTAAACGCTGTTTAAATGAATCATAACCAACGTAATTGCGGAGAAAAGCATTATGATTTCATTCATTTAAAAGACTGATTCCATTAACCGATGATTCATATAACAGGCGACCATCTTTATTATAAACTCAAACCCCCCCCCCCCCCCTAGAACCAAATTCTGGCTGCGCCACTGCTTATGTGTTTAGACATCTTATCAATTATGTGGTATACCTTAAAAAAAAACCACTTAAAATTGTATGATAAAAATTTATTTATAATTATTTATTTTCATTTTGATTCTAATTAGTTTTATTTAGTTCTTTAAAAACATATTTCAGGTGTGTAGTGTATTAAATGATAGATACTGTAAAATAATAATAATAGTAAGTAAAAAATATCTTGTCTTTTACTTTGTACATCAGTAAGCCAATAAAGGGTAAAACTGGGAAATTTCATTAGTGGCTAATGGCCAGAAGTAGCAGTTTTATAAGTGGCTACATTTTTTAATTAGTTGCCACTTTTTTTTATTTAAAGGTGCTGAATAATAAACTTTTGTTAAATTTTCTATTAGTATTATTCAAAAGTTAAATAGACAAAATAAATATCTTAATATTAACATATTGCAACCAGAAAAAGTGGAATTATTGACAGAAAGCACAAAAAGTTTATTCTCTTCTTTTAGGAAAAGTAGCCATAAGGTGGCTGTTGGTAGACACTTTTTTTTTTGTTGTTGTTGTTTAGTAGTCCTGTGGCCATGGTGGGTGCTAATTTGACCCTTTATAAGCCAATTTTATTAACTGAAGCCTTTTTAAAAAAACTTAAAAAAATCTGTAGTTGTTCACATGGAAATTATGAAAAATGTGAATTTGAAAGTTTATAGCACATCCATACAATTACATCATGTATGCTTTTGTTTAAAATAAATAATTAAAAATAAAACATACACACACTATATTTTTTAATATTTTATGTATTGCTACAATTACTTGTTGTTAACATGAATTGAGCCAGAAATTAATGTTTAATTTCTTCCCTCTAAGGCTGCTAGAGAAGCTTTGCCTATATTTTGTGAGGAACAAGCTATCATGGAAGCAATTCAAGAAAATCAAGTAGTTGTTATTCATGGTGAAACTGGCAGTGGAAAAACAACTCAAGTTCCCCAGTTCTTGTATGAAGGTGGATATACTATGTATGTATCTTTTGATATTTTTATTTCATTGAAATTTTATTATTCTTATTTTGATGTTTGAAGACAGATTTATAAAAAATATATTTATGAATCAGTATTTTTCTATGTCATTATTCATTCATGTATACAGCCAACCTGCACAATATAATAACTTAGATTCTGAGGTGCCTGTATAATATTAGTTTTTTTAGATTCTAAATAGTTTATTTCTAATTTATTGTTAAAATGTGTCACATACAATGTCAATCTTCAGTTTTTATTCCCATGTATATGGGCTGTGTGCCTGAATAGGGTAATATTTTTTGTGTAATTCTACATATTAGAAGAAAAATGAACAAACATTGCTGTAGTGAAAAATCATGAAATTATATTCATTTTGCATATTGATCAATACCTCCAAAAATCCATTTTTGAGAAAAATAAAAATAAATTAAAATTCTATTTGACTGGGTGGGAAGTTAGATTAGGATTTCAAACTATTAGGAGCATACAAAACTTTAAAAAAACAGCCATTATATATTATTTTAGCTAATAGATGATAAAACAAAACAATGGAACAAACAGAATTATCTTGAAATTAGGTTCGATAAAGTAAGCCTTTTTTATGCTGACAGCTTCATACAGTATATGAAAGTAGAAGCTCGGTATAATCTGGAATTTTTTATGAATATATATGCATATATGTGAAAAAAATATAAAAATAAATAAAAATAGAAGACTTTTATTACCCAGTTAACTTTGCTTATTATTTATTTTGTTTATTGCTAGTAAAACCTAAAAATCTTGCTGATCAAGAATCAATCAGCTCCTATATTATGTATTGATTATTTCAGCATTCTCTATTTTGTTTATTTCTTATTCTAGGAAAACAATTAAAAAATTATCTAAATTGCTATGAATAACACATTTATTGTCAAATTTTGCAAGATTAATTGTGTTATGCAGTTGTATTATTACTACATATCTATTTAAATTTCTTAATAAATATTATTAAGCTTTAAATGCTAATTTTTATTTTCAGGAGCTAAGTTTAAACATTCACAAAACAACAGAGATTCTTGTATATTATTATCTTGTTGTCTAGAAAAGCTGGTGAGTTTGTGTTTAAGGCTAAAGGGGCTAAAAAAATTAATAGCTGAAAAAACAAATCTTTCCTGTATGAAACTGATGTCCCATAATTCAGTCAAAAGTTGCTGTTAAGCACTTTCACAAGTTTCTTACCTCCAAGTTTTATTAAACTTTATCGTATTTTTGATTAATTCAATTTGGGTATCGGTATTTAAGTCAATGAGGTCACATCTCATACTTATTTGTACGTATTTGAATCTTGAAGCAATCAAATCATGAGTTTTATCATCATTCTAAGAATCAATAAAAAACCAGAGTTCACTCTTAAATATTTTTCTTTGTTTCCAATACATGTTCTTTAGTGAAATGGAAAGGTTATAACATTTTAATCACTTTGCAATAAGTGAGGGATAAAAAAAAAAAAAAAGAGAGAATGGTTAACTTAATTAAAAATATTATTATTCAGGTTATGTGTTATATTTTTAAAAAAATTGTGGCAATTCTGTAGTATAAGGTTTGGTGCAAACTTACTTGAGTTCCATGCTAATTTTTCTCAAAGATGAAGTAATATGCAAGACAAAAAAATTTATGTTGAGATAGACATATAGCTCACGTACTAAAATGTTTCAATTTAAAAAGAAAAAAATCCCCAAAACTGTCTTATCAGCAAAGTTTAATGACATTTGTAAAATAAACTGTTGATGTGGTACAAGGGTATCTTAATAATTTGATATAAGTTATTGTGTTATCAATAAAATTTGTCTAATTATAAATAGTACATTCTTATTATTGTTAGATGTTAATCATCTGTCACTATTAGTTAAGCTAATCTATAAAAATATAAACCAGTGTGTGGTGTAGGTGTATGTTACTTATACAAATATACAATTTTTGACCAATTTGCATGTAACTTAATATACATACGTTTTAGAACAAGAGTAAAATTACTGGCTACTTTAAAAAAAATTCTCTCTTTAACCTTTTTTAACCACCTGCCATAGTTTATCATTATACTAATCTTTTTTTTCTTTTCTGTTGCCATACCCTTAAAAACAGTGCAACAGAAAAAAAATAATGTCATGTGTATTTTGTTTTTATAAGTCAATAAAAATTCAGACCCACTGACTATTTTTTTGCATTCAAAATTGTTATAATTCTGAGCAAATAATGTGTATTTTTCATATATAAGTATTAAATTTTGACTATAAGTGTGTTAAACTGACATGGTGCCATCATTTTAATGATTTTGGAGTTAAAACAACTACTATAATACAGATATTTCAATTTCAGGAAAAAAACAATTTACTAAATATGATGTCAATTTCTATGAGACGCTTTCATTGTGACATCAAATATTCCATCCAAACAAATGGTTGCTATGTTTTATTTCCTATTTCATTTGTATACTACAGTTATATCTAAACCTTGTAATTAAGTGTTTTAATAATACTTTCGATGCAGTGGTAACATTTTCTATGATTTATATTAAATAGGAAATGAAATATAGCAACCATTTTAAGGTAAATTTTGTAAGAAAAACTACCTATTACATTCTCCTCTGTGTTGGAATTTCTGAAAAAATTTTGCAGATCTAAGCTGATCATGACCCCTAGAACCCAAAACCACCCCCCAGTTCAGAACTTTATCTATCTATCTACATCACTTTTTTATGGACAAGATAACTTCCATAATTCTACACAAATCTCTTCCATACTAATACATAAAATCAAGAGGTATAAAATCTTGGTCAAGTTCATTAATGGGCAAAATCGGACCGAGAGGTAGGGGGTGGCTTTTTGTGAAAACAGAAAAAAAAAACCCATAACTTCTTAATTATGATACATATCGAATCCTTTTAAAGTTATTATTACTTCTAGGAAAAGCGCCAAAAATTGATATATGACAGATTTTTGATATCATTAAAAATGGCCTCAAGGGGGCGAAAAAAGGGGGTTTTAAGAAGAAAAAAAATTAATAACTTCGTCTATTCATAAGATATCAAATCTGCTTAAATTTATTATAAATCTTCTTAATATTATCTACAATTTTTGTACTGACAAGTTTTTTATAAAATCAACTCTTACAGCCAAAAAAAAAAAAAAAAAAAAATCCCTGCTAGCTTCTCCTACTTGCACAGGTAGTTTTCGAAGTGGGCGGTGTCAACTGCCACATTATGGCAAATAGGTCCTTCTTCTGCTATTCCCAATAAACAGGCGCCCCACAGTCTGAGTCTTCAAAATCTACCTATGTTTATAGGTCAAGCCGTCAGGGATTTTTTTTTTTTTTTTTTAGAATCAGTTCTTTCTCTTTTCAAACAAAATTTCATCACTGGCATGCCAACTGAAAGCATGTAGAAAGTTACGTATTTTCTTGTAATCATTGTAAATTTAGTTTTTATGAATGAAAATGTGAGTTTAGTTTCCATTTAAAAACAATGCCATACAAAATAGAATTTCAGTTAATGTAATGCCATTTAGTTGAATTTTTTGCATTTTTTCCCTCGTATTGTCAGAGAAATTGTATATTTTTCTGTTATATGCACCAAAGAAAATGCACATTCTCATTTATAAAGTTGAGGGATTTTGTTATGTGTCAAAGTAATGTAATTTTTTTTCTGATTGTCTTTTTAATGATTTATGGATATGAATGTATAGAGCTCCATTATTATAAAGTTTTTTTTAAGGATATTGCATTTTTGTTCATTTTGCCTAAAAGGTCCTCATGAATGAAACGGGCAAAAACAGGTGGTTCTACTAGAGTAATATGTATCTTACTCATATAGTTTTCACTTGTAAATAGAACTGATAATGTAAAAAGCATACATACCATGTATGCTTTACAGATTGCATGTATGCTTTTGCCATTTATGACACAATGGTTCTACAATACGTGAAAAATTTTGACCTCCCCACTGAAAAAAAAAAAAAGAAAAAAGGGAAAATCTTATGTTTGCATAATCTTAAACAAAAGTTTCAGATACTGTCATAAATATACTTTATAAGGCTATCTATATCTTGATATAGATTGCAATAAGCTGAAGTGGAGATATAGGCTGATGATCATAATTCTGCAATGCAATATGATTTAATTTGTTTGATATTTTGACAGAATCTGAAACTTGTTTTTATTCCCAGTTACTGCTACCTATTACTACCATTTTTATTTCTGAGTTCTGAACACCTAAGCAAACAAATTAAAAGTTGTAGTAGTTTGATGAATAAACTCACTTAGAATAATAGTCATGCAGATCTCTTAATATAGCCTATAACTAAAATTTGCTGAATATGTCAATAACTTTTAAAAATTTCAGATATGAATCTTGCATGATAGTCTTAATCTAAGAACAGTTATACTTATATTTTGCTCATGAATTTATAGTTATCTGGGTGAATTTTTTCTAATAATAATAATATAGTTTAACATAAGATAGTCATTATCAATTAGATACTATGGCCCTCCTTGTTTGTAGTGTGATGTTGATGGGTACTGAATTAATTTCAATAAATTTTTGGATGACTTGCTTGTTCATTCATTTATATACTAAATGCAAAATGCATCTGGTTGACTTTTATGAAAGTATTTATTTTGAGTACTAAGTACCATGCTTTAATAATGCAGTCATGTTAAATTTGAATTAATAAAATATTTCATTACAATTTTTCTTCCTCAGGATGTAGTAGTGAACCATTTTTGTCAATAGCATATCCCTGAAATTGCATTTTTTGTTAATATCATCTTGGATAAAATTACCAAGTTAGACTCATTTTTGCACCAAATTGCTGAATGAAACACATTTATTTGACAAATTTAAAGAAATAGTTTTCAAGTTTAGACCAGAATAATTTAGTACACAAATCTCAATGTAACTTTTGAAATGTATTGCTGTTTGAAGATACATTGTTTTGTGCAAAAAGTACAATATGTCTTCAATAAAATATGGAACTTGAAAAAGTTAAGAAACTATTGAATTCTGCTTAAGTCTGGTGATACTTTCAAAATCATTCATTAAAATGCATTGACAAAATAGGAATGATCCTGTGTTTTGGTATAAGATATGCATGATGAGTGTAACTTGTCAAATATATCCATCTGATTGTAGAAATTAAAATGTGTGTTAACATTTGCTTTTTATTTATTCATTTTAGTGATAGTAATATCTTTAATTTTAGCAACAATAAAATGATTGGCATTACTGAACCAAGGAGAATTGCTGCCATGACAATGGCTGCTCGAGTAGGAAATGAAATGAACTTGCCTGATGTGGTTGCTTATCATGTGCGGTATGAAAACAATGTGAAAGAAGAAACTCGAATCAAATTTATGACTGATGGTGTTTTGTTGAAAGAAATAAGACATGTAATACAGTCAATACATTTATTTATTTTTTAATCCATTCATTATGTTTTAAATTACTTTATTGTCATTTGATACTATGTCTTATTTTCAGGATTTTTTCCTATCTAAATATTCTGTAATAATCATTGATGAGGCCCATGAAAGATCTATTTTCTCTGATGTTTTGATAGGTCTTCTTTCACGCATTGTTCCTCTTCGTACCAAGGTAATTTTTTTTTTTCCTGCTTTACATATTTACTTATAAAAGAACGTCACAGCTCAAAAAATAACAATTTTTAGTATAAAGAATAAGAGACCTTGTGTTATTTATGTTATTATTTATTTATTTATTATCTGTAAATGTTCATTAAGATATTACACAAAAAGTTTAAATAGTTTTAATTTTTTGCGATATTGTAATTTGTAATTTAACAAATTTTTGAAAGCTATCCTTTTTTTTTTTTCCTACTATAAATGAAAAAAAGCATGATGTTGATTGATTTTATTTTTTATATTTTAGTGACATTTGTGACTTTGCTGTTATGATTTTTTTAATCAACTTTCTTTGCATTGAGATGCACTGTAACAAAGTTTAGACCAAAAACACCTCTCACATTGAAAATGCAACATTCATATCCCTAATCCGTAACCACATGTTATCTTTATTTTTCATCTAAATTTTCTCATTATTCGGCATTTTTAGTTTCCTTTAATTTAACGTATAATTTATCTTTCTATGACATTTAGTTTGATTTTCGAGTTTCTCTTTGAACGATGGCGTAATTAACTTTTTAGTTTTCGATCAGTCTCCCATTTTGACCACCGCTGTTGCTCTCGCAGATTCCACGTGGCCGGAAAATTGTGTCTTCCTCATGAAGTTGTCCAGAGCATGGTTGCACCTGCATCGCTATGGTGGTGTGTACACACAGCAGCCTTGACTTGCCCTCATTGATTGGTCATATCACAGGTCGACCGACCATCCCTTTTCTTGTTGCATGTTTTACTTTCAAAATTAAAATTTTGCAGTACAGTGGCAGCATTAAAATAATCTGCAATTTGGATTGGAACACAATTTTGAGAAAAAAAAAAAACTTTGTTTATAAAGTTGTATATATTTATGAAGCCCTTGAAACAACTTTTTGGGAAAATTTGTCTAGTAATTGATTATTTTCAAAAGCTTTAATGATTTTGCTTTGACACCAATAGTTCTGTCATTTGCAATTTCTTTGAATACAGTTAAAAAAATGAATTAAATCCATGAATGCTTCTAAGTAGAAGGTGTTACTAGTGTATTATGATTGATAGCGAAAATTAAAGAAATTTTCGAAATGAACTTTTTTGGTAGGCTGAAATTGATCAGAACTTTGAAATATTAGCTTGAAAGAAATCATTAAACAGAAGTCTGTGTTTGTTATGTAGAGATTTTTTACTGTGTTATTTCTGTTTAAAATCAAAGTTCCAGTGAAACTTTCGTTAAATAGAGAAATTTGTGAAAAAAAGAAGTTTGTTAAATGGGCATTCAACTATATATTGGACTAATTTTGGGTTTGAATACCCAACAAGGGTTGCCGTTGTGCTGTGCTTTTTTTAATTCTTTGATCATTGTAACTTTGTGTTAAATTAACAGTTTCTTTTAATAAAGATTTAATAGTAGATCAATAAAACAGTTAGCATTACATTAATTGAAACTAATAATAATAATAATAATAATAATAATTCTTTAAAATGAATCAAAATGATTTTTTTTAATAATGTAATACATGATCATTTGTCATATTAAAAGACTTTATTAACTATACATTATCTTTGCAATTCTTTTTATCTGTTTATATAATCTAGTTTATTTTATTTCAGAGAGGTGATCCTCTTAAATTAATAATTATGTCTGCTACAATAAGAGTAGAGGATTTTGTAGAAAATCCAAGACTTTTTAAAGAATCTCCATTTCTAATTAGAGTAAGTCTCACGTAAAATTTGAATGTTTGTTTTCTTGAATAAAAATATATTTAAAGCATGACATTATAAATATTTTACATAAAATATATTATTTACTATTGCAGCTTGAGTCTCGACAATATAAAGTTCAGGTGCATTTTAATATAAATACTCCTACTGACTATGTAGAAGCTGCATTTCATAAAGTAAGTGTAAATTTGATTATTTTATCATTTTCATTTTCATTGAATTATTAAGTTATATATAAATTACCCAACTATTAAATGATTTAAAAATGCACTGTAATAGTACTTCTTTATAAAACACATTAAGAATTTATAAATGTATTTTATTTGAAATATTTAGCTTTATTTAAAAATTAAGTTATAAAAGACTGGTTTTATTGGTTAAGTTTGTGTATTTTGTCTTTTTTTCAGCCTTTTGAATATTTAGCTTATTTCAAAATGGCCAACCTCTGAAAGTTCTTTTAATAATAAAAACTGTGATTTTCAATAAATGTTCCCAGACTTTTCAATAATTTGTCCATAATGTAAGATAATCATATTTTTGGAATACAAAATGGAACATGCTCCTAACTGTATAAGGAAGAAACCCTAATGTTATGAAAAATTGTAATACTTGTCTGTCAGCTCTGTTATTTTACTGAGCTGGGCAGAGCAAAGCTTGTTTGCAGCAACTCTAATGGTTTCTTTGTAACTCTAAAACTCCTAAAATGTTTGGCCGATGACCATCTAATTCAGCACAGTGATTGTTTCTACGACCGTCATGGTTTTCATTAAATTAAAAATCTGACAAAAAATGTGTAATTGAGGAATAATATATCATATGTAGATCAAAAGTGCCATAGACTTAATGTTAAAAATCATTATCCTTTTTAAATTTCTAAATCCATTCTTTTACCTATATAGATTTATTTGTTTATTTATTTTAAAGGAAAGACAAAACTTAACTTCATTAACTAACTAAGAAAGAAAAGGTTAAATTTTCTTTCTTTTCTCTTAAAAAAAAAAAAAAAATCTTAGTTGGAATATGGTAAAAATAAATAATTAAATAAAATAATGTACATATCCAACACTATTATATAAAATTTAGTTCTATTAACACTATTTCTGCTGGTATCAAATGACACCTTTTAAAAGATTTATTTTTGTTTTATTTGTAACTTATAGATTAATAAAACCACAAATCATGTTTAATATATTGAAGACTTAAATTTTATGCTTAATAACTTTTAAAATTACAAATAAAACAAACAAAATGTAAATCAAAACTTTAAAATTGTTATTTCACACCAATAGAAATAGTGTTAATTTTAAGTAACTATTTTCTATTTAAATTTTTAACTGTCTTTCTGTTTTAATTGTATTATTGTATCATTATTTTGTGTGACAAAAGTAGTTAGTTTGTTTATTAAAAGGTTTAAAGCCTTTATATTTACTACAATCACTTTTAGCATATGTATTTTATTTTGAAGATAAGACATTTTTTGTTATTTCTATTGAAGAATAATTCTAATTGAATTGCTTTTAATTTACAGTCAAACTTCGTTAGTACATCACTCGGGTCCACTTAAAAATGACTTACTAAGTAGAGTGACTTCTTTTAGTGGAGTTTATATTAAATGTAAAAGGAAATTCCAAATGTTTATATAATAAGTATACCTATAACTAAAATACATTATAAGTTATATAAATTAGTAGAATAAGAATTAGGATTCATAAAATGGATGACAAATTAAGGAGAACGAGGAGGGAAGACCGAGCTATGCTCGGTCAAAATTAAATTTGAGTTCAAATATCATGACCCATGACCAAAATGACCCACTAATTGAATTTTCTCGAGCATGTGACCTAGCCCAACAGTCTTCTCGTGCTCAAAAACCATTGGATGCAAAATTTAGTGTAAATTGAGCCGCTTTTTAGATCTTGACCCAGAAATGACCCACTAATCGAATTTTCTTGAACATGTGACCTAGCCCAATGCTTTTCGCGAGCCCAAAACTCGTAGAATACAAAATTTAATCAAAATCGTTAGAGCCGTTTTTTAGATAAAATTAATTTGACCCGCTTTGATCCAAAAATGACCCACTAATCGAAAGTTCTCGAATATGTGACACAGCCCAACAGTCTTCTCGTGCCCGAAAATAGTCGGATACAAAATTTCGTCAAAATCGTTTGAACCGTTTTTTAGATACAATTAGCTTGACCATGACCCAAAATGACCCACTAATTGAATATTCTCGAACATGTGACCTAGCCCAACAGTCTTCTCATGTCCGAAAACCATTGGATGCAAAATTTAGTGTAAATTGAGCCGCTTTTTAGATCTTGACCCAGAAATGACCCACTAATCGAATTTTCTCGGGATTGATGTGCCCAATTGATTGCCCAATGATTTTATCGTGCTCGAAACTCATAGGACACAAAATTTAATCAAAATCGTTAGAGCCGTTTTTTAGATAAAATTAATTTGACCCACGTTGACCCACAAATGACCCACTAATCGAAAGTTCTCGAACATGTGGCCCAGCCCAATAGTCTTCTTGTGCCCGAAAATGGTCGGATACAAAATTTCGTCAAAATCGTTTGAACCGTTTTTTAGATACAATTAGCGTGACCATGACCCAAAATGACCCACTAATCGAATTTTCTCAAACATGTGACCTAGCCCAATGGTTTTCTGGTGCCCCAAAATGGTAGGATACAAAATTTTGTCAAAATCGTTAGAGCCGTTTTTAAGATAAAATTTGCATATATATATATATATATATATATATATATAACCACACACAAGATTTGCTCGTATTAGAATATATGATATAGTAAGTAAGTATGTTACATAGTATTTAATTGTACAATTCAATACGTACCCATTTGTTACTGGCTTACAAAAAAATCATCCATTTTTGTTTGATGCGAGTTTTCTGAAATCAATTTTTTTTTCTCTGTGAAATGAACAGGCATGAAAGAGTTCCGCCTTTTTGAGGACGATTTTGGCCATTTTCTGGATCGATGCAAAAATGCAAAGAAATTTTTTTTTTTTTGGAGGGGGGGAAGGGGGTTCATGAAGTTTTGTCGGACTTTTCGCTAGCTCAAATCGGAAATTGGATGCTCCCTAGATCGAAAGTAATCACGTGTGGAGCGGCGTATTTTGTGGGGTGAAAATCTATTTTTAGACTTAAGATCGGAAGCAGTTTTGCGAATGATTTCGGAGGAGTAGAGGAATGGTGTGCGTTTGCTAATGAGTTGTTGGGTCAAAGGTCATCTTTATGCGGAAGTAAATAGCGGTGGAAAAAATCTACAGATAAAGATGATTCATTCTGGACTGAGGTGTTTTAAAGCGGTAGTAAATAAGAGCTTTGCTACTGATCTTTCAGATTTTTTTTTTCTTTCTTTCTTTCAGAGCTATATCATTTTCATGCTAAAAGTTCTTAATTTTTTCCAACGAAAAATCACCGTTTTAGAATAACTTGCTTAATATGTTAGAAATTTTATTTCAGGAATTTTTTCTAAATAATACATATGAATGAATACATATGTATTCATTCATATATTTGGACATAGAAAAATAAAGATTAATGCATTTATTACAAATTTGATTGCTGTTTGTTTCATAAAGATTGGTACTACGAATTAAGAGGCATTGGGTTCGGTAACCCCAGGGTTTAATTTCTAAGGAAAAAAAAGTACCGGAGCCCTAATATTCCTGCAGTACTAACATCCTTAGCGTACCCCCCCCCCCCCCCCCCCCTTACATCCTCCGTTACTCGAATCTGCCTTTTCATATTTCATATATTATTTTCAAAATTTAAAGCATTGTTTTTTTATTTAGCAAAATAAAAATTTTAAATACATTTATCTGCGTACACTTAGCTATCAACTATTCCACTTTTTTAGTTATTACTACTTCCAAATTGAAACCTTTGCCCAATCTTAATGTTAATTAATTGCAGAATTCTGCGATTAAATAAGCTCAGGATTATGATTTGGAAAGAGTGTTAACACAAAAAATTAATAGTTCGCAACTGTGCAGAATAGAAAAAGACCATTTCTGTTTACTCTTTATTCTGATCAAAATAGCATTAAAATGATTTGAAATGGAAATAAATAAAATTTTGAATTTAAGACAGATTGAGATCGAGCCTGTCCAAACCCGGAGACTGATATAAAAATCGGGCCCGTTTCATCTCCATCTCTTACGTGAGCGACACATTACGTCAGTTATAATTGTTTTGAAACAAAAGAAGGCAAAAAATTGGAGATGGGAGGGAAAGGAAAGTGTTATTTAGCATTCGTTTTTCAGAAGCGTTATTGCACTGGGCTCCGGAGCAAACTGTTTATGAGCTCCGGTGAATCCTGGGCAATATTTAAATTTTTACTTAAAATAGAGAAGTACCGGCGCAAATTAAGCCCTGGGTAACCCGATTGTACTGGAACCTGGCCTGACCCGTGGTCCAGATTCGTTTGGCAGTAATTTGTTTTGTTGTGGGTCGCATTCGATTCGGATCAGTTTGACTTTTGTTTACATTTTGCGGGTCAGATTCGATTCGGGTACCGTTGACTTTAATTTGTTTCGTGTTCGGACCACGTTAGGTTTCACTTTTACGGGTCCGGGTGAGGTAAATGAGGAATATTCTTACATTTGGTGTTCGGGTTAAAGTTTGTCAAATTTCAGGTCAATGTTTTAGTTTGGGTTGACTACAAATAAAATTTTCGGATATAACCCAAAACCCGGAACTATAACCTTACTAACTATGAATTATCAGGGACCGATTGACAAATGCGCTGTGGGCACACAGATGCTTGCACGTATGTTTACAGCAGCCTTGAGTTTAAAAATATATTATTGAAAGTGGTACTTATTAAGATAACCACTACTGACTTTAACAATTTTGTGATATTTAATGTTTTCATAAATTTTCTTCTCAATTTTTTAGCATTAAAAGTTTTTATAACATCCTCATAATCTTAAGTGTTCTATCTCGCTGACACGATTTTTCGAAATCGGTTCCGAAAGTGAAAGTATCCTAATAAAAAAAAAAAAAACCTGTAAACAAAATCGACAAAGTAAAAAACGGCCTTTGTAGAGATCAACCTCAACTATCCAATGAAAAAAAAATATTGAAATGCAAACGAGATATTTAAAAAAATTTCTTCCATAGGATTAACATTAGCGAACAGGTGTTTTCACGTGAGTAATGTAGCCCTTAAAAAGTTATTTTCAAATGGAAATAATAATAAACAGATTTTTCTCCTTGTAATTTTCCTGTTTATGTAAAATTTAAAACTGCACTCTACTCTAGAAAATGCCCATAGTAGAATCTCCCTACTTTTTTCTCCAAATTTGGCGTATGAAGTCGAAAAAGTTCAGCCTTTTTTTCTTTTCCTCACTTTCATGCCTGAATGAAGCATATTATATTGGTTATCTATAGTGTCATTCAAAGACAAAATATTCTTTCTCAATTCACCAATGTACTCTAAGGCTTTTTTTTCTTTTGTAACAATCGATTTGGTATGTTTCTCCTCCTCTTCATGATTGCTGTCTGATTCTACTGCTGACCATTCTTCGCTTTGAAAACATAAACAACAATTTCAGTTATTTTGGCTTCAGGTGAAGTTTGTTAGTTGTTTTCTATTTTTGCATAGGCGTCTTCAATCAACCTGTTGTATGAGCTGTCCCTGTTTGCATTTGGGTTGTCAAAGAATGACTTCCCACACATGTGCTGTGCATGCCAGTCTTGTAAGGATAAAAGAAGAAAAAATAGGAAAGAAGATTGGTTATTCAGAAATAGTGGTGATAGAAAAATTTGAATAATTGATTAAACAATTCAAATTTTGTGATTCCAAAATGAGAAGATAAATTAATTTTGGCCCCAAGATCGAAAGTGGTTATAAATAAAAAATAAAGTACAAATAAGTAAATAATAAAGTACATTGCATTGCATGTAAAAGAAATAAAAGAAGGAACAATTTAAAATACTCTTCATGGGAAAAAATACAAAAGATATCACTCACCTGAAGTAATAATAATGTGCCATAATTATTTTTATTTTTTAATTTGAAGTTATATTGTTATTCAAATAAATACCATATTGATTAGAAATAAGATATTTTTATTTTATTTCCCAAATAACTATTTTTTTTTAAATCAAAATTCGTACTTTATATCTTTCAGATACTGTTAAAAACATATATCAGATTATTTAACATTTCTTAAAATTCTACATCACCAAAACTTGTTAATTTTAATGGCACATTGAATTAAATAATTATATACAAGTAATGATGAAATAAATAAGATAAAAAGACATATATGTCAATCAAATATTTTATTAATCTAATTTCTTTAAGATAAATATAAAATTATGAATCTTCTGATCAGTTTCATCACAAGAACTCTCCCCAATGATAAGAAATGATTACCATTATAAATTTCAAATTATAATACATACAGGTTGTTTTCTTAAAATAATAGGTTGTGTTTCATTAAATTATTAAGATTACATATTTCAATATCATGCTGGAATTAACAGATGCTTTTGAAGATTTAATATTACTCTTTTATTCTCAGAGAATTGAAACGTTTCTTAAAAGACTTTATTATTCATACAGTTCATAAGTCTTATTTATAAAAAGTTCTTCTACCAAGAATGATCTAGAAAAACTCTTTATTATGCAAGGCAGGAAGTAAACAAAAGGATGGAGATACGTGAAATAATTATAGCTGATCTGTAATCCAAGAGAAACAGATACGAAAGTATAGCTGAAATTATATTACCAATTATATGTATCATCACAAACGCATCGTATATATACTTTTGTTGAAGTTAAGACTATCCAATCATCATTTCCTTTTTATCAAAATTAAAAATTGCAGATCATCATCTCATTTATGCAGATTAAGTTAACATCACTGTAATTCTTTATGGAGCACTGTACAATGTAAATTAATTGCACAAGAACATAATAATATGATGACTTTGAATGTAGCAGGATGATCACTGTTCTTGAAAGCCATAATCTCATGCTTCATCATTGTGTAAAATTACACACATTTCCATTATTAGAGTAATTAAATATTCTACACTATTATCAAAAATATGTATTGATTCATTATTGTAGTATTATTTTTATTTTAGATAAATTTTAAACTATTATATTAACAAGATATTTAATTATGGTACCAACCACCAAACCCAGTTAGTTCAAACGGCTGGCTGAAAATTTTTTGGACACTAAGAGACATGTTTGTCTCACATGGCGTTATCCACCAGAAGAGAAGGAATTCTTTTCAAGACACTACGAAGTTCCCGAGATTTTCCTGCCTTAATCTCACAGCAGATCCAGAAAAGCCTTTATGCAGATGCCGCAACTGGTTTGCAAAAAGTCAAAATTACTGAAATGTCCACCAAAGTTAGATATTTGAAAATAAGCCAGGAAGATAATCATTAAAAAAAGATGGCATTTGCTTTTTGAAAATATATGGAAAAGAGCTTAAATTATGATTGCTGATAATTAATTAAATTTGGAAAAGGGAATTATGGGAGATTGAAAAAATGGGAAATAAAATTATAAGAAATTAATTAATTTTAAGATACAAAATGGAAATATTTATTTTGAAATAAATAAAATAAATGAATGTATGTCCTGAGACATAACAAGTCTCATCCGTCATTGAACTATACGCTATCCCCTCACCTTCTCACTTCTCAGATATTTAGTTTTTGCAGCGGAACAATAGCACACACAGGGAGAAATTTAGATAATTTCCCCCTGTGTGTGCTATATGGATATATTGTTGATATGGAGACATTCTTTGTATGGAAAAATTCTGTCATTTGGAATGTTGTTAAATTTATAGTCATGCACAACTAAAACTAAGTGTTTTTGGTGATAACCTTGACAAAGAAATACGACCGAGTTTGCCTATTGCACTCTTAATAGTGATGTCTTAAGTGGAGTGATTAAAAAAATAGCCATGCAATAAGCGGAGTACAATATGTGAAAAGGCGTATGAGCAGGGCGTGGTAAATGTGGTTGCCAGGTCGCTACTGGCGACGGAGTTATTTAATCTGAAAATTTAAAAATAATAAAATGAGAATTATTTGACTGACTTCGATAGAAAAATAGACAAAAAATTGCTTTCCTGCTTCACTATTTTATCAATGCCCTCTGGACATTTAGAGCATTCATCAATCAGCATTCCCCAAACATGCCGGTTAATTTAATCTTCTTTTTTTTTCAGAGATATATAATTTTGAAAAGTTTAATTAGAAAACTTAGTTTATATTGTCATTCTAAATTTTGTACTATTTTAAACTATGTAACTAATAATTCTAAACTATGCTTTTTTTTTTTTCATTTACTTCATAAACTTTTCTGCTTTTTGAAAATCAATGACGGGGGAAGAGGGTGGGGTAATATTTTTTGCTGGCAACCAGATTTTATCAAATTTGTAAAGCCCTGTGTATGAGAATGGTCAGGACTTCTTAAACATGACGTAATATCTGGAGTGACGTTTTATCCAGGTGACTTACTAAAGAGGTTTGACTGTATAATACTCTTTCACTGTTAAATTAACAATGTTTCATTTTTTTTTTTTTTTTCATGGTTTATTTTATTATGTTAAGGAAGAAAAACATTTTCTGTAATATCAACTATTTATTTATTTTTCTTTGTAGGTTTGTAAAATACATACCAATTTGCCCACTGGATCTATATTAGTATTTCTTACAGGAGAAAAAGAAATTACAAAACTTTGTAAAATGCTCCGAAATGCATTTCCTTTTAAAGATAACTCTAACTATGAAACAGACAATTTGAGAATAAACACAACTGAATCAAACACAGGTATCAAAAAGAGGAAAAAGAAAAAAGAATCTAATGATGATTCCTTTTGTTCTCTAACTCCAAAAATCAATCTTGATGAGTAAGTTTAGAATAGATAATTCACATTTTAAGTGTTCTTGTTCCCTTGTTATGAATGTTCTCTGCTTATTCTAATATTTTGTTTATTATTTCCGTTAATTAAAATGAGTGGAATTTCTATTTATTTTATAGTTATGCTGTAGAACCACTTGATACAGATCTTCAGGAAGATCTATCTGGTGATGATGAAAGTTCAACAGCTAATATTTGCACTCCAAAGCATGATACTGCCATGCCTCTGTATACTTTGCCTCTATACTCTATTTTGCCATTTGCAGAGCAAGAAAAGGTAACATAGTTTGATAATAAAGGAGTTAAATTATTTGTTTAATATGTCAGTCACAATGAAAATTTCAATTGTTAACTGTTTTTGATATCTATCATAAATTTATTCAGAATATTTTTTTTATAAATCAGGATTGGTGTTTACTTGCATTAATAAATAATTTTTTTTTTTTTTTTTTTTTTTTTTTTTTTTAATTATGAAGCACAACTTAAATTTTTACAGCAGTGAATAAACGATTGACATGCAATTTCATCTTCATGTTAGAAAAGATAGTATTGCCATTCTGAAACTCATTAATAAGTACCAATTGTATGAATTTTTAAGGAAATAAATATTCTATATAAAATAAATGAAAAATAGGTAAAAGTAATATTTTAGTTTTCATTACAACGATGATTAATTATGTAGATGTTTTCTATATAATATCAAGATTATCATGTAAAATTATTAAATCTTGAAAATTGTCCTATATATATACATAATAGATAGATATTACAAAAAATTACAATTTAATTATTTTATTTCAAATCAAAATAAATATTTTCAGGTGTTCCAGCCACCACCTACGGGAACACGTCTTTGTGTTGTTTCTACTAATGTAGCTGAAACATCCATTACTATTCCAGGTTTAAAATACGTTGTTGATTCTGGCAAAGTAAGTTATTATTTAAACCTTAATATTAAAAAAAATATAGTGATAAATGTGTATTTATTTTGCTTTAGATTTTGCATTTTGTATTCTATAAGTAGGATAATACTTATAATTTTTTTAATTCTTATTGTTATTCATGTCTTACAAATTAAGTTAGAAAAAGCCATTATTATCTGAAGTTATGAGAAAATCAAAATTTCAAGAGTAGAAGAAACTTTTTTCCAATTAGTTCATTTACATTTGTAATTTTCCTAACATTTTTTATGCAGTCTTTGAAAACAAAAAAGAAATTATTGTTTGTATTAATAAAAAAAGAATTAAATAATTTTGAAATCATGAATATAATTTGGAATGTATAGAATTGTATTTTATATTGATAATACCTAGTCTTTCTATTTTCATTTTAAAATCTACTTTAAAGTCAGTTTTATGTTTGTTTTCTGTTTTTATCTCTGTGGATGAAGACAAAACAAACTTAGTTTGACTAAAGTCATGTAAATACATATCCTAATGAAAGTTTATGGACTTTCTATAATGTAGCAAGACTTAGTTTTTGTCAACTTGTTTTACTTTTTAAAAATTAGTTTTTGTTTCAAAAACTTATATTTGTAGTGCAAAATATACCACACTATTGTTATTTTTTTAAATAAAAAAATCAATCAATTTATTTTCCAAATACATGGATGTGTTTAGGAAACAACTGGGCCATTTAAAGGACCCTTCACAATTTTTAAAATTTTAAAACAGAACCCTTTGCAAAATCTTTCACCTTAAAACACCTTTTACTTTTACAAAATTCTTTGTCTCAAAAATCTCCAAACTGATTCTTTTACAAATTTAATCATTTAAAAATTAAGTCTCAATCAACAAAGAACTTATTATCTATCTTTTATATACACAAAGGATCTTGTTAAAAATAGATAAACAAAGGGCCGAATATAACAATAATTCAAATTCACAAAACTTTGACTAAATTTTTCATAAGTATAAAAAAAAAAACTGTTCAAAATTTCATAAAAATAAAATTCTGTGAGAAAAGTCTGAACAGACCTCTGAAATAAAATTTAACTGTGCCTTAAGTTATTTTTGTAAAATTTATTATATTTTTGCAAAAAATAAACTTTTGTAATGAAAGATCAAATCCTGTTACTCAAATTCAAACCTAAAGTTTTTCTTTTTAACGAACTTACTTTTTTTACAAATAAAATAAAAATAACTAATGAAATGTCTACTTTTATGGAGTGGGAATTTTGTGAAAAGACATGTTTCATTAAAAGGAATTTTGTACATTGGGCTGTTTAATTAAATAGAATTTTGTGAAGTAATCCTAAAGAAGCTCTAATTTTTGACCAGATCTACCCCTGTTCAGTAAAAGCTATGGCCACCAACTATCAAAATTTCTTGTGGATACTCTAGTGTTGCCATAAAAAGGTGCATTTAAATATCACTAGCAGAAATTTGTGCCATTGCAGGGTTCATACAGTTCTTGTAAGTCCTTAAAAATCCCTAAATTTTTCATAGGTTGTTGTAATTTTTGGTCCTTAACCTGTGGACTACCACATTTCGGTTAAGACTTGCACACTCCACAGTAGTGCGATTTGCTATTCTGTAACTTCTACTGCATATAATTTTGTTCGCAATATAGTGATAATGAAATATGACACATGATTCTAATACAAAATTTAATGAGGAATCGAACTGTGTTATTAATTTTTATGAAAAGTTTAATTTTGTTAATGAAAAAGGCAAATTAATGAAATTTGTTTTAAAAAAATGCTGATATTTGAAATTTTGGTCAGTGTGGATTTGCATTAGTGTGGAATTCACAAGTTAAAAATACTTATTTTTATCCATAATCTGGGAAAAAAAAATTAATTTTGCACTCTTATTATTTCTTAATCAAAAGTGAAAACTTTCTGAACTTTTTCTGCTCTATTTGTTACTTTATTGTAACAATAATTTTAATAACCAATGAAAATACTCCCCCAAATGAAATGTTACAAACCACTGTCATAAAAACTGTATTGATTTTCATACAAATCGATTGACAGATTAGATATTTAAATCCCTTTCAAACAATTTTGCAACTCATACTTCAGGAAAAATTACCAAGGAAATGTGACAGAGTATGTGATAAATATTGTGGCAATGTAATCAAGCATTAGTAGGAAAGTGGTAATGTCTCCAGTTTCAAAACGGGAGGTCCAGCATTCGAATCCAATTCCATTGTGTTAGAAATTGATATATTTTAAAAACTTTCTGGACATATACACCAGTGTTCAGAAAGTTGAGTGGAGTGCAGTCACTCTGGATTTTGTTGTTCTTTTCCCTGTTCTGAATAAGTGATGCTAATTTGTTCCAGAGAGTTGCATTCTTGAAATTCACATAATTACTAAAATTTTAATGCCTCATTATTAATATTCCTAAAATTGAGTAATAATTAATTATTGATTTTTTCAATTTTTAAAGCAGCTAGTGCTTGTGATATGCCAAGTCTTTATCACTTGCATCCAAAAACATTTCTTTCTTTCTTTTCTTTTCTTTTTTTTTTTCAATGTTTTTAAAAAACATGTACAAAATCTTTCATAAAAAGCCATAAATTTTAACAACATTTCTTTAAAAATTTTCCAGATTCAAATTTTTTGTTGCAATATTGTCTGATTGTAAATTTAGATTTCTGAAGCATGAATACAGTTTAAAATTAGCATGTTAGTCATTTTAAGTTTAGATTTTAAGTGATTAATGTTAAAGAAAGTATTGCTTTATATTAAAGACTTAAGCTAATGTTGTTACATGTTAATGCTTTTTCTCATTAAAATATAGATCCAATCTGAAGTTGTGATAGTGTACTATAGCGCATCATAGTAATTTTTTTAAATTCCACATAATGGCTCAACCACTTTCTGAAATTTCTGTTTTCCCGCTCTTGCCTTATTTTCTTCACAAAAAGTTTCCAATCTTGTGCTCTTTCAACTTTTGAAATTTTTCTGTCTTATTTGTTACTTTGCAATAACAATAGTAAATAATCATCTTATTCCACCCTTCCAAAAATTTTTATTCCACCTTTCCTCTTACTTTTCCTCCAGCACACTAAGTTTAAAATCTATAAAATTCCCCCTTTTTTTCTGAAAAAAATTCTATAGTATTTGTTATTTTGAACTAACTAAAAATAAATAACCAGCCTTCTACATTTTTACTGCCACGTGTCAAAATTTCCCATTTTCCCTTTCATTTAAATGTTTAAAAGTTGTATTTACAAAACAAAAAAAAACCTCTGTATTCAAACATCCATGTTATTGTTCATTAGTTTGTTCAATTCGTAGGTCCTTAATATACTTTTATTTTGGTCCTTGAAAGTTTTTGATTTTTATTTAAAGAAATGTGTACAAACCCTGCATTAGTCTACTAAAAGTGTGTAATTTACACAAATTTAAATTTTTCTAAATTAAAAATGTGTGCAATAAATTTAGCAAAAAGCTCTTTTTATTTATTTAGTTTCTTAATATAAAAATTGAAAATAAAATGTTAAGCAAACTGACTTTTTCACACTAAAACAGAAGTTTATTTCACACTTATTTTTGATTCATTTCCAGTAACAATAAAAAAAAAAGCCCTAATTTATTTCCTCCTTACTCTTTTAAGAATGCATGTTTTTTAACAATTGCAAAAAATATCTAAAAAATATCCAGAAATTCCTTTTATATAAATGATATTATATAAATCAATTTTCAATTCATGTGTTCTAGAAAATTCTTTGTGCATAAATAACACCTTTAAATTTTTTTTTAATATATGTTGATGATTTTCTGTTCTTTTCTATCTTCCTGATTCTCCCAACTTCTTTCTCTTTGAAGCAAAATTAATTATTACTTTCAAACACAGTAGCAGAAACAATGCAGCAAGGCAACAGGCACTGTAGATTAATGCATCAGGAGTGACATTGATGACTATTTTTATATCTTATTGGTACCACTGTTTTTTAATTTCATGGTATATTTCTTTACTTTTCTCTTGCACATCTTGTAGAAATATACCAAAAAGATTATTGTTTGGATATCGTGGAACAAATAAAATATAAAAATAGTTGCCAGTAATTCTCCAAATATATTAAAAAATATTGTGGGTTACAGAAAGGGGCAACTCTGTTTTTGTCCTTGAAGATGAATTTAACAGCTTTAAAAAAAAATGCTGTGTTTAAAGAAAACTAGTTAAAATTTACTTTAAGTCTCTAGATTTATTGTATCATTTTATTACATACTTTGTAAATGCAAATTTTGCTTATTTTATGGGTTATAGTATCATTATTGTGATATTAGATCATTGTTCCCAGTGACATTGAAAATCTGTAGTCATGGAAATTTTAAAATATATAGGAAAAGTCAGGGAATTTACAAATATTTCCTAAAAAGTTATGGAAAGGTCTGAGCGGGGGGGGGGGGGGGGGGGGGGATTTGAATTTGAAATCATTTCTTACTATATTTTTCGCTACATGGTGCCTCTGAAAAATCTCTAGACTCTTGTCGGTTTCAAGATCGAGTAATTCCTTCAAATGCAATGCAAAAAAACCCTAATATGGACAAAAGTTTTCTACATTTTTTGAGACTTTTTCATGACATTTCACATTCCAGACTTTGTTGTATGGCTTTCATTTGAAAACTGGCAAAGATGAGGTTTTTTTGCATCATAGTATTTTATAGAATTTCATTTTGCAATTTTCTTGAAAGGGGCTTGAATTTTCTCCTTGAAAAAGAATTATTACAATACAATTTTATTTTTTATTTATTTATTTTTTTTTTTTTTTTTTTATGCTGCTTGTTATTTTGTGTATGCCTGTTTGGTCATGGAATTTTTTTGGATTTGGTCAGGGAAAGTCAGGGAAATTGCCAGACATGTTTTGCTGGAAACTCTGTAGACTTATTTTAGCATTGCAGTGGGTGGAAAGTTTTTATAATCCTTATTTCAGTTTTTGTTTTAATACTATCACAAAGTTTTAAAAAATAGAAATTATCATTTTATGCCCAGTTCTTCAACAGATTTTACTCTAATATTTATAACAAGAAAAAAAAAATCTAATAGTTTTAAAAATTAAATAGTTTGTGAAAGGATGGAAAATTAAAATAAGATGTAATGGTCAAAAATAGAATATTATGATGCAATGCAAAGTAATGGTATTCATTTATTTACTTTGATTGCAGCTGAAAAAAGCTTTAGAAAGTTAGAAGTTAAAGAAAATGAAAACAATACTTTGAAATTTTACACAAACAAAAAACATAAAACTTTGTTATAATATAGAATAGAAATTGTGTCATGCTCTATCTAAAGTGCATCATACTGGACTTATATTTTTAAAATGATACTGAACAACTGAACATTAAATATTTACTGAAAAAACTCTCTCACTGTCAGTTTTTTATGGCATATCTAAATGATTTCTTTTTTCCTTGGCAAAAGCTAGTACAGGGTTCCCAGCGACATGGAAAGTCAGGGAATTTCAAAGTAGTGAAAGTCATGGAAATTTTAAAATATATAGGAAAAGTCAGGGAATTTACAAATATTTCCTAAAAAGTCACAGGGAAAAAAAAATTTGAATTTGAAATCATTTCCTTTTCAGAAAAGTGTTACCATATTTCTCACTACATGGCACCTCTGAAAAATCTCTAGACTCTTGTCGGTTTCAAGATCGAGACATTTCTTCAAATGCAATGAAAAAAAAAAACATAATATGGACAAAAGTTTTCTACATTTTTGAGACTTTTTTATGACACTTCGCATTCTAGACTTTGTTGTATGGCATTCATTTGAAAACTGGCAAAGGTGAAGTTTTTTTGCATTATAGTATTGTATAGAATTTCATTTTGCAATTTTCTTGAAAGGCGCTTGAATTTTCTTCTGGGAAAAGAGTATGAACCCTGTTATTACAATACAAATTTCTGATATATATATATTTTTTTATGCTGCTTGTTATTTTGTGTTATTTAAAGCAGATTTTGTGAATGCCCGTTTGGTCATGGAATTTTTTTTAATTTGGTCAGGGAAATTGACAGACATGTTTTACTGGGAATCCTGTAGTAGAGTTTGAATTGAATGTTTTTTCTGAAAATATTTTTCTATATATTGGCTATTAAGGTAAGAACAAACTAAATATAAAAATCAAATGTCTATTTTTGATTGTTTTTTAATTCTTATTTTAGTTTAAAACAAAAGTATATGACAAGCTTGTGGGAGGAATTTCTCAATTTTGTATCACATGGACATCTAAAGCTTCTGCTAATCAAAGAGCAGGCCGTGCTGGTCGAACAGAAGGTGGACATTGTTATAGGTACATATTATTACTCCTTAAAAAGTTTCTATATTGTGTGTTATTTTAGAATTAGCCAGTAGTTCTTTCTGCAAATTAATAATATAATATGAAGTTTCACTTAATTGTTGAAGTACAGA
This sequence comes from Maratus michaelseni, assembly GCA_963931845.1. Classification (NCBI taxonomy): domain Eukaryota; kingdom Metazoa; phylum Arthropoda; class Arachnida; order Araneae; family Salticidae; genus Maratus; species Maratus michaelseni. The sequence continues at coordinate 157,274,351 of OZ007589.1, read as the reverse complement.
ATAACAAGAGACAAAGCTAATTTTCTTTAGTAGATTGTTTGTATTATTCATTATATTCTTATATTCAGTTTCATACAGTACATTAAAGATCTGCACGGGCCCGGCCCGCCTATTTTCCCCCCACCCATTTATCTCGTAATTTTTTTTATAGGCTTGCCTATTTTCCTTCATGGCACTCGGGCCGGGCCCAGGCTATACTTTTTTCTGAAGGCTTGGGCCGTGCCTTAAATTATTTTTTCCGTACAGAGCCAGGACTGGTTTCATTCTTCCTAGTCTTCACGCCCCAAAATTTTCAGTCCTGGTTTTGACCAGTAGGAAAATCATTGTCTCGGTGTGGCCTAGTCCATTTGTAGGTCAGTAAAATAAGACCTGGCACAAAAATTTTTGCAAAACATGCATACCTTTTTAAATCGCCATCATTCTACAATTAAACATTAAAATTTGTTCTTTTTAACGAATAGTAGATTTATACACTTATTAAAATATGGCTAAATTAAAATATAGTAAAACGTGTGAAAAAGAACTTGCTTATGACGGAATCCTGTCTTAAACTGAAAAATGTGTTGTTCCATGGAAAATGAATATACTAATACGTAAGAAAAGAATTTATAATACATTTACACCTGCTAAGAAGGCAAATCGTCTATAACTCATTTTTTTCCCCCTATGCAGTTCCATCTTAGAAGATTTTACTGTATAGCATTTTTCTGAGTTTTAACACTTCAATAAATGGAATATGGATTAACAATATTAATGATAACTTAAACACATACATACAACAAATAGAGATTTATTAAAAAAATAAATATTCCAGGTTTTGGCACCTCTATTAAAATGACAGGGCTGCCATTTGCAACTAAAATGCTACTAAAAGCGACTATTTTCAGCATCAGGCAACTATGGCTACTATTTTAGCCCAAAAACCTTCAAAAGCGACTATTTTGGGAGAAAACCAGAAAAAGGGAGACTATTTTCCAATTCCAGCTACTATTTTTGTAAAAAATAAAATATATAATTCACCAGTCTCAGAATTACAAATTTTTTAACCCAATATTCCAACCTAATATTTCCGTATAAATTTGTTTTTTATTCAATTTTTAAAATATGTAAACTTCCAATTGAAATTATAAAAAAAAATTACTTTTTCAATCTAAATATAGTTCAAATATATCAATCATTCAAATTTCAGTAGGAAAACTAATTACTGCTTTTTGGTTTGGCTACTACCCATAAGCCTTATGCTTTACAGTATATTTGTCCAATTTTTGATTGTTTTTAAAGGTATTTAATTCTTTAACTGCCATATGAACCACAAACGATTAACTGTAGATTTAACACACTAAGCAGCGTGAATCTTATTTGTTTCTAACCTTTCTATAAATGTTTCATACTAAAAATTTTAATTAATAAACGAGCTGAAATAAATCCTACTTAGAAATAAGAAAATCTTGTTTTCTATCGCAATTTTTCAATTTAATAACAGATTTAAAATATTGAGGAAAACATTTAAAATATTGCCTTTCTTACTTATTTAGATAGTTTTATTTGGCCCATTGGTGTCTATAAAATCAGACTTTATTTATGCCGATTTTGCTATTTTATTTTACATAAATTTCTTCTAAAGAACAGATTAGTTATGTACACATATTTTCTTTATCAAATGCATCCTTTTTTGATAAAGTCACTTTTTATTGGCAGATTTTTTGCTTCAGTTTTATTTTGTTTACAAAATGGAATTAAAATTGCAGCTAATAACATGCAATAAAAGTTTTATCGTTTTCAGTTACATCACAGTAATGCTCAAGTACAAGCTAAGCATATACAGTAAAACCTCCATAACGGACACTCCTGAATAGCGGACACCTCTATTTAACGGACACTTTTCCAATCCCCACTCACTAAATTTTTCTATGTTTAACCTCTAAATAGCGGACAGAAGTTTTGGCGATAAAGGATGAAAAATGATTTTTTAACGTGAAAGAAAATGGGGGAAAAAAGTAAAAATCCTCTAAATTTAACAGGGCAATGTGTCACAAATGTGGTGACCACAGATGCATGTAGTAGGGGGTGGCCTGGGAAACCTCCCAATTTTGCAATGTAATTTGTATTGATTACTGCTTGATTCTTGAGACTTAATTGACATACATTATTCAAAGTTTCAAAATATGTTAACATGTTGTTTTAAAAAAATATTGAGTTCTACGTACTCTGATTTTAGCGACTTGTTTGTGATTGTTTCGAAAATGACCTCAAAACGAAAGCGATTAACTTTAAAGAAAAATTTGAAAGTGTAAGTGAATGTGAAAAACAGAAATTGCGTTTACGTATACTTGCCGTAAAATAAGTGAAACACAAGTGCGAGAGATTTTACGAAATAAACAAGAAATAAGGAATTTGTGGATTACTAACTCTGACTCTAACACCAAAAATGTGAAATTGCAAAATACTGATTCCATTGAAATTGGTTTATTTCACTTCGTTCAAAAAAATTCCTATCAGTATGTCTTTGAGATTCAGGAAAAGGCTTTAGAAGTCGACAAAGAACTTGGATTACCATAATTTCGCGTGTATGCGCGTCTTAGTTAAGTCTTTTTCAAACCGGAAGTTTTATTGAAAATAACAAGTCAAATAAGTTCTAAGCAGAAGTAAGTCACATTTTATTTAAAGTAAATTCTGGTAAGAAATCGAATTGCGGCGTATATGCGCGAAATTATGGTACACGATTTTAAGGCTTTGATTAGATGGCTGGAAAAGTTCCGGTCCTTCCAAAACAAAATACGAAAAAGCAAAATCTGTGATTCTTAAAAAAGTCGTGGATGATTGGCATGAACGACTGCAATCAATTCGTAAAGGTTATGAGGAGACAAACATTTTTAATGCCGATGTAACCGGACTTTTTTTTTTTTTAGAATTTTTCCGAATAAGACTTTGCTATAAAAAGGAAGACTGTATCGGCGAAAAAATGTGAAAAGAGCGACTCACTATTTTATTATGTTGCAATGTATTAGGAGAATTTAAAATCCCTCTAATAAATGAAAAATCTCTGAAACCCATTTGTTTCTCAAAGAACATCCAATTTAATAAATTTGGTGTTATGTATTAGAGAGCGAATAAAAAAGCGTGGATGACCAGTTCTTTAGTGATTAAATGGTTAACTTCCTTTCATAATAGGATAAAAAAACAAAGAAAAGTTCTCTTGTTTTTGCACAATGTAACTTTTCATTTAAAACATTTGAAATTGGGCAATGTTATAACTGTGTATTTCTCCCAAACACAACTTCCGTAATGTCAGCTTCTTGAGCAAAGCATTGTACACAATTGGTACAGAAAGCTTTTATTAAGGCACACTCTTTCGAAGTTAGATTCTATGAATACACTTGAGAACTGCCTAAAATTTGTTAACGTTCCCAATGTTCTCGAATTTAGATTTCTTCAACTGTAAAAAAAAATAAAATCAGAAAGCGTACAGCAATATTTTAGAAAAGCAGGCTTTATATTAAAAGAAAATGAAACACTTATTTCCGATAGAAATGAAGAATTAATCAGTGAATTAATGAAATGTATCAGGAGTGAAAAAACTGCCGAAATGTTCATCAACATTGATGATGACCTACCGAAGAAGAATGAGTTGATGTAGGCTATTATATTACTTCAGAATATTCGACAAAAGCTGACTATTAGTGATTTGAATCAAAATACTGAAACTTGGGGATGTTTCCTGTAATATCGAGAATTTCCACAAAGCGGCAAAATACAATGAGAAGTTACACATTCTTTTTTTTTTTTTTTTTTTTTTTTTTTTTTTTTTTTTTGTAAAAAAAGATGATTTAGAAGGATTAAAACTACTCATAGAATTAAAACTTCACATATTAAATGTAATCGCAAGCAAAAGCAAACTTTTGTAACCGATTTTTTTCGTAAGAATGTAATAAACAGTAGAAAATGTATGTACAATATCATTTCAGTTTTATTGCTTCAAAAAATAATTTTCATTTCTGATTAATCATATAATAAAAGTTCTCGGACATATAACAGACAATTAATGAAACATTAAGCATTTCTAAACGATTTTGTGAATCTCTGAGGTTTTCTCAATAGCGGACACCTCCGAATAGCAGACAATTTCTGCGCTCCCGAGGTGTCCGTTCTTTAGAGGTTTTACTGTATTAAATTTAGTTTGGGAAAACCAAATTGCATTCTGATCCTATATTTCAGGTGATAATTTAAATAATTTAAAAAGTTTCTTTTCTCTTTCCATTTGTGTGTGTGTGTGATTTTATAATTAAAATACAAAAAGTTATCAAATTTGGATGGTAACTATAGAGAAAGATGTGGATTTTCATTATGTTATTTTTATGGCAAATAAGGATTCTTGCCCCTCTTTTCTTAATTGTTTGCATATAGTTTGCAGTTTGTTGCATAATAATGCAACTATTTTGGCTACTATTTTTGTACAAATGCTACTATTTTGGCTACTATTTTTGTACCAAATGCTACTATTTTTTTCATAGTAGGCTACTAAAGCAACTATTTTTGATGCCATTAGGCAGTGGCAGCCCTGAAATGAAGATTATAAACATGAAAAAAAAAGGCTAAGATAGGAATTTTTGCTTAGATCGCCTCCTACGAGGCAAATTTTTAACCAATTAAATGTAAAAATCAATGTTTTGTAGAAATTCACTGGCCGAGATTTTAACTTTTTTCCGGGCCAAACTTTTAAATCGGGCCGGGCCAATATAATTTTGTTCAGGCGAAGCAGGCCGATTTTTTTTTTTTTTTATGGGTCGGCCCGGGCCTGGAAATTTCAGCCCGTGCAGACCCCTACAGTACATACAGTTTACATTCAATTTTAGAAGTTTATTTGAAACTGTAACTAAGCAACTAGAATAGTCATTGTAATATTCAAATATCCACAGTAAAAACTATATATCCATAAATAGGGCTACTGTAGATTTCATGAGTCCCTATTTAAATAAATACAAATATTATACATGAAATAATATAATAACAGCTATGCATACTGAAAGAAACAAAACTAACATCTAGTGAGAAACCTTTGTAACATATTTTGCAGAGAATTCAAGCTATTATGGATTCTCCATAATTGTTAGGATGCTTTTTCTATATAAAAACATGTTCTCATTTGCATCTTCCCAAAGTATATCATCTTACATTATTAACAAAGTAACTAGATGAATGGGGACATTTCATGTGTTACATTCTTTAAATGTTTAGTCTACACAAAATAGCTTGCTTTTTTTAATGAACATGTGTCATATTCACATACTGGGTATTCAAATTAAATGAGTAGCAACATTTCATATCTTTCAGTCATTCAATTGTTTATTTTCTTTATAATCAGTCTGCTTTTGTTAATGATAGCATGTTAAATTCACAGCTCTGAGAACATTCTCTTTTCATTTTCATGTTTTTAAATTCTGATAAAAATTTGGATTGTCATGTTTTTTTTTTCTTTTTGTGCATTATTTTTGAATGTTGAAATTTTTCTTAGAAATTTAAATGGTCTTATTTTAAGTTACATTTAACTTTAAATTGCATTTATTTATAATATGTAAACAAAACAGATGAAACTGGAAAGTAAATGATAAGAAATTTGGAATTATTTCTAAAATAGGAGAGAGTGGTAACTAACTTTGTTACTTTACATGTTTACAAAAAAGACTTGAAATTCATTGGGAACACTTCCAGTCTTAATTTACATTTAAAAAGACTGCATTTCAGTATAATTAGTTCTTTTCAGCCTGTAAATTATTCAGAATATTCTAATATTTCAGGCACCCAATTTTCTTCACCTTTGACTAGTATTCAGAAAGAGCTTACTGAATGTGCATTTGCTGGTGAAGAAAAATATGTTGAACATCCTCTTAAAATACAGAGGCATTTACCAATATTCGACACCGAAAAAAAAAGTAGGCAAATGATAAAAGTCTTATCCTTGAATTTTGAGTAACACTATTTCTGGATAGTGACATTCATCTTATTTAATGACAGAAATTCTGCAATTAAATACAGCAATGGCTACACTTTGAAAAAAGAGGTAATCAACTTCCAAGACCCTGTAATAAAGCTTTATATTTAATATTTGATACCCTTAAATTTGCATATTTCAGAAAAGTTAGCATGTGCATACAAAAGAGTTTTGTTAGGGGAAAGGATGGTACCTAGTTGGTACATTCTCTTAATATAACTGCTAACAAAGAGGGCCACTGTTCTGCTTTGAATTTGAAATTTAATTAAATAAATTTTCTTTATCTGATTATTTAAAAAATTATAACATTTATTCTTCCCAAGTAACTTTAAAATAGTTAAACACTAAGAGAAACAAGAAAGAAAAATCATGCATCAAGCATTGATTATGAAACACTTTCCAACACCTCCAGAATACGTTAACAAAACTTCGCTCTTTAATAAGGTAAATAAGATACCTAAGAAAATATTTTAGAAAGAATTTGAAAACAAGATTTCAGCAATTACCCTCCACAGTCAGAAAAGTGATCCAATTCTTTTGTGCAGTCCTATATTTTATTTATAGATTTGTATTGTATATACTCTATAGTATGTTAAAATTTAATTTAGTAAGAAAATGCATAATAATTTGATAATCCACTTTCAGCAATTTCTACCAATAGACAGAAACATACTTGTATTCTTTTGTACAGATTTTTATGCATACGACATATTAAACTAAAATTTAATTCAGGCTAAAAGGCACTTAAAATTAGTGAAACCATACTTCCAGAAATTATCATCCATAGGTGACCATGTATCGAGTTCCATGCATGGCCATGTACAGTCGAACATGGTTAAGATGTTCACGGTTAATATGCAGGTGTTTCCCAGTCTTTTGAACATCATCCATGAGACTAATGCCAAAATATCCCGTTTAATATGTGAATGGTTATTATGCGATCCCGTTTAATATGCGATAGTTTCGTTCTCTTGTGGCAAAAAATCACGTTTTAGACATGAATTCATAGACCAAGATGTGTGATTTCCTTCGCTCTTTTCCAGTGTTGCTAATTTAGTGGATTTTTTATTCAGATAAAAACACTGTTTCTGAATAGTAATATTTGCCTTATTTAATAACAGATTAATTAAGGCGAACATTACTAATCAAAAATTGTGGTAGAATATCAGAACAAAAAACCCACAAAATTAGAAACACTAAAATTCTTCTTTGATCCCGTGTCCTAACATTCTTTGTCTCTCTTTTTTTTTCTCTTTTGTATGATTTTACTGAAGTAAAGAAATAGACGAATTTGAGTAGCTTTTTGTTATTTATTCTCCTTTCTTTGCATGGTGTATGTTATCAAGTATTTTTATTTTCTTGTGTACAAAGTAGGAAATAAAGCCTCCCTAGTAATGCATACTTTTGTTTATCTGTATCATTTTATAGAAATATTAACAAATATAGTTTTTTCTTGTTATATAAAATATTAAGGACTGATTATAAAGTTACTTATTATTAGGGATGCACCGAATATTCGGTATTTATTCGGTATTCAGCCTATTCGGCCATATTACCGAATATTCGATTAGGCCAAATATCAAACTATTCGGTCTGCCGAATATTCGGCTTTGCCGAATATTCGGCTTGGCCGAATATCAAACTATTCGGCCTACTGAATATTCGGTTTGGCCGAATATCGACATATTCGGCCAAACCGAATACTTAAACTTTTTTTTTTAATATTTAAAAAAAAAAGCACAATTTGTACTTTTAACTGTCAATTAATAAAGTTATTCAAAATAATTAGAAATAGAATCATATTTCAATGAAAGAGAATGCTTTTACATTATTTATTTGCTGTTTGAAAAGTGTCACTTATGAAAATTAACCATTAATGATGACCTTAGGAATTAATGATGTACAAATAAGTTCCTGAATATTGTCTAGGTAAATAATCTTGTTTTTTCGCACACATTATGTTTCTAAAAATACGGAATAAAACTTTCACAAGTGATACTAGACATTAAGACAGACAATTTTTGTCCAGGAAACCAAGATCACAACACACTTATTCAATCAAAAATAAAATGCATCTCACTCCAGGTTAAATTTGAATTTTCGTTTATTACTTTAACAATATTGAAGATAGTGTAACTATATTTTCAACATAGTTACTTTGATTTCTGTAAATCACGGGAAGTACTGGAAATTGCCACCATTCCTATCTAAACAACACTGAGCTAGATATTCCGGTACTTCTCTATTATCCCTTCTACCACTTTTCATAACAAAAAACTATCGCCAAACTGTAACGCCAAATAAACGGGAGGACGTTGCCATTGGAATATCAAAATAAATCTATACTAATATTATAAAGTAGTAAAATTGTTTTTTTTTTGTTTGTAGGGGGGTAATCTCTGGAACTACTGAAGCGATTTCAAAAGTGATGGTGGCAAATTGATGGTGACAGTCCCTGCTCCAACATAGGCTATATTTTATGTCTGTGCCACTATCACAGGGGGGTTGCAAGAGTGAAAAACGTTCGAAAATTTCGATTTTTTTTATACTGAAGGAGCTAGAAACATGAAATTTGGCATGGTAGTTACTTATAAGATGTAAATGCTCTCTAAGAACAAATTCTAAAAAAATTCGAAATTTAAAAGGGTGAGATAAGCGAAAAGCGTTCTAAAAACATTCTAAATTACAATTTCTATGGAATCTCTGGAACTACCGAACCCTTTTCAACAGTTATGGTAGCAAATTGGTGATGACAGTCCCTTCTGTAACATAGGCTATATTTTATGTTGGTGCCACTCTCACATGGAGGTGCAAGAGCGAAAAACGTTCTAAAATTTCGATTTTTTTATACTGAAGGAGTTAGAAACATGAAATTTGGCATGGTAGTCACTTATAAGATGTAAATGCTCTCTAAGAACAAATTCTACAAAAAATCGAAATTTAAAACTGTGAGATGAGCGTAAAGCGTTCTAAAAACATTCTAAATTACAATTTCTATGGAATTTCTGGAACTACTGAACCCTTTTCAAAAGTTATGGTAGCAAATTGGTGGTAACAGTCCCTGCTGTAACATAGGCTATATTTTATGTCGGTGCCACTATCATAGGGAGGTGCAAGAGCGAAAAACGTTCTAAAATTTCGATTTTTTTTTTTATACTGAAGGAACTAGAAACTTGAAATTTGGCATGGTAGTTATTTATAAAATGTAAATGCTCTCTAAAAACAACTTCTAAAAAAATCCGAAATTTAAAAGGGTGAGATGAGCGAAAAGTGGTCTAAAAACATTCTAAATTACAATTTCTATGGAATCTCTGGAACTACAGAACCATTTTCAAAAGTGATGGTAACAGTCCATGCTGTAACATAAGCTATATTTTATATCGGTAACACTACCACAGGAAGGAGAGGGGGGGGGGGAGTAAAAAAGTGAAAAACGTTCTAAAATTTCGATTTTTTTTTCGACATTAGTGTGGCTTAATTAGTAATTTCTGAATTATTTGTGGCAGTAAAATTTCCTCTAATGAATATAGGCCAACGAATAACACTTGGCATTTTTCAAGAATTACGCGAGCAAAGCCGTGGGTTTTGCTAGTAAATAAATAAAATATAAGACATTTGGCCATTTAAGGACACAATTGTCATTTTAATTAATGCAATAACTAATAAACCAATAAAACATAATGAAAAACACTGACAAATGTTTAATTAAAAACCACTTGATGACATAACAAACACGTATAATGCTTCTGACATCAAGTAAATGGGACTGCATTTTTGGTGTTTCATCTTACAGTTTGGCGATAGTTTTTTGTTATGAAAAGTGGTCGACGGGATAATAGAGAAGTACCGATAGTCTTTTATTCAGAGTGCAGCTGACAGTACTTCTTATACTGTGTCACTGGCAAAAATTCAGAAACTTCCAATAATATCATCATATTTGCTACAAGCAAAATTAATGCGATGCAAATCTCGCTAAAATATCTTCATTGTTGTTAAAGTTGTGAACGAAAATTCAGTTTCAGCTTGTGGTGACACACCCTGTGCTTTTGACTGAATGTATTGTATTTTTGATGGCATAAGTGGATTGAGATAATGTTTATTGCTCAAAAAATGTGTGCTTTGACCACATTATCTACGCAGAAAGTTTTTTCTAAGATGTATAAACACCCTGTATGTTTACAACCTGAATATGATCGCCCATTTCAGACACCTGCTCTCTGGTTCATTTAAAAATTTCCTTGCCAAATTAAAAGGAGCAGGAAAGTTATTCTTGTTGATTTGCAACCATTTTAATATATTGTATTGTTTTACTTTAGTCCCTTCCTGACAAATAAACTATTACTGTAAAATGTTTCTTCTAATTAATTCAAAATTTTTCTTTGATTTTAAAATATTTGTTTTAGAATATAAGAACATTTTATGAATTTATTTTAATTCACAGAAGAAGCTACAAAGTTTAAAACTTTATTAATTAAAAAAGTTTTAAGACTATCCTTTTTTCAAGTTTTAATTCAAAGCACAGAAGTTTTTGTGTAAAGGTTTCTTGTAAAAAGGTCTAGTTTATGAAATGGTAGTATCTGTATTAAATATTATGTAAAATTGTTTTATAAGTTAATTTTTAATACTTTTAAACTCTGAAATATAAAAATATTCGGAGCCAAATATTCGGCGTTCGGCCGAATAATTACAATTCGGTTGGCCGAATATTCAGTATTCGGCCTCTCTGCTACTATTCGGCTAGCTGAATATTCGGTATTCGGTTCACCTGTGGGCCGAATATTCGGTATTCGGCCAAAATCACTATTCGGTGCATCCCTACTTATTATCTGGGTTGTTCTGCAAAGATTTACTATTTTTAGTTGGCATTAAAAAAATGTTAAGCTATCAGGATATTTTTTTGTTGTTTTATTTTTGGGTCATATAAAAATAAATTACGAGTTAAAATTCAGTACAACTAAATTTAATCTTAATATATGCCATTCACTCAATCACAATTTTTTACTGTGGACATATTAACGATATCTCTAAAGTTTATTTAGATGATTAGATGTGTATATAATCTCAGTTCTTGCAACATTGAGCAAATCATGTTTAATATGCCATCCCACTTAATATGCTACGAGAGGGAACTGTGACTACCTCTTCAGGTTTTCACATCCCTCGAGTTCTGGTAAAGCAAGTACGGGTCGGAAAAACCCGACTTAAGGCCTAGGGCCTGGTTCCCTTCTGGATGTCCAGATCCAAAGCTTTTGGGGGATGCCGGCCCGTCCCCAAGTGTCTTGTGTTGACTCCCCTACTGGATTTCACCGTGTATCGCAACGACTTACGTCGTTGACACGTGGGTTTAAGGTTGGAGGGTCTGCAGGTGGCGGTCCTCTGGCCGGCCGAAGCACATACAGAGAGACAAATCTGGTCGTGCACGATAAAAGTCCCTCAGGACTTGAGTTCGGTGGTTGCCTACGTGCCGGGCACTCCTCAGACACCTGGTGGCGCAGCTTTCTTTTATCCCATTTAATATGTGACTTTTGTCAAAGTCCCTTGAAACACACCTTAACTGGTTTCGACTGTATATGTTTTTATTTATATTCTACAAACATCTCTTAGTATACTAAATATAGTTCAGTTTGAAAATGCAATAACTCAATCCAAACCACCTTTAAGCAATTCATGCTCATACTCACTAATGTTTACAAATTCTTTTGTGTAGCCCTGTATATAGCATTTATTCATCCCACATAGTATGAAACAATTTAGTTTAACTTAAAAACGCATACCATAACTGGAAACAAACTAGAAACACACTTCCAGCAATTAGCAAGAATAGACAGTACTGCATCTGAAATCGTTTGTGTTTCCCTGTAAATGAACAATAAATGTTATGCACATCATATTCTACAGCAAGTATTTTATAGTAAACCTCAGTAATGTATATCAATTTTGTTATATTTGAAATAGTGTAACATAATTAAAATACGCTGCAAGCAGTCTTATGAGACCATGAAAAAATTAAGCTATGAGAACTGAAAATCTTTGAATCTTGAAAACTGTAGTCTTCCTTGCCAACACGAATGCTAGGTGGCTTGTATTTGAATGCTCTTGTTTGAATTGAGGCCACTTGAGAACTTGACTGAATCAAGAACTCTGACATTTTGCATTCGAATTTTCACATCATCAGATCAGGAGTCATATGGTCTTGTAGCGTCACGACTTAATTGACTTGATTCAGGATGACTTTTAAGTTTTTAAATACAATTACAACTACAGGACAACACAACTCTAAACAATTAGAAAGAAAGAAATTTTGTAGAAAATTACAACTAGACTACTTTAAATTAGTCTGTCGACAGAATTATATTTTGCCCATGGGTACGGCCTCGCTAATGTTATAGTATAGTTCGTAGCGTTTTGGGGGCAGTTTATTTCACCTGTAACTACTCCACATCACCAAAGTAAGGTCTGGGATTTCTGCTCGCTTTGCTAGCGACAAGGGAAAATCAGACGTCCATCTAGCTCACTCTCTTAGTTTCAAGTCTTCTTTCAGCTTCTCTTCAGCAGTGTATATCTCCAGGTTTTTCCATTGTACCTCAAGTGGAAGTTGAGTACTTACCATATGGTCTCAAACATGTAGAGAATTATTACATTCCCAGGTCAGAAAAGCCTTCAGAATTTCTAAGTGTTCATAAAATTATGATATTTCCGATTGTCAATTTAGAGTTCGGCCCAACACTTGAAAACATTTTACAGCCTGCGAATAAAAAGTTGCTTACAGAATTTCACTCTTATAGAGGGATAATTTGGAATAGTCTGAGAAATATGTGACACTTTACTTTTCTCAGCAAAATGAGGGAAATACCTCACAGCCTTCCCCTCTTCACTGGAATTTTTTTTTGGAGAAAAATTCTATAAGAAGGATAACCATTTAAAATAAACTGAGTCATTTTATAAGTCCAGACAATTGACTATTTTTTTTTTTTTTTACTTCAATTTAAAAGTTTTAACTTTTAAAAAAAAAAACTTTAAAATTTTTACTATTATGAACAATAATATTCTCATCTGTATAAGGAAGTTTTACATAAGCTCAATATGCATACAAAACACAATTATAACTCTTTATAATAGCTAATTCTTAAAAACCTTTTATATATACAAAATTAATTGAACTCTTCTCATTCTATTCCTACATGCTTTTAACACATACTATAATATTCAACAGAAATATCAAAATATAAAAACATATTTCATTGTATAAACACTCATAAACAATAATAATAAAATAGAATTATAATGCATTAATTTACTACACGTACAAACATAGAACTTTATGATAGATATTCTTCGCTGATCTGTGAATTACTTCAAAATCATATGGTTGTAATGCCAGTGCCTTCTCATGAGATGGGCTCTTAGATAAGAATTGGATGTTCTTAACTTCTCTTTTTATTCACATGACTCAACTAACATTCCTGTTTTCGAAGTATCAGTTTAAATTATAACTTCTCTCAAAACCCATTGCATACAAAACTGGTTTACTTATTAACCGTTTTTTTTCCTGTAAAAACTCTCACTAATATTCTTTAAATTTGCCTAATAAAGAATAGAACACTACCTAACAATATCTTTACAAAAACAAAAAATAATTCTTTTACAAGGTATTTCTAAGCTTTTTCTTTTACCCCCCAAAAAAGCCCACAAATAACCAAAAAAAAAAAATGAATTTTAGAACTCTTTTTTTCCTTTTTGCTTTAAGAGATATTCAACTGCTAAAAATTTGCTCATCTACAAATTCTCGATTAATTAGTCTCCATTAATTTAATTAATTCTCAATCTCTTAAACTTTCTTATATGTAGAATTTCCTACAATTTTCCTCCCACATATTAAAAAAAAAAATCCTTCACTCTTCCGACAAAACAAACAAACAAAACGAAAGTTCTTTTACAATTCTTTTATCCAGCATTTTCATGGTGTGATACCACAACAAAACGAAAAATATATAACTTTCGTTTTCCTTACTGAAAGCTTCCAATTTTTTTCTGCAGTGTATCTTTTCCTGAACCCGTAAATCTTTCATCCACCGAGAAGGGTGCTTTTGACCCACATTTTAGGCGTAGCCTTACTGCTGTTCTGTTTTCCCTCGTAACAGAATTTTCTAAGCTCGCATATCCTTATTTATTCTAAACAATGGTCTCAAACATGTAGAGAATTATTACATTCCCAGGTCAGAAAAGCCTTCAGAATTTCTAAGTGTTCATAAAATTATGATATTTCCGATTGTCAATTTAGAGTTCGGCCCAACACTTGAAAACATTTTACAGCCTGCGAATAAAAAGTTGCTTACAGAATTTCACTCTTATAGAGGGATAATTTGGAATAGTCTGAGAAATATGTGACACTTTACTTTTCTCAGCAAAATGAGGGAAATACCTCACAGCCTTCCCCTCTTCACTGGAATTTTTTTTTGGAGAAAAATTCTATAAGAAGGATAACCATTTAAAATAAACTGAGTCATTTTATAAGTCCAGACAATTGACTATTTTTTTTTTTTTTTACTTCAATTTAAAAGTTTTAACTTTTTAAAAAAAAAACTTTAAAATTTTTACTATTATGAACAATAATATTCTCATCTGTATAAGGAAGTTTTACATAAGCTCAATATGCATACAAAACACAATTATAACTCTTTATAATAGCTAATTCTTAAAAACCTTTTATATATACAAAATTAATTGAACTCTTCTCATTCTATTCCTACATGCTTTTAACACGTACTATAATATTCAACAGAAATATCAAAATATAAAAACATATTTCATTGTATAAACACTCATAAACAATAATAATAAAATAGAATTATAATGCATTAATTTACTACACGTACAAACATAGAACTTTATGATAGATATTCTTCGCTGATCTGTGAATTACTTCAAAATCATATGGTTGTAATGCCAGTGCCTTCTCATGAGATGGGCTCTTAGATAAGAATTGGATGTTCTTAACTTCTCTTTTTATTCACATGACTCAACTAACATTCCTGTTTTCGAAGTATCAGTTTAAATTATAACTTCTCTCAAAACCCATTGCATACAAAACTGGTTTACTTATTAACCGTTTTTTTTCCTGTAAAAACTCTTACTAATATTCTTTAAATTTGCCTAATAAAGAATAGAACACTACCTAACAATATCTTTACAAAAACAAAAAATAATTCTTTTACAAGGTATTTCTAAGCTTTTTCTTTTACCCCCCAAAAAAGCCCACAAATAACCAAAAAAAAAAAAAATGAATTTTAGAACTCTTTTTTTCCTTTTTGCTTTAAGAGATATTCAACTGCTAAAAATTTGCTCATCTACAAATTCTCGATTAATTAGTCTCCATTAATTTAATTAATTCTCAATCTCTTAAACTTTCTTATATGTAGAATTTCCTACAATTTTCCTCCCACATATTAAAAAAAAAAATCCTTCACTCTTCCGACAAAACAAACAAACAAAACGAAAGTTCTTTTACAATTCTTTTATCCAGCATTTTCATGGTGTGATACCACAACAAAACGAAAAATATATAACTTTCGTTTTCCTTACTGAAAGCTTCCAATTTTTTTCTGCAGTGTATCTTTTCCTGAACCCGTAAATCTTTCATCCACCGAGAAGGGTGCTTTTGACCCACATTTTAGGCGTAGCCTTACTGCTGTTCTGTTTTCCCTCGTAACAGAATTTTCTAAGCTCGCATATCCTTATTTATTCTAAACACACGCGATTACTGTATGTACTCATTATAACATATAACACGCTTATTCTCAACCAAATTATTTACAATTTCTGAATTTATCACGAGAAACCCTTGGTTTATTACCAATCCTATTGTAATCAACATCATGAAATACAATATGTAACTTAACTTTTTTCTTAGTTTAGCCATGAACTCTGTTAATTTTTTATTTTGCACATTACCAGGCTTTTTCTCTGATAAGTTTGCAATAGAGTTTTGAAAGGACCTATCTCCTTTCAAGTTAACATTAAATAAATTTAAGTAGCTTTGGGGCAGTTTATCAACTAGAAGCTCCGTGTTGAAACATTCGTAAGTCTGAGACTCCTTACTCACAAATTCTTTTGCAGTAAAATTAACCCGTTCTTCAATGGCACTGTCTTTTTCACATTCTGCGAAATGTACTAACCCTTTTGACTTGCAATGATTTGCGTCTTGAGCACCATTTTCCAAATTTCGTAACACGCGAACGTTCTCTTCAGCCTCAAATTCCGAACAATTCTTAATCTCGTGCACTTCTTGCACATTCTCAACAAGTGCAGGCATATTTTTTTGCCGGTCTTCCTGACTTTCACAAGCTCTAACCCCGTTAAATGTACCCTGATATTTACTGTATCTTTTTTGTACATTTCTACCTGAGTTCTCGCTACTCTGTTGTAATGGCTTCTCTCTATTTAACGTAACTAATCGTTTCCAAACGGTTGGAGTGCCTAAAACTTCACAATTTAAAGAAGCCACAACAGCTGCAGTTATATCATATATAATCCTCATCATAATATATATAATCCTCTGTGAATTTCGACAACATTTGTTGTTCCATAGTGCTACTGGCACTCTAACAATATCCACCCTTTGAATTTTTCCTACTGCGGGAATTAAATCTATTTTTCCGGTATTAAATACTTCCGAAAAATACTAAGTTCAGTCCCAGAATCCTTTACAGAATTTATCTTCTTACCTAAAATAATCAATTTAACTATTGGTAATCTATCTTTACGAGAACTTTCTTTTCCCTTACCCCTTTTAGTACTATACAAACTTTTCGCTCTGATGTAACTAACTCTACTCTTAGCAATTGTTTCTTCTTCAGCATTATTTATGGCTCCAGAATTTTTTTCTCACATAATCTCTGGGCAAGAATTTTGGAGGTGTTTTTTCCGAACCACAGCGGAAACATTTCAATCTGACATGCCTTTCAAACGCCTTTTCTCTCTCAATATCTGATTGTGACTTAGTGACTCTAGTGGGGTGATTAAATTTTGGTGAACTATCTCTATACCTATCATTTAAAATCTATGCGAGGGTTTTCTGGTCTATTCTCTCTAATTTTTGGCAAAGTAATTTGAATACTTTCATAATCATCCAGCAATTCCTTAATTTCGGACTCAGTTTTTATGTATACTCACTTGTCCAAAAAGTGTTCCTTCATTTCCGGCATGGCCCTTCACTTGATTTGATCTGCGACCAGAAGATCCGAAAGTTGTTCGAAAGATTTAATTTTTAAAGCTGTAAGCCATTCTTGGATATAATTCCGCAATTCGTAACCGTAATCCTTCCATTTAGATTCTGCACACTTAATAGGTTGTATAAATTTAGTCTTAAAAAATTCTGTGTTCATCTTATACCTCTGTAACAATATGCTTTTAATGTGATCATAATTATACGCAACATCATCTGCCTGTCTAGCACTAATCTGTACTATATCAATTGGCAAAAGACTAATTAAATGCGACATCCAATTATCTTTGTTAATTTTTGCACGTTTAGCCTGTCTTTCGAATAATATTAAGTATAAACTTACGTTGATCTGTTGAGGATCAAATTTTGGTACTAAATGTTTTAAATTAGATTCTGTGTTTGCAGGATGATTAGTGTCTAAATTTTGAACTGAAATAGATGCTCCAGCCTCAATTTTTAATTTCTCTAACAAAAATTGCATATCTATTTTCTTTTGTCTTAATTCATTTGCGGCTTCAATTTCCCTTTGTCTTAATTCATTCCAATAACTGGTCAAAACCAACTTCTTTCTTCTTCGCTTTTGTAATTCTTTCTAATCAATAAGGATATATTAATCCCATCTTCTGGACACCAAAAAACACTGCTGTAGCGTCACAACTTAATTGACTTGATTCAGGATGACTTTTAAGCTTTTTATTACAATTACAGCTACAGGACAGCACAACTCTAAACAATTAGAAAGAAAGAAATTTTGTAGAAAAGTACAACTAGACTACTTTAAATTAGTCTGTCGACAGAATTATATTCTGCCTATGGGTTCGGCCTTGTTGCTAATGTTCATAACTGTTTCAGGGACAGCTTATTTCGCCCGAAAACCACTTCACATCACCAGAGCAAATTCTGGCAAATTTTTCTACATGCCTCACTAGCATCAGAGGAAAGATCAGAGGTGCATCTAGCTCGCTCTCTTCGTTCAGAGTCCTCTTTTGGCCTCTTTACAGCCATGTATATGTCCAGGCTCTTCCATTGTATTTCAAGTAGAGGTTGAGTACTTACCATATGGTCTTAAGCATGTAAAGAATTATTATATTCCCATGTCAGGGAAGCCTTCAGATTTTCCAAGTGTTCATAAAATTATTATACTTCAGATTGTCAGAATCAAGTTTGGCCCAACACTCGAAAACATTTTAGAGCCTGTGAATAAAAAGTTACTTACAGAATTTCACTATAAAGGAATAATTTGGGATAGCCTGAGAAAAACGTGATCTTTGAAAGTATGCAAAAATAAAATATTTTTAGTTATGATAAAGAAATTGAGAATTTAAATCTCTTATCTATCCTCATTTTCTTTTTGAACGTCATTTCCAGAATTACTGGACAACAGAACTCCTGACTTTCTGCCATATTTGTACAATAATATTTTAAAAGAATAGGAATTGTGGCTTTCGAAAATTTCTGCCTATGGTAAGGTATAAATAAAAATTTGCTATTTTAAAAAGATTTTCAGGAACATGAAAATCATGAAAAGTTGTCATGAGGGAGTATTTAGGATCAATACTCATCTCTTTGCAAGAAGATATTTTTAAATGAGAAAATTTATCATGAAACAGTTTTAAAATGTTATTAACAATTTTCTACAGCATACTTTCAGTATCAGGCTCAGTTCCAAGAAAAGAGCCCAAACTCTTCTAGTATGTGTGTGTGTATACAAATTTTCAGTAATTTTATATATATTTTGTTATGAAAATATAATGTAATAATAAATCTTTATTTTTAAAATAACACTATAGTTTTTGAATTATAAGAAAATGTCATTTATTTTTTATTGTGCAGGTTATATTCGTCCTCTGTATTCGAACATGATTTCTTAGATTTCACCCCTCCAGAAATTCAAAGGATTCCAGTTGATGATGTATTGTTGCAAATGAAGGTACTGTAAAGTTCTTTAAATGCATTTTAATCAAAGGTGTACTTTTAAATACAAGAATTTTATAATAACATAAAACCCAAGTTTCATTAAATGATTTTCATTTCTAAATTTAAAAAAAAGGATCATGCAGGGGTGCTATTTGGGGGAATTATCCCCCTCCCTCCAAGGAATTTGATATTTTACAATGTATCAGTCATAAACTCTTTTAAAGAAATAGCACAAAAGCTAAAATAACTTGTCAGTTTTGACTAAAATAGAAACAATAAAATTAAAAATAAACACTTTAAGCATAGAAATTAATAATTATCAATAATATTTGCTAAATCCTTTGTATTGTAATTTTTTTCAAAGAGAGACATATTTATCATTAATGAGTCTTTTACTAATTTAAAAAATATGTAAGAGAATAAATTTGTATCAATTGCTTCTCAGATGTGCACAACAAGATCAAAAGAAAGAAGTCTCACTCAAACAGTTGTGTAGCCATGATTTCTTTTCACGATGGTCCAGAATTTTCTTTCAGATTATATAGACTATAAAAAATGCTAAGAGAAAATCGCAAGGGACTGGTGAAAAATTCTGTTTTAGACAGGTTTTCGTTTTAGCATGTGCAATTGTATGGTGTTTTTTACGCAGGCACCAAGGAATCTTTCTATTATAAGCAGGCTCGGCTGTTTTTACATATACATATTTATGTTATATATACTGTAAAACTTTTCAAAACAGAACATTTCAATAACAGAATCCTGTCTTAAGTAGAAACATTTCATGGTGCTGATGGAAGGATTACCATACAATAATATCTGCTAAGACAGTAACCTCAGTAAAACAGAGTATTTTTCTAAACCTTTGTCTTGTATATATGCAGTAAAACTTGTGAAAATGGAACCTATTAATAATGGAAGAGTTTCAGGATCCTGATGAAAAGAGCACCATACAATTATACCTGTTTAGACAGAAACTGGTTTGAATAACTTTTTCTTTAGTCTCTTGTGAATGGATTGTTTCTTTAGTCTCTTGTGCTTGACAGGATTTACCACATGCGTGTAATGTGTAATCAAAGTATTTCAATAAATTTACAAAAATAGCTTGGGTAAAATATGTATGAAAGGTATATAAAATCCCTTTAATCTCTAATTTTTAAGCTGTCCCTTTTAAGCTGTTTTCTTAGCTTAACAGATATTACTTTCAGAAATTAAATTGTAATTGTTACTTAACCTTTTAAACGCCAATGTTCCCGAACGGGAACATCAAATTTAAAATTCATTTTAAAAAAAAGTTTCGCTTCTATGGACTTACAAAAATTATTATTTATTAACAAAAGTACATTCATTTTTTTAGACTAAAAACTATTTATGTTGTATAATTATTTAAGCTTAAAAAAAAATTCGTAAAAAAGTCATTTTTTGTCAATTTTTACTAGGATTGTTAAAAAAATTCACATAAAATTTTTAAAAGATGCAAAATTCATGAAATTTCAGAGTTATGATAAATAAGGTCCATTTTAAAGAATAAGCATGCTAAATAACAGTTTTCAATAAAAATGCGTTTGCTATAAGATATCAAATTCTATTGTTCCCGTTCGGGAACATTGGTGTAATTCACTATACAGAATTCGATCATTTGCACTGTTGATCTATTTTCCTAATTTGTAATATTAAGAGTCTCAGAATTATACTGAATCTCTTTTGCTGTGTTTAAAAGCAGGTCAATGGCTTTTCGAATTCCACTTACACCCTTTTCACCCCTCCCCCCTTCTCTTGCTTTCTTCCCTCACTAGTGCGGGGGTGAGAGTTTTGTCCAAACAACTGTTTTGCTCAGGACTGAGGATGTTTATGACTTTTTCTAAGTATCCCGCGAAGGGTGCTATTTGTTAGCAATAATTTTTACTTTCTTATCGTATGTAAGAGTTTTGAGATAGATCACGTGGTTCAGCACCCGCCCAGTTCTTTTATTTATTTATTTTTTCCTTTTCTCTTTCTGAATTTTTTGCATCGTTCATTTTGTAAGTAATAGAGGGTGAAGCTAGAACGATATTTTTACTTTGCTTCTTTGATAGATATGGCTAATCGTGAAAGATTTTTAACAGTACAGGAAGCTATTGAATATTTTAACTCTTTATCAGATTCAGATGCTTCGGTTGATTCTGTTATAGATATTTGCCAATTGCCTCCTGATGAAAGTGGTGCTATAACAGATGAAGAAGATGTAAATGAAAATGAATTTCAAAAAATTATGCCTGCAGATATATGCGGACAATTAGAAGTTTTTACACATAGATCAGTTGATGTATCAGATGATGAAACGATTGTTTCTGTACCTTCTACATCAAAAACTGAATCAAGTTTGAAGAGAAAGAGACTATCAAAGAAAGAAAATATGAAGCCGAACTGGAATAAAAATGCATCTTTCAAAAAATCTTTAGAAACCATAAGTAATATGAAGCTTTGCGAATCGTTTCCCGAATTAGCAAATTTATCGCCAGCTGAAATTTTCAACAAATTTTTGCCGATGGAATATTTAGCCCATTTATCAGAAATGACAAAACTGTATGCAATGCAAAAAGGGGAAAATATTGATGTAGACGAAAAATATATTGGGCAATTTTTTGGGTTACTCTTATTTAGTGGCTACCATACTGTTCCTGGTGAGGATTTATATTGGAGCACTTATGAAGGTTTGTCCGTTCCAATAGTTGCTTCAGTTATGTCTAGAGCCCGATTTAGGAAAATAAAGAAATATTTTCATATTATAGATTCAAATGATTTGAAAGCAGGAGATAAATTGGGCAAAATTTCTCCCTTTTATCAAGAACTTGAAAAAAAATTTCGGCAGTTTGGAATCTTTCACAGAAAACTAAGCATTAATGAATCTATGGTTCCATACTATGGTCATCATTCAGCAAAAATGTTCATAAAAGGTAAGCCTATAAGATTTGGTTTCAAAATTTGGATGCTTTGTTCGCATAATGGTTACCCATATGCAATGAAAATTTACGGTGGAAAAAGTCCGGAAAGAAGTAATATTCCCCTTGGATCAAGAGTTGTATGGGAACTTTTATCGTGTATTGAAAATCCGAAAAAACACGAAATATACTTTGATAATTTTTTCACGTCTTATAAACTTTTGGCGGATTTATCAGACAAAGATTTTAAAGCAACTGGTACAATTCGGGATACTAGAACAGGACAATGTCCTTTGCAATCATTAAAAAAAATGTCCAAATGCGAGAGGGGAAAGTACGATTTTCAGTGCGATGGAAAAGTTTATATGTGCCGATGGAACGATAGTTCAGTTGTTACAATAGCGTCAAATTACGATACTCATGAACCTATGGGTAAAGCAAAACGATTTTGCCGTAAAGAAAGAAAAAAGGTAGATGTTTCACAGCCACATCTTGTAAAGTGCTATAACGAAGGTATGGGTGGAGTTGATTTGTTAGACAGACTTCTTGGAAGTTACCGTCCTATGTTCCGCAGCAAAAAGTGGTACTGGAACTTATTTAGCAATGCCCTAAACATGGCTGTTGTTGCGGGATGGATTGTACATACTGAATTACACCACAACTCAACATTAGAACTGTCACACCTGAATTTTCGAAGAGAGGTGACTTTGAGTTTACTTCGAATGAAACCCAAGATTCATTGTATTCCAGGTCCACGTGCCCATCCAGTAGAGTCTGCACGGCAGTCAGATACGCACTATTTGGTATCATCATCTCAAGGAGGCTGTGTAGTTTGCCAGAAAAATACAAGGAAAATGTGCTTTGAATGCCAAAAGCGACTGCATGAACACTGTTTTCCTTCTTATCACAGATAGTGATGCAAACTATAAAATAATAATAATAATAATTTGGTAAGATAATTTGTATTTTATATAATTATTATTTATAGTTTTATGTAGTTAATATTTGAAATACATATAATTATTTTATCATTAACTTTCAAGTAGTTATTTGTGCTTTTCTATAGTTGGTTTAAACATTTTTACTAATTCTATTTATATCTATGCACATATATATTATTTAATTCTTTCTTTGTGTTTGATTGTTTTTATAAAGTATAATATTCAACATACGAATTTCACTTAAAAATATTTTAATGTTATTAAATCTGTCAAATATTATTCATACTTATAAAATTCTAGCATAAGAACCATAAAATTTAATCTATTGAAAAATATAGTAAAAACTTAATGAATCACGCCAATGTTCCCAAACGGGAACATACCCGAAATCGTACATAAAAATTTTTTTGGGGGAAATTTCTTCTTGCATTATTTAAATAGATGCATTTAAATCTTATTTTCACAAAGAAATAATAATTTTACTTTCTTCTATCTTTACAAGAAGAAAGTATTGGATTCATGAAAATTTTCGACTTCCGGTTTTCAACAGATTTATACGTTTTAGAAGGTCCTGAACACGATTTGACTATTTTTAGAAAATGTCTGTCTGTGACTCTGTCTGTCTGTATGTGACAAAAATTTTGTGGCCGCTCTATCTCAAGAACTAATGCTCGGAATTTAATAAAACTTTAGATTCAGTTAGTCCCTGATATAAATTGGTGCTGATTAGTTTTTGGTAAAAATCGCCCGGCAGGTGGCGCTGCTATGCAGCCTTTTTCGCGATTTCCGCAATAGCTCTATCTCAAGAACTAATACTCCGAATTTAATAAAACTTTAGATTCAGTTAGTCCCTGATATAAATTGGTGCTGATTAGTTTTTGGTAAAAATCGCCCGGTAGGTGGCGCTGCTATGCAGCATTTTTTACGATTTCCGCAATAGCTCTATCTCAAGAACTAATGCTCGGAATTTAATAAAACTTTAGATTCAGTTAGTCCCTGATATAAATTGGTGCTGATTAGTTTTTGGTAAAAATCGCCCGGCAGGTGGCGCTGCTATGCAGCATTTTTCGCGATTTGCGCAATAGCTCTATCTCAAGAACTAATGCTCGGAATTTAATAAAACTTTAGATTCAGTTAGTCCCTGATATAAATTGGTGCTGATTAGTTTTTGGTAAAAATCGCCCGACAGGTGGCGCTGCTATGCAGCATTTTTCACGATTTCCGCAATAGCTCTATCTCAAGAACTAATGCTCGGAATTTAATAAAACTTTAGATTCAGTTAGTCCCTGATATAAATTGGTGTTGATTAGTTTTTAGCAAAAATCGCCCAGCAGGTGGCGCTGCTATGCAGCATTTTTCGCGATTTCCGTAATAGCTCTATCTCAAGAAATAATGCTCGGAATTTAATAAAACTTTATATTCAGTTAGTCTCTGATATAAATTGGTGCTGATTAGTTTTGGTAAAAATTGTCCAGCAGGTGGCGCTGCTATGCAGAATTTTGCAGGGTTTACACGATTTTAGCGATCGTCATATCTCAAGAAATATTGCATGGAATTTAATAAAACTTGAGTTTCAGTTAGACCTTGATATAAATGGGTGCTGATTCTTTTTAGTGTATGCGTAGCTCCTATGTGAGATAGAAGAAAGTTTTGGGATTGACACATCTGACTAGTTTATACTTGGAACACAGAGCGGCGTTTAAAAGGTTAAAATAATGATAAAAGCATGATAGAATTAACATATAATAAAATTTCTTACCTGATATAATGGAAAGTTTCAGAATGATATTTTTCAATGAATTCATAAATATACACATCACACACATTAAATTAAGATAACTCAAATCAAGTAAAAATTATTTATTATATGATATATTAAATTATTTTGGCATGGTGCAGCGCTGACCTTACATATTGCATAAAATTCCATTAGCATTTTTATATTTGATTCTCCTGCTTGCTATTAATAAATAGTAAAATAATTTCACATAATTTTAATATATGATAATAATAATAATAATTTTAATATAATAATTCTTCTGAATGATATAGCTTATTGTTCTTTATAAAAGTTATTTATAAAAAAGTTTTTTCCCTGTAGAATTAAAATAATATAATAGCAAATAAAATGTATCTAAATAACAAAATTTGCAGGGATAGCTCTCAAAAATTTTATCTTGGGACATATCTCCTAGCTTAAATCGTTAATCTCATTAAAAATTCAGAATGAAGTGATTAGTGATCAAACTGTCAATGCAATGTTCTTAGAAGAGATCAAATTATCACACGAGGGTTCAACCATGATATTACTTTTGGATTATGAAACCTTTGGACTTCACGGAATTTTTAAATATTTTATCTGAACAAAGATATTGAGGAGATCAGGAGGAGGAGTCATTTATATATGATGAACAATGATATTATTCAGCAACCAGAAATGCAGAGACGGATTATCTTGAAATCATACTAAACTAAGTCATAGAACTTTCTCATGAGATTCTTTCTATTGGCGTTGAAATGAAGTATAATAGATTGAAATTGAATGTTGGAATTATTTACACAGCACAACGACTGACTCCGCATTATGAGAAATATTTTCTTTCATTTTGTCTTCACAATTCTTATAATAATAAAGGAATTCCAGTAGAAACTGCAATACATATTAAAAACAAATGATAAAATATTCAGCAGAGCCAATGGATTTTTCTTGTTAATACAGGAGTCATTTAATTAAACATTGCAGAGTCAAGTTGAAGGCTGGATTTTTCACACTGCACAACAACTGACTCCGTAATTCAAGAAAATCATTTCTCACATCTTTTCATCATGGAGTCACAAGCTAGAATGCTTTGATCCCATTAAAAAGAGACATCTTGATATTAAACTGTTAATATCTTAGCCAATCAGAATCAGTGCGCTCTTTCTTAAACTAAAATCGGCCAATTTTCCTCCCGAACCAAACAACTCTGAGAGTTATATCGGCGCTATTTTTCTGGAATGGCAACAATTTTTAATCTAAAGGAATGTATGGGTGTTACGCGTCACTACGAAGTTCAATGAACTAGACTTTAAGATGGTGGTACTTTGACAGCAAGATGCTTTGAGGGCTTGCTAAATTGTTCTTTTTAGCTGGGAGGAAAAAGAGAAACAGATAATGAGTCAGAAAATCAACATTTTTCTTCAGCAGAAAATTTGAAACAGTCAAAATTAATGAATTGTTTATTCCTTTAAAAGGGCTTAAATTTGAATAAAATGAATGAAAATAAATATAGAAATAATCGTAAAACGATGTAATTATATATTAAATTATGATTAAGATTTTAAAATATTTATTTTAAAATGAAAGATATTATTTAATTTCAATTTTGAAATAGAGAAAAAGATAGTTGAAACTATTAGATTCAAAACAAATGTTGAATAGAAATTTCTGAATTAATTAAATATTTCGTTCATCCTTATAAATATATAAATTAATTTAAAAATATAAGAAATCTTGAACCAAAACATTTAAATTGAAGATAAATATAGATTGTAGATGTTACTGAATTTGAAAATGTAATTTAAATTATTAGAATTTATTAATGAGATAAATAAATTGAAATAATATTATGATTATAAATAAGTTCATTAAAATGAATTCATTAATAAAGAGATGTTACAACCATCTTGTAACAGTAATCAACTCTAAGATTAAAAGTGTAAGCTTAGCACTCTTTAGCATACCTTTACTTTATATGTGGTTAGTGGCATCCAGGTCTCAGCCAAGTCTTGTGTCATCAAAAATCTCCAATATCAATCAAAAGCTAATTATCTTTTCTGATATTTGTATTTCTGATATAAATGTTTATTCTTTTCTGAAAGATCTTCTACCCTTACCGAAAAAGGGAAAACTCATTTTGATGACAGAAGAACACCTGCCAATTTCATCTGTTTTCGAACAAAATTGAATTCAAAATTGTGTCAGAACGTAGCTTCTTTGGATTTGATAACAGCCTTAAGCTTGTGTTCACTATGCAATCACAGCACTAATAATCTCTGTGAGTAAAAATACTACCTGCTGATTTCCATCAAATTTATACCATTCCTAGCAGCTCAAGAACCATGCAAATACCATACTTTTGTGTTAGATTTAACATCTTTGTACCTGAAAAATAATGATAATCAGCAGCAGGTGTCAGAAAGAACGTTATGTCGAAAGAAGAAACACATTAAATAATATCTGGGAGAGTGTAGGGATGATAGATGCATAATAATAGGCTTGATGTCTTTTCTTATTTTTATTGACAACACACTTAACACAAAAGTAAATTAAATTAAATATTAGACTGAATATAATTATAAAATTCCAGGAGAGCTGCCAAGAAGCTCTATATTCAAGATACAAAATTATTCCAACTGACAAAAACAAGTTTTCTAATTCGTTCGGGGTTACGTCACATTACGTAACGCGCACCGTGAGCATAACTCCGCCCACAGAACATGTGATCAAGGATTTCTTAACATCCTGCCCCACCATGAACACATGGGGCTTCATCAAAAATTTTCAAAAAATGTAGATCATACATATATATATATATATATATATATATATATATATATATATATATAACATCAATACAAGTAACCTAGCTTTCAATTAACAAATAATACCTCAATTATCTAATTATCTAAATTGTACACAATTTTCAAATAAAAAATCATATTAAGGTATTCAAGTAAACAATTTAACATTATATTATTCAAGATCAATATCTATTCCAAGTACAAGTTTTAAATTAAATTATAAAAGGTAAAATAATAATAATATATCCAAGATAATAAGATTCAAGAATGAAACCAAGTAAGTAAAACAAAACATTTTTAAAGTTTTGCCCAAGAGTTTCAAGAAGACAGTCAAATATAAAATAAAATATTTGAATTTAAAATAATTCAGGTCAAGATACAACTGTCCAAGATACAACTATAGTCCTGGAAATCAAAGTTTGATATGCTATCTAGATTAAATCATGAACACAAGAAAATTTCAAATATTAAATTCAAGAAACAATGCAAATATATATTCATACTTACATACCTTCTTCAATAAGCACAAAAACAAATTACAATATCTTCTACTAAAAATAGAAAAAGAAACAGTTAAAAATATTATTCTAGAAAAATTCAAAAAAGGATAAGTAAGAGAAGTATAAGTCCAATATAAATGTCATCAAGAAAAATTTTAGTCTTTTGAAAAAAAAAAAAAAAAAAGTTTTCAGTTTTTCAAGTTTCTGATTTCAAGATTATACAACAGATTTATTGGTCTTTTAATAATGGAATTATTTGTTTTCACTTCACAAGACCTTATTTTTCTGTCTCTTCCAACAAATGTTTTTGTAATTTTTCCCAACTTCCAGAAAGCTCTAGGTAAATGTTCATCATGCACAAGCACAACATCATCTATCTTGAAATCAGATGTTTTATTTTGATCCGTGCAGTGAGCAGATTTTAAGTTGAGGAGATATTCATTCTTCCAGCGCTTCCAAAAATGGTTTAAAATAGTCTCACGTAAACGAAAACGTTTCACTAAAGTTTCTTTGGTTGCTGGTAAGGTTAAATCGTTTACTTTTATAGTTGGTAAACACAGAACTCGTTTTCCTATAATAAAATGAGCAGGTGTTAGAGGAAATAGTTCATCTAGTTCAGAATAAACGTAAGTCAATGGACGAGAGTTTATGATAGCTTCTACTTCAACTAGAAGAGTTTCCAGTTCACTTAGAGTCAACGAAGATTTGCCGATGACTTTACGTAACGTAAACTTCACTGAGCGCACCATTCGCTCATAAAAGCCACCCCACCAGGCAGCACGTTCGACAATGAATTTCCAAGAAATTCCCTTTTTACGTCCGGATGGCGGATAGCTTTCCACATTTCTTTTAATTCAAGCTCAGCTCTTTTGAAAGTTTTTGCATTGTCGGAGTAGATTATAGCACACAGCCCTCTTCTTGAAATAAATCTGCGAAATCCTAATAAAAATTCTGCAGTTGACATGTCTATCACAAGCTCCAAATGAATTGCTCTTGTGATAGCGCAAGTAAACAATAAGATGTAATTTTTATTCTCACTCCCCTTCACATATAGGGGCCCCGCAAAATCTAGGCCTGTAACAGAAAATGGGGGTGCTTCGTTAATGCGGTCACCTGGAAGAGGTGCTATTACTTGTTGACCAGGACGTATGTTAAATTTCTTGCAGATTGTGCAGTTGTTGAGGACTGATTTTATGCACTGTCTACCTCTCAAAATCCAAAACTTTTCACGAGTTTGTACCAGTGTGTCTGATACTCCTGCATGCAAAACCCTTTCATGGGAATCTTTAATAATCAATTCAGTAAATTTATGTTTGGGAGGAAGCACGATAGGATGTTTATCATAAAATGGCAAGTTAGCCTTTTGTAACCGCCCTCGTACCAAGAGTAATCCTTCTTCTGACAACACAGGATTTAGCTGCAAAAGGTTGGATTCTTTAGGGATATTTTTGTTAAGCTTTAAGCATTTTATAACCTCAGGAAAACTTTCTTCTTGAACAAGCTTTACCCAAAAATTTTCGGCATTTTTTATTTCATCAGCTGATAACTCTGCAAGATTTCGTTTTTCTGCTTTTAGTTTTATATTGAAAATAAATCTAAATACCCATGCAGTTACTCGATACAACTTCTTTAGTGAACTATACCTTGACAAATTTAAAATTTGAATTTTATCAGCGTTATTTGTGTTAACTACACAAGAAATAATTTCTGCTTTTCGAGACCGCTCTTCAGAAACATTAGACACTTGAGTTGCGGGTATTTTAACTCTGGGCCACTGATCTTCAGGCAAGGAAAGAAATTCGGGACCGTACCACCATTTTTGAGAATTGACCAATTGTTTTCCTGAACAACCTCTAGTGAGTATGTCGGCAGGATTAAGTTTGCCTTCGCAATGTCTCCATAAACTAAGATCAGACAAGTCATGAATTTCTAAAATTCTATTCGCGACAAATGGTTTCCATTTTTCTGTTGATACTTTTATCCAATAAAGGATAATTTCAGAATCTGTCCAGAAAACAAACTGGAATACCTGGAGAATATTTTTAAGATAATTTTCAAGTCGCACCAATAACTGCTCCCATCAATTCAAGACGTGGGAGAGTTAATTTCTTCAAGGGGGCAACTCTAGTTTTAGACATGACAAAACTAGTTTTAAATTTTTCTTTAGATGTTTGATATCGTAAGTATACTACTGCGCCATAGGCTTTAGGATTAGCATCTGTAAAAATATGTAACTGGAAACCCTCCTTTTCCATGATCAGGGTGCTAAAGTAATATCTGGGAATTTTCAGTTGTGAGAGATCCTGTATTTCTGAAATCCAAGCTTTCCAATCATTTTCTAACTCACCAGAAAAATTTTCATCCCATGATATGCCCATTACCCATAATTGTTGCAATAAATATTTAATTCGAATAATAAAAGGAGTGATTAACCCAGCCGGGTCAAACAACATAGCTGCAATTTTCAAGACATTCCGTTTTGTACAAGAATCATTATTTAATTTTGATAACAATGGACGTAATTCTAGTCCCAAATTATCTTCATTCTTGTTCCAAGTTAAGGATAATACTTTTAGAGAGTTATTTGGTGGATCGGAATTAGAAATAGGTATGCTCTTATCAATCCATCTTTTTCTAAGCTCCTCGGAATTAGTTTCAAATTTTCTTAAATTCATTCCCCCTTCTTTCAAAATATTAACAGCTTCATTAGATAAATTAAAAGCCTGTACAACATCATTTTCTCCGGTAAACAAGTCATCTACGTAAAGGGACAAATTAAGGATTTCAAATGTTTTCTTGTGAGAGTCTTTATATTTTTTTATATGTTTTTTGATAGTACAGGCAAGGATAAACGGACTGCAGGTGACACCAAAAGTAGCCCTAGTCATTCTATAGGGGACAATTTCTTTATTTTTGTCAAAATCTTCATAGTATAAAAATCTTAAATAATCGCGATCTTCTTCCGCTATAGATATCTGGAGAAAGGCTTTTTCAATGTCAGCTGAAAGGGCAATTTTGTGTAATCGGAATTTTAAAATAATATCCAGAACATTTGGGTTCAAGTTAGGACCCGCATTCAGGCATTTGTTTAAAGATAAGGAATCCGCTTGTTTAGAGGAAGCATCGAAAACAATCCGAGTTTTTGTTGTAATTTTATCCTCTCGGATGACAGGTGTATGGGGCATGTAGTAACAGATATTTTCGGAAAACCTTTTAGGGCAAAATTCTACTATACCTTCATTAACTTGGTCAAGCAAAATAGAATTGTATTCTTTGAATAAAGACTCATCTTTCAGGAATTTATTTTCCAAACTAGAAAACCGCTTTTTTGCTACTTCAAAATTATTTTTAAGCGAATCACAAGAATTTCTCCATAAAAGGCGTGTTTCATAGTGACCATTCACGAATTTTAAGTTTTCTTGAAACTCATTTATTACTTCATAATTAGAAATTTTCTTTTCATTACTTTCAATAATACCAATTGCTTCAAGTTCCCAAAATGCTTTTAATTGTGTATTTAAATTTTCACCCGAAACATTTAAACATGTTAAATCTCTTTCTTTCGAATAGCAAATTACATTTAAACAAGAAATAGAATTCATCGAATAATTATCTGGCATTTGTCCAACTAATGTTGTTCCGAAAATAGACGTTTGAAAGTATAATTGCTTGTTTATTTTGGTAAGCGATCCACATAATGTTTCATAAATATAATTAGCTATTAACAAAATTTGAACTGGTAAATTTACCTCGAATAAATCAGCTAATTGATATTCCTTTGAAATAAGGTTTTGAACCTGAGGATTAATATTTTGACATAATTGGGTACCTCAGATTTCATCCGTAATTAATGCCTCAACATTAACCGAATTATACGGATGATATCTGCTTCTCAAGGTTATTAATACACATTCAAATTCTTTTTCTGTAGGATTTCTGTTAGAAAATGTGTAAATGAAAAGTTTTTCTTTTCTTAAGATTTTGGCATTTAATGCCTTTGCTAAATCACTCTGAATGAAGGTTTTTGTGGAAGCAGAATCATATAGTATTCTGGCAAATAATTTTTTAGATCCACTTTCCACCTGAACACAAGTCGTTTGCAGTAGAGTGACATAATTATTTCTCAAAATTTTCGACTTATGAATAGATTGCATGACTGTTTCATTTTCAGGAATTTGGCTAACTTGTTTTAATTTTGTATCTTGATTTTCAACTATTTTTTTACATTTTGTTTGTGGGCAAAATAAGTGATTATGTTGTGTGCTTTGACATGTTTGACAGGGCTGAATTTTTACTTTACAAGCTGACTGTAAGTGTTTGAAAAAACATTTATAACAGCGTCCGTCTTTCTTTAACTTAAATCTTTTTTGTTCATTGGTTAAGATTTTGCATCCTAATCCAGTATGTGTATTAGAATTGCAAAAAATGCAAACACCTTTAGTAACAGTATTTAATGCAACTGATGTCGGGAAATTATTTTTTACTTTAAATTTCTCTTTAGAATATTTAGCTTTCGAACGAAGCGTTTCCTGACCTTTCAACGAAATTCCTGACACTAAATCTGCAGCCTCCCTAGATTCGATTTCAAACTTGATGAATTTCATTAATTCCCCTACATCACCCATTTTCTTAGGATCCCTTTTTCTGTGAAATTCTACCACTAAATTATGTGGCAATTGTTTTAACAAAATAGGGATTAATATATATCCAAATTTATCTGACGCAATACCCATAGATTGCAAATTCCTAATACTGACTTCACTTTCATCATAAATATGTCTGAGCCCCTTAATATTTGATGAAGATTTAACAGGTTTGATTTCTAATAATTTATTAACAAAATAACTAATTAACTGGTCTTGTTTTCCGTATCTTTCTTTTAATAAGGTTAAACAAGACTTATAATTTTCGTCTTTTAAAGCAAAACCAGCTACTGATTTGTAAGCTTCACCGGTTAAGAAAGATTTCAAATATAAAAATTTATCAACTGTAGTTAATGATTCATTTGAATCTATAGCGCTTTCAAAGCTGTTATAAAATTCCAAGAATTTACTTGGATCACCACTAAAGGTGGTTATATTTAGTTTTGGTAAATTGACAGGATTCTGTGATGCATTATTTAAATTAGAAATACTATTATTACTTTTCACGGATTCAGCTTGCTCGACCTTGAATTGTTTCAATTTACTTCTTATATTGGTTTTCGTATCAGATATAGCTTCCTCATACTCAAGTGACTTTTGAATTTCGTTTTCAAATTGCATTGCATCATCTATTAATTCTTCAATTTTTTCATTTAAATTTTTAAGTTCATTTTCTTTTTCCTGTAAATTTATTAAATATTCAGATAATTTAAATTTATCATTGTCACTTTGAGTATCAATACTTTGAATAAATGTATCGATAGAAGTTATCAATTTCATACATGAAGTTCGAGCAAGCTTCCGTTTTACCTTTAACTTTTCGACTTTTTCCATTTTAGAATAATAATAATAATAATAATAAAAGTTTTTACAGTACCTTTTATCCGAGCATAGTCCACAAGAAGAGAAAAAATAAACTTCCAATAAATATTTTTTCCTATATAGTCACATCGATGAACAATTCAGAACAATTTCTTGATTTCGCGGGTTTCGGCACCATGAAAAATAATGATAATCAGCAGCAGGTGTCAGAAAGAACGTTATGTCGAAAGAAGAAACACAATAAATAATATCTGGGAGAGTGTAGGGATGATAGATGCATAATAATAGGCTTGATGTCTTTTCTTATTTTTATTGACAACACACTTAACACAAAAGTAAATTAAATTAAATATTAGACTGAATATAATTATAAAATTCCAGGAGAGCTGCCAAGAAGCTCTATATTCAAGATACAAAATTATTCCAACTGACAAAAACAAGTTTTCTAATTCGTTCGGGGTTACGTCACATTACGTAACGCGCGCCGTGAGCATAACTCCACCCACAGAACATGTGATCAAGGATTTCTTAACAGTACCAAAAGGATAAATGTTGCATATATGTATGATATTATGTACTATATGAATATAGTACATATCCTTTAGTAAATTCTTTTCTGTCTTGTTTATTTACTGTTCATCTGCATCATCTTATTAAAAAAAATTATTTCACGGCTTATTAGAAGTTTGAATTCTTTTTTTTTATAACATGTATTTTCAATAGTAATTTGAATATAAGCTGGCTATTATCTATTTTTTGATCAATTTATAAATGTTATTATGCCATAACTATATGAAAGATATTTGAAAAGTTTCTATCACAATATTCGGTACCCATTATTCCAGAAATATTTCAGTCTTGGCTTGGATCCCCCCCCCCTCTACTTACACTCATGCTTACCTTTTTGGCTCCTATCAATCTTTGGTATGCTTGGTTTAGATAATGTATATAAATTGGTGGATAAACAATAACAATACCAAGTAAATATTCTCCTAGAAGCAATCTGACTTCCTCCTATTCTTATACAGTTCACTACGCTACAGAGAACAAAAGTAGCTAAAAGTGATCTATGCAATGAAGAAAACATTTTATTCAATGAAAAACTTGGTTTTATTAGTTTTTAATTCTAGTTGCCACCATAATCAACGGATAAATTTAGTCTAAAGTTGGGCTCAAAACAAACAAGCCAACCTATTGTGGTCAAAGATTATCTCTGTTATATCTGATGAATGGTCCCATTAATTTATTGTTCTTGAAACATTAGTTACCATTTTCTATAGAGTTGAAAGAAGGATATTCACTTGATATAGCCTTGACTGAATTCTCTGAATTAAAAGCAGATAAATATTATGAGAAGCATTTTCAATCATTGCTTTTTAAACATTTGATACTTGTGCTGCATTTTATATATCTGTTAATATATGAATGCACTTCTTCTACAAGAGTTTTTATTATGTTTCTATTTTTAACTTATAGAAATTGTTTGATTGAGTATAATTCAAATTATTTGTCAATTTTCTTTTTCTACCAGTCTCTTGGAATTGATAGAGTTGTTAATTTTCCATTCCCGTCACCACCAGATAGTGATGCACTAAAAGTAAGTTTTTTTTTTCCTCCCACTAATATTTTTCTAATATGGACGAAAAATTAATTTCTTTAAAATCTCTGCAAGAACTTTGGATTACTAACATTCGATTTATTTTATTAATTTAGGCTGCTGAGCGAAGATTAGTTCTTTTAGGGGCATTGCAGGATCTGAATAAAGGGGAACGCTATAAAGAAATTAAAAAATGTAAGTACTATAAAAATATTTATCTAATATTATTGTAATAACCATATTCTTTATTGGAGTAACATTACCGCAAAATGTTTTTTCTGTGCATGCTCTGGTTGCTACTTTGTCTAAAGAAATCTTTATTTTATTTAGGGGAATATTCAGCCAAAATTACACCTCTTGGAAAAGCAATGTCTCGTTTTCCAGTGAGCCCACGCTTTTCAAAAATGCTTATTTTATCTTATAAGCATATGATTGTTCCATATGTGATAGCCATAATTTCAGCAATGACAATCCCTGAAGTTTTTCTACACCCTGCTTCAAATGAAGATGAATCTGATGTATGAACTTTTCTTTCTATTCAATATTTTCTATGTTTATTGCAAAATACACTCTTAGATTTATTCATATATAATAATATATTTTTTATCATCATGATCATCATAATTATTTTCAATTCACCTGAGGGTTTTTCCTTTTTTCTATTGTTTCTTTTCCATTTATTTAAAATGTTATTATATATGTATCTGAATACTTTTAATAATATTTGTTAATAATAATAATGTTAATGCTCATACAACTTTTGCCCTGCTTAAAACAAATTCAAAATACCGTAATTTCCGGTAGATAAGCCGCACAGGTAAAAAATCGGCAAAAAAAAAAAAAAAGAGTCGGCAGAAACGCCGCACTGATAGAAAATAAAATAAAAATGAAAATCAGTAGAAATACCGTATTTTTTCATTTAGGCATCAAAATATTAATCTTGAAATAATATATAAAAATAAAATCTTACCTGAAACATCTTGTAAGAAATTTTCATTATTTTTAATCAGAGATTCACCATGAAACAGGGTTGATAAAAATCATGATTTTTTTTTTAAAAAATCAAAAAAATCGGATTTATTTGATTTAAATCGGATTTTTTTTAATTTAAATCAGATTTTTTTTATTTAAATAAGATTTTGTTTATTAATATTATTTGTGTACTGTGCAAGTATTAATTCATTTTCTCTGCATAGATTTACACATTTCTATTAATTTTATTACAGTTCCTAGATAAAAATTCAAAAAAAAAAAAAAAAGATTGTTGCAAACAAATTCGGATTTGCTATCATATTTTTCTACTATTAAATTGTTATAGATAAGATATACCTATGTGTCTTGTGTGTATAATTGCTAGTTAATTTATTAAATTTTTCATTAAGATATTACTCCAATAATATACATAATATCTAATCACATAATAAATGCAGAAAAGAATGCTAAATATATATATGTGTATTTCAACCAGAGTTGGCCAATTTTTGCCTAAGTGGAAAAAACTGTTCTGGCAATACTTTTTTGCTATAATTTTTGCCACTGGCAAAAACCGCTAGTATTTTAAAACAGGGTTTTAAGGATTTTAGTTAAATTACATTATTTCAATATTTAAATCATAATTTTAACAGATTAAAATCAGTGATTTAAATTACAATCATGATCAAATTCCGTTTTTTTCCCACTTTCTGCCACTGTCCTGACAAAAATACATTTCTGAAAATACAAAAATATATTTCCAAAATACATTTTTGAAAGGCAGAAAACCAACCTCATTTCAACAGATTCAGATTCACTGTCATCTTTATCCCATAGACTAAGTTTCTTTGTGTTTTTTTTATTTTTGCCACAATATCTGCCCTTTCTACACTACATAGTTTACATATTGCTTTCACACATTTTCCTGATTTTTTTTTTCTCATGTAAATGAAAGCCACATTGGATCTTTCTTTTTGCCAGCCATTTTTCTTATGTATTAATGTATCCTAAAGCTCTCTGTACTGATATTCTTGCCCAACTTGTGTTTCACACTATACTATATTAATGATTACAAAACAGTTACAAGACGCAAAGTATTCGCATAACTGAAAGAATGAAGCTGTCAGCGTTATCCAGCCCTCAGCCAATTTCAGCAATCAATTATGCTTACTTAACAGTAGAAATGACTGTTTAGCTTAGAAATAAGGTATAATAACATATATCTTATATTTTCCATTGCAGTAAGCTATGAATTCTAGGAAAGGAAAGGGCAAAGGGATCAGTCACAGGGATTAAATTATTTTCAGTTATAGAAGAAACATGAAACTGGAATTCTATAATTCTGTATTAGACCAACAGTCTAAATATTTATTATGTTACAATTTAGTCCTTGGATTGATCAGATTATATGATCAATACATCCCCCCATCAACATATGGGATATTGAAATTTGCAGGTCTAAGCAACTAAACATAAAACAAACTTTTGCATCGTGTATAATCTACTTTACAGGAAGTAACTCCTCACTGAAAATGCTATGAAATAAACTACTAACATATTAAATACTTTTATATTGAATATATTTAATTTTAACTTCAAGATCTAACTTGAAAAATGAAGTGATCATCTAAGAAAGACTAAAGTTTAAAAATGAGAGAGCATTTATCAGTATTTGTTTTGGGATGCACCATGGATAAATATTTTGAATGTAGTGTTGCATTTACTTTTATAAGTTGAAAATAATTATTTTATGAAAGTTTTATTTAAAATATTTAAAAGGTAATTTTAATCTGACATGAATTATGACATTTATTTGAACATGAATGATTAATTTAATCCTTATTCAGCTTGTAAATATCAATGTTAAAAATACTGATTTAAATCAAAGATTTTTTTTTAAAAATCATTTGATTTAAATCACGATTTAAATCAAGCTGATTTAAATCAAACAACCCTGCCATGAAACAAAACACATTTAATATTAACATTATTTGAAATTATCACATATTTAATATTCAAAATACGTCATATTACAGATAAAAAAATTAATTAAATCCATCAAAGTCAGATAGTTCACTTTCCGAATTAAAAAGTTTTAAAATTTCATCATCTATAACATTGG
Source organism: Maratus michaelseni (assembly GCA_963931845.1). Lineage (NCBI taxonomy): Eukaryota > Metazoa > Arthropoda > Arachnida > Araneae > Salticidae > Maratus > Maratus michaelseni. The sequence goes on along the minus strand of OZ007589.1, from coordinate 157,236,143 downwards.
GATCATCAATGTCACTGTGTTCGTCATCGCTATCTTCAAGCTGCGATTCTGGAAACACTTCACTATCAGAAGTGATGATACTAGCCTCTGTAAATCCAGAAACAATAACCGTAGACTTTACTTTTTTCCAGGAATTGGAAACCCATTCTGCTACTTCCTCGTATGTAGCTTTCCTCATATGGCCGCTTTTAGTGAAAGAATGAGTTCCGTTGCGTATCCATTCTTCCCAACATTTACGCATTTCGCATTTAAATGCACAATTTACTGTAATGTCCAGCGGTTGTAAAATTTTGGTAAGGCCTCCTGGAATGAGGGCAATAGTTGCCGAAGCCTTTTTGCATGCAGATTTTACTACATCAGTTACATGAGCGCACATTGAATCAAAAATTAAGAGTCCACGTGGTTTAAAAAATGCACCTTTTCTCTTTCTCTATACTTCGTCCAACCAGTCTAAAAATATTTCCTGGGACATCCATCCCTTTTCATTCACCCGAATCACAACATCGGTTGGGAAATTTCCTTTGGGCAAAGTTTTTCTCTTAAAGATTAATAAGGGCTTGAGTTTATCTCCGTTTGCCGCGCAAGCTAACACGCACGTGAACGAAATCTTCTCATTTCCGGTTGTGACAAGAGAAACTGTCTTTTCCCCTTTTAAAGATACGGTTCTATTGGGGGTGTTTTTGTTCAACATCTAATTGGAACATTGAAGTAATGATGCTGAACATTTTAAAAACTTAATACAGCAGATATACGCACTGGAAACATGAGCTGGATGTGTAAGACTTTAGTGATTAAGTAATTTGAGGAAGCAGGTTTTCACTTTAAATAGTTTATTCAAATAAAAGTCAGATATAAGAAGAGTCACTGTAACACATATTGGATCAATAATAAAAATGGAAAACAAACTTTAAGATGAAGTAACTGAACCAAAAATAAACACAAGTATAACTCACTAAACAATGTTTCACAGCATGATGGCAATCTATTAAAATAAATACCAATTACAAAAACAAAACTATTTCCTTATAATGAGGAAGCCTAAGCTTCACTCACGTTCGAGAATCATTCGCCTACAACTAGAAACACTGATTAAACATTAACAATACAGCCTTTTTATAGTAGTGAGATCTCATTAAACATTCAAAACAAACTTTCCAGAACATACGGCGAAACGTCATCGCGATATCGATTAAAGCGTAATCGAACGCTGAATCCAATCGCACGCAAGTAAGCCTTGCGTCAAGATGCGATCTGCAAAAGCTCTACTTGCGAAAGAAAAATGGGCGAATCGATTAACGATCGCAGATGAGCAAAGTGCCGATGTGAGATATGATATTGTTTATGATAGTGAGTGCCGATATGCCGGTGAAAACGAAAGTTTAGCTTTAAGTTAAAGTAAATAAACGAAAGATAAAAGGGATTTCTAAATTAAACAAAGGCCAAAAGAAAAAGAAAACGTAAGTAAACGATATTTAAATAATATTTAAATGTTAAAAACATATGTAAAAATGAAATTAAGAAAACGTAATTTAAACTTAGTACTGATTCTGTATGGATAACTTAATGTCTTTGAGACAAGGAGAAGCTTAACATATTTAATTCCTAACAGAAGCCCCCCTCTCGTTGTCTCAACATCTGATAAAACAGAATTCAAGATAAAAAGAAAACCAAACACTTAGCATTAACTGAACCATATTTTCAAAACTTAAATTCAAAAATTCAATATTTAAACTGTAATTAGATATTAGCAATTCAAACCATCATGGCATCCCAACTAACTGAAATTTTTAAACACGGCTCAAAAACCGCTAAAGAAATTTTCCTTCTCTAAAAATGAATTTTTAAATTCATAATTTTGACAAAAAAAACTTGCCAAAATAGAAAAGTGCTAGTAATTTCAAAAACTTTTAATATTAACAAACTTTAAACCAATGAAAAACTAACTACAAACCATGCTGTGATACATGACACACAATACCTTCCATTTGAAGGGTTTAACAAGCCAACAACACCATCTTGACCTTGATTACAACATAACAATTTCAAGAAAATATAAAAAGTTCATTTTTATTGTACAATAATCATACTGTATCCTCAAAAATTACAATATTCAGATTCAGATTAAACTGATTGAATATATTATCTCTCCATAAACTTCGCCAGGCATCCAAAATATAGGACAAAACCCACGGAACACTTGCTCGCTCCTCACATACTAAATTCAGCCATTCTATTTAGATCAAGCACTCTCCAGTCACACCTCCGTATGCAGCTGCTAAATGCAAATACGGATAACATGTCATTAACTCACAAAAAGAGGATGGATATCCTAGATGCCTGCAAAAATAGAGAAAACTATTACACATGAATAACAGTGCATGGATACAGATGTATAACTATTCAAAGTATCACAGTATAGAAATTACATTTTGTATATATATCATTAAATATTCAAAATTAAGTTAAAAGCTTTAAATAAATAAATAAAAATTTTAACTGAAAAATTAACAATACAACCCAATGACAATGAGCGGGACAAAAGTGACACTCCCAATTACAAAAATCAAGGACTTACTGAATTAAAAATAACGTGCCTGCGGTAAAGGTCTTTGTATGGTGGTATGTTTCCGGAGGATTACCCCAGATGACTCTCTGACATTTACCGGACAAGGGTCACCTTCCCGAGACGGTACCGAAGGCTGTTCGAGCCATCTGAAAATAACCCCCACGGAAACGCCATTTCCACACTCGGACGGGAAATTAAATTGCTCACTGCCATGGGGTACACAGATATAAAAAAAAAGTTAAAAAGGCCAGATGATGGTATAAAAACATGTTTTAAATAAAACAATGTTCTAACAATTTTATATATAAAAAGCTTCTACATGTATCACATTACACAAAAATATATTCATGAGAATTATATATTGAAAAATAATTTAATAAATATAAGTAAGTCATGGCGGGTTTGCGGCTTGGTAAAAACGTCGACAAAGTTTAATTTACTACGTACAAAATTTAATGAAAATACCTCATTATAAACCAGGTCACGTATGAAAAATAATTTAATGTCAATGTGCTTGGAACGGTAATTTTCTATTGGTGAGCGAACAAATTCTATGGCTGCTTGGTTATCAACTTTCATAACAGATTTATTGCTAGGTGGAGAAATATTATAATCTATACATTCTTGCCGGATTCGGTCGAACCAAACCAGGTTCTTAGCAGCCTCAGTCATGGCGACAAACTCTGATTCCATTGTAGACAAACTGACGCACTTTTCTTTAAAAGTGTGCCAGTCGACTGGTGAGTTGTCCACCATGACTATTTGGCCGCCGATCGAGGTTCGGTCGTCCCGGTTCGCGGCAAAGTCTGCATCTGAATATACTGTAATATTATTTGCTTTACATGATAATTTAAGACTATAATTACAAGTGTACTTGATGTATCCAAGCAGTCTCAACAGACCATCCCAATGAGGCATTCCAGGGTTACTTTGAAATTGAGAGAATATGTTTATAGCATAGCATATATCAGGTCTTGTTCGACTGGCAATGAAAGACAAACATCCTCGTAAACTGCGATATGGATAGTGAGACATATGTTCTATTTCAGCACTGGTGTTAGGACAATCTGTTTTAGAATAAACCATTCCCTTGCTTATTGGTAAAGAAGAAATAGGAAACTTAAATTTATTAAACTTTTCACAGACTTCAGCAATATATTGGTGTTGATGGATTTCAAGATCATTATTTCTCTCACTGAATTCAACACCTAATAGTTTCCTGGTTCTACCTAATAATTTTAAGTCGAAATGGTTTTTCAGCAATTTTATGGCCTTATCAACAAAATGTGGTTGTCTGCCAAAAATGATGATATCATCCACATATAGTAGTAAAACAATGTCAGTGCCATAAATATAAACACAGTTACATGATTCAAACTTTTTAAAACCAATTTTAATTAAGACCTGATGAATTTCCAAAAACCACTCACGGCCACTCTGATGTAAACCGTACAACGCGCGGTCTAGCTTGCAGTATTTATGCTCCAATCCAGGAACTACGAAACCGGGAGGTTGTGACATGAAAACGTTCTCCCGTAGAGGTGCCTAAAGATAGGCGCTAGTGACGTCACACTGAATGTGAGTCCACCCGCAACACGAAACGAGAAGGGAGAAGAAGTACTGGATTACTGCAAAGTTGACCACAGGGCTAAAGGTTTCATCATACGACTCTCCTTTCACCTGTTTGAATCCCTGGGCAACAAGCCGGGCTTTATATCGGGCAATCCTTCCTACTTCATCCCTTTTCACCGTGTAAACCCATCTACAACCTACTGGGGAAACGCCGCTCGGTAAATCAGCTAGATGCCAAACCCCCCTTTCTCGCATTACCTGAATCTCGGTTTGCATTGCTTTATGCCAGGCAGCACGCTGTTCGGACTTACAGGCCTATTTATATGTTCGGGGGATGCTGTCCACGCCTAGTCATGCTATGGGGTATGAAACACTTGAAACCATGGAGTCAGATTCATCATCGTCTTCATCATCAAAAATAGGATCAGCAATGGTTTTATTTGTAATTGGACCAGAATATTTATTTAAAGTACTGAAATCAAACAAAGAAGAATCGTACTTTATTTTATTTTCTTCACAATATTTCTTGACTTCTGTATGAGATCTTAGACGTAGGTTTTTGCCAGCTTCAAAATAATAAATATCAGTCCTGTTACCAGTCTTACGTGGGATTGGTTTCCTTATCCAGTCAACTTCTCTTAATGAGGAAATGACGGACGAGGGTGTTTTGGGTCCGGAATCAACATCCTCTCCCTCACTGGACTGGGAATCATTTTGGCTACTGGAGGGAATCAGATAGGAGTTTCTGGATTCAACCTCAACAGTTTGCTCATGATTACCTTCAGAACCAAGTGGAAAGAGGTTGTAATCATCCGGGCCCATCACGACTCCACTGCTTCCAAAATCCCCAAAATCTTTTTCATTAAAACTTACATTGGATGTTTCAATTATTTGGTTAGTGTCAGGTAGCCAGATTCTATAACCTCGTGTTCTGAAAGCATAACCCACCATTACACCACGCTTAGCTTTTGGTTCAAGTTTATGGCGTTTTTGTTTGGGTATGCCTACATAAGTTATGGTACCAAAAGGTTTAAGATGTCTGACTGATGGTTTCCAGCCTCCATAAAGCTCAAATGGTGTCTTAGAAAAATTTTTAGAACAGGTTCGGTTCCATGTGTAAACAAAATAACGCATGGCCTCTGGCCAAAAGCTGGGATCCATTTTGCTTTCTAAAAGAATTGTTCGGGCTCCATTCGCGATAGTTTGCATATATCTCTCCACAGTACCATTTTGCTGGGGAGTAAATGGGTTGGTGACCTCCACAGAAATTCCCTTACTGGCAAAATACTCTTCAAAATTATTGTTAAGAAACTCTCGACCGTTGTCTGATCTGAAAAACTTAACCCTCTTATTGAGGAAATTTTCTGCTTTTGTAATATGATTTTTAACAAGTTCAAAAGCATCAGATTTAAATCTCATGGGGTATACAGAAACACGTCGAGAGTAGTCATCAATAATTGAAAGAAAATATCTTTCATTCTGTCTACCAGTAACTGCACAGGGCCCCCAAACGTCTGCAAACAATAATTCTAATGGATGCGATGATCGAACCTGCTTTATGGATTTATGCGATACACTACAGAACTTTCCCAATTTACATGAGTCACAAAAATAATCAATATTTCCTAAGTTAGGTAGCCCCCTTACACCCTGTTTCCTACTGGTATGAATTAACATAGAAGGACTAATGTGTCCAAAACGTCGGTGCCAAGTTTTCATTAACTCTAATTTATTCACAGCACTGGCTTCAAAAGAAACAGATTTATTATCAGGATGAACTACCTTGGGATATAACTGATAAATTCTATTTTTAAGATATGCACTGAAAAGATAAACCCCATTACGCCTAAGTTTCACCTCGCCGCAACCCCCAATAAACTCAACACCATTTATGTCCAATTGAGGACCTGAGAGCAAGTTACGACGTATTTTACTGGAATGCATGACATTTGTTAAAGTAAAAATACGTTGCCCAAAACGCAACTTTACCTCCCCTTTGCCCTCAATTGGGAAAGACACATCCTTGATAGCCATCGACATTTTCTCATGACACAAAGGAACATATTTAGAAAACATTTCAATATCAGAACAAAAATGGTGCGTAGCACCGGTGTCCAATATCTAGGACGCCCGCTCATTTACATTACAAATACTAGAATGGGAAATGTAAAGAACCAACTTACGTGAACTATCTGAAAAATGTCCATCATAGTCCTCATGCCTTTGGAAATGTCGATGCTTTCTAGACCCAGAACCATCAGAATAGGTGTTGGAATTGCCATGACGAGAACAACCAGAGTAGGAGTTGCCACGATGAGAACGACCAGAGTAGGAGTTGCCACGATGAGAACGACCAGAGTAGGAGTTGCCACGATGAGAACCATCATACTGCCTGGATCCATAGGAAGATGACTCAAAGAAAGCGTCGCTGTTTGAAGAAAAAGATCTCCGGGTTCGGCTATCAGGTGACGAGTACCTCGAAGAAGGCGATGAGTATCGAGAGTGTCCAGGAGAACGATGCTGAGAGTTCCGTTGGGGAAGTCTACATCTACGTTGTACATGACCTTTCTTGCCACAGTTCCAGCAAATGACTCCGTTTCTAGGCTTGTTTGATCCAAATTCTCTAGACTTAAAATTTGAAGGAATCAGCGTTTGCACATTGGAAACACTGGCTCTATTGCTGTCTAAGTCCCGTAATTTCAATCTCACCTCCTCCGCCACAACTTCAGTCACTATCTTGTCAAAAACAAATTCTGAGTCCTTCCACCGGAGGATTGTTTGAACTGTAGAATCAAAATGTGCTGGAAGATATCGTAGTAATTGATAACTGAGATACCATTCGTTGAAATTTTTATCAATTGACTTGATGTCATTGTATATCTTTAGCAATCTACAAGCATATAAATTCACCGTTTCACTGGATCTTATTTTACATTCAATTAACTCTGAAAACAATTGCATATGGAAAGCTCGTGTATCAGGACAAAAATGTTGTTTCAGCTTTTTCCATGCACCAACTGGCTCTTTACAACCATCGATAATACGCTTAAAGTCAATATCAATATTTAAATAAATAATTGATAGTGCTTGATTTGCACGAGAAACAAAGTTTTTATCATCTTCTGAACCAGAAACGAGCTTTTCCCCTTCAACAATGTCCCAAAGACCCTTTTCAAGTAAAAGATATTTCATATCTGAAGACCAACTAGCATAATTCCGGTGATTCAGCTTTCAACATTTACAACAACCATTTTGATTCCAAAAAAAAATTTTTTTTTCTTATAAAAACGGTAAAATGTTAAAAAGAGTCACTGAAAAACGATGTATAAATCAAAAAAAAAATTTAAATTTAAGTCTCTGCTTTGAATTTTAAAAACATCTCTCATCAGCTTCCATTTTTTCCATATATCATATGCATTATTTCACAAAAATACAGCCCCCCCCTCTTTTAATCCCATTACTTTTTATAATAATGGAGCCATTTTCCATCATAGCACATATTTTCACTTATGGGTCTTACAACTCGCCCATAACCTTCTGTTTTTGTTCAACATCTAATTGGAACATTGAAGTAATGATGCTGAACATTTTAAGAACTTAATACAGCAGATATACGCACTGGAAACATGAGCTGGATGTGTAAGACTTTAGTGATTAAGTAATTTGAGGAAGCAGGTTTTCACTTTAAATAGTTTATTCAAATAAAAGTCAGATATAAGAAGAGTCACTGTAACACATATTGGATCAATAATAAAAATGGAAAACAAACTTTAAGATGAAGTAACTGAACCAAAAATAAACACAAGTATAACTCACTAAACGATGTTTCACAGCATGATGGCAATCTATTAAAATAAATACCAATTACAAAAACAAAACTATTTCCTTATAATGAGGAAGCCTAAGCTTCACTCACGTTCGAGAATCATTCGCCTACAACTAGAAACACTGATTAAACATTAACAATACAGCCTTTTTATAGTAGTGAGATCTCATTAAACATTCAAAACAAACTTTCCAGAACATACGGCGAAACGTCATCGCGATATCGATTAAAGCGTAATCGAACGCTGAATCCAATCGCACGCAAGTAGATGCGATCTGCAAAAGCTCTACTTGCGAAAGAAAAATGGGCGAATCGATTAACGATCGCAGATGAGCAAAGTGCCGATGTTAGATATGATATTGTTTATGATAGTGAGTGCCGATATGCCAGTGAAAACGAAAGTTTAGCTTTAAGTTAAAGTAAATAAACGAAAGATAAAAGGAATTTCTAAATTAAACAAAGGCCAAAAGAAAAAGAAAAACGTAAGTAAACGATATTTAAATAATATTTAAATGTTAAAAACATATGTAAAAATGAAATTAAGAAAACGTAATTTAAACTTAGTACTGATTCTGTATGGATAACTTAATGTCTTTGAGACAAGGAGAAGCTTAACATATTTAATTCCTAACAGGGGGGGCAATCAAATGTAAGCGGGACCTCATCCATGTTATTATATATTCTTTAGAAAAATTTTCTTCTACAATTATCTTACGGACGTACTGTAAAAAAGATTGTTTCTTTTCTTGCCAGTCCGCTGGCAAAGCTTCGCCAACAGTGGTTCTGACTCGTACAGATAATTTTTTCCTCCTCATAAACCTATAGCACCAATGAGTTCCGCCTTTAAAATTAGTAATTCCCATTTGTTCTGCAATTAACTTTGCCTGCATTCGAATGTGCACGGTTGAAACCGGTAAGTTTCTTTCTCTATGTTCTTTAATCCACTTTTCTAAATTTGCTTCTAATACAGGCCATGACACTTTTCCACCCCGACGAGCTCTTTTTTGCCTTGGCATTTTTTCCAAAACATCTTTTTCTTTTCGCCATCTACGAACACAGTGTTCGTCTATATCGTGTTCGCGAGCAGCTCCCCTGTTACCTATAGCTTCCGCTTTTTCGCATACCATCAACTTAAAATTGAAAGTATAGCTTTTATGCTTCACAGACATTCTTTATTTTTGTACTTTAATCCGGAAAAAAATTCAAACTTTATAAGAAAACAAAGGCAAATTATAAGAAAAATTATGTATGTAGCACGCAGAGAACAAAATATCAAATGCTAACTCATCCTCAAGTTAATAATCAATCAAAGCATTGGAACTTTCCATTTTAGTGTTTGGGGGGAATGGGTGGGTTTTCCTCTAGACGCGGCTAGAACATTCCTGTTTCATTAAACGTAACTTGAAAACTCGGATGAAAAGAACCAATCGCAATGAACGAGTAGAGGGGCTTCTCCCCGCCAACATGATGAAGGACGAAACTTTGCCATAAGTGAACTCTGATAGGTGGCTCGCGAACTGTACTTCCAAGCTGTTAAGCTCTACTCTGTCTGGTCTCTCCGATGCATGGAGAAGGTGCGCTGTGAACCTGCGCAGACATTGTACGTTGGTTCAGCGCCGCTAACTAGTCGCTACAGATGTTTAAAATAAATAAATTTGCCGTTATGCTGTTAACAACTTTTAATCCAAATTGAAATTACATAAGCTCTTAATTTATGATTTCCTGCATTATAAGTTCTAATTGCTATAGGTAATAATTTAGACTAGAATTGCACTGAAAAAAAAAAATTGCCGCGTATATGCCGCTTCTTCGTATAAGCCGCAAGTCGCAAAATTTTACTTTTTAAATCGTATACGCCGCGGCTTATCTACCGGAAATTACGGTAATTAAATATTTTCATAATTAAATGTCATTCAATATTGACGAGAACTGGGAATGACTTCTGTAATTGGGTTCTGCGCATTTTAGCTTTGTGTATTTTCAGTAGAATTAGTTAAAATCTCAAAACTAAGTGATAGAGAGGCTATCTTTTCCTGCCGGTACAGGCCAGAAGGACTTTTCGTAAGGACTTTCCGACGATTCGCAAGCAGCTGATGGACAACAGAATGACAAACAATTTTGATTTTTTTTTTTTTTTGTGGTTTGATAGCGAATTTTTAAGCATTAACATGTATGAGATAGAAGAAACTTTGGGATTGGCATATCCGACTAGTTATATTTATATTTCTGAGTACTTAAAAAATAATAATAATAATTTTCAAAGATTTAGGGGAGATGTGACTCTCTCCTGCTCCCTTTGTATATATGCCCATGACTATTACACTTAATAAATTATAAAATTTGTCTTTTCTTATTATTATGTGTAAAAACAGCTTTAATTAAAAATGGATTTTGAAATTATAATGGTACATCAACTAAACCTGATCTATTTTTTCACCTTGTACCGAGGACAATATATATATATACAGTGGTGGCCAAAAGTGTGGACATTTTTTGAAAGTTTCATGTTTTTCAACTTTGTGTGCTTGTAGAATATATTAATTTTCACTTAAATACAAATGTTTATATATCAAATTGAAGGTAATTTAATGTAGAATTTAATAATAAAAACAGTATTACAATATCTGTATTACAAAAAAAGTTATGCAACTAATAGTAAGATCTATCTTAGATTTGCATTTTTTAAAGTGATACTTACACAATCAAGACTTAGTAGGATGACCCTTATTTTTTAAGACAGCTTCACAGCATCTTTTCATCAAGTGAACGAGTGTTTGGAGTTCATCTTTCGTAATCACATGGTGCCAAGAATCAATTATAGCTTCAATAAGTTGTCTTTTATTGGATGGACGTTTTTTTCGTACAAGAATTTTCAAACGTCGCCACAAATTTTCAATTGGATTGAAATCAGGGCTGTTTCCTGGCCATGGTAATATATCTATGCCTTTATTTTGAAGCCATGCTTTGCATACTTTTGCTGTGTGGCATGGAGCTTAATTCTGCTGAAAAATAAATGGGGCGTTGTTGGGGAAGAGATCCCTGATGGAAGGTATCAATTTTGGTTCCAGGACAGTTTCGATGTACAGTATGGAACCATTTATCCGGAATCCAGTTAACCGGAAAACCAGTTATCCGGAATGATATTTCCAATTGACTGATTTCAGAATCTTTCCAGAAAAAAGTGCCATGCAGTGCCAGTTTGACATGTTCATTGCTTGATAGATAACCACATACATTGTACAACTTGATCAATATCTTGGATTTAAAATGAAAGCCTGTTTAGTTTGATATTGAGCATTTTGAGTTTTATGCAGTATTATTGTTTCCAAGGTATTGCCAGAATTTGCTTTCTTCAAATTCTGATTAATCTTTGATCCTGAAAGGATCTGAGCCTTAATCAGAGTAATCTAGTAATTAATTTAAAATCAGTAGCAATGTTACAGCCACATATATTCTACAAATCTCATCAAACAGGTATTGTTTAATGTCCAACCAGTTATCCAGAAAAACCAGTTATCCGGAATACATCTGGCCCCGACCATTCCGGATAAATGGTTCGGTACTGTATTTTTTGGCATTCAGGATGCCATCAATCACTTGAATTCGAACCACACCATCTGCAGACATACATGCCCAAATCATGACATTTGTTGGTTTTTTTGTAGTTGCTTCAATGCAATCAGGATGAAGTACTTCTCCTACTTTACGTCTCACGCATTTTCTACCATCACTACCAAAGAGCGATATTTTACTCTCATCGCTCCAGATTACTTGCTTCCATTGATTTTCTGACCATTTAATGTGTTCTTTTGCCCACTTAACTCGTTTTTCGCATTGCTTTTGATTTAAATATGGTTTTTTCCTTGGAATTCTAGCTTGTAGTCCAAATCCTGATAACCTTCTTCTTATTGTTCTTGAACTTACTGCAATACCCGCTGCATTCATTTCACATCTAATGGCATCTGATGAAATTTTTCAATCTTGAAGGCAAAGCCGTTTAATTTTTCTATCGGCAGTATCACTTGTGCATTTTTTTCGGCCTGATTTGGCCTTATTTTCCACTGATTTCGTTTTTTCATAACGTAAACAAAACTTTCGTACACCAGAACAAGTCATTGAACCCCCAACTTGTCTTGCAATTTCAGCATAAGAGAGGCCATTTTCTCTCAATATGACAATTCGGCTTCTTTTTGTAGATGTCCAATTAGTTCTTCTTGTTGATGACATTGTTTAAAATTAGTTTAATTTAAAAAAAGGACTTTAAATATTCAAAAACAGCAATACTCTATTTAATTGTACTAGTATGCATCATTCCGCAAAATATTTCCACAACAATAACTCTTTTAACATCCAAATAACCTAAACTATAGTTACAGACATTTGAGTGGTTCTCAGAACAGTGTTTGTGATTGGCTAGTACACTATTATTACAAAACACGTCCTTATTCAAAACTATTTGTGTTTGTTTGTTCTACTAAAATGAGCATAACTTTTTTTGTAATACAGATATTGTAATACTGTTTTTATTATTAAATTCTACATTAAATTACCTTCAATTTGATATATAAACGTTTGTATTTAAGTGAAAATTAATATATTCTACAAGCACACGAAGTTGAAAAACATGAAACTTTCAAAAAATGTCCAAACTTTTGACCACCACTGTATATATATATATATATGTATATATGTATGTATGTATGTATATTTTGTAGCTCTGGGATTATTCAGATATGTTCTTACAGGTAGACACTAGATATCGGCATGTGATTCTTCCACGAATTAGTGGAATTCCTCTAATTATTATTTTATTTTATTTTTTTAGCAGATTTCCATAAAATTAAGTCATGAAAAGAAATCAGGAATTTCCTCAATCGGCCGTGAATGTCGCAAAAACGGTCACAGAAAAAACAACAAAAATTTTGTTAATTGGTTGCGATAAGATGCAAATCTCATCAATTGATCGCAGTTTTAGAAAAAAATCCAGAATTTTGTCAATTGATCGCAGAAAAGTATTGCGAGTTTCTTCAAACGGTCACTAAATAAAACTGCGAATTTCGTCAATTTCTTGTGGATTAAAACCACGAATCTCATCAAACTGTTGTGGGAAAAAAAAAAAAAAAAAAAAAAAAAAAAAAAAAACGCGAATTTCACAAATTGATTGCAGAAAAAATTGTGAATTTCGTCAATCTGTCACGGGGGGAAAAAAGTAAAATTCGTTAATCGGTTGTGTAAAAAATAACAAGTTTCATCAGTCACAGAAAAAATTGTGAGTTTTGCAAGCATGAGATTCTTCCGTGGATCTTTGGTTTTCCGCTTTTTTGCCGTTTTCCAATATTCCGAGAAAAACACAAAATTCGTCCAAAGATCGCGAATTTCACCAAAGGATAGCAGAAAAAACGCGTATTTCGTCAAAGGATCGTGTGAAAAACGTGAAATTCGCCCAAGAAATTACGGGAAAAAACATGAAAATCACCTAAACATCGTGAATTTCGTCAAAAAATTGCGGAAAAAGCGCAAATTTCAGCAAAAAGTATCATGTAAAAAATGCGAAATTCACCCAAAGATCGCGAAAAAATGCAAAATTCGCTGAAATATCGCAAAAAAATGCTAATTTGTCAAAAGATCACGAAAAAATGCTAATTTCGTCAAAAGATCGTGAAAAAAATTCGAATTTCGTCAAAAGATCGCAAAAAAACACGAATCTCGTCAAAAGATCATGAAAAAATGCGCATTTCATCAAAAAATCTCGTGTAAAATGCGAAATTCGCCAAAAGATTGTGGAAAAAACTGCAATATTGGACAAAAGATCGCAGAGAAAATGCAAATTTCGTCAAAAGATTGCAAAAAAGATGGGCATTTCGTCAAAAGATCGTGAAAAAACGCGAATTTCGTCAAAAAATCGCAAAGAAAATGCAAATTTTGTCAAAGGATTGCTGAAAAAACTCAAATTTTCTTAAAGGATTACTGGAAAAGCACGAATTTTTTCCAAAATTCACTGCATTGGATTAAAAGATTGTAATCAGATTTCTTTTAGTAATATAGAAAATTCACCACGAAATGCCAAAACAAATTAAATTAAAAAAAATTATGCAAAAAATCCAAAAACTGGCTTCAAACTGACTGGTAAGAAAGTTCTGCAGTCTGAAATAACCATGCACTGATTATTTGGTGCCGCTGATAATGTCCTTAGAAAATCTATTTAATTCCTTAAAAGCTTATTTTTTATTTTAAAAAAAGAGTGAGAACTCTGGTCTATCATTTATTTAAGGTGGTTGCAATTATTAGCATATATACTTGATTTGCTGTTTCAAGAAAGTCTAGTAGTGAGTCAGTAAATAATTTCTTTTTAATTTACACAAAGCTAAATTGATGTAATATATATATATATATATATATTGTAAGTAACATATATACATATATATATATTAATGCTAATTATAATATTTGTTGCGCTTGAAATTCATAACTATTATTGCTGAAACGTCGTTAATGCAGTTTTCAGCTTTTTTGCTTTTTTGTCAATCTCATCCCTGATTTGGTCAATTAGTTGCGAAACAAAAATCGCGAATTTCGTCATATGGTCACGGAAAATAAAAGCGAGAATTTTGTCGAACGATCGCGAAAAATAATCCTGAATTCCGTGAATTATGTGTGGAGAAAAAATTACTAATTTTGTCAATTGGTCGCAATAAAAAAGCAGATCGAGAAAGAAATCGCGAATTTCATCAATGAATCGCGATAATAAAACATGAAAATCAGCTATCAATCATGAAAATTTAATTTATTTCTCCATAAGGATTTAAAAAAATAAATCCTTAATAAATTCTTTAAAGAAAATTTTTCTTATAGAAAACAAATGTTGGAAGTTTCTTTTGATTTTTAATGCAAAATAATCTTACACATTCACATTTTTTTTTTATATGTGCTTTTGTATAACAAAAGGAAAATAAGAAATAATATTTTCCTAATATTCCCCACTACCACAATTGCTAAGCTTATACATATTTTTTTAAACTGTATCTTGCCCAACTTTATTTTCCGAATGTATATAGTTTAAGATTTGATTTAACCTTAAGATGTTAAAAGAAGAAAGGGAAAAAAGAGGGAAAGGGATGAGATTAGAGGGAATTTGTCAATTCTCCGTCAAATAAATAGTGAAGGGAAGGATGCCTGAAATTACAACTGATGATGCTCCAGCTATGACAAAAACATTTTTGTAATGGTGACTGTTTTTTTTTTTTAAACTTTTTAGCATTTTTAGTGATGATAGACTGTTTTTTATGGAACTTTTACCATGTTTTGAGTGATGGGTAATTGTAAAATTGGTAATGTGAAGAATAAAATATTTTACTTAATATTCGAATATAAAGAATTTTATGATTAAATATACACATTTGATGTAATTTGTCTGTGTTTTGTTGTACATATATATATATTAAATAATTTATTTTTCACTTTGAATTCCTGAGTTTCTTTTCCCATATAAACGCTATTGTTTGTATGCGTTTGTTTCACAATGTGGCCACTGGATTTTTTGGGTTTAGGAGCCACTCCTTTCAGATTTTGGGAATCTGCACCTATAATATATATATATATAAAATGTCTTGACCAGTGCTAGAAGGAAACATGATTTGGAAGACAGGTGTATAAAAATAACTTGACTTGGGACCTTGCTAATTAAATGAACTTCTTTATTCACAGTTGTTAAGATACAGCCATGGAGTGAGAGTATGTTCGCTGTCACAGAGGCCCTGAGAACCATATTAATATAAGGCTTAGCATCATTAGCAGATTTGAAGAGCAGTCTCAAATCTCTAAGAACTCAATTTTTAGTGGGAGTTTTGTGGTTTTGATTAGCTCTTGCAATATTTTCCAACAGGGGTGAAGGTATCAAATTGGGAGGATACTGAATTTTAATTGTGTAATTAACTTTTGATTGATATCGGGGATTTATGACAAAATGTTAAGACATGGATGTCACTAATCACAGATAAAGTAAAGGTGCCACTAACCTTGCGCTTTCAATCTTAGAGTTGATTACAAATTAATTTCTGAAGGTAATATTTGTTAAACTAGGAAAACAATTTAAAAGGGCAGCTTCAAAATTAGACATTAAAGGGATTTTAATACCTTTCATATATATATAAACTAGGGAGCTCAGCCCCCTACTCGTTAACGCTCCCCCCCCCCCCCCCCCCCCCCCCGTGAATTGTGAAGTAATTCACACTGAGACCGCTACGCGGTCCCAGCTCACTTCGCTCGCTCACCCCTTTTTATTTTTCAGCAATTCTAGCCGAAATAAGTTTTACCATAAAACATTTGAACATATGAAATAGACAATTTTTTTTTTTAATGTAAAAAAGTGATTTTCCATTGAAAACAGAACTAAAAATGCATTTAATTGGCGCTACCAATGGGCATATAAATCATTTAAATACTATGAAAAAAGGATCTTGGAAACATAATTAGTTTAAAACTTATTGCACGACAATTTTTTTTTAATGTAAAAAAGTAATTCTCCGTTGAAAACATAACTAAAAATGCATTTAGTTGGCGCTACCAATAGGCATATAAATCATTTAAATACCGTAATTTCGGGTAGATAAGCCGCCCTGGCGTATACGCCGCTACGTCCGAAAATGGTAAAAAAAAAAGCTGAAATTCCATCGTATACGCCGCAATTCCAAAAATAACTAATGATAAATAATCATTTTGACAACATGAACTTTTGGCAAAAGTAGGGAGAGACGTATAAACAGAATTTTTTTGAAAATCTCTTCACTACTAACTGTAAAAATTAATGTCTATTAACGGAAATTAATTGGTACTCTATTTGATATATTCCGTAAATATTTAAAGTAAAATGTTCTAAGAAAGTTTTAAAATAAACAAAAAAAATTAAATACATATGTTCATTATTGAAAATAAAAAATACAACATTCGCAAGTGCGCACACGTAAAGAAAACAAGAGAATCTACTTTCTTTTCTGTTAAAACGCTGTGATTATGCAAAACTAAGCATAAAAAGTATTCTTTAAATGTGTCAGCTACTTTTGTTGTGTAAGTGCAGTAAAAAGAAATTATTGAGCTGCAAGCAAACAGAAAAAATAATTTAAAAGAAAAAAACGAAAAGCAAAGCCCGTTTTTTCTTAGCTATTAAAAAAAAAAAAATTATCTCCATTATTATTTGTCCGATTTTGTTCAAATTTTCAGCAAGTTGCAATAACAGTAAATTAAGCTGTGTAACAAAATTTTATTAAAATATAATGTTATTAGAAATTTACAGGACTCCATAAAACCCCCTAGTTACTATAAAAAGGGAGAGAGCTATCTGCAGTTTGTTTATTCAACTCTGCGGAGTTGGAGTGGAGCAGGAAGTTGAACGTTATCAGAATGAGATCATTATCTTTGAGTAATAGGTTTCGTTATGCAAAAAGAAACCATGTATAGATTTTTTTTCTTTTTTAATGAAATAAAAAGAACTTAAATGGGATATTCTATAAGATGCTTAGAAAAGCAATCTGACTAACAGAAATAGTAAAGAGGATGCGGCGATTACTTTTGTTTCATTATAGATAAATAATGTATTCATCATCATAACAGATTTATAAATCAATCAAAATTTAGGGAGGTTTGTGTATTTTTAAAAATGTAGTCATGAAGAGATCAATTAAAACAAATTTCTACAAAAGATTTCTAATCCGTGAAGCATTTTTTATATTATTTTTCTGATTTTCACTCTATAATATGCACAAGATCCAATTTTTTTTTTCTTTTTTTTCTGGAAAAATCATTATTACTTTGTATACGCCGCACCGGCAGATCAGCCGTAAAAGGTAAAATTTAACTTTTAAATACGTATAAGCCGCGGCTTATCTACCCGAAATTACGGTACTATGAGAAAAGAATCTTGGAAACATAATTAGTTTAAAACTTGTTGCACTTATAATATTGTACAGCACGACTTAAATCCATTAGAAAAAAAAATAATAAAAAATGTGTTTTTTACTTCAATTTACAGCAACAGATGGCAGCAGGTGCAATCTAGACAGTTGATATATTTTTTTTCCCGATTTTTGAGTGAGTGAAATTTGTAAATGAATTCTAAATAAGAGTTGAGAATTCATTTGAAATTAACGATATTACTCATAATTAAAATGAGGAATCATCTCAGACGCTTTGAATTACGTACATGTTATTTTATTTTTAATAATTGCTAGTTTGAGTTTCATTCTATGGTTTCACTCAGGGAGATAGAAATAATCTCTCTGTCTTCCTGGTTTCACTGCTCTCACACTGACCGCCATATTGGAGGCAGAGCTGATCTAACACAATCTAGTCTGTTCATTGGTCTGAGCTCTGGAAACTACGGTTGTTGCCAAACCATAAGCTACAAATTCAGCCCTATTTCCGCGCCATGTAAGACAAATATATCTATAGATATTTAATGTAAACTAGTTCTTAAAAATATTAAAACACAAATAATAAGCTATACAGAAAATGCTTTATCATACAATAACATCATTGAGAGTGTCACTGAAAGTAAAAAGAATCTAACAATTTGGACAATTTCAATCTTTTGGGGTTTTCTTGCCAAATAAAACAATTTGTCATAATATAGCAATTTCAGTCTTTTGTTTTCTGACCAAGTAAAATATTTTGTCATGATTTGGCACAATGGTGATCGCCAGAGAGAACCCTGTTTGTATATAATATATTGTATGTGTATGTTTAATTAATTTTATTTTTTAAACAGGCTCCTGATGCTAAGAAACAAATAAAAAAGATTAATGCTGGAACAGTAAGTAATTTTCTAAACTTACCTTCTTCATTTATTCACTTCTAATTTTCTAAACTTTAGCTTTATTTGAAGTTTCTTGAATTATTTAGTTTGATTAAAAAAATTTTCTTCAGGGAAAATCACTACAATTGGGTGATGCTATGGTGTTGCTTCGGGCTGTTGCTCTTTTTGAAGAATCAAAGAATAAAGTTAATTTTTGTATTAGACATGGCGTAAGACATAAAGCAATGGTTGAAATTCACAAGATGTGTGTCCAGTTATCGAGAGAAAGTATGTATAATGAATTTGTATATTTATTTTGATTGTATTAGAACCACTGAGAATTTCCTTGTATGTATATGTTTGTTATTATTTTTATTTTAAAATTTGTCATACAATAAAATTCCACAATAACATATGTATAAATGTGTAACTTTAATTTTTCTTATTAACATTTTTGCTGTTTTTAATTGAAAAGCACATTATAGAAATGAGAATTTTATAATAAATTACTTATCAATTATGTCTTAACTTTGCTTTTATGCTGTTAGCTTTGTATCAGAAGGTAACTTGAACTTTTAAACTTTGAGCTTCCATATTATATATATGTATTTTAATTGTAACAATTATTGCCACTATTAAAATAGTTTCACTTAATTTCACACATTCAATTTGTTGATAGAATTCTGAATAAAGTATATTCAGTGGTAATTTAAGTTAGCTAAAATAGACTACATTCATCAAGTGTATTTTATGGGGTGGGGGGAAAGACTTTGATTTGAACATAGAAGCTAATATGGAGATTATGCTGTCTTGGTAACTTAACAAATTAAAAATAACATAACTTCACTAAATTTTGCACTTTGGTAAGTAGCATATAAACATTTATTATTCAAACGAGCACATCTTCACATACACAAACACTTACTACATTCTAAACCATTTTACAGCTGTAAACTAAGTAATTCCTGTAGGAATTTTCGTAAAATGTTTTACCTGTAATTAGTGTTACCATCTACATGGTTTATTCTAAACAAACACTGCAGCTTTTGCCACTTAAGATCCTACACTAGTCACACGAAGACACTTGCATGCTAATACTAAACCTATGGGAACGTTCTTATCAAATTTCTTGCTTGCATTTATTTTTAAGTGTTTTTTTTGTACAGGTAAAATTTAAAATAACATAACTTTGCTAAATAATGCACTGTGGTAAGTAACACATAAACATTTACTATTCAAATAAACACATTGTCACATAGACAAACACTTAGTACATTCTAAACCATTTTACAATTGTAAAGTAAGTAGTTCTTGGAACAGGTTGCATAGGAATTTCAGTATTCTACCTAGAATTTTAGTGCTGCCATCTACTTGTTTTATTTTAAACAAACACTGCAGAGATAACTTTTGAGGGAAAAAGTCCTTCCAAAATACTAAAATTATGATCTGCTTATTTAGAGTACAACAAATAGTCAAAAACATGCTATGCTTTCAACACTCAGAAAATTAATATCCCTACTTACTGATGCTGCCACAAATAATTATAGGTCCAACATATCAGTAATATTTGATTGAAAATTGTCTCCATTATTAGTTGGTATTTTAAAGGCTTGATTTCACAGCTATCTCCATATTAAAATGAACCCAAAAAATTTTCAATTAACAACATTCGAAATTGTCAAAAATAATTAAATATATATTTTTTTTTAATACACCCCCGAGTTAGCTAAAATACACATTTCTTGAGGTTACAATAATTAGTTTTGGAATTATTAATTATTTTAAAATAAGCTGACTTCAAGGAATCTTAAGTGGAAATTTTCACTTACATTTTGGCATTTTACTGAATGATCATAAAGTGACTAATTAAACAGAAACAATAGCTCTTAAATGAAGAGTGATCCTGTTTATCCTGTGTAACAGACTGTAAAATTTTTATTGATTTATGCATTTAATTATTTTCTTTTTTGGTCAAATTCTAGTATTTAAATGATTAAAATTAATAGATAGATTTCACATTTAACAAAACAGTACAGTGTTTATATTTTAAATACTGCGTGATTTTAAAATAGTTCACATAAGTCACTTTAATTGTAATTTATTGCTTAAGTAAGTTTTACGTTACAGCCAGAAGCAATAAGTTGAAATGTGTTTACTGTAATTCTGGTTATTTCTATCAATAAGTTATTTCTATCTTCAGTACTGATATTAACCGTAACAGAATTTTTACACAAAAGTTTCTATATATTGTACAAAAGAAAATACAACTGCTATATCTTCTCTTAACGTACCATGTTATCCCCCCCCCCCCCCCTTCTTTCCTTTTTAACATGACTAAAAAACTACTTAGAGGGAAAATCTTAAAGCCATTTTTTTTCTTTATTTTAAGTATATCTCTTCTTAAGTGTTTTATGTTGAATTATGAAAGAAATAGTATCAGTGTGGAATGTACGTTTATTTTTCTTTCTCTCTCTCCCCCCCTCCCCCCCCCCCCTCTATTTAACTTTATTGTCATGCAAAAATGGAGTGTTTTGGCCCTCCCTCTACCATCATTAAATATCTTTTTATGTCATTCAAATGCTCAAGTTATCTACTTATTGTAGTCAGAATTTACATTTGCTGTGTCAGTTTTGCTATTACATATTTAAACACATTTTTCAAGTTAATCAAATTTGAATTTTTATATTTTAAATTATCTGTTAAATTCAATATTTCAGATTAATCAGTATTATTTTTGACTGTATACTGAAAATAAATTAAAACTTTTATGTTTTATTAAATACTTTTGGCTCTTATAAAGAATTTCATGAGAGAGATTAATGATAAGTAGTCTGTAAGTAATAGTAGTAACATTAAATATTGATATTTTTAGTTTTTTTTTTTTTTTTTTTTTTTTTTTTTGTAGTGAATCGTGCTTTTCAAGATTTATCTTTGCCTCTGGAATTCAGTTTAGAGCCACCAAATGAAGAAGCATTAGAAAAACTCAGGAAAGTTGTAACAACAGGATTTACAGATCATGTTGCCAGGTAGTAATTTCCTTTATTTTTTACTTCTACTTTCTTTTTTAGGGTCTCATTCATCTCACGAAACCCTATTTGTCTCACTTCTCTCTCTGTCCGTCACAGACCCGGTTCTCAGAAACTGTATAAGCAGACTTAAAATTTTGTGTGCTTACAGCTGAATACCTACTGTGTCACTGAAAATCATAAAATTTAAAAATGTCTTCATTAACACAAGATATTAATAAAACCTTAAAAACCCACTCATCTACTATATATATAAAACACAAACGGAAATTTCGTTCCGTTTCTTTATAACTCGAGTTCCGCTGAATGGAATTTGATGGAACTTTCACTGTTGGATAGATAATTTTTCAGGGAAGGTTTTAGTATATACCACATAGTTCTACGTATATTAGTTGTAGAATTATGGTGGAAAGTTCTGTTATTTTGGACGAAAAGGTTACCATAGTTCATTTTTTGGCGACCATTATCGCTGGCGAAAGAATTGAAACGGCTATATCAGAAAATAATGCAAACACATAGAAAAATAAAAGAAAAATTCTGTTATTAATTTTATTTAAAATCCCCTCCCCCCTCCATGCAAAAAAAAGAAAAAGAAAGAAAAAAACTGTTTTAATGAGGCATAATATTTAATTTAAACCCCAAAGGAGTATTTGTAATGCTTAAAAATATTTGCAATGCATGAGATTGCAATTCAGATTAAGTCAATATTTGGCGATTTATCGCTTGCGTCAGGTTAACAAAGATGCATCTGATAATTTGATTTTATAAAATATGTGTAATTTTTTTTTTCCTTTTTTTCTTTCTGTTAGTTTTTTTTTTTATGTAACTCCCCTATCATGTGTCTTACAGGAGGAACTAGCAGCTATAATCGTAAAAATGACTGCATTTATGAGTTAACATATTATTTGTTTATTTACGGTTTTGATTTTACTTTTGTCGCCAAGGAATGTGATTTTAAGCCAAAAATGCATAAAGCGTGACATCAGCTTGAGCGGTATTAGCAATAATAGTGTTTTATCGTGTATACAAGATCCTTTTTAGAGTAAATTTTTATATTCAAATGCAAATTATATAAATAGCAGTTATTGTTATGAATATGGGATCAAATATTTAAATTTTAATGAATGTCTGCCACTCAAACACATATTGTAAAATAATAATATTTTAGACATTTAAAAATTTACTACGGAAACATGACGGTTTGTTTTCACCAAACATATTTCTTTTATAGCCTTGAACTCAGACCAGCGAATATTGTGCATTCTTTTATTTTTATTTTATTATTTTTAATATATCGCCAATTTCACTAATAGAAATATTCACTGTTTCAAAAGTTAGGAACCAAAGAATATTCTGAAGGAGATGTGTGCATTTATTCGTCATTTCTTTTTAGTTTTTTTCTGCATATCTTCCCTTCTTTCAGGAAGGTTTTTAAAATACATTGGACTAATTGTCCGTATTCCGGTCACTTGCCAGTTGGAATTTTTACTATATTGTTAGATGTTTCGTTTATGTTTGAAGGTTACTCTGGATGACGATTCAGATTACAGAAGATTAGACGACTTTTGAAAATAGCGATTGCTAAATTTATGGGTTTTTTTCATTAGGAAGCAAAGTTTTACCAAAAAAGCAATGCTTCCAATGTACGGTTGGTTGATTTTATGACGGCCGATTATCTACACGAGGGATATAGACCCTGGGGGGGTGTGCCGTCCGTGGGGGGTCTTTCTAAGGGATCCTAACCCATATTTATGGCAAGGTTTGAAGAAAACCAAGGAAAACTCCGAACGGTTAGGTCAACGAGCGTGACAGGGGTTTGAACGCAGCACTTTCCGTATGCCAGCTTTGAGAGCAAAACATCTCAACCACTGTTTTGGCGCTTTCAATGTACGGAAAAACTTTGTAATGTCAATGGTGGCGAATGGAATAAATAATATTTGTCGATTTATCATTTCAAGCTGGATAAGAAAAAACGAGTACCTGAAATTCTGATTAGATAATTTATCGATCATTATAAAGCCTTTCCGGCCTACACACAGCCCTAGCAGCTAAACATAGTGATAAATGAATTTATTTCTGCGTGTTATTATGCTCTTTAGAGAAATGCAAAAAAATCTTCGCTTTAAGTATTCACCAAAAATAATATTACTAAACATTTTGCATAACTAACTTTATCATTGTCAGTTTTATTTAAGGTATGGAATTTTGTTAATGAAAGATCTATAATTGAATTAACAGTAATTTAACATTATTTAATGGAACATAGCTTGGCGTGTAACTAACTTCGTTTTGTAACTAACTCTGGTACATTAGTAACCATATCGTTTCAAGCACTTCTAGTGTATGACGTCAAACTTGGATATTGGCAAGATTATGGAAGATTAGGAAGATTTTATTGGATACAAACTAGAGGGTTTTTTTAGACCGGTGACCAGGCCCCTACCTGCCAGGTTTCCCTAGCTTAAACAGGTTTAGTGCCTGGCACCAAGGCGCGTAGTGCCACTGAAGAGATGCCGCTCAGCGGCTGGCCATTTCTGGCAGGACGGCTATATGGAGGTCTTAGTTTTGTTCCCATTTTTGTTTTGCTGCTAATTGATCTGATTATTTTTGTATGGACCTGGGCTGGGCATCACACCCATACGTCATGCCATCGCTATGCAATTTGGTCTCGTAATTTAGAACCTTGATCCGGTGACGAGACTTTCACCTGACTAGGCACCTCCAGAGGTATAATTCACAGGTAACTTAGAGGACTTTGCTCTCACGACAGATTTTACATGCACCGGGCGCCATTAGTGTACATGATTACAAACTAGAGGTTTATTCTTCGACCAGGGTGAATCATTGGGTTTTTTTTTTCAGATTAACGGGTACACGAATGCAACTGGTCTAAAAAAATGGAAAGACAGTGAAAATGGCGTCATTTTAATTTTATTCGAGGCTAACGAAAAAGACAGGCTACCGCGGTGCATTCCACTTATTTTTTTTACAGACCGCTAGAGTGACGTGTTGCTCTTTTCGTACACCTGCATTGGTGCATTCGAGCATCACGTGACTCCCGCAGTTTGTAAAAAAAGATACGCGTAAAGCACCGCAGTAGCCTTTCTTTTTTGTTAGCCTCGAATTTTATTCATATTCAGCTTTAAAAATTCACTTTTTTATGTTTCACCATTTTTTTAAATATGAAAGTTAAACACTGTTCTTTATGTGCAAACAATTTATTACAATTTTCACTGTATTTACTCTGTTGGAATCGAAAGATGAAAAACCGTAGTACACTTGCCAGAAGAGGATGTATATTGCGAAATATAACATAATATAGAGTGAGATTGTACTTACGTTACCAGAATCTCACATGGAGACAAGAAAGAGGGCACTTACAGACGTCTTACTTACTTACAGACGAAAATGAATCACCCGAACATTATGTAAGTTCAATGGCCAATCTATGCAATCATTGTAATGCTTTCTCTTTTAGTAGTATGTTGATTACAGAACATGTTAGTTCCTGTTTTCATAATCTCATAATGGCCTCATTTCCTTACCAAACTCTACTATAAATGATCAACTAAATGAGTTTCTTCTTTTAGCCCAAATTTTGTCCAATGTATAATATAATATAACGCAATGTCGTTCGCATCGTTTATAGCAATATTGAAGGAAAATCCAGGTGAACGTCCCTATTGCTTTAAAATACATGCTCAAATCCATTGATATAATTCGTTTGATTCAAGGTTCGTTTGAAAATATTTACTAACGTAGCATCTGTAGGTGAAGATCCACATTCCTTTAAAATACAAAGCCATTTCGTTTGATTTAAGGTACATTTAGAAAAATGGCCCAGCGCAGCGGGCGTAGCATGCTAGTTAATGTATAAAAATATTTAACTAAAACGCTGAATTTATTTGAATTGTTGCCAATTTGTAAAATAGTGTGCATAATAATATTCCCTTTCAATTAAAAAATGTATTTACACGTGACTATCAAAAACAGAAATAAAACTTTTAAAATATAATTAAATGATCACATGTTAAAAGCTGTAATTGCAGAAAATTATGTAATAAAAAATATACTTGCACATGAATATTAAAAAGAGAAATAATTAAATTATTACACGTTCAAATCATTAAATAGGGAAACTTACATCATATTTAAAATGCTCAAATAACACTATTTCCAAACAGATTCAATATAAAAATATATTTACACGAGATATTAATTTATTTCGACAAAATATTAGTGTTTATGATGTCAGTTGAAACAGATCTGTTGTGTGTAACTATGCATAGCAACATTTTTTCAATGCTTTTTCTCTTTTAATATCATGACGCACTGTTTAAGGTCGTTATCATTTTTTAAATTAATGAAATAACTAATAAATCAGTAAAATATCATTAAAAATACATATAAATGTCGAATAAAAATCTCTCAATGACATAACAAACACGTGTAACACATCTGATGTCAATTGAATGTGATGCCACAGTATCATACTTTTTTTTTCTATATTTTGCTGACAGTTTTTTTTTTTTTTATAGTGGTCGACGGGATAACGGATAAATACCCAATTTGTTATAACATCATTATAAAATTCCCCGATGCAACAACATTGTTTACTTAGCCATTTTACACAAGTTGTTTTCAAATGTTTAATTGATGTTATTTAATCAATCACAAAAACAGTTATTAGCTCTTTCAACAGCAATTGATTCAGACTTAAAATACTTTAGGGAAAGGAAAATGAATGGAAACTCGATTACAGCAGATTCGCCACTGGTTGCTTAATTATAATTCAATCTTCCGTAATCATTTTAAAGTTAATCAAATTAGCGTGTTTTTAGAGTTTGCGGTGTCAGAATGGGGATTGCCGAGCATAGCTCGTAGGATCCCCTAGTAGAAAAAAATAAATAAAACTCTAATAGCCAATGATGTAATTAATAATGCGAATAGGGATTGTTAATAAAGAAGGGGAGAGGGAGGAAACTACTTTTTTTTTAATATCGCATTTAGACCACATGACAGATATTGTTAAGACAGAGTATAATAGCGGACTTCGCCCGTTATCGGGATGGTTCAGATATTCGGAAAAACAAAAAAATAGACACCGGTAAATTTTTTTTTAATAAAAAACATGACTTTTTTTCTTTTTCTGGAAAATGAAATTTATTTGGCTTTATTAAAGAAAGAGTAAAGTGTTTTGAAAGGAATATTAAACGAAACCCTTTGTGTGATCTTCAATCACACTTACCCACTTGTTTTTTTTTTTTTTCCTCTCTCTCTCTGATAGTTTAAAGGTGGTTGAAAGAAAATAATGTAGTTTTTCATATGTTGCAACATTAAGACGAGTTTTGTAATAATACACAATTTAAAATTAATATTCTGTGATATCATTTAAATAAATCTTTTTTTCCTCCTTTTGTGATTGATTAAAGATGTAATAACATTGTCTTTAAAATATCTTTTTAAAAACATGTGTTGTTTAAATTAAATAAAACACTTTAGCTATTTTAATGTTTTTTTAAATAATTAAATTCATTTTGTAAAATGTCAAAGTGTTTCTCAAGTCTCCCTTTGCTTCATTTTCATTTTATGCTGTTTTTAATAATATACCCAGTGTTATTTCATCATGAAAGCATCAAGCAAAAAACTTGTAAATTTTGTTCTTCCTCTCACTCACCTTAACCTCATACTGTGTTTTGCAAAATATAAGACCCAATCAGAAAATAAGTCGTAGCACAATATCATTTTAACTTTTAAAAAATCCACCCAATTATGATAGGCATTCAATGAAGCAGCATATATTTAATTCAAAATAAAGATTTTAAAATTTGATATAATTTTTTTTACAATAAGTAACAAACAGGAATAAAAAAGCCAAAAATATCCTTTTTATCCTTATTTTTGTTTCAGTTTTATAAATGAAAAAGTACATTTCTTTGAGCATATTATTTTGACAGAAGATAGCATTTTGCCCTTTTAATATTAGGTCCCCAATCTCAATATTAACAGAACCACTATAAATTATATCATTTTTACACAATCTTATTAAAAATGTGAAAGTTTTAATGAAAATGTGATTTTCTGTTAAGGGGGGCCACAACAGTTGTGAACTTGTATGGAAAACAGCTGATGTTGATATCCTTTTTTCTTGTGAACTACTGAAGTGATTTCAATAACTTTATTTTATTTATTTTTTGTATTATAATTAACAATATTTTCATCCTTTTATATTTCTGGAAAATACATATTTAATTTTAGCAATGTTATAAAAAAAAAAAAAAAAAAAAAAAAAAAAAAGTAGAATTATAGATGTATAACTATCACTTTTTTTTATATTATTTCTTGCTGAATGATCAGTTTATAGTTCAGTGACTTCCAAAACTTTTTTTTTTTTTAAATATTGAAATCATTTCAGTAGTTCTCAAGAAAAAGGTGCTTCAATATCATCGGTTTTCAAAAGATTTCATAAATATTGTTGAACAGTTAATACCCCAAGGTTGTTGAGTTGAGAAAATGAAAGATTGGGATTCCTTTGGCCATAATCTTGGTGGTATGAAAAGTCATTGTAAATTACATCCTTTTAATGCGATCATAATTGTGGTGTTTTTACTTCAAATAATTAGCTGCCGATGACAGCACCACAAAATAATTGTAAGAATTGTAAGTCCTCCATCTGCTAGTGACATCTATATTCATAAGTTTGTTTTACTGCTTTAGCCATGAAATGCTGTTGCAGAACATGTTATGTACATGTTTTGCAGAATATGTTATGTTGTGATGTACGATTTATGTTTTGTAATTTATGCATACGTGCTACTTTAATTAATATATCAATATATTATAATAAAGCATTGCAGTTTCCTGAATGAAGTACATTCAAACGAAACGCTTTTTGTCATTTTTAACATTTCTTCTTTGGCATCTAATTTTAAAGTTGGAGAGATTAAAGTCTATGAAAATGATGCAATTGATGCAGTTTTATTTTTTTTAAATCAGTTGTTTGAATTAAAATGCACACTTTCTTTTTAAAATGGTGTCATTTTCAAAGGCATAATAATAAGACATTCTCTAAAAACAGTCCTAGTGTGTTTTTTGTAGCAAAAATTAATATAATATCCAATCTTTTTGAGAAATTTGATGAAAGACTGATAAGTTAAATTATGAAAAACATTGAAAATGTGTTTTAGACTAACATTTTGAATAACAGGCCTTAAACATCCAAGCTTCATATGGGACTTTTTTTTTTTAACTTAATCTAAAATAGCATTTTAACTGTACTAATTCAGAGAATGATTTTTTCTTTTGATTTTCTCTTAATTCACGAGAAAGAGGGTTGTTTATAGTAGAAAATATTGATGGCAAATGAAAACTGAAGATTGATTATCTTTATGGTTCAGTTCTCATGTTTCTCTATTACACAAATGTTTTCTTTACACTAATATCTTTATAGTAATTTTAGCAAAAATTACCGATTATCATTATTATTTTTTTTTTTTTTATGCAGGCTTTTACCTGAAGAAGAAGCAAAATTGAAAAAAGAATTGAAAAATGCTTACCAGGTAATGAATTTTATTGTTTTAAAATAACTGTTCCTTTTAGCTTTAAATTAAGATGGTTTGGTGGATAATTTTATAAATCAACTGAAATTTTCTTTTAAATACTAAAAGATGTAATTAACAACATAATAAATACACAGTAAAATAACTTTTATTAGGTTGTTTGACAAGTTTCAGCTCACTCGGAGCCATTTTCAAAAACAAAAATGGCTCGGAGTGAGCTGATACTTGTCAAACAACCTAATAAAAGTTATTTTACTGTGTATTTATTATGTTGTTAATTTACACCTTTTAGCATTTAAAAGAAATATATTATTACAAGGTGTTATAATTTATTATATTGTCAACTGAAATGGTTTAACCTAGTTTAAAATATTATCACGAAGTAATGGTTATTATTATTATATATTTTTTTTACATAAAAAAAGAAAAATATTTTTTAATCTGAAAAAATAAAATGTGTGTCATTTTGTAAGATAAATTTGTAATCTTCTTTGTAATTTAAGCTAAGATTTTCATGAATTTCAGCATATCATGTATTTAAATAATCTTATTTTGTACGTTGAGTTAACTTTTTTTTTTTTCCGACAGTGCTTGGATTTAGCAGAACCAGTTTTTATCCATCCTAGTTCTATATTATTCTCGGAATTGCCAAGATATATCATATATCAAGAAATAGTTCATACTACAAAGTATTATATGAAAGGTATTTATACATTTAAAAATATATATATTTTATAAAATTATAGTCTTGTAGCATTTTTTACAAATCACAATAAGTGTACAGTATTAGCTTTTATTCAAATTTTGAATAGATATTAATAAACTTTTTTTTAGACTTAAATTTGAGAGTTTGCTCAAATTTGTAAACATTGCATAAATACAAATGATTAAGTGATATACAGAAAAAAATATCTGTACACCTACTTAAAGAAAACTGTATGACCGGTCTTTTCAAATAAGCAATATTTTGTTTGGTGTGAAGTTGAAAGCAAATATACCTTAGTTTATATGATTCACATATGGCTAGGTTATTAAAAAAGCTAGCCAAAATTGTTTAATATGCTAAAGCTATTTATGTAACACTATACAAGTGTTTTTAAATTCAAATTACAAATATTTTAAATGTATTTTCTTTTCACAAGAATTTGATTAACAATCTTTGTTTCTGTTTTATTACAGTAAAACCTGTCAAAATGGTGTTTGTATATAACAGAAGCCTTCTTTAAATGGAAATTTATCATGGTCCCAGAGTAAAAACTATAATCAAATCACAATAAGTAGTATACCTACTGAGATGGAATTCTATCTAAAACAAAATTTTTCTCTTTTTAATTAGGATTGGTGATATCATAGCAGGCTTTATTGTAGTATGTACAGAGGCATGGTCAAATTATATTTATAAAAGTTCAACATGTCAGAGCTATCTACTGTACCACATTTTCATTTCTGTGGCCTCAGATTTTACCTACCTGACAGACCATCTATTTATAGATGACAAAACTTTATAAATAGCAATGGAATAGTTTGGCATATACTCAGACAAAAACTAGCTTTGCTAAATTGAACTAGCTTTTGATTTACATTTATAAACCAAAGTTGCAAATGGAAGAGATGTTAGAAGTCAAATGGCTTATAACATTCATAAGAAGGAAACATTAAATGAAACCAATACTCAATAAATTAAAGAATTTTTTTTTTTTAATGTGGATTTAGTATTTTTGCAAAGAATTTCTCTAAATTTGCATTCATAAAATATCACTAAACTATCTTAGTCACTTGTTATGATATATAATATAATACTTTAGCCATGATCTGCGGTATCTTTAATGTTATATATAAATTATAAAAGCTTGATATATATATCATAAATGCACTATGTACATTAATAGGCAAATTTATTAGTAAGGAGCATACTTTAAAAAAGTACTAAATATTTTATACTGGTAATTTTCCAAGAACTGAATTTAAGCAGCTTTACTGTATATGTATTCTTGTGCTATATTATAATGAAATTTTTATTTTTTCAATGATCATCTTCAATTTATTTTATCCCTGAAGTGCTATTGCTAAATCCCTTTATTAAAATTTATCTTTGTTAGGAATAATTGAAATAAATCCAGAGTGGTTACCTGCATTTGCACCTACACTTTGCAAATTTTCTGACCCACTCGATGAACCAGCACCTTCTTATGATTCCGAAAAAGATCACATTTTGTGTACTATGAATGTTAATTTTGGTAAGTAATAAAGTTTAATTAATAAATGTAATCTTAATTACTATTCAGAGTTATCTATATCATTTTATAAAACTTTTGCTAAGGTGCCAAATTTAAATTGAGTATAAGACCATGTATATTCTCAGAATAAGAAACATAAATTTAAATTTTATAGTGATTTGTGTATTATGATTTCATTTAGCATTTCAATAAACAGTAAAATTTTCTTTTCATATAAGTCACTGCAGTGCATTTTAGAATGTTTTGTTATGAATCACTGATTTTTACAAAAAAATTCTTTATTGTGGTTTCCTAAATTTTTTCTTTATAAAATTATCTGATAAGTTTTTAATTTCAAGATTTAATATCATTTGACAGTTTTTAAATATATATATATATATATATATATATATATATATATATATATATATATATTTACATATTATTATTATATCTTCAGTAGAAAATGTATCTTTCATTTTCTTTGATCTGTTTCATTACCAAAATAAAGTACTTAGTTTCACTTTTGTTAATAACTTCGTTAACCTTTAAGAACAACATCTTTTGTTCACCAATAACTTTTAAAATTTAAATATAAATTTTAATAATGTTCTTGTTTAATGACTAGTAATAGTATAAGAGTAATAAACATCAAATTGAAAAACAACAAATTTCATTAGAATTAATATAACCATATACTGTAAAATTAAAATGTAGATGACAATTAATTTGCAGCATTATGAGTTTGAAACAAAAACAAATAAAAAATTCAAATTTGAAAAAAAAAAAAAAAAAAAATTGTTGAACAATTATGTCAACTCTACATAGATGTGTTCAGTTATTTTTATATGTTTTTGGATGTAAAGTTGGAAATACGGGTGACATATTTCAAATGCCAGTAGTGATTTTTCTGTAAAATTAATGAAAGAGGGCAGAAATAAATTGTGATTTTCAAATCATTGCGATCAACACTAGTTCAACACTGAAGGATCTTTAGAAAAAGAGGGTAAATAAGATAATGTGATTATTCTGGAATTCACAGCTGTCTTTTCAGTGAGTGGCATACAGAATAGGCTGTACATGTTTTTAAATGTTAATAGTTCTTTGAATTTTTACTTTAATGAATTCTTACAGGATGAAGTACTGTTATCAGTTTGTAAAAGCTACTGACCAGTAAATACTTTATTATCTCAAGAAATTTGGTCTAAAAAAGTTAAGTGATTGAAGGGTTGTAATATGTAATCTGCAGGCAACGCATAAAATTAATGCCAGAGGTTAATGCCAATAGCACCTCAGAATTGGACTTCCTCGAAAATTTAGCTATTTATCTTAACCTGCTCAACGCCGTTCACTATAGGTTTCACTGCAATATTAGCATTATTCAAATTAATATAATTGTAGAGATATACTACAGTTATAAAACATTAAGTGATGATTAATAGTCTCAAGGATTATATTCATATACGTAATTAAAATTTTTATATTATGTTTGAAATGTCATGTTTTTTTAGCATTTTAAAAACATTAAGCAAAAATAAGATTACAATTTTGCCCTTTTGCTCGGCGGTCAGGGGGTTAATTATAATGCAATAGTTAATAGAAAATCTTATTCAACTGTACTTTCTGCTCTGTAGCTTGGAAAAAACATGTTCAACCATCTAACCTTTTTCAAAACATTTTTTTATTTGTGTAACTGTTTCTTATATTTGTAAATACATCTTTTGTTGTTGTTTATTCTGATATTTGTATGTATAATTATTATTTTTTTGTAGTTCATTCTTATTTTTGTATATATAATTGATTATTTATTTATTATTTGTTTTATTTATTTAATCTCTTTTTTTTTTTTCCCTGTAGTTCATTATTATTATTTTTTATCAATTTTGTTTAATTTTTCTTATAATTTCCTTTCCCTTTCTGACCCTGTTTATTTATTTTGCTTCATATTTATCTTTCTGTTATGTCTTCTTCTGATTGATCAATGGTTTTTATGCCTTTAGCTGATGCCTCCTGCTTTCCTATTGGTTGTTTTCTTTATCAAACCCTTTTCTCTCATTTCCTCTCAGTCTTGTTCCTGCTTTCTAAGTGGTAGCACATATTATTTGTGCCTGGCGAAGAAAGACAAAGTTCTTTCGAAAAGCCTTGCACATCTCTTAATTTTATGGTGTTATTAAGAAGTTTTTTGCCTTTATTTAAGTACTTACAGTCAGGGTGGTGCAAAATTTTAATTAGATTAACTATTGAAAACTAATGATTAAAAGTTTAATCATGACTAAAGATTGACGATAATAGTTCAATAGTCAATCTTTAGTCATGATTAAACTTTTAATCGTTAGTTTACAATAGTTAATCTAATTAAAATTTTGCACCACCCTGCTTACAGTGCTTGAAAAATCAGGTTTTTAGGAATAAGCAGATGTGGTGATCGTTAAAATATTCGATTGTTGCTAATTTTTACTATTTTTAAAGATGTAAATATGATGTGTTACATAACTGCAGATGCTAAAACTCACTATTAGATTTACAATTAAGTATGACAAGACTAAAATGGAGATGAATAAAAAATACATTACCAACCTTCTTCTTAACGATGAATCACCATTATATTTATCTTGTAGCATGGGTGCAAGTCTTCAGTATCAAGACTGATTTCAGTCCTGGTGAGATTTTTGATTCATAGTAAATTCTACTTTTATATACTTAAATAATAGCAATTTTACTATGAAGAACTTTTAATCACTATTATTTATTGTAAGAGATGAATTTTTAGCCATAATGCAAGACATAGGAATCTTCTAGTCTATATCTATGGGGTTATTCCTTAATACTCAGAAAAGTTTTCAGTCTTGGCTTGGATGGACTTCTTGCACCCATGTCTTGTAGTCAATGAAACTGCTGTTAGAATGGTGATCACACCAAACAAAAATAAAGAAAGATGAAGCTTGTGATTGAAGTTAAACTAAACTTTATTTATTAAACAGTTTAAAAACTATTTAAATGAGAAGGTTAGGTGACAATCCATACTGGAAAAATTAGAGACAAGCACATAATGCAAGGGGAACTGATCAGATGCAACTGCCGATCTCCACTCAAAAAACATAGGCTCAGGTAATGCTTGGCATCCAAACACTGAATAATTAATTGGTGCATGTGAAACAGCAAATCGCGCCACGTGACTATGAGCTATAAACTAATGCTTCTAGCAGTTGCGCTCCACGCACACAAGCAATTGCTCTAGGAAGACGTTAAACCCTGGATAAAATGGTTACTTATACGAAACCACTCCAGCTTACTGATAAAATGAATTAAATTATAATCGAGTTGGGTCCAAATGACAAGGAAATGTCAAAAAATGATAAATAAGGTATCACAATATAGGGAATTAAAAATGCTGAAATATGGAAATGAAGAATTAAGTAAATAATTAAAATCAATTGCTGAAAATATTGGATTTTTAGGGGAAATAAAGAACATGGTCGCGATAATGTTACATTTTCATGACAATGATGATGATTTCATGACATGATTTTCTATACAATTTTTTCATATATCTATGTGGATTAAAATTAAATTAAAAAAATATATATTTATGAGGGTTCTACTGTATATTATTTATTTTTTATTGATTATGTGTGATAGTACATTTCACAAAATATATATAAAGTTTCAGGTCTAAACATATTAACAAATGAAAAATTCTATATATACATTTTTTTTTTTCTTCTTAGGTCCATGGCAGTGGGAATTACCACCTGTTATGATGGAGATGCCAAAATGCTTACTGAAGTACAGTTGGTTTGCCTTCTTTCTTTTGGATGGACAAATTCACAGATTTTTCAAACACTATAAATCTAATCTTCTGTCTTCCCCATCTACAATATTAAAAAATTGGGCAAAGTAAGTTTTTCATTTTTTATTAATCAATTTAATTTTTTTTTAAATTCTTATAAAAAATTAAAATTTTTTTGTAGGTTAATCTAAAAATGTCTCTTTCACATATACAGTTGCCAATTCTACTGAATTTTTATGTACAGTAAAATCTCCATTAGTGGTCACCTCTGAAGAGCAGTCCCCTCCAACAATCGGCCACTTATCCATAGAACAAAACGAGTCACATTGAAATAACATTAGATCGAAACTCCGAATACTGTCACCTCTGAAAAGCGGCCACGGCCAGGAAAAATTACTCCGAAACTACCACCAAAAACGGCCGGAGGGCACTGCAAATTCCAAAAATTCTAGGAATTCCTTTATTTAGGAACCATGCACATGTTTGAACTGCATTCATCTATTTCTATTGTGCACTTCTTTTTGGCTCCTATTTTGTCTAAGTAGGGGGATCCTGCTATTAATAGAAAGGTTGTATTCAGAGGTAGAAAAGTGCCAGTCATCGTTCCTCCCAGCTCACGCAGAGAGAAAAGTGGTAATAGTTTCTTCCCTTTGCAGTCGTTCATCTCCTGGACTTACATTGTTACATAAAGGCATGCAATGTGCGACAGAACACACTAGAAAAGATTTCGTAAAGTAGAATTCCAGGAATCGATTGCTTTAGACCACGTTTTTCTATCTGCAACACTACACTTTCAAGTTAGATACTCAAGTACAATAGTGTTTTAGTAGTTTTCAAAGTTGAACAAGAATAAAAGAGTAAAACTTATAAAAAGAAATTTTTATCAGTCAGTGAAAAATTGAAAGTTATTGATGACAGTAAGAAGAGCCTTTGTACGCAGAAATTAGCAGAAAAATATGGATGTGGAAGGACTCAAATAAAGAAAATTTTAAAGAATAAAGAAGTGCATCTTCAGAAACATCTTAGAGGTGAAAACCGTCCTTACAAATGTCCGAGACATTCAAATTTTCATGCTAAATAAAAAAGAAGTTTTTTTCTAAAAAACCCATAGATACAGTATGGAACCATTTATCTGGCATCCAGTTAACCGGAAAACCAGTTATCCAGAATGATATTTCCAACTGACTGATTTCAGAATCTTTCCAGAAAAAAGTGCCATGCAATGCCAGTTTGACATTGCATTGCTTGATATATTACCACATGCATTGTACAACTTGGCCAATATCTAGTATTTGAAATGAAAGCCTATTTAGTCAGACATTGGGCATTTTGATTCTTATGCAGTATTATTGTTTCCAAGGTATTGCCAGATATTGCCTTCGTTCAAA
Source organism: Maratus michaelseni (assembly GCA_963931845.1). Classification (NCBI taxonomy): domain Eukaryota; kingdom Metazoa; phylum Arthropoda; class Arachnida; order Araneae; family Salticidae; genus Maratus; species Maratus michaelseni. The sequence goes on along the minus strand of OZ007589.1, from coordinate 157,199,414 downwards.
CTCTGATTAATCTTTGATCTTGATAGGATCTGGGTCTTAATCAGAATAATCGAATAATTTACAATCAGTAACAATGTTACATTCACATTTATTCTACAAATCTCATCAAATGGATGTTGTTTTAATGTCAAACCAGTTATCTGGAATACATCTGGCCCCGACCATTCCGGATAAATGGTTCTATACTGTAATAGTATCGATAAAAAAAACATTTAAGCTCGAAATGTACAAAACAAATGAAAGTAACAGATTTCTTTAATATGGAAAATAATTAAATTAGTAAGTATTTTGTTATGTTAAATAGTTGTTGAACCAAAACCTCCATACACCGGTCACCTCTAAGAAGCGGCCATTTTTTCTCAGTCCCAATGTTGGCAGCTCTTCGGAAGTTTTACTGTACATACAAAATTCACAACAATAAATAAGGTATCATATGAAAGGTTTTTGAAGAAGCTTTTGCCATAGTACACTCACATTTAAGTAAAACATGTGTCTGTTTAAAAATGAAATTAATTAAAAATTTTTGATAAAGCATATCAGCAAATAATCTCAAAGATTGCAGTGTGAAAACATCACACAGGCCTACTGGTTAAAGAAATGAAAGGAGAATGTTTTTCACCAACATTTATATATTAATAATTTCTATTAATACTATGGGATTTTTTTTTCTATGGTTCTATTAATATCATGGCAAGAATAATAATTAAAAAAAAATAGTGCATTTTGAAGTTCTTTTACATTTTGTGTTCTTTTACAAGTGATTTTATCTTTAAAATATTTGTATTTTTTTTTTTTTTTCAGACTTCTCCCTAGAACTCGTTATTTATTGCAAGCTCTTATAGAAAAAGAAGTTGATTCCAGAGAATCGTTGTTAAAAATTTGGGAAAAAGAGCCTAAATGTAAGCATACATTAATTTCTTAGAAATAGTAAAGTGTATCATTAATGAGTAATATTTTTCATTATGTAGATCTAGAGTCTTATATATTAAAGCGAGAAGCAAAAGTCTTAATTTTTCAGTGCAAATTTGACCTTACTGCACATGCCTCAACATTTTTTAAATGGTGAATAAAGAAGGAAATAGAATTAAGAATAATCAAGAGCACTGGAGAAAGAATAGCTTGCACTGCTCGCAACCCTACCGCTTGGAAATATTACTTCTAAATTCTTCTTAATTTTATGCTTATTTCCCCTTCCCGGAGTGAGCATCCATTCTTCCACCTGCTTTGTTTGAGAGAGGGGTGAACAAAAGGGAATTGGGGATTGCAAGGGGAATGGAAGGAGGTGCTTTCACTGTTTTTGTAGGCAGGAATAGCATAGGGACATGAAAGTTCTCTCTTTCTATAGAATTTGAAAAAGGATCGTTTTCCCCGGAAGAAAACATATTTATTTTACAACCAGATAACAATATTTCTGATGTAATTTTTACACAAGCTGCAAAACCTTTATATTTATAACCATTAAAAATTTCAAAGGGTTGGGACAACAAAAGCTTTTTTTTAATGTTTTCTTATGAGCACTTTTATCACTAATTATTGGTATTTTTTATTTGGGATTCATTTAAGGTTTTATCACGGGCCCAGGCAATGCCGGCAGCTCAACTAGTATAAAATAAAATGTCATTTAAGTTTTCTTAGCTCTGAGAATCTGCCTGCTTAAACTTTATTCAAGGTAAGTTTGCAGAATATTATTTTTACTAGACAGTGAAATTCCAACTATCCAGACTAACGAGTGCTATTTGCAATTTGAATAATTGGACAGTAATCAAAAAAGGTTATGTTGTGAAATGAAGATTTCTCTAAAATCTCTTTACATTAAGGTATGCTTAATGTATATGTTTGTAAATAAGATAACTTTTACTAAACACAATTAAAAAAAATTCCTGTGAACTAAAGTAATAGTCGAATCTTCAAGTTGTTCAATTTTTGTGGCAGTAGATGAATGACCACATTTATAAGAATAACAAGAACAAAAGATCATGCATAAAGCATAGATTATGAAACATTTTCCAATATATTCAGAATACTGTAGCAAAATTTCACTGTTTAATAAGGTAAGTAAACAATTTGGAAAATCCAATAACACATTTGAAAACTCAATTTCAACAATTACCATCTATAGTCAGTAAAAATATCCAAATTATTTTGTGCAGCCCTGTATATGATTGATAGGTTTGTACATCTACTACACGGTATGGAAAAATTTAGTTCAGTTAGGAAATGCATAACACAGTTGAAAATACCTCTTCAGCAATTTCCACCAATAAGCAGAAAAGTACTCAAATTCTGTATATGATCTATAGAATTTATACCCACCAAGTAATATGCATAAAATTAATTAATTTAGAAAAAGCATGCCGTAATTCAAAATGCCCTCCCATCAATAGACAGTACTGTAATTGAATTATTTTGTGTGACTATAAATAAACAATAAATGCTATGCACCATATATATACACTACACACATTTTTTTTTTTAATAAACCATAATGTAATTCCTTGAGTGCCCCTGTAAACGAACACACTCCATTTTCAATATTGAACACCCATGGTAAACCTCAATAACATATATCCATTACATGGCAATCTGAGTAGTTTTATCAAAATTAGAACATAGACAGACAAACTGAATCCATTTACATTTTTTAACTAGGTTTAAAAGTGTTAAAAACAGTGGGAAATCTGACCATTTGTCCTACTTATTTTTTCCACAACTATTAACAGTATTCAACACAACTTGTATTTCAGTTGAAATTCTAAATACAATGTCTAAAATATAAGTGAATTCTTGAGAGTTTCTTAGAATATAAGAATAAAGAAATACAATATATCTGAAATTTGTGATACACTGAGTTAGAACTGTCCTAATAAAGAATCCCGAAAATCCAAATAAATATAAATTTTAACATTGATTTAAATAGGAATTTTAAAGAAATTATAATTTCCAAGAAAATTTCATTTCACAAGCTTTTTTTTTCTGATATCAATCCAGATATTTGGTGATCTGGAAGACTGAAGTACAGATAATTGGAGTTTATGTATAAGTATTAATATTTTTTAAAGTTTTTTTTTTCAAAAAATATCCATTTTTTAATTATTTATTTAAAAAGCACAGGTCATTAAATGTTCTATCAATATTTTTGTAATTTTTGATTTTCTTTTGATAGAAAATAAATTGAAAATAATTATTTCACTCTTTTCACTACTATTAATACAGTGAAGCCCCGATTTTACGTCCCCCGAATCTGCGTTTTTCTCGCATTATACGTTTTCTTCATCAGGTCCCAGTTTTTCCGTATAATTGTAATGTTAATTTAACTCAGATCGTAAGTTTGTTATTTATGGAATTTCCCGCATTTTACGTTTTCTCTGGAAAGTAAAAAAGGAAAAAATTTTCTAAAATAAGCAATAATTTTTCCTTTTGTACATTTTTAAAGCTAATCCACGTTGTTGAAAGTTATGTAATCTATGAAAACAGAAACGCATTCTACAGACTCCTGTTTTCTGAAACTGGGTCCCCCCCTCCTTTGTTGAACATCTGCTGTCGCGGCCTGCTCCCTTCCCTCCCCCGGACAGCTGGCGGGGGAGCAAAGTACAGAAACAACACATTTTATTGGTGTAGGAATCAGATGGGCAGGGGAAGAGACACTCCAGTTACCAATCAGATGGGGTGACTCATTTCTTTCGTCGGGGAGGGAAAGGGGTCCTTACCCTTCTTCACATTTTCAGATTCGGTTGCTGTTTAGCACGCGGTGGTCGCATTTCTAACCTTTTTGCGCCAAAATGACGAGTAAAAAACTCAAAAACTTTTCTGTTGGTGAGAAAGCCGAAATTGTTAAACAATTTGATGAATTTCACGGAACCAAAGTAGCGTTTGCTCAATCGCAAGGAATTCCCGTGACAACCCTGCAATCCATACTACAGAAAAAAGAATGCAATGCAAAAATGCATCGAGAAATTGGGAGAAAAAAAATGCCAAGAAACGGAGAACAATGAAAAAATCGCCGTACGACGAACTGGAAGGTATCTTATTAATAAAGTGATTTAAAGAAGCTCGTGCCGCGAATGTACCTGTAAATGGCACGATACTAAGAGAAAAAACTCTGGAAATCGCCAATAGGCTTGGTGGTATGAAAGACTTCACAGCTTCAAATGGCTGGATTGACTGGATGAAAAAAAGACATAATCTTGTGTATAGATCGCTTTCGGGAGAATCATCAAGTGTAAATGAAGCTACAATAGAAGATTGGAAGAAAAATCTACCAAATTTGACCAAAGGATACAAGCCAAAGGACGTATTCAATGCAGATGAGACCGGACTTTTCTTTAACCTCCTACCGGATAAAAGTTGCGTTGCTAAAGGAGACTCCTGCCATGGAGGGAAGATGTCTAAATTACGTCTTAAGGTTTTACTGTGCTGTAATTCTGATGGAAGTGAGAAACTGACACCTCTTGTTGTTGGAAAGTCGCACAACCCACAATACTTCAAAAACGTGAGAAGTTATCTGACAAAGTACGAAGCAAACAAAAATGCGTGGCTAACCAAACACCTTTTCGAAGACTTTTTGCGCGGACTAAACAAAAAAATGAAGTGGCAGAATCGTAAAATAATTTTGTTCATTGATCAGTGCTGTGCACATCCGGTTTTGCCACTGTCTAATGTGCATGTCGAATTTTTTTCAGCAAATTGCAGCCTTGTGACCTCAGCATTATTCGATCTTTCAAGGTTTTTTATAGAAAGCAACTTGTCCGGAAAGCTGTAGCTGAAATAGAAAATGGAAACCTAAATGACGCCTGCAAATTAAAGTTAAGTGTTCTAGAGTATATGCATTTTATTTCTGCGTCGTGGAGAAACGTTACACAACAGTGCATTTCCCATTGTTTTGAAGAAAGCAGAATCGTAGCATCTAATGAACCGAGAACAGATGAAGAATCAGCTGCGGTAGACTCGGAGAATGACAACGAAACAGTTATCTATGACTTCGACGAAACTTAACAACATGCCGGAAAACTTAGCAACATGCGAAGCTGAAAGAGCTACTGCTCCATCCGTAGCTGACGTTATGGACTTTTTGTCCACCGATGAAGATGAAGAAGAAGAAACAGAAGCACAGCACGTTTCTTTCAATATTGCATTGAAGAGCTTACAAATAGTGAAAGACTATTTTTTTTCTCATAAAGACCAGAAAAAAACTTTCAAAGTATTTCAATCCTGGTAGATACTGCATTCACTTTGAACTCAATGACTAAAAAACAATCCACTATTACGAACTATTTTCAACCTAAACGCCAGGATTCGCTAAAATGATCTTAAAATGGTATGTATAATAATGTTCTTTTCGTAAAATATAGATTGTAATGCCTTTTAAAAGAGTCATCTTTACTATTTTTAGTTTTTTCTACGATTTTTTGCTTTCTATATATTTCCCGTATTTTACGTTTTTTTTACTCAGCCCCTTGAGAAACGTAAAATCGGGGTTTCACTGTACTAACATATCATTGCTTTTAAAGTAACATTCATAAAAGAAAATAGGCAAGTAGTTAATCATGAATCAGAAATTTTGTTTTTATCTACATTTGCTTCTGTTGTATTGCATCACCTTTTATAGTACCAGAAGTAAACGCTGCAGTCGTCTTCTACTTAGAATGCTAATTACTAGACAAGAGTTCTTATGGTTTGAGCTTACAAGCAAGCTTGTAATGGTTTTAACTGTTCTGGTCAAAATTTATTTTGATTGAGAAAAGAGATCAAAACTTACTTTGTTAAAAGTTAGTTTGCAAGTTGACACTACGTATACTTTAAAAATATTCTTCAATAGAGCACCACTTTGTTTTAGACTTCCTAAACAAAGGTGTTTTGGATCAGGAGTATGAATATTTATAATTTGCTCCTCAGTTAACTGAATATTTTCACAATTTCTAGATAATTTTTCATCTTTAATGCTTTTGTGCTTAAAAGATGACTTTTTTTGTTACATGTATGGCTTGGAATGTTTGATAAGTTATCATTAATTTCTTTACAAAGCTCCCCAAATTGGATATTTATGCCTTCTATCTTCATGATATTTGCAACTCAATAACAAAATTTTTGACTAATTAGAAGTCTGGAAAACAACTACTTCACTATCATAATTTAAACAAGAATGAAAATTCATGCGTCAAGCATAGATTATGTAACACTTTCCAACGCTTCCAAAGTAATTTTACAAATCATTACCGTTTAATAAGCTGAAAGATAACATCTAAGTAAACAATTTGGAAAATGCATAACATATTTAAAAACGTAATTTCAGGAATTTCCAACATATACAATATTCGGAAAATTATCCGAATACTTTTATTCAGCCCTGTATATGATCTATAGATTTGTATATATACTACATAGGATGCTAAATTTTAGTTTAGTTAGGAAACGCGTAGCACAGTTTAAAATTCTACTTCTGGAGTTTCTTTCAATAAATGGAAGTGTGTTCACAAACTTTTGTGCTGCCCTGTATATAAAATACAGAATTTATACACACCAAGTAATAGAAAAAAAGTGAGTTAAATTTAAAATCGCGTTCAGCAACTTAAAACGCACTTCCAGGAATTATTGTTACCAGACAGTAGAGAATTCTTTTGTGTGTCCCTGTAAATGAACGATGACTGTTATACACACAGTATTCTGTAGTAAGCCTCTTGTTATGCACCTTAGTGATATATATAAATTCCAATGTGTTTAAAATAGTGAAACATTTAATTAAACCGCAAACAATTTTTCTCCATAGATGTAATGTAACGGAATTCTTTTGACTGTCCCTGTAAAGTAACTATAAGTGCTATGCACACCCTATTCCATATTAAGCTTCTTGTAATGCACCTTAGTGATATATATTAATTACAATGTATTTGAAATTGTGTAACATCATTAAAATAAACCGCAAATGATTTTTCCCCATAGACCGTAATGTAACGGAATTCTTTTGAGTGTCCCTGTAAAAAAACTATAAGTGCTACACACTTCATTTTCAATACTGAACATGCCACTGTAAGCCTCAATAACATATATCAATTGCATGATGATCCGAGCATATTTACGCGAGTTAGAACACGAACAGGCAGACAGACAGACAAACCGAAGTCATAAACACTTTTCAACTAAGTTGGAAAGTGTTAAAAGGGGTAACTGTGATATGATTAAAATAAATAAAGTTGTAGTAGTAAATGTTAGTAATAATTTTAAAGTATAGAAGTAAAGTTTTCAGTAGTAGATGTACTGGTATTACAAAATAACTCGCCATTCTAGTTAAATGTAGAATATCAAATTTATAAATATACTAATAATATTAATTTATTATTATTAAATTTATAATATAACATTTTTATGAACATCAAAATGCAGTTTTGATTATTTTAGCCTTTTTTTTTTTTTTTTTTTAACTATTTTTATATTTATTTACTGGTTTTTAATAAGTTGTATATTTTTATTGTAAAGTACTCAGATTACTCCCTTATATTGCTCATAATAATAACCTTAAATATACACTAGGACTTCCCTCAAAGGGATTAGTCTGAGTGATATTGCTGAGAACATGGGGTTAACAATTACGATATAAAGAAGATACAATATATGAAAAAGAGCAAATTAAATGATAGAACTACAAAATATCATATATAAATTCATATATACTATTATGTTTTCATATATATTTTTTTATAACATTTGGCAAAGCATCTCATTTTCTTAAGCGGGTATTGCTCAAAACTTAAAAAATAAAAAAATAAAAAAAAGCCGGATTTTTTAAAACGCCAAGCTTTTTAAAGTTTCGTAATCGGATTTGCAACAAAGAGCGTATTTTAGCAAACGTAGTTTAACGCAAATTTAATTTCATTGATGCAACATTTTCTTTGTAGCAAATATTTACTTTTGAATTAAAAAATATTCCTCCTTGTTTATTTGAATAACTATTTATAGAAACTCATACACTTCAAACCACATTGATAGCATGCTTTGCTACAAACCTGATTACCAAATTGTAGCCTAAATTCCTACTAAAGTACATAAAAAATATTTCGATGACTTCTCTAAAGATAAATTTTACATTAAATCTCCATATCGGCGAAATTGAAAAAAAATATATTTCAAAGATAATACTTCTTGATTATTTTCTAGGAGGCTCTCGTGCCTGCGCCTTTACTACATCAAACTCCAGAATTTTCTTCTGCCTGCCTGTCTGTCTCTCTCTACAATCTGTTTGTTCCCCTATCCATTCTTCTACCCATCTCTCTACCCGATTGACTCTCTCTCTACACATCTCCCTACATGTCTGTATACTTCTTTACTGGTCTCGCTACCCGCCTATCTGTTTCTCTAACCGTCTAACTACCCGTATGTCTAGACGTGTCTCTCTCCGTACCCATCTGTCTACTGTTTCTCTACTCGTCTGTATACCCATCTCACTATCCGTCTGTCTTTCTCCCCTGCTCTTTAACCGTCTCGCTACCCATCTGTCTATCCGTCTCTCTAACTGTCTCGCTTCCCGTTTCACTACCCGTCTGTCTGTCTATATACCCCTCTCTCTACCCGTCTGTGAACCTGTCTCTGTACTCATCTCTATACTCGTCTCTCTATCCACCACGCTACCCGTCTCGCAACCTTTCCCTTTACATCCTGTCTACCGGTCTCCCTACCCATCTCGCTACCCCTCTGTCAACTTTTTTTACCTGTCTCGTTACCCGTCTGTCTATTCCTTTCGCTACCCATTAGCTTATCTATGTCGCTATCAGTCTCTCTACCTGTCTGTCTACCCGTTTGTTTACATGTCTCTCTACCTCTCGCCACCTCTTCCCAATATTTAAACAATTTAGTATACAGAAGCCGTTCATCTGTTATTAAATGAAAACAGGAGTAATTTATCTAATAAGAGTAATTAGATGCAACTTTTTAAATACATACATAAACCAGCATAATAGTTCATCAGGTTTATTTTCATAGTAGTTTATGTCATTTGGCAGTAAATCTCAACTTCTTAAACTCGAACTGCGTCAAGCTTTTTAAAAAAGCCCCAAGCTCTGTGTAACTGGGAAGGGAAAGTACCCTCAGGGCTATTAGATACATGTATTAAGTTAAGTGAAAGTTTCATAATCGGGTTCGCAGCCAATTGCTTAGGTCAGAAAGCGTGGCTGAATGCTATTTTAAATTAATTTCTGTAACTTTTTTTTTTTTTTTTTTTTTTGGTGGGGGGGGGGAGGTTTCAAATATTTACACTTAAATTCAAACTTTTGCCCCCATGTTAATATTAATGTTGTTTGTATTATTAATTAATACTTTGGTGACAGAGCTTCATTTGAAACAAATGTAAAAGACTTCTACTACAGTTTTTTTTCTAGGAGAAACATCCGTAATCGGGCCCAAAGCTAATCAGAAAATTTAATGTCATTGTTTGTAACTCTTATAGAGTTAAAAAAAAATATTGTTGCTAGCATTACTCTTGTTTGAGACCAGCCTTGTCTGTGTATCTGAATGGGGAAAAGTTCCGTATCGTGTGCTGAGTGGCGCCATTGGGGAAAAAAATTTTAAATGGTGCTAATAGGCAGGTTTAGCATCTTACCAAAATTTCTAGAGAGTGGTAAAACATGTTTTTCAAATAGTTACAAATATACGTTTATTAAACCATGTTTTTGTGCAATCTTAAAAAATTAAGTATGATGCTAAAATAAAATTTTATTGCCATATTTGATATTTTAACAAGTAATGAAAATACATAACAAACATATTTAACAAAACTAAGAGACATTTTTGTGATAAATAATTATTGTCAGGGGGGCAAATTGTAAACAATTAATAAGCGAACTAAAAAATTACCGAAAATAACTTGTGGGAATCTCAGGAAAGAAATATCTGATATAAATAGCATTTAAAATCTTAAAATGGAGAAGTGGTTCATATAAAAATGCAAAACATTATACACCTGATATAAGTATTTTTTTATATTTCCGAAAGCTCAGATAAAAGGGTAAAAATCCCGGCAAAGATGTCATATACTCACCACGTTGGCGCGATTTTTTTCCTCGCCAATTTGGCGAAAACTGTTTATGTTTATTTACATTATTATGTTTATTTTATATGATTTTATGTTTATTTATTATGTATATTCTATAGATTATTTTTATATGTATATCAATATTTATTTATATCAAGCTATTATTTATTTATTTTTGTTTCCTTTTTTAAAATAATAGAAGCTATTTCATTTATTACGTTATTTTATTTTTATATATAAATAAAAATTCACATGCTATTATTGCACGCTAATTTGTAACTAATATTCAAAAATAAAGTTTTCGCCAAATTGGCGGGGGGAAAAATCGCACCAAAGTGGTGTGTATAGGACATCTGTGCCTTGTTTTCATTTCACATATGTATTGGTACTTTCATGTTAACTTGGCGCAGTTGATAAATCGCCAAATATTGTTTTCATAACATCTTAATATTTCATTAATTTCATTTAACTATAAACCTTTCACTCATTTCACTTGAAATACATACATTAAAAATACATGTCTTTTACTCACTTAATTTAAAATACATGCCTTTCACTAATTTTATTTAAAATACTGAAAAGGAAAAGAAAATAAGAAGAAATAATGCCACAAAAAACCTTTTATTTAAACATCAAAGAAATGTTTCTCATTTATACACGCAAAATAAAAAAGCTAGGCTAATGGTGAGATTTGCGTCAAATCTCTAATACTAAGTTATTGCAGGTTTTTTCTTTCAAACAGAAAAAATTCCAGATTAATTTTCCAATTTTATTAAATGGAAATATGCTTTACTGTACTGATTTGATCATTGTACTGATATTGTATTTCACTGTGCGTGCATATTTTTTTGCTCCATGAACTTTGGAAATCTTATTATTTACGAAAATCTCCGCCGGTGAAAATGATGTATGCACTAAATTTTCGTGACGTATGTACTTTAATTGTGCTTTTTTGTTATTTTTTTAATATAATTTCCAAACGGTTTGACATTTATTCTTGGTAATAAATAGGCGTCGCGTCGTTGTCACCTTTATAGTTACCTGCTGTAAAAATTTGAACGAAATCCGTTAAGTATTTTTTGAGTTATGCTTGACGAAAGGTTTTAATATCCATCGTAGCTATATATGGGGCAAAGTAATACTGCGCTGTGTATGAGTCTTCGTGTTCACTCAGACAATAAAATCAGAGTTGAGTGATTTTGTATTTTCAAATGAACGTAATCTTGTGGCCTCACTGTCTTTGGTAGTGTACACCCCCTGAATTTGTATGATTTTTATAGTTTAAAATGAAAATATATCCCTATGAACCTAGAGTTGGGGCCCTATTGCCTTTGGCAATCGCCTTAGAAAATGTTTATTTCTAGAAAATGAGTATGAACCCTGCACAAATATTAAAATTATTCATTATTTGTGTGATGCATGTGTACAAACATATATGCTACCTATACATTAACTTTTTTTTTCCAAGATACTTGATTGAATTTTCAAATTTGTATTCAACAAATTTGTAATATATAAAATTAAGTTTTCTTTCATCTTTTTCAGATTTACTCAGAGAGTACTGGGAATGGCTACCCAATGAAAAACATATGGAAATAGAATGTAAATGGCCACCCAAGTAAATAACTGTATATTGAAAAGAAATATGTGTAATTATATGAAAATATATTTGTTTTTATTTTGTACTACTGTCTTTTTAATTCAACATGTTTTAACACAAATTAGAAAATTTATTTATATATGCATGCTTTTTTCCCTCCATATTCAATGCCATTTTTAAGAATTTAATGATGAATCATGAAATATATGATACGAATACAAATTTAGGCTCATCTAATTTTAACAGAATTACTTAGAACTGTGCTTATTCCTTTATTTAATACATATAAACACTATAGTAACATATAACTTCCACATTATCAAAGGTTTTTGTATGACTAAAATGGTCTCAATCACATTTCCTTTGCTAACATAGGTTGCATCCGATTATTAATTAAATTTTACCATAAATTAAGAATTTTTTTATTTTTTGGAAGAAAAAAAAAATTACAAATTTAATGCAATATATTTAAGGGGACAGTAGGCTTTTAAATTTATAAATATTGACCCAAAATTTGTTTGTGTTAAATTTAAATATATATATATCGTCGCTACCATGTCAAACTATCGAATGTGAAAAAAATGTATTTTTCATTACTTTTAAAAATGGGTCGATTGTCACCACTAAATTTTAATAGTATTCTTTACCAGGGTTGCCAGTTTGGCCTCTTTTTCTTTATTCAGAAATTTCGAATCCATACCAGAAATTTCAAATAGAAATTTTTGCTTCGTTTAATGACAGACATTTTATGATTACTTTAACTAAATTTTTTTCTCTCAAAATTTCCGGTATGAATTCGCTATCTCTGAATAAAAAAGAAGGCCAAACTGGCAACCCTATTCTTCACAGAAATTGTATTACTATTTTTACTAGACAAAGAATTCTAATAAAATTCAGTGGTGACAAGCAGTCCATTTTAAAAAGTAATGAAAAATGCATTTTTTCATATTCAATAGTTTGACATGGTAGCAGCGATATATCAATATGTTACCATATGCTTGGCAGGAAGCATGTTTTCACATTTCTTAAAGCTAAGTAATCAAAATAACATAATGTATTTCAAATGCATTTTTCTATAAACAAATGTTTTGCAATCTATGTACATCTTTAAAATTTTCCATGCATGTTAATTTTTGTTCAAACTTTTAATATCTGTAAGAGACAATCTTGATATCTACAATAAATCTATGTTTTATTAAAAATGTATTAATATGTAAATTTTAAATGAAAATTAAGTTTCATGCCAGTTTTCTTTTTTTAACAACTGTCAGTCATACAGTTCTTTTAAGTTAAAGGAAACATAGTGAACACACGGCATTTTAAAACATTTTTAATTCATGGTACAGAACACTTTGAAAGATTTCTTGTTGGAGTAACATTAATAATGAAAAATAATTTTCCATGTCCACTGTCTCCTAAATTCAAAAGAAATCTGTAGTTATAAAAAAATAATAATAATAATACACAAAGTAAATAAAATATTATGTTTTTTATTTTATTTTTAAGGAATGGTTTCAAAAGTAACAAAATCAGCAACTAACATTGCAATTTAAATTGCAGAACAAAATTTTTGCTTTTAATTCAAACTGAAAAAGTTCAATACAGTTAGAGAATATATTTCTCTTTGTAAGAAATTTACAAACATGATACTTTAAACTGTACCTTTACAATAAATTACAAATTTAAATATTCGGAATAGATCCCTTCATGATCTTTCATTTCCATTGTGTACATGATGAACATTTCTTCTTCCTAAGAGATCAAATTCATTTTCTGCGACATCTGAATCAGATGAGTTTTCAGAATCACTGCTATCTGTGTATGCACCAAGTCCAGGAAGAACTCCTAAGCAGCATATAGTAGGCTTGGGTTTATTAGCAGTTTGTGTTAATGAAGGCATCTGTTCTGTTTCATCAACTTTCGTCAAAAGGTTGTCAGCTTTGGCTGTAAATAGATAATAATGAAAACAAGAATATTCCACCTAAACGCCATACATATAACTATCATTTCTTATTATTTTTATATGTGTAATGTATAATTATGTAACCTTTATCTAAGAAAGCACTTTTTTTATGTTACAATTTTGAGTTGGAAAAATGTTATTGAAAAATAATGAAACACTAAAAAACCAGGGATGCCACTTTTCCGCGGAAACGCGGATTTCCGCTTTTTTGCTTATTTTCAAAATCCGCGGATTTCCGCTTTTTTTTTTCTTATTTCTCGGACGCATTTCTCTTTAATGCATCAAGCGGAACCAACCAACCAACCAACCCATTTGTCGGAAGAAGAACGGAACATTTTATCCTCTGTGATTGGTGAGTACGTTTGACGTCACATCGTCAGTGGGAGTAGTCATGATTCAACTGACCAATGAGCACGAAGTGTCGTGGCTTTCGATAAGTAGTGTAGATGAGCCGTGCCGTGTTTGTTTACTTTTTACCGACGCTGCGCGGAAATAGATAGTAAGGTTTGAAATCTCATGATGGATTAATTGTTTAATCTCGTCATTTGTTTTTTGATTTATATTTAATTATTGCGCCGCAAAAGACAGATTTCGATAGTAATAAGTATTATGCGTGAAAAAAAGTCCGTATACTGAATGCACGGCACGTTGTTTTGATTTCCAATTTTGCCAGATATAGTAACGCCCGAAATCATATAGATAATCTACAACCCATCAAATTAATTGTTGATGGAATGGATCAAAGAATCATTAAAGCGGAATGTTTATTTTCGTCTTGTTTAGTTTTAGTGGATCATAGTTTACCATTAAATGCTTTATAACATGCAGTATTCCTATTTAAAAAGATGTTCCTGAATGGTGCTGTAGTAAAAATAGTTATGCGCAAGGACAAAAAGAACCACAATTGTGAAAGAAATGGCCGATAAATTGTAAATATCTGCACATGATAGAGTTCTGCATTGAAGATATATCCAGCGACTATTTACTCCTGTATTACCTATTATGTTAAAAATAAATTTTTAGTGACTGCTAGTGTTGTTAGAGAGCACGATTTAAAAAATGAAAAAGGTAAAAATTATGTTTTTAAAATCTTTTTTTTGTAGTATTTTCAGTTTCATTGCCTAAAAACTAATTTTATGTAGGAAAATATAGCTAGACCTTCATATAAATAATTTACAACATTGATCTTCTCACCAAATGCTTTTGTAGCTGTGGTAGGTTAAACATTAGCCATATGTATTAACTCATGTTTTGAGTGAAAGCATGTAGGTTTTTAAATGTATTTGCTTATAAAAATTTTAAAGAATAGTTTTACAATTTTGAGGAATTCTCATATTAATATTTGTCATTTATATCAAATAATTATTGAATAAAATTTTGAATTAGCCATTTTTGTTATATTTATTAGTGTTCTTATTTTTGTATTACATGTATATATGTTTCAATTTGAATTCAAATAATGACACAAATTTTATTTCGCGTATCATTTTCACTTTTTTTGCTCGATTTTTACCCCGCGCACAGGTTTAACTTTTTTGTTCAATTTTCACCTCACGCGTCATTTCCTCTTTTTTGCTCTTTTCTCAGACTCATCCCTGAAAAATGTTATTGAAAAATAATGAAACACTAAAAAACAGGAGAAAAAGCATGACTGATTTTGTGGCATTGAGATGATGATACGAGTTTCAAAACTAAGAAACAAAAAGACTTCCCATGAATCTTCTAAATTTTATGGAGCATTACTTCTTGATGAGAGGTGTAGCAATGTAAAGGGCAAAATTAGTGCTAGTCACAGACCCACCGAATGAAAAAAAAGTGGTTACTAGAAAAATTCTCTGTCAGCGCCCACTTTTCCTACAAGGAGCTAATAAACTTTTCTTGCATTCCACAAATGATTCTACTTTTGCTGGTTGCAATATGTTAATATTAACACATTTATTTGGTCTATTTATTTTTAGAATAATAGAAATTTTAACAAAAGTTTATTGTTTAGCACTTTTAAATAAAAATGTGGCCACTTATTATAAAACTACTACAACTGGCCACTCTAGTTTTGTTCTTTATAGCAATGTTTGATTTGATACCAGATATTTGTAAAATTATACCGGTCTACAATTGATTCTGCTCCAGCAAGATCAGGGCTGCCACTGCCTAATGGCATAAAAAATAGTTGCCTTAGTAGCCTACAATGAAAAAACTAGTAGCCAAAATAGTAGCATTTGCACAAAAATAGTAGCCAAAATAGTTGCATGTTTACTTAAGAAAAGAGGGGCAAGAATCCTTATTTTCCATAAAAATAACAACATCATGAAAATCTACATTTTCCCCTACCATCCAAATTTTCTACTTTTTGTATTTTAATTATAAAATCACACACACACACACAAACGAAAAGAAAGAAGAAACTTTTCAAATTAGGGGATACAGATAAGGATCAGAATGCAGTTTGGTTTTCCCAAACTAAATTGAATATACTTATCTTGTACTTGAGCATTACTGTGAGGTAACTGAAAACAATAAAACTTTTATTGCATGTTATTAGCTGCAATTTTAATTCCATCTTGTAAACAAAAATTAACTGAAACAAGAAATCTGCCAATCAAAAGTGGTTTTGACAAAAAAGGATGCATTTGATAAAGAAAATATGTGTATATACTAATCTATTCTTTAGAAGAAATTTATGTAAAATAAAATAGCAAAATCGTCTGAGAAAAATAAAGTCGGATTTTATAGACACCAATGGGCCAAATAAAGCTATCTAAATACCTAAGAAAGGCAATATTCTAAATGTTTTTCTCAACATTTTAAATCTGTTAATAAATTGAAAAATTGCGATAGAAAACAAGATTTTCTTATTTTTAAGTAGCATTTATTTCAGCTCGTTTATTATTTCAAATTTTTGGAATGAAGCATTTATACGAGGTTAGAAACAAATACAATTCATGCAGCACAGTGAACAAATCTACAGTTAATTGTTTGTGGTTCATACGACAGTTAAAGGGTTAAATACCTTTAAAAACAATCAAAAATTGGACAAATATACTGTAAAGCATAAGGCTTATGGGTAGTAGCCAAACCAAAAATCAGTAATTAGTTTTTCACTGAAATTTGGATGTTGGTATCTTTGCACTACATTTATATTGAAAAGTAATTTTTTTTTTTATTTCAAATGGAGGTTTTTACATATTTTAAAAATTGAATAAAAAACTTTAAAAAATTATACGGAAATATTAGATTGGGGTATTGGGTTAAAAAATTGACAAAGTTGAGATTTTTTTTTTTTAAACAAAAATAGTAGTTGGGACTGGAAAATAGTCTCCTTTTTTCTGGATTTCCTCTAAAATAGTCGCTTTTGAAGGTTTTTGGGCTAAAATAGTAGCCATAGTTGCCTGATGCTGAAAATAGTCGCTTTTAGTAGCATTTTAGTTGCAAATGGCAGCCCTGCAAGATGCACTTGTAACTCCTACCTTTCACATAATTTTGTTTTGTCATACCAATTTTTGCAATGATCAAGAAAGAATCCTGCCAAACATCATATAACGGACAGACATAAGGGATGGCAAGTGTCATGAAAATATTGTCTGTTAAAAATATACCATATGGATAATAAAATCTTTATTCTAAGATGCAGCAGGGATAAAAAGCTGCCTTTTCGTAAAGATTTATTATTACAGTCTTTTAAAGCTGTTACTCTCACAAACTTGGTATGCATTGTGACTTTAATAAGGAACTTCTATCTCAGCAAAGCGATTACTTCATATAGATCTTTCATAATGTCATAAACTAGTGCTTATAAAACCTATATGGATTTATCAGCCATTAACTGATTGTTCCAAAATGGATATACTTAAAAGTATTCTTTTCACACTTAACACATTGTAAAATACCTAAATTATGATTCAACATTATCAAGATTCCATCATATCTGTAACTATTTTCACTTTGAAGACAGAAACTGTATAATAATGTTACTTAGTTACTCACAGTAATAATTTGAGAATCAATAATGTCACATCATACAATAGTTCTGTAAAATGGTTTATTAATAGAATGTGTAAATGATCAGTGCTGATCCAAAATAATTTTATAGTAATTTCTGAATAAATATTTTTCATTTATTTTGATGTTATAATTTGGTGTGTTTGTCTTATACGACAGAAAATAAGAATAAGAAAGTATTTAAATAATCTAGTTTTTACATGGGAAAATACTTTTTTCATTTTCATCATATTTATTTGATAAATATTTTTACAGTGCAGTGTACATGCTACTAATCAATCATGTGCCTAAATTTAATTTTACTCCTCTTTTTGGAATTGTAATATTTAATATTTCTATCACCCAATAATTATTTATTCAAAATTAACTTCTCTTTCTTTCATTTAATTAAATTTATGTCTATACAACTATTATTCTTTACAAAATTTAGAATAAAACTTTTTTTTTTCACAAAAAAGAGACACAAATTAAAAACTTTGCATCCTCTTGTAAAGAAGATGGATTGTC
Source organism: Maratus michaelseni (assembly GCA_963931845.1). NCBI lineage: Eukaryota > Metazoa > Arthropoda > Arachnida > Araneae > Salticidae > Maratus > Maratus michaelseni. The sequence goes on along the minus strand of OZ007589.1, from coordinate 157,181,327 downwards.
TGCCAATTACGAGATAACCTTTATCCCTGATGAAATTTGTAAGAAATGCAGTGACGAATAAATGCTTTTTCACTTACCATCTTTCAGATGACTGCACCACTAATATTTGATTGATATTTATTCTTCTATACCTATTATGGTCATATCACACAAATTCATGATGTCTGTCACAGAATAAACACTTTAAAATTTATTTGTACACCTAATATATTGTCAACTGCGAATCTGGGCATCTGAGAACATAATGTGCATATGCCCCATGGTAATCAATGTGTTAACTTTTGTGAGGCAACATAATCTGCAATGGATGTTTTCATTTACATCTTGTACATGGAACTATTATTGTTTTAATTACCAATACACTACAAAACAGGGTGTTCCACCTGGAAAAGTCGGGGAAATTTATATGGACTGCATTTCTGAGGAAAAGTCAGGAAAATTTGAAAATTCTGAGAAAAAGTTAGAAAATTTTGAACTTTCAAGAACAAAAAATGGGAAATGTTTCTAATAAATCTAAAGATTTTAAATTGCAGTGTCATTAAAATCAAACTTTGCTCTTCATAAGTACTGTAAAGAGTATTTCAACCTCTTGTGCAAATCATTTTGTCTACCTCCCTTCAGTCCTCCTTTGTAACTCAGAGATTTTCAGCTCCAGCTTCACTGTAACTTTCTACTGAATGTTGTAGGATTGATTAGCTGTTTCACTCTGCTTACTTATCTTTGTTTGGAAATTGAACATTTGTTAGCTTAATTTATTGAATATTTATTATTTGTATTAAAATATGTCCAAGCAATCTGTATTTAACTGTGACTGATGTGATAAAGAATTTCATCCTGATTTGAGAAAATGGATAGAACCTGATGCTAAAAGTATGCATCTGCAAAATGTTCAAAAGATTGTAAATTTTGCAAAAAAAAAAAAAAAAAAGTAACAAATCAGTAATTTGTGTTTCAGAATCAGTTGTGAAAGTTCCACTCTCAAATTCACAACTTTTATGATCTTTTGTGTGTAACATCACGAAATTTTGATACCTGGAACTTTCTTTATTATTGGTATGGAAAAGTCAGGGAAATCCATCGCTGATCTGGAATAAACACACTGACAAAACTATTATTGGTAATGATCCAGCATGATGGACACCTCAGACTAAATTAAGATTTTTTTAGTTGAATTATTTTTACATTACATTCAATCTGCATTTTGGAAATATGTACATTCTCATACAATGCAAAATAATAAATATAAAAAATTACTAAGAATTTAAATATTTATTTTAACATGTTCACTGTCGGGGAAAAAAAAAAAAAGCTTGTTTAAAACTCAACATTTGAGTCACCAGCAGTAAGCGTGTAAAAAAAAAAGCCAAGTAAATTATAATAAAATGAGTATAAACTGTAATTTTAAACCTGCAAAAAATTTTTTAAACAGATGGGGGGAAAAAACGCAGTTCTGAGAGAATATAATTTGAGGAAGGGGAGATCTCAAGAAGAGTTTTTAAGTGTCTAAAAAATGCCATGCCTTGCATTAGATGAAGACAGTCTTATGTCTTGAATATACTTGTCTATTATACTCTGTCATAAGGACTACATGCGATATTAAAAAAAATAAAATCAATTTCAAGATTAAACATGTCGTATAGAGACCTTCAAAATGCTAGATTAATTTTCTTTTTAATTCTTTAATGACGTCATATTAAGCTGCTTTCTGTATTTACACATACTCATACTACTTGTATTATTGAGAAATGTTTGAAAGTTTCCATTTTATACCAATATGATGTCATATTAATCTTTTTTTTTTTTCAATTGTTGAAACTTTTTATTTCATTTTCATTTTTTACGTGGAAATCTATCAATAGAAAATTAATTATTGTAGAAAGAATTTTATTGTGGATTTTTAATTGTTGGCAACTGCTATAACGAAAAATGTTTAAATTTAATAGGAAAAGGCTGTTAGATTTTTAGTTTTTTATCTCTATATATTAAAATAATACGATTTTTTAAACTTTATGATGTTGAGCTTCATAGTAGATATTCAGCTATAAGTACACAAATTTTCATGACTAAGTTGTATAGTTTCTGAGAACCGGCTCTGTGACGGACAGTCAACGAAGTGGGACTAATAGTGTTTCGTGAGATGAACGAAATTCTAAAAAGAAACTTTTTAAATAAAATTAAATCATGTTTAACATTTAGCATAACTTATTTATATAATAAATAGAAAAATTATTCAATGATGTATAATAAATATATATATATATATATATATATACCTGAAGATGTAGCTTGCTTTTTCTCAGGACTGGGCATAGGACTTGATCTGGAAGAAAGAAGTTATTCTTATAACAATACTAAAAAACACATTAGGGAAAAAACATGAAATGATATTTGTATAAACATTTAAAAATATACAAATATACAGAAATATATATATTTTTTTCTAGACAGATGAATAAATGTATTTCATAATCACTTATTTATTAACTAACATAAACTATTTTTAGTAAGATGACTTAATGAAAATTTAATTTTTACACTGCTTATTATAAGAAATCTTTGTGTCCCAGACATTTCCAACCTGATGCAATGAGATAAGAAAAAAAAATAACCTCACCGAAGGTCCCCCCCCCCCCCCCACTAGAGGGGGTGTTGGCAATGGAAAACTATTTATTTTAGATCCATCACAGACATATTCATTAAATTATTTAAATTAAACCTATTAATATTTCTGTGCAAGCTAACTTTTAAATCACACAATGCTATAAAATAAAAGTTCTTGCATTTACCACGACTATGAAGTAAAACAAACCATACGTTTATTTATTTATTTATCTTTATGTATTTGAAAGCATACATAAATAATGAGGACCACCGACCTCTTTTTTTTTTTTTTTTGCCACTCAGACATGCTAAAATATGTTATATTAAAATTTGGTTACTGCCAGCAAAAGTATTCTAAAATGCCTACAAGGCACAAAAGTAGTACAATTTAATCATAAAACTTAATGCTCAAACAAGAAAAATAAAAAGAGACAAAAACACTGTTCAGTTCATGGGCTAAAGACAATTTATTAACATTTTCTTCTCCTCCCCACCCTTAAAAAAGTATCTACAGTAGGACCTCGATTATCCGAAGTAATTGGGACCGAACCTACTTCGGATAATCGATAATTCATCAATAATCATCTAGTTTAATATGTAGTATCCTCATTGAGCTGTTAGTATGACTTATTTTAACGGTTAAATAAATTAAAATTATAAATGAAAACAAATTTATTTCTGAAACAAGAACTTACAATGGTTTAAATGCAAGCTTCATCTGGTGTAAATTGGCCATCCTTTGCCGTGCAGCTCTATCCCGAAGTTTTCTTAAAAGCATGAGTTCAGAGGAATCACACTGTTCCTGTTGCTCCAACCAAACAAGGCCTTTTAAGAATATATTTCCAAAATATTTATCTGCACACGTAGTTTGGAAAGGACGGCTTGCATACAAAAGGAATGTGGGGAAAAAAATTAAAAATGCATGTTTGTTAAGAGAAAATTTTGGATGACAGTAGAAAGTGAAAAAAAAGTCCAGAAGTAACCGACTTCGGTTAATGGAGAGTTTCGGTTAACCGAGGTTCGGATAATCGAGGTCCTACTGTATTTACAAACAGCTTGTATCAATTTTTCTTTTGTTGACAGCTAAAAACACTAGGTCTTCTATTTGGCTCTATCCCGAAGTTTTCTTAAAAGCATGAGTTCAGAGGAATCACACTGTTCCTGTTGCTCCAACCAAACAAGGCCTTTTAAGAATATATTTCCAAAATATTTATCTGCACACGTAGTTTGGAAAGGACGGTTTGCATACAAAAGGAATGTGGGGAAAAAAATTAAAAATGCATGTTTGTTAAGAGAAAATTTTGGATGACAGTAGAAAGTGAAAAAAAAAGTCCAGAAGTAACCGACTTCGGTTAACGGAGAGTTTCGGATAATCGAGGTCCTACTGTATTTACAAACAGCTTGTATCAATTTTTCTTTTGTTGACAGCTAAAAACACTAGGTCTTCTTAGTTTACTTCTTTTTTCAATACATACATAAGTATGTTAACACATTGATCATAACTTGATACATCAATGTTTGTGTCCAATATTATAAAAAGTATTTTTCTTGCTTTACTTTATTAGCAATTTCAGTCTGGATTTCAAATATGACGATATTTATGATTTTTGTAATAGTTATCTTGTGAAATATAACTTGACTGACTCTTACCATTTTCATAAAGGTTTTTTTTTTTTTATTATTCAAGAGCAGATTCTCAAGAAACACAGAATTCTTGAATGTTGTTGGCTTACTGTTTTCTAACTTCGTCGTGTTCGAAATGTAGGGGTAATAAATTTTAAGATCAGTGGAAAATAAATTAATTCGAGAATACAACTCTAAAATTTATAAACAAATCTCAAAATCAGTACTCCAACACATCACTATAGGCCAAAATTGAAAGTATAGTGGTATTATCATATTATCACGTATATCTCTTTGTGTATTTCTGGATACACTATACCTAATGACTACAACATGAATCCTACTCTATCAAATCTGTGACTGCAAAATCAAATATTAAAAGATGTGTATTTTAGACATCTCAATCCCAAACTTACAGGACAACTAAAGGAAAAAATAAAGAGCAACAACAAATTAAAAATTTTAATGGCCATTCTTCTGTGATTAATTACCATGTGGCAAATGGCAGTTATTAATTTTAACCTTTAATACAGTAAAACCTCTGAATAACGGACACCTCGGGAGCACAGAATTTGTTCGCTATTTAGAGGTGTCCGCTATTGAGAGTCAAAAATGTACAAATATACAGGTTTTGGTGATCACAAAAATGTCCGCTAAATAGAGGTGTCCGCTATTTGGGAGTGTCCGTTATGGAGGTTTTACTGTAATGTGTAATCTTATTTAATATTTTCACTTCTATTTCGAAAAATGCTTTAGAAAATCTAGAAGTTACACATAAAATGTTATTTTAATTGGACAACCTTATTGATGTTACTAATGCATAAAGTGTCAGTTAAAGGAAAACTGCATGTTTTATGGTTTTTGGCAAGGAAGAACCTAATAATTTTTTAAGTAATATTTCAACAAAAGAGAAAATTATTAATAAACACTCACGATTTTCTTTTTAATGCTCCCATTAATAAGCTATGTTGAGATTTTCTATTTGACCCAGATCCTTGGAGGTTTAGTGCCCGACGTAAATACTGTAATTTGGCCTCTTGTTCTTCTTCAGTAAGATGTGAAACAGCACGTCTAGTAGAAAAAATACAAATCAATAATACAGGAAGAATATAGAAACAAATAAAAATACTTAATTTAAACATTTTTTATAAAAAGTTTTTATTTTAGTACAATATACAACAAAATTATTATTTTTTTTTTTTTTTTAAATAACCAATTATTCTATACTTTTCAGTGGTACTCTAATTTCAGAAGTCATCCATTAACCCATTTAATCCATTTGGCAGGATTTATATCTTAAAATAAATTGACTTTCTTTTTCCCAAACTACCTAATGGTGATTTGGTATATACTGTCATCTATGGTACTTTTGTCTTAGTTATTTTCAGTGTCCGCAGAGGGAGGCTATTTTGGATAGGGACAAAGTTATATACAAATTTAGAGGATTTGTAACTCTATTTTTGAAGAGTAATATTTGTCTTATTCAATGACAGAAATTTGCCATTAAATAAGGTGAAGATTATAATTCAAAAGTAGTGGTGGTATTAAAAGTTAAAACCATATGAATTCTGTTTTTTTTTTTTTTTTTTTTGCATTTTTCTATGCCAGATACATAGAATGTAAAACAGCAATTCATTTTGACACTTTTTTTTTTAACAATACACTATTACACCTAGTTTTTGGAGCACCTAGTTTTTCGCGATCTTTTGACGAAATTTGCCATTTTTTGCAATGTTTTTCACGAAATTTGTTGTTTTTTCGCGATCTTTTGATGAAATTTGCCGTTTTTCGCAATGTTTTTGACGAAATTTGCCGTTTTTTCGCGATTTTCTGACGGAACTCACGTTTTTCCTGCGATCTGTTGACAAAAATTTGTCGTTTTTTGCAATGTTTATGACAAAATTTGCTGTTTTTTCGTGATCTTTTGACGAAATTTGTCGTTTTTCGCAATGTTTTTCACGAAATTTGTCATTTTTTCGCGATCTTTTGACGAAATTTGCCATTTTTCACAATGTTTTTCACGAAATTTGCCGCTGTTTCACGATTTTCTGACAAAAGTCACATTTTCCCCACGATCTGTTGACAAAAATTTGCCGTTTTTCGCAATGTTTATGACGAAATTTGCCGTTTTGTCACGATCTTTTGACAAAACTTCTCGTTTTTCACAATGTTTTTGACGAAATTTGCCGTTTTTTCGTGATTTTCTGACGAAAGTCACGTTTTTCCCGCGATCTGTTGACAAAATTTGCTGTTTTTTCGCGATCTTTTAACGAAATTTGCCGCTTTTCGAAATTTTTTGGCGAAATTTGCCATTTTTCTCGATTCTCTGATGAAAGTCACGTTTTCCCCGCGATCCTTTGACAAAATTGGCGACTTTTCTTCGAGCGAAAGACGAGATTGATTTTTTTCAGCGATCATTTGCCGAAATACCGATACATTTAATGTCCGAATTTTCGGATTTATGACCGATATATTTTTTTTTTTTCGGAAATCATTGCCTTAATTTTTCGGAAAATTCGGACCAGAATCACCCCTGAATGATCTTTTGACGAAATTCCCATTTTTTCAGCAATCAGTTGAATGAAATTCACGTTTTCTTTCGGTGATACTTTGACGAAATTTGCTTTTTCCCGCCAATTTTTTGACAAAATTCGCGTTTTTTCAGCGATCCTGTAACGGAATTGGCATTTCTTAGCTCGATCCTGTGACGAAATTCGTGATTTTTCGAATAATCCTGTGACAAAATTCGCGTTTTTTTTTTTTTCAGAAAATCGTAGTTTTAGACAGATTTTTGTAGCAACGTAGTTTGTGGCTCAAAATCGTAGCAACTACTATTTTTTCGTAGCAATTGGCAGCTCTGTATATATGTGTGTGTGTATATATAGATATATATTTATACATATATATATATATATATATCACTGGTGCCCGGCTAACCGAAAAGTAACAAAGGAAGTATTTGATCTGATCTTAAAAATATATGTGTGCATGTTGACAATGAGGGATTTACAAATATTTTGGGATTGCCATGTAAGGAAGTGGCAGTGAGATTTAATTTCCACATTGTTTCGACCAAGTTAGAAACATAATCGAGATCAATTGGTCGGTCAATTTGTTTCTTATCTGTTATGAGATCAGAGGGTAAGCTTAAAGTTGTACCATATACTAATTGTGCAGGCGTTGCATTAATGTCATTTTTAAGAGCTGAGCGTAAACCTAGGAGAACAATTGGAAGAATCTCAGTCCATTTAGTGTGATTGTGTGTTTTAAGAGCATCTTTTAAATGTCTGTGATAGCGTTCCGAAATTCCGTTCGACTGGGGATGATATGGAGAAGTTCGAATTCGGTTGCAGCCTGTGATACGCAGAAGTTCTTGCAGCAACGTAGATTCAAAATTACGACCTTGGTCTGTGGTGATTAGGGTGGTCCAAAAAAACTTTTTTTGAGCTAGAGTCCGGGCCACCCCCTACTTTTTTTAGACTCATCAATAATATAATGCTGGTAAATTTTTAGCTTTCTACTCAAATTCTAAGAGGGTGCTCAATGACCACCAACAATTTAACATTAGCAGGAGTATAGGAAGTGCAACAGATATTTTACACTTGAAACTTATTTAATTTTTCTCAGAAATTTTTAGTAGAAATTTATTTTGTTGTATTATATATATATTTAAATATTTCTAAAATATTTTATTGTATGTAACATTTTTTCTGATAATTATTTACTTACATAAATATAAAAGGAATTTAACGGCAACACTAAACCAAAACTAGAATTCTACCAACGCATTTTACTACCAATTGAAAACAATTTTTAAGTGAAACATTTAATTTTCATGGTAATTTTTTTAAAAATAACTATCTTATATATTTTCAAATTCTGCATCTAGCAACAAACATCTCTTCCATAGTTGTTTACATTTCGCACATGGCTATTTCTAAGTGAAAGGTAACAAAGGAAAGTAATATTTAAAATGGATTTAATTATTTATTGTAGGAATTTTTGTCTTCAAATAAGTAACAAGTCTTATATTTATGTTACATTTTTATATTGAATATTAATCTACTGTGTTATGTGATGCTAACATTATTTATGTCACAATTAATAAGACAAACACTAAACCTAATACGAAATAAAATAATCACAAAATTTGTGAATTGATCAATAATTTTAATTTTATGAAATATAGTCATTCTTTTCTGCTTAAAGAAATTTTATAGCTAAAAATTTGTGATGGCTTCAGTTTCAACTCGCCTTAGTAATGAAATTTTTCTGATTGGTCTAAAAGCAATAGATCCATTGACTACATTGAAACAATTAGCTACGACAAGACAAGTACTTCAGCGCTTTCATTATCATTTGAAAAAATCAAAATTGGTACAATCTGCTAGCCATTTAACAGTTGAAGAACTAATGCAGCTATTGCAGAAATCTACAATTCCTACAAAACTAAAGAAAGATATAATTGAAAATCTTGAAAACATTCATTCTCATTGACTCTTGTTAAAGAAAAATAAAAGACATTCTTCTACAGCCCAACAACAACAAGTGGATAGATTTCTTGAAGATTTAGACATTCTTTTTGATATTGCTCAAGCCAATGCTATGAAAATAATAAGAATTAAAGAAGATTATGAATTTCTTCAGGATCAAAGAACCAGTCATAAGATCTACATGGGTTTAGAAGATAAAGAGCTAAAGAAAAAGTGTAAGCGTTCTCTTTAGAGACAAAAAGAGGAGGAAGAACGATGCATTAGAGCCTCTTTACCCTCAGCTGCTGTCTGCTCATTTGATATTTGTCTAATTAGTGAAACGGAAAACTCTGGAACTTCTGATTTTAAATCAGACGATGAATTTATTCCATCACAGTTAAAGATGAAGTGTCAGCTTTTGAAATTGGAAGAACACACACAGATAGTGTCTAAAAAAGAACTTTTTACTCCTCATGTTACCAGTGCCTTAGACAGAAATAAAATATCTGATCATGAAGCATTTCGTCTAATTGTTCCACTCGCAACAGCTCTTGGTCACAATCCGTCTTGCCTTCCAGTTTCAAGAAGTACTATCCGACGAACACGTAAAAAAGCCTGGAAGGAGTATGCAGAATCAATAAAAGGTGAATTCAGACCAGATTTCCCTTTAGTGATTCACTGGGATGGCAAACTCCTGCCTGAAATTTTTGGATGTGGAAACGTTGATCGACTACCAGTATTTGTATCTGGAGATGGTCTTAATAAGCTCCTCGGAGTGCCAAAACTGATTGCTGGAACTGGAAAAAGTGCAGCCAATGCTATACATATTTTACTGAAAGAGTGGAATGTCACAAAAATAGCTCAAGCAATATGCTTTGACTCAACAAGCGTGAACACTGGTTATTTAAATGGAACCTGTGCTTTACTTGAAAAAATACTTCAATGTGAACTTTTCTGGTTAGCTTTGTCGCCATCATATAATGGAATTGGTCTTGGCAAAAACATTTACTTTGTGTTTTGGATCTTCAAGTTCTCCAGATATTCCAATCTTTAAAAGATTCAAGGATGTTTGGAATGGTGTTGTGAGGGATAATTATAGAGCACTAGAACTAAATGCAGAAACGAAATAAGAAGCATAATGTGAGAGGTGAACCTGAGATTTTCAAATAAGATGGTGTGCGATTGTCAGACTTTGCAACAAGAAGAACAGCAGTATGAATATAGGGAAATCATTTTTAAGCCTCTCCCCTGATAAATGGAATGATAATGATGACTATTGTAAATGAAAAGAATGGCTGCAAAAATTGCAAACAGAAAATGTATTCATCAGATAAAATCACTTTTAGACATTATTTTGTAATATTAAAGAGCAAAATATACTTACAGTTCTATTTTTCACTTCTATATTGTTTTATTCTTTTGTCAAAGATTGTAAAATAAAAAAAAAATATATGCACAAATTTTGGAGGATTTTATTTTTTAAACAAATATATAGAAATATTACAATAGAATACACTAACTTATAAAGTTCGTGGGGATTGAGCACCCTCTTGCAGTTGAAATATGAAGTTTAAATTTTACCAGAATATTACTGTACACAAGTCTAAAAAATTTGAGGGGTGGCCTGGTATTTATATAAAACTTTATTTTTTTACATATACAGCTGGACCACCCTAGTGGTGATAGTGACGGGGCATCCAAATCTGGAGATCCACCCATGTAATAGAGCTCGAGCAGTAGTTTCCGCAGTCATATCAGATGTCGGAATGACTTCAGGCCATCTGGTAAATCTACCAATGATTGTCAAACAATATTGATTACCATCTGATGGGGGAAAAGGACCAATGAAGTCTAAATGAATGTGGGCAAAATGAGCATCAGGTAGGATGAATGTACCAATAGGAGATTTGGTGTGCTGTGTTAATTTGGCTCTTTGGCAATTATTACAGTTATGAATCATAGATTTAATATTTTTATGCATGCCAGGCCATACGAATCTTTTAGCAATTAAATTAATAGAGGCTGACATACCGGGATGTGAAAAGAAATGAAAATTATCAAAAACTACTTTTTGCAGACTTTGGGAAACAAATGGGTGGGGATGTTGTTGAGACATGTCACAATATAAATAAATATCCTCAAGAGGAAAATAGTATTTCTCTAATTTTAAGGATGTGGTATTGGATTGCAAAAGTTTTTGAAGTTCCTCATCAGTGGATTGAGCTGAAACAAATTCTTTAAAATCAAGTACAGTCGGGGAAATTTGGTTAATCTCAATGCGAGATAGTGCATTGGCAACATAATTTTCTGAACCTTTTTTATTCCAAATATCGGTGGAAAATTGTGATATATAATCAAGATGGCGTAGTTGCCGAGGGCTGCACTTTTCAGGATTTTGTTTAAAGGCATAAATTAAGGGTTTCTGATCAGTATAAATGAAGAAATTTCTGCCTTCAAGCAAGTGTCGAAATTGTCTTATACAAGAATATATAGCATATAATTCGCGGTCATATGTCGACCAATTTTTTTTAGATTTGTTTAATTTACCTGAATAAAACGCTATAGGTTCCCATTGATTGTCAGACATTTGCATAACAGAGCCACCAACTGCAACATTTGATGCATCAACCCATAAGCTTAACTGAGCACCGGGAATAGGATGGCGTAGAAGCATTGCTTGAGAAATTGCTTCTTTAGATGCCGTAAATTCAATATTTGCTTCATTGTCCCATTGTAATTGGTCATTTGAAACCTTGGAACGAGGATGTTTCTTTTTATTTTTATGACCTTCTAGAAATTTTACAAGGGGTGCTAAAATGTCAGCAGCTTTGGGAATGAATCGTCTGTAAAAGTTAAATATACCTAAATACCTACGAAGTTGGGTAAGAGTTGCAGGTCTTGGAAAATTTTGAATGGCTTCAACACGATCAGAAGTTGGTGAAAGACCATCTTTTGACCCTTTAAAACCTAAAAATTCCAATGTGGGAACACCAAATATGCATTTAGAAGGCTTAATCGTAAGGCCATAATTATCAAGTCTAGAAAATAGAGCCTTGAGATGTTCAATGTGCTCTTCTAGGGATTTTGATGCAATTAAAACGTCATCAATAAAAGCATAAACACCTGATAAATTTCGAGTTACTTCATCAATAAATCTCTGAAATGTGCTTGAAGCATTGCACAAACCGAATTGCATCCGAGTGCTCTCGAAGAGTCCGAAGGATGTACAGATAGCAGTTTTATGAATATCCTCGGGAGCAATCGGAATTTGATGAAAGGCTTTGACCAAATCTATATGTGAAAACATTGTGGTTCCATGCAATTCACTAGTGAAATCAACGATGCTCGGAATGGGATATTTATCTTTTTTAGTTTGGGTATTTAGTGCTCTGAAGTCACCAACAGGACGCCAGTCATCGCTGTTTTTCTTTGGAACCATATGCAAAGGCGAAGCATAATTGCTGTTGGGTGGGCGCATGTGTCCTAAATCCAACATATGCTGGAATTTCAATTTAGCTATTTTTAAGCGATCAGGAGCAAGACGATATGGTTTGGCATATACTGGAGGACCAAAAGTATCAATATAATGCTTAACAGAATGCTTTACTATTTGATTAAAGATAATAATAGTTTACAGTAATTTATTAAACAAAAGAAAAATTCCAAAAATTGCATTAACAAATATACAAAATTAATATTATTGTTACCAAAAAAAAAAGTAAAATAATATATCACAACAGTTTAATTGTTACATTCAGAGATTAAAATGAAATAACGATAATACAGAATTTACTTAAATTTGATCTATTCAGAAATCACTTTCTTTAAGCATACAATAAATTAACAATAAACAAAGCTTTTAATTAAAAAAAAATTATATGATAATAACCAGAGCTTAACAAATTTTATAAAATTTGGTAGCGAGAAAAAAATATGCCAATAAATGTCGGCAATAAAAAATATGGTACTTCTCCATTATCCCGTCAACCAATTTAAAAAAAAATAAACTATTGCCAAACTATGGGATTTAACGCCAAAAATGCATAATTACATTCACCTGACATCAGATATATTATACATGTTTATTAAGTCATCAAGTGATTATTAATTTGATGTTTACCTGTATATTTAATGATGTTTTACTGATTTTTTAGTTACTTCGTTAATTATAGTAACATTTACGTCTTTAAACTGACGTCGTAATATTAAGAGAAAAAGCATTGAAAAATTTTGTAACGCATAGTTATGTACATTAGATCAGTTTCAACTGCCGTCACAAACATTTATCCACCAGGATAATTAAGAAAAATAATATAAATAAATAAATATAGAAGATTATTTTTTTTCTGTTTTTACTAATATATTGCAAATTTTGTTGTTTAAACTTACAGATAGTAAACACTTTAGTGAGTGAAACTTTTCCGAATTATTTGTATTATTATTATCTATATATATATATTTGTCTTACGTGGCGCAGAAATAGGGCTGATTTTCTACCTTATTGGCAACAACCGTAGTTTCCAGAGCTCAGACCAATGAACAGACAAGATTGTGTTAGCTCCGCCTCCAATATGGCGGTCAGTGTCAAAGCAGTGAAACTCAAGCTAGCAATTATTAAAAATAAAATAATATGAACATAATCCAAAGGGTCTGAGATGATTCCTCATTTTAATTAAGAGTAATATTGTTAATTTCAAATTAATTCTCAACTCTTCTTTCGAATTTATTTAAGAATTTCACTCGCACAAAAAATCAGAGATAATAAAACATAAATTTTCTAGAATGCCCCTGCTGCCATCTGTTGCTGTTTTATTGAAATAAAAATAATTTCTTTTTCAGAAATCTATAATCAATTACAATAGTAAAATGTCGAACGAAATTTAAACAATCATTGATGATAAACTATCTTCCTACCATGTAGTGTTTTTTTTTGTTTTTTTTAATGAATTTAAGCCGTGCTGTACAATATTATAGGTGCAATAAGTTTTAAACTAATTATGTTCCCAACATCCTTTTTTCATAGTATTTAAATGATTTATATGCCCATTAGTAGCATCAACTAAATGCATTTTTAGTTGTATTTTCAACGGAGTTTTCAATTACTTTTTTACATTAAAAAAATTGCCAATTTCATATGTTCAAATGATTTATTGCAGTACTTATTCCGGCTAGAATTACTAGAAAAATAAAAAGGGGCGAGCGAGCGAAGCGACTTGGGACCGCTTAGCGGTCTCAATGTGAATTGCATTGCAATTCATGGGGGGTTGGCGAGTAGGGGGCTGAGCCGCCTAGTATATATATATATATATATACAGGGTGTCCCAGGATTATTGGGACAAACTTTAAGGGGAGGTAGGGGACATCACAAGGATTCAGATTTGCATAGCAACCCATGGTCGGAAACGTCATGGGAAAGTAGTATGACCAGAGCTGGCAAGTTTCTGCCGGGGTGGTTAAAACCGGCAAGGCAGAAACTAGTTTCTGCCAGTAAGTGGCAAAAACTGGCAGAAACTAAGAAATAATATGAAGAAGAACTTTAACTGCAATGATTCATAATTCACACATGTATTTGATATGTAAACAATTACATTAAAAATTAACACTAAAGATAACGAATGTTAATCAAAGTAGCAAAAAGCTTCAAAAAGATCATATAAATACTTTGTTTATATAATACGGTACTTTTCGGTTAGCCGGGCGCCACTGATATGTATATATCTATATATACATATATATGTATACATACACACATATATGTATGTGTATATATATGTATATATATATATATATATGCATATATAAATGTGTGTATGTATAGATATATGTATATATATGTATACATAGATATATAAATTTCACTGGCGCCCGGCTAACCGAAAAGTACCTATAATACTAATTTTCTTTTACTTGAAAAACAGAAATTTTCATACTGGTAATCTGATGCTGTATAAGTTTAACTATTAATATTATTATTTACAGTTGAATTTCTATTTAAAAGTAAAAAAAAAAAAAAAAAAAAAAAAGAAATTTACAAAAAATTCTAAGATATTTTAACAAATCACTGTTCAGAGAATTTTTAAATAAATAATATAATGCAATAACTTAAAGATTATCTACTATATGGAATATGGTTATATATATATGTGTTTGGAACATTCTCAACTAACAGTCTTAAATTTAAAAAGAAAGATTTGTTCCTTTAAATACTGTATTTAAATGAAATGTTTTTAAATCCACAGAATTAAAAGAACCACATGTAACTACAGCTCCAAGTTAAAAAATTAGAATAGAAAAAAAGGAATTGTGAAAAAAGGTTTTTTATGTATCGCTTATACAAAAAGTAATACAGGATAAAACTTAATATTGTAAGAATCTAGATAGTTTGTAGAATCTTTTTACCATTAAAATTAAAATAATTATTCACACTTGGAAAAAAAAATATTAGAATAACCATTTACCTGGTTCAAAATATTAGAATAATGCATTGTAAGTAATATGTGTTTAAAAAGGGGAAAAATAGTTATTCTTTAATATTTTGTAGCATCACCTTTACATTTTATAACAGCACGAACTCGTTTTACAAAGCTACCTACAAGTGGTTTACAATGTTTTCTGTCCAGACATGACCATGCTATGCTGACTTTATGATGGAAAGAAGCTAAACTTTGTTTTGGCACAATATCTATTGCAGTTATTTTATGCAACCTTCTGAACCAATCAGGAAAATTCATATGTATTCTAATTTTTTGAACCACCTATTTTAGTATTCTAATATTTTGAATAACGAAAATAATTTTACAAAAATAAAATATTCACTCAAAATTTAATGTTTTAGTTTTACAGTTTTAATCTTCCTTAATAACATGCAAATGTATTAAAACATCCACCGCTGGTTTTTTTTTTTTTTTCAATTGTACTACAGTGAAATAAAGCTAAATGCAATTCCAAATACAAATGTAATTAATTATTCTAATTTTTTGATTTGAAGCTGTATAACATTTCTATGAGAAAGATTTTTTACAGTTATTGTTAAATTATTATGTTAAATTACAGAAAAGTATTTTGAGTAAGTATTGATTATTTTTCTTTTCTTTTCAGTTTTAATTTAAAATAAGTATTGGATATAGTTTTCTATTTTGAATTTTAAACTGAGATTTCAAATACTCTAATAATTTTTTATATATACAATTACACAACCATATTATAACAAAAATTTTATGTTACATTACTCATTTTTTCTAATACAAATTTATTTATTTTAAATTTAAAACTATCCACAGTATTTTATTTGTTATTTATCCTGAATAAAATATACTTAAGGAATTTAATACTACTAAAAAAGTCTCAGATTATGACACGAAATGTGTTTATGCCAGTTTCTGCCGGTTAAAACCACTTTCTGCCACTGCCACGGCAGAAACCACTTTCTGCCGGCAAAAACCCAGCCCTGAGTATGACAGTTACAAGAAACAAAGAGACTCAAGACTGAGATCATCTGAAATAATTTGTTGGTCAAAGATATTACATGTGCTGTGGTAGATGATATGTGAAAATGTCACAAAAGATGTTCAAAGTATCCACTATTGCTAGCGATGCACGCATTACACCGTCGGACCATGGATTGGCCGACTCGCTCAAATACACCTGGATTTAGTTGGATATCCACAGCAGCACAGACGAGTCTTGCAACCAGATCCATATCGGAATCCACAGGCGTTGCGTACACAGCCCTTCTCAGTACACTCTAAAGAAAGAAATCTATGCTGCTTAAATCAGGAGAGCGTGGTGGCAAGGGAACCGATCCACCACAGCCAATCCATCAGTAACCAAACACCTGATTCAAATGTTCACAAACACATCTGCCACAATGGGGAGGTGCTCCATCATGTTGAAACCACATATGGCGTCTGACATATTGTGGTATAGTGTCAAGTAAGCTTGGTAGCACCTCTTGCAAAAAGATGCGATAATCTGCAGATGTTAGAAGTGTTGGCAACAAGTAGGGCCCGATTAAGAGGTCGTCGACTACACCAGCCCAAACATTCACTGAAAAGCGATGTTAGGCAGCATGTGGTCTCACACCATGGGGATTTTCGCCAGAAAATTCCCTAATCTGAGAACGCTGGTTTCCTCCAATGCTCTTGTGAACAACACCACCTAACGGCGAACGAAGCCGTTTCCGACCATGGGTTGCTATGCGAATCTGAATCCTTGTGATGTCCCCTACCTCCCCTTAAAGTTTGTCCCAATATTCATGGGATACCCTGTATGTAGTATATATATTTTTTTTTTTTTTGAGATTCTAATGGCAACATTCTTTCATTTGTTTATTGGGCGTTACAGTTTGATGAATAACTTGGCGAGTTTTTTTTTTTAATTGAAAGTGGCCGACGGGATAATGGAGAAGTACCAAAAATACTTACCCCTACTCCTCTTCCCTCATTGATATAAAAAACTAGTTGTTGGGGGCCACCGTAATACTTACCCATCATGGATATGCATAATGTAAAATATTAAAATAAAAATGTGTAAACTACTTATAAAATGCATTGCAATTCAAATAAAATCGTGGCTTGATGACGTCACAAACTTTAAAGGCTCGATTACTGAATTGCTTGAAAGAGGTTTTTCCTTATAACTCCAAAAATAATAATCCTATTAACTAGCGGTTTATTGCATCTGATTAAGCGTCAAATTTCCAATTAAAATATATCTTTGAAGTGAAATTTGGATGAAATACAGGGTCATGAAAAATCGAAGAGTGTGGAAAATAGGATTCCAAATATCTCGGCAACTAATTATCCGATCGACTTCATGCTTTATTCAAAATTTATGTTTTTTTATTGTCTTTTATATTCATTTCTTAAAATAAAAAATTTCGAAAATTTTTATATACCTTTCATCAGAACGAATATTTCGAGAGTCCGGAAAAAATTGTTCCGGTTAATCGAGGTTATTGAAATGAAATAGGCTTCTTCCCATTATTACATACTAAGTACATACCAAATTGCAAGTCTCTATCTCAATTTTTTCGGGAGATAGAGCGTTTACAGACACACAGACACACAGATGGACGGCAAATTTTTTTTTCTAAAAATATGTTTTTCGGAATCTTCAGTGTCTGAAACGTGTAAATCCGTCAAAAAAAAATTTTCGATTTTCAAAACGATTACAAGACTTACCCTATACTACGTATGATGGGTAAGTAAAAGAGAGAGAGAAAGTTTTTTATGGGTTAATTGAGAAAAAATAGTACTAAGCATAGTTTAGAATTACTAGTTACATACTTTAGAATATTACATAATTTAGAAAGATAATATCTAAGTTTTCTAATGTATGAAACATTAAATAAATAAATTAAATATTAAATCTTTGATTAAAAAAGAAAGAAAGAAAGAAATACTTTAAAAGCTGAATTAACTGACATGTTCAGAAAATGCTGATTGCTGAATGCCTTAAATGTCCGGAGTGAGTGCTAGAAAATTTATATCTGATGAGGGAGGCATCAATAAAATAGTAAAGTAGGAACAATTTATTGCCTATTTTTTTATTGAAATTTGACAAATTATTCTGATTTTATTATTTTAAATTTTGCAGTTGATGAACTTTTATTTTAACAAATTAAAAATAAAAGTTAAAAATATTTTTTGTTTGAATATAGTTTTTAAGTTCTATTTTTTAATATTAGGGGAACTGAAAAAAATGTGTGTTTTCATTTATTAGGTCAAATTTTGAAAGAAAAAAACACTGCCAGATTAATTAACTTGGTCACCAGTAGCGACCGCATTTATCAAGCTTTGATAATAAGAATGATTTTGTTTAATATTTAAGAAAAACAGAGTCGTACCTGAATTCTTGTAGTTCTTTTTTTTCTTCTTGATATAGTTTGGTTTCCATTTCAATCTTGGTTTGATCAACCAGTTCTAAGAAAGATACCTCATCATCATCTAGCCCTTTAATAAGGTTTTTCAGTCGGCGGCTTTCCTCAAGTTCAGATTGTCTAAGATCCTTCTGTTCTTGCAATCTTTCATATAAAGATCTGGGATCATATTCTTCTTCAGGAGCCTCTAATATTTAAAACAACATGATTAAAATTTGAAAAGTCATAAAAATTTATATCAAGGTTCAAGATAGTATACACTACATATCAGATTGCTACAAATGTTAGATGAGGAAATAAACTTTAGACAACAGTAATCCCAAAATAAAGGGATATACAATCTCCCTCAACCACGCAGCTTGGGACTAGGGGTTGTGCAGATTTTAGAATTTTGCAGATTTCTGGTCACTGTTTTGTTTACATTTTTTAAACGGTAATTTGACTGTGGTAAAGCATTGGAAATTATAAAGAATCCTTACAATAAGTAAAATGTAAAATATTAAAATAATTGAAGTAAATTATCAAAATAATTATGTAAAATAATAAAAATTAAGAAAATTATTAAAATATTTAAAGAAAAAAGTCAAGCACATAATTAATGATGCAGTACTAAATACGCATAAGAATGGTGAAATATCAATATTTCTTCTTTCATTCAGCCCTATTAGTCAGAATTAAGAATTAACTAGTCACAGGAAGAACCATTTAAACTTCTGTTTAGTCACCAGAATTATTTGAGATTATAAAGTCAGCTTTGACAAAACTTTGTTGTTTCTTGTTTGACACTAGGGAAGAATGGGACAGCAGATTTTTTTTTTTTTTTTCTTAATGTGTTATTTTAAATATTTCATAAATCATACACTGGATGGAGCAGTGGTAGCCCAATCTTTATTTGAAATAAGTTGCTGATCTGCAGAAGCTTTCAATTGTATAAAGAAAAAATATTATTTAGAGGCTCAAAAGTAAATTTATTTTATACCAGCTGACAAGTCCACTGTTGTCCAGGCCGGGGATAATAAATAACCTTAAATATACCTAAAACTCGTGTTGAATTCAGACAATTTTCTATGGTAAGGAAGAAGAGGGGATTACACTTTTAGGGTATTAATAAGCATAAAATTATAACTCACCTCTTTTCATGTGCTGAATGGGGAAAAAAAAAAAAAACTCCCAATTACAAGGTGACTTGCATCATCATCGTAATGCCTTTTAGTAATAAAAAGAGATTATTTATGAAATCAATGCTGTCATTTTTTCCCCTTTCTTTCTTCACCGCATTTCAGAGAAAAAAAATTATGTCCTTACTTTCTTTACAAATTAATTTTTTTTTAAACTATTTCATATACGTATAATATATATATATTTTAACTGATTTTTAAGAATCTGTGCTCTTCAGGTGTATAAAATTGATTGGATATGGCGTTAAATAGAAATTGATTGATAAAAAAACTTTTGCATTTGCAGCAATTTTTCTTTCATTGTGAAAAATTCAAAAATTGCTGTACGAATTCTGAATAAACTTTATTGAAAAGAGAACAAAAGTTACTATATTGGGCAAAAATATTAAATTTGGACTGCTTTTACAAGCAGGTCAAATTTGCTGACAAACGTGAAATATCAGGGTAGTATGCGAATTATTTAGTTCAACATAAAATAACAAAAAATCCAAAATCTTAGCCTCAGATGCATTTATATCTGTTTTTGTCTATCCAGAGTCAAATTCTCAGATGTATACGTACAATAGATTTTCCTAGCCATCACCAACAAATAAACAAACAGACACACAATATCTTTCTTTTATTAATATAGATCATTTTTATGCTTTCGGTAAAACTTTTTAATATGTAGAGTAGATATATTGGTTTCCATATTTATGTAACATTATAGTATAACGTTATTACAATATTACTTGTCATACGAGGAACTTGTGGTACTGTATATTACCATGATTTAAAGTTAAACTAAGCCTAAAAGGTTATTTATACAAAGAGTTTAACATAAAAGAAAGTAATGGAGATGAATGGAATAAAGTAACCATTTCTCCTTTTAATAATATAAATGTAAATTGCTAGCAATATGAAAATTTAGCATACAAATACAGCAAAATATAGTATATATGTTTTTGTTTTTTTTAATTTGGAATTTTCTCCTTTAATACTGAACTATTCACTATATTATTTCCTATCACTATTTTTATCACATTATTCAGGGTTTCTATTTTCATTTAAAATAGATTTATCAGTCTACAATTTTTCATTAGACTGTATATGTAATCTACGTTAGATTATATGCGTCTTATTCTTATAATTACACTTTTTTATAGCTGCCCCATTCCTCCCTGTAATAGGGAGGTATGTGGCACATTTTCAAGCTTACAATTTATTTAATTTTATAATTATTCTTTAGTTGTTTAAGGACATCACAGATTGTTTTATTTTATAATCTACAAATTGAATTTTGTGTTAGTGTTCTATTTCCCCCTATACTATTCAACTATAGTTAGATTAAAAAAGATCAAAAAAGAGATTTAAAAAAAAGGCTATTTTGTTTTGGCTAGGTTCTTCTATAATCGGGTTCCAAGCAATTTAGCTTCGGGTGTTTGAGTAAAATGAGTTGAATTTTTAAAAACATGGACTGTGAAAGCTACCTTTTCCTCCCGGTACAGCTCGGAAGGACTTTTTGTTATGCTGTAACTCTCATATTCATGAACCCATATGAATGTGACTGATCATGTGTACAGAACATACCAAGGTCTCAACCGAGTTCATTGGCCAGCTTCATGCACCATCTTGTTTCAAAATGGCGGAAAGTTTAATTTTTTATTTATTTTTTTAATTTAAAAAGATGTCTAAAAAAAAAAAAAAACTGAAAAAGTTGTTTCCGTTAAGTGTTAGATTGTGATACAAGGATTCCGGAACATTTTTTGTTTTGGCTTTATCTTAAAAAAATGGCTGAGATATGGCAGTTTGAAATTCTAAGGTGGCTAACATTTTGAAACAATCTGATTTTTGTTATGCTGTAACTCTCATGCTGAAATTCGCATTCAAACTCAGTATTAACTAAAATCAGGATTGAATTTTCTGTAACTGAGTTCCAAGCATTTTAGCTTCGGGTGTTCGAGTAAAATGAGTTGAATTTTTAAAAACATGGACAATGAAAGCTACCTTTCCCTCTCGGTGCAGGCCAGAAGGACTTTTTTTCTTTAAATTTATCTCGCACATGCAGCCTGATTTCAAAAGATTAACCCATTTGCACTTACAACATAAATAGTGCAATGTTTGTTTCTAGCTAATATTCCATTAAGAAATTAAAACTCCACCTATAAATAAAACACAAATTTAATAGGCATGCAATCGAACTATGCACTTAAATCTCTGAAATTACTAGAAACAAAAAGGCAATAAATATAAGGCTTTTACAAAAGAAAAAAAAAATCTAACTAATAGCACCAATACTGGAGTAGAATATTGCAAATCTAGTCTATAGTGCTTTAACTCAGCTTCGGGAATCACCCCTATTACCTAAGCCTTATTCACAAGCCTCTCTGACATTACTTTTTTTTTTTATACTTTTCGGTTAGCCGGGCACTAGTGATATACATCATACATGTATTACACATATATATATATGTATACACATTTATAAACATATACAAATATGTATGATGTATATATGTGTATATATATATATATATATATATATATATATATACATATATGTATGTAGTATATACATATATATTTATATATGTACATGTATCACTGGTGCCCGGCTAATTTTAAAGTACCCTTTTTTTTATTATTATTTAACAGCTGGTTTGAGCTAAAGGGTATATTTATGCAGAACTAAACTAAATGAGTTGCTTATTATAGTACTAAAATTATTTCATGTTTTCTATTATTTAACATTATTAATACTATCTACAGACCCCCATTTACTATTTAATCATTTAAATACTTGTTGCTTACCTAAGCTTACCTCGACAGACCCCCATTTACTATTTAATCATTTAAATACTTGCAGCTTACCTAAGCTTACCTCGAGCATACCTAATTTTGGATCTTTCAGAATTTTTACTGAGTACCACTAGCCTAGAGCCTCTCTGACATTACTTTTTTT
This sequence comes from Maratus michaelseni, assembly GCA_963931845.1. NCBI lineage: Eukaryota > Metazoa > Arthropoda > Arachnida > Araneae > Salticidae > Maratus > Maratus michaelseni. The sequence continues at coordinate 157,158,632 of OZ007589.1, read as the reverse complement.
TATACTTTTTGGTTAGCCGGGCACCAGTGATATACATACATGTATTACACATATATATATGTATACACATTTATTATATATATAATATATATATAATATATATATATATATATGTATATCTCTATATATGAATATCTTTCTTAATACTATCTACAGACCCCCATTTACCATTTAATCATTTAAATACTTGTTGCTTACCTAATTTTGGATCTTTCAGAATTTTTACTGAGTACCACTAGCCTAGAGCTTCTCTGACCAGGGCCGGCGAGAGGGGGGGGGGGGGGCACAAGGGGCAACTGCCCAGGGGCCCGGGAGCAAAGGGGCCCCGGACCAGACTGAACGAAAAAAGAAATTATATAATGTTCCAAATCTGAACTTGCATGTACATTTTCTTTTTTTTTACAAACTAACTTGAAAAAAAAAACTCCGGTCTCATCTCTTGTCCTATACTGAGGGAACAAATTGTCACGTCACGTCCTTGATCATTCTTTTTACAAATAAACAGGAACAGAGAAACTTCCTGTTTTCCTAGAAAGGACCAACCGCAGCCTATATACCTTGAGGCAAAAGAGCCTCTGGACTAGAACTCCATGTCTCATTAGGCATTGTCGTTTTATCAGGGATTAGCTTTCAGTAATTCACAGAAGGCGATAAGGGGTACAATTATATTGGACACTAAGCTGAAAAGGGTCCTGTAAAGACAGATTTTGTATTATGTATATGCATATACTATATGTAGGGGAATGGGAGAGGGCCCTTCAAACATCTGTACCGGACCTCACAATAGAGATCTGCACGGGCCAAAATTTCCAAACCCGGGCCCGGCCCTAACCGTACTGGGCTTGGCAAAGTCAGGGGCCCAGTAGTCAGCTGTTACAGACCTTTGAGCAGAATAACGAAGTTTAACTTTTAAAATTATTTGAAAAAGAAATATTTTTAAATAAAATTTTATGTTTTAATCAAATTCATTTTTTCATTAAAGATCTTGGTCAAATTTTGAAAAAGTAGGTATTGGTAATTATCATTTTTCTTACTGGAATTGCAATAATTTCTATTATTACTTCCTTCAACCAAAGCAGATGGCTGCTTTCTTTCTATAGCCCCCATTCTTTATAAAAGTCCCTAGATAAAAAAAATTTTGGAGGCTGTAAATTCTATTTAAAAAATAAATCTTATTTTAGTGGGGGTTTTTTTGGGGGGAGGAGAGCTAAACGCATGAAAAAAAGTGTGGGACGCAAGGTTCAAAACTTTAATGCTCCATTTTTTTTTTTTTTATTCAAAGGTTTAAAAAAATGCTTTTTAATTTCATTCGGGACCCCAATAAGCGGGGACCTGTGTGATTACACTAGCAACCATCCCCTTATGTTCAACCTGTTGCTCTTTTTCAATCGGTTTCTCTTATCTCTATAAATTACAAATCTAATTACCGTAAAATCCTGTTAATCCGCCCCCCTAAATACGACGGAAAATCGTAAAATAAGCAGGGGGGCGCTTACACGGTATTAAAATTGTAGTATATGATATTTATGGAAGGTGGGGGGGGGGGGAGATGCTAATGGCTGACCATCGAATGCATGCATTATTTTAATAAAGTAACAAAAGAAAAAAATTTGAAAAAAAAAATGATAGACAAAATAGATAAACAGTATAACTTCACGATTAATGGCGATTTCAGATTATAGAAAATTCTGGATTTCAGAAGCTTTGAAACTGGAATGCATTTAGATAAATAATAACACTAATATCTATAATTAATATGGTAACAGAAAAATAAAAGAAACTTAATAATTTAAAATAATTAAAAAACATATTTGGTTATAATATTTGGTTATATTGCTTTTTCAGATTGACAGTGTGTTTGTACATGTTTGCGATATATCAAAGAATCGCCAAGCCTTTCTGATCATTCGGAAAAAAAAAAAAAAAAAAAACACTTGGGAGATAAAATTTTTGGTGTTGATCTTGACGTGCATGGCGAAATTTCTTTTGGGGGAGGGCGCTTTCTCGGGATTTTTTGAATTTTCCAATTTGTTTACAAAGTGGGAGGGGGGCGCTTAATCGGGAAGGGCGGATTAACGGTATTTTATGGTATATAAATTATATTTTGTAATTATTTAATATAGTAGCGGAGCTTTGCTGCCCAGTTTCTCCCAAACGAACCTGGGTTTGGAGGCCCCACTGCCTTCTACAGTATAGACCTGTGTGGGATATCCCCGCTCCGATCTCGAATATAACAAACCTGAATTATTGCGATTTATCTTTTGATCCAGATTAAAATAAAAAACTGCAGCATCGTCGTTCACGTTGTCACAGGAATCAATTTCTTCCTATTATAGTGTCAAGTTGTTATTCTTCCAACTTCAGTTTAATCATGAAAGTAGTTAAATCTACCGAACAGTTCTTCAGTTTCAGAAAAAAATGTGAAAAAATAACCGCAAAATGCGAAAAGGTAAAAATTACACAAACAATTCAAGAATAGTAGAGAGTAACATTTACTATATTTAGCAAAAAAAGAAACTGGATTCTTTTTACGAATGTCAAAAGCCACAAAACGCTAAAAATCGCATAAAAAAATTCACAAAATATTAAAAAATCCCAGAGAACATTTTTTTTAAATTGAACTAAACGTTTGAAACCAGATTCCTTCTACAGATGCCAAAAAATCACTGCAAAACGTGAAAAAAGCAAACAAAAATCAGAAAAAAACTACGAAAATCACAAAAAATTCAAAAATCTTAGAAGACAAAATTTACTATATTCGGATAAAAGAATGTTCCTTTTACGATTGTAGAAAAATCGCGTAATAAATCCGTAAAAAATTAAAAATCGCAGAGAACAAAATTTACTATATTGGGATAAAAGATTGAAACCGAATTGCATTTATGAATATCAGAAAATCTCCGCCGAACGTGTAAAAAATCTAAAAATTGCATACAAATTCATAAAAAATTCAAAATCGCAGAGAACAAAATATTATACTGGGCAAAAAGATTAAAACAGGATTCCTTTTACGAATGTCAAAAAATTCGCGACAGATTTAACGCGAAAAAAAGCTAAAATCACAAAAAGTTCAAAATTAGCCGAGGACAAAATTCAGTAAATTGGGATAAAAGACTGATGGTGTTGTTTATTACCAGGGGTCTGTCCAGACTTTTTTCCCAGGGTCCTGTTTTTGTGAAATTGTGAACAGCTTTTTATATTTGTGAAAAATCTAGTTATAATTTTGTAAATTTGAAATGATTGTTATATTCAGGTTCTTGTTTATACATTTTTAAGAAGATATATTGATGTAAAATACATATATTTTCTTTACATGTGTAAAAGTGACAGGCCAGATTTTACTTTTAAATGATTAATTAGGGAAATTTTTAGTTTAAAGATGAAAAAATTTTGTGAAAAACCTATTTTTAAGATATAGAATTTTGTGAAGGGTCCTGTTTTAGGGAAAATAGTTTTGTGAAAGCTCCTGTTTTGAAATAAAAAAAATTGTGAAGGGTCCTTTAAAGGACCCAATCTTTTCCTAAACAGATCCTTGATTACAATCGATTATCTACTCGAGGGATATACACCGAGGAGATAGGCCCATAGCATGGGGAGGTTTTTATAAGGGAAACTAACCCATATCTATACAAGTTTACCTAAAGTCCAAAGAAAACCATGGAAAACTCCGAACGATGCGGTCAACGAGCGCGATGGGGTTCGAACCCAGCAACTTTGAGAGTGGAACTGTTTTTTCGTGTTCCGCTGTGATTTTTTAACATCCGTGAAAGATTTCCGGTTACTATGTTTTAGCCCACTACATACTAAATTGTACCCTCTGCGATTTTTGAATTTTTAGCAATTTTTTTATGCAATTTGAAGTGGATATTTTTTCTTTTTTTTTTTTTTTTGCGTTTTGAGGTGATTTTTCTACATTATTAAAAATTAATCCGGTTTGAATCTTTTAGTCCACTATAGTAAACTTGTCTTTTATTCTATAAAGTTTATATTAAAGGGAGGGGGGGGTATTACTTTTCTGTGATTTTTAGCGTTTTTTTCTTTTGTGTTTTAAAACATTTTTTTTAACATTCATAAAAAGAATCTGTTTTCAATATTTTACCTTAATATAGTAAATTTTGTCATGGGAGTTTTTTAATTTTCCACGAAACTTTTATGCCATTTTTAGCACTTTTGTTGGTTTGTTTGCATTTTGCGGCAATTTTTTAACTTGCAAAAATAATCCGGTTTCAATCGTTTTGCTTAGTACAATAAATTTTGTTCTCTCTAATTTTTGAATTTTTTGCAAAATTTTTATGCTTTTTTCTTCTTCTTTTTATGGCGACTTTTTGACATTCGCAAAAAAAAAAAAAAATTTGTTTTCAATCTTTTAGCTCAATATAGTAAACTCTGTTCTCTACGATTTCTTATGAGATTTTTAGAGTATTGCAGCGATTTTATGACAATTTTTTCTGAAACGGCGAAAATCAAAATTTTGCTAGTGTCACGATTAAATACAAGTTAGAAGAATACGTATACATAAGTACATTGTTCCTAAACAGAATATGAAGAAGATGTTGAAAATTTGAATTGAATCTGGGTCGAAATAAAAAAAACCCCACAATAACTCAAGGTTCGTTTGATTCAAATCCAGAGCGGATGTAGATTGCACGGGTATACATTGCCGAAGGTATTGCCAGGTTCTTCTAGGAAAAACTGATCAGTAAAGGGAGCGAAGCTCCGTTGGTATTGTTATAAATGAAATTAATATGGAAAATTCAATATAAATATTTCTCCAAAATCTGAACGAAAGGCCCTATTTTTTATTTATTATTATTATTTTTATTTTATTTTTTTTTTTGGGGGTGGGGGGGTGGGCGGGTGTCTTGGAACACATTTCTACGGCCCTAGATTCAGTAAATCTCTGATAAAATCTCGCTTGTACGATAATGTTATGCAACGGAGATTTTATACAAGGAATGTCTAATTAAGCTATTTATCAAAAAATGAAATATATATGCCTAAGGTGCATTCACATCTGTCTTTGTCTATCTTTATCCAAATTTGCAAACGTTTACGTGCGATAGATTTAGCCTAGCCTTGTCAACTAACAAAGAAGCAGACAGACTAACAGACAAAAATCTTTATTTATTAATACTTTTTTTTTTTCAAAATACTTTTACTTAATGTAAATTTATTATATTTTATAAATAATTATATAGTATTTATCATTAGTTTGAACATAATAGACATTATGCACTATTAACCCCTTTTGACAAAAAGAAATTTTAATCTTTTATCATCGATTATTCAGAAAAAAAAATTTTAAATCCAATTTATTTGCAGAAATTCTTTGATTGAATAAGACAAAATTTTCTATTCAAATTTACTGGTATCAATAATCAAGGATTTTGATAACCTTATACGTCACCTATACGGGACGCTCGTCGCGAAGTTATTCATGGCACCCTAATATACGGTTGTATTGATTTTTATATGTCAATTATGACTTTTGACAGTAATATTCGAAAATATATGTATACCTATGAATACAAATACAGTCAAAATCATGTTTCAAAGCAATTTTTGAAATATGAAAATTATGAAAAGGTGGTCATGAGGTAGCAATTGATTATAATCGAAGATGAATCTCATTTATAGGGGGAGTTACACATTTCTTAATTCGTTAACACCTGATAGAAATTAGCTGAAATTTCCATTTTTGTTTCCAAATGTGTCAGAGACATTGGGTTTGTCAGGTGGGTAAAATGCAAAATTTCAGAATACCTTTGTCTTTGAATAAATTATTTTATGGCAAGATTCGAGCAAAGTTTGATAATCACTTTTTAAATTAATAATGTTTGTAAAGTGGGGTCTGATGCAATTAAAGGGGGTGGTGCTGATTCAAATTAGCGACAATTGATGTTCTGCTTTTAATTTAAAAAAAAAGAAGGCTGATTTGATTATACATTGATTCATATAAGCGACGGAATTCCATACCTTTTCTTGTAGAGGGCCCGTACTTTTGGTCTGCCCAGGGGCCCAGTGAAACCTGTCACCAGCCCTGTCTCTGACATTACTTTTTTTTATACTTTTCAGTTAGCCGGGCACCAGTGATATAAATACATGTATTGCACATATATATATGTATACACATTTATAAACATATACAAATATGTATGATGTATATATGTGTATATATATATATATATATATACAGGGTGTCCCAAAAAGGAGTACCCATTTTTAAAAATGAATAAGAAAGAAACGAATAGAGTTATTAAAAGAATTCTTGCAGGAAACGGATATGTGAAGTCTGGAATTTTATTTAGAGTATTTTATTATGTTAGTTCAAATTCTTACCGACAGATGGCGCTGTGGCTACCGCATTCATCAGCAATAGTTGAAAATTAAATGACAATATTTTCAATATGTCCTCCATTCATCACAATAACATGTCGGAGTCTTAGAATGAAATTAGCACACACCTTCTGCAACGTCTGTACGGAAATCGCTGTACACTCTTGAGCGGTTAATCGCTGGAGCTCAGCTAGCGAAGTGAAATTTTGGCAGTAAACTATATCCTTCAGATGGCCCCAAAGAAAAAAATCACACGTATTTAAATCTGGTGAGTAAGGTGGCCAATTCATACCCTTGCTGGCTAATTTCGAGTAATTTTCGGTGCTGTAGCACCATCTGTCGGTCAGATTATGAACTATCATAATTAAGTGTTATAAACAAAATTCCAGACTTCACACATCCGTTTCCTGCAAGAATTTTTTAAATAACTCTATTCGTTTGTTTCTTATTCATTTTTAAAAATAGGTACTCCTGTTTAGGACACCCTGTATATATGTATATACATATATTTATATATATATATATATATATATATATATATATAGGGGAGACCGGTACACAGTGGACCACTTTTTCAGTTAACATTTTTTTTCTCTTTAACAGACTGACCGATCTGTGTGAAAATATTTTTGAATATTCCTTAAACCTTCTTACATCCATCATAATTTTCTCACAACATAGTTTTCAATACATTTTTCAAAAAAAAAAAAAAAAAAAAAAAAAAAAATTATATACACTTGTAAAGTGGACCAGTGTACCCTGGAAGCAGGGTACACTGGTCCACCCACCGAGGTTCAGTGGACCACTATTAGGTATTATCTAAAATACAATATAAATCTATTTTTCATTAATCTAATTCTTTTTTGTTGCCCCTTCACCCGCAAAATAACATAGTAGTAATATAAATTTTGAAACAAAAACAAAAAATTAATTGTATTTTGAAAATAATAACAGATTAATACAGGAACAATTGCAATTTAGTTGAAGTTATTACTTAAGTACAAAAAAATCAGCACACTTTAAAATTTGCAAATGAAAGTCCAAAGTACTTATGAGTAAGATTGAGCCTGGAATTTTCAAGAAATAATTTTGGGTCTGAGAGCAACATTATGAAATTATTGACATCAACAGCAGATTCATCTACAGTTTCGGGAGAAATAAACTGATTTCCATTCAATTTGCGTCTCATGAATCTTACTTGAATAGAATCATCAACAATTAGACTACAGTTATATTTATCAAAGTAACAGACAGTAAAACAGAGTAGTAGTAACAGACAGTAAATGCAAAACAAAATATTTCTTACTATGTTAAATAAATTGTTATTTTTATTTGTTTACTTTATTTTGCAGTTAAATCTACTTTAAAACAATCTTTCTTTATAGAAAATAAGCAATTATTAAATATTTTGAACATTCTGCATTACAGGAGCAGAGTGGACTGTGGACCACTGTGCCCCAGGAGTGGGTGGTCCACTGTACCCCATGTTGAAATTCAATAAATAATCATATTAATATTGTTTATAGTTTCTTTTAAACATATTAACTTTAAAGTAAAATAAAAACAAATATCTTAGCTTTGCAAAAAAGCTGTTTTATTTTATTCAGGGCTGCGGAGTCGGAGTCGGGCCTATTTTGGGGCAAAAGAGTCGGAGGCGGAGTCACTAAAAAAACAGGTCGACTCCGACTCCAGCTTGTTTTTTAGACAGTTTGAAGTGAAATTAAACCACTTCTATGTAATTTTAAATTTATAAACTGAATTATTATTTTTATATTTGGACTATATATACAAGGAAACTCAGGTTAAACAGGCCTAATATACTGTCCAGTGTACAGCATATTTGAAAACTGTTTTGAATTCAAATCTCTAGTTTATGTTTAGTATATAGTCCTTTCTCTAGGTTTGCGGAACCCGAGGTAATGCGAAAATTGGAAAATTTCCCCTTTTTTTCCTCAGACTTTTCAGGCCTGTGGGACCAGGAGTAATGTTGAAATTGCAAATTTTCTCCCCCTTTTCTTTTCTTTCGTGTGCATAGGAAAACTCCCCCCCCCCCCCCCCCCAAGAAAAAAAAAAGTGAAATTGTATTTTTTTTTTTTTCCAGAGTCTGTGGTACTCAAAATAATGATGAAATAGTGAAATTTCTGTTATCTTTCTCATTTTGATATTCGGGTCTTGCAGACCCGAAATAAAGCCAAAATTATAAAATTAATGCAGGAAATATAAAATTTTCATCTTTATCTTTCTTGCATTCTCTCAGAATTTTTCGGGTTCTGGAGACCCCAAATGATAGTTAAATTGTAAAATTTTTGCCTCTTATTTTTTGGGTCTGCAGGAATAGATATAAAACCAAAATTAAACATCCTTTCACCCATTTTTTTGTATAATATATGTTTTATTTGGCATAAAATATTTTGGTTATCGTCTTAAAATGATATACCAACATGTTATATGTTGTTTGGATTCATCTGATAGATCTTTGTGTGTGTTGTTCAAAGTAAATTTTGGAGATTTATTAGATTTCAACAGTTGTTTCTATCTAATAGCTTCAAGTTTAACTTTTCGATTGTAATTTACATGCATATAAATATTTTACATGCAGTTTTTGCAGAGTTTTGACATAATTAAATTTTACCACATATAAAATTTAATGCATATTGTGCTTTTGTGTGAGTGCATGTGCATAGAGTATCTGGGAGGAGGAGGGAGGGAGGGGGCGATGTTCAAAATATTTTCAGTCTTGACCAGAGCCAATTAATGTAGGGGCAAAGTTCCACAGGCATTTTATAAAAATATTTTTGTCTTATAAAAAAAAAAAAAAAAAAATCTGCATTTAAAAAAAGGTGAAACTATTTATACTAAAATACTGTCGGAAGTTTGCCGCTGCAGTAAATGAGTCCTAGTCTTGACTACCTATCACAGCTTACACCCATAATTCATCCAAAAAAATGAAATGTGAAAAAAAAATTATCGGTTGATATGTACATTATATGCTTCAAGGTCAAACAAGAATCTAACAGCAGGTTGCAGTGTTGCCAGTTGAGTTTTTTTTTTAAATTCAGATTGCTTGATTGCTGCCACTTTTTTTAAATAGTAATTTTTCCTTTATTTAATCACATTTAATAAAGTGACTATTACTGTTTCAAAACAAATGACAGCAATGAAGCAATCTGAATAATAGGAATCAACAGGCAAAACTAGTACTTTAGCCATCCCGGAGTCGGAGTCGGATCCTTTAAAATTTCAGGAGTCGGAGTCGGTTCCTTTAAAATTTCAGGAGTCGGAGTCGGTCATTTTTCCCACCGACTCCGCAGCCCTGATTTTATTTATCTACAGCCTTTAATTACTAAAAAAAAATAAAAATATGATGATGAAAAATTTTACTTTTAGAAGCTCAAAACAACAAAGCAGGATAAAATAGTTTAATCTGAGCTAAACATATTTTCTGAAGGCTATAAATAATCATTTCAGTGCTGTTGTCTATTAGGATAGAAGAGACGCTTAAAAGAAATTTAAATAAATAAAATATTGGGGGGTGGTCCACTGTGTCCATAGGTCCAGTGTGTACCGGTCTCCCCTATATATGTACATGTATCACTGGTGCCCGGCTAACCGAAAAGTACCCTTTTTTTTTATTATTATTTAACAGCTGGTTTGAGCAAAAGGATATATTTATGCAGAACTAAACTAAATGAGTTACTTATTATAGTACTAAAATTATTTCATGTTTTCTATTATTTAACATTATTAATATTATCTACAGACCCCCATTTACTATTTTATCATTTAAATACTTGTTGCTATGTCATATATGTGAGTGTGTGTGATAATCCAACATTTATGATAGTTGATCTGTTACTGTGTATTTATCATATTTATTTTTGAAAGTCATATTTTCAGTTTACTGATAGCGAGCCAATCTGACTGGCAAATTTTTGTGTCTAAACGTTGTTTACCTAATGGATCATCCGGTTTTCGCACTTTCTCCCATTCTTCTTGGCGTTTTTTACGACAAGCTTCAAGTTCAGCTTCAGAAACAAAACTCTTACATTTGACTGTGCCATCTGCCATTATGTTTTCTTTTTAACACAGTTTTAGTCACTTAGAATTAAAGGGTAAAATGTAAACAAATCTCTTAATGTATAAAAAACAGGAAACATAAACAATGAATAGATACGCCTTATAAACAATGTAGAAATAAAATCATGCACATTTATGCATTCTGAAATAAAAGCATCCAAAATCAAAGTCAGTCTTTGAATCAACGAAATTTACAATTTTTCACGTCGATTCTCAAGCAATAAATGAAAAATCGATTCACAAATTTAACTAATAAATCACAAGTTATCAAAATTTCAACCTCAAATCGCATGCGCAGAAACACATGACGTCACAGAACAATTTTTTTATTATTATTATTTAAAAAGTTACACACCATATTAGTATCAGAAAAAAATTAAATATAAATATTGATTCAATATGTGTCACTATTTACTAATTTCATTTGAAATCACTTGACTTATAAATTTTTTCAACGCTGATTCCGGCTAAATAGCTTCACGAAATTTACTTGGCAAAATAAAAGAAACTATTTTTGCCGGAATGTTTATTAAATTGGGGAGAGAGAGCTCACATTTTACAATTTAGTAAACTTTAGTTAGGCATTTTCTGTGATAAAGTAGCTAAACGTAAATTAATTAAATTCTTGCCATGGGATCTTCGGAAGAATTACAAAAGAAACTCTCCCAAGAGTTTGATAAAATGAAAACTATCCAAAAAGAATTGCAGAAAGCAATTACTGCTAAGCAAACTTTAGATGGGCAGCTGTCGGAAAACGAAATCGTCCAAAAAGAGCTGGAATTTTTAACTCCTGAAAATAAAGTTTACAAAATGACCGGACCTGTATTAGTTGTTCAGTCTATCGAGGAAGCTAAACAAAACGTAGAGAAAAGAATTTTGTTTATAAAACAAGAACTCAAACGCAATGATGAAATGGTAAAAGATTTAGGCAGCAAACAAGACAAGCAACAAGAAGCACTACAGCGTCTTCAAAAAGAATTTCAAGAAACACAATTAAAAGGCATTAAAAAAGAATAATTTGCACTGAAATTACATTTCCATATGATATCGTTGAAGTTCTTTTTTATTTAAGAATACTCTGTCAATTGCGGTAGTAAGCTGGAGTTTTCTATTATTTTTTGGGGTAAAATTTACAATTGTACGAAATAGAAACATTTTCTTTGAATTTCTGAAAACTTTCATTGTGTCAGCCACATTGATATCTTGTATGGTTTTGTTTGTTATAACTTTTCCTCTATTTTAAATTATTCTCTTTTTGAATTATCTAAGGATTCTTTTTTCTGAACTATTATAGCAAAATACAATAATGCATCTTATAGTACTACATCTTTGCTGTCATATTATAGATTGTATGTTTTTTACAAAATTGTGATGCTGAAAATAACTCGACATTTTTATCCTACATTATTGGTTTAATATTTTGAAAATAAAACTTGACCAAGCTTTGCATCTTAACTGGAATCATTTGTGTATTATAATTATTGTACTTAATCCAATAGAATAAAATCATGTAATCATTGCTACAATTCACACCTAGTTTAATATAAAATTTCAATACTTTTATGTTAGCTGGGTGCCGGTGATAACTCACCAAATCTTGTTTCAAATCATTTTTGCATCATTTGAATTGCAAATAACTAATGATACATTGAACAATGATTTGAATGATTAACAATACCTTTTTACGTGGTATTTGAAATGATATTAAAAGATTTTGGGATCATATAATGTAACTTTCTATTTTTATATATATAAAATTAGATACGATGCTTTTAATATGAAATAAAATGTTATGTTCAACATTTTTGTAATGGACTAAGCCTAATCATTAATCGACACGATTATGCGAAATTTTGTTATTTGTATTGATATGTTCGTTTTTACTTATTTCATCATGATTATATTTTAGCTATTTTTAAGCTATTCTATTGCAATGTTAAAATATTGACTGTAGGCTTGGCAGGTTTTTGACATGTGTCAGTTTTTGACAGTTTAAACTGTCATGTCAAAAACCTCAAATAGTACATTGATATAAAATTTCAAATTGTCACACATATATACAACATTACATGTAATGTTTAAAATGTCATTATTACTGTGTATGAATAATTAATATTTAGTAAAGTATTGTTAAGTGCAATTTTTTAACTCGGTAAAATTTTTGTTTCGAAAATTTTTTTGGGTAAAATTGTGTTTTTTACAAAGTAACATAAGATTTAGAAGTGCTTACATGAGCTGCACGTTTTTTCTCTTACTTAGAAAATCTTGGCTAAATCCTAAAACAATGGATTTGGCAATTTTTTTTTTCCAAGGAGATACTTACACACTTCTTACGTCAAGCTTTTTTACAAAGTAAACATTGATTTTATTTTGTTTTACGACTATTTACAAAGTTTTAGCAAGTTTTTCTTCTCAATTTTTACAAACTTTTAGTAATATTTTCCTCCGTATTTTTCTATTTTTACAAACATTTAGAAATATTTCCTAAGGATATTTCGATTTTTGCAAACACTTACCAATTTTTTCCTCTGGATTTTTCTACTTTTACAAATTTTTTGCTATTTTTTCCTCTTTGCTTAAACTTTGTAAATTGTCTCAAAACAGAATAAAATCAATGTTTACTTCGTGAAAGAAATTTTCATAGGAACTGTGTAAGTAGTGAGTTCTTTGCCACAAAGCACACAAGTTATGATTGGGGAGAATCTCGAGATTTCTGATTGTTCGAATGCACGAAACTCATTCAAGCACTGGTTGGTAACATATATATGTACGCTTCGTGTACATTAAACCCCTGGATGCATGAAACTTGCTGTGCAGCATTCTCTAAATTGCATGAAAAGATAGTGATTATATAAATACTGATTAGTGACAAAGTGGTGAGATAAACTGGCAACTGGTTTGTAAGTGTACTGCTGTGGAAGTCTGACTTCCCAAAGCAAAATATTTTGCAATGTTCTGTAACAAACCTTCAACTGATCAAAAATGTTCTGCAAGAGTTATAAAAAAAAAAAAGAAAAACACAGGGAAATGTTCTTGTATTGTGCTGCGTTCTAAAAAAAAAACCCTAGGGTGAAATGTTTCTTTAAAAAAAAAAAATCACCCTACTACTTCATCAAATTTTTCACTAAAATCATTCTTTTTATTTTTTTTTCTGTTTTTATGCACCATTTAGAATAATAAAAATAGTTGAAAATACCTAAGGAGTGCTTATTTAATTTAAAAATAATTTAATCTAACAATTGCAGAATTCTGGCAAAATACGAGCTTCATTTTTACAGATTTTCATGTTATAATAGAATTTTAGAATAATCTACATAAATTTTTAATTGTTTTTATGTTAAACCATTAATATGTAATAAAATAAAATGTTTCCTTTTCAGCTGATTATGTCAGGTGATTTTTAGAAGACAGCACAATATATGTAAGAGTGCAATTTCATCTTTTATAGAAATGCAAAAAGACGTTTTGTAAAATACTGACATTACCAAAAAAAAACGTTATTGTGGGTACTTTTCGGTTAGCTGGGCACCAGTGAAATAATTTCACTGGTGCCCGGCTATCCGAAAAGTACCTTATTTTGCGTTGGGATTTATTTTTAAAACCATGGCATTGACAGAGAATAGAAATGACCTTTTTTAAGATTTTACTTTTATAGAGGAAATGTCTGGAAATTTGGTGCATGCATAGTTTATAAGTCCAGCTTAAAGAAGTTTTTTAACAGATTTATATCAAGGTAGAGGCCCATGTGGCCTTTTATTACAAAATATACATGATATTCAACAGGTTACGAGTAATATTTGTTGGAAGCAACTCCGCTGCTGATTTCAAATTTTTTTATTTGATCATGATCTGCAAGTAAGTAATAAATATAGTGTTGATTCTAGAACTAAAAGACTAGACAGGCAGGAATTTTTTTTTTTTTTTTAAGGCATGCTGTTTTCAAAAAGGGTGCATTGTTCTGAAATAGAACATTCTTGAACTCAGTTCATAAGACATATTTTGAACTGGTTTATTTAGAGTCCTCATTTATCAATAGAAATTCACAATATTTTCCCATGACTGAATGAAGCATTTTGCGATATTTTCCTGCGACCGATCGACAAATTTTGCTATTTTTTTCTGCAACCAACTGACAAATTTTGCAATATTTTTGAGATTTTTCCCTCGATCAACTGGTGAATTTTGGGCTTTTCTCTCGTGACTGATCAACGAATTTCTTGTTTATTTTTCTTGCAACAGATTAAAAAAATTTCACAATTTTTTCTCAGCTGATTGAAGAATTTCGCGATGTTTTTCTGACTTCCACTGATTTCGTGTTTTTTTACCCGCAACTGATTGCGAATTTTGCATTTTTTCCTTCTACCAATTGGCAAATTTTGTGGCTTTTTTTTTTTAACTGATTAGCGAAAATTGCATTTTTTTTCTACGACTGATCAACAAATTTCGCATTTTCTTTCCCACAACTGCCTGAAAAATTCTATATATTTTTCTTCGATCAACTGAGGAATTTCATGATTTTTTCCTGTCACCAATTTATGAATTTCACAATCAATTTTTAAATGAACAATTGAAGAATTTAATGATTTTTTTTTTTTCAACAATAGCCTGACGAATTTTGCACTGTTTTCCGATGACTGGATGGCGAATTTCACTGAAAATGAGAATTTGAAATGTTCTGCGGAGAAACTTGTTGTTCTGCGATGTCTGTTGCACTTTTAAGCATATTCTGCTTTGCAGGTCTGACTGAAAGCTAAATTCCATGCAAATACAAAATATTACAATATTAACATGCATGTGTATATGTATGGCATTAGTTGCTAGGTCATGATCCATGCATCCATCTTGAAAACAGCAAAAAAGGCATTAAAAAAGAATTTCCAAAAATTCGTAATCTTAATGTATAATTTACAGAAATGTTGCTTGTTATGAATTCTCTGCAATCAGTTCTTATTGGTTTTTAACAATCAATTATATAGCGTTTAAGTTAGTGATTACTACAGATAAATGAAAAATTTTATCTAATTACTGAAAAGGTTAGTTCTAGTGATTGGCATGTCTGATTTAAAAGTGTAATGATTATTGACAACAATCTACATCTCTGAATTAGTTTTCTCTACGGATTGCATGCTGGTACTAAATTCTAATCGAAATTCAAAGTTTAAATAAATGATCCTGAGCTTCATTGAAATAATTATTTTAGGTACTTTTCTGTTAAAACACTACTTAATTGTTGTTGTCATGAAGAAAAACAGATTATATGTTATAGTTTTATTTGCAAAATAGGGAGTATACAGATTTTCTTTAAAAAATCCAGAAGATATACACTGTTTACTTCCGTATACCTTCACTACACCCCTGACCATTTCACACTAAGTGAAAATGTTGACACCTAAGCTAACAAAGAGCCATTCTCAAATATGATGATGAATAATATAGCAATTCTATTGAATATTAAATATTAGAAGAAATTCACAAGCAATAGAAATAAATATTTCATTACACAGACGGCATAAAGTTGATCTATTCATTCTCATTATTCTCATTTAGTATCTGTTCATTTTTCTACATAAAAGATGAAACTGATATTAGAGTTAAACGATGAATTATTTTTGTATTAAATTGAACAGCAGTTATTAAAAGAAATGTAATCTTGAAATCAAGTTTCAGCAATGTTCAACTTTGTTCTTTAGTCACAATACTATGTTAGTCTCAAAATCGGGAATTTATCATATTTCTCCTTGAAAGAATTTAACAACAAAATGTTCATCATTTAGCAATTACTAAATTATGTAAGTCATAAACTGAATAAGGAAAATTTGAAAGAAAAAATAATTTATAAGTAACAATTTATAATATTTTAACTGAATAATAACTGAATTTCTAGTATTATATTTTTTTAAACCAAAAACTTGGAAGATGTTCATCATTGGTACATTTATCCTATATAACAATCATTATATTTTCTTTGTAGTCGCATACGCATACATGTACAAATGATACAAAAACCCAGAAGCAGAATTTTTTGTGTCAATCTGCAGCAAGTCAAAATTTAACTGCAACCCAACAATGCTGGATCAGGTCTACTATAAAAAATATTTATATACTAGCTGATTTGTCCAGGCCCGTGATAATAAAATTAAACAAACCTAAAGTTTGTATGATTTTATAGCTTTAACCTCATTTTGTATGGAATTACTTATTAAAGTGCTGTGCACACGATGTAAAATCCCTTATTTCCACCTTCCACTGTCAAGGGGTGCATCCTGATCTAAACGAACCTTTGACATGTACTCCTGCTGCCTGCGACACTATATAGTAGACATACTGTGCATGCGTTGCAAAATCTTTTAGTTCCACATTCTGCTGTCAGGGGGTACACTCTGTTTCAAGCAAACCACCTTCTGAACGAAACTCCAACACATGTCCCTTCTGCCTTTGGCACAGGCAGAAAGGACAGCAGGCGAGCTGCAAAATCATTCAGCTCCACTGCCAGAAGGTGCAATTTGTGCTGTACAAACATCCAACATGGATACCGGTTGGAACTAAAATATGTAACATGATCGAAAACCAAGTTGAATTATCCAAACCTTGTTGTGATTGGGCCCATAGAACCCGAGATGAGAATGTACAGTTAGAGAAAAAAAACCCTTGTAGGATTGTCCAACGAGGTGCTTGGTCAAGTGCACAACAACAAATCACTTACTTTGATTGTTAGTATGCATAAAATGAATGCGGGCTGTGTACTTTTATTAGAAACATAAATAAATGTAAGTTTCACGAAAATTGTTATTTGAAATTTTCGGTAGGGGGAACTGGGGCACATTAATGCGGTTTTTTTCTAAGAATTTTTTTTTGTGCCCAGAAAACAAATTTCAAATTATTTTTCCATGTGATGTCAAAAAAACTAGTGCAGTGTGTTATTGATAGGCACAGTTGTTGTTTTATGTAGTATTTCTGCATGTAATAAAAAAAAAAAAAACTAAAGTCATTTGTATCAATGTGCCCCAACTCCAGGGTAGATTGATGCACCTCATGGGGCACTTTGTTACGTTTGGGAAAAGTGGGGAAAAATAACAACTACTGCATATTTTCCATAGAAAATGAGTTAGCAAACAATTTTATATTTATTTAAAGAAATTAAAATTACCCACAATTTATTTGTAAGGAATATTAAAGCGATCAAAATGAAATGTATAACGACCTGATGTTCTTGCTGTTCCTTGTCCAGTTGTTCGCTGTAGCAACTTTGTCATATCTCACACTTCAACCCCACCATTATCTTCTTTCTCAGGAAAAATGAAAAAGTTATCAGGTTTTCTGTTCATAAACTGGACGAGATGGTTACCATCATCAGTTTTTCCTTTAACTTGGCCTAAAAAGTGAACAACCGATCTATTTTTTGCAAACTGCACTATAACAAAGTCGTCATCAACAATATTTTGGTTAGAAGTACCTGCTTTTTCCATTGTATCATTTTCCAAAGTATCTGTTTCTTCACCTAGCAGGTCACTTCGATTCATATAATCTGATGAATAGTCACACAACTGTTCTAAGGATGTTTCAGATTTATCTGATGAATATAATTCTTCCACCTTCTTTCTCTTCGTCTGTCACTTCAAAGGTTTGGTGTCTTCTATCCCCAACAGCATTTTTGTGTTTTTCAGTTCTTTGTCTGTATTCCTTTGCTGTGCTGCAACTTGTTTCATTTCTTTAACTTTTCTCATGTCGAAAAGCCTTTTTGTCTCTGGAGAATCAGTATAAATTCGAGATTTACAAGGCCACAGTCCTTTTCTTTTGTTAGTTCTACTACCACTAGCTGTTGGGTAAGGTCGTACGTCTTAAGGAGTTACAGGCTTGTTTGAACAAGTAGTTGGCCGTGGAGAATGGATAGCATCAGCACTTTGTGGAACATTGCTATCTTGTCACTGAGAAACAGTTGAGGGAGTTGCTGAGTTTGTCTGTGGGGGTGTGACAACAACTGTATCAGAGTGTGAATGAGGTATGAAAACTGTGCTGGAAGAAAAATCAGAGTCAGAAAATAGCAGTCTGTTGAAGGGCACTATGCCTGTCCTCTCAAAACCAGACAAAATATTTTTCGAAATGAATGATCCTAAGTTTGCAAGCTTTGAAATGTCATAAATCAGGGCACGAAATTTCAGCTCGCCATTGGCGAGGATATATTTAAGGTTGGTGTGTAAGTTTCGTCTTTTGAAATCTTGGACTTCAAATCAAACTGTATACACTCAGAATATCATGCCTCAATCTAGCGACACGCGGAAGTGTTTTTAAATCAAGCGACGACATTTATCTTCCAAAAGAAGAAAAAATGCAGCGTCACCCACTTCCATTTCTCTCATACAGAGCAACGAACGTCCCCTGTTTGCATTCGTTCTCCTGCTTTCGCACTGCTCGCTGCTTTTTTCGCTTCCGAGGCTGAATCTGATCACTCTTCTCTCTTGCGCAAAGTGAACCAGGTTTCGCCACCTAAGCTCAGCTACTCCCGAATTTTTAACATTTTAAAAACTGTTCATGTTTTTTCATGTATATAAAATATACTGGATTTAACAGACAGCTCCTTCTAACAATGGTCAATTTCAATTCAGTTTGTCATAAATAGTTCATTTTCTGGGCAGGTATGGTGGCCGACATTACTGTCTGAATGAATGTAAGATAGTGGCGAGCAAAAATTTTAGTCTGGCTAGTACCTTTGCAACTGAAATTTCATGCCCTGTCATAAATTGATAGGTGTTTCCCTGGATCATTCAGGTGCCAATCATTGAAAGCAATGACAAACTATTCCATTTGCATGACAATAGTCAATGGCTTCAATAGGAACGTGTGACTCATGATTATCACATAGCAACAGGATTCGGTTTTCTATTGACAAATTTGTATGTTGTTTGATGTGCCTCAGAATTATTCAGAACAAAGGAATAATAATAAAGTAATAATAAAAAACAAAGGCAGTCATCCACCCACTCCTGAACTCCAAACTGAAACTTCCCTCTGGGACTCCTGCAATGAAGTGGTCGTTAAATGAACCGTGAGAAAAATTAATACCAGAGGATATTTATTTCCAGTAGCAGAAATGAAGGCACCAAATGTAACAAGTTCCCCCTTTCTGCTTGAAACCACCTGTCCTACTTGCATTTGGTGTTTTGAAGCTAGAACCTTTAGATGGTCAAGAGCAGTGGTTATCCCAGTTTCATCAAAATTGAATATTCTGTCTTGAGTGAAATTGTATCTTTTCACGACACTCTCATAATTATTGAAAAACTCCTCAAGTTTCCTGCAGAAACCTACTCACCTCATAATGGTTGTTTTTTTTTTATTTCCTTAAACTTAAATTTGTATTCATTCCTACTTTGAAAACCGTACATCCAATCTTCCCCTGCCACCGCATTACCATGCCAACTTTCAGGGTACTTACAGCATAGTTTTTTAGCAAATTCATATGCCAAGTGCCTCATCTGCTTCAGTGTTAGACCGTGATGCAACTCATTGCATTTAACAAGGTATTCATTTAATTTTTTTCTTGTTTGGCCGTAAATACCTGTTGAGAGGAATACTTAGAACCGTGATCTCTGACTCTTTTTTCACCATTTCTTGCTTTCATTTTCTCCATGAGGCACATTGGTATGCATCAATATGTCCCAAGCAGCCATTTTGAATAATATTAATCTCAAATCCTTCATAATTTATGTAACAAAAAAGAATGAGGAACTGATAAAGAGTAGCTTTACTTACCAGGGAGGGTATTCTTTCCTGTTGAAAATACTGGAATAGCTGTATACTACTACTGCAATTGTACAACTCAAATTTACTTTTGACCTACAAAATCAATAAATCACCTGTCTCATTTCATCAAATTACTGAATCACATCAAGACGTTTTGTGGGTAAGTTGTGTACACTAGTGCCATATTTAGGAGCTGGTGTGAAACTTCCTGTACTGACCTTGTGAGCAGTAGAGGGGGTGTATCAAGGTGTCCCATGCATCAATGTGCTCCAGTTCCCCCTATTCTCTATATATGACATTTATAAAATGTTATGGGTGAAGCTAAAAATGTGAAGTTTCTTAAATGGAAATTGTTTTGTCTAAATCAGAGGAATGCAGTTTTTATTAATAAGAGTTCTCAATTAATGAAAAACCTGCTGCCAGAGGGTGCACAGTGAAGTACGATAAATGTGATATTAAATAAAAAGGTGTAAACCCCCATACCCGCAAATATAACAAATAATTTGTTCAAGAGCCCCAATGTAAAGGTGAAAATAAGGATTTTCGCTTAGTAGCCACTGGCCAGTAGATTGATTTTTTTTAGTAGCCAGTTACTGGCTAGTGAGAATAATTTCTTTAGTAGCCAGTAAGCACATTTATGTCACTGAATATTTATTTATTTTTTTAAATATAATGACTTTACGGTAAAAAAGCAATTTATGTACTAAATAAAAATATTTTATAATTTATATTGTTTTAAATAAACTTGAGATATTAATTTCCAATCTATTTTAAATTTTAAAATAAGTTAACAGCAAAGTTATACACAACATGCTTATGTAGCTAACTACATGAGTTACACTAAGCTTAGATACTTGTGTAGCCAAACTACATAAGTACCTTTTTTTTTAAAAAAAATTATTTGTCTAGAATTAAGGTCTGACAATAATAAAATTGGTATTATCTGTGCACTAAATAATAACCCACAACATGATATGCATTACACATGCACAGCCTGTGGCCAACAGGCCAAAATCTCCATAAATTAAAGAATTGTGTGTATTTCGGCAATTTGTTTCAGGAAAAAATTGCAAATTTCGTCATTCGGGAGAGTAAAAATCATGAATTTCGTCGATCACGCATGTAAAAATCATGTATTTAGTCGATAGAATGCGTAAAAATCATGAATCTTGTCGATTATGCGCGGGGAAAATCATGAATTTCTTCGAATGAGCACGTAAAAATCATGAATTTTGTCGAACGGGTGCGTAAAAATTACGAATTTCGTCGAACGGGCACGTAAAAATCATGAATTTCTTCAAACGGGTGCATAAAAATCACGAATATCGTTGATCGCAAGCATAAAAATCATGAATTTCGTTGATCGGGCACGTACAAATAATGAATTTCGTAGATAGAGTGTGGAAAAATCATGAATTTCGTCATTTGGGAGCATAAAAATCGTGTATTTCGTCGATAGAATGCGTAAAAATCATGAATCTCGTCGATTATGCACGGGAAAATCACGAATTTCTTCGAATGAGCATGTAAAAGTCATGAATTTTGTCGAACAGGCGCATAAAAATCATGAATTTCGTCGAACGGGTGCGTAAAAATCATGAATATCGTCGAACGGGTGCGGGAAAATCATGAAATTCGTCGAACGGGCGCGGAAAAATCACGAACTTTAGGGAAAAAAGGTAATCGGGGAAATCCTGCATTTGGCCGGTTCTTTCCATATTTTTAATCACCAGTTTTCCAAGTTTAATCGGCGACTGGCGAGTGCTTATTTTCACCTTTACCCCAATGCAAACGTTTCTTTAATTATCACACCCGTTATCAAATAAACTTTTATTTCTTTTTTCTATAGCTTTCTATTAGCTTTTATTTCTTTTTTCTTTAAGTCACAAATTTGGCGGGAAAATTCACTTTACCAATGCCAAAACACATGCTTGGCGTCGATTGAAAGAATGTTGCGACATTTGGCAAAATAAATTGGCTTTTAGAATCTCAAGGAATTTTCTAAAAATTCTCAATAAGAGCAGAGATATTCGATTAGTGGGTCATTTTAGGGTCACTACGGGTCAATGCATTTCTATTGGAATGAAGGTTGAAACAATTATTAATTTGTTGAACAGTTGGCAGTAAACAAAGTCGCAAATTTGGCGATATAAAGTGAAATGTTGGTGAGATTTGGCGGGAAGATCACATTTTAAGATTGCCAATGTTAAAAAACATGCTTGGCACCAGATGAAATAAAGTCACCAAATTTAGCGACATTTGACGAAAAAATTGGCTTTCAGAATCTGAAGGAATTTTCTAGAAATTCTCAACAGGAGCCGAGATACAGGATTCAACCAACCAGAGTCCATAGAGCGTTCTCGAAAACCGAATTCAACCAATCAGGGTACAAAGAACTTTCTCAACACATGCGTGGCTCCAAATGCAAAAATGTCACCAAACTTGGCAATATTTGGCAAAAAAATTGGCTTTCAGAATCTGAAGGAATTTTCTAGAACGTGACCAATTAAAAATGTAGTTTGGAAGGATGCTCTTTCAATGTAAAATTTAGAAATATTTACAAAATTTTAATATTGATTGTTTCTGTAAATAATACGGTTATAAAATAAAATGTTTTCTAGCAATAATACAGTGAGAATTTATTGTTATATCGAGTTGAACACAATGATAATTTTAACCGAGCGTAGCTCGGTCTTCCCTGCTGGTTATTTATTTAATTCTAACTCAATAAAATGTCTTTAAAATTAGTTAAAAAAACACTTATTGCAAGGGCAAACGTGACAGCTGCCCGGGCATCCAAAGGTTTTTTTTTTTTTTTTTTTTTTTTTAAAAGGTACATTTTTTAAAATCTGCAAATTATGGCTACAAAAATGTCATGGGAGAGCCCCTAACTCAATCGTTGCTCGAAGGCTCCCTGTATGTTTAGTTCCGGCGCTGCTGAAATGTTTCATTGTATAAAAACCAATTTTGGCCAAAAGAAGCCAGTTAAAACTTAATAAAAGCCAGCTTTTTTGCAACCCTAATCAGCAGTAGTCAGACATTGCTCATGTTTCTCAACTGCACCTCACTCAATTTGACCAACAGTCTAAACCAGTAGTTCACCATCAACCTCAACTTCAAGTTAAGGGCTTAACTCTCTGCTGAGCCTGAAATCTAATTCACTGTTAACTCAACCAGCCAAACAGGCCCGGACTGGCCTGGTCGGTGATTGCCGAGGGCCCCCGGCCCAAGGGGGTCCCAAAAATGTAGTATGGTTGTAGTTAGTGCAGTGTCACAGTTGTGTGAACATGAAACGTGTGTACCAAAATGGTGCTACGAACAGGAATCAAAACAGAGAAAATCTTTAGGCGTTGAAAAAAAAAGTTTTAATACTTGGTTAACTAGTTCTACTTCTCAGTCTCAAAGTCAGCCTTTAAGGGACAATAATGATAGATTAAATATTTAGGTAAGGTAAGTCGAATTAGTTTATTAACTCATAAGTAATTTTCACATATTCTGTATTTTGAGTTGCCAAGCCCGTGTTTCTACATCTTGGCTATGTTTTGCTTTTGCCCCTAAAATCATTATAATAAAAGTTCAAATCATTGTCACCAACGCTTCGCTTTCATATGCATGGTGGCCATTTTTAATCAAAATTATCTTTTTGAATAAAACTTATAAAATTTCCCGTCTTAGAAATATCGTTAAAAAATGTATACTTGAGTGAGATAACTTCAGATGAAATTCGGTTGACAGGCCCTTATCTCAGGACTGAATCAATCAAGACAGCGGAATTTAGAGCTTCCATAATTCAATTACTCTTCGTTTCTAAATATTACTTTGGCGCCATCTATCGGTAATTAATATAAACAGAGAAGTTTTCTTTTGTGAAGCCATTGAAAATAAAATTAATATTTCTTATAAAATGTAATCAGAAATAAGGAATATATAACGCCGTGCACTACATAAATAAATTATATCAATGTAAATAAAATTTTGTATTTTAACATAGCATGAACTTTGTAGGTAAAATAAATTTGTAATTTAATGAGAATTTTTAAAAAAAATCAGTCATATTAATGCAATTAATAGTTGCAATTAACTTATGTAATAAAAGATTATTTTTAATAATCAAAATGTATTACAGGTTTCTTTTGGCATGTTTAAAAAAATCAGGATCTAATTTGAGATACACTTTTTAATTTTAAGTTATATAATTATTATATTGGTGCCAGCTATCGACAGTTAACATAAACAAATAAACTATTTGTTGAAATTGTACTTTGTTCTGCATTTTATCAATTTTGCTTGCATTGGAAATAAAATGAATATTTCATATCAAATATAAATAAAATATAAGGAGTATTATGCAATACTGCGGTACAGCATGTAATTAGTTATATCAATGCAGATTAAATTTTGAATTTTAACATAGTAACTTTGTAATGAGAAAAAAAAAGACCAGTCATATTAATGCAATTAATAGTTACAATTTAGTTATGAAATAAAATAAAAGATGGTTTTTTATTGATCAAAATTTATTACAGTTTTATACAGTTATGAAATCGGAATTTCAATGATGAAATGTTTACTCTGATATAGCAGGGCAGTTAAAAGATCGAAACGACGTAGACTGTCCAAATTACTTAAATTTATGTTGTAAAATACGTAGTTTGTCCTTTTTTTTAAATGTCGCTTAAAAATTTGCTTTGCAGCGGTGCCTGATGTTAAAAAAGTATTAGGGCAGTTTTTTACGAGGTTCGTATGAATTCTAGGCCCCGATGTAATAAGGGGCCCGTAAGCGAGCGCAAACCAGTTAGTTAATTTAAATAACAGTACTAAAAAATTCTTCCAAAACTTTATTGCTTATTGTAATGAACTTGAAAAATGAAGTGAAAGGAGGATGAAAAATTAGTCTTTCAAGCCAGTAAAATTTTGTACGTATTGATGTGCCATTTGAAATATTGTATGAGTTTTAAAAAAATACATTTTGCTTACTCAATATGTATAGTAAAACCTGATAAAACGGAATCTTATCTATGCCAGAAGATTGGTTCAACATTAAATTGATATAGTTTTGTTTGTTGGAAAATAAAGCATTGCGTACAGAGGGGATACAGTAGAAGGGCTTATACGCTTGACTCTACAGATAATCATGGTAATTTTCTTGAACTGGTCATATTGGCTGCAAATCTTGATGTGATTTTACAAATTCATGTCAGAAAGTGTATTGAAGACAGCAAAAAGCACAGACTGAAAATAATGAACAGAAGAAAAGCCACAGGAAAGTTAACTAAAAGACCGACTGGGCTAGGTTCCTCGTCCTCGTTGACATTTTTGTTAACAAGCTACTTAAAGTAATTGGTTCGATGGGCTGTAATATTATTTTGAAAGATCTTCATGATAGCCTATTCAGTGTGATGGTAAATAGTACTCAAGATCTAGCTGTTATGGACCAGTTGGCAATTTGCGTCCGCTATGTCCTCCAAGAAAATACATATGAAAGACTTTTAAAAATAACAGTAGTCGATGATTCACGTGGATCGTCTTTGTGAGAGTCTATAATATCAGAATTAGCCAAGTGTGGCATTGTAACATCAAATATTATTGTTTGTTCATTTGACGGAGCTAACAATATGAAAGGCTGTCATAACGGTCTACAAGCTCTGTTCGAAAAGGAAAACGAAGATCTTATTTACACTCACTGGAACACGTACTGAACTTGGTAGTAGCGGATTTAACAGTAACTTTGCTCCAAGCAGAAAACTTATTTGGATTGGTGGAAGAATCTGCTGTTTTTCTAAGCTCGTTTTACAAAAAAAATGGCCATATGGGAGAACGAAACAAAAAGAAAACATATTCCATATGAAAAACTGTACAGATGCAAAAAATAAGAGCCACAAGGTGATGCAGCAAACATAAAGCTCTTTCTTCGATTATCGATGAGAGATTTTTAAGAAGTGAGGAAAGTGTAAACTCAGGGAAACTATTCAATTTTATTACTGTTTTAAAATAAATATCAAATGGAAGTTTTGACTGCAAATCTAAATTCATGGCAAGAAATTCGATCAAGCAATGGTCCAAATTTGAAACCCTATTTATGTCTATTGTTTTATTAGATTTACTTCTTGTTACACCTCCTATTTTAAAATATTTACAAAGTAAAACCATTAACTAAAAAGCCATTAGCCTGGAACTTTGTAGAGAAGCTGTTTCAAAAAGTAAGTTATAAAAGGAGTGATAAACACTTCCAGGCTCTGTATTAAAAAACAAAATACAGTGAAACTTCCATTTAACGAAGTCTCATCGTTACACTTAAAAGCTTCGTTATGAAGAAAATTCGTTAAATAGAAATCAACTTAAATTCATGAAATTTTTCCTTCAGATATGACAAACAGGTAATGGATTCAGAAGCATTTGATTCAGTTTCAATTTTGATGCCGTCTTTTAGAAAACAGTTGTGTACGGTCGATGAAATCATGTCATATTCCCAAGTTTTCATCAGTCCTGATACACAGATTCTCAAACTAATGTTTTCACTACATTGTCTTTTTCGATAATGTACTTTAAGATTTTGTATCATTCCTTAAACTAATGGCTGAAGTATAGAAGTTGTATTGGCAGGAACAAAAATAACTTTGATGTTCTTCAATTTGCATTTTGAAGCACATTCTTGTGGATGTACAAAGCAATTGTCTATCAGCAGTGAAAGGTCAGAATGGTAAATGTCTGACTCTGATATTTTTTGGTCCAGTGCATCTGGCGCCATTGCGTCACTGCATCTTCTATATCATTGAATGTAAAAAGGCGATTTTGATTTCCCCCAACTGTCAGCGCTGGAGTCTCGGTGTGGGAAAATGGTAATAGCAAATGTTTTTCTTAGTGCGAAAAAAAAAATTGTTCTGTTTAGCACCAAGCAGAATGGAAATTATTTAAATAAGTTAATTTTCATACAATCCGTTGAAATAAATTCGCATATCCATCGCAACAGCAACCTCTTCGTTTGAATTCTGTTCAAGTACAAAAGTGGAAGAAACTTCGTTATGTAGAATATCTTTTTCGTAATATGGAGAATTATTTACATGTTAATGGTGTTCAAAGTCAAAGTTCTGCAGAAAATTTCGTTAAGTAGAAAACTTCGTTATATAAGGTCTTCGTTAAAAAGAAGTTCAACTGTATTATGCAAGTACAGTTAATACCAAATTAGAAGATAACAGTATTGATGTAGAAGTAGAATTAGATTTCAAGGGAAAAATAACTTCTAAGAAAAAGATAATGCCCGGTTAAAACTCAATAGACGAAGCTCCTGGAAAATCAATTGCGCAAATATAAAACTGGTATTTTTCAGTGTTTTAGATTGTGGTAGGACAAGTACCGAAGAAATATTTAGTCCAAACAATTAAATTGTAGAAGATTGTTCCTGGTTAGACCCAAATAAATTTAATGAAATCGTAATACTTGATAGTTTTCCTACGGAAGTCCTTTGTAGCATTTCTAAACTTTCTAAATTTGGAAGAAGTCAGTTATTGATAGAGCTGAACAGAGCCGTCCTTAGGGGTGTGCGACCGCACAGGGCCTCGCGCCTAAAGAGGCCTCGCACCCAGACGCAAAATATTTTTTCTTTAATAAAAAGAAGAACGTATAATAGAAAATCTTTAATATAAATTTATGATTTTAGTGAAGAAAAGATAGTGGTCTTGACATAAAATATAGCCTATGTTGGAAGAGGTTCTTTCACCATCAATTTGCCACCATTACTTTTGAAATTGGTTTAGTAGTTCCAGAAATTATCCCTACAAACGCACAAACAAATGCTACTTCTTTATAGTAGCTAGGGGATCGAACCCGGGTTATAGTATATAGGTGAAAACCATTCTTTTTTTATTGATAGTGTAGATAAGATTATGTTAAGAATCTGGAAGGAAAGGGCCTCGCAAAATCCCTGCACCGGGCCTCGCTTTAAGTCGTCCTCGCTAAGGACGGCTCTGGAGCTGAAACAGTTTGAAGATCAGAACGAAAGTTTTACAATGCCTGAAAAAAACTAACATTGAAAGAAAACAAGACAATCTGAATGGAGCTGAAGAAATCTGCGAATATGATAATGATCTGACTTTGAAGAAGACGAAAATCTTTATGGTTACTGCTGTAACAAGAAACAACGATTTCAGTGTTTAACATGCGCCTTTTCTGTTATTTTTGAATTCTCACAATCTGGAATGTTTACCAACCTGTATATAGCTTACAAGTTTGTACTAACCAAACCTTGTACATAAGTGACCTGTGAAAGGTTGTTTTTAACACTTTCCAACCTAGTTGAAAAGTGTTTAAGACTTCGGTTTGTCTGGCCGTCTGTCGTCTGTCCGTGCTCTAACTCCCGTAAATATGCTCGGATTGCCTTGTAATTTTTATATGTTATTGTCGTTATCTATAGCACG
This sequence comes from Maratus michaelseni, assembly GCA_963931845.1. NCBI lineage: Eukaryota > Metazoa > Arthropoda > Arachnida > Araneae > Salticidae > Maratus > Maratus michaelseni. The sequence goes on along the minus strand of OZ007589.1, from coordinate 157,130,067 downwards.
TTCCCTATTTCAACTGAAGTGTGTAGCACTTATAGTTTTTTTACAGGGACACTCAAAAGAATTTCGTTACATTACGGTCTATGGGAAAAAATCATTTGCGGTTTATTTTAATGATGTTACACAATTGTAAACACATTGTAACTGATATATATCACTAAGGTGTATTACAAGAAGCTTAATATGGAATAGGGTGTGCATAGCAGTCATAGTTAATTTACAGGGACAGTCAAAAGGATTCCGTTACATTACGTCTATGGAGAAAAATCGTCTGCGGTTTATTTAAAACATGTTTCACTATTTTAAACGCATTGAAATTTATATATATCACTAAGGTGCATTACAAGAGGCTTACTACAGAATATTGTGTGTATAGCAGTCATCGTTCATTTACAGGGACACACAAAAGAATTCTCTACTGTCTGTTAACAATAATTCCTGGAATTGCATTTTAAGTTACTGAACGCGATTTTAAATTTTAACTCACTTTTTGTTTATTACGTGGTGTGTATAAATTTTGTAGATCCTATACAGAGAAGCACAAAAGTTCCCGAACACATTTCCGTTTATTGATAGAAACTCCTGAAGGAGAATTTAAACTTTGCTACGCGTTTCTTAACTGAACTAAAATTTAGCATCCTATGTAGTATATATACAAATCTATAGATCTTATACAGGGCTGAATAAAAGTATTCGGATATTTTTCCGAATATTGTATATGTTGGAAATTCCTGAAATTATGTTTTTAAATATGTTATGCATTTTCCAAATTGTTTACTTAGATGTTATCTTGCAGCTTATTAAACGGTAATGATTTGTAAAATTATTTTGGAAGCGTTGGAAAGTGTTACATAATCTATGCTTGATACATGATTTTTCTTTCTTGTTTAAACTTAAAATAGTTAAGAATCAACTTAGATCTACTTTAAGCCGAGACCTTATGTTTAATCTTCTTTTTATGAATGTAGAAACTTATTAGGTGCGTTCGTAATTATATAAATACGTAGCACCTATAGTCGTCGCTTGGTCCGTCCGTCTGTCTGTCTGTCCGCATATAACAACGCAAAAACTACCCAACCAAATGGTTTGAAATTTAAAATATATTATCTTTGCAGAATTTTGTCGAGACATTTCAAATTTTATTAAAATCGAATCAAAACTTTAGGAGATATTAATAAAAATATTTATTAAGAAATTTGATTTTTTTTTTTTTAATCGGTGCTTTTTTGTTATAGGAGCTTCCGAAGTTTAATCGTCAAGCGACCGAGATACTTATTTTATTACAGAAATTAATCTGCAGACGATATAATTCATTTCACAGAATTAAAAATCATCAAGATCTGAATATTTATATAACTAGCTGATACATATATATCTGAATATTTATATAACTAGTTAAGATATTTGTATGAACAGTGTCATAAAATATATACTTAACTAGCTGTTTAACCTGTTCTACGCACTGGATATCATGAATTTAATTCTAAAACGTGCGTACGAACGCACCTCGTTTGTAACGTTTGACGTACAATTTCCAACTTGTTTTATAACTTGAATAAAGATGCTATGATATTTTAGATGAAGTAGTAAGGACCAGTGAAGAACTGCCCCAAAAGCTGTTAACAAACAGCCATTCACAATCACATAACCTTTCTTAGTTCACTGTATCTGTACCAAGGTATTGTAAAACCATTTTTCTTTTTATTATAAAATCTATGTTAAAGTTGTAACACTACAATAAAAATTAAAGAGAACATTGTATTTTTTCCAATAGGTTTTTTATTACCATTGTGGCCATTTTTACATGCTTTCTTTTAACTTACATTTCTGTGTGTATGTGGTACTCAAATCTTGTTACTCATTTTTCATCCATTTCCTGTTGACATAGAGCTTTAAAATTTAGAATATATATGTGTTCCTGAGGGCAATATATGAATTGGAGATCGATGTTGGAAACTTTGATCCCTAAGGGGGGGGGGGGCAACATTGGCCTAAAACTTGCATCTTCCCCATAGAAAAAACGTTACGTTTATGTAATATTAGTTGAAAGAAGTAATATATTAAAAAAAAATTAAAGTCAATTCCTAGTTAGGTTAAAAAGAAATTTTTTGCAACGATCTACATGCTTCGCCACTGACAGTATTTATTCCTAAATTTATATCCTGCTAAATATCTTATATGAGACATTTTTTAAATGTATTAAAAATTAAATAAAAAATAAATAGCCAAAATACCAAAAATTAATAGCTCGAAAAGTATTTCTCTTAAAATTGTCAGACAAACTGCGTTAGAAAGGTAAAAAATTGTATTTTTCTTGATATAAATTTCAAATCTAATGATTATGCTGTTTTTCAAATATTGAATTTCAAAAATTACCAAACTTCACAATTAAGTACCCTAGCGAAACCTTCATGCGTAAAAAAATAATGGGGCTGTTCATGGACGAAGATCAGGCGGCGCGTGGTCGAATGAGACTAAAATATGGAGTGAGTCTATACTTTTGAACAAAAATGAAATATAAAACTAAAATTAATTAATTAAATTTAATGAATTAATTAATATTTGAAAAAAATGCAATACCATCCAGTGTCATTCACTACAAGTTTGAGAAAATGTATTTGAAGTTGAGTGGAAGAATAAAAAGTATTTTATTAACGATTGAAAATTTGAACAAGATATATAAATATACAGAGGGTGTGAGCTAATAGTAGGAATTGAAAGAAAAAATAGCTCCATTGTTGCAACATTCATACACTTTAACCACATTGTTGTCTGCATCATTATAACGTCCTCATAATATAAGTTAACTTTTTTGTGAATTTTAATGAAAGCATGTTTTTTTTTTTACATTTAATTTATTAATATTTACTTAGGTATTACAGTAGGATTTAGATCATTATGGCTTCAACACTGTGATTTAATTGCCTGAAACTAAAAAATATTTCTCACCCTCATTTTAATTAATAAGCCACTCATAATTAATAAGTATACTTATTTTTTCTAGAATGGAACTAGTTTAGGTACGGTATATAAAAATATTTATTCTGAAAGTAACTAAACTACATCAGAAAAAAATTACTTTTTTACTCAACTATTTTCCAAGTGACAAAATAGTTAATTGTGGATTTTAGGCATGTAAGCCTAATTTTCAAAAATTAAATGTTCTAACATTCTAGTCCCTCTAAATTTCCCGGTGAGAGGCCCCTTTTCAGCCTCTATCCGAGAGCCCCCAAAGGGGCCAGTCCGGGCCTGCAGCCAAAATAGGAGGAAATATCGAAATTAAAGTTGAGTAACTCAACCTAGCAACAAATGGTGGGTAAGCTAACCGTGCATGTTCAGTTGAAGCAAAGATGGCAGTCATTTTAAATTGCACTTTGATGCTTTTTTTTTTTTTTTTAGACAAAGCTGTTTGTCATCCAGTAATTAAGTGAGATGTTAATATAAAAGAATGTATTGCTTTTAATTTTTTGGCCTTTTTTTCGATATTTTTAGTTCTGTGAACTCAAAATTATATTAATTTGCGATGAAGATTTCAGCTTTTAAGGCTTAAGAGATCTACTGAGTAACTTTTATATTTGGTAACGCCATTTGCTGAATGTGAATAGAAAGAATGCTACTACACCAAAAATTTTGGGTATATAATTCAAGTCTTTTTAAATAATAATCAAAAAGAAAAGCAGTTATTTTTACAATTCAGTTCTACCCCTCCCCTTCATATTTGTTTAAAATATGCAATCATAGAAGTAGGAATTTTCTGTTAAGTATTGCATATATATGTTCATTCGTTTATAATAGCTAAATAATAACCCCTCGAACTATATTATACCATAATAAATAATTTAAACTATATACTTATTAAGTTTAAAATAATTAATTTTGTTTGAAAGAAATATTTTTCAGAGGATTTTTTGAAAAAATTCACACTTTGCTAGAAAAATTTCGAACATCTTCTAAAATTATTATGCAAAAAAAAAATTATTACATAATCTACATATGAAAAAAGAAAAAAAACCCTTACGTCTTGTATAAGGGATAGAGGCTACCGGGCATGCAATTTTATTCAAGATATTTTAATTGAATCTGTAATCAATTATAGATAAATAAAAAATTATATGTTAGAATAAATATACAAAAATGTCTTTATATACAGGATGTCCACCTATAACCTGACCGACCTTTATTTTCGCAACCGTTGGTCCTAGATGCATACTTCCAATTACAAAAGTGGTCAAAATTAGGTGCAGAGTTAAGATTAAAAAAAAGTTTGAAGCAAAAAAACAATTTGGTGAAGAATTACATAATCTAAATTTTTATACAGCCCCTAGGTCCCTATACTTATATTAGGGACGTTTTGTCTGTTCGGAAGTATTGCAAACACAAAAAGTTCTGTATCTGTACCACCAATATTCACTGAGAAATTTGAGTTCAAAGTTATCATGCATAGTATGGGGACCGTATACAAATGGAGATGCAAATATATCCCCTGTCAGAAAGACAAGGAGGTTTTAGAGTTAGATATGATCATGACAAAAGGGTTGTTGTTCAAGTCAAAAAACAGTATAATATTTGTCTAATCACTGGTATTGAAAATAAAAATGTATATTTTGTCTGATCAGAAAATTGTTTATTAAACTTATAGATTAAAGAAAAAAATATGTATTATTGTTTTTTTTTTTTAATCAAGTAACTTTCAAGAATTTTGCTATAATGCAAAATTTTGTAAAAATGAACATCTTATAGCTGTATCAGTATATTTCTAATCTTCAGATCGAATTTTGTGAATGAACAAAACCATCAAATTAAAGTGGTAATTCCAAATTTACTTGTAACATTTCTTTATCTAAAAATTAAACACTAGTAAGCATGTTTGTTTTGTTATTGAAAAGTGGTGCCAAGTGAAGATAGAACTCATCAACTGGAATTGGGCCTCATAGCCCCTTTGAACAGATGGTGCCAAAGGGATCCCTTTGGCCAGATATACATATTTCGAAATAAGGTTCACCAACCCTAGATCGACTAATCATGGCTCTGAATTTTGAAATATCAATCAGCGGTTAGATTTGTGAACCTAAAGTTTCTCAACTGGAAGTTGAAGATTGGTGGTGAATTGCCCGGTAAGCATGAGTGATAAGATTCTCTGGATCAAGATTTCCAAAGTTGTGGTATGTGTACCTTCCTGGGGTATGCAATTAGTCTGTGTCCACAACCAGACATATGACACAAAGCAGTTAACTGAGTCAGTGAGAAGAGTTTTTCATCTCATTGACAATTTTAAAAACAAAATTCAAAAACACACTAAGTGCTGTAGGTATTTGCAATTCTTCTGCAGCAAATTAACATAAAATATTCAAGAAATTTGCACAGTTAAAGAATTGTTTTGTCCATATAAAAAAAATGTTATCTGTAAAGCTTACATTAAATATAGAATAAATGTTATGTTTATTTATATCCATTCATTGTTTTCATTTTTCTATTTATGAAACTTACAAGTTAAAAACAAAAATAAGGAGGAATGTCAAGTACTACTTGCAGTTCTTAAAGAGGTACATGATAGACAAATGTCTCGCAGCAGTCATCGTGTGACCACACTATTCTGCCATTTTACATCTTTAAGAGCCTACACTAGTCACGCTAATGTTAAGTCTATGGGACGGTTATTCCGCGATTTCTCGCTTGCAATTTAATATTTTTAAATTATTTTTTTTTGCGTAGGATAGCTGACGTCGATATCTATCGTTGTTAGTTTTTACTTTTTTGATTTTGGCTCCAGTTTTTTTATATAAGGGTACTTTCATTTTCAGAACCGGTTCCAAAATTTAAAATGTCCGCTTGTAAAAAAAGTTTAACCAAAATCAAAAAAGTAAAAACTAACAACGTTGAATATCGACCTCAGCTATCCTACGCAAAAAAAAATCATTTAAAAATATTAAAATGCGAGCGAGAAATCGGGGGATAACCTTCCCATAGACTTAACATTAGCGTGAGCGTTTCTTCGCGTGACTAGTGTAGGCTCTTAAATATACTTTGCTGGGAAAAAAAGATACTTGATAATATTGCACTGAAATGAAACTTTAAATATTAAAAGGTGTTTTAATGTAAAATTTTAAGCACATTTTATCGTATTTAAATATTTTATTTCATTAATAGAAATAAATATAATTGTTATTAATATCAAAATTAACTTTTATTAAAATATTCCATTCATAACATTTTAAAACAAAAAGTAGAAAAAAAAATTCTGAAATAGAATATTTAAGCGCATATTTTATTTCAAAAATAAAAATAGATCTTTAATTGTTATTAACATCAAAATATACTTTTATTAAAAGTATTCCATTTATCATGAAAAATATAAAGCAATCGATAAAATATTTTTAAATAAAAAAGTTTAAAATAAAACTGAAATAGATTATTTCACAGATAAAACACTTATAATAAAAAAAAACCTGAAATAGAATATTTTAACTGATAAAACATTTTTAAATAAAGATCTAGAAAAAAAGTTGTGAATAAAAAGAAGAGGTGGGATTCGAACTCATGCAGACTCAAATGCATCACTCACCATTCAACCATCAAGCACATAGCTGTTCAGCAACAAAATATTAAAATACGTAGGAAAATCTGTGATCTGAAGGCAGGAATCTAAAGCTGTTATCACACGGAATACCATACGATATGAAGTATATGCTATTGCCTCTCGATTTCTTGGAGCTGCACTTTCACGCTGCAACTAGGGTTACTTTCCCTACTGAAAGTTATCTGCAAATGTAAGAAGAGGGCGTAACATTTGGCGAGTAATTGCAGCAAGTGTTTTAATATTTAGTGTAGAGATCGATTGATAAACAGGAAACATTATCGCATACTAACATTTTATACATTGCAGTTTCTTTTCGTGTCTGTTCTATATATATATTATTGTGATCATTTTACTTCAAATTCCAAGATTATAAAAACAATACTCTCGCTAATATAATATAAAAATTCTAAATTATAGAGTCCATATCTTCACTTTACGCTTTTCATTCCCTGTAAATATTAAGAATTCTCAATAATTAGTATTAAGTGATTCAGAAAAAAAATAGAATATTAAAACTAGTTTTTTGTCACATGTATTGGAACCGCACTTTATCGCTGACCCGAAATCTGTACAGCAAAGAAAGATTTTAAATTAAGTTTTAGTTATTTTGCCAAAATCACTATTATGACATTTTAGTTAATATATTTTACATATTTTAAATGTAATTCAGGTTACATATTGAATGTAATGTAAAATTGAAATACGTAATGGAATTTAAATATAGTTCCCAGTCTTTCGAAGTGTTTTCTTCCTTGGTTTTGATGATTTTAATCATTTTTCGAAAGTTTAAATGAGTTTTTGATATTTTTCGTTTCAAAAACACAATCCTTATTTTTATACATATTGTGTACAGTCCTGGAGGGGGGGGGGGAGTTATATCCTCTACTAACTCTGTCGCAAATCACTGTATAAAAATGTCACAAGTAACAATAGATTAGTAATAACATCTAATAATAATGCTGTACATAAATTTTGCTGGGGGGAAGGAGGAAGTTGCGTATAGCATTGTAACATATTCTAAAACTTTTAGTACTAAACCCTAATTTCGACATCATATTTTTCGATAAATTTTACCTTCGTGTATCAAATTGAAAGTCACTCGTTAAAATAATTTAGAAATTACGCAGGTTTTATGTTTGCACCTCCTAATGTTAAATAAATGTTCGATCGTCGCAAAATAGATTACAAGACAAGTGTTTTTTTAAGCATAACTTAAAAACTATTTTGCAGAATGAGCTTTAATTTTTAGTTCGCATATTTGAAAATTCTAGAAATCTATTTCTGTTAGGAAGGTTTTACGTTACAATTGATTTTTGTTTTCGAAAATATATATATATATATTTTTTTTTTTTTTTGAAGGAAAGCAAAATATTTTAACTGGAGGGGGGGGGGGGGGGGGGGGTATATGCGTTATTTATTATTAATAAGTAAAAAAAAGGGCACAATTTGCTTAACAAATTGAAAAACATATAAAGGTTTAAAATTTATACACCGCTAGGAGGGGGTAGACAAAATTTTAGGGTGGTTGAAATTCAATAATTAAAAAGAAAAAATAGACTGAAAAGGACATTCTCACCCACATACATTAAATGCAATAATCCTAACATGAAGTGAAAAATTACCCAGAGCCAGGAATCGAACCTGGGTCCACAGCGTTCCGGGTAATCGCTCTAACCACTCAGTCACTCCGACTGATTCTGAAATGCAATTTCTCACTAATAAACCATGTTAGAGAGAAAGTCGCCAACCATCTAACAGACAGCCTTGGATAAACGGACAATGGTGAATATATTTTTACTATTCCACCGATTTACGAATAAATATGTATGTCTGTATAATAATTGTATATCTTTAAAAAAAGATTATCAAGATTGTTTTAAAAGAAAATTATTAGAAGGTAAAATATAATTAACTATAAATAGCTGCTAGATTAAATTTTCATTTATTAAATTTTATTTTTCTAAAAGTTTAAGAACATTTTCTGTCCTCCCTCCCTCCACTACAAAATTTAGATTCTGAACACTGCATGCTTTTGCAATAAAATACCTTGATGCATGTTTGCTTGCATTTTTATCTTTGGCAACAAGTATGAAATAACGCCAAATACACTGCAGAAAGTAATTAAACTAGTACAGTTTGAGAAGTAAATAAATGACTACGACAGTACAATTATAACATATAGCAAATAATATAAGGTATTGAAATAAAATAATCGCAATAAATGACTTTAAATTAGTAAATAAGTTCTTATCGGGAGTGGTAAATTACGAACTCCGAAGAGACAATCGACGCATATGTAATTCTTTAATTTCAAAATAACTGCACATTTTTAAAATTCTTTTTGTGTATAATTGGTCCCTGTGTTACTAAAGATATTGCTTTTTCCTTAATTCTTCTGTATTTTTGGTTTCAATATTTGCGACCACGCTAAACAAACATGTTGACTTACTGACGGTGGCCATCTTGAAATTTTAGAGAGCTCTGATTGGTGGATTTCGAGCTGACATCTATCGTAGGGATAGAAACTACTGTCAGTTAGATCTTAAAAAAATTATGAGAGGCAATCTATCAAACGGGACGATTTCGAGCTTTTTCCTCTTGAAAAACGTGTTTCGGATGAAATATCTGATATTGACTATGATATGAGAGTATGTGTGATAGCACCATAAGTATGGTCATGTGATGTCAGCCATGAGACACTAGTACATGCAGACCTGCCAAGTCTCCGGCTTTTTGGATACCAGTAATTTAGTACAGAAAATGTTTTGTTGAATCGGAGCATTTTGCGATTTAAAAGAACAACATTTTCTCAAAAAAATTACTGGTGTTCAAAAAGCCGGAGACTTGGCAACTCTATACATGATAGAGATGAGACAGGCTCAGACTTTATTTTTATATCAGTCTTCAGGCATGGACTCATTCTTTCCAAAACTGAAATTTTTTTTTTTATTGACGTATTGAAAAAATAAAAATTACTTTTATTATTTTTTTTTCCCTTAAAAATTACTTATTCCATTTCAAGTTATTTTAATGCTATATTCATCAGAAAGAATAGGAAACAAAAATCAAGTTTTTTTTTATTCTTGTATTAGAATATGGTTTTAAAAGAAAATTTGTGGTATTTGCAGATTTATATCTGGGATTGATGGCGACAACCTGTTGATTTTGAATGCCAAATTGGAAGAGGTGCAAACAATGAATTTGCTTTTAGTGTGAATTTTGTTTGTGACAGTAGAATATTTTTTAATTGGATAATTTTTTTATTATTATTTAAAAATCTAAGGGGAAAAGAATATTTTCTTCTGTTTTTACTAAACCAGCATTAGCTTGAGGTTTACAAATTTTTAGTGTGCGAGTCATAATCGCTCTTTGTATGAAAATAATGTTAGTGATGCTTATATCTATTTTTCATCATGAACTCTGCTCTGCACACTTCTGAAGTCACTTTCATTCTTAAGTATATGCAATTATTATGTATTGTTATTCCGATAGAAAGCAATCGAGCAGTGTTTCCTTTTTTCCTATAAAAACCTCGAATCTTTCAGATGTTAGTGTCAATTTTTTTTAATTTAAACTGATTTTCAGGAGTCATACAATCATGAAAGATTATTATGAGGAAGGGATCAACTATAGTTAAAGAGGTACACCTTCCAGAAAAAATTGAAAAATGCTGTATGATTCTTAAGCATATAAATATTAATTTCATCATAATCAAACTGCTCATCTAGTATTGCCATTTATTCATAAAATGTTCTTCGTTAATGTGTCCATCAAATTTGTTTGTTGAGAAAGTGAAAAAATGAGAAACTTTTACATATGAAGCATATCTTTTTTTGATACCAAACTTCTGTTTTGATAAAATTGAATGAAAATTTTCATATAATTAATTGTGAGCTGGGGATAATAGTTTTTTCTATATAAGAAGTTGTTCAAGAATGACATATTACTTTTGAAACAATTTTTAAATATTGTGCAATTTTTTTTTCTGTTACATACTTTTGGTATTGGACAGACCTAGCTTTGAAAAAAGAACCCAAACTCATCTCTAGTGCATGGGGCATATAAGCTTGAGAATCACTACCACTGACCAGTGGTTCCCAAACTTTTATGTCTTTTATATCCCTTGAAAAGAAGCATGTGCTTGGTGTACCCCCCTCCCCCCCCCCTACTCTTTAACTTATAAATATCATGAATAGAAAACTGAAAACAGAGAAAACAATGAATAGAGACAAATAAACATGACCGTTACTTTACATTTAAAACAAGCTTTACGAGTAAAAATTTTAACATGATGGATGTGCTTTTTAATCCTTACATATTTGATGGTATTTTAATATACAGTTGTAAATCATTTTCAACAGTGAGTCTGTTTAGAATTTTGTTTTTAAGAGTAAATAGGAAAATTTTTCTTTTTCTTTTTTTCTTTACGATTCATTTAGCTATCCCACACTGTATGCTGGTTGTAAACTCAGACTCATAAGATACCCCCTAGAATCTCTTCCTGTATCCCTAAGAGATATGCACGTCACACTCTGGGAAACACGCATGTTGAGAAAAAAAAAATTCCTGGCCACATGCTCAGTCTATTATATGGTCTAACGATCTTCATAAGGAAGTACTGTCTACTATTAATTGCTATACATAATTATGTTTTGGAGCTCATCTAGTATTAAAAATTGTACCAACCTTCATTTTAAAAATTGTAACACCCACTATTGGCACTGAGTTTTTGGATCAAATCAGCCTGAAAAGGCATATAATTTATGCACTTTTTCTTCATTAAGTTAAAAAAAAAAAACTGTGCTAGGGCTTTATTCAGGAATTTAGAAAAATAAAATTTAAGACTTGTAGGGAAAAGTACCGGGAACATTGGAAGTAACCAGAAAAATTATACAAAAACCTAAAAATAGAATAAACTATATTTTATAAAAATAAGTTTTACAAAAAAAATTCCTGTTACTTTCTAAGATTTTATTTTCTGCGAGTACAAATTATAACGAGAGATGGCCCCATTATACTATCAAAAAGTAAAATTTCTCCATATCTTGAAAACAAATGATAGGAATGAGTTGTAAATTCACATACCTATATTTTTGAAGATGCTGGTTTTTTTTTTTATATAAAAAACTAGCTGTTACCCATGACTTCGTTCACGTATCATTAAAAGAAGCATAAATGCATTAATTAAGCAAAATATTTCATTCCCGATAGTTAGAATCGTAAATAATTAACTAACTCTTTATCACATTCCATTGGAGACAATACCGTATTTCTATGTTATAGAGGCATTGACATAACTAAGTTTTAAAAAAAGTGAAATTTTGTGACAAATAATCACGAAAAGGAAACTGCAACCAATGGAAAAAGGCGGGCCAAATAAAATCGTGGAAATCGGCGAATTGTGTAAAAACGTATGTCAAGTTTACCTGGTAAACTATTTTACTTTTAACGCCTTTGTGAAACGTTTTAATAGCATCCTTCAAAGATAATGGAAATAGTATATTCTTTTTCATTAAATTCAATTCTTGTGAATAGGGAGCAATAATTGTAGACCTAACTGCAAGGACCTGAAATTTGCCTCCTTGATTTAATCTATACCTGAAAAAAGAATCTTTATTTCTAAATGAAAATATGTTGACAGACTATTTATGTTCTCCAAAATAAATTGATTCATGAAGTTTGAATATGTGAAAATACGTTTTTATTTTTCAAAAATTTTACTGTAATCAAGATTTTTTTTTTCTTTCACCATCTATTCAAATTGAAAATAAATTCTTTTTTTCAGTTTTAATGAGAAAAAATATATTAATTCGTTTTATTTCTTCTTTTTTATCCACAAAAATGGAATAATTTAGTTGCCATTTTTAGAGAAACTTCGTTAAAATTTACAAGAAAAATAATAAATAAATAAAATCCTTGAATTTAAATAATTTTTTAAAATTCTGAGAGTTTATGACATCCTCGGATCAATGATAACCGGTGTTAAGTAAATCATGTTGCGTTCGACAACCTGAAAGGAGTAGTTGCGAAATGCAAACAGGTGGTCAGATTTTAATATAATAGATTCGTATTTATTTTTCTTTTCCTAATAATCACGTTTTGATTTTTGGCAAAAAACTCTCATCTGTATGTAACTGATATTCATGCTTAATAATCGGTATAGATAAAAAAAAATATTTCAAATTTTTCGTTTTAAATATGGCGTGAAACTCATCTATTTTCTAAATTTACCGATCCTTGTATTATTAATGTAAGGAATTGATTGACGCTCCTTGTAAAACACATTTGAAAATTCACGTTTTATTTCAAATATGACATCACTTTTTCCTCAGAGAAATCTCTTTTTAATGGCATAATTCTTGTTAATTTTCTTTTTTTTGGCAATCAGGGCGTAAATTTTAGCGGAAAACTCACATTTGTATGTAACTGGTATTCAAGCTAATTATTAATCATTAACGATAAAAAATATTCAGTTTTTCATCTTAAATAATATGTCCATTATCTATCTACTTTCATTATACATTGATATTCATGCTCCTTGTATTATTACGAACATTTGAAAATTACATGTTTTATTTATGACATCATATTTGTCCAAACCGAGGAGGATCCTTTTCATATTTCCATGGTCCAAGCGAAATCTATTTTTAATAATATAATTATTGCTCATTTTTCCTTCTAATTATAATGCAATTTTTGACAGGAAAAGATCTTTTTAATGTAACCGATATTCATACTTCATGTATTATAACAAATACTCCATATTTTTGTTTCAAATATTACGGAAATTTTTCACGTGAAAATCGTTCAATTGAAAATTAATTGTTGAGGAAAAATTATTTTTCCGTGTTTTTATTTATTGGCAACGATCAAAGACCTAGCAACAATAAAGTAAAATGGTTAAATTTTATGGAAAAATGTCCATTTATTCTCTATGAAAATAATGAAAATTTTAATTATTAAAGAAAATATTTGAATAAAATAAATAAAACCTAGCCTATGTTCATTTGAGGGTTATAATCAACCTACATGCAAAGATACAGGATCATTAAAAGCTCCATTTTGACGCTGGCTTCAGCTTAACATTTGCACACAATCAGATTTATATTATTAGGATAATGTAAGTAGTAATTCATAATTTTTTGAATATTAATTTATTAGTCATTTTCTTAGTTAAAAATATATTTTGAATCAAACAAATGCCTAGATTGTGTTTAGGTCCGTTTACTGTTCTTATTAAAATGGAAAAATTTCAATCACATGATTTCTTAGGAATATATGAATTAAAGTTTGTCATGTGAATTCATGTCATTTAGCATCCACAAATTTTGACCTCTTCTAACTCTATAAATATTTAAGAAAAAGTGCATAAACTACATATTCTTCTGGGCTAATTTGATCCAAGTAGTTCAAAGTGTCAAAAGTGGATGTTACTATTTGAAAAGTGAAAGTTGGTACAATTTTTAATATTTAAAAACCACCTAAGCCTAATTTATGCATAGCATTAATTAATAGACATTATTCCAAGTCAATTGATTCCTACATCTTTTTATAAGATTATTTGCAGCAAAATTAGTATGAGATATCACTTTTTTTTTTTTTTTTTTTTTTTTTTTTTTCAGGACTGTATATATTTAAGGGTATCTTTATCCTCTTTTGTTGAGGATTTAGACCCATTTGTACTATCTGTGACAATGTTCCCAACCTGTAAATTCAAAAAATTATAAAATTTTGGGGATAAATAGGATTTAGGGAGGTATGTTATGAACAAACATTTTTTGTTGTCCGAATTCACTTTCCCCACAATGTTTTCAACTTCATTTTATAACTCTTTAACGGTAAAAGAAAAAAAAATTAGATTAAAAATTGCTTTTTTTTAGTTCTATAAAAATTGAAGAAAAAAAAATATTAATAAATTTAAAAATATTAACACAAAAAAAATTTTAATTTAAGAAAAAAAAATATTAATAAATTTTAAAAAATTAACACAAAATTTTTAATGTACATTTTTGGTACAATAAGTGACAATAACTTTTTCAATGCTTTGAATACAGTGAATGCTAGCCAAGCAGATGATTGTTCCTTTGCTATATAAAAAAAATATTTTGTTATATGTTATTCATTTGTTACATGTTATTCTAATCTCGATCAGTGTTTGTTTATGCTAGTTAAAATTTTTATATATATATATAATAGCATGATTATTTAAACATTTTTTTTTCTAATAACACATAGTAATAAGGGAATTTATTTTAGAGAAGAATTATAATTAAATAATACAACAAAGATCACATTTTCACTAACAAAAAAATAAGAATTGCTAAGTAGTCTATAACGTGTACAATAGAATCTTTTAAATTTTTGTTCAAAAATTTTTAAGTGTTATTAACATTTGATATTTTGTTAGCTTTCGATAGAGCTAATAAGAAGAAGTAATTTTTAATGTAAAAATTTTTCTCTATCTCTCTTACCCTTAATAAGTTATAAAAAAAAAAATGAAGTCAAAAAATATTCCAGGGTAAAATATGCTTCCTTAGAGAGAATTAAAGCAACATATAATAATTGTGTATTACATTTTTCTATAAGCACTACATGTTCTCAAATTTTCATATTTTTTTTTAATTCCCAATTGGGAATGTTTCCCAATTGTTTAATTTGTCAGACATATTAACACTTTCAGCCATAAATTAATTCTGTTGCTAACATGTTGAAATTATTGAATGACACCAGTATCTACGAACAAATTTATTTAAAAATAAGTAAAAGTTTTTCTTTCAGTATATAGTAATTTTTTTTTTTTTAATTTTTGGTGCCATTTAAGGCATTTGTGGATTAATATAAAGTAGGGCAGAATTTAACCTACCATTCCGTAAAGGGTTTTTAAAAAAACATAATGAACTGAATATGTCTCTATAAGGTGAGAATACAAACAGTGTTTGAAATTAGCAGTTGTTAGTCATCAAATTTAGTAGGGGGTGGGGGGAGGAGGGAAGAAAAAGATAATTCTGTTGATATATTGCTTACTCCATCAAATCAATAAATGTAATGTAAATAATAAAGAAAAACTTATTCTGCCAAAGAGCAACTTAGAAAGCTTCGTGAAGTCTTTTAATTTCTTCAGATATAAGTTAATTTCCGCTACCTTTGATATAAATTGAAAGGGTTTTATCTGTCTTTGCAATTTACAAGAATTTTGTTAAAGACAGATTTTAAAAAATCATGATTTCATGCATTTTATATAAAATTTATCATTTGCAAATACAGTAATCTCTCACTTATACGTCTCCTTTTTTATGCGTCTCTCTCATTTATATGTTGATATTTGGTCGTCCCGGATAAAGATATAGCAATGCAATGTTATTTTTTTTCATTTATGCATCACAATGTGAATATATCTCTCACTTATGCGTCGGAGAAATTTCAAGCTTCCCTTGCCATTTCTTCCCATGCTACACATGTCCTTTCCGAGAAACTTCACACCAGCTTGTAAATGGGAAGTCAATTGGTTGTCTTTTTACATTTGTTTTCTCGGATACTATTATAAGCTGCATTCTCGGGTCACACTCCTTCACGCCTGCTACTTCTAGGAGAACTGTTTAAAAAAAGCAGGCTTCATTTTGAAAGAATCTGAAAATAATGCATCTTGTGCTAAAGATCAACCAGTATTAGATGAAGAATGGAATGCAGTTTCTTTGGGAATGGAGGAGGGGGATTAATTTTAATGATTTTGTAGATATTGATGAAAATGTAATAACAGCAGAAAAGAGGGACATACACGAAATAGTCACAGAAATTAAAGATGATGGCAATGAAAATGAATAAAATAATGAAGAAAACGTAGAAACACCATCCACCGACTTTTGCAAAGGTAATAGAAACCTTCCGTCACTACATCCAATGAATTGATACATCTGCTTCAACATATTCATGTTTCAATGAACTCGAAAAAGCTATTTTTAGGGACAGATATCAAGCTTATAAACAAATTTCAATGTTAGACTATTTAAAAAAAATAGGGTATGTAGTTAAAATTTTTAGATGTATGCATTTTAGATTTGAATAAGTAAATCCTTAACAATCTAAATAATTCGTATTTTTCATTATTCTGCATGTTATTTAACCATTTAATGATGAATTTTGCCTTAAAATGTATTTCGAATACAATTTTTACTTAGATTTCATTTATGTGTCTATCTCGTTTATGCATCATTTTTTTATTAGTCCCTTGCACTGACATATAAGTGAGAGATTACTGTACTAATATTGAAGGCCAGTAACTTAGTGCTCAGCACATTGTGCTACCATGCTACAGGCACAGAGCAAGGTTCACTTAACCTTTCATCCCTTTGGGGTTGATAAAATGAGTACCAAGCTTGCTCGGGAACTAAACACTGGTGGTCTTGCGTTAGATTGACCACCTGGCCATGACATATGCTATATATACAGCACCGCAAGGCCCATGGTCAAGAAAACAGAGTTCGGCACTGTAGGCCAAGATCCCTAGCGATTGTAGTGTCACAGAGTTTAGTAAATATTAATATTGCACATAATTAAGAAAAGAAAACTTAAATAATTTTATTTGAAATTTTCAATCAGCAAACACTGTAAAAAATTGTAGAAAATGCAATTTAAATTTTTAAACAGATTTAAATAATGAAAAAATCTTATTTTAAAAAAAAACTTTTTATTTGCCCTTTTTTAGAATATTCAGAGATCATGAAGTTTTAATTTTTAAAATGTAGAGTTCATCCTTATCTGAGTTATCTTATCAGATGACCAATATACTGAATTTTTGTTTATCTCTCTGCAATACTTTTCAACTTTTTTCTCTTAAAAACAGTATATATCAGGTTAATAAGATACAGTTCTTGTTATTTACAAAGAATTAGGCAGAAAAAAAAATTGCACTTGGGAAAAGGCAAAAAGAGATAATGTATACTGTAACAAAAAAAAATTATTAATCTATTTTATACAAATTCCATTGAAATTTTGGTACATCTCCATTATCCTGTTGATCCCTTTTCATTAAAGAAACCATTGCCAAATTGTCAACTATCAGTAACTTTAAAAAAATGTACAATATATTAATAACAAAAAAAAAAATCTTGGATATTTATTTATTTACATTATTTTTCTTAATTATCCCTCTCGGCTGGTAGATAAATGTTTAACGTCAGTTGAAACTGATCAAATGTATGTAACTATGCATCACACCATTTTTTCAATGCTTTTTCTCTTTTAATATTGTGACATCGTCATTTAGTGATGCAATTTTTATTTGAATTACTGAAATAACTAATAAATCAGTAATATATCATTAAAAATACAAATAGACATTGAATTAAAATTCCCTTGATGACATAACAAACATGTGTAACACATCTGATGTCAAGTGAATGTAACTATGCATGAAAGCGATCATGCATTTTGACATTAAATCTTATAGTTTGGCAATGTTTTTTTTGTTTTTTTTTTAAATGGAAAATGGACAAAATGGGATAATGGAGAAGTACCAATTTTTTTTTAAATCTGTACAGCCTGGCTTTTTATGATTAAATTCAAATATGCATTAAATAAGGTTTTATCCTACATTTCACAATATTTATTCAATGCATATTTATATCTTACATCAGCAAATATCAATAGCAGAATTAAATAAATAAATATACATATATTTATACGTCAAAATTGCATAATAGATGTTTATAGATGAAACAGATATTTTAAACTTTTATGTTAAATAAAAATAAAATCATAACACAAAACAACCATATATGTACTTATTTATTAAAAATAATAAGATTTAAGTACTTATAAACAATATTTTATAACAATGGTTATAACAAAACAATCATATGTATTTACTTATAACATTTTAAAAATATTTTCTTTTTCTAACAATGAGCCTGTTTTCCTCTGGCAATCATTTTACGAACATAATTCAAATTTTCTTCAGACAAACCAAAGTTTTCACATTCGGCATTAAAAGCTTCTAATGTGTTTTCTGCAACTACGTAGCCATTTAATTTAGCAGCAATCTGTGAATTCATTAAATCTTTTTGAGCAATGCCAAGACTCTTGAATAATGTTTTATGATGGGTCTGCAAATAGTACTTCTGATGATAGCTGAAAAATAGATGACGTTTTTGAGAATATTAATACAATACCTATAGTTTCTCAAATATATTATTTGTGTAACTTGGAAGCCGGCAAGATGAAATCTAGCAAGACTTTGGAACAATTAGGGCAGACTTGGTGATTTTTTTTAAAAAGAACATCAAAACACCATTTCTGTAAATAATTGATCATCAAGCTAAAAATTTGAATAAGCAGTTTTCAAAATGGCGATCACTTTTGAAACTCTCTTAAACCTGTTTTTTTTTAAATGGGAAATGAAAACATGCAGTAGGCTAAAGTAAGAATTTTTGTTAGACAACCTTAGACAAGACAATTACAAAAAAAAAATCCAATACGGAAATTTAACAATTAATAAATATTAATTGTTAAATTAATATTTTATATTGTTGATACTTTAAATATGGATATTTAAAATTGTCAAAAATTCTGGCATTTCTCAACATTAAGAATTTAAATAGTTTTATTTATTTATTTATTTTATTTATTTATTTATTTTTCAACAGGGAAGAAGAGCTCCCCTCTCGCTCCTTCTCCTGAACTCCCAATTTAAGATTTTTTTTTAATACACAAACAAAGAAAAACAAAGTTAAATTAAAAATTGTCTTGCACTGAAATTTCAGAGAGCAGAGACCCCTGATGAAAAAAAGAAAAGTGTTTCAATTATTGATAAAAAATTCTTATTTCGCACTTTTCCTTTTTAATTTATTTCCTGTTTAATTATTTTAAATCACTTGGGAAGAGGGTAAATTTTATTTTATTTTATTTTATTTTTCAAAATTATCAGAGATAAAGAAAATGTAGTTAATTAAATTCCAAAGGCAATTTGGTTCTTCTTACTTGCCGGCTCTCATGTTACTTAATAGGGAAAACATGAAATATTACTTATGTAATCAATATAATACAATGTTATGAAATATTACTTATGTAATGAATATAATACAATATTATGAAATATTATATAATATGATTTATCAAATTACATGTAGTTAGTTTATGGTTAGATATGTTAATTATTTGTTAGTCTTCTAATAAGACTAGAAATTATTTGCTAGTCATTGAATTAACATCCATGACAGTGCCATAGCTAGAAAAATATTTTGGGAAGGGTTTCAGTTTTAAATTTTAATATAGTATCTTATAGATGTTCTTGCAATTTATTGTTTCCCTGCAATTACATAATTTATACAACAAATTATTAATCCACCACTTTCTTATCTAGATAAAAAGTCCTTAAAAATGAAATTAATCAATTTTAATATATCATTTAATTAATCATTAAATAATTTATTTTTTAAAAATAAGTACTGTAGATTAATAGAGTTTTAGAGGAGGTTAGAACCCACCCCCTCCCCCATGGCTATGGTCTTGATCCATGATTATGTTTTTCTACATTAACATTAAAACCAGAATTGATAAAGCAAACTGGCAAATACATACAAGTGGTAAATAAAATATGATGACATATGCAAATGTAAGTAAAATAATTTATGTGCTAAAGTAAATCAAAATCATGTTATTTCTTTAACATACTTACATTTATTGCATGTCTTTTAAGGGGCTTTTTTTCTTTTTCAAAAACTATTTTTTTTATGTTAACGGACCCGAAGCGAAAAGAAAACATATTTATTTTACAACCAGATAACAATATTTCTGACTTAATTTTTGCATGGGCTGTAAAACCATTATATTTATGACGATTGAAAATTTCAAAGGGTTTGCACAACAAAAGCTATTTTTTTAAACTATATAACGATCCTACTTGAAAAAAGAAGTAATTTTTTTTTTTTAAAGATTTTGCAATTTTGCCATTAAAAATATAAATTCATACAAAATCGGGTAAAATATATAAAATAATACAAATTTGGGGTTTATTTAAGGTTTTATTACATTCCCGGGCAAGGCTGGGCAGTAGGGTGGATCGATGTTATATGGTGAAAAAATAAATATTATTAATCAAAACCTACCTATGCGGAAAAGATGTTCTATTGTATGGAGATCAAGACAAAAATAATTAAAAAAATTAATTTTAAAATTTAATACTGCCGCAGAGAGTTTGAATTTTCGAAAAAAAATTGGAAAAAGGCCTAATTTTGGTTAGATGATTTTTGATTCAAAATAATTGTTTTAATTTTAATCAAAACATACCTACGCGGAAAATATGTTATATTGTATGGAAATTAAAAGAAAATTAATAAAAAATAATAATTTCAAAATTTAATACTGCCGCAAGGGGGTTGGATTTTCGAAAAAAAAGGGCAATTCCAGCTTTTTCATTCTCCCGCTTTATCCTTCCACCCCTCCATAAGTTGGAAGCGCTACGTCATGGAATCTTCCCTACGTCATATCATACGCCCTCGTGGCTCTGAATTAGGGCTCCTATAATATTTAAAGGAGCCTTACTCTGAACAATACTGGATAAACGTATTCCCACCGCTCACTCATTCAGTTCAAAGCTACCGGCTTACGGAATCGGGCGCTGTTCTCGCAAAGTGAAATAAATTTCGATTTCATTGCGTAAGTTTTCTTTGTAAGTGTATTGTGTTGCGTAGTGTACTTTGAATATTATTGCACCATGGCGATGTTAAGAAAAGACATGATTTGCCCTATATATTGGTCTGGTTGTGATATGCCAACGAATATGCTTCCTACCTATAGTAACGTAATAAAGTGCGTATGTTGGCATTCAAAAGAATACCGATGCAAGGAAACATTGTCTACATCTACACTTTCCTCCTCATGTGAAGAAGTTGCTAATAAGTTAGAAGACACCTGGAAACGAGCTTCAATCCCAATAATTGACCACTATAGCATTTTGAGGAAAGTTCGATTATACCACGACAAATATCGCGGTCTTCTTAAATCTTACAAAGCCAGAAAAGGAATTGAAAGCTATCGCAAGCAGATTGACGTTTTCCGGAAAAACGCAAATGCTGTTTTTGATATATCGGCGTGTACCTGTAAATCAGTTGAATGTTGCTTCTGTAAGAAAGAACGGAAAGTACCAATGAACTAGAGAGAATTTCTATTAGACATGCGAACTGTAAGAAAAATGGTAATCGGGTCACTTTATCGGAAAGTCACTTTGCAAATAACTAAGGCCGAGAAACGAAAATTAAAGCAAGGGCGATACGTGGAGAAAAACAAAACACTGCCTGATGTTTCTTCCAGTTCAACATATTTGAATATGACGGGTGTAAATTGAAGCGGCGTATGTGCGAGCATACTGACTTTTCTTCATCATCAGCTATCATTGAAAGCGGCACCCAAAACGCTGACGGTGTCACTGTCACGTCTTTAGTGACGAAATTACATGCTGTAGCAAAGAAATTGGACCGTTTTGGCATTTCCGACTGAGCAGGCGCTGCCATCGTGTCAGCTGCGCTTCAAGATGTGGGCATTATCTTACAAAGCGATGTATCGAACGTCGTTGACAAAAATAACTCGACGTGAGAAAACAAAGGCAAGAACCACTCTAACGTCTCAGTCAGTTGTGAAAGATTCTGACCATGACCAATTTGGCTTATACTTCGATGAACGTAAAGACAGGACTATATCCCTAGGAGATAACAGAAGAAAAGTCATAATAAAAGAACACGTAAGCTTGGTAAAAGAACCTGGTTCCGAGTACATCGGACACGTATCTGTAAATTATGGGAGAGTGCAAGTCATTGGAAAAGACATCGTAAATTTTTTGTCCTGCGTTGACAACAATATAGATGCAACAAAGTTGGTTGCGATGGAACATCTATTAACACAGGTGTTAAAGAAGGTGTTATGCGAAATTTAGAACTGATTCTGAAGCGTCCACTACAATGATTTGTGTGCCAGTTACATGCCAATGAGCTTCCACTACGTCATCTTTTCGCGTACGTAGATGGAACCACGACTGGGTCCAGAAGCTTCACTGGTGGAATAGGACCTTGTTATTGGGAGAAATGGGTTTTCTACCATCCTGAAAATATTTTGATATCGATGTTAGCTGACGAAGGAACTCACATAAGGCAATTGGCCCTTCGAAGAATTCTAAAAGAGAGCGAAGTCAAACGGTCTACTACAATCCCAAACATTTCAACGAATAATATCCGTATCTTCAATTTACCAGCTTTTGATCTTTGTGCGACGGATTATATTGATTTGATTAAATGGGAAAATGTGACAGAACCTCCACTAGCTGAACGATTTAGTGACGACCTGATTTCAGAAGCAATAGTAAATCCAGCAATTATTCCGGCGGCAATAATATCTACTATCAAGGGGTTTCCGTGCGACACTCAAGCTACAGAACGGATAGTCAAAACAGTCAAGGAAGCATCTTCTGTTGTTTGTTGATCATATAGAAAAGACGGTTTTATAAGAAATCGCATCGAATCACGAAACCTCATGCCAATTTTCAACACCAAACGTGATTATCGCCCACTGTAATTTCGACGATTTTATAAGTTTTACTTTTTTAATAATAAAGAAGCTGGTAAATAAGAAGCTGAAGTTTTTTCTTGTAACCAACTAAGTGTTCTCTTATTGCAATTAATATTTAAAATTACTAAAATGTATATTTCATTTAACAAAAATCACTTTGACTTTTTACCGTAAAAAGACTCAAATACATAAATTTCAAACACCTCGCGGCAGTATTAAATTTTGAAATTAATTTTCTTAATTATTTTTCTCTTAATCTCCATACAATAGAATATCTTTTCCGCATAGGTAGGTTTTGATTAATATTAAAATTATTTTTATTCAAAAATCATCTAACCAAAATTATGTTTTTTTTTCATTTTTTTAGAAATTTCAACCTCATTGCGGCAGTATTAAATTTTGAAATTAATTTTTTTAATTATTTTTCTCTTAATCTCCATACAATAGAACATCTTTTCCGCATAGGTAGGTTTTGAAATTGTGAACTTTAAATATTAATTTTGTTTCAACATCCAATTTATATGTATTAATAATTGTAGTCTTAAAACCATATTAAAAAAAAATTATGTTTTAAATTTTTTTACTAAACCATGGAGTTTATGAATGGGACAAAAACAACCATATCAAAAGTTTAAGCACAAAATTGTTTTTATGCAAATTTTACAAAATAACATAAGCAGTTGCACATGCAAACGATTCCTGGGTGTAAAAGCAGCAGCAAATTGTTTTTGTGTTAATACAAAACGCCAAAGTCAAAATAATTCTCACATGAGGTGATATTGAAAATGTGGGGTATGAGAACAAACATAAGTCCGTTTTTGCAATTGCAAGTGCATTAAAAAAACCAAAATATGGAATTCATCAAGTTTTGACACCAATTTTAAAAGAAAATCCCATTAAAAAAGCCACGAGTGACCACTTTCCGCGAAGACTGACACATCAGAAACTTGGCTTCAACTGGTAATTATTCTCTTTCACAAATAAAACATACAGTTGGAGGACAAATATTGAAAAAAAACTGTTCATAGAAGAGTTTTGTAATCAAGATACATCAAAAACCGTAAAATGGCTCCGTTAACATGTTTGAAACCAGACCATAAAGAAGTTAGATTACAGTGGGCCAAACAGTATATGTCATTTGATGATAAGTGACTGAATGTCATAATCAGTGATGAAAAAAATGGAACCTTGACGGCCCTGAAGAGTTGAAATACTATTGGCATGATCTCTGCAACAAACTCAGGAGTATATTTAGCAGAGAACATGGGGATGGGGGGGGGGGGTGGTATGGGGGGCTATTTCTTTCAATGGTCAGACGTCCCTAGCATTCATTAGTGGTCCTGAAAACTCTGACAACTGTCAGGACACTTGCCAATCATTTGCTCCCTATTGGTGAGATTTTAGGTGAAAAAAAATCCAGATTTTTCAACACAATAATGCTTTGATCCATACCTCAAACTCAATATCAACGTGGCTAAGTCGAACAAGATATCGGTCTTGAAATGGCTGGCAATTAGCCCTGATTTAAATCCTATAGAAAATATGTAAGGTATTTTCACACATGCAGTTTATTCAAATGGTAAGCAGTATTCTTCAGTTAAAAACTTGAAAGGTACCATTGAGAACACTTTATTTTAAATTGAACTGGAAACAATACAAAACCTCATTTTATCGATGGAAGACTGTATATTTAAATTCATTCAACAGAATAGAGCAATAATCAAGTATTAATTTTTTTTATTATTATTCTACTAAAGACTAAAGAACTGCTCTGCTTAAACTTTTGACACGCTCATTTTTGTTCTTTTGATAAATTCTATTGTTTGAGATAAATTTCAAAGCATAATTCTGTTAAATATCTTTTTAAAACTACAATTTTTAGCTCATATGAAAACTTACAGTCAATAACTAAATTTTATTTTGAAATTTGCTGTTGTGCTTAAACTTTTGATACACACTGTAGCATATATTTGTAATTTTAAAAGAAATATTTATTCAAAACCATATCAAGGTACAAATCATGATTATACCATAGCATAAAATGAAAAACAAAACTCTTACTCTTCTGCGGGATAGAACTTCTGGAAAGGTTCTATTGCTGTTGATACATTTCTTTTAAGAGTTTCTTCAACTTTATTTTTACTCTCTGTAGCTAATTTTTTCTCATCTTCATCTCTATAGAAAATTGCACTACGGTACTGTCTTTTAAAATTTCCAGTAGAATCAATATTCTTCCAAAACAGCTTTAATAAATCTTCATATTTAAGAATTTCCTCATTATAATCAACTTCTACAGCTTCTGTATGGTCTCCTCTGAAAAAAAAATTAATATATACATGATATCTACTTCCCTGATTTCTGCAAAAGTAATTCCATTTAGCAAATTTAACTTTTTTAGGTTCATCCGTAGTGTTTAATTGCTGTGATGCATAGATAATTACCACTATTTCCAAATAACAAATTCAGCAATTTTTTTTTTTTAAGTTTCAGGCTTTTCTACGATTGCCAGTCTTTGAACAAATAGTTTGGTAATATTAATTAGTTGTTTGACAAAAAGCAGTCTCATCACTCCTCCCCCCCTCCCCTTCAAGGTTTTTACTCTAACTATGCTCTGTTTCCATAACTCCGCAACTAACTTTTCAATTTCAACACATTTAATTCCAAACATTAGATTTAGAATTAACTTAATAATCACCCTCTATAACATTAAAGTGAACTTGTGAGTTGTATATACCACTCTTTTCAAATAATAACTTCCGATCTGCCCGCTAATGGGCAAAGCCAGCTAGTTAATATTCTTAAAGATCAAACTCAGTTTCAGTCTGACTCATCTGCTATCTATTTCACTAGCTGTTTATGAATATGAAATAAAGAAAAAAAAAAAGGCAAAAATTTCATATGAAAGATAATTTCAAAATTTGCAACTGATCTAACATAATTAAAACAGAAAAAGCAAGCAATAATCATGCTTCAAGCATAGATTATGAAACATTTTCCAACACATTCAGAATGCTGTAACCAAACTTTATTGTTTAATGGGGTGAAAGATGTCTAAATAAACAATTTAGAAAATGCCTAAAATATTTAAAACAAATTTCAGTAATTACCATCTATACATCTATAGCCAGAAAGGTATCTGAATTCTTTTGTGCTCCTGTATATAATGCACAGATTTGTACATTATATCAATAATAATAATACAGAAAGAAGTTTATCTGTGTGTTCTGAAGAAACTGCTATGTATACAGCTACAAGATTTGTCAAGAAGGTACCTTTATGTCTGTAGCTATGCATTTCAACGCCAGTTTTGGGATTAAATGTTTTTTAATTACTTTTTAAAACCAGATGAATATTGCAAAATAGCACTCTGCTGCTGATCACAGCAAATTCCAAAGCTTTCTAGAGATTTCAAAACAGTGAAAAATAAAAATAAAAATGTCTTTTTTTTTTTCTTGGCATTTTTGAAAGCTTACGTTGGCTTAACTATTTGAAATATGGAAATACAAAAGATACCAAACCACATCTACATACTTTAAACTTTCTAATGGCATAATCCATTAAAAAAAAAAAAAAAAAAAAAACATATAGTTAACCTTTTCAAAAAAATTTATTTTCTGATCCAAATACAAAAATAAGAAAAATACCAGACCATATCTACATTTATTTTCCTTTTGAAAGGTGGTATTCACTTTTTTAAATATTAACACTTTCAACAAAATTTGTCTCAAACTCATTTTCATGACTTTCTGTGATGTTTAAAATTCTGCATCGGCTTCGGAAATCAAAATATGAAAAATAAAACATATGAAATCATATTCACATTCACTTTCCTTTAAAATGTATTCAGTTTTAAAAAATATTATTAATCCCTTCAAAAACCTTTGTTTCCAAAACTTACTTCTAAGATTTTAATTTTTTTCTGCGATGTTTAAAAATTTGCATCAGCTTTGGAAATATAAATACAAAAATACCAAACCATATCTACATATATTTTCCTTAAAAATGGTGTAATCCGTTTAAATAAATATTATTAAGCCTTTCAAAAAAATTTATTTCTGAAAGTCATTTTAGCATTTTTTGTTTTTCTGCATTTTTTTTTAATTATCATTGACTTTGGAAATCAAAATAGGAAAAAAGCAAATACCAAATCATATCTGTGTAAATTTTTCTTTAAAACGACGACTTTGGTTTTAAAAAATATGAATATTAACCCTTTCGAAAAAATTATTTTCTGAAACTCACTTTTTTCTCTCCCAATTCCTTTGAAAATAAATTTCCCAGCTTTAATTCTTCTTTAGAACATTTTCGTTTCTGCGCATGAGCTGGGAAACCTACATTTTCAAAGAAAGATATCTTTCTGAGTTTAAAAGAAGGAGGGGGTGCATTTTACATCATTTAAGTTTTCTCAAGAACTTTTGGTCAGAATTGAAAGATTAAATCTAAATAATGTCAATTAAATCACCCTTAAGCAATTCACGCCCATAGACAGCAATGCTTACAAATTCTTTTGTGCAGCATCTATAGAATTTATACACATCAAGTAACATTGCAATATTTAGTTAAACTTAAAAATGCATACCACAACTGAAAACATACTTCCAGAAACTATCGCTCATGGACAGCACTGTAACCAAATTCATTTTGTGTGTCCCCTGTAAATGAACGATAAATGCTATGCACACCATATTCTACACTAAGAGAATCTTACAGCACACCTCAGTAAATTATATCAATTTTGTTATGCATCTATTCAGAATCTCATATAATGCATACATTTAATGCTATCTTTGATTTAAAGTTCTCTTTAAAAGTTTAAAACTATTTACTTTTATATTGATGCATTTCTGATTTTCACCATCTCTTGAATAGAGTGCTCATGTATCTGAGGCGACCGGCACTTCGTTTCATTCACTGTCTTTAAATGTAGATGCGTTACTTAGTAACAGGCAGAAACTGTGATTTCAGGATTGCGTTATTCATTGTGATCGGCTGGTTGCAATATTCTGCTAAGTAACCAATGGCATTTCAGATACGAGTTTGTATATTTGAAATGGCAACATGTTTATGCAAAACATATGCTGACAGTTTGTATAAAAGGCTGGACCAAAACGTATACATATTAAGCATTCAAAGATATATGGCAGAAGGTGTCCGCCGAGGTCACATCAATGAAGGTCGCATGCCACGTAGTGGAAGGAATTTGAACTACTAGAGGTTAAACACACAGATTGTGATTGAAATATGGAAATATTAGTTATAATGTAGTGAAAGTTTGTGGAAAATGTTGAAATAAGTATGCGTAATAACATTTCAGTTTCCATCTATCAAAATACGTGGGTTTCTCCAAGCCACCAAAGTTACCACACTTTATAAAATAATTTTCACCCCGTTTATTGAAAGTAACGCTAAAATATTTTTATATCGTCTGCAATTAAATTATTTTACGCTATAGTTGTTGAAAGTAGATTGTAATTTTTTTCGTGAATGCAATGGAACTGTTTGTTGTCATGAGAATGAAATATCGTTTGGTTTGATGCGTGGAATAAAGTTTTAGTTTTGAAATGTTGTTGTTTAATTGGAGTCAGATAAATTAAAATAAAATGAATAAATAAGTTAAGTACGACTGAATGAAATAATATTTAGGGAGGTATTCCTGACACCATTTGATTATTTGTTACAAGCTTTTATCATGTAATTTTAATTTTTGTGTGTAAAGATGAAATTTTGTAATCGAATTTTTACTCAATTTCTGAGGTGCTAAAATTATAAAAATTAGGTACACAGATGTTTTTCCAGTAACAATACATTATAATATGTTTAGAGCGCAAGATATTTTTTCAATATAGGAGTACTGGCGAGATAGAAAATTATATACATCTAAATCTATCATCTGCGCATTCTCCATAGTATATATTGTGATTCTTTACTCAGTGATGGAACATATATCTTGTTTAACAGATTTATTGCCAAATATTTTTTATACATTTTGTTTTCATAAACATATTTATATTTAAAAAACATTCACTATATATTTTTAGTTTCGGGGGAAAAGGCAATAGTGCTTACATAATGCTTATATATTATTACCTTTACTACTGAAACTAAAATGATATTATGAATGTTTTTAAATGTACATATTTTATCAACACAAACTATATAAAAAATATTGGCAATAAATCTGGTAATCTAGATAAATCTTCCATGAGTGAGTAAAGATTCATGATATATGCTCAGGAGAATGTGCAGATGAGATGGTAGATTTTGTCATACATAATGATGTCATCCTAAAAGCACACACATTGGCATTATGAACCCCATCCACAAGGTAGTGCAGTTGTTTCAATTTTGCGCCCCTATTCTAGTATTAAATTGGAAGGCTTAATATGTATACGTTTTGGGCTGGACTTTCTCTGATGTTTTTGCCTTCTTTCCTCTTGCCTGCTGACCTTTTTTGATTGTTATTTGTTTTAAAATGTAGCTGCATATTTTTACCGTCTCTTTCGTTTTCTTGAGTTGACAGCAAAGTCATGCTGTATTTTGTCAGTCTTCTTATACACTGCTCAAAACAATTAAAGGATATTTGAAGTTTTATATAAAATAAAGATATAAACGAAATTTTTTTTGCCGAAAATAGAAGAAGAGAATCACAAATGCAAATTTTTCTGGTTTTCAAACTGTGGAGTACGCAAATTTTGAGTTCAACGTCAAAAACGTTGCTTCAGCGGCAGCGAATAAAATTTGACTTTCAACTGGATAAAAGAGAATGAAGACAAGGATGATCGGCATTCAGTGATTGCTTTGTTTCGATGAGTACGATGTCTCAGCGAAGTCATTTGACAGATTCAGAAGCTTGGAGAATTGTTGGTAGTTAGAAGGGGGCCAAACTCAAGCCGAAGTAGCGCAAGCCATTGGAGTGTCACAAAGTGTCATTTCCAGGATCTGGAACCGTTTTTTGGAGAGTGGATGTGCAGGCCGAAGACCAGGGCAAGGTCGTAGACGGGCAACAACGCCCAATGAAGATCGGTATTTAGCGTTAACAGCTCGGAGACACCGAAACATGAACGCTACTCTTCTCCAACAACACCTTCGCTCGGCTACAGGCACCACGATTTCAACTCAGACTGTCCGAAACCGGCTCCATGCTGTAGGTCTGTATGCTCGCCGACCGATCGTATGTGTTAGATTAACATCAAGGCATCGTCACGACCGCAGGGAGTGGGCAACCGAGCATGTCAACTGGAGGAGAAATGAATGGAGCAATATTCTGTTTTCTGACGAGTCCCGTTTTTCTGTGCATCCGGATAATAGGCGTATTTTCATCTGGAGGGACCGTGGCAGTAGGAATAATCCTGCGTTCGTGCACGAAAGTGTCAGATTTGGCGGTGGAGGAGTGTTGGTGTATGGTGGCATCTCCATTGACGGGCGCACTGACCTCTACATCATTCGAGATAGAGCTCTGACTGGTCGCCGATATAGGGATGAGATCCTCAGACCTATTGTAGTCCCTTACGCTGCAGCAATCGGAGATAACTTCATTTTAATGGACGATAACTGCAGGCCACATCGTGCAAACCTGGTGGAGGATTTCCTTTTCGAGGAAGGAATCGTTCGAATGGAATGGCCAGCGTGTTCTCCAGACATGAATCCAATCGAGCACGTTTGGGACGCTCTAGGAAGACGAGTTTCTGGCCTCCAACAACCCCCACAAACTCTCCAAGAACTGGAAAGAGCTCTTCTGGAAGAGTGGGGCAGAATACCCCAACTCGTCATTAATAGCCTCATTGAGTCCATGCCTCAAAGGTGTTCAACGTTGCTGGCCGCCCGTGGAAACCATACCCCCTACTGAAAATCATTTTCTTTGAAGAAAACACCTTTTCTTATTCTTTTTTTCTCATATGCACAAATTGTGTTTTTTTCCTTTTGTACACAAATGCGCAATAAAATGCATTTTTTTCTGCCAAACATGTGTAATTTATTCTCATATAACCTACTATGTCTGTCGACCATGTATCAATCAGCTAAAAAGTTTCCCAGATACAAAATCCACCTAAAACTGCAATATCCTTTAATTGTTTTGAGCAGTGTATAATAAAGTAGTATGCTTTTACAGAACTGTTGTTTTTAAATTCTTAAACGTAAAACACTGCTTAATATTCAAAACGGCCAACAAATGTTAATAAGTTTGAAATAGTGTAACATCATTAAAATACACTGTAGGGGAGACTGGTACAAAGTGGACCACTTTTTTAGTTAAATTTTTTTTCTATATATAATGGATAAACCGATCCGCATGAAAATATTTTTGAATATTCCTTAAATCTTTATATATTCATCATAATTCTCTCAGAACATAGTTTTCAATGCACTTTTCAAAAAAAAAAATTTTTTAAATGCTCTTGTAAAGTGGACCAGTGTGCCCCAGAAGTGGGGCACACTGGTCCACCCACCGGGGCACAGTGGACCGCTACAGTACAGGATCTCAAATCCAGACTCGCTGGTGCTGAGATTGTTCCGGATTTCGGAATTTTCCAGATTTTAAGTACTGCATATTAGCCTGTGGTCCGCCATTTTGTTTCTCAAACGATATCAAAATAAAGGTAACATCTGGGTAAAACATATACAATTATCAAAATTTATATTATTTCATAAATATTTCTACGCAAGCTGTTTCAAATAAATAAAATCTTTTCATAAATCTTATAAATTTGACTAAAACTGTGCAAAACAGAAATAAGAAGTTTTTCATTGAATTTTTATACCATACTCTCTGAAACAAAACCCTTGAATGCTCAGAAAGTAACATCTACCTTCAAAGTCAAAAAATTTATGAAATAATATAAATTTTGATTATTGTAAGTCTTCTAGACAGATGTTACCTTTATTTTGATATAGTTTGAGAAACAAAATGGCAGACGCAGGCTAATACGCAAGGGTAGCCCTGATGGAAGTATAAATTACAAAGAAAGTATTTAAAACAATGATAAAAAAAAACCATGAAAACATATTTGAAAAAATGAAAAGGGGTCGCTTTTCGCGAGAGCTGAGTTAAACATAGGAATCTAAATCGCGCATTGCCATGTTACGCTAAATGTAAGTAAAATAAACAGAAAAACATAAATTACAATAAAAATAGAAAATAATTGTTGAAAAAAAAGAGGGGGGAGAGGTATTTTTGGTATTTTACAGTAATTTTGATTAAAAACATTACAAACAATTATTCAAAAGAATGTAGTGTCGTTTATCTCATCTGGAAACTGTGATACGAGTGCACGAAGCTTCATCTGTATGCGTTTTCAGAAATTATATTTTCTGGTTCTGTCGTGGTCCGGATTTTGGGTCTTCCAGATTTGAGGTCCTGTACTGTATTAGGTATTATCTGAAATACAATATAAATCTATTTTTCATTAATCTAATTCTTTTTTATTTCCCCTTTACCATCAAAATAACAGAGTAATATAAATTTGCAAGTAACATTTCGAAACAAAAACAAATTATAATTATATTTTGAAAATAATAACAGATTAATACAGAAACAATTGCAATTTAGATGAAGTTTTACTTAAGTACAAAAAAATCAGCGCACATTAAAATTTGCAAATGGAATTCCAAAATACTTATCAGTAAGAGTGAGCCTGGAATTTTCTTGAAATACTTTTGGGTCTGGGAGCAACATTATGAAATAATTGACATCAACAACAGATTCACCTACAGTTTCGGGAAAAAGAAACTGATTTCCATTCAATTTGCATCTCATGAATCTTACTTGAATAGAATCATCATCAATTGGACTACAGTTATATTTATCAAAGGCAGTAAATACAAAACAAAATATTTCTTACTATGTTAAATAATTTGTTATTTTTCTTTGTTTACTTTATTTTACAGTTAAATAACTACTTTAAAACAATATTTCTTGATAGAAAATAAGAAATTATTAAATATTTTGAACATTCTGCATTACAGGAGCAGAGTGGATTGTGGACCACTGTGCCCCAGGAGTGGGTGGTCCACTGTGCCCCATGTTGAAGTTCAATAAATAATCATACTAATATTGTTTATAGCTTTCTTTTAAACATATTAACTTTACAGTTAAATAAAAACAAGTGTATTAGCTTTGCTAAAAAAGCTGTTTTATCTTATTTATCTACAACCTTTAATTCTTAAAAAAATTAAAATATGATGATGAAAAATTTTACTTTTAGAAGTTCAAAACAACCAATCTGTATAAAATAGTTCAATCTGAGCTAAACATATTTTTTGAAGGCTATAAATAATCAGTCCAGTGCTGTTGTCTATTAGGATAGAAGAGAAGCTTAAATTTTTTTTAAATAAATAAAATATTAGGGGGTGGTCCACTGTATCCATAGGTCCAGTTTATACCTGTCTCCCCTACAAATGATTTTTCCCCATTGACCATAATGCAATGAAATTCTTTTGGGTGTCCTTATAAATGAGCTATAAATGCTACACAATTAATTTTCGATAGCAAACATATTTCAAATACATGGCAATCCAAGTACATTTACATGAGTTAGAGCATGGCCAGACAAAACAAAGCCATAAATACTTTTCATTTTTTGTTGGAAAGTTCTAAAAACTCAGGATGTAACAAATTTATTACTCAGTATTCGGCTCTCTGGCTGAATAGTACTGCTGTTGTATACTTAGCCCCTTAGCCAGGACCATGAAATATTATTGTAGTAGAGGGAGTTATTGTTGTAGCGAGAGTTTACTGTATATATATATATATAGAAAAATCAAAAAAACTATTCTATTTTCTATTCTAAAGCATTTGAATATTAATATCTGCAAATTTCGTGCACAGATAAAAATGGCTTTGGTAATGAGTCAGAAAGATTCCCACTGTTTGGTATTATTATTAAGAACAACCTTAAATATAAATACAAAAGTTTACAGTAGGGATGCACAACCTGTGGCCCGCGGATCAATTTCGCCGATCGGAAGTGTAAAAATTGCTACTTTCGCCGACTGGGTGCGTGAAAATCGCGAATCTCGCTGATCGGGTGTGTAAAAATTGCGAATTTCACCGGTTGGGTGCGTGAAAATCGTGAATTTCGCCGATCGGGTGCGTATAAAGCACAAATTTTGCCAATTGGGCGCAGAAAAATAACGAATTTTGCTGATCGCGCTCGTAAAAATCGCGAATTTTGCCGATTGGGAATGTAAAAACCGTGAATTTTGCCGATTGGGGTCGTAAAAATCGGGAATTTTGCCGATCGGGGATGTAAAAATCACGAATTCTGTCGATTGGACACGTAAAAATCGCGAATTTTACCGTTCGGGTGCGTATAAAGGGCAAATTTTGCCGATCGGGCGCGTAAAAATCGTAAAATTTGACAAGCACTCAATAAAAAAAAATCGCGATTTTGTCAATCACTACGAAAAAACTGCTAACATTGTCAAACCCATGTAAAAAAAAAAGGCAAATTTTTTCCATCCTTGCCAACTGAATTGGGTTATGCTGACTAAGGAGGTGGTTGAGTATAGAGGTGATAACACTCCTTTCAAAAATAGCATTTTTATGAACTTTTAGGCCACCGATCGTCCCCTTCCTTCCCCGAAACAAAATCCACAGTATGGATGTTGGCTCTCGATAATCCAGTCATTTTTGTGACTGGCCCGGCTCTTATAAAGGTGGTGTACCTCTACTTGATATCCATATTTTATGATTGAATATGTTAAGAAGCACAATTTAGAATAATATATGTTTCTCCTCCTTCCCACCTTCATTCATGAAAGTACAATTATATTTCGGTACTGGTAACCTTTAAACAGTGGTGACCATCCCCCCCAAACCCAATGACGCAAATTCCCCCCCCCCAAAAAATCTTCATACATTAACATTGCCCCCCCCCTCCCCCCCGCCCCAACAGAACATCATTTGTAAAATATATTCTGCTGATAATTTAATAATAGTATTCCTTACTTACTATCACACAAACATAATATATAGTGAAGATCTATATTTTATTATTAGCAATCTGGTTGTTTCCACATTTACAGGTCCTGACTGACAAGCCCGTGTTAATACGTTCACTAAGCTCCAGTGTTTACTGCAATACAAGCATTATTTCAATTGTTATGATTCTAAAGATATAATGCAATATTAATGACTGAAGTAATGATTAATACTCTTAATGATTACATTCATATACGTAATCAATTTTTTGTTCATGTTAGAAAAATCAATTCTTTTCAGCATTTAAGAATAAATACAGAGAAAACAACATTACAATTTTGCCCATTTGTTCGTTTGCCGGAGGATATGAAAATTTAAATTCGTCCCAACATCAGTGCTTGCGACTTGCTTTCCGCAGGACATGAGGATCGCTCTTGCAAGGCAGTACTTGTTTCTCGAGATCAGTATGATAGCTCGATATATTACACTTAATGGTCCATCTTTAAATAATTTAATAACAAATAAATACAATATAAACTTAAAGAATTTTTTTTTATCAAAAATTTTAATCTACACATATTATAAAAAATATAAAATATGTCCTTTCTAAGCATTGACTAATGTATGATTTCTGAACCGTTAGCCTTTGATACACAGTTTCAATTTCAAAAATATTTAAAATTAGCTGAAGGATTATGTTATACGCCATTTGGGTAAAAAAAAGAAAATCCCCCCCCCCCCCATTGGTTCGATTTTGTCAATTAACGAACTTGACCGAGATTTTATGCCCCTTGATTTTTCCCCCAGTTTGGAAGAGATTTGTGCAGAATTATGGAAGTTATCGTGTCCATAAAAAAGTGATATAGATAGATAGACAGATATCTATATATTTTTTTAACTGGGGGTGGTTTTGGGTTATGGGAGGTCATGATCGGCGTAGATCTGCAAACATTTTTCAGAAATTCCAACATAGGGGAGAATGTAATAAGTAGTATTTCTTACGAAATCCACCTAAAATGCATTTTTGAAGATACTACAAAACTTAACTTTTTATACGTCCCTTGGTCCTATAAGTTATATTTAGTGAAACAGTCCGCATGCTCTGACATGCGGGAGAAAAAATCATTTTAGTACGACCATAAGTTACCGATTTTCAAATTTGGAAAAATTTGGCACTTAACACAGTGCCTGAAATAATGTATGATTTCGATCTAACCGCACATCACTTCGGGCACCTTGTTAACCCATTCGGGACCATGGGTGCATATATATGCACCCTCAAAAAGAGCATACAGAATTTGTTTTAGGCACCAGTAAAAAATAAAAGTAAAATTTTCTTTCTCTAATTAGAGCATTTTTGTGATAGTTTAAGTAAAGGTAGCTCTTTTAATAAAAGTGGTGCCAACCGAATAAAATTTGTGTAAAAGCCGCCGGTCCCGAAGGGGTTAAAAGCGAAAAATTTCCAAATTTTAAACTCGCATAACACGGTGAGCCTTGGTTGTACAAAAATGATTTTTTTTCATTTGATATATCAGAGCTTCAGGATTGTTTTACCAAATACAACATATAGGACCCGTAGGCTGTATAAAAAGTTAATTTTTATAACTTATTCACCAGAATTGCATTTTTTATGCAAATTGTGTCCAACATAATTATTTAGTTAATTTTAAATACTTTTGCAATTGGAACTATAGGCTAAGACTAACGATTAACCCATTTATGCCTAGCGTCGATGATTTAATAAAATGGAAAAAAGTGCATTTCACACCACTTTTTTAAAAACAGAAATTTGGTGTCATATTTTATAGAGGACTCCTCGATAAAATAAGACACCAAATTTCTATTAAAAAAAAGTGGTGTGAAATGCACTTTTTACCATTTTACTACTGCAATATCCTGTAAACAACTCAACTCAATATTGTAATATTCTGTATTCTAGAAAGCAACAGAACAACTCAACTTAACGGTAAGTTCGTACTACAACAACAGTGCTGATGAACGCATGCTGTAAGCTGTCAATAAATTTAATCTTTAACAATATGAGAGTATTTTCTCAGTAATAATTATATATATAATTTAAATATATTAAAGTGGCGACGAGTCGGATTTCAAGAACCTATTTTTAACGTTATTTATAGCAGTAATTGCTATTCACCACTCAGTACCACCATGAGTAAGCTAGGCCTAATTGGCACATTGCATTCGTTTGACATAGAAGTGGACGATTTTAGTTTATATGTTGAACAACTTGAACATTTTTTTCTTGCTAATGACGTGGAAGAAAAAAAGAAAGTGTCAGTATTTATATCTGCAATCGGTTCCAATACTTATAAGTTACTTCGTAACTTACTGCTTCCGAAAAAACTCAGTGACTGTTGGTATGATGAATTGAAAAAAACATTAAATCAACATTTTAAACCTGCTCCTATCATCAATGCTGAGCGATGTCGCTTTTATCGACGAAATCAAACAGCTGGAGAATCAGTTTCCCAGTATTTAGTGGAACTAAGGAGACTTGCATCAAAGTGTGAATTTGGTGCATTTCTGGATGAAGCACTACGAGACCGTTTCGTTTGTGGATTGAGGAATGAAAATATCCAGAAAAGACTCTTGGCAAAAAAAAAACTGAAGTTAATTGACGCGGTTAACACAGCCGTCGCCATTGAAATAGCTGAAAACGATGCGGCGAATATGAAGGGAGTTCTAACACCCGTCGTAAATAAAGTTCGCCAAAGTTCGGGTTATAAGAAGAAAAATTTTCAGCCTTCAAATAACACTTCTACTAATTCAAATAAAAAAAATTCCAAATGTTTTCGATGTGGCGCTGTTCATGATCCTGCCAAGTGCAAATATAAAACTGCCATTTGCCATTCATGTGGGAAAAGTGGCCATATCTCACCTGTGTGTCTGAATAAGAACAAAAACTCCTCCACTAAAAAGGTTGAAACGGTTGAATACGATACAGAAGCTACTCTTTATGCAGTGAAGTCTATCAATCAAGTTACAGGTAAGAAAAAATATATTATCTCAGTCATTGCTAATAATAGACAATTAGATATGGAACTTGACACTGCTGCTGATGTTTCCATAGCATCAGAAATCTGGATGCAGAACAATTTGCCAGAAACTAAAATTGTGCCATCATTAACCAGATTGAGGGACTACAATGAAAAAGAAATTCCAGTAGTTGGAGAAGTCCTTGTTAATGTGCAGTGCAACAACCAACATCATACTTTACCTTTAATTATCGTGAAAGGTGATCGACCTGCTCTTTTTGGAAAAAATTGGTTGTCTGTGATTAAATTAAATTGGAATGAAATATTTTCAGTGACCTCAAAGTGTGTGAACAGTGTTGAAGCACTTAAGAAAAAGTACACAGATGTTTTTCAAGTAAGTAATCAACCAGTTAAACATTTTAAAGCAGTACTTAAAATAAAAAATAATTGTCAACCTGTATTTTGCAAAGCCAGGCCTGTTCCTTATGCTTTAAAAAATGCTGTTTCTGATGAAGTTAAATAATTAGTAAATAATAATATATGGCATTTTGTTGAACATTCTTCGTGGGCAACACCTGTTGTGGTACCGAAGAAAAATAATGCTGTGAGGTTATGTGGTGATTTCAAGGTAACTGTAAACAAACACCTTGACCCTAATCAGTATCCACTTCCCACTCAGCAAGATCTTTTTGCTACTTTGAGGGGAGGCAAGTATTTCAGTAAACTTGACTTGTCACATGCATATCAACAAATTGAGTTGGATTCTGACTCTCAAGAGTTATTAACACTTAATACCTTGATGGGGTTGGTTCGCCCTAGTAGATTGATGTATGGCATAACTGCAGCAGCTGCTATTTTTCAATCGATCATGGAACGAATGTTACAGGGTATACCCAGAGTCATAATTTTCCAAGATGACATCCTCATCTCATCGGCTACTGAAGCAGAACATTTTTCCACATTGGAGACTGTGATGTCAAGATTACAAAAGTAACATGCGAAATTAAATGAGGATAAGTGTCATTTCTTTAAAAGCAGTGTTGAATTTCTAGGGCATATAATTGATGAAAATGGTATTCACCCCACTCAAGAAAAACTAGAAGCAATTAGAAAGATCAAAGCCCTAGAAAATGTGACTCAGCTTAAATCATTTTTAGGTTTGCTGAACTATTATTCCAAATTCATAAAAAAATTCATCTACTGTATTGTCCCCTTTATACAATCTTCTACATAAAAATGTTCCCTGGATGTGGTCAGAAGAATGCAAGAATGTATTCGAACAATGTAAAGAACTTCTTACATCTGATGTTGTCTTGGCTCATTATAATGAGGATCTTCCCTTACAAGTATCTTGGGATGCTTCACCTGTTGGATTAGGTGCTGTTTTATCGCACATTGTAAATGGTGAAGAAAAACCTGTTGCCTATGCATCTCGCACATTATCAGAGGCTGAAATCAATTATTCACAAACCGAAAAAGAAGCCCTTGCAATAATCTTTGCTTGCAAAAAGTTTCACCAGTATCTGTTTGGAAGGAACTTTGTGTTATATACTGATCATCAACCTCTAGTTACCATCTTTTCTCCCAGTAAGGCAATACCAACCATGGCTGCAGCTCGCCTACAGAGATGGGCATTGCTTTTGTCTTCACATAATTACACTATTAAGTATAAGAAAGGTTCTGCACATCAGAATGCTGATTCTCTTTCAAGATTACCCAATAAAGATTTCGATAGAAACTTGTCCCATCAGATATCTACAAGATTTCCCATCTGTCAGACTTACCTGTAACATCTGATGACATTGCTTGTGCTTCAAGAACTGATAAAATTTTGGGAAGTATAATTAAATATGTTCATAATGGCTTTCCATACAAAAATGAGAATCCTGATTTTAAGCCATTTTTTAACAGAAAAGATGAACTATCTGTTGATAGAAATTGTTTGTTATGGAGCATGAGAGTTATAATTCCTAATGTATACAGGAAACACATGCTTGAATTACTTCATGACACTCATCCTGGAATTGTAAAGATGAAAGCAGTTGCTAGAAGTCATTTCAGGTGGCCCAATTTAGACCAAGACATTGAAAATATGTCCGCTAATTGTAAAGCTTGTCAACTTGTAGCCAGATCTCCTCCAGTCACCCCAATGCAATCATGGGTATGGCCCAAGGCACCATGGGACCGCATTCACTTAGATTTTGCTAAGAAAGATCAAATTGATTATTTGATAGTTGTGTACAGTTATTCGAAATGGTTAGAAGTGGCAAAGATGTCTTCGACTTCAGCAGCTAGTACAAATGCTGTGTTGCAACAACTATTTGCCAGATATGGATTACCTTTAGAGGTAGTTTCTGACAACGGACCCCAGTTCATTTCTGAAGAATTCAAGATCTTCTTAAAATCTTTGGGTGTTTTGCATACTCTCGTTCCAACATATCATCCCCAATCAAATGGTCAGGCGGAACGTACTATACAGATTTTTAAGCATTCGCTTAGTAAGATGAAATTAGACTCTGCCGATAGTAGTACAGTAACTGTCAAGATGAACAGATTTTTGCTGGCGTACAGATCTTCACCGCATTCAACAACTGGCTTATCTCCAGCAGAGCTGTTTCTTAGACGTCCAATTAGAACAGTCTTGGATTTACTGCATCCACGTACAGCAAGGCATGTTGAAAAAAAAACAAAGATGTCAAAAACAGTATTTTGACAGAGCTCACACCAGTAATAAGAATTTATCCTGTGGTCAAGATGTTTGGGTAAAACCCCATAGACATCTTTTGAACAAGTGGATTAGTGGCAAATTAATTATGCCAAAAGGTTCCAAGACTTGGACAGTCGAAATAAAAAACAAAAAATACCTTGCACACATTGACCAGATCCGCCCAGCTAACACATCAATTCCTGAACATCAAGATGTTTTTATTCCTGATGATCTTCATGTAACCTTTCAAAGTGATAATCTACCAACATCCATCACTAGCCCAGATACAGAATTACAACATGATAACAGGACTCTTACTTCTGAAGTTCAACTATCTGAAAATCTTCCCACCGAAAACTCAAATGAAGATATACCCGTTACAGATGTCCAAAGCAGACGTTATCCTACACGAGTCAGAAAGAAGCCAAATAGACTTGATCTATGACTTTTCATTTTGTAATAGTGACTTTAATTGCTTTTAAAAGGGGGATATTGTAATATCCTGTGAACAACTCAACTCAATATTGTAATATTCTGTATTCTAGAAAGCAACAGAACAACTCAACTTAACGGTAAGTTCGTACTACAACAACAGTGCTGATGAACGCATACTGTAAGCTGTCAATAAATTTAATCTTTAACAATATGAGAGTATTTTCTCAGTAATAATTATATATATAATTTAAATATATTAAAACTACAGTGTCCCAAAATTGGGACGCTAGGCATAAATGGGTTAAGAAATTATCCATTGGTCGACGTTTAAAAAAACACACTGTATGTCAACAAATACCGTAAAACCCCGAAAGTAAGCCCCCTCCCACTTTTAAGCAATTTTGATTTTCTTTTCCATTCCCAGATATAAGTTCCCCCCCCCCCCCCCGCACCCTCACAAACAATTTTTTTTGCACAACAAATTATTTTAAAAATCCAAGGAAGAGAATTTTTGGGAGATTTCCACTTTTGCTTTTGTATAATGTTAATGAAATCCTCCCCACATGACATTTCTGCTTCCCTTCGGCGTCCTTCCCAACACAAAAAGTTCAAAATCTTGAGAATCTTAAATTCTTCTGGCCTTCTTGCTGCTCACTAGTAATGTAACAATAAGTAAAGAATCAGTCATCTAAACTACAATCTCCCTCTCCATCCAAAATTTATGTTTCCTCCTCCCCCCTCAGCATACAAAGTTTGAAATCTTTAAAATATTAAAAAAATATGTTATATTTGTTGCTCCCTAGTAACAATAAATAAATCAGCCATTTAAATTATCTCTCTACCACCTCTTTCCCCCTTTTTCCCATTCAGCAAAAAAATCGTTAAATTCTATTTAAAAAACTTCATCTGTCCTATTTGTTGATCTCTAGTAACAATAAGTAAATAATCAATCATCTAAATTACCTTCGCCTCCACTCCTCTCTGTCTAAAATGTACTCTTCTCATTCCTTCCCTCTCCTCTCAGGATACAAAGTTTAAAATATTTATAACTCTTTATTAAAAAATATATGCTCTATTTGTTGCTGTCTAGTAACAATAAATAAATAGTCAACCATTTTAATTATCACTCTACCCTCAAAATGTCTGCTTCCGCTTTTTTTGCCAACCCCTATAAAAAGATTTTTTTAACTGTTCATAAAAAAAATCTTCTGTCCTATTTGTTGCTCTCTATTAACAATAAATAAATAACAAATCATCTAAATTTCTAACCCCTTCCTTTGAAATTCATATTACCCCCTTATCCCCAAGAATACAAAGTTTAAAATTTGTAAAACTTATATGAAGAAATCTTTTGTCCTATTTCTTGCACTCTAGTAAAATTAAATAGATAATTTCTCACCGAAGTTTTCTTTCTACTCCAAAAATGCCCCCCCCCCCCCCACTCTCACACACATACAATATTTAAAATCTTTAAAACTATTTTTTTTAATCTGCTGTATTTGTTCATTTTTAGTAACAATTAATGAA
The DNA here is from genome assembly GCA_963931845.1 of Maratus michaelseni. Taxonomy (NCBI): domain Eukaryota; kingdom Metazoa; phylum Arthropoda; class Arachnida; order Araneae; family Salticidae; genus Maratus; species Maratus michaelseni. The sequence continues at coordinate 157,087,354 of OZ007589.1, read as the reverse complement.
TAATCAATCATCTAAATTACCTTCCTTTCTCCCAAAAGTTCCATTTTCCCCCACTGCCCCCCCCTCTCAGCAAATACTTTAAAATCTATAATATATATTTGTTTAAACGCTGTTCTATTTCTTATTTTATAGTAAGGTAACTCATCTCATCTACATCATCTCATATAAATATCATTCATCTCATCTCAGCTACATATCTCATATAAATATCACTCATCTAAAATAATCATTCCTTTTGAAATTTTTGCTCTGTCCTTTTCTCCCAAGGGAGAAAGGTGGATTTCTAAATATGTGAGAGGAAAGCAAAAATTTCCATCTATTTTACAGTTTGGCTGTTCTTCCCTGAATCATATGTATATTTTATCAGGGGTCGATGCAGGTTTTTTTTCTTGGGGCCCATTTTGTGAAAAGTAAAGGTTATTTTTGTGAAATTTATTATATTTTTGTGAAAAATAACATTTTGTAACGAAAGTTGAAATCCAGTTAATTAAATTAAATAAAAACTTTTTTTAATCCTTTTGCTGAAATTTTCCTTTCTGGTGAGCTTGTTTGTTTACAAATTACACATTTTAAAAGACACAAAATAAATAATAAATAGTAAGTTTTTATGGAATAGAATTTTGTGAAGGGACCCATTTTATCAAATTGATTTTTGTGATGTGAAGGGACCCATTTTATCTAATTGATTTTTGTGAAGGGTCCCATTTTATCTAATTGATTTTTGTGAAGGGTCCCATTTTATTAAATAGATTTTTGTGAAGGGGCCCTAAATAGGCCCCAAATTTTCCCTGGATCGACCCCTGTTTATGTTTTGAAATAAATATGTTCTCGAAAATAACTCCCTTCCCATTAACAAAATATTAGCTGTAAAAACAGTCAAACTACAAAAATGACTAAAATTTTCTCTCTGCCTTACACCTCCCCTCCCCATCCCTGTCTAGAAATTCACCCATTTTCTGGGGATGGGAAATGTAAATTTAAGGGGAGAGTTACATGATCATTTATTTATTGTTGCTACAAAGTAACAATACAGCATAAAAATCTTTAAAAAAATAATTTTAACGATTTTAAAGTTTGTGTGCTAAGAGGGTGTAAGGGTGAAGCAGAATTTTTCTGGGGGGGGGGGGGGGGGGAGAGGAGCAAATTAGATAATTATTTAATTATTGTTGCAAAAAAGTTATAAATAGAGGGGAGTAAATTAAATACGGGGGGGGGGAAGAAAATAAAGAGGACTTTTTGGGGAGATGGAGGGGCAGAGATTTTAGGAGAAGGGGTTAATCAGGTGGTAGATTATGTTAATTTATTGTTAATATAGAGTATTAAATAAGTTTGAAAATAAATTTAAAATTAAAGAGTTATAAAGGTTAAATTATGGGGGTTTGGTACCAGGGGGGAGGCAAAGGGGGAAGCAGTGTTTTTGAGGGGATTTAGATGATTGATTTATTGTTACAATATAATAACAAATAAGGCAGAACACAATTAAGAATTTTAAAGATTTAAAATTTAACGAGATGCATTTGCAGGGGGAGGGTCTTTATGAGATGAGGTTGGGGGCAGGGGGAGAAAAGCAGAGGTTTTAGGAGGAGGGGTTAATTCAGTTGGTAGAATAGGTTCATTTATTGTTAATATAGAGTATTAAATAAGTCTCAAAAGAAATTTAAAATTAAAGAGTTATAAAGGTTAAACTATGGGGTTTTTGTACCAGAGGAGGGAGCAAAGGGTCATGCAGTATTTTTGAGGGGGATTTAGAGGATTCATTTATTGTTACAATAAAATTACAAATAAAGAAAAATATTAAAAAAAGATTTTTAAAAAATTTCAATTTTGGGGGGAAGAGAGGGGGGCGGTATTTTAGGGGGTATTTAGATTTTATTTATTTATTTATTTTTGAGTGAAAATCTGTCGAAATACAGAAGATTCTCGCCCCTTTTTATTTCTAAATTAATGATAAAAACGGGTTTTTAAATTATTTTTTTTTTAAATTTCGACTGTAAGCCCCCTCCTACATTTAAACCTGTTTTGGTTTCGAAAAAGGGGGGTTTGGGCTTACAATCGGGATTTTACGGTATAGAAAACATATTCTGAAAAAAATGGAAAGGAAAACAATTCTATAAAACAAATTTGATAAACGTTTGAAAACAAGTAGAAGTAAATTAAAATAATAATAAACTTCATTTTTTATTCTTTCCGCAGACTATGCGGTTTAACCAGGGGCGTAGCGAGCGGGGGGGCAGGGGGGGATTCAGTCGGCTTATCAGCAGATTTAATTAGTGTCTCTGTAGCATGTCAGTAGGCAGATTAAAAAAAACAATTCGGAGAAATTCTGGTTGGCAGGACTTTAAGTCTTCAGAATGCATTTCACTACACCCTTACAATCATATGGCAAAAGCTAGTCAGTCTGTCAATAGATAGGTTATGAGTAAAAAAAGTAATGGTTTCAATAGATCTATCTGGTCAGCCGGTAAGAAAGTCACGTGTTCTGTCACATTTTCGAATCACATAAATAGCTAGTCGGCCTACCCACTGAAAAAAAATTATCATATATAAATCTAGTCTGCAGAGCCGTAAATGTTGGACATATACTATACCTTACCCACACATGGAAAAGCTAAGTCGGCCGTCCGTACATAGGCCAATAGGAGAAAAAAATGAATGTGATATATTGATTTGAAAATATCAGAAATTTGTCCTACAGTAACACTCGCAACTTACATAGATAAAAACTATCAATATATAAACTAGGTCGACCGAATGCGAAAGTCGCTTAAGAAAATTCAAGAAATTTTATACTTGATACATAGTAGGTTCTAGCAACGATATGATGTTTATGCCCTTTGGAACTGCTTTAGGAACGTTTGGAAAATAAAAACGAAGAATTTTTAAAACTATTAAAAAAAAGAAAATGAATAAATTAAAAAAATATCCGTGCATTTAACATTTAATACCTAAAAAACTTCTTTTTTTTTTTTTTTTTCGATAAAACTAAAACTAAATTTATATGCTTGTGCCAACATAACATAATTACATAATTTTCACTGATTTTTCACTTGTTATTATAAAAATTAAAATTGGAGCCTTTATTAATTACTTAATATTTACTGTATACCCTGATTACCGTAATTTCCAGCGTATAATCCGTGGATCAAACAATTATGTTTCGACCCAGAAATTTTATTTTATATAATGGAACATACTAGATCGCTGTAAATATTTTACTTCAATTATTAAATAAAATTTGTGAGTCTAAACATAATTGTTTGATCCGCGGATTATACGCCGGAAATTACGGTACATGTTAGCGATTACTTTTTTTAAAAACTAAATCATACATAAGAGGAATTATTTTTTTAATAAAGAATTCAGAAAGTAGAGGATTTCAGGAAAAATTAAATTATTAAAAGTAGTTTTATGGTTTAAAAAAAAAAAAACTTGCAGCGATTGCGGAACATTAACACGTTTGCACTTAACCCTTTCAGGGGCAGTGGTATGTTTATGAAACCACTTAATTTTAATTCCCAAACGCCACAATGGCACCAGAGTTTTCCTAAAATCTTTTCCATTTAATATGTACATGAAATATTGTCTTTTTCTTATTTACAAATAAAATTTTTTGTAAATTCCGGTGCCAGTCATTTATTTCAAAATGTTAGTACAGAAAGTACTTTGCCCCTGAAAGGGTTAAAACAATATAAATAGTTCAGCATTTCAGGCCCGTAACTACCGCCGGGGCACTGCCCCGGGGCCCCAAAGTGATGGTTAAAAAATTATTGTATTTTAATATCTAATCTAACTTCCTATAAAATACCCAGCACCTAGCTAAAAGTTAATAATACAAAAAAATCCATCAAAGTGCTAGAGTAAATGTTTTTGCGTGTCCGTTGAAATACTCCATACGCTTCGCATGCAAAAGCATCTCTAGAGCAGACAGAAGAATGTCGAGTCGAATCTGTCATGTCGCGCCAGGTGCCTGCCGAGTGATGAGTCAAGTGCAGGATAGGACGTGCAGTGAGCTAGTGCTATTCATGATGAGTCATTCGTTTACTAACTGCTCATCAATATCGGACTGTCAGAGCAGTTGAGAGTCGCATAGTAGTGATAGTACGATAGTTTATTACTTAACCCCTTCGTGACGAGCGTCTTTTACGGAATTTTTAATCTTTTGCCACCGGTTTTTCAAAACAGAAATTTTCGCCTAATTGAATCGCAGAAATGCTGTCATTAAATAAGACAAAGCTTACAATAAAAATTAACTGGTGGGAATAATCGAGGATTCTGAGCATCTTATGCGTCACGTATACGTGTCGCTCATCCCCAAGGAGTTAATCTTACTTTGCTTGTGTTGAGATAATAGTTTATATTATGAAACGAATTCGGCACCAGCCAAGTGGAAATCAAAAAAGACAGATTCTAAAAAGAAGAAACTTGGAGGCTGCAAAAAGTTCGAAGAAGTTATCAATATGGTTGGACAGTGGAAACCACTCGACAGGGAATGGTGATAAGAAAGGTATGAATGGTTTGCTTTATTCAGTGTGATGTGTAAGAATAATTCGAACGTGTATAATTCGAAATCGTGGATAATTCAAATGTTTCTGTCGGTCCCTTGACATTCCTATAAAATACAATCAGTGGTGGATTAAGCACTCAAGAGGCCCCAGGCGCAATTAAATTTTGAGGCCCCACCAAATATTTTCAGTACTCCTATAGTGTGCATTTTTTAGTTTTAGAATTAGAATTACTGAAAGTGTATGTTGTTAATTCCATACGATATTATCTCTAATTGGAATATAAAGTTCAAGTTATTTTCTATCGCAATGCTAATAAAATATTGAAAGTACTTCCCATTCATTACATTATCATAATTTTTAGAACTAAGAGATCACATTTTTATTTAGCTTTTATTTTGAAAATCACCACGTTCTATTTACTAAACTATCACTTCATTCTATCATTCTAAACAAATGTGTTTTTAACAGATATAACTGTAGGATTTTTTCTTATCAATACATATTCTTTTTTTTTTTCAGTAAAGTTCTTGGTAAATCTTTTAAATAATTACTGAGTTATATCAAAGAAACATTTTAGTAATACAAAATTATATATTTTATTTTTAACTATCAATTATAATTAATCAGTTAAAATTAAGTGTAAAAACTAATAATTAAGAAATAATGCGACAGATTGACTATTTTACATTAGTCGGATTTGAAACATTTTTTAGTCGGCCAATCTTGCCTTTTGCCCCCCCAAAAAATTTCTTTCGCTACGGCTCTGGGTTTAACATATGAAAACCACACTTTTTCATTATTTTGCGTATAAGAATACACCAATCTGAAATACATTATTATGTGTTGGGAAAAGTATTTTCAGAAATGCGAGTTACAAGTTTAAAAAATGCAATTTTTAAGCCACTGAAGTTGTCATATATTCAGAAAAATTATTAAACTCTTGATTAAACTTTTCCCCCTCTCTTTGAGAGAGAAGACTACTCTTTAGATTTATCTGATAAAATTTAAAGCATTTTTTTTCACATATTTTTATATAATTTTTCACAACTTTTATATAATTTAAGTTATCTACTAAAAGTAAAACATTTTACTAAATAAAGCTACTTTTTTATGAAAATAAATATTTACTTACAACTATTTAAAAGAAAATCTTTTAAATTACTACAAAATAAATCTTAAATACAAAGATTGCAAATCGTTTTAAGAAAAATAAAATATTAAAGACGGGTCGTTTATATCAAAGGTGTATGTATGCACATATACATATACATACGCCCTTATTTAAGATTAAATCTTAATGCTTAAGATTTTACCAATTTTATTTTTTATACTACCAAGTCATACAGTTTAATCCCCCCCCCCCGAAAAATCTCTAAATTACCCCCCCTAAAATAAAAGGTGGATTGAAGCGTTCATTTCAGTACAAGATGTTGCCTTGTACTGCTTTAACAACATACAATATACTCTTACAAGTACCGATTCTTATAAAAGGGCAGACACTGTACCATTAAAACATAGTCCTAAATTTATTGTAAGCCCCTGTATTCTGTATATGTTTTTCTTTCACACTATAATTTTTTAGTCTTATTACCTAGTAATTAATCCTCCTCCCCCTCACAAAGAAATCTAATTTTTCTTTAAATTCCTCCCTTCCCCCTAAAATTATTAGTGGCTGGAAGTCTTTTTCTCTGTACAGGTTGTTTACCTTATACTGTTTTAATGACCTGCAATACTACTCTTCTAACATCACTAAAATATACTGTATTTAAATTCTAGTTTTTTTTAAATGGTCAAGTAATTTATTTTAGCGTTGTCTCTTCCTCTGAAATTCTTATTTTGTTGTTCATTCTTATCCCACCCATCAAGAATATATTTTTGCACTCGGACTGTACGATATGACCCTGTCAAACAAGATAATAAATTACTTAAGACACTTCTGGAAAGCTATTCCTTTTATCACATCTTCTGGTCCTAATTGCCTTTCAGCATGTGTTAAACATTTTCCCATCTGTATTCCAAGTATTATTTTTATTACCGCACCTTCAAAGATAGCAAGATGCAGAATGGGTTCTTATTGCCCTTATCTAGAATTTAAAGAAAGAAAAAACTAGTCGTTGGGGGCCACCGTAATACTTACCCATCGGGGATATGCATAATGTAAAATATTAAAAGAAAAAATGTGTAAACTACTTATACAATGCATTGTAATTCGAAAAAAAATCGTGGCTTGATGACGTCATAAACTTTAAAGGCTCGATTACTGAATTGCTTAAAAGAAACATCCTTATAACTCCAAAACAATAATCCTATTAACTAGCGGTTTAATGCATCTGATTAAGCGTCAAATTTCCAATTAAAATATATCTTTGAAGTGAAATTTGGATGAAATACAGGGTCATGAAAAATCGAAGAGTGTGGAAAATAGGATTCCAAATATCTCGGCAACTCATTATCCGATCGACTTCATGCTTTATGCAAAATTTATGTTTTTTTATTGTCTTTTATATTCACTTCTTAAAATAACCAATTTCGAAAAAATTTATATACCTTTTATCAGAACGAATATTTCGAGAGTCCGAGAAAAATAGTTCCGGTTAATCGAGGTTATTGAAATGAAATAGGCTTCTTCCCATTATTACATACTAAGTACATACCAAATTGCAAGTCTCTATCTCAATTTTTTCGGGAGATAGAACAGACACACACACAGACGGACGGCAATTTTTTTTTTCTAAAAATTTGTTTTTCGGAATCTCCAGTGTCTGAAACGTGTAAATCCGTTAAAAAAAAAATTGCGATTTTCAAAACGATTACAAGACTTACCCTATACTACGTATGATGGGTAAGTAAAAGGAACATTTCTGGAAATTGAATGTTGAAAAAAAAGTTAAAAGTGATGTTAAAAAAATCAAGAATTTTTGTAATGGTGGGAAAAAAAGGAAATATTAAGAATTTAAAAATCCCCCCCCCCAAAAAAAATGTAGTTTTTCTCTAAATTCCCCCCCCCCCCCCCAAAAAAAATAAATTGTATGACGCACTTTGCGTCACCAAACCCCTCTCTGGGCACCCCTGCCTTTAAAGCTAAATTTACTCCTCCAAATAAAATCATGGAATATTTTCACTCTTTGAAAATAATCCTAGCTATATCGCTTTTATAAATACAAATGTGAACTGTTGATATATCCTTGCCAACAGAACTGAATATGTTGACTGGGAAGGAAGAATCCGAAATTAATATTTTTTATCTGATTGTAGGCTTAGACACCCCCCCCCCCCCCCCCGCCGCACCTCCTCGAAACAAAATTCTCTCTGTGCTATTGATGTATTGATGGTGGCCCTCGACAACCCATTCATTTTTCTAAGTGGCCTTTCGCTTAAAAGGGTTGTGCAACCCTAGTTTACACAATTATATTTCAATATATTATTAAGAAATTTCCTATCACTAACTCAATTTTAAATAAGTTTAAGTTATTTTGTTAGGTTGTTTTAAAGCTCTAAATAAACAGGGTTGGACTGGGTCAAGGAAAAGGATGCAAATCTTGGATTTTCAGAGGGTGCAAAAATTTTAATGAATTCAAGTCAATTTTACTTGCTTGTGTTGAATTTTAACACATTCGCAGAGCCTGACTAATGTAGGGGCATGTTGCCCTAGGTCCTCCATTTCTGGGGGCCAGTGGCGTATCCAGGGGGTGGGCTGATGGGGCTACAGCCCCCCCCCACCCCCCCCCCCCGAAATTGTCAAGAGTAAATAAAATGAAAAAAGTGCTTCTTCTTTCTTTTTTAGAAAATGTCTAATTTTTTTTCTGGCATACAGTGGATTAGCCATTCTCGTTAGAACCATATTAGTCCGCATTCACATCACAGCATAAACAGGCTAAAGGGGCTGATGAGGTTATAGCCCCCCCCCCCCCCCCCTACGCCCGAAATAGTCGAAAATCTCATGAAAAAAGTGCTGTTTTCTTCTTCTTTCAGATAAATTTGTAATTTTTTTTTTGGTTATTACAACAGACTACCCACTCTCTTCTTTTTAGCCCCATATTAGTTCACATTGACATCAGAGCATACCTGAAAAGGAGAATGGGGCTGATGGGGTTACACCCCCCCCCCCCTTCACGAAGTAGTCAAACGTCTCATGAAAATAGTGCTGTTTTTTTCCTTCTTTGAGATAAATTTGTATGTATTTTTTTTCATACAATAGACTACCCACTCTCTCTTTTTAAACCCATATTAGTCCACATTGACATCAGAGCATACCTGAGAAGGAGAAAGGGGGCTGATGGGGTTACACCCCCCCCCCCCCGCCCCGTCACGAAATAGTCGAACGTCTCATGAAAATAGTGCTGCTTTTTCTTCTTCTTTGAGATAAATTTATATTTTTTTTTAGTCAGAGAACAGACTATCCACTATCTTCTTTTTAGTCCGATATTAATCCACATTGCCACCGGAGCCTACCTAAAAAGGAAAAGGGGGCTGATGTGTTACACCCCCCCCCCCCCCTTCACCAAAAAATTGAACATCTCAAGAAAATAGTGCTTTTTTTTCTTCTTTAAGATAAATTAGTATTTTTTTTTGTCTTACAATAGACTACCCACTCTCTTCTTTTGAACCCCATATTAGTCCACAACGACATCAGAGCCTACCTAAAAAGGATAAGGGGGCTGATGGGTTACAGCCCCCCCCCCCCCTTTCCAAAATAGTGGAACATCTCATGAAAATAGCGCTTTTTTATTTTTTGAGATAAATCTGTCTTTTTTTTGTTATACAACAATCCACTCTCTTCTTTTTAGTCCCATATTAGTCCACATTGACATCAGAGCATACCTAAAAAGGAAAAGGGGGCTGATGGTGTTACAGCCCCCCCCCCCCCACCCCACCCGAAATAGACCTAAATATCATGAAAAAAGTAGTGCTGTGTTTTTCTTATTTCAGATAAATTTGTATCTTTTTTTTTGTCATACAATAGACTACTCACTCTCTTCTATTTAACCATATATTAGTCCACATTGACATCAGAGCATACCTAATAAGGAGAAGGGGGCTGATGGGGTTACACCCCCCCCCCTCCCCCCCCGTCACGTAATTGTCGAACGTCTCATGAAAATAGTGCTGCTTTTTCTTCTTCTTTAAGATAAATTTGTATTTTTTTTTTTTTTTTCAGTCCGAGAACAGACTATCCACTATCTTCTTTTTAGTCCGATATTAATCCACATTGCCACCGGAGCCTACCTAAAAAGGAAAAGGGGGCTGATGTGTTACACCCTCCCCCCTTCACCAAAAAATTGAACATCTCATGAAAATAGTGCTTTTTTTTCTTTAAGATAAATTAGTATTTTTTTTTGTCTTACAATAGACTACCCACTCTCTTCATTTGAACCCCATATTAGTCCACAATGACATCAGAGCATACCTAAAAAGGATAAGGGGGCTGATGGGTTACAGCCCCCCCCCCCTTCCCGAAATAGTAGAACATCTCATGAAAATAGCGCTTTTTTATTTTTTGAGATAAATCTGTCTTTTTTTTGTTACACAACAATCCACTCTCTTCTTTTTAGTCCCATATTAGTCCACATTGACATCAGAGCATACCTAAAAAGGAAAAGGAGGCTGATGGGGTTACAGCTCCTCCCCACCCCACCCGAAATAGACGTAAATATCATGAAAAAAGTAGTGCTGTGTTTTTCTTATTTCAGATAAATTTGTATCTTTTTTTTTTGTCATACAATAGACTACCCACTCTCTTCTATTTAACCCTATATTAGTCCACATTGACATCAGAGCATACCTAAAAAGGGGGCTGATGGGGTTACACCCCCCCCCCCCCGCCCCGTCACGAAATAGTCGAACGTCTCATGAAAATAGTGCTGCTTTTTCTTCTTCTTTGAGATAAATTTATATTTTTTTTTAGTCAGAGAACAGACTATCCACTATCTTCTTTTTAGTCCGATATTAGTCCACATTGCCACCGGAGCCTACCTAAAAAGGAAAAGGGGGCTGATGTGTTACACCCCCCCCCCTCCCCAAAAAATTGAACATCTCATGAAAATAGTGCTCTTTTTTCTTTAAGATAAATTTGTATTTTTTATTTTGTCTTACAATAGACTACACACTCTCTTCTTTTTAACCCCATATTAGTCCACAATGACATCAGAGCATACCTAAAAAGGATAAGGGGGCTGATGGGTTACAGCCCCCCCCCCCTTCCCGAAATAGTCGAACATCTCATGAAAATAGTGCTTTTTCTATTTTTTGAGATAAATGTCTTTTTTTTGTCATAGAACAGACTATCCACTCTCTTCTTTTTAGTCCCATATTAGTCCACATTGACATCAGTGCATACCTAAAAAGGAAAAAGTGGCTGATGGGGTTACAGCCCCCCCCCCCCCCCCCTCTCGAAATAGTCGAAAATCTCATGAAAAAAGTGCTGTTTTCTTCTTTGAGATGAATGTATATTTTTTTTTTGGTTATACAACAGACTACCCACTCTCATCTTTTTAGCCCCATATTAGTTCACATTGGCATCAGAGCCTATTTAAAAAGGGGAAGGGGGCTGATGGGGTTACAGACCCCCTCTTCCCGAAATAGTCGAACATCTCATGAAAATAATGCTGTTTTTTTCTTCTTTGAGGTAAATTTGTATTTTTTTTTTTTGTTATACAACAGACTACCCACTTTCTTCTCTTTACTCCCATATTAGTACATAGTAACACCACAGCATATCCAAAGAGGGGGAGGGGGCTGATGGTGCACAGACCCCCCACCTCCCAAAATGGTCAGAAATGGAATGAAAAAAGTGCCGATTTTTCTCTGTATGTTTGAGATAAAAATAATATTTATATTTTCTGTCATGCAATGGACAATCCACTCTCTTTTCTTTAGTCCCATATTAGTGCACAAGGGGTGGGGGTTATGGGGTAACAGCTCCAGTCCCCTTCCGAAGTGGTCGCAGTGAAAAAAAAAGGCTGACCTTTTTTCTTTATTTTTGTGATAAATTTGTTTTATTTTCTGGCACGCAACGAATTTGTTTTCTTGTTAGCCCCATATGCCTCTCAGTCCTGCGGTCAAAATTACTTGAGACCACAAAATCTGTTTTCAAATGACTGAAAAACAGTTCTATACATGTTTTAGTGGATAATTGAATACGTATAATATGCTCAATTGGCAAGATCTAGAAGTAGTTTAATTAATTTAAAGAATATTTAACTCTCTTCCACGCCAAGACTAAGGATGTATATTAGTGCGCAGTGAGATTAAACATTATCGCCAAATATGCAAATGTACGAACTGGAATTTTTTTGTGAATGGCAATGTCAAGCAAGATTATTGATTTTTGGTTTTGGAAGGGACTTTTTAAGATGCCCAGTAGTAATACTAAAAAAATAATCTCCTGTTGATTTGTTTGTTCCTGGTCTTTTTACTAGCGAACTAGTTTTATTTACGTTATGTGCTTTTCTAGATTTAATTCTGTTCTCAGATACAAACTGGCTACTTTATGACATATTTTTTAATTTATTTTTGCTCGGAAATGCATGAAATTCACAGGTCTTTTTATTCAGAAACTTTGCAATCGAAACACGCTTTCCCTTTTTTTGTGAAGGTAGGAAATATTTCAGAAAGCACTGTTCAAGTTGAATCGGATTCCTGACGCGGCAGCCTGAGAAGCGCGAAAAACGAATCGTTAATACGTTACCAGAATCACTTATAACTCGATAAGTATAATCTATTTATCAAAAAATGGAAAACTCATCTCGATTCGATATCTCTTCCATAGTCAGGCCTGCCAGTCTAATGCCTTGCGTTTAAAAATGCGTCAGAAAGTTTCACGTTGATGAGCATGGAGGAAGATGCCTTTTTCAATATTTCAGTGTACGAGTGATCCAACAAAGGATAAAAATTCTGAATTACTCTTCTATGAAAGTACAATATTACGAATAGCGTTATTTTCTAATCGCTCTCACACACTTTAGTATCGGCATTTTTACCATTTGGAATATTTAACAAAAGAAGCAGTAAATAAATTCACAGGTTAAAAATAAATTTTCTTACAATTTTACTTACCGTTTTTAAAAAAAGTCCAATCATATTTTTAGCCATAATTCAATAACTCTTTTTAAAAAAAGGGAAATCTGATGTTTAGTTTCCAATTAATTCTTAACCTGTCCCTTCCTTCACAAATTTGATGAGTCTTTTTTTAAATATATTTTTGAAGGTTAATAGCCATACGTTTGATCAAAATCCCAGGAGCATGTATAAGAAGGGAAGGGGGAGATCAAGAAGGAATGCTTGCTACCCCTAAGATTTTGAATAAAATATTTGTTGGTATTAAAAAAGAGATTTTGCAAAGAAAATTTGTTTATCCTGAACAGAGCCTGACCATCAAAATTTTGGGCCATGGAGCAGAAAATATTTTTGGCCCTAATCGTAGATTATCACATTTTTACAAATACTGTGAATGAGAAGTGTAAGAATATAAACTATGTAATGCACCCATTTAAATGAAAGACAGAATAAATGTGAATTGAAGTTGGATTATTATTATTATTATTGAAATTTCTTAGTAAAAATTAACTTGACAGACTCAAATATCATTTTAAATAAACATGAACTAATGTTGCACGAACTTTAAAAACATACGCAACCCAAAGAAAATGATATTTTATAAATAAGATAGTCATAAAATTGAAACATTTTTAAACAAGTTTAAAACACATATGAAGAAGCTGAAATAAATTGGGCCCACTATGAGAAACTTAAATCTTCAAATGAAAAGAAAAATTATAAATATACTTATGATATCACTGACAATTTTAGCTTACATAAGTTGTGTAATGAATCTAGAAATTTTAATTTCTTATTCTATTAAGATGGTTTACAATAAAATTGATTTGAAACACCATAAATTTTTGGGCCCTTTAAATATGTGGGTTCTGGGAAAGTGCCCCACGTGTCTTGGCAGTAATAGGGAATTGACCCTAAAATGGAAAACAAATTATGAAAAAAGAAATTGTTTGAGATTGTCCCAAGCAAAATTAATTTATTGTCAAGCAAGAATCGTAGCCAGAATTTAGGGGAGAAGAAGACAACTTTATTGGTTAAAATTACAATGACTTTCTTTTAAATGAAAGTACATGAAACAATCCATTATCACTTTTCAACTTATTTCGGCAGGGGGGAGGCTCGGGTTCGGCCCTTTTACCCCATCCCCCCCTTTTTCTCTGCCTATGGTCTTATTGTCAAACATGATTTCTGTTTTTAACGCAGTTCAACATGTTACGTAAGACTCAGAACATTATCGAAATTTAAGTCAGCCCCCCCCCCCGAAATTAAATCCTGGATACGCCACTGCTGGGGGCCCTCCATGGGAATAATCAGGATTTTTGTTAAGAAGCCAAATGGTTAAAATTGAACAAAAGTGTCCAAAAACATTTTCAATGATTTAGGAAGAGAGTGTGGTCCTCCCCTTCCTCTCTTTGCTATTCATACCCCATGCCCCCTCCCCACAACAGAAGTACGAGGTACATTGTCATAAAACTAATGATTAAAATTTTATTATAACAACTTAGTAGTCCCTTATTTTCAGAGAAATTCATTATCATCATTTTCCTATTAATGAAACAGGGTAAGAACATTTATGATGACCAATTGCGGGCATTTTTCTTTCAGATATTTTATGACATACACAGATGAGCAAAGAGAAAGTTTCAAACAAATACACCCATCAACCAATCCACCATTTTTCCTACTAGTTTCCTACAAGTATTTTCTTCAAGTTGTGACCATCTTTCTTGTGATACCCTGTATACAGATGTGAATAGTGCCTGGTACAAAATTTATGTATATAGGTATGAAGTTTAGTATTAATCACTTCAGGATAATTCACAACCAATTTCTAAGGACAGTTAGAGAGGGGGGGGGGGGGGTAGATAGTCTAAGTCAAGCCCTGCACATTCACATAGCATCTAGTGTGAAAATGGCTTAATATTATATCTCTGAGTCTAGACAGAAGACTTCGCTATATTCCCCGTGCATATTTGAAGTTCTATCAAATCTACACAATGCTGCACAATTTTCCAAGTAATATTCAAAAACTCTCGAAAGTTGAACACAGTTTACCTTGTAGTAGATTCTGACTGTTGTCAAGGCTAGGGTTTTCCTATTTTATTCTTTTGTCAATAAATACTTTAGAACAGTTTTAGAAAAAGTAATCACCCTCTATTAATTTTCTAGCAAAAAATCATATAAAAAATACATAGGTACCAATTGTATTTAAAGCACATAAATTAACTTCTAAATTCATTAAAGGACAATGTATTTCAGACACACAAATTAATACAATAAACCCAAACACAACACAATTGAAAAATAGCGCCAGCTTCGATTTTTGGCCCCGGATAATTTTTCCCTCATGTTGGGTTTATTTATTAGTTTGTGCATCTGAAATAAATTGTTCTTTAAGGTATGAACTGATTGGGTATAATGTACACTACTATCCAATTCTATTCATAAACTGTGCTTCTACATACTAAAAACATGCACAAACATTTATTTTTAAATGATAACACACACTTTTGACACCTTATTTGAATTTCCTGGATCAAGGTAGCCCGGCATAATCCATAAATTTCAGAAAATGAAATTAAGATGTTACAAATAAAACTGCCGAAAACTCTCAATTTGTCATCAGTAAAATTATACAGAAATTTTAAAAAGCTTTCTTTACATAAAAGAAAATCCTACAAAATGTTTTTGGTATGAGTCAACGATTTTTTTTCTGTGGATGCTTTGAAAGCAGAAGACGTTTCCTTAGACAATTGAAAGGTAAAATATATTATCTATATCTCAAAAACTAACTATACAAAAGAGCTATAAACTTACACACCGATGTTTTTTAGGATTGTTTTATGGGAAAATTAATGTAATTTAAAAATTTCATAATTTTTAATATGGATTCATTAATAATTTTGATAATTAAAAAAAAATGTTTTTGTATAGAAAAAAGGTCTGGAATATGTTTGTGCCTACTCAATGTTGTATTTTCATTAAAGAATTAATGAAAATTCAATTGGATGATTTTTATGAAAATATAATTTAAAATTTGTCATATGGATTTAACATTAGCATCCTCTAACTTTAAATCCTTCTAACTCTATGAAGATTTAAGATAAAGTATATAAACTGTACCTTTTTCCAGCTGTTCGGATCCAAGTGAGCTCAAATAGGGCATCAAAAATGGGTGTTATTGTTTGAAAATTCAAAGGTAGTATATTTTTTAATATATAGACAACTCCCAAAACATAATTTATGCACAGAACTAATTAGTAGACATTATTTCTAGTTGATTTATTGTACCTATAGCTTTTTTTCAATGATTTTTAGCAGAATTAGTAGGGGTGATTGTATTTTTTTTTTCCAGGACTGTAAATGAATACATTAATCTAACTTGATATATCCATGGTTGTGTTCATTAGTGTACAAAAGCAATCTACCTTTTATTCATTAGCAATTTCAGACTTTATTAGCCTGACAATATTTATGATTTTTTTAACTGTCATATAGCTATAAGATATGACTTGACTAACTCTTTTCTTTTTTTTATACAATTCTTTTTTTCATTCAATAGCTTCTGCTCAAGCAAAACTGAATTATTAGGATATCAGTAGTCTATTGTTTTCTAGTTTTGTTGGCCAATGACTGAGTTAGGCTGTCTCGACTACATTGGCCAAACATTTGTCTGTTAGTTGGACCAACAGATAATATTGTGACTGAACCAATGGTTGGCTAATCGTTGAACTAAAGATCTTAGGGCCATTTGACCAACAATTATGTTTACTAAAAACTGCATGAAAATAATAATATGTACTAATTATAGACTCTGTTTTAATTAGAAACTTCAACTAATTTGTTGATTTTTTTAGAAAAAAAAATAATGATGCTTCCAGAATTACCAATTAAAATTGCTTATAAGTTGGTTTCTTAAGTTTCAGAAACTTTTTACCACTTACCGTTTGTATTTTAACAAATATCTCAAACTATTATGCAAATAAATTTTACTTTTATGACTATAAAGATGCAATAGTATCACTTTTAAGAGCTGCAATATCTTTTTTAAAAATATATTTCTTTAACTTAATATGAATTAGTTATCAAGTCTGATATAAACATGATCGATACAGTTTCTGCTATAATCTGAAAGCAAATGCAGTTTATTTACTGCAGTTTTTTTTTTCTATTACAAAGAAGCATCTTAAAATGTGGTCGCTGCAGGTGTCTGTTTCATCACACACACCAAAAAAAAAAAACTATATAGAGGTACAGTCGAACTTCTATTTAACGAAGTCGCTAAATTCTGAAAAAAAGTTCGTTATATGGAAAATTCGTTAAATAGAGATTCACTTTTAAAAATATTTTAAACAACATAAAACAGATTTTAAATTCATAAACACTAAATATTATTTAAAAAAAGTATTTAATCTTATTTTTTTGTATAAATAACATCGATTTGCTATATTTATTTTACCCATCAAAAAGAAATCTGCAAGGAAAACAAGAATAAAACAAAACATTCTACGTGAAGACACTCTATTTTCAGTTCTAAGAAAATAGTTTGAAATTAAAATTAATGAATCATTGTCGTATTTATTATAACAAGCAATTTTAAGCATACACTATTACACACGTCCTTAAATTTAATTACTGAAAAAGTCTGTTCATTTTGTCTGAGTTTTTTGTTTGAAAAAGTGTTTTCTCTCATAATACGTCTTGCATCTCTGCAATGCACCAAAAACCCCTTCAGGCGTATTTTCTTCAAACTGTAATCCACGGATTGTTTCAAACGATTTTATCATTTCATCATACGCAGGTTTGTTGATTTCTGCATCATGATCATTTCCAACTTCATCATCTTCATTTTCTTCGAAATTCATTGCTGGATTGTTTTTATTTATAAGACTGTACAAAACATCCAATTCAGTTAGCGTTTCTGAGGTCTCAACTACGGAATCAAGTGAAAGAAAATCCTTAATCAGCACATCATCGTTAATTTCTTCTTTTTCTCTCAGCTGTATCCACATTTTTTTAAGTTCTTCTAAGGGAATATCGTCATGTCTTCCGTACTTGTTGAATTTTCATTCTGACAAAGAATCCAGCTTTGGCAAAACTGTTGCGTATAGTACGATCTGTGACATCATAGTTCCATGCTTTGGAAATTTCTGATATGCTTTCCCGTAAGTTGATCTTTGGCATAGATTGATTGTTCTCAAGTGCAGTGATAATTTTTTGCATTATCCTCTTGCGATACTGTATTTTGAAGCTTTTGATCACTCCTTGATCCATTGGCTGCAGATTTGATGTAGTGTTAGGTGGTAAGTAAAAAACTATAAAATTTTTCAGTTTTTGTTTAATTTCCTTCGGATTGGTGGGGCAATTGTCAAAAACGAGAGCAATTTGGCGACACTCCGCAATCATACGTTTGTCCAACTTTTTAATCTGTTTTTCACAAATTTCTGATGTCATCTAAGACTTTTTGTTAAAGTCATAATCAACCTCCAAAGATTTTAAGCCTTTTAAACATCTTGGGTTCTTGCTTCTTCCGATAACTAATGATTTCAATTTCTGATCTCCAGTCATATTCGCACCTAACATGACAGTTATTCTTGCTTTACATTTTTTTCAACCAAAGCATTTTTCCTTTTTAGATGTTAATGTCTTTTGAGGCAAACATTGAAAAAATAAAGCAGTCTCATCTGCATTAAAGATGTTTTCTGGCTTATAATCTTTTAAAATTTTACTCAGTGTCCCTGTTATCCATTTTCACTATCATTATCCTCAACTTCTTTATTTTCACCAGATATTACTTTTGCCGCAATTCCGTGCCCTTAAATTTTTCAAGCCACCCACTGCTTCCTCAAAATTCGTCGTATCCCAATGCTTTCGCAAATTTAAGAGCTTTCTCAATTATGAAAGGCCCAGAAATTGGAACATCTTTATCTCACATTGTGTGTATCCACTTCAAAACTGCCTCATCCACATCTACATAGACACATGTTTTTAAACGTTTTGAGCAAGAATTCGCTGAATCATAATTTTGCAACTTATCAAGATTTTTTTATTATGTTTGATAAGCTATTTGGAGGAACACCAAATTTGAAAGCAATACCCTTTTTCTTCACTCCTTTATCCACCTGATCAAGAATTAAATTTTTTTCTTTGATACTCAAACACTTTTGCTTTGACATTTTCGAGCTACTATAAGAACCGAAATTACTAGCACGACTAATCAAAAATCTAGAATACAGGAGACTCTAATTAAAGGACACGGGGCAGCTCAATTGAAGGTGAAAGGGGGATATTGAAGGTCTGCACTTCCTGGATGAAATGCAAAGAATGATAGCGATTTTACTGCACTCAGTGAGTTAGGCGCCTGGTAAAATCAATTCATGGTCACTGATCATCATAAAATGAGCTAAAAGAAAGAATGAGTTGGAAATGTTCAGAAATATTTTGAGAAATAAGGAGAAAAAAAAATTAGGTCACAAGTAAAAGTTCATTTAATAGAGAAAGCACTTCGCTATTTTGAGGTTATTTTACAATGAAATTCACAAAATGTACATGGTTCCAAGAAAAAATTCGCAAAATAGAGGTTCGTTAAATAGAGGTTCGACTGTATTTGAATGAGAAAATAACACTTGCTTGTGAAAACAATATTACACCTAGCAACATTTGATATAAGGAAAGGCAGGATGGGAAGAGGTATTTTGTAACCTTAAAAAATGACTTTATGATGTATCCTTAAAATTCTGAATTGATATTGTACTACAGAAAGGTTTCTAAAGTACATCAGAAATAGTCTCTTTAGTAACCTTAAATTAAATCACAATGATAATTGAAGAAATTTATTTTTCTCAGCACACCCTTCTCACGATTTACAAAATTCTTATCATATTTAGAGATCAGGGGAAATATTTAAGTTTCCATAATTGAGAGAAGTTCCCCAGAGATTGTAATCCTGCAAGCTGCAGGATCTTGCAGCCAATGGGCCAATGTGTTTTTATTAAATACCATAATTTCTTATAGTAATTCATTGCTTTATTTAATGGTCAAGGTCGATTTTTCTTTGAATAAATATTATTTAATTACAGAAAGTCTATTATTAAATAAACCAAAATTTGCTATCCAAAAATTATGGTAGGCTTTTTTAATGAAAAAAAACGCTGACTGCAGGATTGCAATCAAAGAAGTGTCATCAAAGTTGTATTCCTGGAAAAGAAACATGTTTTACAACCAACAACAAAATCCACACGAAATGTTTTGCCTTCTAATATTTATTTATTTATTTCCTTTCTCAAGTTGTTTTTCAAAAAGCATGGTTTCAATTATAGGTGCATTCAGGGCCAGCGTTAAAGGTGAACAAGGTCGGCCAACAGCTCTGGGTACTGAAAGCTACAGGACGGATGGTACGCAAAATATTTGATCAAATTTTAATGTGTGCTGATTTTTTTGTACAAGTAATTGCAATTGTTCCTGCATTAATCTGTTATTATTTTCAAAGTATAATAAATTTTTAATATTTTTGTTTTGTTTCAAAATGTTACTTGCAAATTTATATTACTATGTTATTTTGGAGGTAAAGGGGAAATAAAGAAGAATTAGATTAATGAAAAATAGATTTATATTGTATTTCAGATAATACCTAATAGCGGTCCACTGTGCCCCGGTAGGTGGACCAGTGTATATTAATTTTTTTTTTTTTTTAATGTATTGAAAACTATGTTCTGAAAAAATTATGATGAATGTAAAAAAAAAAAAAAAGGTTTAAGGAATATTCAAAAATATTTTCATGCAGATCGGTCTGTTCATTAAAGAGAAAAAAAAAACGGAAAAAGTGGTCCACTGTGTACCAATCTCCCCTATGTATACATCCAGGAAAAACATTGGAGCGGTTTAGGGGTGCAAAATTTTCTCTGGATGAGGGAGGGGGGGTGCCAGCCCTCGGGCCAATAGGCCAGTCTAAGCCTGTAAATAAGTGCAAATAATGATGTTATATAAATAAAAGTATTTTTCTTGCTACATGTTTAAGCTATGTGCATTTAAACAAGCTTTGTGATTTTAATTAATAAAATGAAAAATATATAATACATTTTATGTTTTAAATCCTGGGAATTATAAAATTATAACACACAAACTCCTCACAATGAAATTTACTTGTCCAAGGACTACTTCAAGCTGGTGTCTCATTGATTATAGGAGGGGTGATTAAACATTACGAGGGACTCATTAATGTTGAATGTAAGAAGAGATAAAAGTACCACTGCATAGTCAATAGTAAAAGTGGAGTATTCTTTATATTTTTAAGGAAATAACTTACCACCCTGACTTACAGAAAATCAATTTCAAGTATCAAAGTATAAAATAAAAATTCATAATTTTTTATATTGAAAACAGTTTTCTGAAATAAAAAAATATTAAATTAAAATGTACATTTGAGGTATGAATGTACATACAAGTCATACTGTTTTATTATTAGCATTGTATTTGAAATATTGCAATATATATATATATATTATATATAGGGTAGATGTGCCAAGTAATGGACACCCTTCAATGTTTTTGGTTTATAAAAAAATAACCAATAAAAATTTTGCTTTTTTTTTTTTTTCATAACGCCACTTGTATGTTTTATAATCTGGGTTATTGTTGACAATCTTTATCAAACCAATCAGGAAGCAGAAAATAATGTTTCACAGTTCCACTGTTTTTCTGTGAAAATCTTAATGAACATGCTAAGAGTTGGCTTCACTTAATTAATTTATATCTTCCTTATTTTCTTGCAGAAATTGCATGTTTTTGTTTGGATAGTAATATAAAACTTTAAATTTCATAAACCAAGAACCATTTACAAAATTTTATTTAGGGTCATTCCATTTCAAATCATCCAGCTAAACACAAAAATGAAACCCATGGTCTTCGATTTTGTTAAAAATATTTGTAGTTTTTCTTTTTACCATCCTTATTTAACAAAACAAAATGATATTTCAATATCTCGAGTACTTTTTGAAAAAAAAAAATGCTGAAATAAACAGAGAAGTTGCATAAATGACACTTTGAAGGCTCTGTATTTAGGAAGTAATGTTTTAGGGGAAAAAATCATAATTTTATTCATTTTCCACATATAAAGTTGAAATTTTCGTTAAAATGTACACAAAGGGATAGAGATATAAGAAAAAAATAGTTTGATGATTATATTTTATTTTAAGACCCACCAAAAGATGTCCAAAATTCATTTTTATAGAAAGTTTTGTAAGAAAAACGATGATTTTTCAAATATTATTTCTGTAAAAAGGCATAGGAGTTAACCAAGCATTTTTTTTTATTATTATTACACGTAAATGTATAAACTAAAAGACTGTGAAAAAAAAATTAATGGCTTTTTGAGTGTTATTACATTTATTTCATCATAAACTGATAAAAATGTATGCATTTTGCTAAAAAAGCAATTGTGTGTGTGTGAAAATGGCATTGAAATTATTATTTATATTACAAGTGATCACTAAAAAAAGACATTTTTTTTTATATTACCTGATAATTGTAAATAATTTTGTTGCAATGTGATTTACTTACAGGATACATGTATGGCAATTAGTGTATATAAATGCCAATAAAATTTTAAAACAACATAAAACAAATTTGTGAAATAAAAGAATGACTTTTTGAGTACTAGTATATATTTTAATCAAAGCTGACTTGAGAGAAAATTATGGGGGGCCACTATACACACCTTTTCTTGCATAAATTGTCTGATTGATATGATATCAACAAATAATCTATACACATAACCACAAAATTATCTTGGGGTTCCTGAAATTTGGGGCTCAAGGCCCTGGCCTTACAGGCCTAGGTGAAAGTTAGACCCTGTTTTTGGTCCATAAGTCATTATTTTTAATAACCACAATTTAGTTACAAATTATTGCTGTCAATAATCACTTTATTTTTTAAATCTTTTTTTTTAAGTTGAAAAACTGTGTTATTCACATATTCATCAAAACAAAACATTGGCATGAGATATTTTTAAATAAAATGTCTTAGTAATATTTTATTTTGCTTATTGTTTTGAGACTTAAATCTGCTTTAACAATGGATACTCCTGGTAATTAGGGGAAAGTCGGACAAAGCCGGGACCCTAACGGGTTTTCCTTTATTGTTATTCACTATGTGAACAAAACAGTCAAAATTTGCATGAAAACGATAAACTGATTCCTTGTGAAGAAAAAAAGTATTCATTCAATCGCGAAAAATAGCAATTAAGATCATAAAAGCACATTTTTTGGAAGAGTGCAATGTCCTGGTTTTGTCCGACCTGGTCGGACAAAACCGGGAACTGGAAATAATAATTAAAAACACATTGTAACTTTGCAATAATACTATTTATTAAAGGGAAACTTGCGGGATATGACATATTATAATTGTAGAATTTGAATCTATATCAAATCTACATCAAATAACAATGATGTAAGTTATGCTTTAAGAGTTAAACTTGTTTGGTACAAAAATCACAAATGAAAGTTTGATCTTGTTCATCTGCATTGCTGCACGCTTCATGTGCCCACCCTTTGCAGTGAAGGCACTGTATCCAACTATCCTTGGGGTTAGATTGTTCATATAAATCTTTGCAAAAGATGAACGCTGCATCACTTTCATCCTTCTCCTCGTTTGATGTCAAGGGTCTTTTCTTCTTTGGCTTCTTATTTTTCACCTCAGTTTTCTTTTCTGTCATCTTGAAAAGTTTTCGCTTCAGGGCTAAGTATTTCTTGTCTTGTTTTTTCATCCTTTCTTTTTCTTCTAATTTGTAGGGGGTTGAAGTAAGGATAACTGTTTTCCCTTGACGCTTGTCGTATTTCCTAATGGCCCTAGGGCTGGTTTGTACTGTAACAGGCTTTATATCCTGTGGTGAGACTGCAAAAGGACGCTTGATATCTCTTCCCAGACCTTGAGAAGACTTAGACGGTTGCACAGGAACCTGCAAGCTGACGTCATCGTCTTGCACATGAACTGAAGCCTTCGAAGTCGGCGTTGACAGCTTCTCTATAGACCCATTCTCTTTCTCAAGCTGAGGTTTATTCTTTCATACAGGCATGTCTACATCAGGATCTTGTTGTTGTTCAGGCAATACTTGACATTCAGCCAAAGGATTCTTTTCCACTTCCATGGGCCTCTCGGTTCTCTGAGTGGGACTAAAGAGGTGATCTGGGAATATGTCACTGTTAAACGTCTTTTCAAACCCTTTTATAGCAGATAGAGCGCCCACAAAATTTTTGTCACATAAAGACAGAGATATTTTCTAAAAACCATCAAATCGTGTTCAGGATCTTCTAAAACGTATAAATCTATCGAAAACCGGAAGTCGAAATTTTTCACGAATCCAATACTTTCTTTTTCTAAAGACAGAAGAAAGTAAAAATTATTTGTAGTGTATTAGGTACAAATAATTTGATACACAGAAAATTAAACACTTAAAAACTACCATGAAATTAAACAAAAGGTTAATCTCACGAATAAATTTATTTAGTCCCAACTCAATGATTTACTACTTTTTTTTTTTAATTTTCAACTTAATTTGGAATATAAATGACTAAATAACAGTTTTCTATATAACAACTTAATTTAAATAATACTTTTTGTATAGTTTTTAAATATTTATAGATCATAAAACAATAACTAAACAAGTGAATTCCATTTCAATCATGCAAATAAATGAGTTGTCCAAAACCGGGAACTTCCCGATTATGTCCGACAACCCGCATCCCGGCTTTGTCCGACCACGCCATTTTCATAAAATGTTACTCTAGCGTTGTTCAAACAACTCATAGACACCAATACAAAACGTTAAAATAACAAGTAAATAATGGGCTATCATACGTTTTACTCACCTAAACTAAATCCTTAGGCATTTAGAATTGGTAACGTAATATTGCAGACACCGAATTGTTAAATTTTTCACGTGAAACTTTAAAACAATCACCACTGCGAAATGAGTTGTTTTACACGGCTACTGTTTACTGGGTGCTGTCAAGCCGCTCGCCTAGAAGTAATTCTAGAAGTTTCCACTAGATACTGCCACAAATCAAGCCATAAAACCTGGATCCCTGTTTTATCCACCTACCCAGTTTTGTCCGACTTTCCCCTATTTTTTAATTAGACAAATGTACTAAGCAATTTTTTGAGCAAATATTTATAAATAGTCATATAGTTTTTTGTATAGTGTTATTTTTTATTTAATTATTTCGCATTAAATGCAAACTAATTAAAGCC
Organism: Maratus michaelseni; assembly: GCA_963931845.1. NCBI lineage: Eukaryota > Metazoa > Arthropoda > Arachnida > Araneae > Salticidae > Maratus > Maratus michaelseni. The sequence goes on along the minus strand of OZ007589.1, from coordinate 157,062,548 downwards.
CTGTTCTTCTTTAAATTGGAATGGTTATACTTTAGTTTTAGTACTAAATATAAATTTCATTTAAAATGTCAGAAAAAAAAACTTGAAATTTGCAGCATAGGTAAAGAAAATGGAACAGAGTGTCATAAAAAAGGTTACACAGAAGTGGAAAATCTATAGAACATTGCATCATTAAAAACCCATCAGAAATTAATCCTTTAAGTTTTAGAAGTGAGGTATGTTCTGAACTATTGTTTACTGTTTGTGAACATCATAACATACTTTTCTTAAATAAATATGAAATATATCAATCCTCATGTTTTGATCCATTTAAATGTCACAAGATGAAAATTACAAAATCCTTGAGAAATGCGAGTGTAAATTTTTCACAAAAGATTAACAAAATACCAAATTGTGAAAACTCAATTCCTGGACAAAAAATATGTAATGTTTGTAGGAATAAAGTGGATAAGTACACTTCAGAATTAGGGGAAAAAGCTGAATATGGCGAGTGATACTGATGAAGAAATTACAAATTTAGAACTGTGTTTTCAAACAAGAGGTACTTGAAGATATTAATGCATCATTACAAGATATAGGAGAGTCTCCTTTGAAATTTCATGGAGTACCTCCATACCAGAAATCTAGTTATACTACTAAAAGAAAAGTTGAATCTGCATGTAATATCAAAGGTTTGTAAGGTATTAGAAACAGAATTTCCAACAGAAAGTGGATCTCAAACAGTCCTTCCTCACGACATTGTACAAAAAGCAAATGATATGGATAATCTAATAGAATTAAAATAAAACTTGATATTGCTAATACAAAAAGAGCAAAAATACAGATTTTAACTCTGTGCTAGTCTCATGGAGCAGAAAAAAAGTATGTGAAGAACTCAATGTCAGTGACTATGCTGTGCAGAAAGCAAGAGAACTTCTCAGAGAAAAAGGCATAATAGCTCTGCCTGAACTTAGGAAAGGGCACGGCACTTACTTGATGAAAACGTGATTGCTACTGTCAAGAGTTTTTACCAAAGTGATGAATTTTCCCGAATTATGCCAGGATCAAAGGATAAGGTGAGCATTTCAAAAAATGAATATATGCAAAAACGATTATTGTTAGGAAACTTAAATGAATTATATGCAGCTTTTAAATTAGAATATCTAAATCTTAAAATTGGTTTTTCAAAGTTTTGTATGCTGCGACCAAAATGGTGCATACTTGCAGGTTCTTCTGGAACCCATTCTGTTTGTGTTTGCGCTATCCACCAGAATGTCGTGCAATTGCTCCATGCGTGCTCAATAGAAGAAAATTATAATGACTTACTTACTCAGTTAGTATGCTCCAGAGATAACAGAGATTGTATGCTTCGTCACTGCTCTCAATGCCCATCAAGTGATAATCTCAAAAGATTTATAATTAAAAAATTTGAAGAATGGGATCCTACTGATAAAGTTATTTACTGTTCTTGGACTTCAACTGATAGGACACAGCAGGTCAAATTCACCATAAGTTTTGAAGAATATTTAGAAACATTAATAACAAGCCTGGTGACACTTTTGCCTCATTCATTCATAGTAAAATCGCAAGCCAGATACCTCAAAGATATTAAAGCAAATTTGAAGCCTGATACTGCTATAGCCATACTTGACATCAGTGAAAATTATTCGTTTGTAATTCAAGACAAAGTGCAAGGGTATCACTGGACATGTGACAGTTCTTCATTTCATCCGGTAGTAATTTACACTCATGATGAGGAATCTGGAAATCTTATCAGCACAAGTTTATGCATGTTATCGGATGATTTAAAACATGATGTTGCATTTGTCTACAAAACCCAAAAAATAATTGTAAATTATATTCAAGAAGCATTTTCAACTGTAAATAAAATACATTACTTTAGTGATGGGTGTGCAGCACAATACAAGAACTGTAAGAACTTCATCAATCTTTGTCATCACAAGAAAGACTTTCAACTAAATGCAACATGGTCTTTTTTTTCAACTAGCTATGGAAAATCCCCTTGTGATGGTATTGGTGAGACTGTAAAGCGCCTAGTTACAAAAGCAAGTCTGCAAATAAGTCCCAGTAATGCCATTAATTCCGTTGAAATATTTTTCTGATTTTGCAAGACTAAAATTGCAGGCATTAAATTTTGGCTAATAAAAAAAGAAGCACTTTTTTTTAGAAGCTCGCCAGCAATTGGAAGATCATTTTTCTAAAGCAAAAACAGTTCCTGGTACATGCAGTTTTCATCATTTTGTGCCTATATTAGAAGAAGTCATTGGGACAAAAAAAAATTAGTTATGATGAAAATTTTTGCACTGTATTTCATTTTTCAGGTGATCAACCCCTACTGAAGATGTCAGATATCTATGTACATAATTATGTCGCGTGCATTTATGACAATCAGTGGTTTTACTGTTTAGTTTTATCAAAACACGAGTTTGAAGGTGCTATTCAAGTAAAATTTTTGCATCCTTCTGGTCCTGCTCATTCTTAACATTGGCCTTCTAAAGAAGACATTTGTTTTATCCCCATAACAAACATCGTAGCTTGTGTTAGTGCCCCAACAACAAAAGGATGTGAGAGGGTATATTATTTTCTTGAGAAAGATACTATTTACATTCAACAACATTTCACCACGTTATTGAAGAAAATACATCATCACAATTAAAAGGTAATGCATTTAAAATTTTCTTATGGATTTAAAATAATTTCCCTGTTTTAAAGCTTAATTAGTTGTCTATTTTGATTTAAATAATTATTGGGAAATTTATATACATTTATTGCCATATATCTAACCTACTATGTAAATAAATCAGATTTCATCAACTAAATTATTCAGAATTATGTTATATCAAAAAAATGTTCAATCAAAATATGATAAATAGAAGTAGAAATGTCTTTTTAAAGTGATTTCTTGTAATATAAAGAGTTATTTTAATGCTATTTTGGATCCCCAATACCACTTTCACACACAGTTGCTTTTTCGGCAAAATGCATGTTTTTTTTCGGTTTATGATGAAATAAATATATAAGCACTCAAAAAGCCATTAATTTTTTTTTTTACAGTACTTTAGTTTATACATTTACGTGTAATTTAAAAAAAATTGCTTGGTTAACTTTTATGCCTCTTTACAAAAATGATATTTGAAAAATCATCAATTTTCTTACAAAACTTTCTATAAAACAAATTTTGGGCATCTTTTGGGCGGTCTTAAAATAAAATATAATCATCAAACTATTTTTTTTTATATCTCCATTCTTTTGTGTACATTTTAGTGAAAATTTCAGCTTTATATGTTGAAAATGAGTAAAATTATGAATTTTTTTCTGAAACAATGCCTCTTAAATATAGAGCCTTCAAAGTGCCATTTATGCAATTATTCTGTTTATTTCAGCATTTTTTTTTTTCAAAAAGTACTCGAGATATTGAAATATGATCTTGTTTTATTAAATAAGGATGGTAAAAAGAACAACTTTCCTCTCCTAACGGGCCTGCTTTGAGCTTTCAAACACGTGACCTGACGTCACAAACGAGATAAACTCTTGTGTCTAGTTTCTTTTGGTCGAGAAGTTTCGCCATTTTCTATCGATTCTATAATTTCAGATAAATTTTATATAAAAATGGTTTCCAAAATGTGAATTTTTTAAAAGTATATTATTTGGACTATTTGGATAAAGAATTTAAGTAAGTACCCCCTTTTTTTATCTCATTATTTAAAATGCAAAATATATATCTATACCGTTCGTCAATTCAAGAATTCGTAAAAGTTATAATAGATGTGCCAGTAATGGACCGCCTTCCAGTAATGGGCCACCTTCAATGTTTTTGGTTTATAAAAAAATAATCCATAAAAATTCAGCTTTTTGTATTTCATTAATATGCTTTCTTTAAATTCTAGTTTTAAATACAATCATAATATCAATTATCTATTACTTTTTGTTGGGTGTCCATTACTGGAATTTAGGGTGTTTTGATTTATTTCTGTTATTTACAATTAAATTTCGATTCACATTGGGAAATGTGACTATGAGCATGGTTAAATATTGTTGGTAGATTAATATAATATTAAAAAATGTGGAATATAACAATTATAACTATTAATTAAAAAATAATTTTTAAAGAAATTCCTTAAGGGTGTTTATTACTGGCACATCTACCCCATATAGATTGATAGATAGATAGATCAAGTTCCCAAAAATTTTAAATACACAAACAATAAAACATTTTAATTGTATTTGTATTTCAAAATTAAAACCAAGAAATTATAATTAGTAATACCTATATGTACTTAACAAATATATATTTTTTTGGTAATCGACTATTCGGCCAAAACACTATTCGTTACAGCCAGGGCTTGAATTTCAGGGCGGGATTGTGGGATTCGCGCCGAAAATTTTAAAATTCCGCCCAAAAAAATATCGTGGGCAGGAGCCTCCTGGCCATAATATTTCACTATTTTCCGGAGAAATTTGCGTTATTTAATTTACCTGCAACAGAACAATAAATTTCATGATTTTTTTCCCGCAACCAATCGCCGAACTTAGCATTTTTTCGGGAATGATCGACAAACTTTGCGTTTTTTCTGTAACTGATCAATGAACTTTGCGTTTTTTAAGGGACTGATTGACGAACTTTGCTTTTTTTAAGCGACTGATCGACGAAAGTTGCTTTTTTTCACGACAGATCGACGAACGTTGCGTTTTTTCTGCGACAGATCGACGAACTTTGCTTTTTTTCCGCGACTGATCGACGAACTTTGTGGGGTTTTTTTGGCAACTGATTGATGAGCTTTGCGTTTTTTTCCGCGATCGATCGACGAACTTTGTTTTTTTTTCCACGATCGATTGACGAACTTTGCTTTTTTTCCCGCGATCAATCAATGAACTTTGTGTTTTTTCCGCGATCAATTGCCGAAATTAGTGTTTTTACAGCGATCGATCGACAAAATTCTCGTTTTTTTCCGCGATCAGGCGACGAAATTTGCGTAATTTCTCGTTTTTTTTCTTTCGACAGATTGGTGACGTTCGTGTTTTTTCCACGATTGATCGACGAAATTCACGTAATTTCTCGTTTTTTTTTTTCGACAGATTGATGAAGTTAGTGATTTTTTTTTTCTTCCTGTGTCCGACTGACAAATTTAGATTTTCTTCTCTGCGGTCAACTGATAAATTTCAAGATTTTTTCCCGCAACCGACTGATAAATTTCACAATATTTTCCCGTGACTGATTGACGAATTTTGCGATATTTTCTGGCGAGCAATCAACGAACTTCACGTTTTTTTTTCCTTGACCGACTGACGACCTTTGGGAAATTTCCGTAACCGATTGGCGAATTATTCGGTTTCTTCTGGCGACAGATTGATGAAATTCACTATTTTTTTTCTCGCACCTCAGTGAAAAATTTCAAGATTTTTTCCACAACTGACTGACGAATTTCGCGTTATTTTCTTGAAACCAATTGGCAAACTTCGCCATTTTTTCCCACGACGAATTAAGCGATTTTTTTTCCCTATGAACATAGTTATAGGTAAGGACTTCTAATAAAATAGCTTTTCGAAGAAGAAAATAGTTTCTCAAAAAATGTTTCGAATACAATGTCTGTGTTGGACAGTTGTATTAGTTCACCTATTTCTTCAAATCGTCTGCTTGACAGCCATCGTCTGGTTGGTATAATAGATTTATTCTATGCTATTTATCCGTATTCTTGTTTGTAGGTAGTGTAACCTTAGCACAGTTGTATACTGGCTGCCATGTAGTTCCGCAGTTGCAAATTGATATTAACACTATTCCGTTAGAAGTCCTTATCTATTTCTGTTCACGTGTAAGACGAATTTCATTATTTTATTCCCTCAACCAATTGACTAAATTCACAATTTTTTCCAACGACCAATAGACGTATCTGTAGTTGAAGATTTTTTTTTTCCTGCGACCGAAAAGCGAGAAAAGAACAAAAAAGGGCAGTAATAGCCACCGGTCGCTGCACCATGTCAAATTGGCCTATAGTCAGCACTAGACAAAAATGAGATTAGAAGAGCTGCAAAGATCTTATTACTTTTACTGCTTGAGGTAAAGGAGTAAACCTTTTTAATCGTTGTGAAGGAGTAAAAGTGCATCTTGTGAAAGAGGCTTCAGCACCTTAAATCAAATAAAATCTAAATTCAGAAATTCATTTAACAACCTAAGGTCCTTAACCTAAGGTTAAGGGTCCCTAACATTTGGTGGAACTTTAAAAATACACTACATATATAAAATTTCACTTTCTTCCCTTTTTTATAATAAAAATAAACATTTTACATATTCATTCTGAGTTGACTTAATTTTTTCAATGGTATTTTGTCATGTCTGCATTAATGTAATTCTTTAAATAGCACGTAAAATAATAGTGGGGTTTAAAAATTTTTTGGTACTTACGTATTACCCGTGCCAGGAGATTGATTGCCAAAAATGGTTGCTAAGTACCAATCTTGTTTATCATTGCCAATCGTGTTTTCAAACACAGTAATTTAACATTATCAAATAACACTGTTAAAAATGGTAATTAATATAAAATAAATAGAATGTAATATATGTTTATTAAATTTATAACATTGTTAAAAATAGTAAATAACATTATTTTAGTAAAATTAATAAATGGTAAATAAGAAAGAATAATAAATAATATAAGAAATGGTAAATAATATAGCATATTCTAGAAAGTTAACTTTGTTGATCTTACTACGTATAGAAATGACCCCTACTCAAAAAAGTAGATTATTCCCAGGCATATACCATGTAGCAAGAAAAAAATATATAAGGGTTACTATAATTAGTAATATTGGCTCCATGCCTGGCGCAGTTGGCTTAAAACTGGCACGGATAATACGTAAGTACCAGTGGCGCAGCCAAGGGGGGGTTTGGGGGTTAACCCCCCCCCCCCCCCCCCCAGAGCTAAAAAAAATTACTATAATTGCCGCTTATATGAATCAAAACTAAAGTTAAAATTAATTTTTTTTGGCCTTTCGCCTTGGCGGAATCCGCCGCTTTGTTAAATCAAATTCTATTCAACAATGTGATTTAATTAAACAGCGAAAATTCTACTTAAAACTGAAAGCGCATATTACATGAATGGGTTAAGTCAAAACTAGTTATTTAGACTGCGTCACTTTGTCGAGACGTCTTATAGTAAAAGAAGGGTCATATACTGCCACACAGACGCTTTGAGTTATATAGTGTACGGTGGGCCGTTTCTTAATTGTATTTCTGTTCTTGTTCCATGTTCGAAACAATAACAGACCATCGAATTCCAGGAAAAAATAAAACATACACTTTGTAAATCTCTCTCAGTTTCAATCGGCTTTTTTTTTTTTTTTTTTTTTTTTGTGTGTTTTTTGCTCTCAGTTATATCTAAGACCAAGCTATGTGCGTACCCAAGAAAAAATCTTTACAAAAGTAAAAATTAAAAAAAAAAAAGTACTTTAAAGTTATAAAAAGCTATTTTTTTTTATTGTGATGGAACAGATTTTCACAATCAGTGTTTGTTTCGAATCATTTGTTTCGTAGGGGGTCTGTACACAAATTTAAAGCCCATATTTCATTTGTTGGTAATGTAGCAACGACGTCTTGCTCTCGGTGAGGCACTGCATCCTGTCTCTCGGATGAAAGGAGCACTGTTTGTAATTTCATTGACTTATAAATACATGCCTGTGAACAGTGCTTAATTTGCGCCGGAGCTTACCGGAGCTGAGCTCCGATACTTCTTTGTTTTTAGTCAATGTTTAAATATTGGTCAAACTTCACCGTAGCTCATAAACATTGCGCTCCGGTGCTCAGCGGAAGAGCATTTCTGAAAAATCAAAGCTTAGATTATGTTTTCGTTTTTCTGCCATCTCCAATACTTTGCGTCCTTTCCCACGAAAGAGCTTACATTATGTGACGTAGCGTATCACACACGTTGGAGCATATATCTATCTAGCGATCGCATATGTAATAAGCAAACGTGGCATACGTAATAAGAAAAAAAATCTCTAACGGCTCGGCTTACAGGCACAGATAGATTTCGAAGATGCAGACAGTTTGTCGAGAATTGCGGAAGAAATGAACTTTTTTGTCATGATGCGGTAGTTGGAACCGCCCATTTCGAAACCTAGATTGTCTGCAAGCGGAGCCGGCAAGAATTTTTTTTTTCTGCTACAAGGGTTTGTTGTATAAAAATTTGTCAATATAAAAGTTTTAGATAATATTAAGAGGAATTATAATCAATTATAGCGGATTTGATATCTTCTGAATTGACAAAGTTATGAATTTTCTTCTTCCAAAACCCCCTCTTTTCTCCCTTTGGGGCCATTTTTAATGATACATAAAAAAGTGACATAGATAGATAGATAAAGTTTTGAACTGAGGGTGGTTTTGGGTTCTGGGAGTCATGATCGGCGTAGATCTGCAAAATTTTTTCAAAAATTCCAACTTAGGGGAGAATGTAATAGGTAGTATTTCTTACAAAATCTACCTTTAAAAAAAAAAAAAAAAAAAAAAATTCTCTTCTAGCGGACGACATAATTCCTTTCACTGAAATGATTATGATGTTTTTTTTTTTAAGTTGTGAAACTAGTTATAAAATGAACGCACCTCATATGTCACGTTTAACGTAGAATTTCCAACTTGTTTTTTGTTTTGCGACGGGTCCTTTAAAATAACAACAACAATAAAAAGTTATTGTCCGAACCAGGGGTCAGAAGTAGCGCGTACAGTAGTCGCTACTTTTACAGTAGTTTGTAGTGTAGCGCGCTACATTTAAAAAAAATCCCTGACGGCTCGGCCTACAGGCACAGGTAGATTTCGAAGACGCAGACCGTGGGGCGCCTGTTTGTCGGGAATTGCGGAAGAAATGACCTTTTTGTGATGATGCTGCAGTTGGAACCGCCTATTTCGAAACCAAACTTGTTTGCAGGCGGAGCCAGCAAGGATTTTTTTTTTTTGCTATAAGAGTTGGTCCTATAAAAAACATGTTAATATAAAAGTTTTAGATAATATTAAGAGGATTTATAATAAATTTAAGCGGACTTGAAATCTTGGGAATTGACGAAATTATGAATTTTTTTCTTCTAAAACCCCCCTCCCCCCCCCCCCTTAAGGCAATTTTTAATTATATCAAAAATCTGTCATACATAAGTTTTTGGCCCTGTTCCTAGAAGTAATAATAACTTTAAACGGATTCGATACGTATCATAATTAAGAAATTATGGTTTTTTTTCTGTTTTCACAAAAAGCCCCCCCCCATCCCCCCCCTGGTTCGATTTTGCCCATTAACGAACTTGACTGAGATTTAATGCCCCTTGATTTTATGTACCAGTTTCGAAAAGATGCGGGAGTTGGAACCGCCTACTTCGAAAAATAAGTTGTTTGCAGGCGGAGCCGATAGGGATTGTTTTCGTTTTTAATTTTTTTTTGCTATAACGGTTGGTCCTATAAAAAACTTGTCAATATAAAAGTTTTAGATAATACTAAGAGGATTAATAATAAATTTACGCGGATTTGATATCTTGTGAATTGACGAAGCTATGATTTTTTTTCTTCTAACCCCCCCCCCCCTTTATTCCCCCCTTGGGGCCATTTTTAATTATATCAAAAATCTGTCATACATAAATTTTCGGCCCTCTTCCTAGAAGTAATAATAACTTTAAACGGATTCGATACGTATAATAAAGAAATTATGAGGGTTTTTCTGTTTTTACAAAAAGCCCCCCCATTTCCCCCCCCTTCGTTCGATTTTGCCCATTAACGAACTTGACCAAGATTTTATGACCCTTGATTTTATGTATCAGTTTGGAAGAGATTTCTGCAGAATTTTTCCAGTTATCGTGGTCAGAAAAAAGTGACATAGATAGATAGATAGATAGATAGATAGATAGATAAATAGATAAACTTTTGAACTGGGGGTGGTTTTGGGTTCTGGGAGTCATGATCGGCGTAAATCTGCAAAAATTTTTCAAAATTTCCAACTTAGGTGAGAATGTAATAGGTAGTATTTCTTACGAAATCTACCTAAAATGTAGTGTAGCGAATAGCGCGATACAAAAAATCAGAGCTTTCACGCTACTTTTAACGCTACTTTAAGAGAGGAAGAAAAAATTCCATTCTTCAAATAACTTGGTCATAACTAAGCTTCTTTTTTACAAAATGCGTTCTCTGCAGCAGTTTGTGACCGTCAGCAACAAATTTCAGTTGCAGTGTCATATATTTTTTCCATTAACTTTTGTTGATAAAACAAAACAATGTGCTTATACTCACTAAAATAATAAATTTTCTTGCGGTCAACATTTTGTCTATTAACGCATTCTTAAATCTTGTGTTCTAATACCGGATATCTTCTTTTGGAATTAAAATTATGTCAGAGAAAAATAAAATTGAACTGCCTGGTTGGCATATAACCAGTGTTTTAAAGTTATCGGAAAACAAGCAAGTGGTTACAGCGGAACTTATAAACTTTGCCCATTTAATAATGAAGTTGTCAGTTTCAAAATCATTCGCCTTGAACATCAGGAAGCTGCACTTAGAGGTGAGTAAGCATTTTCTTTATTAATAATAATTACTGGATAGAATCGCGCACCGAATATCTAAAGCCTATAATCATTAAAAAGAATATTTCCAAATTAAGATTTCTAGTTAAGGAAATATTCTCATTCAATTTTTTATTATTGCAAAAATTTATCTTATTAACACGTATTTTGATTGTTGTGAAGTATTTGTTCTATGCATGCATAAAAATTAATTGAAATGCATATTCCCTTCTTCCAGATTCCAGTAGATAAAAAAAAAAGTGCTTGGGGATTTTAGAACTTCTAAAATATTTATGGGTTATAATTTACAGTTTTTTCGAATATTAATTTCCTATTTCATATCATACAATTATAGAAATTAGATAGCACAAGTTCCGTAAAACTTTAAGTGAAACTTTGTATATGGGCATAAATTTTAAAGTAAGATTAAAAATACTTTTTTTCAAAATAGAGTGTTGTCATTGAAAGTTACCATTGACCCAAGATTTCAAAAGAAAGTCCTGACTATTTTTTTTAATGAAAATACTATATATTTGAATATTTATGAGTGTATGTGTGTTCATTTTTATACAAAAAAGATAAAATTGATATCAGAGATATAATCCTAGGCCACATTACCATAATTGTATTAAAATATGGATTAATTTTATGTCACTTTGGTTTCGGGTATAAAGACTTTAGGGTTCGAGTCGTTTTCAAGCTGACAATTTTTTTAGTCTGGTTTGGGTCGACTTTAAGCAGAAATTTTCAATTTCAGATCGGGTACACAACACGACCCGCGCAGAACTCTCAATTTCGAATGTAGATTGAATCCTTCGACAAAATCTAAAAGTAGCGAAGTAGTGACTACTTTTGAAAAGTAGTTTGTAGTCGCTACTTTTTAAAACAAGTAGTTGTAGTTAACTACATTTTTGATAAAGTAGTTGTAGTTGTAGTTCGCTACTTAAAAAAAGTAGTTTTTCCGACCCCTGGTCCGAACTCTCTGAAATTTTATCAGATTCTAAATATAACTGTATCCAACCCCTCTTTAAAATTCCGGGAAAAAAATCTAAGTCTTTGACTAAAGTCGAAGAGAACAGTCACAGAAACAGAGTCACATAAAAAAGACTAAGTCATAGAGTTAGTCACATTTAATAGTGAAAACATGAGCCGAAGCCGAGCGAACCCACGCCGAAATATCTAACTTTCTTTTAGCATTTTTATCGAAAAATTCTCAGATTTTTTTTTTATACTTTTATTTATCAGAGCGCTTCAAAATTTTTGTAGGCGCTGTGAATTTGATCTTCCGAGATGCTTTTAAAAGATTGTGTCGAAATACAGACGTTTCGTTATTTTCAGCATAGAAAAAAGATCGTCTTCGAAAGACGCGATATGACGTGCGATTCTAAACAAATCGTAATTTAGAATGCTTTCAGTTGTTTCACACCTTTAAATTTCACATTTATAATAAACTCTTTATGCCGGGCATTTGCATCTTAAAAGTAATCTATATACTAAATTTCAAGTTTCTAACAATAACAGTTTCAACTAAATCATAATTTAGAACGCTTTTAGAAAAATTTCCGCTCATTTCATCCTTTTAAATTTAAAAAAAAATGTTCTAAGGTAGCATTTACTACATAAAAGTAATCATCATGCCAAATTCCAAGTTTCCATACCAATTGTATCACATAAATCGCAATTTTAGAATGCTTCGTACTCTTGCATTCTTTTAAATTTCGAATTGAAAAAATAAATTCTGGGCGAGCATTTACGTCTTTTAAGTAACACCCATATAAAACATCCATAAGACTCTAGTCCTAAAAGTTTTAAATGTATTATGATTTAGAACATTTTTAGAACGTGTTTTGCTCATTTCACTTTTTTAAATTTCGAATTTTTTAAAAACCGTTTTGAACGAGTATTTATATCTTAAAAGTAATCACTATGTCCAAAACCAAGCATTTATACCAACTGTATCACGAAAATCGCAATTTTAGAACGTTTTTTTTTTTTTTTGCTTTTGCAAACTGTTCTGGGCTAGTATTTAAGTCTCTAAAGTAACAACCATGCCAAATTTCACGTTTCTAGCCCTAACTGTACAAATAAATTGTAATTTAGAACGTTTCCTGCTCTTTTCCCCTTTTTAAATTTCAAACTTTTTATAGAAACCAGTTTTAGTGAGCATTTATATCTTTTTAAAGTAACTGCTAGCTCAAATTTCTAGAACCAACAATATCGTAGAAATCGCAATTTTAGAATGTTTTTTGTTCTCGCACCCCTTTGGAAATTGCTGTACAAAAAAAAAAAAAATTGTTTGGAAATTGTTGTATAAAGTATAGCCTATGTTAGAGAGGAGATGGTTACCAGAATTTTGACACCATTATTAAGGTTGCATACTTAAAAAGTAAAAACGGAACTATTATAAGATCACTCATGTGTCTTATTTTTATGGCGCTCAGCCGGGGAGTTGAGGGTTATCGACGCAGAATCATCTAAGGATTGTTGGTAATGATTTTTTTTTTTTAAATGTGTCTGTAATTAGTTGAGATATTAATTAAAAACCCATCTAGAAAACAACAACATGGATTAAAACGGTGTTGCTACTTTGCGACCTCCTTTTGAAGCTGGCTTGGCACAATGCTAAGATTAAACTTTGAACAAGATCTTTGCTTTAGACAATGTAGACAATCATAGCGATAGTCAACATTTTTCATTCCAACTGAATTCAATTATTGATGACAAATATTGAAAAATAATTCATAGAATAATTCCAAGACATTAAAAGTCAGTAATTTTGAGACAACAATCGCTTATAATTCAATATATAATTCATTTATAATGAAAAAAGTTATTTCGATAACAAATCACTTGTATTATTATGCCTGCATATGCTTTCATTTTTGAAAATAAATCTGAAAGTTTCGCGTTGTTCAGCATACTTTTTTTAAATGCTTTAAAATTGCCTACTGTTACGTCAAATATGATTGACAAGTAACTTTTCGTGTGAAACTCAGCGACTTCTTCCGAAGAGTGATTGGTTCTCTGCCAAGTTTAAACTTTGTATACAAGGTCTTTGTTTTAGAGGGAGGAATATTCAATGATTTTCATTCCAATAAAATTAAATTATGGCATGTGGTATTGTTTTAGGTATGTGAGTATATTGTCTTTGAACAGTTCTGATATTTTGTGTGGAACCCTTTGTACGCGAATAAAAATCGCATATGACCAATTACTTTTTAAAATCCGTTCTGTAGTTCCAGAATTAACCCCTGCAAAAAGAACAAACTTTGCTGTTTTATAATATTAGTATAGATACGACTTCAATTCAAACTCTGATATTTTAGAGAACTTTAACAATAATGAATATATTTTACCGAAATTTTTATCAGAATTACATTACTTAATACAAAATTCGATGTCGTGTAAAGTAGTACTGGAAGGGCAAAGTAATTTAATCTACAATACCGTGTTTAATATCAACTACATTCCAAAACATCGATTACCTAATTGAGTTGTTACATTTGGCAAAAAGCAAGGTAAGTAAGTCTATATAAAATTTTGTTAAAATTGCTTCGTTATTATTAAAGTTGGGAATAAGAATTCGCGACTCTCTTGTGATGAAACCTTGTGTATTTTTGATTGAACAAATGGCTTGCAACTCTGTCATTTTCTATGTAAAAATTATTTGCTGTACTGTGCTCTTCCATCTTAAAGTTTGCCCCTCATCATTTTTAAACTCTTTATATATCTAACCTAGTTTTGTGTTATTTCATTGGTTCATTTTATAGTTTGTAACTCTAATATTGTAAACGCTGTTTAAATGAATCATAACCACCGTAATTGCGGAGAAAAACATTATGATTTCAGTCATTTAAAAAACTGATTCAATTAACCGGTGATTCAGATAACCGACGACCACCTTTATAAGAAACTCAAAACCCCCCCTAGAACCGAATTCTGGCTGCGCCACTGGTAAGTACCGATTTTTTTTCTCCCTCCCAAACATTACAACTCCCCTCCATTTAAAAATGTTGGGAGGGAGACTCCCCTTCTTAGAAAAATTGAATTTCAAGCCCTGACAGCTGTACTAAAAACGAGTAAAGTTTTGTTAATTTTAAACAGATGTTGTAGACAAAGAAATAAAACTTTTATTATTAGCCAACAATTCAATACTTACAAATCTCGATATGTGGGATTCAATTTTTGCCCCGATGTATACCCAACTCGAGTTCTATAAATGCCTTTTTGACAACCAAATAGTGCATCAGGATGCCAAAAGCATCCCATAGCAAAAGTCGCTATTTTATATTTTGTAGGTTCTTCAATACGCGACATAGCTCTTACCGAAGTACTTGCAGATCCACCCATACATTAAATTAGGTTATATAATTCTTATCTGTGGTAGAGTATTTCTGTTTACATTTTTCATTGATTGATTGGTTGATTGATTTGTGTATGTGCAAAATATGTGCAATGCCGGCTCTGTTCAGAAACGAAGATCAGGCGGCGCGCGGCAACGCCCCCTAGAGATAGGGAGATAGGGATCTCTAGGGGGGCGTTGCGCGCGGGCGAAGGAGATGTTATCGTTTGTGTTTTGGCCACGAGTGGCAAAATACATTAATTTAAGGAAAGGGCATGTTTACAAACAAACAGTTCCATCAACCAATCTACCACTTCATTTTTGTCGCAGAGAATGTGTCATAGAGAATGTGCATGTGACGTCACGAAGCCGTAAAGAACGAACGGTAGGCAAAACATTCGCATGCCTACTGTATAGTTAGCTGTGTTATATGCTTATTATTCATATTTTTAAATTAATTATTCATTAATTTTGCCTTTCTTAATTGCAGCGGATAGCCCAAGGTAGGTCCTGATGCACCTGAGGCTCGGATTTTTTATTTTTTGAGACCCCGGCCCCCTGGGGTCCCTTTAAGATTTTTGCCCTAAATTGTTAATAATTTACCCAATTTTTATCCGATCCTCATCGTTTTTGGGGCCTTTTTTCCGTTTAGCTTTCACCCCCATTTCTACGTTCTAGTTATGACCCTGGCCCCCTAGGGCCTGGTACGGGGCCCGTTGAAGTTTTTGTTTCCTAAACTGATAATTACTTGTCCGCTTTTAATCCGATTTTCTTAGTTTTTGGGGCCTTTTCTTCATTTAGTTATTTCCCCATTGACAAGAACAATTTGAACTACAAGTAGAAAAAAAGTAAATAAAACGTTAACTTTACGACATAATTTAAAAAAAAAAAAAAAAAAAAAAAAAAAAAAAAAAAAAAAAATCTTTCTCCTACCAGCTACAAGTTGAAACGCTTCTTGAGCACTTGAATTCTTCCCTGGAAACTTTTTTAAATAAGTTTCAATATCTGATGAAGCAACCGATGGCCAAAAAGCCATATCTGCTTTCCAATTTGCATCCACAATAATATACGGATCATCTAAAATAATAACACTATTATTCGGTTTGACAAATCTAAGCTTTGTTAAATAATCTTGATTAGCAACAGAATCTAAGTTCTGTGCATAATCTGATAAAATAAAATTTGTTTTTGAATAAATATGATCCATAAATTGAATGCAAAAATTTCGCTTTCTCATAGGAAACCGTAGGAAATAGCGCATTGAGCGGAAATGTTTTGCCTACCGAAGAGGCGTGGTCTAGTGAGGAACCAGTTTGTTGACAAACATGCACATTCTCTATTGCGAGGCTAACGAAAAAGAAAGGCTACCGCGGTGCTTTACGCGTATCTTTTTTTACAGACCGCCGGAGTCACGTGATGCTCGAATGCACCAATGAAGGTGTACGAAAAGAGCATCACGTTACTCTAGCGGTCTGTAAAAAAAGATAAGTAGAATGCACCGCGGTAGCCTGTCTTTTTCGTTAGCCTCGTATCATTGCAGGAAACGTCATGGCGACGTAGGCCAATCATATCATAGACCGGTTTAACATGGACCAATCAAATCCCTCCATCTCATGTGAACTGTAGGAGCCGTAAAGAACGAACAGGTTTTTCTCCCAAACCAACAGTAGTTTAACCTAGACCAACATACGATCCTAAAGACCTGCCTATTCGCCGACTTTCCATTCATAAAAACGTGCCCGTTTCTCCGTCGTCTGCTAGCAGATAGCGTAGAATAATAGAACAACATTCCGCGTTTTTCCCTTTAAATACGTTAGGAATGTTTTCTGTTTATTAATATTTTTAGCATATATTTCTATTCAGGATGGATGAAACTGGTGAAAAGAACATATTTAAACTCGAGAAGTCTCATTGGAAAAAAGTGTTTATTTATTAATAAAATTTTCATATTGTGTTTTTACACAATATGAAAATCTGATTAGTAAACTACTAGATATAATGTAAGAGCTCGACTAAGATAAGTTTTTAAATATTTCAACAATATCCAGGATTTTCATTTTTGAGACAAATACAATCTATCAATAATTTAAAGATCCATCACAGAAATTGCGTTTTGGCGTGGTTCTATTATATATCCTTTTATAATTTCCCCTTTTATTTTAGGGTAAAAGTAATTTCACGACTATTCTATTATTGCTTCGATTTTACATATTTAAATTATTGCTTACATATATAATACACAATGATTTGAGAGTTAATTTTGTTGGGGACAAAATACTAAAAAATATGAGCACCGGCAAAATAAAATCTAGGGAGGGGCAAAATTTTTTAACAGGTGTGCGTATGGCCCAGTTGCAATTTATGAAATTCATTTTTAACATAACTAACATTGATATGTTATTTTATCAAAAACTTCCCTTATTTAAAGATCGATTATATCAGTTTTACCAACCCCCCCAATCTATTTAGATGTTTCAATATATTCCCCTTATTTAAGTCTTTTTTTTAAATGATATGCAATTGCTTATTCTATCCAAAAACTAATGGCACTGGATATGAGTCAATTATTAGAATTCTTTGCAGATGATGTGCTATTTTAATAAACATGTTTATTATTTTTTAGTGCATATGAAATGTAAATATACTGTTACTGATGCTCAGCAATTTATAAAAATATGATAATTTACAAAGAAAGCTGAAAAGGGAACAAAACACAACGAATTGAGAGTTAATTTTGTTGGGGACATCTCTGGTGATCTTGTTTGTTTACAAATTATACATTTTAAAAGTCACAGAATAATAAATAAATAATAAATAATAAGTTTTTATGAAATGGAATTTTGTGAAAGTGCCTATTTTGTTAAAAGGAATTTTGTGAAGGGACCCATTTTATCAAATTTATTTTTATGAATGGGCCCATTTTATCAAATTGATTTTTGTGAAGGGGTATCCATTTTATTAAATTTATTTTTGTGAAGGGGCCCTAAATAAACCCCAAATTTTGTCTGGATCAACCCTTGAAAACATTTATTGTAAACAGTGCAAAATCAAAATGGATTTAAAACATCAGTTTTATGAAAATTGTGCACTAAAATTGGAAGTGCCTTAGAGCCTCAGCCATGTTTCCTTCAGGCGCTGATTGAAAAAACAATAAGCTAACATTCATTGAATGCCAATAGTATTTACCCCTTTCATCATATTTTGACCAGTAAATATCCTTGAAACGTTTTTTTTTTTTTAAATATGAATTTACAGAAAAAATAATCACTTTTAAGCACCTTAAAAACTCTGTATGAATTTGAGAAAAAACTGGGTCCCCGCTTTGATGCCCCTGACAAAATTTCATCCCATGAAAGTAAACACTTCATAAATATTCTCCATAAGATTTTAAATATATAACTTGTAATTTAAAAAGTTCATTATATAAAAGAAAACTTTCACAAAAATAACTTCATTAAAACAAAACAGTGCAAAAAGAAAAAAATCTTTCACTAAAAAATCGACTAACAGCATTACAACTTACACACACACACACAAAATAAATAAATAAAAAAATAAAGACAAAAAATAGACATTTCCTTAAAGAATTAAAGTGATAGGAATCGGGCAAATAATGCTTCTTTGGGAATACGTTATCAGATGCTGACAATCCTAAATACTGAATATATGCTTGCATTATTAATAGATATATAAAAGGAAATTAACACAGTATTATGCAAGTAATATTGTGATATTAAAGCTATTCTAAATTTTTTTGTTTTCTATCACTGGTTTTCAAAAGTTTCAATTGTACAAAATAAATTAAAAATGCTGAGAAAATTCAAAATTTACTCATTAAAATATAAAATATTGATTATCTTTCAATGATTCCAGTTGCAAAAAGATTAATTTAAAACGTCATCGCAATAAATGTTTTTAATTCAAAAGATTATGTTACACATGGGTGAATTATTATAAACGTTACTTAAAATTAATAAAAAAATCCTGAAATACAAAAGCCAAAAAATATAGAAATCAGGATAATTTCCTATGCACATCCCTTGGCTACAGTGATAGATAAAAGAAAAGTTAGAACAGATATTTTATTATTCTATAAGTTTCTGTTCCTTTTATAGTAAAATTATGAGCCATCTTATTAGATTAAATGCATAATTAACATTTAATAAACTTAAATAAAATAGTAAAAGATAAATAAACATATCTTGCCTGCCGATTGCTTGAATCCATGCTTGTTTAATTTTTTCCTCTTTTAGAAAATAATGCATCAAAATTTTACTATCATCAGGGTCAAAATAGTCTGCCCGACTGTCAATACTACAGAAAGGCACACAACACCTCATATTTGTAAGGATATAGCAACCAGAATGAAGAAAAATCACATAACTATAACATTCACGTGTTCTATAAACTGCAGTTTGTTGTTCTAGTGCTGACCACGAGACGCCGAACGCCGCCTTCCGAAACTAGCACGCAGAAAATCGGCGAATGGTCGGGTCTTTTAGGATCATATGTTGGTCTAGAGTTTAACCAACAGCATGAACCTCTATAGAAGGACTTCTAACGCAATCATTGAGCTCTATATATAACAGGAGTTCAGAATCAACGGTCAGAAAAATGAAAGGCGAATGAAGCTTGCAAGGCAAAAGTAAAAAATAGTCCGTGTTGTCAATGTCAGATATTAGTATTCTCATTTACTATTATCCTAATTTATGCTTTTATATTTAATATATGCTTATCTAATTCTTAAATAATTCACTATTCATGCAAGGGAATGCGATAGACAGCATGTTTTGCCATGAATGCGAGCTAAAATTATCGGCACTGTATCCTTCCGCGCTGACCGCTGGAAAGCATGTTGGGCATTATACTACGTTCAGATCGGATATTTAAGATATCTTAGATCGCCGAACTCACTGAGGGAGTTCCAGAAACTCACTTAGTGAGTTCGAACTTCCTATTGCTAGATACAGTCAGTACCACTCACTCTGATTGGCTCTGGAGGGCGATTGGCTATTGAGGTTGCCTTTAACATATGCGCATGCGCACATTCTATGTTTGTTCAGATCTCGGTTACAGTGATGTTCAATGAGTTATCTTAGATGAGTTTTGCGGTGTGGACAGGTATTCAATTCCGGGAGGGCACCACCTCAAAAATGGCGGTCTAAGATATCTTAAATGTCCGATGTGAGTTATATATGGAGCTCAGTGAACGCAATAGTGATAACATCGTGTCGAGACTTGGGTGCGACTCAAACGTGAAAGGTTCCATTCTCCCATTGGTTGACAAAAAAACGGTATGCATTTTAGCTAACATAACATCGTTTTGTGCTGCTGCCCTCTGTGGGCAGGATAATAAAACATAATTATGCCTTAATACTTCGTATTAAAAAATTAAACTGTGTAAATTAACTTGTAAATTAAACTGTCTTTTACAAAATAAATTTTGGGATAATATAAATTTATTATACAAATAACTAAGTACATTTAATGTATACATAAAATATATTTAATTTCCATTAAATACATTTTATGTAAATTAAAATGTATTTAATGGGATCTTTTTAATTAAGTGATATTTGATTATTAGAAATACTAATTAATTATGTACGAGAATTGTTTTAACAAATTGTATAATATTAATTTGTAAAATTTAATACATATTTCTTTGCATTTCTTATATTATAATTTTTGTAAATAATTTAAATTAAATATTTATAAAAATAATATTTCCCATGGTGATATTTTTATTCTTGGTCATGAAATCATGACATGGTAAATTATAATAATAATAATAAAATTAATTAAAAAAGAAGAAAAATTAAAGAGAGATGTTATTGTATTCGATTAGTTTATAAAGTGACACCTAAAAATAAATTATATTTTGTTTAATACATTTTTACTTATTAAATATCAATTAAAATTTTTATTAAGAAAATATAGATTTTATACAGGGCCCCTAGATCAAACTTTTGTTGTTTCTTTCCAGTATGACAGTATAGTAATATACAAATATTAATCAATTAATGTTTTTTTATAATCAGTATAATATTGATGTATTATTGCTGTAGTTTTAACATTTTCTTACTCTTACACTGCAATCCAATAAATCTGACATAATTTTTTCTCGTAAAAGTGAAAACATATACAATACACATATGCATGTATGATATACGTATGAATATATATATGTATATAATTATACGGATATATATATTTATATACGTCTGTATATTTATATTTATATCTACATATATTTATATATATGTACATAAATATATGTAATATATAATTATATGAATATATACATGCATACATGTCTGCATAATTTTTATAAATGTAAGTATGTGTTTCTAACATAGTCGAAGATTTTTTATGATTTAGATATTATTTGCTACTCCAGTTTTCAAAAATTTATTGAGATCACAATGATATTTTATTATATTATTGATGTAGGCATATACAATAAATGAAAAAAAAAAAAGTCAATACTTCTGTATTCTAATAAGAACCAAGAAGCATACGTTTCTATTATGTATTTTTAATAACAGATAATATTTATAAAAAAAGTTTAGTTTAATCCTAAACATACGTACATGTAATGTTTGGGCTTCTACAAAGTGTATCATCCAAAACTAAAATTCATTGTTTGAGTTACATTTAAAAAAATCCCAAGTTTTTCTTTAAGATATATTGGCCTATTTTCTTAAATGTCTTATTAATTATTTGCTGAAAATGGAAGAGAATGTATTACAAACCACTGAGTGAAAATATTAATTATATGCATTTAAATAATAATATTTATTAATATTAATTATATATTTAAGTAATAATAATAAATATTAATTATATATGTATATACCCACACACACATATTTAAATAAACTATTAAATATTATTAATTATATATATTTAAGTATAATACTAATTACTAACATTAACTATGTATATTTAAATATAATATTAATTAAGACTTATTATATATTTACATAATAATTAAAAAAAATTATACTGATCTTTAAGTCAAGTAAATAATCTCTATTAATTAATTCCGTAAAGATCAAAACAAAACTCTAAAAAAGGATTTTTTTTCTTTTAATCAGAGAGGACAAAACTTATAAAACCTTCAGTTTACAAGTCCGGTGCTTTAACCACCGCGCTATATTATTCGCAGACATTGTGCAAACTTGTACGAAAATATAAAAATCAACAAGTGACTTCCGGTTTTTTTGTCAAACAATGGGAGAATGGAACCTTTCTAAAGACATTTAACATTACCGAGTACTAAAACAATCAATTACAGTTATGAATAATTTAATATATTTTTTACTTCTAAAACAGCTCACAGATGGCGCTGTTAAAAAAATAAATCAAAATTCATAAAAAAAATTAATTAAAAACTTGTTTAATACACTTCTACAAAAAAATTCAGTCAAAATATAGACTAACATTTAGTAGGTATAATATGGGGGTGCTGGCCAAAACAGTACGATAAGATATTTTCAAAATTTTTTTAAAGTTCCGAAAAAAAAAAAAATCCTATTGTACTCTTTAGACCCTCCTCCTATAGTACACCCTTACGACCCACTCTACGTTTCAAGGTGTTATTTTCACATCATAGTATAGTATGATCCCCCTACACCACCAAGTAAGCTACACCACACACCACCACCACCACCAAGTGAGCCAGAACCCCCATATTATACCTACATGAAGGATTAGACATGTTTTAAAGTGCCCTCACTTTTTATCAGTGGGATTCGTTTGAGACGATTTTTGTTTGCTTTTAAGAGTTAACGTTTTTAATTGTTTCTATATTATGGATGTTTTCAAAGATTCTGTACCTGTTAAGATGTTACCCTGTTTTACCTGTAATAAGACATTCTCAACTCCTTTTAATTTGAGTCAACATATGAAAACTCATTCTGATGAGAAATTATATACTTGTGCAAAATGTCAGAAGTCTTTTGGACGGAAATCAAGTCTGCAAAGGCATTTAAAGGCACATGATAGGGTTGGATTGTTACAGCATGATGGATTCCCTGAAATTCTTATAGAAAAAGATACTATATCTCAAATCCCTTTGAATTTTGATCAACATGCTGAAAAAGAAGATTTTTCTCTAAAGACTGCAACTCACATGAATGCTGAGAAGAAGCATGTTTGTTCCACCTGTGGCAAAGTCTTAACAAACATTTTTAACTTGAAGCGACATATGAAGATACATTCACAAGAGAAGCTCTATGCTTGCAATATATGTCAGAAGGTATTTGGACGGAAATCAAACTTGTTAAGACATTCAGAAATACATAATGCCAATGGACAGTCTACATTAAAATGTAATACGTGCGATCAAGTTTTTACGCGAAAGGATAATTTGAAATATCATTTAAAGTCACATCAGAATTCAACATTTTCTTGTCATGGTTGTGATAAGGTGTTTGGGAGAAAATTTGAATTGAGACAACATGTACACACCCAACACTCTCGAACACCTCTTGTGAGTGTAAAACGTAAAATGGGTTTATCTAATGCGAAGTCGAAAAACATAAAGCATTCTGATACACTTAATGTGTTTAAAACAGTGATTTTGCATCCAGATGAACGTGAGGGAAGTGATTTAGAGGTATTTCATAGGCATTTACGAACAGAAATACAGGAACGTTTAACAAGCGAAATTCATGAAAAAGGTTCAATTAAATGGTATATGGTAGAGAAAATAGCACTTGAACGTTTGACTGATAACGAGGAGTTTGAGGAAATTCAATCTTATTTCCGATGTTCGTGTATGATCGAACTTGTAGAAGATACTATCTCATCAAAAAGTCACCTGTAAAAAATGCAGCCAAGTCTCGTAACTCATTTACCGTAAAAAGTACTGAGATCGTATAAAGCCAAGTTTAACTATCTTATTAACTCTGAAATTTTCATTCACAAAATCACTCCTAGTCTCTACATCTTTAGTTAATTATTATTTTGTGACTTGGCAATTACTTAGCACGAGAATGTGATGTATATAGTTAGTCTTAATCAAATAATACTATAACATATTAAGGTGTAATAACTTTCCTGTGTGTATATAATTTGCTTTAGTTAAATTATCCCATCCCATCCCATAACATAGTAAGGTGTAATAACTTCCCTGTGCTGCGTAATTGCCAAGTCACAAAATAATAATTAACTAAAGATGTAGAGACTAGGAGTGATTTTGTGAATGAAAATTTCAGAGTTAATAAGATAGTTAAACTTGGCTTTATACGATCTCAGTACTTTTTACGGTAAATGAGTTACGAGACTTGGCTGCATTTTTTACAGGTGACTTTTTGATGAGATTTCACTTATTTTTGTAAGTAACCCTCCTTTTCTTGATTTTGGGTTCTTTTTGGAGATCATCCACTGATTTTCGCTAAGCCCACACTCTGTCCTTATTATTTACAGGTATCCAAAAATTCAAGCTTTAGTTTCGTTTGCAAAGTACTGTAGATAAAAAGAGATTTCAGGTTCCTAGGCAAGCACTAAATTATGGGAGGGGGAGTGCCAAAAGTACTCTCAATTGCTTCCAGGATAGGCGCTATGCATCTGAGATATAACTCGCAGCCCTAGATACTTGATATTTAACATAAAAGAACTTTTTAGTATAAAAAGAAAGCCAAAATTAAAATTTCCGGAAATTTCCAATAAATCAAACTATATTCCTTTTTTCGTTTTTTTTTAGACTTTTTTTTTATTATTTACGGATTTTTTAATTTTTCCTTACTTTGTGTACAAAACCCTGCCTTTCTGCGAAATGTCAATCTTCTAGGACTACAAAATCGAATTATTTTCAAATTTTCGACCTTTTATGAATTTATTGATTTTTCGATTTTAATTCTAAGTTACCTGATTGTCATGCCAATATAGTAATTGTTTGATCCGTCTTCTTAGGATCATTTAGGTTCAATTTAGAGATAAATCAAGTGAATCTTAGAGTCACCATGATGTTATTTAGAAAGGACTATCAAGCCATAATCAGCCAGTAATGTCGGGAGGGTAGGGGGAGCTGTGAAAATTTTTGTGGGGCTAACATCATTTAACAATCCATATTTCATATGTGAAGTAAATAGAGTACAACATGTGAAAGAAAACAAACCTGTCTATAAAGAAATCGCCTATATCGTAGTCAGTCTATAGCGGAACTTTTCTATAACGAAATTCGTAAACGAAAGAAAAGAAAACCATAATCCGGGGGAAATAACATAAAACAATTAGGGGCGTTGTACTAGCTAATAGGACAATTATCTTATAACTAATGTTTCTAGCAGTACAAAATCAAATTGTTTTCGAATTTTCGATTTCTTAAACATATTTCGATTTTTCGATTTTATTTTCGAATTTTTTAATTGTTCCTTTTATTGAATAGTAAATACTACCTTTACACCAAGTTTTAAGTTTCTAAGACTACAAGATAAAAATATTTTCAATTTTTGATTTTTTCGCATTTTTTTTTTTATAATTTTCTGGATTTTATATTTTTTTCTTATTTTGTATCCTTTATTACAAATTTTAAGTTTCTAGAGCTACAAAATCGAATTGTTTTAAAATTTCCGATCTTTTTCGATTTTTTTATTTTATTTTCGAATTTTATTGCGTTTTTATTTTAACTTATTCTGAATCCTAAACACTATCTTTACCGCGAATTTTAAGTTTCTAAGGCCAAAAGATCAAATTATTTAATTTTTTTTCAAATTTTTTCGAATTTTTCGAATTTTTGATTTTTTTTCGAGTTTTCTGGATTTTTTAATTTTTCCTTATTTTGCATCCTAAATACTACCTTTATTCCGAATTCCAAGTTTCTAGCGCAACAAAATTGGATTATTTGAAATTTTTCGATTTTTTTCGATTTTTCGATTTTATTTTCAATTTTTTTGTGTGTTTTTAATGTTTTCTTTTTCTGAATTCTAAACACTACCTTCACACCAAATTTTAAGACTACAAGATCGTGTTATTTTCAAATTTCAATTTTGTTCGATTTTTTTTAATTTTCGAATGTATTTTTTTTTTTAATTTTCCGGATTTTATATTTTTTCCTTTCTTTGTATCCGAAATGCTAGCTTTATTCCAAATTATCAGTTTCTGTGGCTGTGGGATATACCCAATCTTTTTGATGACGCGAGAGTGAGTGAGTGTGTGAGTGACAAAAAATCGAAACTTTAAGTTCATATATCGTCTGCACTAATTTATGGATATTTTTGAATTATCCATATTTTTGAATTTTTCCTTATTTAGTATCTTAAATATTACCTTTATTCCAAATTTCAAGTTTCTAGCGCTATGAAATCGAATTATTTTCAAATTTTCCTTATTTTTCGATTTTTCCGATTTTTTCGATTTTTTTGTTTTATTTTCGAATTTTATTTGGTTTTTTATTTTAACTTATTCTGAATCCTAAACACTATCTTTACTGCGAATTTTAAGTTTCTAAGGCTAAAAGATCAAATTATTTTAATTTTTTCAATTTTTTTCGAATTTTTCGAATTTTTGAATTTTTTTTTTTGAATTTTCCGGAATTTTTAATTTTTCTTTATTTTGCATCCTAAATACTACCTTTATTCCGAATTCCAAGTTTCTAGCGCAACAAAATCGGATTATTTGAAATTTTTCGATTTTTTTCGATTTTCGATTTTTTAAATTTTGCTTTCGATTTTTTGGTGTTTTTGATGTTTTCTTTTTCTGTATGATAAACACTACCTTCACACCGAATCTTAAGTTCCTAAGACTACAAGATCGTATTATTTTCAATTTTCAATTTTGATGGAATTTGTTGAATTTTCGAATTTTCCGGATTTTATAATTTTTCCTTTCTTTGTATCCTAGACACTACCTTTTTTCCAAATGTTAAATAAATTAAATAAGTTTCTAGGGCTACGGGATCTACCTAATCTTTTTGATGACGCGTAAACGAGTGAGTGAGTGAGTAACAAAAAATCGAATGTTTGAGTTCATATATCGTCTGAACTAGAGAAGATAGAAAGTTTTAATTTTAAATTTTGGTCGGTCCTATGTGCCAAATACTCTAGAAAAACGAAGTTTCAAATTTTTGGGATACTCCAGCGCGGAGATATGAGGGGGTCAAAAGTGCCCTGAGTTGCTTCCACAAAAGTATGCTTACGGCTGTCCTCTTTCGACTTGGCGGAGGCACTGCCGTGCCTCCAGATCTAAAACAAACTATCCCCATCCTGTGGGATTTGTTTTTCAATGTTTTACTTTATTTAATGCAAAACATAGATTGCATCCGACAACTCATAAAAAAGTCCTCCGGCCTGTACCGGCAGGAAAAGGTAGCTTTCCTATATCTTCGTTTTAAAATTTTAGCTAATGTTACTCGAAAACAGCAAGTTAAAATGCAAAGAAACCGTTTACAAAAGATTCGTTTACATTGAATTTGAATAAGAAATTCGCCAAATTATTGAGCTATAGCCAAGTTGGCTTCATTTATGAAGACTTATTTTTGTCGCCAAATTTGGCGAGATTTCGCCAATTGTCGCCAAGTTTGGCGAGAATTTGGTGCTAATGGATATGAATATATAGTTTTATGTGTATGATTGGGAAAATGATTACAACAATGAAAGAAAATAATTTGCGAGAAATCACGTTCACTAAAACTTATAAATTTATATTAAAATCATTAAAATTACAGACATTACAATACACTTTCATAAAACATTAAAAACATATTAAAATTGGACGTTTCGGATTTACATGGAAAATTCCTCTTCAACAACAACATTTCACTTAGCGTAAATCATAGTTCAAAAATATCAACAAATAGAAAATGCAACGTATCAAAATTTCGAAGTCAAAGTTACAGTTATAATAACACGGAGTATTCATTCGGGATTGCACCTGCTTGACCATTATTGACCATAAATTTATCGTTGGTTTTTTGTAAAGTGCTGTTTTGTTTCAAAATGTCAGCCACCCTAGAATTTCAAACTGCTCTATCTCAGCCAATTTTTAAGATAGAGGTAAAACAAAAAATGCTCTGGAATCCTTGTATCAAGTCCTAACACCTAATTAAAAAATAAACTTGATTTTTTAACTTTTTTGTATATTTATTTTAGTTTTAAAATTTTTCGTGGCCGCCATCTTGAAACAAGATGGCGGACCAAGCTGGCCAACGAACTCGGTCGAGTCATTGGTGAGCTTAATACACACAATTAGTTTCATCCAAATTAATTTATAAATACGAGCGTTATCGTATCAAATTATTTTCATTTTTTCAATTTTTTTCGAATTTTTTTATTTTTTTTTCGAATTTTCTGGATTTTTTTAATTTTCCTTTTTCTGTATCCTAAATACTACCTTTATTCCTAATTTGAATTTTCTAGCGCAACAAAATCGGATTGTCTTCAAATTTTGGGTTTTTTTCAATTTCTTCGATTTTTTCAATTTTGCTTTCGATTTTTTTGGTGTTTTTGATGTTTTCTTTTTCTGGATGTTAAACACTACCTTCACACCAAATCTTAAGTTTCCAAGACTACAAGATCGTATTATTTTCAATTTTCAATTTTGATGGAATTAGTTGAATTTTCGAATGTTTTTTTTTCGAATTTTCTGGATTTTATAATTTTTCCTTTCTTTGTATCCTAAACACTACCTTTTTTCCAAATGTCAAGTTTCTGGGGCTACGGGATCTACCCAATCTTTTTGATGACGCGTGAACGAGTGAGTAAGAAGTGACAAAAAATCGAATGTTTGAGTTCATATATCGCCTGAACTAGAAAAGACAGAAAGTTGTAATTTTAAATTTTGGTCCTGTGGGCCAAATACTCTCTATAATTGAAGTTTAAAATTTTTGGGATACTCCAGCGCGGAGATATGGGGGGGTCAAAAGTGCCCTGAGTTGCTTCCAGAAAAGTATGCTTACGGCTGTCCTCTCTCGACTTGGCGGAGGCACTGCCGTGCCTCCAGATCTCGCAACATATAGAAGAAGGATTTTCGAAGATTATTAAATCCTTTGAAGAATTTGTACAAAGAGGCTCTGGATGGAAACTTAGAAAAATTCATCATTTAGAACTCAAGATTGCAAAATATCATCCCCTCGCTGCGAGTTCCTACATTCCTTTGTGTAAAAAACTGGATGATAAAAAAGCAGTGTTGAATATAAAAAACGAAGATAACAAATGTTTAGTGTGGTGCCTTTTGGCTTTTAAACTGAATTTGGATTTTACAAAAAAGCCTGAACGTGTTTCACATTATCGACCCTATGAGTATGATATTAAATTAGGTAGTGTAGAATGTCCTGTACCCCTTCAGAAGATACCTGTTATTGAACAACTCAACAATTTACGGGTTAATGTGTTTGGATATGAAGAGGAGGAATTTTCCCCCTGTATATATCTGAAAAGAGGGATCACGATGTGATTAATTTGTTATTGGTTGGTGATGGTGAAAAGCAACACTATTGTTTGATTAGAAGCTTTTCAAGACTTTTAGGTGATCTTACCAAGCATAAAACCGCTGGCTACTATTGTTATCGATGTTTACATCGATTCTCAAGACAAGATCTATTGGATAAGCATAGTGAATATTGTTCTCGACATGTTGCGCAAGCTATAAGGATGCCTAGTGAAAATGATAACATATTAAAGTTTTCTGGTATTCATCTGCAACATCCTGTTGCCTATACGATTTATGCGGACTCTGAGAGTTTACTTATACCTATTTCATCAGCCCCACCCTCTTCTAAAGCATCCTATACTGAAAAAACAACCTATCACTTACCTTGTGGATATGCCTATGTGGTTATCGGGCCTGATGGCACATGTGTGAAGAAAGCACAGGTATATCGTGGTAGAAACTGTGTTGAGCATTTTTTAAACAGAATGATGCAAGAGAAAGAAATTTTAGGACAAAAGTTATTAAATATTAAACCTATGAAGCTTTCTACCGAGGAAGAAAAGGCATTTCAAGAAGCAGAGTTTTGTCATATCTGCAAGAAAACTTTAGATGAGAAACGCACACGTGACCATGATCACCTGTCAGGTGCGTACAAAGGAGCTGCACACGTGGAATGTAACTTGAATTATAAGCAGTGTAAAACAATTCCTGTTATATTCCATAACTTGAAAAACTATGATGGTCATCATATTATGACAAAGCTTGGAAAGTTTAAAGATCATGAAATCGATGTTATTGCTACTTCTATGGAAAACTATATCACCTTTAAAATCAGAAAGCCTACATCTTCTATTCAGATGGTTTTTATCGATTCTTTTCAATTTTTGCCCACGTCATTGGAAAAACTTGTTAAAAACCTTCAACCTGAGCAATTCACCATACTTGAAGAAAATTTCCCACAAAATAATAATTTATCTTTACTCATACGTAAAGGGGTTTACCCCTATGATTATTTCACTTCTTTTGAAAAATTTAATGAAAAGCAGCTTCCCCCGCCTTCTGTATTTTATAATAGTTTGACCAATAACCCAATAGATGAAAAAGACTATCAGCACGCCCAAAATGTATGGGAAACATTTGACATCAAGACTCTCGGTGATTACCACAACCTTTATGTTAAGACAGATGTTCTACTTCTTGCTGACGTATTTCAAAACTTTAGGAAATTATGTTAGCAGTATTATGAAATTGATCCTGCTCACCTGTTCACTGCACCTTCACTCACGTGGCAAGCTTGTTTGAAGATGTCTGAAACATCTTTAGAGTTACTCAGTGACATAGATATGCTGCTTATGGTTGAAAATGGTATGCGAGGCGGTATCAGTATGATTAGTCAAAGATACGCTCGAGCAAACATACCTGATACACCCAATTATAGGAAAAATGAGGCACCCAGCTACATCATGTACTGGGATGCTAACAACCTATACGGGTGGGCTATGAGTCAGTTTTTACCATGTGGTGGTTTTGAATGGTCTGAAACAAGTCACATCACAGAAGAGTGGGTTCTATCGCTATCTGATAGCTCTGAAATTGGGTACCTTTTCGAGGTTAGACTTGGAATACCCGAAACATTTACACCCTCTGCACAATGAATATCCTGTTGCTCCCGAGAGGATCACTGTAGAAGAATCTATGTTGTCTTCTCATGCAAGAAACTTACTAAACAATAGAAAATTTATGGGTACCCCTAAACTTATACCTAATTTAAATAATAAACGAAATTATATAACCCATTATCGTAATCTTAAATTTTATTTAGAACTTGGTTTAAAAATTACAGCTGTACATAAAGCCTTAAAATTTAAACAGGCACCCTGGCTTCAGAAATATATTAATTTTAATACTGAGAAACGAAAAGAGGCTAAGTCCTCCTTTGAAAAGGACTTTTTTAAATTATGGAATAATTCTGTTTTTGGGAAGACAATGGAGAATCTTCGAAAAATGAGAAACATTGTGCTTTGTAATGGTGAAAAAAGAGCAAAAAAATTAGTAGCTTTGCCTACTTTTAAATCATTTAAAACCTTTGATGAAGACTTGACCGCGATAGAACGACTGAAAACTAGTATTTTAATGAATCGGCCTATTTATGTTGGGTTCGTTATTTTAGAACTCTCTAAATTAGTTATGTATGATTTTCATTATAACTTCATAAAGAAAACATATAAAGATCGGGCAACCCTATTATTCACTGATACAGATTCCTTAACTTACCACATTCAAACAAACAATATTTATAAGGATATGGAACAATACCGTAATTTGTTTGACTTCTCCGAGTATCCGAAATCACATGATTTATACTCTGAGGATAATAAGAAAGTTCTCGGCAAGTTCAAGGATGAACTTAATGGTGAATTAGCTCTTGAGTTTGTCGGACTGAAATCAAAAATGTACTCACTGAAATCCTTTAAAGATGAGAAAAAGCGCGCAAAAGGCGTGTCTACGCAGATTGTTCGACAGAAAATCAAGCATGAAGACTACTTAGACTGTCTCCAACAACAAAAAACAAGCATGGAGAAACAGATAAGAATCGCCCAGGATTCGCATAATTTATATACACTAACCCAAAATAAAATTAGTCTAAGTCCTTTTGTTGATAAGAGATACATTTTAGAAAATGGAATATCCAGCTTAGCGTATGGACATTATGACATTAAACAAGATTGTAATGAAGATTAAAAATGCTGATTTGTAAATATCTTTCTGTATATAAACCTTTTCTGTAAATTATTTTGTTTTAATAAAAGCGTTAATTATATTTTTGTGTACTTATTTAAAACTTTTATACATACCTATCTGATAAAACATTATCTATATGTGCACGCACGCATGCATGCGCACATACACCGTCTAATGAGGTTTATATGGTCCAAAACGGTTTAACATGATTAAAAATATTACAAAATGATTTTTGAATCCATCTAAAGCGTTAACCACGTGCCAAGGTTAGTAAAAAATAGTTATAAGTTATGAAATGTTAAAGTGATAATTTTAAAAGGTTTATAACATTTTTGTTAGCTTGTAACTTTCTTAAAGCGTTTTTTTTTCTTTTCAGTTAGATCGAGAATGATTTAAAAACATTTTTATTTCATTTTATTATCTTTTTCTTTTTTTTTTTTAATATCGTAAAACTTTTTTTCAAAAACTTTTTCTAAAGATTTTTATTTTTTAACTTTTTTTTTTTATTTTATTTGTAACTTAAATTTTAATTTTTTTTTAAACTTTTTAATTTTTAATTTTTTAATTTTTTTAAGTTTCAATTGTTTAAACTTTTTTTTTATAAGTTTTAAATTTTTAATAACATTAGGTTGCAATTTTTTTTAATTATAATTTTTTTATAAAAACTTGTAAATTTTATGAATAAACACACGCAAATACATATAAACATAGTTATAAACAGACAAACAGACATACATACACATATACATACACATGTGAACCAAACTATTTAAGAAAATGTTAAACATAGCAACAAAATGGAACAAAAACTATTGATATGAAGAGAGTTTGTTAATCAGAAAATATGAACCTTGTAAAGATATTATGAGGCAAGTGTCTGCTGCACATCTGATGTGCAGCTGCACCTGCTCATTGCTCCTGTGGCCGGTCAACCCCCACTATCCTACTACTTAAGAGTAACATATTAGAGTTACGCATGAGACTTACTTCGTAATCCAAAACTATCAACTTTGTTTATGCGTTTTCAGTTGAACTATTTTTGTGATTTCCGCCATTACCTATATTATTTTCACGTACCCCCAACACGCCCGTCACGTACCCCTAGGGTCCTAGGGGTACGCATATCCCAGGTTGGGAACCACTGTCTTAGACTATTGCATTTGAATAAATATTTATTTTTTAAAAACAACGTCATTTGGAATAAATGAAAAATAGGTTTAAAAACATAACTTTTGAAGCTGTATAACAAAAAGTAAATTTTTGAAAATATTTCTGTGTAATTTTTTAAAATATATTTCCAATGATTAACAAAAGTTTCATTATCGCTATTACTATTTTTACAAAACTTATTGTCTGCCGGACACGTTATAATAACAATAAAGACACGGGCCGACCAGCTGGCATGCCAAGAACGGGCTCATGCAGACCTCTAGCATATTTCTCAAGCAAGTTTAACGCAAAAATCTATACTATGTTATTTTATATCTAAAAGTTAAGGCATTGTCTTAGATCGACTTTTAATAATGTGTAAATTTATGGTCGATCCCTAACTTCCATTTCAAATGAACTGATATCGCGTCGTTCAGAGGTATGCTTAAGTGGTGTAAGTCACGAATTTTGGATTTTAATATCTCTGTGAATTTTGCAGATATCAAGATGGATTTTTTTTTGTTTAATTCAGAAATGGATAAGGAAAAATTTCCTAATTGGAAATTTTATCCTACGGGGACCGAACAAAAATTTAATTTTTGTATTTTCTCAAATAGACCCCCCATGGAGTTGCAACTTATCTCATCAAATTTTGCACCCTTTTTTATGAAACTTTGCAATTGGAAGTATGTGCCTAGGAGCAATATTTAAGGAGATAGCCTATTGTTTCGATATTTATGAATCACACTGTATATATATATATAACAATATACTAATAAATATTTTTTTTTATTTTTTGTTATATAACATATGTTATATAAAAAATATCAAACTTTTTTAGATTTAACAATATATATATATATCAAACTTTTTTATATGTAACAAAAAAATACATATATCAAACTTTTTTATATGTAACAGAAAAAATATCAAACTCTTTTAAAATGAAAAATATATATATAAAACGTTTTTAAATGTAACATATTTTTATCAAGTGTTAAGAAAACATTTTGTAATATATATATATATATATATATATATATATATTTTTTTTTTTTTTTTTTTTTTTTAAACGCTTAGAAACAGATTCAAACAAAGTTTAGAAAAAATGGTAGAAAATTTACTCCCCCGATTACTATATTTTAAAAAATCAAAATAATTAATAAGTATTGTTAATGGGGAGTAAATTTTCTAAACCCCTCGACTATCTGCCGGGTACTTTTTTGCTTGTTTATCGGTGAAGTAGCCGTTAACCTACCGTGTTTTTCGTAAGTATAAGTTTAATTTCTATGTGTTTCTTAATACTGTTTTATTGGTTACTGTTAAAGATAAGGTTTAAAAAACAACACTTTTATTTCCTTTCATCTGCTTTATTTATAATCCTCCTATTTCAATACATTAGACATTTTCTTCTTTTGCTTTTTTAATTACAATAATGGTATCAAGTATAACAACATCCTCTTTTCTTTTTTCATTAACATTGGTATGGGATAATAGATATTTATTTTTAATAAAACTTTCAGGCATACTTTCTTTTTTAAATGTTGCTATAGTATAAATCTTTTTTAGAGTTTTTTGCAATATTGTTTTTAAAAGTCTAACTTTATAAAACATATATTAAGATGATGCAATTTATTTCGAAACAAAAATCATAATAAAAGATTTTATAACCTATATGTAAAGGATTTATATTATTATAGTGTAAGTATAAACATTGTTTATTTAACTAACTAATAAAATTTTGAACGAAACTTTATTTTTTTTAATAAAAGGGGAACAAAATGTTTTACCATTAATAAAAGTCATGTATGTATTTGTACATTTCATCTTGTCTTGCTAACTTGTTCTGCTCACTTGTCTGTCTTGCTTTGGCTTGTCTAAACTTGTCTAACCTTATCTCAAGATATACTCTGCACTTTTTTCTATATTGATGGGTTGTTCTCTTAAAATGTTCGTTTAAATTATATCCTTAAAACAATTGCGTTACAAGTTAAATTATTACCTGTGAATGTTGGCTGTGAAAGACATGTATTTAGACTTCTCCGTGTTTTTTGTAATTATTGCTTTTTAGCTCACAGGCTATCAAAGCCTGAGAGCTTACTGTTTGTCGATCACAAGAATAGCTCTCGCCAAAAAGTCTGTGCCTGTCTGTTGCCGTGGAAACAAGACTCGCTCCATTTTCGACAGGGGAAGCCACAAGATAGGCATTCACATTGGTTTACTAAGCGCCTTGAGGGCGTGTTGGCGATGTTTTATTATTATTACTTTTTTTTTGTAATTATTTTTTAATCGAATCATCGAATGAAAGTAAACTATTTCATATTATTTATATGATAATATTTAAATTTTACAAATGAAAATAAAATATGAATCAATAGGAATTAATCATGAAATTAATTACAGTAAAAACTAAATTAAATTAACTTAAATAACTGTTTCAAAATTAATATTTTCATAGCCATTAATAATTATCAATGACTTTAAATTATTGATACAATGACCGAACTTCAGTGATTATTATAAAGTTCAGCATGTATTTTCAAACAATTTGCAAGGACGGAGAAATTTTTTTATCATTAAAAACATAAAAAAAATCCCTGACGGCTCGGCCTACAGGCACAGGTATATTTCGAAGATGCAGATCCTGGGGCGCCTGTTTGTTGGGAATTGCGGAAGAAAT
Source organism: Maratus michaelseni (assembly GCA_963931845.1). NCBI lineage: Eukaryota > Metazoa > Arthropoda > Arachnida > Araneae > Salticidae > Maratus > Maratus michaelseni. The sequence continues at coordinate 157,026,735 of OZ007589.1, read as the reverse complement.
GACCTTTTTGCCATGATACGGCAGATGGGAACCGCCCACTTCGAAACCTAACTTGTTTGCAGGCGGAGCCAGCAATTTTTTTTTTTTTTTTTTTTTTTTTTTTTTTTTTTTTTCTATAAGGGTTGGTCCTATAAAAAATTTGTCAATATAAAAGTTTTAGATAATATTATGAGGATTAATAATAAATTTAAGCGGATTTGATATCTTGTGAATTGACGAAGTTATGATTTTTTTCTTCTAAAACACCCCTTTCCACTCCCCCCTTGGGGCCATTTTTAATTATATCTAAAATCTGTCATACATAAATTTTCGACCCTTTTCCTAAAAGTAATAATAACTTTAAACGGATTCGATACGTATCATAATTAAGAAATTATGGGGGGGTTTCTGTTTTCACAAAAAGCCCCCCCCCCCCCCCCCCTTGGTTCCGAGATTTTATGACCCTTAATTTTATGTATCAGTTTGGAAGAGATTTATGCAGATATTTTCCAGTTATCGTGTCCATAAAAAAATGACGTAGATAGATAGATAGATAAAGTTTTGAACTGGGGGTGGTTTTGGGTTCTGGGAGTCATAATCGGCGTAGATCTGCAAAAATTTTTCAAAAATTCCAACTTAGGTCAGAATGTAATAGGTAGTATTTCTTACGAAATCTACCTAAAAATAATAATACGTTCTAAACTTTTAGAATTTTATTCAAGCATGTGAAAGTCCTCTAAATCACTCTCAGAAGTCTCGGTTTCTTCTGAATCAGAATCGCTGGTATTAATGTTAAATGACAGTTCGTTCAATAAATCCTCTAACAGCCCATCTTTTTCCCAGTAATTATTTTCAACGTTTTCCACATATTTGCAATGCGCTGCCCATTCTGCCGAAGTAACCTCAGTGATAACTGTTTGAAGTAGAGATTTTAGATTGTCCTAACTTGAATCACTTGTAACATTTCGTTCTTTTACTTTTCTTTTCACAGAGGACCACACAAATTCTATTGCGTTTAGATCGCAATGATAAGGGAGGGGGGGTCGTAGAACTTCATGTCCTTCTTTTTCTATTAAATTATCAATTTTAAAGATGATTTTCTTTGGACGATTTAGTCTATTAGAGAGAACAGTTCCGCTTTCCGCATTTATTCGTCGCAGTATATTTTGTTGTGTTTTAGCCAGTCTATCATAACTTTTTTTTGTAGATATTTTTCGTAGGAGTGCGGTTTTCAACAGTCGTATGATACGGAGCATTATCCATACATACGGCACTGTTCGCACACGCATCCATTTTTTGAAGTTTTCGTAGCCAGATTTTACGTCATTTTAGTCATTTGCCAGATTTTACGTGCTTGCGATTTCAAGACTTCACCTTTCCTAACTGGAAGGGCATCGTTTCAGTTTAACAAATTAGCAAAATTATTTAAACAAATAGGAACAAATAATTTAAAAATCAAAATCAAAATTAAATCAAAAATAAGATAACGCGTGCAACTGCTGATCTGGGAAAAAGAATGACGTAGGGTAACCTTTTATTCCGCCAATTCCTCACACGCGTATTCCCCATTTGAAATGGATAGGTCTTGTTACTATAGCGACCGCCACAAACCAGACTTCTTGGCGGGAGCTATTCTTGTGGTCGACAAACAGGTTTGTCGATCACAAGAATAGCTCTCGTCAAAAAGTCTGTGCCTGTCTGTTGCCGTGGAAACAAGACTCGCTCCATTTTCGACAGGGGAAGCCAGAAGATAGGCATTCACATTGGTTTACTAAGCGCCTTGAGGGCGTGTTGGCGATGTTTTATTATTATTACTTTTTTTTTTGTAATTATTTTTTAATCGAATCATCGAAGGAAAGTAAACTATTTCATATTATTTATATGATAATATTTAAATTTTACAAATGAAAATAAAATATGAATCAATATGAATTAATCATGAAATTAATTACAGTAAAAACTAAATTAAATTAACTTAAATAATTGTTTCAAAATTAATATTTTCATAGCCATTAATAATTATCAATGACTTTAAATTATTGATACAATGACCGAACTTCAGTGATTATTATAAAGTTCAGCATGTAATTTCAAACAATTTGCAAGGACGGAGAAATTTTTTTATCATTAAAAACATAAAAAAAATCCCTGACGGCTCGGCCTACAGGCACAGGTAGATTTCGAAGATGCAGATCCTGGGGCGCCTGTTTGTTGGGAATTGCGGAAGACATGACCTTTTTGCCATGATACGGCAGATGGGAACCGCCCACTTCGACACGTAACTTGTTTGCAGGCGGAGCCAGCAATTTTTTTTTTTTTTTTTTTTTTTTTTCTATAAGGGTTGGTCCTATAAAAAATTTGTCAATATAAAAGTTTTAGATAATATTATGAGGATTAATAATAAATTTAAGCGGATTTGATATCTTGTGAATTGACGAAGTTATGATTTTTTTCTTCTAAAACACCCTTTCCACTCCCCCCTTGGGGCCATTTTTAATTATATCTAAAATCTGTCATACATAAATTTTCGACCCTTTTCCTAAAAGTAATAATAACTTTAAACGGATTCGATACGTATCATAATTAAGAAGTTATGGGGGGTTTCTGTTTTCACAAAAAGCCCCCCCCCCCTTGGTTCCGAGATTTTATGACCCTTAATTTTATGTATCAGTTTGGAAGAGATTTATGCAGATATTTTCCAGTTATCGTGTCCATAAAAAAATGACGTAGATAGATAGATAGATAAAGTTTTGAACTGGGGGTGGTTTTGGGTTCTGGGAGTCATAATCGGCGTAGATCTGCAAAAATTTTTCAAAAATTCCAACTTAGGTCAGAATGTAATAGGTAGTATTTCTTACGAAATCTACCTAAAAATAATAATACGTTCTAAACTTTTAGAATTTTATTCAAGCATGTGAAAGTCCTCTAAATCACTCTCAGAAGTCTCGGTTTCTTCTGAATCAGAATCGCTGGTATTAATGTTAAATGACAGTTCGTTCAATAAATCCTCTAACAGCCCATCTTTTTCCCAGTAATTATTTTCAACGTTTTCCACATATTTGCAATGCGCTGCCCATTCTGCCGAAGTAACCTCAGTGATAACTGTTTGAAGTAGAGATTTTAGATTGTCCTAACTTGAGTCACTTGTAACATTTCGTTCTTTTACTTTTCTTTTCACAGAGGACCACACAAATTCTATTGTGTTTAGATCGCAATGATAACGGAGGGGGGGGGGGGGTCGTAGAACTTCATGTCCTTCTTTTTCTATTAAATTATCAATTTTAAAGATGATTTTCTTTGGACGATTTAGTCTATTAGAGAGAACAGTTCCACTTTCCGCATTTATTCGTCGCAGTATATTTTGTTGTGTTTTAGCCAGTCTATCATAACTTTTTTTTGTAGATATTTTTCGTAGGAGTGCGGTTTTCAACAGTCGTATGATACGGAGCATTATCCATACATACGGCACTGTTCGCACACGCATCCATTTTTTGAAGTTTTCGTAGCCAGATTTTACGTCATTTTAGTCATTTGCCAGATTTTACGTGCTTGCGATTTCAAGACTTCACCTTTCCTAAACTGGAAGGGCATCGTTTCAGTTTAACAAATTAGCAAAATTATTTAAACAAATAGGAACAAATAATTTAAAAATCAAAATCAAAATTAAATCAAAAATAAGATAACGCGTGCAACTGCTGATCTGGGAAAAAGAATGACGTAGGGTAACCTTTTATTCCGCCAATTCCTCACACGCGTATTCCCCATTTGAAATGGATAGGTCTTGTTACTATAGCGACCGCCACAAACCAGACTTCTTGGCGGGAGCTATTCTTGTGGTCGACAAACAGGTTTGTCGATCACAAGAATAGCTCTCGCCAAAAAGTCTGTGCCTGTCTGTTGCCGTGGAAACAAGACTCGCTCCATTTTCGACAGGGGAAGCCAGAAGATAGGCATTCACATTGGTTTACTAAGCGCCTTGAGGGCGTGTTGGCGATGTTTTATTACTATTACTTTTTTTTTGTAATTATTTTTTAATCGAATCATCGAATGAAAGTAAACTATTTCATATTATTTATATGATAATATTTAAATTTTACAAATGAAAATAAAATATGAATCAATATGAATTAATCATGAAATTAATTACAGTAAAAACTAAATTAAATTAACTTAAATAATTGTTTCAAAATTAATATTTTCATAGCCATTAATAATTATCAATGACTTTAAATTATTGATACAATGACCGAACTTCAGTGATTATTATAAAGTTCAGCATGTATTTTCAAACAATTTGCAAGGACGGAGACATTTTTTTATCATTAAAAACATAAAAAAAATCCCTGACGGCTCGGCCTACAGGCACAGGTAGATTTCGAAGATGCAGATCCTGGGGCGCCTGTTTGTTGGGAATTGCGGAAGACATGACCTTTTTGCCATGATACGGCAGATGGGAACCGCCCACTTCGAAACCTAACTTGTTTGCAGGCGGAGCCAGCAATTTTTTTTTTTTTTTTCTATAAGGGTTGGTCCTATAAAAAATTTGTCAATATAAAAGTTTTAGATAATATTATGAGGATTAATAATAAATTTAAGCGGATTTGATATCTTGTGAATTGACGAAGTTATGATTTTTTTCTTCTAAAACACCCCTTTCCACTCCCCCCCTTGGGGCCATTTTTAATTATATCTAAAATCTGTCATACATAAATTTTCGACCCTTTTCCTAAAAGTAATAATAACTTTAAACGGATTCGATACGTATCATAATTAAGAAATTATGGGGGGGGTTTCTGTTTTCACAAAAAGCCCCCCCCCCTTGGTTCCGAGATTTTATGACCCTTAATTTTATGTATCAGTTTGGAAGAGATTTATGCAGATATTTTCCAGTTATCGTGTCCATAAAAAAATGACGTAGATAGATAGATAGATAAAGTTTTGAACTGGGGGTGGTTTTGGGTTCTGGGAGTCATAATCGGCGTAGATCTGCAAAAATTTTTCAAAAATTCCAACTTAGGTCAGAATGTAATAGGTAGTATTTCTTACGAAATCTACCTAAAAATAATAATACGTTCTAAACTTTTAGAATTTTATTCAAGCATGTGAAAGTCCTCTAAATCACTCTCAGAAGTCTCGGTTTCTTCTGAATCAGAATCGCTGGTATTAATGTTAAATGACAGTTCGTTCAATAAATCCTCTAACAGCCCATCTTTTTCCCAGTAATTATTTTCAACGTTTTCCACATATTTGCAATGCGCTGCCCATTCTGCCGAAGTAACCTCAGTGATAACTGTTTGAAGTAGAGATTTTAGATTGTCCTAACTTGAGTCACTTGTAACATTTCGTTCTTTTACTTTTCTTTTCACAGAGGACCACACAAATTCTATTGCGTTTAGATCGCAATTATAAGGGAGGGGGGGGGGTAGTAGAACTTCATGTCCTTCTTTTTCTATTAAATTATCAATTTTAAAGATGATTTTCTTTGGACGATTTAGTCTATTAGAGAGAACAGTTCCGCTTTCCGCATTTATTCGTCGCAGTATATTTTGTTGTGTTTTAGCCAGTCTATCATAACTTTTTTTTGTAGATATTTTTCGTAGGAGTGCGGTTTTCAACAGTCGTATGATACGGAGCATTATCCATACATACGGCACTGTTCGCACATGCATCCATTTTTTGAAGTTTTCGTAGCCAGATTTTATGTGCTTGCGATTTCAAGACTTCACCTTTCCTAAACTGGAAGGGCATCGTTTCAGTTTAACAAATTAGCAAAATTATTTAAACAAATAGGAACAAATAATTTAAAAATCAAAATCAAAATTAAATCAAAAATAAGATAACGCGTGCAACTGCTGATCTGGGAAAAACAATGACGTAGGGTAACCTTTTATTCCGCCAATTCCTCACACGCGTATTCCCCATTTGAAATGGATAGGTCTTGTTACTATAGCGACCGCCACAAACCAGACTTCTTGGCGGGAGCTATTCTTGTGATCGACAAACAGTATGTGCCCGCCAGTTCTGTATGTATGTATGTATGTATGTACGTATGTACGTACGTAACGCGATAACTCTTGACAGAAATAACCGTTTTGCTTCCAATTTTGTTTATAGGTTCCTTGTGATAAGGCGCTTCCCTAATTAGTTTTGGGGATTGATTGTTTAACTATAAAGGGGGGAACGGGTGGGGCTAAATCCCTTAATTAAGTTAAATGGTTTTTTCATGCAGAATTGTCCAATTTTCTTCAAATTTTGTATATAGGTTCATTGTGATAAGGTTCTTTCCTGATTAGTTTTGGGGGTTCATAGGTTAAGTATAAAGGGGCTAACGGGGGGGGGGAATCCTCCCCCTTAATTTAGATAAATGAATTTTTCATGCAGAGTTATCCGATTTTCTTCCAATTTTGTTTATAGGTTCCTTGTGATAAGGCGCTTCCCTGATTAGTTTTGGGGATTGATTGGTTAACTATAAAGGGGGGAAACGGGGGGCTAACCCCCCTTAATTTGGATAAATGGTTTTTTCATGCAGAATTATCCAATTTTCTTCAAATTTTGTATATAGGTTCATTGTGATAAGGTTCTTTCCTGATTAGTTTTGGGGGTTCATAGGTTAAGTATAAAGGGGGTAACGGGAGGGTTAATCCTCCCCCCTTATTTTAGATAAATGATTTTTTTCATGCAGAGTTATCCGATTTTCTTCAAACTTTCTATATGGGCTCATTGTGGTAAGGGGCTTCCCTGATTAGTTTTGGGGGTTCATTGGTGAAGTGTAAAAGAGGGAAACGGGGGCTACCCCCCCCCTTAATTTTGATAAATGGGTTTTTCATGCAGAATTATCCAATTTACTCCAAATTTTGTATATAGGCTCATTGTGGTAAGGCACTTCCCTGATTAGTTTTGGGGGTTCACTGGTAAAGTATAAAGGGGGGAACGGGGGGGGGGACTTACCCCCCTTAATATAGATAAATTGGTTTTTTAAGCAGAATTATCCGATTTCTTCAAATTTTATATATATGTTCATTGTGATAAGGCGCTTCTCTGATTAGTTTTGGGGGTTCTTTGGTTAAGTATAAAGGGGGGACGGGGGGCTAACCACCCCCCCCCCCTTAATTTAGATAAATGGATTTTTCATGCAGAATTATCCGATTTTTTTCAAATTTTGTATATAGGATCATTGTGGTAAGGCGCTTCTCTGATTAGTTTTATGGGTTCATTGGTTAATTATAAGAAGGAGAAACGGGGGATGGTTCCCCCCTCTTAATATATTGTCGATTTCTTCATTTTTCGAGGGCTTATTTCAAATTCTTTGAAATAAGAATATAATTTACAGTTAGTGTGAATAGCCTATGAGCTCAATGCCGTCAGTTTAACTGGGCAGTTTTCTTTTATTTTAATGTTTTATAACTGTAAGTTTTATGTGTAACTGTTAATGGAAATGTGTAAAAGACAACACTTGGATTTCGTTTCATCTGCTTTATTTATCATCTTCCCATTTTAATAATTTCTATTTTCTTTTCTTTTCAGTTACAGAGGTATTAGGTATACCAACATCCGCTTTTCTTTTTTCATTAACATGGGTATGCGATAACAGATATCTATTTTTAACACTTTCCAACCTAGTTGAAAAGTGTTTATGACTTCGGTTTGTCTGTCCGTCTGTCCGTCTGTCCGTGCTCTAACTCCCGTAAATATGCTCGGATTGCTCTGCAATTTTTAAATGTTATAGTCGTTATCTATAGCATGTTCCCTATTTCAACGGAAGTGTGTAGCACTTATAGTTTTTTTTACAGGGACACTCAAAAGAATTCCATTACATTGCGGTCTATGGGGAAAAATCATTTGCGGTTTATTTAAATAATGTTTCACTATTTTAAACGCATTGAAATTTATATATACTAGGACTTCCCTCAAAGGGATTAGTCTGAGTGATATTGCTGAGAACATAGGGTTAACAATTACAATATAAAGAAAAAGAGCAAATTAAATGATAGAATTACAAAATATCATATATAAATTCATATACACTGTTAAAAAAATAGAAAAGAAATACTGTTCATCAGATGTGTTGGCATATTTTTTTTTTAACATGTGGCAAAGAATCTCATTTTCTTAAGCGCGTATTACGCAAAACTTGAAAAAAAAAAACAAAAAAAAAACGCCGGATCTTTTAAAACGCCAAGCTTTTTAAAGTTACGTAATTGGATTTGCAGCCCATAGATTATTCTATCAAGCGTGGCTTAACGCAAATTTAATTTCATTTTTGCACCTTTTTTTGTGTGTGAATTTAAATTTTTTCTTCCTTGATTATATATCTATTATTTGTATAACTGTTTATAGAAACTCTTACATTTCAAACCACATTGATAGCATGCTTTGTTACAAACCAGATTGCAAAACTATAGTCTAAATTACTATTAAAGTATACAAAAAATCTTTCGATGACTTCTGTAAAATAATTTTTACATTAAATCTCCATATCGACAAAATTGAAAAATTATACAGGGTGATTTATTTTAAAGTTGTGAAAGTAAAACCCTATAACAATAGAACCACTGATCCAAATGACCTAAAATTTCACCAATATGCTTCCAAAGCAATGGGAATTTTTTACGCTTGGTTAAAAAGAACTTAAAATCGCCCCTATAGATGGCGCTGTACATGCAGTAAAGTCGGGACACGAACTTGCGCCCGGCACACGCACATTCGCGGTAAAAAGTGAAGTATGCACACCTCGTGTTCATTATTCTACGGAAATCCTCGCAATGACTGCGCCATTGACGGACCTTGCGTTGTTAGTGAAGCTGTATTATAAGAATAATGACAGCGCAGCAACTGCTCTTAGGGGATTTTGGACACTTAAGAATTTTAAAAAAGGTCCAATGACGACAGAGGGCTTATGGAAGATGGTTTACCGTCCATTGTTTTCCTCCCACAGACGATATTCTTTGTTTCTGCTACCTTACAGCGCCATCTGTCGGTGCGATTTTAAGTTTTTTTAACCATACCAAAAAAAATTCCCATTGCTTTGGGAGCATACTGGTGAAATTTCAGGTCATTTGGATCAGTGGTTCTTTTGTTATAGTGTTTTACTTTCACAACTTTAAAAAAAATCACCCTGTATATATATTTCAAAGTTAAGCTTAACAGATACTTCTTGATTATTCTCTAGGAGGCTCTGCCCCCTGCGCTTTTACTGCGCCAATCCGCAGACTTTTCTTTTGCCTGTCTGTCTGTCTGTCGCTCCACAATCTGTCTGTTTCCCTATCCGTTCTTCTGCCCGTCTCTCTAACCGATTCTCTATCTCTCTACACGTCTCGCTACCTGTCTATATCTCTCTACCGGTCTCGCTACCTGCCAGTCTATTTCTCTAACCGTCTGTCTATCCGTCTAACTACTTGTATGTCTAACTGTGTCTCTATCCACTTCGCTACCCATTTGTCTATCTGTCTCACAACTTGTCTATCTGTCTCTCTACCCGTCTGGCTATACGCCTCTCTACCCATCTTCTTACCCATCTCCGTACCCATCTACTGTCTCTCTACTCGTCTGTATACTCGTCTCACTATCCGTCTGTTTTTGTACCCGACTCGCTACCAATCTCATTACCCGTCAGTCAACTCGTCTCTGTACTCATCTCCCTACTCGTCTCTTTATCTACCACGCTACGCGTCTCGCAACCTTTCTCGCTACATTCCTGTCTACCGGTCTCGTGACCCATCTCGCTACCCCTCTGTCAACCCTCCCTCTTTTTACCTTTCTCTCTAGCCGTCTGTCTATTCGTTTCGCTACCCGTCAGCCTACCTATGTCGCTACTCGTCTCTCTACCCGTCTGGCTACCCGTTTGTTTACTCGTCTTTCTACCTCTCGCCACCTCTTCCCAATATTTAAACAATTCATTTAGTATACAGAAGCCGTTTATCAGTTATTAAATGCACACAATTTTTTTTTTAAATACAGATATAAACCTGAATAATAATTCGTCAGTTTTGTGTTCATAGTTGTTTATATCATTTGACAGTAAATCTCAACTTCTTGAACCTGAATTGTCTCAAGCTTTTTAAAAAAAACCACAAGGTGTGTATAACTGCAAATTACCCTGAGGGCTATATTAGCTACATGTTATTAAGTTAAGTGAAAGTTTCGTTATCGCGTTGCTTAACGCCATTTTAAATTCATTACTGTAACTTTTTTTTTTTGGGGGGGGGAATAGGGGGGGAAGGGTTTCAAGTATATACATTTAAATTAAAACTTTTGCCTCCATGCCATTAGTGTTGTTTGTATTATTAACTAATACCTTGTAGACCGAGCTTCATTTGAAACAAATGTAATGTGACTTCTTCTACAGTTTTTTTAGAAGAAACTTTCGTAATTGGGCCCAAAGCCAATCGGAGCATTTAATATCATTATTGTAACTCTTATAGAGTTAAAACAATATTGTTGCTAGCTTTACTCTTGTTTGAGACCAGCCTTGCCTGTGTATCTGAATGGGGAAAAGTTTCGTATCCTATGTCGGTTGGCGAAAAAAAATTTAAATGGTGCCAAAAGATAGTTTTAGCATCTTACAAAAATTTTCAAGAGAGCGGTAAAACAGGTTTTTGAAATATTTACAAACATACGTTTATTAAAGCATGTTTTTGCACCATCTTAAAAATTTAAGCACGATGCTAAAATAAAATTCGATATTTAATAAATAATGATATATTCGATATTTTAATAAATAATGAAAATACATAAACAAACTTATTTAACAAACCTAAGAGGCATTTTTGTAATAAATAATTGTTATTGTCAGGGGGTAAATTGTAAACAATTAATAAACGGCTAGTAAATAATAAATAGCATTTAAAATCTAAAAATGGAGAAGTGGTCCGTATAAAAATGCAAAACATAACATTATACGCTTGATATATGTAATTTTTTTTTTTTTAATATTTCCGAAGGCACAGATCAAAAGGGTAAAAATCTCTTTTCCAAATGCCAAATAGAAAATATACAAAATAGAATGCCGAATATACAAAATAGAAAAATATCTGCAAAAAAATATATTTACATAATACTACATCTGCAAAAAAATAAGATTTAGAAAAAGCAAGCCAAACCCTGCCGATCCCAACAATCACATCGAAAAACTTATCACCAAAAAAAAAACTCGCCAAATCTTACGGCACAGGAGATTGATTTTTCCCTCTGAATGCAGAATATTAGTTTTTTTTCTTGTACGATGGGTGATTATAATATAATTGTTTCATTTCACATACTACATACCGTTTGATATATTGGTACTTTTATGTTATCCTGGCGCAGTTGATAAATCGCCAAATATTGTTCCTATAACATTTTCATATTGAATTCATTTCATTTAAATTTAAACCTTTCACTCATTTAATTAAAAATACATGCCTTTCATTAATCCCATTTAAAATGCTAAAAAGAGAAAAAAAAAGAAATAATGCCATAAATCGAAACCTTTTATTTAAACACCAAAGAATTTTTTTTTTTTTTTTAATTTACACACGCGAAATAAAAAAAGCTGCTATTGCTGAGACTTGCGCCAAATCTCTAATACCAAGTCTACCAAGTTATTGCGAGGTTTTTCTTTCAAACAGAAAAAAATCCAGATTAATTTTCCATTTCTACTAAATTGAAATATATTTTATTGTGCTGAATTTAGTGCGTGCATATTTTTTTTGCTCCATGTACTCCATGAACTTTTCAATTCCGATTGTCTACGAAAATCTCCCTCCGGTGAAAATGACGTACGCACAAAAATTTCGTGACGTATGTACTTTAATTGTGCTTTTTTATCTATTTTTTAATATAATTTCCAAACGGTTTGACATTTATTCTTGGTAATGAATAGACGTCGTTGTCACCTTTATAGGTACCTTCTGTAAAAATTTGAACGAAATCCATTAAATATTTTTTGAGTTATGTTCGACGAAAGGTTTTAATATCCCTCGTAGCTATATATGGGGCAAAGTAATACTGCGCTGTGTATGAGTCTTCGTTGCACTCAGACAATCACTAAGGTGCATTAGAAGAAGCTTAATATAGAATAGGGTGTGCATAGCACTTATAGTTACTTTACAGGGACAGTCAAAAGAATTCCGTTACATTACGTCTATGGAGAAAAATCGTCTGCGGTTTATTTAAATAATGTTTCCCTATTTTAAACGCATTGAAATTTATATAAGGTGCATTATAAGAGGCTTACTACAGAATATTGTGTGTATAGCGGTCATCGTTCATTTACAGGGACTCACAAAAGAATTCTGTACTGTATGTTAACAATAATTCCTGGAAGTGCGTTTTATGTTACTGAACGCGATTTTAATTTTAACTCGCTTTTTGTCTATTACGTGGTATGTATAAATTCTGTAGATCCTATACAGGGAAGCACAAAAGTTCGCGAACACATTTCCGTAGTATTTAACTCCAGACGGAGAATTTTAAACTGTGCTACGCGTTTCCTAACTGAACTAAAATTTAGCATCCTATGTAGTATATATACAAATCTATAGATCCTATACAGGGCTGAATAAAAGTATTCGGATTACTTAGATGTTATCTTTTAGCTTATTAAACGGTATGATTTGTAAAATTATTTTGGAAGCGTTGGAAAGTGTTACATAATCTATGCTTGACGCATAATTTTTCGTTCTTGTTTATAAATGTTTTAGGTATGTGCATCTCTTGTAAAGCTTCTGACAATTCCTTCTGTGATTTAATAGGAGCTTTCTTGTTCACAGAAAAAATAAAATGAAATAAGTTAGCTAAATTTGAATCGGGAATGCTTTTTCCTTCATAAGACACCACTAAATTGTTATGCCGGTTGAATTTTCCTGGATTTTTTCTTTAACCAAGTCTAGCAACGCTTGAGTAGGTCTCTTCATGTTAGAAGGAACTGAAGATAAAATAATTGAGGCATCGTCTTGAATTTTGGGTTCTTGCTGAATCGTTGTTTCTCTAGAAATAGGTTCTTCTTTCTCTTGTTTAACTTGTAAAGGTTTGTTAAATTCTTGCAAGTCTATTTTTCTTTTTAAAAGTTCATAATATTGTTGAACTTTCTCGTGATAAGTAAGGTGCTGTTTAAAATGTTCGACATTGCCATATCAAACTGGTTCATCTGCGACTTGCTAGGAACATGTTTAGATAGGCTCTCCTCTGGTATCAAAGCATATTTCTTAGCGTACTCCATGAATCGGCTATGTTAAAACAGTTAAGCCGCTGGTATTAATAAATCTGCCTCTCTGTATAATAATTTTTCTCTTTTGTGAAAGCGATTCCTTTTTACTGCCTGTTTTTCGAAGAGTCGTCTTATATTGGCAGAACTTTAACTTAAAAAACTGTTTAAGTAAATAATAATTTTTTTTTAACTTAAACAGCATCAGCAAACGTCTTTACACCACGATGACTGCAATCCATCTGACGAAATAGTCTTGCATCATCTAAAGTAATCAAATTATAGAGGGTGCTTGTTTCAGAATAATCGTGTGATTAATTGGTTTGCCAATCAGAGATAAGCATTTAAACCTCTTGGCGTTTTTTTTACCAATCATTTGACGATATTTTAGTCATTTGGCGACATTCTGTCAATTATTTGGCGATATTTTTATGATAATATGTTGAAAAAGCTCTTTAAAATATATCTCATTCATTTCACGTTTAGTTATTGACTTGGTTAGACGTACAAGTAAAAAGCTCCGCCTTTGTAAGTAAATATATATATTTTTTTAATAGAAATGTTACTTGTTAAAATACTTAGTGAAAGTTTAGCAATATATTTATAACTGTTCTTTAAAATATTCTGTTTTACTAACTAATAACTTTCATCCTGAAAATTCCTTCCATCACATCATTTGGTTTAAAACCGATGGATTGTTAAAGAATACTTTGTGCTTTTACTATCATAGGATTATTTTTTGAAGAATTCTTATTTGTTTAAAGCATTTTTAGTTACCAATGCAACCTTTGTTCATTTCTTTGTGTTAAAATTTAAAAACAGTTTGATATTTTTTCTAAAGACTTGTTAACATACATATATAACATATGTATATTATTTAAACAGTTATCTAGTATATTTTAAACTTATAATATTTGTTCAAAACATTTTTTGAATCTGTTTCTAAACGTTTAAAAAAATAATTCTGTTGATCTTTTTTAATGAAAACAGAAAAAAGTTTAAACTGATATATATATATATATATACAGTGACCTCTCACTTATACGACTCTCAGTTATACGACTCCCTCGGTTATACGCCGAATTCTCTTGGTCCCGTCCATGCTTAATGGGAAATAATGCTAAACTTCTCTCAGTTATACGACTGCTTCTCTCACTTATACGACGCTTTAAACGGTTCAGGCGATTTTACATTTCTCATTCAAGAATTCCTTTTTATAATTATTAAAGTACAAATCATTAATGTTTTCTTAACTTTATCCTTTTGACTATAGTTAAAGTGTTTATCTATAATGAATAATATTTCTTATCTACCTTGGTGTGTTATTAACGATGAAATCTATGGCGGGAGGGTGGTTGAATGGAATTTTCTTGTGCCTGTCATTTAACAAAAGTGATTAACAAAACCCATATGACCACCTGCAGATCACGTCTCTGTATAGTACTGAGTGAGAAATCAGGGTTATTGCAAAATGCATTTTCCTGGATCAATGTCCAATGTCCATCACTCCAGCTATAAAAGATCTACCATTTCTGCAACAAATAAAAGTTCGATTTTTACCAGCAAATATTACAAACAGATTAAAGCCATTAGATTAAGGATTATAAAGAATTTCAAGTAAACTACAGAAGAAGTTTTGTTTTTTGTTTTATTTTTGATCGGGAAAACAAAAAGGAAGCTAAAGCAATTTCCATTTGAGATGCTATGCGTCTTCTAGCATCTGCATGGAAAAATGTGACATTGCAGACAGTTACGAATTGGTTTAGGAAATGTGGTTTTTCACAAGACCAAACTGCTAGTTTAACGAATGAAGCCGATTTTAAGAGCGTATGGTGAATCCTTTAATGAGAAATCTTTGAGGATATCAATAATGAAGAAGTGAGCGAGGAGGGTGACGAAGATGAGGACAATGTTCCTGCTGTTGTAAATTTTTCAGAAGCAAGTGCCGCTTTAAATACCTAAAAGAATTATGTCCACCAAAATTATTATTCCCAAAATAGCTTAAAAGCTTTAATAGACTTAGAAAAAGACATTTTCTCTTTTCGTCGACGACAGAGAGAAACTAATAACTAATATCACTTCTTTTTTTGAGAAAATCTGACCTGTAAATCTTCAAAATAAACATAGTCAAGAGTGAACTATTTTGTGAAGTTTTTTTTAATATATTTTATAAATTTTGTTAAAATATGCTCTTAGTATTCAAAACTTATCATTTTTAATATAAGTAAAATAATTAATGCATATAAAGTTCGAAACTTGTAAATTAAGACGGTCTCTCACTTATACGACTCTCTCAGTTACACGACTTTTTTCTACGGTCCCCTGAAAGTCGTATAAGTGAGAGGTCACTGTATATATATATATATATACTAGGGGGCCTACCCCCTGCGAGCTAAGCTCGCCAACCCCCGCTCAGACTTCGAGGCCTCTAAAAACATGACAGCATGCTTTGTTTTAAAAATATTGGTAAATCTGTAATTGGGTTGCCATGCTTTTAACCTTTTAATGGGGCATTTTTTTTATTATCATGGCCTCATACACAGCTGTTGCGACAACTGACGACTGTTTTCGGGATTGATAAGTAAAATCAATTACACTTTGAAAACCAGCTTGTATAAAATGGTTAGGTTTAAATTGTGGCTATCTCTCGGACTTTTATAACAACGATCTGTATTCTATTCTTCCTTTGCGTTTAAGGATGAGAAAAATTCCATCTGCTTGTGAATAATATTAAGAACCACGGTATTGAAAAGTACTATGTTATAGACATTTTCAGTAACAGGTTTTAATTTTCTCTCTATTTTAGTGCACCATCATGCATATTTTCATGTTATTTTAAATATGTAAATTATTTATTTTAATTAATATGTATATACGAATTTTCTAATAATTATTTATCATACAAAATTAATTAAATATTTTGTGCATGCATGCCTGCATTTATTCGGCATCAATTGATGGGATATTTAAACAAATTTGCTATCCGCGATAATTTTACACCATGTTATGTCACTTGAATATTGTCCATAAGAAAATCGGGTACTTTTCCATTATAGGATCCTTTGCTTTTAGGTTTGGAGTAATTCGACCTTCAAAAAGGGATAGATTCGTTAATATACATATATTTGTTGCCAAAAGTTATAAAAACAAACCCAATGAACTTTTGGTGTTTTTCTATTATAGGGGTCTTGACGCTTTTTTAAAAAGTTTGGCGGAAAAAACCAAGCAGGATATTTTATTCTCCTTCCGTTCAGTTGGGCAATTATTATTTTATATATTCGTTTCAAATATCCAAATTAGTGATTTTATAAATTTGTTTAATTAAATTTTACAAAAAAAATAACAAAATGATATCAATAAATAATAATTACTATTAATTCCATCCCCCCCCCTTTCTTTTGCGTTTACATAAATGACGTCATTTGGACGAATTTATTCAAACTATTTTCAATTTATAAATTAAATTAAATGCTGACAGACGATTGAATCCTGACGATAGAAATGTGATTTTTTTTTTTAATTTTCCTGAAAAACATAACTTAATCACAATCTTGTCTTCATTATCGATTGAAATAAAAGATAAATTCAATTTCAATTTGAAAATGACGAATAAAAAGAAATCAATAATCCCTATCGGGATCCTTTTCAATTTTTATCCCTTTTTTGTCACAAAAAAACTGAGTAATTAGTTGCCATCATTACAGAAATGTTATTAAAATTAGAAAAAAAATAATATCTCGAAAACTAATTCCAATTTCAAAATTCTATTACCAGTTTTGACATCTACGGATTTTTATGGACAATTGGTATTAATTTCACAATCAAGCGTTTAATATTTTATTGAAAATAGCCCTGAAACATAATCAGTCGTTTAATCAGTCGTTTCATAAAATCGTTTCATAAATTCGTTTCATTAGGATTTTATATATATATAGGGTAGATATATATATATATTTTTCTTTTTTACAAAATATTTCTTTAACACTTGCTAAAAATCTGTTATATTTAAAAAAGTTATATATATATTTTTCAGAATTTATATAATTCAAAATTTCTTCATAAACTTTTTATTTGTTATCATTCATTTAAAAAAATCATTTAAAAAATCAATTAGTTCACAAATTATTTTGTTAAAAAATAATTAATAAACTTCATAAACTTTTTATTCGTTAAAATTTAATGTATTCATTTGTTAAAATTAAACCAAAAGTTTTTGTTCTAAAAACTTTTTTATGAATCGGTTACACAAATATTTCTAAACTTTTTAAAATAACAAGTTAAAGTCATTCTATAATGCTTTTTAAGAAAGTGTCTTTAAAAAACATGAAATTATTTCTCAGTTTTTTTCTTAACGTACTCGCTTACAAAATTCATTCAAATAATAATATCCTTAATAAAAAGCTATGCGTTGCTGACGACTGGGATTTTCGATAATCGTTGCCACAGAATAATCTCGGAAAATGAAACATTTGAAGTTTTGGGAAAAAATTAATAGCTCGAAAAGTATTTGTCAGAAAATTGTTAGACAAACTTCGTTAGAAAGGTAAAAAAATATTTTTTTCTTGATATAAATTTCAAATCTAATGATTATGCCGTTTTTCAAATATTGAATTTCAAAAATTACCAAATTTCACAATGGAGTACCATAGCGAAATCTTCACGCGTAAACAGATGATGATAACGGCCATGTGTCCTGACGTATACTGGCTATAGCACGAGTCACAAAATTATAGTAGCCTTACTATTCTGTAAAAATATAAAAGTGAATTATGATGCCACGAGTGCATGATTTTTATTTAATTTTTATATAATTATCTTAGAAACAAGGTTTTGGAAATTTTTTTCGAATGGGAATAATAAATTAGCCAATGCTGTATATTATTTTGAGTTTAAAAGAGGAAAGGTGGGGGAGTGCTTTATATTATTTAGGTTTCCTCAGGAACTTTTGGTCAGAATTGAAAGTTTAATATATCAAAACGTCAGAAAATAAATCGACATTAAATCGGCAATAACTATAACAACTGTCCTTCAGTTCGTTTGGATAGATTTTCATTTAAAAATGTAAAATCATTCAACATTTATTTTAGGTATTTTTAAGGTTATTATCACGGGTCCGGGCAACGCCGGGCATGTCAGCTAGTATTATTATAAATTTTAACCATTTCTCGTTTTCATTTGGGTATGACATTTTAACTTTTAGGCTTTATATTAACACTTATTCTTTCTCTTAATAAATTCACTATGTGCAAGCTAACAGTTACAATTATAACATACTTTCATCATATATATAGGGTTGGTGATGACTTTGTTACATAAGTCCTGACAAGTTTATTTTTTGACAAAATGTATCAACACATATAACTTATTTGAATGGTGAAACATTTTCTATTACTTTCATAAAAAAAAAATTAAGTTATTTAAAAATAAAATTATTATTAGCTAGTTAAAAAAACAATTGTTTTACTTCAACTATAAAAATATAATTATTTA
This sequence comes from Maratus michaelseni, assembly GCA_963931845.1. Classification (NCBI taxonomy): domain Eukaryota; kingdom Metazoa; phylum Arthropoda; class Arachnida; order Araneae; family Salticidae; genus Maratus; species Maratus michaelseni. Next base: position 157,008,083 of record OZ007589.1, on the reverse strand, counting down.
CCACATTGGCACAAAACTTGTTTATATGATTTTATAAATTTATTAGTATCTGATAATTAAAAAAATTTTGTAACTAATTATTCCTTTTCAACAAAACATTTCATTTAAAAACCCAACCTTTCTTTATTTCACTTAATTCATTAAAAACTTGTGCATACAAAATTAATGTAATTTATTAATTTCATCAAAAATTAAAGTTTTCTTTATTTTAAAACTAAATTATTTTCAAAACTTTTGATGCAATAAAACTTGTTAAACATTTTCGTTACTTTATTTCACTTTAATTATTACATTACAGTAATCTATTTCTTAATTTCCCGATATTTGAAAATCATTTTCAAAATAGTTAACAAAAAAAAAAAAAAAAAAAAACTTAATTAAAAATTTACTTAATTAAAAAATTTACTTAAAAATATTTCTTAATTAAAAGAAATAATCAAAATTTCTTCATGATCTTAATTAACAGCAATAAGTCTCGATGTCACGTGCTAAATCTTTATCTTATCTCTCTCTACTACACCGCGTTCGTATGTATCGTCTTACACTAGGTTCGTTCGTAACCCTTATTAACTCATTAAGGTTAATGAGCTCATTAAACTCATTAACCACTCTTGTCAATCATCTATCATCTGTCACTCACCTTTCATTCATCACTCACCCATCACCTGTCACCTGTCCATCACCTTTGGACCACGCCCCTGATCCAAATTCCCTGATCATTCATCCTGATGCAGAACCCCTAGTCTTCTTCTACTCACCTCAATCACATGCCAATTTCAATATGTTTGAAATAGTGCAACATCATTAAAGTACACCGCAAACGATTTTCCCCCATAGGCCATAGTGTAACAGAATTCTTTTGAGTGTCTCTGTAAAGGAACTATAGATGCCACACACTTCATTTTCAATATCGATAAGTTATAGTAAACCTTAATAACATAAATTGCATGACAATCCGAGTATATTTACGTGAGTTAGAGCACGGACAGACGGCAGACAGATAAACCGAATGCATAAACAGTGTTAAAAAAAACATTTTCACGTCAATTTTTGGAAAAGACTTGTCATCTTTACATAATGTTATGAAGTTGTTTAATGTTTCAATTCTGGCCTCAAAAATTGAATATTACGATGAAATGAATTCCGGGTATAAAGTTTGTAACTTTATACCCGGCACGTCAGTAACATTATGAATTTTAATTACTTAATAACTGAAAAAGAAAATGAAATCTTTAAATTTCCGAATGAACTTTTAAAAGAAGTTTACTCCACTTATTTTCATTTTAAAAACTGATGTCAATAATTTTCTTAAGAAATCCAAATCTCGATTTTTTTTATAACTCGATTGATTGTAAGAATCATGTAAAATGTTTGTTTATAGACCGGGAGGCGGCAGCACAGACAATCACCTCATCGAGTTCACGGCTGAAATTCCAGAATTAGTTAAATCTCGATGCGCATATTAAAACGCAATCGTGTGCCAAGTCATATCTTGGTGGAAAACCTGATTTTAATGGTTGACTCGTAGGTTTACCATTGTGTTTTCCTGCACCCAGTTCTCCATGTTTTCATATTTTTGGGTGCAGGAAAACACAATAGGTAAATCTATGAGTCAACCGATAAAATCGGGTTTTCACGCGTTTTCCACCAAGATATGACGTGGCAGATCGATTGCGTTTTAATATGCGCATCGAGTTTTAACTGATTCTGAAATTTCAGCCGTGAACTCGATGAGGTGATTGTCTGTGCTGCCGCCACCCGGTCTATTAGACTTAGAAGTTATCACAAGCAATAGAAGGTGAGGTGGTCAAAGTTTGTTTTTATCCCTAAAAGCAATTTAAAAGGAAGATCCTCCCGAAATCCTATGAAAAACAGCTGGTACTGAAGCACCCTTTTTTCTCGGAAATTACTGAAGCGATTTCAATAATTTTGTCATAGTTTTGCCAATAGTTAAATTACAAATTGGCCGTTTACGGAAGAAATAATAATAATAAAACAAGAACGAAAATTCATACGTCAAGCATAGATTATGAAACACTTTCCAACATATTCAGAATACTGTAACAAAACTTCACAATTTACTAAGTAAACAATTTAGAAAACGCATAACAAATTTGAAAACCCAATTTCAGCAATAACTACCAAAACTCAAACAAAATATCCGATTTCTTTTATGCCGCCCTGTATAGAATACATAGATTTGATGTATACTACACAGTTGCTAAAATATACTTCAGTTAGGAAATACGTAGCGCAATTGAAAATTCATTGCAATTTTGAAATATTTAAATGCAAGCGAGAATTCCGAAAAGAACGCTGCCATAGGTTTAGCATTAGCATGCGAGTGTTTTCACGTGACTAGTGTAGGCTCTTAAGAACATTTCAATATTTTTTTTCTTAGGCTAGCTGAGGTTGATGTTCCGAAAGTGAAAGTAACTTTATATATATATATATATATATATATATATATATATGAAAGGATATAAATAAACCCTTTTCAAAATGCAAAATTTAAATTTAAAATCTCAAAACATTTTTTCTAACTTATAAATCTAATGCTTAAATCTAATCTGCCCCTGTGATCTTTGTTTCTCAGCCTCACAAATATTACTTTCATCTATCAATTTCGACATCTCTTTAAGTTTTAAAAGTGATGAGTTTGCATTTCTTGCAGCAATCTGTGAGGTGCGGCTCCCAGGCACGGCCAAGCCTTGGTGTCGGCATAAGACCCCAGACATCAATCAAAAGCTAATTGACCAATTAAAATAAATGATCCTCCCAATTTGACTCTTTCTCCCTCTGCTGGAAAATATCCTAAATTCTGATTTAAAACCCCATGCAAGGTCGAAGAAGACAGATTTTTGGCACATTTGAGCGGTCAGCCAAACCCTCGGCCATGTAGTTCTCAAACTTTAACGTAAATGGCTCACGGGACCTCCGACTGAACGCGCGAAGATGTCTGTACGAAGAAATGCTTCAATAAACGAGTTCGATGTGTCTAGAGGTCCCGAGTCCAACTTATTTGTATGTTTCTGTAAAGTATTAGTCTCCCAAGTCGTCCCCGGATAATTCCTTACATTTTATAAAGTCGGCATGACAGGTCGCCTACTTCGGGAAAATCCCAGCCTTTCTTCCAGAACTTGATAAAAGAACTTGAAAAATAAAAAATTCCACTTGTGCCATGAAAATTAAAAATAGTATCTGTGTTGTGTCAGTGCAATCGGCCCACGAACAATCTCAAAAGATTGCAAGCAATTAATGAGACTTCGATTAGTCTTTCAAGAAAGTGCATTTTACCATCAAGAACTTTTATTGTGTATAAAAGTTGAATATAGTCACCTAGAAAAGAAAAATACTTTCCCCCCCGATGGCCGGTAAAAAAGAACTTTTTTTTTTCTCCAAATCAAATTATTTTACTTAGTGTGCTTACTCGCCAGATAAACTTAAAATAATTTTCGTGATCATCTGAGAAAAACCGAAAATAAACATCCTTTATGCTGAAATTTATTTGCTATATTTCCGGTCCTCAACCAAGAAACTTTTTTTTTTCCTCACTCTGTTATCGTCAAAAAGAAACTTATATATGTGCAAACCGCATCAATTTATTAACTTTAGACTCACTGAAGATCAAACTGAATCTTTCGAAAAACTCTTTTATAACCTCAACATATGTACGTCAAAGAGACAGCTGATTTTCAAGATCGCGCAAACTCTGATACAGAACTGAAATATTTATCTGTGCGATCCCGACTTTAAATTTTTGTGGTTAGAACTGAGTAAGAAAAGGAAAAAACATTCAGTGTTCATTTATTTTTTAAAGTTTTTCTTTTCTTTCAGTTGAGCACGTTAAACTAAAGTGATTCATGATGCACTGTGAACCGACCACCGGAAAATGTTATTTATTTACCTTTAGTGAACAAATAACGATAATGATCTGGGTCAGAAAAAGCCCTGTGTTTTATTTTATTTTATTTTATTTTTTGTATGTGTGTGTGGGTGTGTTAAAGTAAATTGGATATTTTAATTCACAGGTAAGTTTTATTGCTATTAAAATTTCCGTTTTAATAGTTTTGTAGGAAAAAAATATAAAGCTTCATTACATTCTTTTTACTTTCTTCATTTTAGTGTTTGAAAGTATGATATTTTTTAATTGAAGCTTAATTTTTTAAATATTTTAAGAAGTTTTTGTATTAAAAGTAATTAATCCACAATACAGATTTCTTTTGCGTTATTTCTATTATGAAAAGGTGTTATTGAAAATCAATTTTGTTAAATGAAGCAATATTTTACTTTATTTATTTGCTTAAAGAATTAATATTAAAGTTATTCCTGGAAATATCAAAAGTTAAAAAAAAAAAAAAAAAAAAAAAAAAAATGCTGTTATCAATGTGTAGTTTTTGAAAGTTTAAAAGTAGATTTTTTTTAATATCACAGTTGTGTTAAAGGGATTTTAGAAGTCTTAAGCAAATTTAAATTTATTATTTTAAAATTTTATTAGCTTTATTTTTTCTTGTAAAGTTGAAGTTATTAAAGATAGAAGAAATTTGGTAATGACCAGCTATGCACATTAATTGTGATAATTTTTGATAACAGTACTTTTCTTTTCTTTTTCATGAGGTGAAGCACACGTGTGATCCCCAAAAAATAAATGCAGTTGAATTTAATGTTTATGGTATTATAAATAAATGGGTTGAACTAGTTACTTTTATGAATGTTTTCCAGTAAAAAGATTTAAACAGACAACCTTTTTGTTTATTTTTACAACTTTTTCCATATAAGAGTGAAACAGAACAGAAAATAGCTATAAAGCTATGAAATGATACATTTACGTAGTTATCGTTCAATGTTTCATCATTGTATTCTCCAAGTATTTTTCATCAAGTTTTTACCCAATTTTTCCAGGTGAATTTTTTTTTAATTTGTAAATATATTATTATTATTATTTTTAGATTTTGTGTGTGTTTAATTATTACCTATTGTACGTATTCATTATTACAGTTCATTTCTTTTTATATGAAAATATATTTTTATTGAACTGTTGAGATACCAATCAGATTGCCAGTATTTTTAAAAATATATCATGTAAGTAAGTATTAATGTTGTGTTTTTCTGTACATTTATTCCGTATTTTTAGATGCTATATTATTATTTTTGCCATTTCCTCTTGTGCAACTTTATTATCTCTATCACTTTTTTAATTAAAATGTCACACCCCATCATTCTCTAAACGACTCCCATGTGTTGGTTAAACCCCAACCAGTTTTCAAAGAAAAATTTGGAAGGCCCCGTCCTTACCATTTTAAATATTTAAAATAAATTCAATTTATTAACCAATCGGTTTAGACATGACCTTGGTGAACCCACTTTTACCGTGGTAAGTCCAATAGTGTCTGAATCCACCCATTCAATTTTTAAAGATGACCATGGTTCCATTCCATTAAATCTTTAAGCCCACAATTTTTTTTTAAGTTTTTGAGTTGGTTAAACTCCAACCAAAAACACCCCTGTGCAATCAAAGAGGATTCAGTGATGTACATGTGTAAATGTGGCGACTGCTGATATTTTTGTAAGAATAGATCCATTAGTAAACAGAATTGTCACCAGGTTGCCACGCACTTCTGAAACGCTGTCCTTTTTTATTCATACCAGGTTTATTATTTTTTTGTTTTATTAATTAATTTTTCTTTTGCCAGTAGTAAAACCCTTAAAAATAAAAAAGTTTTTGCTATTTGCGTAAAAACTAGCAAGGAAAATTCGGAGCATTCTGGCCTTAATCTTAAAGGAAAAGTGTTCTGTGAGTTATACTTGTCTAGAGCAGGAATTTATTTTTTTTTTCTTTGAGCTAACAGTGAGATGTAATTGTAATTTATTATATTGCTGCTCAGATTTATTGATGCCACTGGGGAAAACAAATACACCTCAGTCTGCAAAACAGTAAATTCCATTGCTTACAATTAAATTGCATCTACATCTTCACCCCAAATAGAAACATCATGCTCAAATTTTTTTTTTTTTTTTTTTTTTTTTTTTTTTGCTAAAACCTCCCCGAGGTTTAGGATCTGCTAAAACCTCCAAAGGTTTAGGATACAAATAAAACTACTTACCTAACCAGTAGTCCCTGTAAATAAACTCTATATCTTACACTTGTTATGTCCACACCTGTTTTGTCCATTTTACAGTATATTCCATTATTTTTAAATATTTACATAATCTTTTAATTTTAACAATTTTACATTACTGCGATTTTAGTATTTTCACGTTTTGAAAAAAATGTGAATAAACAATTTCAAGTTTTTCCATAATTTCACATTTCTAACTAGTTGTCTAATGTGAATATATTACATATAAAGAACATATATTTTCAAACCAATTTCTTACGTTTATTATTATTATTTTATTTTATTGATACCATATGTTTATATATTTTTGCATAACTATTTTTTATATTTAATTTTTGCACTTTTCACCTTAAATTTATAATTTTCACAGAACTATATATTTTTTATAAAATATTTTGAAATTTTGTGCTGTAAGGACTTGAACAAAAATAGCACAAAAATGGCCAAAAAACTTTTAATCCATACAATTATGGCCAAAAGATAAACAACAAATTTATGGCTATTATTTTCTTTATCTTATTAGTATTTTTTTCATATAGTTTTGTGGTAATATTACTGTATTATTGTTTTCATAGATTCTGTATGTTTTGTGGTATAATTATTATATTTTTCAAGTTTTTAATGTAAAGTTCGGTCAGATTGTCCCGAGAGCCATACACCAAACTTAGAAATTTTTAGCATAAAAACATAAAATCGTTCATTTTTCCTTAATTTTTACGCGTCAACATGTGAACTTTTAATATTTTTCCAGCAGCAAAATTCAGCCCTTACTTTTTACCAATCTTAGTTGTAAATTTAACTTTAACATTAACTTATTTTGAAGCCTTACTCAATTAAACACTTCTTTTTAACTCACTTTGGCATTCTCGGTCTTCCGGGTGAGTTCCCCCAGTTTTGCAGGCAAATCTGGTGGATCTCATCTTGGAGAGGGGGGATGTGAAAGGATATAAATAAACCCTTTTCAAAATGCAAAATTTAAATTTAAAATCTCAAAACATTTTTTCTAACTTATAAATCTAATGCTTAAATCTAATCTGCCCCTGTGATCTTTGTTTCTCAGCCTCACAAATATTACTTTCATCTATCAATTTCGACATCTCTTTAAGTTTTAAAAGTGATGAGTTTGCATTTCTTGCAGCAATCTGTGAGGTGCGGCTCCCAGGCACGGCCAAGCCTTGGTGTCGGCATAAGACCCCAGACATCAATCAAAAGCTAATTGACCAATTAAAATAAATGATCCTCCCAATTTGACTCTTTCTCCCTCTGCTGGAAAATATCCTAAATTCTGATTTAAAACCCCATGCAAGGTCGAAGAAGACAGATTTTTGGCACATTTGAGCGGTCAGCCAAACCCTCGGCCATGTAGTTCTCAAACTTTAACGTAAATGGCTCACGGGACCTCCGACTGAACGCGCGAAGATGTCTGTACGAAGAAATGCTTCAATAAACGAGTTCGATGTGTCTAGAGGTCCCGAGTCCAACTTATTTGTATGTTTCTGTAAAGTATTAGTCTCCCAAGTCGTCCCCGGATAATTCCTTACATTTTATAAAGTCGGCATGACAGGTCGCCTACTTCGGGAAAATCCCAGCCTTTCTTCCAGAACTTGATAAAAGAACTTGAAAAATAAAAAATTCCACTTGTGCCATGAAAATTAAAAATAGTATCTGTGTTGTGTCAGTGCAATCGGCCCACGAACAATCTCAAAAGATTGCAAGCAATTAATGAGACTTCGATTAGTCTTTCAAGAAAGTGCATTTTACCATCAAGAACTTTTATTGTGTATAAAAGTTGAATATAGTCACCTAGAAAAGAAAAATACTTTCCCCCCCGATGGCCGGTAAAAAAGAACTTTTTTTTTTCTCCAAATCAAATTATTTTACTTAGTGTGCTTACTCGCCAGATAAACTTAAAATAATTTTCGTGATCATCTGAGAAAAACCGAAAATAAACATCCTTTATGCTGAAATTTATTTGCTATATTTCCGGTCCTCAACCAAGAAACTTTTTTTTTTCCTCACTCTGTTATCGTCAAAAAGAAACTTATATATGTGCAAACCGCATCAATTTATTAACTTTAGACTCACTGAAGATCAAACTGAATCTTTCGAAAAACTCTTTTATAACCTCAACATATGTACGTCAAAGAGACAGCTGATTTTCAAGATCGCGCAAACTCTGATACAGAACTGAAATATTTATCTGTGCGATCCCGACTTTAAATTTTTGTGGTTAGAACTGAGTAAGAAAAGGAAAAAACATTCAGTGTTCATTTATTTTTTAAAGTTTTTCTTTTCTTTCAGTTGAGCACGTTAAACTAAAGTGATTCATGATGCACTGTGAACCGACCACCGGAAAATGTTATTTATTTACCTTTAGTGAACAAATAACGATAATGATCTGGGTCAGAAAAAGCCCTGTGTTTTATTTTATTTTATTTTATTTTTTGTATGTGTGTGTGGGTGTGTTAAAGTAAATTGGATATTTTAATTCACAGGTAAGTTTTATTGCTATTAAAATTTCCGTTTTAATAGTTTTGTAGGAAAAAAATATAAAGCTTCATTACATTCTTTTTACTTTCTTCATTTTAGTGTTTGAAAGTATGATATTTTTTAATTGAAGCTTAATTTTTTAAATATTTTAAGAAGTTTTTGTATTAAAAGTAATTAATCCACAATACAGATTTCTTTTGCGTTATTTCTATTATGAAAAGGTGTTATTGAAAATCAATTTTGTTAAATGAAGCAATATTTTACTTTATTTATTTGCTTAAAGAATTAATATTAAAGTTATTCCTGGAAATATCAAAAGTTAAAAAAAAAAAAAAAAAAAAAAAAAAATGCTGTTATCAATGTGTAGTTTTTGAAAGTTTAAAAGTAGATTTTTTTTAATATCACAGTTGTGTTAAAGGGATTTTAGAAGTCTTAAGCAAATTTAAATTTATTATTTTAAAATTTTATTAGCTTTATTTTTTCTTGTAAAGTTGAAGTTATTAAAGATAGAAGAAATTTGGTAATGACCAGCTATGCACATTAATTGTGATAATTTTTGATAACAGTACTTTTCTTTTCTTTTTCATGAGGTGAAGCACACGTGTGATCCCCAAAAAATAAATGCAGTTGAATTTAATGTTTATGGTATTATAAATAAATGGGTTGAACTAGTTACTTTTATGAATGTTTTCCAGTAAAAAGATTTAAACAGACAACCTTTTTGTTTATTTTTACAACTTTTTCCATATAAGAGTGAAACAGAACAGAAAATAGCTATAAAGCTATGAAATGATACATTTACGTAGTTATCGTTCAATGTTTCATCATTGTATTCTCCAAGTATTTTTCATCAAGTTTTTACCCAATTTTTCCAGGTGAATTTTTTTTTAATTTGTAAATATATTATTATTATTATTTTTAGATTTTGTGTGTGTTTAATTATTACCTATTGTACGTATTCATTATTACAGTTCATTTCTTTTTATATGAAAATATATTTTTATTGAACTGTTGAGATACCAATCAGATTGCCAGTATTTTTAAAAATATATCATGTAAGTAAGTATTAATGTTGTGTTTTTCTGTACATTTATTCCGTATTTTTAGATGCTATATTATTATTTTTGCCATTTCCTCTTGTGCAACTTTATTATCTCTATCACTTTTTTAATTAAAATGTCACACCCCATCATTCTCTAAACGACTCCCATGTGTTGGTTAAACCCCAACCAGTTTTCAAAGAAAAATTTGGAAGGCCCCGTCCTTACCATTTTAAATATTTAAAATAAATTCAATTTATTAACCAATCGGTTTAGACATGACCTTGGTGAACCCACTTTTACCGTGGTAAGTCCAATAGTGTCTGAATCCACCCATTCAATTTTTAAAGATGACCATGGTTCCATTCCATTAAATCTTTAAGCCCACAATTTTTTTTTAAGTTTTTGAGTTGGTTAAACTCCAACCAAAAACACCCCTGTGCAATCAAAGAGGATTCAGTGATGTACATGTGTAAATGTGGCGACTGCTGATATTTTTGTAAGAATAGATCCATTAGTAAACAGAATTGTCACCAGGTTGCCACGCACTTCTGAAACGCTGTCCTTTTTTATTCATACCAGGTTTATTATTTTTTTGTTTTATTAATTAATTTTTCTTTTGCCAGTAGTAAAACCCTTAAAAATAAAAAAGTTTTTGCTATTTGCGTAAAAACTAGCAAGGAAAATTCGGAGCATTCTGGCCTTAATCTTAAAGGAAAAGTGTTCTGTGAGTTATACTTGTCTAGAGCAGGAATTTATTTTTTTTTTCTTTGAGCTAACAGTGAGATGTAATTGTAATTTATTATATTGCTGCTCAGATTTATTGATGCCACTGGGGAAAACAAATACACCTCAGTCTGCAAAACAGTAAATTCCATTGCTTACAATTAAATTGCATCTACATCTTCACCCCAAATAGAAACATCATGCTCAAATTTTTTTTTTTTTTTTTTTTTTTTTTTTTTTTTTGCTAAAACCTCCCCGAGGTTTAGGATCTGCTAAAACCTCCAAAGGTTTAGGATACAAATAAAACTACTTACCTAACCAGTAGTCCCTGTAAATAAACTCTATATCTTACACTTGTTATGTCCACACCTGTTTTGTCCATTTTACAGTATATTCCATTATTTTTAAATATTTACATAATCTTTTAATTTTAACAATTTTACATTACTGCGATTTTAGTATTTTCACGTTTTGAAAAAAATGTGAATAAACAATTTCAAGTTTTTCCATAATTTCACATTTCTAACTAGTTGTCTAATGTGAATATATTACATATAAAGAACATATATTTTCAAACCAATTTCTTACGTTTATTATTATTATTTTATTTTATTGATACCATATGTTTATATATTTTTGCATAACTATTTTTTATATTTAATTTTTGCACTTTTCACCTTAAATTTATAATTTTCACAGAACTATATATTTTTTATAAAATATTTTGAAATTTTGTGCTGTAAGGACTTGAACAAAAATAGCACAAAAATGGCCAAAAAACTTTTAATCCATACAATTATGGCCAAAAGATAAACAACAAATTTATGGCTATTATTTTCTTTATCTTATTAGTATTTTTTTCATATAGTTTTGTGGTAATATTACTGTATTATTGTTTTCATAGATTCTGTATGTTTTGTGGTATAATTATTATATTTTTCAAGTTTTTAATGTAAAGTTCGGTCAGATTGTCCCGAGAGCCATACACCAAACTTAGAAATTTTTAGCATAAAAACATAAAATCGTTCATTTTTCCTTAATTTTTACGCGTCAACATGTGAACTTTTAATATTTTTCCAGCAGCAAAATTCAGCCCTTACTTTTTACCAATCTTAGTTGTAAATTTAACTTTAACATTAACTTATTTTGAAGCCTTACTCAATTAAACACTTCTTTTTAACTCACTTTGGCATTCTCGGTCTTCCGGGTGAGTTCCCCCAGTTTTGCAGGCAAATCTGGTGGATCTCATCTTGGAGAGGGGGGATGTGAAAGGATATAAATAAACCCTTTTCAAAATGCAAAATTTAAATTTAAAATCTCAAAACATTTTTTCTAACTTATAAATCTAATGCTTAAATCTAATCTGCCCCTGTGATCTTTGTTTCTCAGCCTCACAAATATTACTTTCATCTATCAATTTCGACATCTCTTTAAGTTTTAAAAGTGATGAGTTTGCATTTCTTGCAGCAATCTGTGGGGTGCGGCTCCCAGGCACGGCCAAGCCTTGGTGTCGGCATAAGACCCCAGACATCAATCAAAAGCTAATTGACCAATTAAAATAAATGATCCTCCCAATTTGACTCTTTCTCCCTCTGCTGGAAAATATCCTAAATTCTGATTTAAAACCCCATGCAAGGTCGAAGAAGACAGATTTTTGGCACATTTGAGCGGTCAGCCAAACCCTCGGCCATGTAGTTCTCAAACTTTAACGTAAATGGCTCACGGGACCTCCGACTGAACGCGCGAAGATGTCTGTACGAAGAAATGCTTCAATAAACGAGTTCGATGTGTCTAGAGGTCCCGAGTCCCAACTTATTTGTATGTTTCTGTAAAGTATTAGTCTCCCAAGTCGTCCCCGGATAATTCCTTACATATATATATATATATATATATATATATATATATATATATATATTTATATAAATCTGCAACAAAAATCGAAAGAGTAAACCCTAACCAGGTTAGAAATCAACCTCAGCTATCCTAAGAAAAAAAAATATTTAAAATATTAAAATGCAAGCGAGAAATTTGAAAAGAACACTCCCGTAGGTTTAACATGAGCTGGCTAGTTTCTTCGCTTGACGATAGTGTAGGTTCTTAAGAACTCAAAAACAAGGATTTTCTGATTTACTGGCCATGGTGCCCTGGGTGAGATTTTTTTCTGAACTCCTACAAATAAAACATCCCGACCTCGCACCCATTAAGGACAGATCTCTATGTAAAAAAATAATTGTAGTAAAAAGCATGAACGCCATTTTTCAGTTGTCGCTTACCTAGAAATAGCAAAGCGGCGAAAAAGTAATTTGGCAGATTAAATGCAAGGGTGGCTTTACTAGCTATGTCTCCCTGGGCGAGATTTTTTTCTGCACCCCTACAAATGATGTAATAAATGAAATAAAATAAAATAAAAAGGTTTTATTCAGTATTTCATTTTGCGTATATTTGAACTCCCTTGTTTTTAGTATCTCGAGCAGTCATCTGACCTCTCCCCCTCTAAGCCAGGATCTGGTTACAAAAAAATAGTTGTATCAAAAGGAATCATTTATTAGTTGTCGCTTAGGGCGGCAAAACACATAAAAATAACAAACAGACGAGAAAAAATAATTTTGGGAGATAAAGGCAGGGGCGTCTTTACTAGCCATGGCGCCCTGTGCGAGCTTCTTTTCTGAATCTCCACAAATGGTATATTCTTAACAAAAAAAGGTTTTTATTATTTATTTTGCATTTATTTTACCTCTTAGTTTTTAGTGTCGTGTGCAGTTGCCCGACTTCGTGCCCTTTCATCTGTATGTAGAAAAGTAATTGTAGTAAAAGACATGGGCGACATTTTTCAGTTGTCACCTGCTAGAAATGGCAAAAGGATAATAATAATAGTAATTTGGGAGGATAAAGGCAGGGGCGGTTTGTAAGCCATGTCACCCGGGGCGGGATTTTTTGTGCACCCCTACAAATGATATATTAAAAAAAAGTTTTTACTAAATATTTTATTTTGCGTATATTTTCCACACCTTTGTTTTTAGTATCCCGAGCAGTCACCTGATCTCACCCCCTATAAACTCCCAGGCTGGATCTGGATGCAAAAAAAAAATTGCTGCAAAAGTAATGGGACAGAATTTTCCAGTTGTCACCTTTAATGCATAGAAATGGTAAAAAGAGGAGAAAAATAATTTTGGAGGATAAAGGCTTTACTAGCCATGGCGCCGTGTGCGAGATTGTTTACTGTACCTCTAACAAATGCTATACTCCTTTTAGAAAATGATTTTACTTTATGCATATTCCTTTGTTTTTATTGTCCCGGTAGTCGCCAGACGGCCTGACCCGCCCCATAGCAAGACGGGAAAAAAGAAAGCTCCACGCTGCTCAGCAAAAAAGAAATAGAACACCCTTCTTGGAATTTTTTCGCAGGGAATCGCTCGGCAATTATCCTTGTTGGACACTGGATAGTGACACAGAGACATGAGACTGACATTGGAAAATGTTAGTGATTCTTACTACACGGAGAGTGATTTCCCCGATAGATAGAAGACATAGACATTTTTCTCTGGACATAGTGTATTTGGAATAGTATAAAAAGAGAACAGTTCTTTCTTCTTATTCATTTGCTATCTAGTATTTTAGGCGAATCTTTTTATCTATTTGTCAATTTTAATGTATTTGGTTCAGTTATTTTTTAATTTTCCGGCTACGAGAAATTTGTATCGAAATTTCACGTATAATATACATTTTTGAATTAAACGACAAACGAAATCTTCATTTAGTACAAACGAAATCATCATCATAGTTTCGGCCCTGACTGGGCTCTGCAGCGCAGTGTTTATGAGCTCCGGTGAATTCTGGCCAATATTTAAATATTTACTAAAAACAGAGAAGTACCGGAGCTGAGCTCCGATGGGCTCCGATGCAAATTAAACCCTGCTTACATGTCACTGCCATAATGGCTAAGATTAATAAATATATTTTTTAATTTTAAATTTTAAAATAATATTTCATCTCTCGCTGGTGCGTCAATTAAATCTGTAAGATGGGGCGATTTTTAAAATTATAATGATATCACAAAATTCACTAATGAAAGTACTTTTATTTTTCTTAATCTCACCTGTAAAAGTAAGTCATTTTTGTAACAGCTCCTTTTAACTTGCGCACATTCCTCCTTCACCTTTCTAATTGGTTTTACGAAATCGTGTAAATAAACGGCACAAGGTCATTTCCTTCTCATTTTAACAGATAACCAGTTTTCCGCACTATCAAATCTGTGTTTGTTTTACTCTTCATTTTCAATGAAGATGTCGCAAGCTGAGAAGGCTTATTTCGCTTTAGCTTGCTTCTGGAAACCCGATGCTCAATTCGGATGTTGCAAAGGGGTGACCAGAACAAGAGTAGGATACGCTGGCGGTACAGGACCTGCACCAAACTATCCCAGTGTGTGAGTATCATATTTTTCATCCACCTAGTGCCAGTCCAAGTACGTGTAATGGCTTATTAAAAGTTTATAACTTTTATTTTGCAAATAATGTTAATTATAATAACATACATGGGCACTGGCAACGAGGGACAGGGATTATGAAATTTAATTAACTTTCTCTTTGAAAATATACTAAACATATTTCATTTTCAAGTGACTTAAAATAATATTTTTTCGGGAGGTTCACCACAAAAGTTATTATTTTTTTCTATTATGTTCTAGTATTTAAAAATCATTTTAAATGAAGGCTTCAGGGAAGGGGTAGGGCAGAGCCTTCCGACGAAAATAATAGTTATAATAAAATAACTCTTCCAATTCTCCATTTAGGAAAAAAATACCTTGTAGAATCTTATTTTTGGATTTTTAATAGTTGTTGCATTTTTGTGTTGCCTTTTATGTCTATATGTTTAAAAATTGTCTGAAACAGGAGGGGGAGGGTTCGTGTCAAAACATCGTATATTTCTTGTTAATATTATTAATCTTGACATACGGCGGTAGAAAGAGAAACTTATTTTTTAATATTTCATATTTATTATCAGGGCTTAATTTCTGAGAAAAAAAGTACCGGAGCAATAATATTCTGCAGTACTAACACCCGTAACGTACCCCCCCCCCCCCCTCCGCCGTCACTCTAATATGCATATTTATATTTTATACATTATTTTCAAAATTAAAGCATTGATTTTTTATTTAACAAAATAAAAGTGTTAAATACATCTATCTGCGTATACTTAGCTATCAACTATTCCACTTTTAGGTAGATTTCGTAAGAAACAGGGGTGCCCAGAGAGGGGTTTGGTGACGCAAAGTGCGTCATACAATTTATTTTTTGGGGGGGAATTTAGAGAAAAACTACATTTTTTTTTGGGGGGGGGGGGATTTTTAAATTCTTAATATTTCCTTTTTTTCCCACCATTACAAAAATTCTTGATTTTTTTAACATCACTTTTAACTTTTTTTTCAACATTCAATTTCCAGAAATGTTCCTTTTACTTACCCATCATACGTAGTATAGGGTAAGTCCGGGGCTAACGAGAAAGACGGGCTACCGTGCTTCTCCAATTTAGAGTAGTCACGTGACGCTCCCGGTCTCAGCTGAGCTAAGCAAACCAATTGACATATAGATTATTGCCTCAATTTTAGATTACTCTTATATCCGAGTCATTCTTTAATTTGATAAAATTCGTTACTTGCCCCCAAGCAGCGGAATAATGATTATCAAATCTTACAAAAACATTAAGATAATTTAATTATATTAAATAAAATAATTTGTAACCAGATATAAAGTTGTCAAAAGGGGAAAAAATAATGAAAATTGAGCCTTTTATATCCTAAAAATCATTGCGAATACACCTAAATATAATACAAACTACCTAAAAATAATTTAATTAACATTTAAAAATTTCAAAGATGAATCACAATTTAAGAAAAGAATGATTTTCAAAGAAAAAGAAAATTAAAAAGCAAAAAAAAAAAAAAAAAAAAAAAAAAAATTTTTTTTTTTTTTTTTTTTTTTTTTTGTTCAAACAGCTCTTTTATACCTAAATGACAATATTTTCCCTACCAAAATTATATGCAGCCATAGGACATAATATTTTATATAATATATTATATATATATATAAAATTTTCAAAGCTTTAGAAGAAAAATAAGTATATTTTACACAAGTGCTCCTTGTACCCTACAAATCACTGTAAATACACAGAAATTTAACACATATTACTTAAGAATGATTTATTTAACATATTCAAATCTCAAAGCTGTAGAACAATTTTAAGTTATTGAGGGGGAAAAAAATGTTGTTGTTTTTTCAAACCGGACCTTTATATTCAAATATCAATATTTCTGAACCAAAATTATGCATGGCCATTGGATACATACTTTATATAATATATAAACTTTTCAAAGTTTTAGTACAAAGATAACTTTTTTTTAATTAAATGTGCTCATTATTTATCTCTGAGCATAGAAGTTAATAACAGAAAGAAAACAATTTTAAGACACAAACTATCTAAAAATTAATATTGTTTTTAACGAAAATTTTCCCAAGCAATGGATCTATGATTGTTAAATCATATTAAAAGTTCAAAACACAGGCATAATTTTAAGTATATTAAATTAAAACACTAGTATGTTGTATAGTCATCACAAGACTTTCTTCATAATCATTCCAATATATTGATTTAAATAGATCCTAACACCAACTATTATGAAGATGAAGTATAGTGGATTTATTTGAATTTAATATGGAGTTACAGTGATCAGTAAATACAGTTAACGTAGACATATATTAATAATATTAATAATCCAGAAATACTTTTAAAGGTATGCGTGTATGCAATTTTTTTCCAATGATCTGTTACATCAAAAACACAAAAAATGTCTAACTGACCAAATTTGTCTAAGGAGAATTGATTAAAAATAAATAAATAAAGTGTAACTTTTTCAAAATTATTTTTTTAAAAAAGGTGTTTCATTGACATAATTTTATTTCTTACTTAATTTTGAACACTTTGGCAATTTACATTGCCCCATTACTCCCATCATGTAAAAAAATTAAAATGTGTTTCAATCTTTTGGGACATCCTGTATATATGTCAGTCCTGAGTAATGGTACATACCCAAAGAGAAATATAGGAAAATATGGAAACACTTTAAACAGAAATTATGACAAAAATGATAAGCAGACATTGTGTGGCAAAAAATTAGCATAGACATGTTATAATAAAAAACTTATATGATTTCTCACTATCGAATTTTGATTTAGAAAAAAATCCAATACACTTTGTGACAAAAATTTAGGACTTGTTTACTTTCCCAAATCGCTATTGCTGAAACTGTTTTAACAATATCTATTTGGGAAAGTATGCAAGTCTTAAATTTGCAATACAATCAAGCATGTCGGATTTCCTTGTAAAACAAAGTTCGAAATTCATACACAACATAATTGAAAATAAATGGTACCAATATAAAAGTTTGAAACAATATCTGGCAATTTGTTCTTTGTGCTCAGTCAAAATCTGAATTTATTGATTTATTAATTTATTATAAACAATTTTTTTTAAATATTTAACACATTTATTAGTGGAGTGTAGTCAGTTTGCTAATAAATAAATTAAAATAACATTTAATTCATGTATACATAAAAAAAAAATCATGAATTGTTTAATGGAACCAAAATGCATAGTATCATATATATAGTATATTCTTAATGTTAATCCGTAATAATATTACAGGTGTAGTATTCTGAATATTAAATCTTTAAAAATAATCTGAACTTATTAAAAACTTCGACTTATTTCTATCCTGTTTATATTAATAAGTGAAAAACTTTTAGAGTAAATAGTACAAGTAAAGACATATTCATTTAAAATAAATTATGTTTACTTATATTCAAACAATTCAAAACAAACATTATCATATGAATGCAAAGGTTAAAAAAAAATACATCACCAAGATTAGTAATGCAATGTTGAATTCAAGGGGCGATATTCCCTACAGATGATTTCGGATTTTACATTTATTAATGATCTAGAAATGAAAAATCACCCCCGAAACTCTGTAATGTTCTAAACCCGAAGCTGCAACCCCTCCCCCCTCCCTTAGAAAAATATATGTAATCAACACTGCAATAAAGGTACGTTATATTCAATAATAATCTTACGATTTTGCTGAGCTATTTTATTTCACATAAAGTAAAGTTGCCGGCATTCTGTTTTCCGACGATTTAAAGTATATAACATTGCACTATTGCACAATTAAATGTTATGCATATTACATTAAAGCGGAAAAATGATTAATACTTACATTCGATAGATTATCCAGCGTAAATGGATTAAACATTACTACTTAAGAAAAGCTTAACAAAAGTAAAGTAAAATAAAACATTCGCAATGAAAATTACGTTTGTTTTTATAATTAAAGAATACATAACAACACGCACACGAGTTAAAACCAAAGTAATGGAATTCCTTTGTGTACAGCTGCGCGTCAAAGTACGTTTTGAGTAAGACCGCGACTACCACGTGACTTTCAACCACGGTAGCCCTTTGCGTCAGCCCGGGTAAGTCTTGTAATCGTTTTGAAAATCGCAATTTTTTTTTTAACGGATTTACACGTTTCAGACACTGGAGATTCCGAAAAACATATTTTTAGAAAAAAAAAATCTCATCAAAAAGTCACCTGTAAAAAATGCAGCCAAGTCTCGTAACTCATTTACCGTAAAAAGTACTGAGATCGTATAAAGCCAAGTTTAACTATCTTATTAACTCTGAAATTTTCATTCGCAAATCACTCCTAGTCTCTACATCTTTAGTTAATTATTATTTTGTGACTTGGCAATTACGTAGCACGAGAATGTGATGTATATAGTTAGTCTTAATCAAATAATACTATAACATATTAAAGTGTAATAATTTCCCTGTGCATATATAATTTGCCTTAATTAAATTATCCCATCCTATTCCATAACATAGTAAGGTGTAATAACTTCCCTGTGATGCGTAATTGCCAAGTCACAAAATAATAATTAACTAAAGATGTAGAGACTAGGAGTGATTTGCGAATGAAAATTTCAGAGTTAATAAGATAGTTAAACTTGGCTTTATACGATCTCAGTACTTTTTACGGTAAATGAGTTACGAGACTTGGCTGCATTTTTTACAGGTGACTTTTTGATGAGATTTCACTTCTTTTTGTAAGTAATCCTCCTTTTCTTGATTTTCTCCTTTTCTTGAGATCATCCACTGATTTTCGCTAAGCCCACACTCTGTCCCTATTATTTACAGGTATCAAAAATTTGAAGCTTTAGTTTCGTTTGCAAAGTACTGTAGATAAAAAGAGGTTTCAGGTTCCTAGGCAAGCACTAAGTTATGGGAGGGGGGGGGGTGTCAAAAGTACTCTCAATTGCTTCCAGGATAGGTGCTATCCATCTGAGATATTACTCGCAGCCCTAGATACTTGATATTTAACATAAAAGAACTTTTTAGTGTGAAAAGAAAGCCAAAATTAAAATTTCCGGAAATTTCCAATAAATCAAATTATATTCCTTTATCCGATGTTTTTTTTCGTTTTTTAGTCTTTTTTTTTTATTATTTACAGATTTTTTAATTTTTCCTTACTTTGTGTACTAAACCCTGGCTTTCTGCCAAATGTCAAGCTTCTAGGACTACAAAATCGAATTATTTTCAAATTTTCGACTTATTATAAATTTATTGATTTTTCGATTTTAATTCTAAGTTACCTGATTGTCATGCCAATATAGTAATTATTTGATCCGTCTTCTTAGGATCATTTAGGTTCAATTTAGAGATACATCAAGTGAATCTTAGAGTTACCATGATTTTATTTAGAAAGGACTATCAAGCCATAACCAGCCAGTAATATCGGGAGGGTAGGGGGAGCTGTGAAAATTTTTGTGGGGATGACAACATTTAACAATCCATATTTCATATGTGAAGTACATAGAGTACAACCTGTGAAAGAAAACAAACCTGTCTATAAAGAAATCGCCTATATCGTAGCCAGTCTATAGCGGAACTTCTCTATAACGAAATTCGTAAACGAAAGAAAAGAAAACCATAATCCGGGGGAAATAACATAAAACAATTAGGGGCGTTGTACTATAGCTAATAGGACAATTATCTTAAAACTAATGTTTCTAGCAGTACAAAATCAAATTGTTTTCGAATTTTCGATTTCTTAAAGATATTTCGATTTTTCGATTTTATTTTCGAATTTAACGAATATTTCAATTGTTCCTTTTATTGAATAGTAAATACTACTTTTACACCAAGTTTTAAGTTTCTAAGACTACAAGATAAAATTATTTTCAATTTTTGATATTTTCGAATTTTTTTTATAATTTTCTGGACTTTTTAATTTTTTCTTATTTTGTATCCTTTATTACAAATTTCAAGTTTCTAGCGCTACGAAATCGAATTATTTTGAAATTTCCGATCTTTTTCGAGTTTTTTTATTCTATTTTCGAATTTATTGTGTTTTAAATTTTCCTTTTTCTGTATCCTAAACAATAAGTTTACGCCGAATTTTAAGTTCTAAAGCTACAAAATCGAATTTTTTTCAATTTTTCGGATTTTCGAATTTTTTTTTTCGAATTTTACAGATTTTTTATTTATTTCTTTTTTTGTATCCTAAATACTACCTTTATTCCAAATTTTAAGTTTCTAGCTTTACAAAATCGAATTATTTTCAAATTTTCGTTTTTTTTTTCGATTTTTTTTTTCAATTTTTGTTGTGTTTTTAATTTTTTCTTTTTCTGAATCCTAAACACTACCTTTACACAAAATTTTCAGTTTCTAAGACTACGAGATCATATTATTTTCATTTTCTCTCTTTTTCTTATTTTTCTTTTTCTTTTCTTTTCTTCCTTTTTTTTTTTTTTTTTTTTTTTTTTTTTTTTTTTTTTTTTTTGAAATTTTCGATTTTTTTTTAACTATCCATATTTTTTAATGTTTCCTTATTTAGTATCTTAAATATTACCTTTATTCCAAATTTCAAGTTTCTAGCGCTATGAAATCGAATTATTTTCAAAATTTCCTTATTTTTCGATTTCTTTCGATTTCTTGATTTTATTTTCGAATTTTATTGCGTTTTTATTTTAACTTATTCTGAATCCTAAACACTATCTTTACTGCGAATTTTAAATTTCTAAGGCCAAAAGATCAAATTATTTTAATTTTTTTCAATTTTTTTCCAATTTTTCGAATTTTTGATTTTTTTTTCGAATTTTCTGGATTTTTAATTTTTCTTTATTTTGCATCCTAAATACTACCTTTATTCCGAATTCCAAGTTTCTAGCGCAACAAAATTTGATTATTTGAAAATTTTCCATTTTTTTCGATTTTTCAATTTTATTTTTAATTTTTTTTTTGTGTTTTGATGTTTTCTTTTTCTGAATTCTAAACACTACTTCACACCTAATTTTAAGTTTTTAAGACTACAAGATCGTGTTATTTTCAATTTTCAATTTTGTTCGATTTTTTTGAATTTTCGAATGTTCTTTTTTTTTTTTAATTTTCCGGATTTTATAATTTTTCCTTTCTTTGTATCCGAAACACTAGCTTTATTCCAAATTTTAAGTTTCTGTGGCTGCGGGATCTACCCAATCTTTTTGATGACGCAAGAGTGAGTGAGTGACAAAAAATCGAAACTTTGAGTTCATATATCGTCTGCACTAATTTATGGGTATTTTTTGAATTATGCATATTTTTTAATTTTTCCTTAGTTAGTATCTTAAATATTACCTTTATTCCAAATTTCAAGTTTCTAGCGCTATGAAATCGAATTATTTTCAAATTTTCCTTATTTTTTGATTTTTCCGACTTTTGGATTTTATTTTCGAATTTTATTGCGTTTTTTATTTTAACTTATTCTGAATCCTAAACAGTATGTTTACTGCGAATTTTAAGTTTCTAAGGCTAAAAAATCAAATTATTTTAATTTTTTCAATTTTTTACGAATTTTTCGAATTTAATTTTTTTTCGAATTTTCTGGATTTTTTAATTTTTCCTTATTTTGCATCCTAAATACTACCTTTATTCGGAATTCCAAGTTTCTAGCGCAACAAAATCGGATTATTTTAATTTTTTCGATTTTTTCAATTTTGCTTTCGATTTTTTTGGTGATTTTGATGTTTTCTTTTTCTGGATACTAAACACTATCTTCACACCAAATCTTAAGTTTCCAAGAGTACAAGATCGTATTATTTTCAATTTTCAATTTTGATGGAATTTGTTGAATTTTCGAATGTTTTTTTTTTTCGAATTTTCCGGATTTTATAATTTTTCCTTTCTTTGTATCCTAAACACTACCTTTTTTCCAAATGTCAAGTTTCTAGGGCTACGGGATCAACCTAATCTTTTTGATGACGCGTGAACGACTGAGTGAGTGAGTGACAAAAAATCGAATGTTTGAGTTCATATATCGTCTGAACTAGAAAAGACAGAAAGTTGTAATTTTAAATTTTGGTTCTGTGTGCCAAATACTCTAGAAAAACAAAGTTTCAAATTTTTGGGATACTCCAGCGCGGAGATATGGGGGGATCAAAAGTGCCCTGAGTTGCTTCCAGAAAAGTGTGCTTACGGCTGTCCTCTCTCGACTTGGCGGAGGCACTACCGTGCCTCCAGATCCAGATCTTGCCAAGGCTGTGGTTTTCCTATTAGACTTAATGTTAGCTATATGCTCCATTTTTCTGCAACTAAATTTCCTCATGCCAATATAGTAATTCATTGATCCGTTTTCTTAGGATCGTTTATGTTCAATTTAGAGATAAATCAAGAGAATCTTAGAATCACCATGATTTTATTTGGAAAGGACTATCAAGCCATAACCAACCAGTAATGTCGGGAGGGAAGGAGAGATGTGCAAATTTTTGTGCGACCAACATCTTTTAACAACAAATATTTCATATATAAATTAAATAGAGTAAAGCCTGTGAAAGAAAGTGAACCTGTCTATAAAAAAAAAGGTCTATAACGTAGCCAGTCTATAGCGGAACTTTTCTATCACAAAATTCGTAAACAAAAGAAAAGAAAAGCATAATCCGGGGAAAATAACACAAAACAATAACGGAAGGTGTACTAGCTAATAGGACAATTATCTTAAAATCTATCTAAAACAAACTATCCCCATCCTGCGGGATTTGTTTTTCAATGTTTTACTTTATTTAATGCAAAACATAGATTGCATCCGACAACTCATAAAAAAGTCCTCCGGCCTGTACCGGCAGGAAAAGGTAGCTTTCCTATATCTTCGTTTTAAAATTTTAGCTAATGTTACTCGAAAACAGCAAGTTAAAATGCAAAGAAACCGTTTACAAAAGATTCGTTTACACTGAATTTGAATAAGAAATTCGCCAAATTATTGAGCTGTAGCCAAGTTGGCTTCATTTATGAAGACTTATTTTTGTCGCCAAATTTGGTGAGATTTCGCCAATTGTCGGCAAGTTTGGCGAGAATTTGGCGCTAATGGATATGAATATATAGTTTTATGCGTATGATTGGGAAAATGATTACAACAATGAAAGAAAATAATTTGCGAGAAATCGCGTTCACTAAAACTTATAAATTTATATTAAAATCATTAAAATTACAGACATTACAATACACTTTCATAAAACATTAAAATTGGACGTTTCGGATTTACATGGAAAATCCCTCTTCAACAACAACATTTCACTTAGCGTAAATCATAGTTCAAAAATATCAACAAATAGAAAATGCAACGTATCAAAATTTCGAAGTCAAAGTTACAGTTATAATAACACAGAGTATTCATTCGGGATTGCACCTGCTTGACCATTATTGACGATAAATTTATCGTTGGTTTTTTGTAATGTGCTGTTTTGTTTCAAAATGTCAGCCACCCTAGAATTTCAAACTGCTCTATCTCAGCCAATTTTTAAGATAGAGGTAAAACAAAAAATGCTCTGGAATCCTTGTATCAAGTCCTAACACCTAATTAAAAAATAAACTTGATTTTTTAACTTTTTTGTATATTTATTTTAGTTTTAAAATTTTCCGTGGCCGCCATCTTGAAACAAGATGGCGGACCAAGCTGGCCAACGAACTCGGTCGAGGCATTGGTGAGCTTAATACACACAATTAGTTTCATCCAAATTAATTTATAAATACGAGCGTTATCGTATCAAATTATTTTCATTTTTTCAATTTTTTTCGAATTTTTTTCTTTTTTTTTTCGAATTTTCTGGATTTTTTTAATTTTCCTTTTTCTGTATCCTAAATACTACCTTTATTCCTAATTTGAATTTTCTAGCGCAACAAAATCGGATTGTCTTCAAATTTTCGGTTTTTTTCAATTTCTTCGATTTTTTCAATTTTGCTTTCGATTTTTTTGGTGTTTTTGATGTTTTCTTTTTCTGGATGTTAAACACTACCTTCACACCAAATCTTAAGTTTCCAAGACTACAAGATCGTATTATTTTCAATTTTCAATTTTGATGGAATTTGTTGAATTTTCGAATGTTTTTTTTTCGAATTTTCAGGATTTTATAATTTTTTCTTTCTTTGTATCCTAAACACTACCTTTTTTCCAAATGTCAAGTTTCTGGGGCTACGGGATCTACCCAATCTTTTTGATGACGCGTGAACGAGTGAGTAAGAAGTGACAAAAAATCGAATGTTTGAGTTCATATATCGCCTGAACTAGAAAAGACAGAAAGTTGTAATTTTAAATTTTGGTCCTGTGGGCCAAATACTCTCTATAATTGAAGTTTAAAATTTTTGGGATACTCCAGCGCGGAGATATGGGGGGGTCAAAAGTGCCCTGAGTTGCTTCCAGAAAAGTATGCTTACGGCTGTCCTCTCTCGACTTGGCGGAGGCACTGCCGTGCCTCCAGAAATAGCCGTCCGTCTGTGTGTGTGTCTGTAAACGCTCTATCTCCCGAAAAAATTGAGATAGAGACTTGCAATTTGGTATGTACTTAGTATGTAATAATGCTAAGAAGCCTATTTCATTTCAATAACCTCGATTAACCGGAACTATTTTTTTCGGACTCTCGAAATATTCGTTCTGATAAAAGGTATATAAATTTTTTCGAAATTGGTTATTTTAAGAAATGAATATAAAAGACAATAAAAAAAACATAAATTTTGCATAAAGCATGAAGTCGATCGGATAATGAGTTGCCGAGATATTTGGAATCCTATTTGCCACACTCTTCGATTTTTCATGACCCTGTATTTCATCCAAATTTCACTTCAAAGATATATTTTAATTGGAAATTTGACGCTTAATCAGATGCATTAAACCGCTAGTTAATAGGATTATTGTTTTGGAGTTATAAGGATGTTTCTTTTAAGCAATTCAGTAATCGAGCCTTTAAAGTTTATGACGTCATCAAGCCACGATTTTTTTTCGAATTACAATGCATTGTATAAGTAGTTTACACATTTTTTCTTTTAATATTTTACATTATGCATATCCCTGATGGGTAAGTATTACGGTGGCCCCCAACGACTAGTTTTTTCTTTCTTTAAATTCTAGATAAGAACCCATTCTGCATCTTGCTATCTTTGAAGGTGCGGTAATAAAAATAATACTTGGAATACAGATGGGAAAATGTTTAACACATGCTGAAAGGCAATTAGGACCAGAAGATGTGATAAAAGGAATAGCTTTCCAGAAGTGTCTTAAGTAATTTATTATCTTGTTTGACAGGGTCGTATCGTACAGTCCGAGTGCAAAAATATATTCTTGATGGGTGGGATAAGAAAGAACAACAAAATAAGAATTTCAGAGGAAGAGACAACGCTAAAATAAATTACTTGACCATTTAAAAAAAACTAGAATTTAAATACAGTATATTTTAGTGATGTTAGAAGAGTAGTATTGCAGGTCATTAAAACAGTATAAGGTAAACAACCTGTACAGAGAAAAAGACTTCCAGCCACTAATAATTTTAGGGGGAAGGGAGGAATTTAAAGAAAAATTAGATTTCTTTGTGAGGGGGAGGAGGATTAATTACTAGGTAATAAGACTAAAAAATTATAGTGTGAAAGAAAAACATATACAGAATACAGGGGCTTACAATAAATTTAGGACTATGTTTTAATGGTACAGTGTCTGCCCTTTTATAAGAATCGGTACTTGTAAGAGTATATTGTATGTTGTTAAAGCAGTACAAGGCAACATCTTGTACTGAAATAAACGCTTCAATCCACCTTTTATTTTAGGGGGGGGGGGCGAGGTAATTTAGAGATTTTCGGGGGGGGGGATTAAACTGTATGACTTGGTAGTATAAAAAATAAAATTGGTAAAATCTTAAGCATTAAGATTTAATCTTAAATAAGGGCGTATATTTTCATAAAAAAGTAGCTTTATTTAGTAAAATGTTTTACTTTTAGTAGATAACTTAAATTATATAAAAGTTGTGAAAAATTATATAAAAATATGTGAAAAAAAATGCTTTAAATTTTATCAGATAAATCTAAAGAGTAGTCTTCTCTCTCAAAGAGAGGGGGAAAAGTTTAATCAAGAGTTTAATAATTTTTCTGAATATATGACAACTTCAGTGGCTTAAAAATTGCATTTTTTAAACTTGTAACTCGCATTTCTGAAAATACTTTTCCCAACACATAATAATGTATTTCAGATTGGTGTATTCTTATACGCAAAATAATGAAAAAGTGTGGTTTTCATACGTTAAACCGCATAGTCTGCGGAAAGAATAAAAAATGAAGTTTATTATTATTTTAATTTACTTCTACTTGTTTTCAAACGTTTATCAAATTTGTTTTATAGAATTGTTTTCCTTTCCATTTTTTTCAGAATATGTTTTCTATACCGTAAAATCCCGATTGTAAGCCCAAACCCCCCTTTTTCGAAACCAAAAAAGGTTTAAATGTAGGAGGGGGGCTTACAGTCGAAATTTAAAAAAAAATAATTTAAAAACCCGTTTTTATCATTAATTTAGAAATAAAAAGGGGCGAGAATCTTCTGTATTTCGACAGATTTTCACTCAAAAATAAATAAATAAATAAAATCTAAATACCCCCTAAAATACCGCCCCCCTCTCTTCCCCCAAAATTGAAATTTTTTTAAAATCTTTTTTTAATATTTTTCTTTATTTGTAATTTTATTGTAACAATAAATGAATCCTCTAAATCCCCCTCAAAAGTACTGCATCACCCTTTGCTCCCTCCTCTGGTACAAAAACCCCATAGTTTAACCTTTATAACTCTTTAATTTTAAATTTCTTTTGAGACTTATTTAATACTCTATATTAACAATAAATGAACCTAATCTACCAACTGAATTAACCCCTCCTCCTAAAACCTCTGCTTTTCTCCCCCTGCCCCCAACCTCATCTCATGAAGACACTCCCCCTGCAAATGCATCTCGTTAAATTTTAAATCTTTAAAATTCTTAATTGTGTTCTGCCTTATTTGTTATTATATTGTAACAATAAATCAATCATCTAAATCCCCTCAAAACACTGCTTCCCCCTTTGCCTCCCCCCTGGTACCAAACCCCCATAATTTAACCTTTATAACTCTTTAATTTTAAATTTATTTTCAAACTTATTTAGTACTCTATATTAACAATAAATTAACATAATCTACCACCTGATTAACCCATTCTCCTAAAATCTCTGCCCCTCCATCTCCCCAAAAAGTCCTCTTTATTTTCTTCCCCCACCCCCCGTATTTAATTTACTCCCCTCTATTTATAACTTTTTTGCAACAATAATTAAATAATTATCTAATTTGCTCCTCCCCCCCCCCCCAGAAAAATTCTGCTTCACCCTTACACCCTCTTAGCACACAAACTTTAAAATCGTTAAAATTATTTTTTTAAAGATTTTTATGCTGTATTGTTACTTTGTAGCAACAATAAATAAATGATCATGTAACTCTCCCCTTAAATTTACATTTCCCATCCCCAGAAAATGGGTGAATTTCTAGACAGGGATGGGGAGGGGAGGTGTAAGGCAGAGAGAAAATTTTAGTCATTTTTGTAGTTTGACTGTTTTTACAGCTAATATTTTGTTAATGGGAAGGGAGTTATTTTCGAGAACATATTTATTTCAAAACATAAACAGGGGTCGATCCAGGGAAAATTTGGGGCCTATTTAGGGCCCCTTCACAAAAATCTATTTAATAAAATGGGACCCTTCACAAAAATCAATTAGATAAAATGGGACCCTTTACAAAAATCAATTAGATAAAATGGGTCCCTTCACATCACAAAAATCAATTTGATAAAATGGGTCCCTTCACAAAATTCTATTCCATAAAAACTTACTATTTATTATTTATTTTGTGTCTTTTAAAATGTGTAATTTGTAAACAAACAAGCTCACCAGAAAGGAAAATTTCAGCAAAAGGATTAAAAAAAGTTTTTATTTAATTTAATTAACTGGATTTCAACTTTCGTTACAAAATGTTATTTTTCACAAAAATATAATAAATTTCACAAAAATAATCTTTACTTTTCACAAAATGGGCCCCAAGAAAAAAAACCTGCATCGACCCCTGATAAAATATACATATGATTCAGGGAAGAACAGCCAAACTGTAAAATAGATGGAAATTTTTGCTTTCCTCTCACATATTTAGAAATCCACCTTTCTCCCTTGGGAGAAAAGGACAGAGCAAAAATTTCAAAGGGAATGATTATTTTAGATGAGGGATATTTATATGAGATATGTAGCTGAGATGAGATGAATGATATTTATATGAGATGATGTAGATGAGATGAGTTACCTTACTATAAAATAAGAAATAGAACAGCGTTTAAACAAATATATATATTATAGATTTTAAAGTATTTGCTGAGAGGGGGGGGCAGTGGGGGAAAATGGAACTTTTGGGAGAAAGGAAGGTAATTTAGATGATTGATTATTCATTAATTGTTACTAAAAATGAACAAATACAGCAGATTAAAAAAAAATAGTTTTAAAGATTTTAAATATTGTATGTGTGTGAGAGTGGGGGGGGGGGGCATTTTTGGAGTAGAAAGAAAACTTCGGTGAGAAATTATCTATTTAATTTTACTAGAGTGCAAGAAATAGGACAAAAATTTCTTCATATAAGTTTTACAAATTTTAAACTTTGTATTCTTGGGGATAAGGGGGTAATATGAATTTCAAAGGAAGGGGTTAGAAATTTAGATGATTTGTTATTTATTTATTGTTAATAGAGAGCAACAAATAGGACAGAAGATTTTTTTTATGAACAGTTAAAAAAATCTTTTTATAGGGGTTGGCAAAAAAAGCGGAAGCAGACATTTTGAGGGTAGAGTGATAATTAAAATGGTTGACTATTTATTTATTGTTACTAGACAGCAACAAATAGAGCATATATTTTTTAATAAAGAGTTATAAATATTTTAAACTTTGTATCCTGAGAGGAGAGGGAAGGAATGAGAAGAGTACATTTTAGACAGAGAGGAGTGGAGGCGAAGGTAATTTAGATGATTGATTATTTACTTATTGTTACTAGAGATCAACAAATAGGACAGATGAAGTTTTTTAAATAGAATTTAACGATTTTTTTGCTGAATGGGAAAAAGGGGGAAAGAGGTGGTAGAGAGATAATTTAAATGGCTGATTTATTTATTGTTACTAGGGAGCAACAAATATAACAGATATTTTTTTAATATTTTAAAGATTTCAAACTTTGTATGCTGAGGGGGGAGGAGGAAACATAAATTTTGGATGGAGAGGAAGATTGTAGTTTAGATGACTGATTCTTTACTTATTGTTACATTACTAGTGAGCAGCAAGAAGGCCAGAAGAATTTAAGATTCTCAAGATTTTGAACTTTTTGTGTTGGGAAGGACGCCGAAGGGAAGCAGAAATGTCATGTGGGGAGGATTTCATTAACATTATACAAAAGCAAAAGTGGAAATCTCCCAAAAATTCTCTTCCTTGGATTTTTAAAATAATTTGTTGTGCAAAAAAAAATTGTTTGTGAGGGTGCGGGGGGGGGGGACTTATATCTGGGAATGGAAAAGAAAATCAAAATTGCTTAAAAGTGGGAGGGGGCTTACTTTCGGGGTTTTACGGTATTTGTTGACATACAGTGTGTTTTTTTTAAACGTCGACCAATGGATAATTTCTTAACCCATTTATGCCTAGCGTCCCAATTTTGGGACACTGTAGTTTTAATATATTTAAATTATATATATAATTATTACTGAGAAAATACTCTCATATTGTTAAAGATTAAATTTATTGACAGCTTACAGTATGCGTTCATCAGCACTGTTGTTGTAGTACGAACTTACCGTTAAGTTGAGTTGTTCTGTTGCTTTCTAGAATACAGAATATCACAATATTGAGTTGAGTTGTTCACAGGATATTACAATATCCCCCTTTTAAAAGCAATTAAAGTCACTATTACAAAATGAAAAGTCATTATAGATCAAGTCTATTTGGCTTCTTTCTGACTCGTGTAGGATAACGTCTGCTTTGGACATCTGTAACGGGTATATCTTCATTTGAGTTTTCGGTGGGAAGATTTTCAGATAGTTGAACTTCAGAAGTAAGAGTCCTGTTATCATGTTGTAATTCTGTATCTGGGCTAGTGATGGATGTTGGTAGATTATCACTTTGAAAGGTTACATGAAGATCATCAGGAATAAAAACATCTTGATGTTCAGGAATTGATGTGTTAGCTGGGCGGATCTGGTCAATGTGTGCAAGGTATTTTTTGTTTTTTATTTCGACTGTCCAAGTCTTGGAACCTTTTGGCATAATTAATTTGCCACTAACCCACTTGTTCAAAAGATGTCTATGGGGTTTTACCCAAACATCTTGACCACAGGATAAATTCTTATTACTGGTGTGAGCTCTGTCAAAATACTGTTTTTGACATCTTTGTTTTTTTTTCAACATGCCTTGCTGTACGTGGATGCAGTAAATCCAAGACTGTTCTAATTGGACGTCTAAGAAACAGCTCTGCTGGAGATAAGCCAGTTGTTGAATGCGGTGAAGATCTGTACGCCAGCAAAAATCTGTTCATCTTGACAGTTACTGTACTACTATCGGCAGAGTCTAATTTCATCTTACTAAGCGAATGCTTAAAAGTCTGTATAGTACGTTCCGCCTGACCATTTGATTGGGGATGATATGTTGGAACGAGAGTATGCAAAACACCCAAAGATTTTAAGAAGATCTTGAATTCTTCAGAAATGAACTGGGGTCCGTTGTCAGAAACTACCTCTAAAGGTAATCCATATCTGGCAAATAGTTGTTGCAACACAGCATTTGTACTAGCTGCTGAAGTCGAAGACATCTTTGCCACTTCTAACCATTTCGAATAACTGTCCACAACTATCAAATAATCAATTTGATCTTTCTTAGCAAAATCTAAGTGAATGAGGTCCCATGGTGCCTTGGGCCATACCCATGATTGCATTGGGGTGACTGGAGGAGATCTGGCTACAAGTTGACAAGCTTTACAATTAGCGGACATATTTTCAATGTCTTGGTCTAAATTGGGCCACCAGAAATGACTTCTAGCAACTGCTTTCATCTTTACAATTCCAGGATGAGTGTCATGAAGTAATTCAAGCATGTGTTTCCTGTATACATTAGGAATTATAACTCTCATGCTCCATAACAAACAATTTCTATCAACAGATAGTTCATCTTTTCTGTTAAAAAATGGCTTAAAATCAGGATTCTCATTTTTGTATGGAAAGCCATTATGAACATATTTAATTATACTTCCCAAAATTTTATCAGTTCTTGAAGCACAAGCAATGTCATCAGATGTTACAGGTAAGTCTGACAGATGGTAAATCTTGTAGATATCTGATGGGACAAGTTTCTATCGAAATCTTTATTGGGCAATCTTGAAAGAGAATCAGCATTCTGATGTGCAGAACCTTTCTTATACTTAATAGTGTAATTATGTGAAGACAAAAGCAATGCCCATCTCTGTAGGCGAGCTGCAGCCATGGTTGGTATTGCCTTACTGGGAGAAAAGATGGTAACTAGAGGTTGATGATCAGTATATAGCACAAAGTTCCTTCCAAACAGATACTGGTGAAACTTTTTGCAAGCAAAGATTATTGCAAGGGCTTCTTTTTCGGTTTGTGAATAATTGATTTCAGCCTCTGATAATGTGCGAGATGCATAGGCAACAGGTTTTTCTTCACCATTTACAATGTGCGATAAAACAGCACCTAATCCAACAGGCGAAGCATCACAAGATACTTGTAAGGGAAGATCCTCATTATAATGAGCCAAGACAACATCAGATGTAAGAAGTTCTTTACATTGTTCGAATACATTCTTGCATTCTTCTGACCACATCCAGGGAACATTTTTATGTAGAAGATTGTATAAAGGGGACAATACAGTAGATGAATTTTTTTATGAATTTGGAATAATAGTTCAGCAAACCTAAAAATGATTTAAGCTGAGTCACATTTTCTGGGGCTTTGATCTTTCTAATTGCTTCTAGTTTTTCTTGAGTGGGGTGAATACCATTTTCATCAATTATATGCCCTAGAAATCCAACACTGCTTTTAAAGAAATGACACTTATCCTCATTTAATTTCGCATGTTACTTTTGTAATCTTGACATCACAGTCTCCAATGTGGAAAAATGTTCTGCTTCAGTAGCCGATGAGATGAGGATGTCATCTTGGAAAATTATGACTCCGGGTATACCCTGTAACATTCGTTCCATGATCGATTGAAAAATAGCAGCTGCTGCAGTTATGCCATACATCAATCTACTAGGGCGAACCAACCCCATCAAGGTATTAAGTGTTAATAACTCTTGAGAGCCAGAATCCAACTCAATTTGTTGATATGCATGTGACAAGTCAAGTTTACTGAAATACTTGCCTCCCCTCAAAATAGCAAAAAGATCTTGCTGAGTGGGAAGCGGATACTGATTAGGGTCAAGGTGTTTGTTTACAGTTACCTTGAAATCACCACATAACCTCACAGCATTATTTTTCTTCGGTACCACAACAGGTGTTGCCCACGAAGAATGTTCAACAAAATGCCATATATTATTATTTACTAATTTTTTAACTTCATCAGAAACAGCATTTTTTAAAGCATAAGGAACAGGCCTGGCTTTGCAAAATACAGGTTGACAATTATTTTTTATTTTAAGTACTGCTTTAAAATGTTTAATTGGTTGATTACTTACTTGAAAAACATCTGTGTACTTTTTCTTAAGTGCTTCAACACTGTTCACACACTTTGAGGTCACTGAAAATATTTCATTCCAATTTAATTTAATCACAGACAACCAATTTTTTCCAAAAAGAGCAGGTCGATCACCTTTCACGATAATTAAAGGTAAAGTATGATGTTGGTTGTTGCACTGCACATTAACAAGGACTTCTCCAACTACTGGAATTTCTTTTTCATTGTAGTCCCTCAATCTGGTTAATGATGGCACAATTTTAGTTTCTGGCAAATTGTTCTGCATCCAGATTTCTGATGCTATGGAAACATCAGCAGCAGTGTCAAGTTCCATATCTAATTGTCTATTATTAGCAATGACTGAGATAATATATTTTTTCTTACCTGTAACTTGATTGATAGACTTCACTGCATAAAGAGTAGCTTCTGTATCGTATTCAACCGTTTCAACCTTTTTATTGGAGGAGTTTTTGTTCTTATTCAGAGACACAGGTGAGATATGGCCACTTTTCCCACATGAATGGCAAATGGCAGTTTTATATTTGCACTTGGCAGGATCATGATCAGCGCCACATCGAAAACATTTGGAATTTTTTTTATTTGAATTAGTAGAAGTGTTATTTGAAGGCTGAAAATTTTTCTTCTTATAACCCGAACTTTGGCGAACTTTATTTACGACGGGTATTAGAACTCCCTTCATATTCGCCGCATCGTTTTCAGCTATTTCAATGGCGACGGCTGTGTTAACCGCGTCAATTAACTTCAGTTCTTTTTTTGCCAAGAGTCTTTTCTGGATATTTTCATTGCTCAATCCACAAACGAAACGGTCTCGTAGTGCTTCATCCAGAAATGCACCAAATTCACACTTTGATGCAAGTCTCCTTAGTTCCACTAAATACTGGGAAACTGATTCTCCAACTGTTTGATTTCGTCGATAAAAGCGACATCGCTCAGCATTGATGATAGGAGCAGGTTTAAAATGTTGATTTAATGTTTTTTTCAATTCATCATACCAACAGTCACTGAGTTTTTTCGGAAGCAGTAAGTTACGAAGTAACTTATAAGTATTGGAACCGATTGCAGATATAAATACTGACACTTTCTTGTTTTCTTCCACGTCATTAGCAAGAAAAAAATTTTCAAGTTGTTCAGCATATAAACTAAAATCGTCCACTTCTATGTCAAACGAATGCAATGTGCCAATTAGGCCTAGCTTACTCATGGTGGTACTGAGTGGTGAATAGCAATTACTGCTATAAATAACGTTAAAAATAGGTTCTTGAAATCCGACTCGTCGCCACTTTAATATATTTAAATTATATATATAATTATTACTGAGAAAATACTCTCATATTGTTAAAGATTAAATTTATTGACAGCTTACAGCATGCGTTCATCAGCACTGTTGTTGTAGTACGAACTTACCGTTAAGTTGAGTTGTTCTGTTGCTTTCTAGAATACAGAATATTACAATAGTGAGTTGAGTTGTTTACAGGATATTGCAGTAGTAAAATGGTAAAAAGTGCATTTCACACCACTTTTTTTTAATAGAAATTTGGTGTCTTATTTTATCGAGGAGTCCTCTATAAAATATGACACCAAATTTCTGTTTTTAAAAAAGTGGTGTGAAATGCACTTTTTTCCATTTTACTAAATCATCGACGCTAGGCATAAATGGGTTAATCGTTAGTCTTAGCCTATAGTTCCAATTGCAAAAGTATTTAAAATTAACTAAATAATTATGTTGGACACAATTTGCATAAAAAATGCAATTCTGGTGAATAAGTTATAAAAATTAACTTTTTATACAGCCTACGGGTCCTATATGTTGTATTTGGTAAAACAATCCTGAAGCTCTGATATATCAAATGAAAAAAAATCCTTTTTGTACAACCAAGGCTCACCGTGTTATGCGAGTTTAAAATTTGGAAATTTTTCGCTTTTAACCCCTTCGGGACCGGCGGCTTTTACACAAATTTTATTCGGTTGGCACCACTTTTATTAAAAGAGCTACCTTTACTTAAACTATCACAAAAATGCTCTAATTAGAGAAAGAAAATTTTACTTTTATTTTTTACTGGTGCCTAAAACAAATTCTGTATGCTCTTTTTGAGGGTGCATATATATGCACCCATGGTCCCGAATGGGTTAACAAGGTGCCCGAAGTGATGTGCGGTTAGATCGAAATCATACATTATTTCAGGCACTGTGTTAAGTGCCAAATTTTTCCAAATTTGAAAATCGGTAACTTATGGTCGTACTAAAATGATTTTTTCTCCCGCATGTCAGAGCATGCGGACTGTTTCACTAAATATAACTTATAGGACCAAGGGACGTATAAAAAGTTAAGTTTTGTAGTATCTTCAAAAATGCATTTTAGGTGGATTTCGTAAGAAATACTACTTATTACATTCTCCCCTATGTTGGAATTTCTGAAAAATGTTTGCAGATCTACGCCGATCATGACCTCCCATAACCCAAAACCACCCCCAGTTAAAAAAAATATATAGATATCTGTCTATCTATCTATCTATATCACTTTTTTATGGACACGATAACTTCCATAATTCTGCACAAATCTCTTCCAAACTGGGGGAAAAATCAAGGGGCATAAAATCTCGGTCAAGTTCGTTAATTGACAAAATCGAACCAAGGGGTGGGAAATGGGGGGGGGGGGGGATTTTCTTTTTTTTACCCAAACGGCGTATAACATAATCCTTCAGCTAATTTTAAATATTTTTGAAATTGAAACTGTGTATCAAAGGTTAACGGTTCAGAAATCATACATTAGTCAATGCTTAGAAAGGACATATTTTATATTTTTTATAATATGTGTAGATTAAAATTTTTGATAAAAAAAAATTCTTTAAGTTTATATTGTATTTATTTGTTATTAAATTATTTAAAGATGGACCATTAAGTGTAATATATCGAGCTATCATACTGATCTCGAGAAACAAGTACTGCCTTGCAAGAGCGATCCTCATGTCCTGCGGAAAGCAAGTCGCAAGCACTGATGTTGGGACGAATTTAAATTTTCATATCCTCCGGCAAACGAACAAATGGGCAAAATTGTAATGTTGTTTTCTCTGTATTTATTCTTAAATGCTGAAAAGAATTGATTTTTCTAACATGAACAAAAAATTGATTACGTATATGAATGTAATCATTAAGAGTATTAATCATTACTTCAGTCATTAATATTGCATTATATCTTTAGAATCATATCAATTGAAATAATGCTTGTATTGCAGTAAACACTGGAGCTTAGTGAACGTATTAACACGGACTTGTCAGTCAGGACTTGTAAATGTGGAAACAACCAGATTGCTAATAATAAAATATAGATCTTCACTATATATTATGTTTGTGTGATAGTAAGTAAGGAATACTATTATTAAATTATCAGCAGAATATATTTTACAAATGATGTTCTGTTGGGGCGGGGGGGGGGGCAATGTTAATGTATGAAGATTTTTTTTTGGGGGGGGGAATTTGCGTCATTGGGTTTGGGGGGGATGGTCACCACTGGTAAGAAATACTACCTATTACATTCTCACCTAAGTTGGAAATTTTGAAAATTTTTTGCAGATCTACGCCGATCATGACTACCAGAACCCAAAAACACCCCCAGTTCAAAAGTTTATCTATCTATCTATCTATCTATCTATCTATCTATCTATGTCACTTTTTTCTGACCACGATAACTGGAAAAATTCTGCATAAATCTCTTCCAAACTGATACATAAAATCAAGGGTCATAAAATCTCGGTCAAGTTCGTTAATGGGCAAAATCGAACCAAGGGGGGGGGGGGGGGGTCTTTTTGTGAAAACAGAAAAATCCTCATAATTTCTTTATTATTATACGTATCGAATCCGTTTAAAGTTATTATTACTTCTAGGAAAAGGGCCGAAAATTTATGTAGGACAGATTTTTGATATAATTAAAAATGGCCCCAAGGGGGTAAAAAAAGGGGGGGTTTTAGAAGAAAAAAAATCATAGCTTCGTCAATTCACAAGATATCAAATCCGCGTAAATTTATTATTAATTCTCTTAGTATTATCTAAAACTTTTATATTGACAAGTTTTTTATAGGACCAACCGTTATAGAAAAATAAAAATAAAAACAAAAAAAATCCCTGCCGGCTCCGCTTGCAAACAAGTTATTTTTTGAAGTAGGCGGTTCCAACTCCCGCATCTTTTCGAAACTGATACATAAAATCAAGGGGCATAAAATCTCGTTCAAGTTCGTTAATGGGCAAAATCGAACGAGGGGGGGGGGGGGGGGCTTTTTGTGAAAACAGAAAAAAAAAACAATTTCTTAATTATGATACGTATCGAATCCGTTTAAAGTTGTTATTACTTCTAGGAACAGGGCCAAAAACTCATGTATGACAGATTTTTGATATAATTAAAAATTGCCTTAAGGGGGGGGGGAGGGAAAGGGGGGTTTAGAAGAAAAAAATTCATAACTTCGTCAATTCCCAAGATTTCAAATCCACTTAAATTTATTATAAATCTTCTTAATATTATCTAAAACTTTTATATTGACAAGTTTTTTATAGGACTAACCGTTATAGCAAAAAAAAAAAAAAAAATTAAAAACAAAAAAATCCCTGCCGGCTCCGCCTGCAAACAAGTTATTTTTTTAAGTAGGCGGTTCCAACTGCAGCATCATCGCAAAAAGGTCATTTCTTCCGCAATTCCCGACAAACAGGCGCCCCACGTTCTGCGTCTTCGAAATCTACCTGTGCCTGTAGGCCGAGCCGTCAGGGATTTTTTTAGTTATTACTACTTCCAAATAGAAACCTTTTCCTAATCTTAATGTTAATTAATTGCAGAATTCTGCAATTAAATAAGCTCAGGATTACGATTTGGAAATAGAGTTAATACAAAAAATAAATAGCTCGCAATTATGCAGAATAGAAAAAGACTATTTCTGTTTACTCTGTATTCTGATCAAAATAACATTAAAATGATTTGAAATGGAAATAAAATAAAATTTTGAATTAAGATAGATAAGATTGAGCTCGATCCTACCCAAACCCGAAGACCGATTTAAAAAACGAGCCTGTTACTCTTACGTGAGTGACACATTACGTCACTTATAAGTCTTTTAATAAAAAAAAAAATAAATAAATAAATAAAAAGGAAAAAGATTGGAGATGGGAGGGAAATGAAAGGGTAGGATTCGTTTTTCGGAAGCGTTATTGCACTGGGCTCCGGAGCGCAGTGTTTATGAGCTCCGGTGAATTTTGGCCAATATTTAAATATTTACTAAAAACAGAGAAGTACCGGAGCTGAGCTCCGTCGCAAATTAAGCCCTGTTTATTATCAGTTAAATTATGTATCTTTTTGTAAGCATATATGTTTACAAATTGTTTTGCACGAAGGGTTCTGCAGACACATTTTTTTATTATTATTTAGCTTATTTCATGTTTATGTTCTCCATTTTAAAAATAATAGCTTAGAACAGTGGTTCCCACCATGGGGCGTACGTCCCACAAGGGGGGGGGGATTTGATTTTTGTAGGGGAGGGAACTCCAGACTTGTTATTAACCTATTACGTGTCAATTTATGTTTTACTTCTGTTGTTGTGTTAGAAATGTAATGTTGTAGAGAATAATAATAATAATAATAATAATAATAATAATACATGCAGATTTTAAAAATAAAATGTAAAAATAATTTTTTTAAAATTCTATTTTGAAAAATGTTCGATACAAAATCCCATATAAAATTTCAAAATATAAAAGTTATCGGAATAAATGTATGTTTTTTTTCCCAATGACATTTATATACTATTTTTATATTGGAAAACTTTAATTGTTTTTCTGGTTGGAATTATACTTTATAATTTTTGTAAGATCTTTTCGAATAGTATTTAATGAATGAGACCTTTATTAGGTGCGTTCGTAATTATATAAATACGTAGCACCTATAGTCGTCGCTTGGTCCGTCCGTCTGTCCGTCCGTCTGTCTGTCTGTCTGTCCGTCTGTCTGTCCGTCCGTCTGTCTGTCTGTCCGCATATAACAACTCAAAAACTACCCAACCAAATGGTTTGCAATTTAAAATATATTATCTTTGCAGAATTTTGTCGAGACATTTCAAATTTTGTTAAAATCGAATCAAAACTTTAGGAGATATTAATAAAAATATTTATTAAGAAATTTGATTTTTTTTTTTAAAATCGGTGCTTTCTTGTTAGAGGGAGCTTCCGATGGATGTTAAATCGTCAAGCGACCGAGATACTTATTTTATGACAGAAATTAATCTGCAGACGATATAATTCATTTCACAGAATTAAAAATCATCAAGATCTGAATATTTATATAACTAGCTGATACATATATATCTGAAAATTTATATAACCAGTTAAGATATTTGTATGAACAGTGTCATAAAATATATACTTAACTAGCTGTTTAACCCGTTCTACGCACGGGATATCATGAATTTAATTCTAAAACGTGCGTACGAACGCACCTCGTTTGTAACGTTTGACGTACAATTTCCAACTTGTTTCTATTAGCTATGAATATGTCACACGAAGACATTTTTGTACTTGTACATGAAATTACTTAAGGCTATAGTTAAAACTGACTGTCTTTAACACATTTGACCTAAAAACATATTCGAAATATTTAATAACCGAGATGTTAAATATCCGAAGTACTACCAACCTTATAAAATTAGTAAATTCCCAAACTGGCATCACAGAAGGAAATGGATGAATAGTAAATTTCTTATGGCACTGGTGGTGCAGACCTCATATAGAGTATATAAATATATATTATGACACATACATTTCAAATTTTAACATTAGCTTCTACACGGTAGTCACATGGTCATAATGGAGAAGGGGAAGTATACTAACAGAAAAATATAATATGATTGTGGTGTTTGTGTATGTGTGTGTGTGTGTGTGGGGGGGGGGGTACTTAAAATTAATACAGGTGAGAATTCACAAATGCTTCTTGTGAATTTGCAATATTTATTAATACAGAAATCATAGTGTCCAAACACTTTCCACTTGTCCATAATGAAGCGCTAAAGTCAATTATAAAATGTACCAATGCTTTCAAATTTAATATATCCTATAGAAATTTTAGGAACATAAAAATGTACACTATATAACTGATTTCACACTGAGGTAATTTGACAAAGAACAAAAAAAAACCTTCTAGATATAAAGGTATGAAGATGTATGACTTCATTGCATTTATAGGGTTGTGTAAAAACGTATTTAGAAAGAAATATTATCTGTTTGATAAGCTAACAAATTTTGAAATGATTTGGCATTCTTAAAATGCTTCCTCCATGTGAATAATAATCCCCTTTTTAAGTAATAAGCATTATATGTGACAAAGGGGGGGACACCCTTGAGTATTTTAGAGATGCGTAGGTGAGCGTGGCCAAAAAAAGGTTGGGAACCACTGGCCTAGAGCAAATTGCACAGGCAGGTAATCTTATTCCTCCTTGGATTTAATTCTGTCGGCACCCACGAGTTCTTGCAATGTATTTGGTTAACAAATAGTGACGCCAAATTTAAAAACTGATGTTTTACAAATATTACTAGTACTTCCCTCAAAGGGGTTAGTCTGAGTGATATTATTAAGAACATTGGAATAACAATTACGACATAATGAAAAAGAGAAAATTAAATGATAGCATTACAAAATATTATACATAAATCCATATACACTGTTAAAAAAATAGAAAATAAGTACCATCCATCTGATTTGTTTTTATAACATTTGGCAAATAATCTCATTTTTTTTTTTGCTTGATTTTATAAAACGCCAAGCTTTTTAAAGTTACGTAATCGGATTTTCTGCCAATAGCGTATTTTAGCAAGCGTGGCTTAACGCATATTTAATTTCATTGTTGCAACATTTTCTTTGTGACAAATATTTACATTTGAATTATTTTTTTTCCTCTACCCAAACTCCACCCAACTCTTTACCCGTCTCGCTATCCATCTGTCTTTCTACCTGTCTTGCTTCCCGTGTCATTACCAGTCTCTCGACACGCCTGTCTGTGTACATACTCCTCTCTCTACCCGTCTGTCAACTCGTTTCTGTTCTCTTCTGTCTGCCCGTCTCTCTATCCATCACGCAACCCGTCTCTCAACCTTTACACTACATGCCTGTATATCGTTCTTACTACTCGTCTCTCTACCCGTCTCGTGAACCATCTCTCTACCCATCTCGCTACCCCTCTGTCATCCTTTTTTTACCTGTCTCGCTACCCGCCTGCCTATTCGTTTCGTAACCCGTTAGCCTATCTCTGTCACTAACCATCTCTCTACCCATCTCACTACCCATCTATCTATCCGTTTGTTTACTCGTATTTCTACTTCTTCCCAATAGTTTCACAATTCATTCAATATACAGAAGCCGTTTACCTGCTATTAAATGCAAACAGAAGTAATTCATCTAATAAGTGTAATCAGATGCAATTTTTAAAAGTACATGCGTAAACCAGCATAATAATTCATCAGTTTTATTTTCATAGTTGTTTATATCATTTGGCAATAAATCTCAACTTCTTAAACCCGAATTGCGTCAAGCTTTTTAAAAAAGCCCCAAGGTCCGTTAAACTGGGAAGTATTCTCTGGGCTATTAGATACATTTTATAGTTAAGTGAAAGTTTCATTATCGGGTTTGCAGTTAATTGCTTAAGTCAGAAAGCGTAGCTTAACGCCATTTTAAATTCAATGCTGTAACTTTCTCTTTATTTTTCTTTTTTTTTTTTGAAGAGTTGATGGGAGGGGGAAAGGTTAACAAATATATACATTTGAATTCAAATTTTTGCCTCCATGTTTATGTTAGTGTTGTTTGAATTATTAATTAATACTTTGTTCACCGAGCTTCATTCGAAAAAAATGTAAAAGACTTCTACAGTTTTTTCCAGGGGAAACTCCCGTAATCGGACCCAAAGCCAATCGTAGCATTTAATATCATTATTGTAACTCTTATAGAGTTAAAACAATGTTGTTGCTAGCTTTACTGTTGTTTGAGACCAACCTTGCCTGTGTATCTGAAGGGGGAAAAGTTCCGTATCCTGTGCCGGTTGGCTCGATTGGCGAAAAAATTAAACATGGTATCAAAAGCATCTTACCAAAGCATTTACTTTAAAAAAAAGCACCTTACTAAAAGCATCTACTTTAGCATCTTATCAAATTTTTCCAGAGAGCGGAAAAACATGTTTTTCTAATATTTACAAACGTACTTTTATTAACCATGTTTTTGCACCATCTTAAAAACATAAATACGATGCTAAAATAAAATTTTATCGCCATTTTCGAAATTTTAATAAGTAATGAAAATACATAAACAAACATATTTAACAAACGTAAGAGGTATTTTTGTGATAAATAATTGTTATTGTCAGGGGGGAAATTGTAAAAAATTAATAAACGAACGAAAAACATACCTAAATTAACTTTTGGGAACCTCAGGAAAGAAATATCTGATGTAAATAGCATTTAAAATCTTTAAATGGAGAAGTGTTCCGTATAAAAATGTAAAACATTATACGCTTGATATAAATATTTTTGGAACAGCTGTCGCTAGCGCACTGGGATAGGCGCTATTTTTGTTTTCGCCATTTTGGTCAGAAAACCCCGTTTTTGAGAACCCGTTCGGCCAAGATTGCTAAAACAGCATGCTAGTTTGAGTTTATTACGTTATAAAACACACACAATTTTTATTTTAAGCACACAGAAATTATTTTAGGCACAGATGTCATATACGCACCACATTGGCGCGATTTTTCCCCCCGCCAATTTGGCGAAAACTTTGTTTTTGAATATTAGTTACAAAGGTACTTCTCTATTATCCCGTCATCCACTTTTCATAACAAAAAACTATCGCCAAACTGTAACGCCAAATAAATCGGAGAATGTTGCCATTGGAATATTAAAAAAAATAAAATAAATACAATATAAGAATTTAAGGACACAATTGTTATTTTAATTAATGAAAAAACTCGTAAATCAGTAAAACATAATGAAAAATACACGCAAATGTCGAATTAAAAAATATTTGAAGACATAACAAACACTTATAATGCTTCTGACATCAAGTAAATGGGACTGCATTTTTGGCGTTTAATTTTACAGTTTGGCGATAGTTTTTTGTTATGAAAAGTGGTCGACGGGATAATAGAGAAGTACCGTTACAAATAGCATGCGATAACAAATGAACAGTTATAAATAATAAACATAATAATAAATATAAATATCACAATAAATCGTAAATATTAACAGTTATTAACACATAAACAAAATAACCGGGTTACCATGTTTGGCATAAAATTGCCATTTTGTTGCAATCGCGCCAATGTGGTGCGTATATGACATCTTTACCTTATTTTATTATAAAACACACACAGTGTTTAATTTATTATAAAACACACAATATTATATAATACTAAGTTATTGCGGGTTTTTTCTTGCAAACAGAAAAAATTCCAAATTAATTTTCCATAAAAAAAAAAAAAAAAAAAAAAAAATGAAATATATTTTATTGGGTACTTTTCGGTTAGCTGGGCGCCAGTGATATATGAACAAATACATAGATAAATATATATGTATACATACATATTTACATATACACACACATATATATATATATGTGTGTGTGTGTATATGTGTATATATATATACATATGTGTGTGTATATATATCACTGACGTATCTTATACACTGGCGCCTGGCTAACGGAAAAGTACCTTTTATTGTACTGAATATTAGTGAGTGCATATTTTTTTGTTCCATGCTCCATGAACTTTTGAAATCAGATTGATTACGAATATCTCCCGCCGGTGAAAATGACGTACGTACAAAATTTTGGTGACGTATGTACTTTAATTGTGC
The DNA here is from genome assembly GCA_963931845.1 of Maratus michaelseni. NCBI lineage: Eukaryota > Metazoa > Arthropoda > Arachnida > Araneae > Salticidae > Maratus > Maratus michaelseni. The sequence continues at coordinate 156,963,704 of OZ007589.1, read as the reverse complement.
TTTTTTATCTATTTTTTAATATAATTTCCAAACGGTTTGACATTTATTCTTGGTAATAAATAGACGACGTTGTCACCATTATAGGTACCTGCTGTAAAAATTTGAACGAAATCCGTTAAATATTTTTTGAGTTATGCTTGACGAAAGGTTTTAATATCCATCGTAGCTATATATGGGGCAAAGTAATACTGCGCTGTGTATGAGTCTTCGTTGCACTCAGACAATTAATAATAATTATAAACTATATTGAAAACGGCTTTATTCCCTTATTAGTAAATTTTATTTACGTGCAATAAAGTTGTCGAGAAAATGCAATTTCTTTCACTACGCACTTTTTTGTCGTCGTCAGAAATGTGTAGGACATTTTTGAACGCCTACCAAAAAATCGGCTGGTATTTTTATCGCTCATACAAATAAACTTCTCAAATATACAAATAAAGTTCTTAAATATATTATATCTTAAAAAGTACACTTCTAAATATCGACAATTTCAATTTTTACATCATTGAATTAGGAAAAAATGCACTTTCGAATGAAATTCGTTTGAAAACTATAGCTCAATTTAATAACTTTTTATGACTTTATAATTTTCAATCACTATTTCCTTTAAATCTATCTCAACAAAGAACATTTGCTTGCTACAATAATGTGAAATAATTAGTGGTAGAGTTACCACAATTGGCAGGTTAAAATATATGTTTCATTAGAATATCCGCGGAATTATATTTCACTTTAATTTTATTTGTTTTCTTTTCCTATTTTTAATATTTATTTTAGTGCGTAGATAAGACAGATTTTTAATGTTATCAATAGACAATTTTTTCCTAATTTGTCTGGCATTTTATTTTGTACTCTTTCCGTAATCGGCATGCCAGTCGTTTTTTTCGTACCATCCTTCCTCCCCCTCCTTTTTTTCCTTCAAATTTTCTTTCTATCCTATGAAGTATTAAAAATATATCTTTAAAAAAATTCTTATTGAAAAAATAATTACGTAATTAAAGACGTAATTATAGACGCACTTATAGACGTGATTAAAAGAAAAACATCACATACTTCAAATGAAAAACGCATTTCATTTAAATTTTTGGTTTATTGATCACAGATTAGCCTGCATTTAAAAAACAAAATCGTTTTAACTAAAACTTAATAAATGTACTTAGCTCAAATTGAGGAATCTTCTATAAACGGGATGTCCTATAATTTTTGGTAATTGTGTTTTTTAACAAATGAGAATTACAGTCACTCTGTCGCTAATTATTATATTAACCTGTTCACTATCACCGGGACACACGTGTACAACTTATTGGTGGTAGCCGCAGGCGAATATATTTATTTTTATTAACTTATCCTACCACTATTCCAAACCAGTAATTTTCATGGAAAATTTCTACCAGAAATCTATACTAATATTATAAAGGAGTAATTCTTGTTTGTTTGTTTGTAGGGGGTAATCTCTGGAACTACCGAACCGATTTCAAAAGTGATGGTGGCAAATTGATGGTGACAACCCCTGCTCCAACATATGCTATATTTTATGTCGGTGCCACTAACCCCAGGGGGTACAGGAGCAAAAAACGTTCTAATATTGCGATTTTTCAGTTATCACACTGGCTGTCAAGCCCTGAGAGCTTGGCAGCCGGTTCTGTATATGTATACGTACGTAATGCGATAACTCTTCATAGAAATATCCGTTTTCCTTCAAATTTTGTTTATAGGTTCACTGTGTTAAGGCGCTTCCCTGATTAGTTTTCGGGATTGATTGGTTAAGTATAAAAGGGGGGGAACAAGGGGCTAATCCCCCCCCCCTTAATTTATATAAATGGGTTTTTCATGCAGAATTATTCCGTTTTCCTTCAAATTTTGTTTATAGGTTCACTGAGTTAAGGCGCTTCCCTGATTAGTTTTCGGGATTGATTGGTCAAGTATAAAGGGGGGGAACAAGGGTCTAATCCCCCCCCTAATTTATATAAATGGGTTTTTCATGCAGAATTATTCCGTTTCCCTTCAAATTTTGTTTATAGGTTCACTGAGTTAAGGCGCTTCCCTGATTAGTTTACGGGTTTGATTAGTTAAGTATAAAGGGGGGGGGATCGGGGGGGGGGTAATCCCCCCCTTAATTTATATAAATGGGTTTTTCATGCAGAATTATTCCGTTTTCCTTCAAATTTTGTTTATAGGTTCATTGGGTTAAGACGCTTCCCTGATAACTTTTCGGGATTGATTGGTTAAGTATAAAGGGGGGAACAAGGGGCTAATTCCCCCCCTTAATTTATATAAATGGGTTTTTCATGCAGAATTATTCCGTTTTCCTTCAAATTTTGTTTATAGGTTCACTGTGTTAAGGCGCTTCCCTGATTAGTTTTCGGGATTGATTAGTTAATATAAAGGAGGGGGGATCGGGGGCTAATTCCCCCCCTTAATTTATATAAATGGGTTTTTCATGCAGAATTATTCCGTTTTCCTTCAAATTTTGTTTATAGGTTCACTGAGTTAAGGCGCTTCCCTGATTAGTTTTCGTGATTGATTAGTTAAGTATAAAGGGGGGATCGGGGGCTAATTCCCCCCCCCCCCTTAATTTATATAAATGGGTTTTTCATGCAGAATTATTCCGTTTTCCTTCAAATTTTGTTTATAGGTTCACTGAGTTAAGGCGCTTCCCTGATTAGTTTTCGGGATTGATTAGTTAGGTATAAAGGGGGAGGGGATCGGAGGGCTAACCCCCCCCCCCTTAATTTATATAAATGGGTTTTTCATGCAGAATTATTCCGTTTTCCTTCAAATTTTGTTTATAGGTTCATTGGGTTAAGACGCTTCCCTGATTACTTTTCGGGATTGATTGGTTAAGTATAAAGGGGGGAACGGGGGGATAATCCCCCCTTAATTTATTTAAATGGGTTTTTCATGCAGAATTATTCCGTTTTCCTTCAAATTTTGTTTATAGGTTCACTGTGTTAAGGCGCTTCCCTGATTAGTTTTCGGGATTGATTGGTTAAGTATAAATGGGGGGGAACGGGGGATAATCCCCCCTTAATTTATATAAGTGGGTTTTTCATGCAGAATTATTCTATTTGCTTCAAAATTTGTTTATAGGTTCATTGGGTTAAGATGCTTCCCTGATTAGTTTTCGGGATTGATTGATTAAGTATAAAGGGGGGGAACGGGGGCTAATACCCCCCTTAATTTATGTAAATGGGTTTTTCATGCAGAATTATCCCATTTCCTTCAAATGTCATTTATAGGTTCACTGTGTTAAGGCGCATCCCTGATTAGTTTTCGGGATTGATTGGTTAAGTATGAAGGGGGGAACAAGGGGCTAATTTCCCCTTATCTATACTAATATATAAAGTAGTAAAGATTGTTTGTTTGTTTGTTTGTTTGTAGAGGGTAATCTCTGGAACCACTGAATCGATTTTAAAAGTGATGGTGGCAAATTAATGGTGACAATCCCTGCTCCAACATAGGCTATATTTTATGTCGGTGCCATCACCCCCAGGGGGGTGCAGGAGCGAAAAACGTTCTAAAATTTCGATTTTTTGTATACTGAAGGAGATAGAAGCATCAAATTTGGTATGGTAGTTACTTATAACATGTAAATGCTCTCTAAGAACAAATTATAAAAACATTCGAAATTTAAAAGGGTGAGATGAGGAAGAAGCGTTCTAAAAACATTCTAAATTACAATTTCTATGGAATCTCTGAAACTACAGAACCGATTTCAAAAGTGATGGTGGCAAATGGATGGTGACAGTCCCTGCTCCAACATATGCTAAATTTTATGTCAGTGCTACTACCCGCAGAGGGTGAAGGAGCGAAAAACGTTCCAAAATTATGATATTTTCAATACTGAAGGAGTTAGGAACTTGACATTTTGTATGGTCGTTACTTACAAGATTTAAATGCTCTATAAGAACAAAGTCTAAAAAAATTCGAAATTTAAAAGGCTGAAATAAGCAAAAAATTTTCTAAAAACATTCTAAATTACAATTTCTATGGAATCTCTGGAACTACTAAAGCGATTTCAAAAGTGATGGTGGCAAATGGATGGTGACAATCCCTGCTCCAACATAGGCTATATTTTATGTCGGTGCCAATACCCCGAGGGGGGTGCAGAAGCGAAAAACGTTCTAAAATTGCGATTTTTGCGATGCTGAAGGAGCTAGAAACTTGAAGTTCGGCATGATTGTTATTTATAAGATCTAAATGCGCTCTAAGAACAAATTCTAAAGAAAAATGATCTAATGATTCTGCGATTTTTCAACTATTGAATTTCTAAAATTATCAAATTTCACCATAGAGTACCATAGCGAAACCTTCACGCGTAAAAAGATAATGATAAGGGCGACCTGTCCTGACGTGTATATTGGCTATAGCACGAGTCACAAATTATAGTATCCTTATTATTCTGTTAAAATATAAAAGTGAATTATGAAATGTCAATATTTTGTTTGATTAAAGGTTCGTTAAGAGAAATTGACCAGCGTAGCGTGCTAGTATGTCATAAAAGTTATTGTATACAGATAGATAAACCAGAAAACAAAAAAAAAAAGTCACTTGCGGCAATTTTGTACATTAAGGTTTAAAAAAAAAAAAAAAAAAAAAAAATTGCTATTTTAAGTGTAAAGGAATAAGGATTTATTAAAATTCATAAACAGTGTACGAATGTATGTTCAGAAACAAAGTAATTCATTCAAAGGGGATATTTTTAGTAACACTAATATTTTTTTTTAGAAGCTAATAATATTCAAGAAAAGCGACCTCAATTATCCACTTTAAATAGCGTCCGAGAAAAAAAAAAAAATTCAAGTTCTTATCTTACTTTAATTTTATAATTATTATTGTACCATGTTTGTTACAATGGTTATTTCTTGGTTAGTAAATTAAGATGGATTTTCAAAGACGAAGATGAAGTAAATGGTGAAGTTAAAATATGACTTTTTATGATATAAGTAAAATCAGAAACTTTATTTTCAACGTTGATGAAATATTCAGAAACATTGAAACGCCATTTTTTTGTTTCGTCCATTGGAAGTTATATTGTCTAATCGGAAATTTTCAGTAATTCTGATTTTTATTTATTTACAAAAAAAATTACTCTATTTTTTATTTATATTTTCTACTTTTTAGATTTTAAAATATTCCGTTGTTAGAGTTTCGTAGCCCGTTGGAATATTTTGAGTGGTTTGGCGCATAGTTAACTCTATTGTTCTTGTAACTCGTCAAGAGTTGTTTGTAACCATAAAGATTATTTGGCGTTTTATCACTTGCGTCCACTACTGGAAGAAATGTCTTAAAATTGTTATTCATTTATAATTAAGTTCTAAAAATAATTAAAATGTTACATTGTCATTGGAAATATAGTGTTTATATATGTGTACATAATTTTTACTAAATCTAGCATATCAGGAAGTAAGTTAAATATCTCTCTATATTAAAAAAATCCCTGACGGCTCGGCCTACAGGCACAGGTAGATTTCGAAGACGCAGACCGTGGGGTGCCTGTTTGTCGGGAATTGCGGAAGAAATGACCTTTTTGCGATGATGCTGCAGTTGGAACCGCCTACTTCGAAACCAAACTTGTTTGCAGGCGGAGCCAGCAAGGATTTTTTTTTTTTTTTTTTTTTTTTTTTTGCTATAAGAGTTGGTCCTATAAAAAACATGTCAATATAAAAGTTTTAGATAATATTAAGAGGATTTATAATAAATTTAAGCGGACTTGAAATCTTGGGAATTGACGAAATTATGAATTTTTTTCTTCTAAATCCCCCCTCCCCCCCCTTAAGGCAATTTTTAATTATATCAAAAATCTGTCATACATAAATTTTCGGCCCTTCTCCTAGAAGTAATAATAACTTCAAACGGATTCGATACGTATCATAATTAAGAAATTATGGGTTTTTTTCTGTTTTCACAAAAAGTCCCCCCCCCCCCATCCCCCCGACATTGTTCGATTTTGCCCATTAACGAACTTGACCGAGATTTTATACCCCTTGATTTTATGTATCAGTTTCGAAAAGATGCGGGAGTTGGAACCGCCTACTTCGAAAAATAACTTGTTTGCAGGCGGAGCCGGCAGGGATTTTTTTGTTTTTAATTTTTTTTTGCTATAACGGTTGGTCCTATAAAAAACTTGTCAATATAAAAGTTTTAGATAATATTAAGAGGATTTATAATAAATTTAAGCGGATTTGAAATCTTGGGAACTGACGAAGTTATGAATTTTTTTCTTCTAAACCCCCCTTCCCTCCCCCCCTTAAGGCAATTTTTAATTATATCAAAAATCTGTCATACATAAGTTTTTGGCCCTGTTCCTAGAAGTAATAATAACTTTAAACGGATTCGATACGTATCATAATTAAGAAATTATGGTTTTTTTCTGTTTTCACAAAAAGCCCCCCCATCCCCCCCCCCTTGGTTCGATTTTGCCCATTAACGAACTTGACCGAGATTTTATGCCCCTTGATTTTATGTATCAGTTTCGAAAAGATGCGGGAGTTGGAACCGCCTACTTCAAAAAATAAGTTGTTTGCAGGCGGAGCCGGTAGGGATTTTTTTGTTTTTAATTTTTTTTTGCTATAACGGTTGGTCCTATAAAAAACTTGTCAATATAAAAGTTTTAGATAATACTAAGAGAATTAATAATAAATTTACGCGGATTTGATATCTTGTGAATTGACGAAGTTATGATTTTTTTCTTCTAAAACCCCCCTTTTTTCCTCCCCTTGGGGCCATTTTTAATTATATCAAAAATCTGTCATACATAAATTTTCGGCCCTCTTCCTAGAAGTAATAATAACTTTAAACGGATTCGATACGTATAATAATAAGGAAATTATGAGGGTTTTTCTGTTTTCACAAAAAGCCCCCCCCATTTCCCCCCCCCCCCCCCCTTGGTTCGATTTTGCCCATTAACGAACTTGACCGAGATTTTATGACCCTTGATTTTATGTATCAGTTTGGAAAAGATTTCTGCAGAATTTTTCCAGTTATCGTGGTCAGAAAAAAGTGACATAGATAGATAGATAGATAGATAGATAGATAGATAGATAGATAGTTATATAAACTTTTGAACTGGGGGTGGTTTTGGGTTCTGGGAGTCATGATCGGCGTAAATCTGCAAAAATTTTTCAAAATTTCCAACTTAGGTGAGAATGTAATAGGTAGTATTTCTTACGAAATCTACCTAAAAAAGTAACCACTGCCGCCGCAGCCGCTGTCAGTGAAGATTTTGTGCCTTGAAGTCTTTCTGGACTAATATCCAGAAAACTATTGCAAATAAAAATTTAAAAATTGGTGATTTTATAAAGAAATTTTCGGTAAACACGCTGAAGTAGACAGTTTTTAAATCGAAGAATTATTTTAAGATATATTTAATATTAAAGTTGGTCCAAAAAGTTGTCTTTAAAAAGTTTTATAGGAACGAAAACTATGCACAGGAATTTAACCATAATTTATAAGGATATAGTTGACAAGCTTGAGGTGTGCAGATTGCAATTATTTTTTTATTCAATATTAAAAACAGAAATAAAACTTTAAAATAATAATTAAATGATCACGCGTTAAAAGCAGTACATGTAGAAAATTACGTAATAAAAAATATACTTGCGCGTGAATATTAAAAAGAGAAATTATTAAATTATTACGTGTTTTCAAATCATTAAGTAGGGTAAGATTAATTTATTTCGACAAAATATTTTACTTATAATTGCAAATTTTAAAACAGCGTAATTAATAATATTTCCCTTCAATTAAACACTATATTTTTGCGTTTAATAATTACGTTTAAATCAACAAAATAACTAATAAATTGGTAAAATATAATTAAAAATACAGATAAACGTTGAATTAAAGTTCACTCGATGACGTAACTAACACGCGTAACGCATCTGATGTCAATTGAATGCGACGCCACAGATATGCACTTTTGGCTTTAAATCCTATATTTTGGCGACAGTTCTTTTCTTTTATAGAAAGTAGTAGACGGGATAATGGAGAAGTACCCAATTTTCTATAGCATCGTTATAAAATTTCCCAATGCAGCGACATTGCTTATTTAACCATTTTGCACAAGTTGATTTTCAAATGTTTAATTAACCTTATTTTATCAATCACGAAAACAGTTGTTAGCTGTTTCGACAGAAGTTGATTCGGCCTTAAAATCCCTCAGTCAAAGAAAAATGAATGGAAACCCGATTACAGCAGATAGTCACTGGTCGTTTAATTACAATTCAATCTTCCGTAATCGTTTTAGAGTTGATCAAATCAGAGTGTTTTTAAAGTTTGCGGTGTCAGGACAGGGGTTGACGAGCGTAGCTCGTAGGGGGCAGAGCCCCCTAGTCTATTAGAAAATCCCATCTTTACATATAAACGCCAAATTGATTGAAATAAAAAAGTGTATTGATACAGCGATTCTTTTGATCTTTCTGGCGATTGAAAGTGATTGAATAGCTCTGTCGTTTAATAAACATTTTTACATTTTTGCTTTTGCTAATAACTATAGCATATTTTGTAAAATGCTGCATTTTAGAAATAAACTTTGGATTGTGATTTTATCTTTATAACTAAAAGTGTTTCCTCGTCTTTGCAGAATTATTTTTCCTTCTTAAGAATTGTGTTATTGTCTAGCATCTAGCATAGACATGCGTGTGAAGGAAAAAAAAAGACCTTATAATGATATACATGAACAATTAAAGAGCTATGAATGTTTTCGAAGAAATATTGTGTAATGTTCAAAGATTATTAAATGGGAAAACTGATAAAATAACAAATGAAAAGACAAATAAATTTAAAAAGGAAAACAATCAGAAAAGAAAAAAAAATAGAGGTGACTGATAAATGATGAACGTATTGATTGTACGAATCGGTTGATGATCGTGATTGTATGAATTTATCACTGGTAAATGATGAGGAGTCATCACTTATAAATAGAGTCTGGTATACATGCATTATAAAACTGACGAAATATGGATGCTAAAAATTAAAGTATGCACGTATAAAATTACTTATAAATACCTAATTACTTTCCGTTTTATACAAAGTCACGTATATGAAAACGGGGAAGAGGAGACAACAATAATAATGGATAATGAATGCCAATAGTTTTACTTAATTTTTATTACATTATATCATATATTTCTCGGAAAAATTCTAAGTTCTTCTTTCTCTTAGTGTTTAATTATTTTATGCTAATAAATTTATTAGCTTTAAAAATAATATATCCCAAGTAAAGAAAATTTAGTTAATAACATTTCAAAATCCATGCGCGGGGGTTGCAATGGTCCTCCCCTGCATCTCCTTGACGGCGCCTATGTAATGAAACAGCATTTAGAAATGAAATGCTCTTAAACAACAGATAGACACTTCTCAGAGAATATAAATATTTAAGTTAAAATATATGCAATCAAATTCAAAAGTAATGCATCAATCATTTTGCTAAAAAAAAAAAAAAAAAACGATTAAAAGATAAATGATTAACTTATAAGTATCCAATTACTTTCCGTTTTCATAGGAAATCGCGTATACGAAAACATGGAAGAGAAGACAACAATAATTAATAATGAATGCAAATATTTTAAAATAATTTTTATTATATTATATCATGATATATTTCTCCTAAAAATTCGTAGTTCTTCTTCCTCTTAGTGTTTAATTATTTTATGTCTCTTGCTAAGAATAAATGTAACTATTTAAATATATATATATATAGTATTCAATGATTGGAGTATTATAGTTGAGATTCATTCCAACAGAGCGAAAAAATGCCGGAACTAGGACTCGAACCTGGGTATTTTGGCTTGCCATGCCAATGCTCTTCCTAATCAAATAAACCTCAACTATGATACTCCAACCATTGAATATGATTTACATTAGCTGAAAAAAAAATCGTCTGTTCATTATGACCTAATTACATAGTATACAGGAGTTTAAGTGTTGTATCACATTCATCATGTAAAATGCTATACTTATAGCTCGGATGAATAAAATTAGCGCTGCAGTTTTCAGCCATGTTCAACAAATAAGAGTGAATTATGCCAGCCAGGATATCGTTGGGATAGCTCAGTAGCACGCAGCGTTGGCACGGCAAGCTTAAGTACCCAGGTTCGAACCCTGGTCCCGGCATTTTTCGCTCTATTGGAATAAATCTCAACTATGATACTCTAAGTCTAACCATTGAATATGATTTACCTAGTAGAAAAAAATTCCCTCTGTTTATTATATATAGTATATCAAAAGTTAAGAAAATTTAGTTAATTACATTTCAAAATCTAGGCCGGGGGGGGGGGGTTGCAATCACCCTCCCCTGCCTCTCCTTGTCTGCGGCGCTTATGTAATGAAACAACATTTAGAAATGAAATGTTCTTAAACAACGGGCAGACACTCCTCAGAGAATATAACTACTTAAAATATATGCAGTCAAAATCAAAAGTAATGCTTCAGTCATTTGGTAGAATAACGATTAAAAATAACGATTAAAACAGACATTTCTTCTGCAAATATTTTACTTAAATTAGGCAGAATTAATTATGATTTTAAATTTAGCATTGTAAAGAAATACACTATATGGCCATTAATGACCGGCAACTTTCAATTTTGGACATTTTGTCGAATATTTAAAAATATACTAGTCAGATTCTTCTGAAAATTTAGGATTAAAAAGAACAGGTTCGTCTTAATATTTATCAACGTCGATTTGATAAGGAGGACAATTAGGGGGCTAAAAAATATTAAAGAAAAAAAAGAATACTTTGGTTCACCCTGTAAAATAAAATGCACGAAATGATCTATCGCTACAGAATATACATAGGCAGACATTGTACAATATCTGTATTCATTTGTGTAAGAATAGCATGTATATTAATAGAGTTATAGCGATTTTTTTAAAAATTAAAAAAAAATCTTGCATGTTTTTTGCTTATAACAACAGGGTTTTTAACTAAATTTAACGCCAGTTTCAGAAAAATTGAAAAAATGAAGTAGAAACAATATAGTGCAATTGGAATATAAATATATTAAATATTTAAGGAAATATCGGCAGTTTTATAAAATAATTTTTATCTGCGCATGCGCGAACGATAACAAGGATTTTTTTGCATAATTTAATAGTCAACTCTATCGAGCAACTTATTAAAAAAAATCAATCAAATATCGTAAAAATTTAGAGAGATATCGGCATTAGAGTGAGCTGTTTTTCAGCTTCTCACTAAAACTCGCTGAATGATAAGGGATTTTCAACAAATTGTAATTTTTTATTTTCATACTATTTTCCAATTTTTAATGATACTTTAGTTCTCTTTGAAAAACTACCCTAACGAGCTTATTCGAACTAAAAAAGAATAATCAAAATCAAAGGATCCGTTCCAAAACTATTATAACCTGGTGAAATGATGTTTTCCAAGGCAAATTAAAGTATCAATAAAAAATGAAATATAGTATAAAAATTAAACATGACAATTTGTGAACAATCCCTTATCATTCAACAAGTTTTTGGGAGAAGCTAAAAAACAGTTCACTCTAACGCCGATATCTCTCTAAATTTTTACGATATTTGACTGATTTTTTTTAATAAGTTGCTCGATAGAGTTGACTATGCACATTATGCAAAAAAATCCTTGTTATCGTTCGCGCATGCGCAGATAAAAATTATTTTATACAATTGCCCATATTTCCTTAAATATTTAATATACTACATTCCAATTGCACTATATTATTTCTACTACATTTTGTCAATTTTTCTGAAACTGGCGTTAAATTTGGTTAAAAACCCTGTATGTTATAAGCAAAAAACATGCAAGAATTTTTTTTTAATTTGTAAAAAAATTGCTATATCTCTATTAATATACACGCTATTCTTACACAAATAAATACACATATTGTACAATGTCTGCTTATGTATATTCTGTAGCGATAGATCATTTCATGCGTTTTATTTTAGAGGTGAACCAAAGTATTCTTTTTTTTCTTTAATATTTTTTTTAGCCCCTTTATCGTCCTCCTTATCAAATCGATATTGATGAATATGAAGTCAAACCTGTTCTTTTTAATCCTAAAATTCCAGAAGAATCTGACAAGTATATTTTTAAATATTCGACAAAATGTCTAAAATTGAAAGTTGCCGGTCATTAATGGCCATATAGTGTGTATTAACTTACAGAGGTGCTTCCGCTGCCAGCGCTACGGTCATGTAGCAAATAAATGTTCTGAAAGTAATGCTATAAGATGTGCATACAGTGCATCTTCCCATGACTGCAGACAATGTCAACTCAATTATGATTGCCATAAATGTATAAACTTTGTAAGATACAACAGTTCCCATTCACATGAAAGACTTTACACCAATTTCAACCATTCATGCAGCATCCAGCAATAATTGTGAAGTGTTTTAATATGGAATCTTCAGGGTGAGGAGTTATTCTTCAAAAATAAGTTACTAAAGTTTAGTAAAGTCGGTTGTAACTTAAACCGACTATAAAATTTGTAAGAATAAGGAATTCAGAAAGATTTAGTAAGACTGAATTGAAATTTAAAATCAGTAACAGGTCTAAAAGTACTTATACAATTTGATAATTTATTATTATATAAGTTTAAATTTATGTAAATTTATCTTGTTGTTATTTAAATATTTTCTTTTGTTATTATGTAATTACATATATCTTTCCAGCCGGCCCTTCAATAGCATAGGAAATTTTCTTTAATTCTTATATTAAGTTAGCATCTTCTCCAATTTGTTTAAACTTTGTTCACGTATTCATTATTAAGTCTGGTCCCAGCTGGATTGAAATTTCTTGTACATTTTAATTTGCTTATACTTTATATTTGTTTACTCTAGTATTATTATTCATTCATTATTATTTATTTAGTACTTACTTTTATCCAATATTATTATTTACTTCAGCATCATACAGTATTATTACATGGTAGTATTATTGCTGTATCACATAGTATTGTAGTATTATTTAGTACTGCTCAGTATGATTGTTAAATTGTATTTTCAATATTTGCATTTTCAGAATTTTGTAATTTCAGAATTCGTATTTCAGTATTTCATAGTATAATTATTGTTCAGTATCACAAAGTATTATTTAGTATTGCTCAGTAAATTGTTTTCTCAGTTATTATATCATCAAAATTTGAATTTTTGGAATTTGTGTTTCAGTATACTACTTCTCTAATCTCAAAGTGGTATTTGATTTGTGTTTATTGTTTTCACTACATTGTACACATTCCTATTATGTTATTACATATGTTATTCCCTAGTATCCTTAGTACAAGTAAATTGCTGTGCTTAAATGGTGTTAACTGTAAATACCCCTATCTAATTATTCAACTTTTCCCCCAAATAAGTCTCTTTATACACTCGATGCTACTATTCAAACTATATGATTATTTTCTTTGACATTATCACATTTATATATTGTTTATCGTTCAATAAGTGAGCTGAGCTATTAGTATTGTTTTATATTTATTGTTTTCTCCCAACTTTAATAATTATCTTGTAAGGCTTTGCCGCATAGTAAACAAACCTTCTGGGCGGGGCTAGTTGAGCTTAAGCCGAAAGGTAGGCCTCCCCGCCCTGTTTGACTTTGACTTTGTTTACTTAAACATCACCTTTTACTTTATTAATCCATGAACTTTTGTTACAGTATTACGAATGTTTTAAAAAGTGTTTCATAATCTATGTTTGACGCAATTTTTTTCGTTCTTGTTATCTTAGTATTTAATTATTTTAAGTCACATTGAGAAGAATGTTTTTTTTTTTTTCATAATCATCGGGAAAAAGGAATTTTTTTATTACATTTGAATATCCAGGAAGGGGCAATGGTCCTACCTTGCTCTCCTCCCCCCCCCCCCCCCTGCTGACACCGATGAAAAATAATATTTATAAAAATCATAATCATTATCATATACTTCATCATCACATACTCTTTAATAAAAAGCTACGCTTTGCTGACGACTGGGATTTTCGATAATCGTTGCCACAAACTAATCTCGAAAAATGAAACATTTGAAGTTACTGAAAAATGTAATAGGTCGAAAAGTATTTGTCAGAAAATTGTTAGACAAACTGCGTTAGAAAGGTAAAAAATTGTATTTTTCTGGATATAAATTTCAAATCCAATTATTATGTTGTTTTACAAATATTGAATTTTAAAAATTATCAAATTTCACAATGGAGTACCGTAGCGAAACCTTCACGCGTAAAAAGATAATGATAACGGCCATGTGTTCAGGCTGGCTATAGCACGAGTCACAAATTATAGTAGCCTTATTATTTTGTGTTAAATAATAAAATTGAATTATGATGTCACGAGTGCATGATTTTTATTTAATCTCATATAAAAATGATTTTTGGTATTGTTAGTGAGCAATCAATATATATATATATATATATTTATTTAATTAAACGAACATCAACTGGAAAAATTAAAAGAAAGTACCTCTCATTTAAATAGTGCACTTTTACAACATATGTATACAAAACTTTTACCATCTCTTATTAAAAAGAAATGTATGGTGAGTAATATATCTACAGAAAATGATGAGGTGTTAAAGTATAAACTTAACACGTGTATCGAGAATAATATGTTATCAATACTTAACCGATTGTATGAATGTCATGCATGTGCACTACGACATTCGAGCAAAAGCCTTCACTCCTGTTTCGCATTTAATAATAGGGAAAAATTTAATCAATTAGGGGAAGCTTTGTTAATACTCGTAGATTTTGATTATGTAACTTCAACGTTTCTAAACGGAGTTTATAATGTTAGTGAGCACTTTTTATGTAAGATTAATGAACAGACTATTTGTAATGAATTGTTTAAGACCTAAAAATAAAATGTTTTTGATTAAGTTCTGTGTGTTTATTTTTGCAAAGTGTCTATGAGTGAATTTATTAGTTTATAATTTAGTAGAACTTTTAAGTGAAGTGATATAATTTAATTTAAAAAAAAACATCTATTACAAAAAATTAATTGAAAATATTCACGTTTGTAAAACAAAACAAAAAAACGGGTTAATGAAATTAAAACTTATCAAAATTAAAAGTTAATGAAATTAAAAGATAACAAAAATATAGTTTTAAAATAAAAGTAAACAAAAAAAGTTATAAAGTAAAAGTTAAAAAAAAGTTAAAAGTTAATAAAATATTTAAAAAAGCAAAAGAAGGTATGTGTTATAAAGAGAGGGGTTTCCGTGTGGAAGTAACCTACAAAATGTATGTGTGTTTATTAGTTTATCATTTAGTAGAACTTTTAAGTGAACAGTTAGAATTTATGTTTTTTATATAACTTAACATTAACACAAAATAAAAATTTTAACTATTGCAAAAAGATTCAACTATTGAATGGAAATATGCATATTAGTAAAATGAAAGATTTTAAATTTCATACAATTTAACAAATATATATATACGAAACACATTACGGATTTAAATATTATAAGAAATGTTTGATGGAAATTTTTAAGACAGATTTAATTCTTGGTCCTGTCATATATAGTTCGATCTTGTTTTAGAAGATAGTTTTTAATAATCTTGTGGTTCGAACTTGTCAAAATGAAATCAAGACACAATGATTTGTATGTTATTTTAATCATTATGTCATGACTTCATACCCCTGAAAGTGTATTTAAATGTTTGTCTAGGTTTATTCAGTGTTATTAAGCGTTTGTGAAACCGAAAATTAATAATAATAATAAAAAAAAAGATCGCCTTCTACCAATTGCGCTACGAATGTTTTATTCAATTATTATAAATAATAAAACCTTTTAGAATATTACTTATTTTAAATTTAAAATAATAAAAAATTAAATTTAACAAAATAAATAAATAATTCCTCTGTTCATTATAAATAAATAAAAGTTTATAAAATAAAAGTTTCAAAATTAAAACTTTATGAAAATTACTTAGGTTGATCCAAAAAAAAGTTTACAGGCAGAAGCATTTGAAACGTAATAATTGTGGAGCGAATATTTCCACCCAGGGTGGTTGACAGATGGCGCTAGTTGTCCTACAGCGGTTCTACGAGTAAGTAGCGTCAGTGGGCAGACACTTAAGAGCGACAGTAATGGCACGACATCTAGAAAAGTGGTCTCACATAGAGGTGCGAGCCTTAATTCGATTCTTATGGGCCAAGAATGTGGCCGCATCCGAAATTCAAAGGCGTCATTCTTCTGCATGACAATGCCAGGCCCATACAGCTCGCCAGACTCAGGAATTGCTGCAAAGGTTCAAGTGGGAGGTCTGGAATCACCCCCCATACAGCCCCGATTTGGCTCCAAGTGACTATTTCCTTTTTCCGGTATTGAAGCACAACTTATCCGGAACACGGTTCACCTCAGACGATGCAGTGAAAAAAGCTGCCGAGAAATGGCTCAATGAGCAGAGCCCTGATTACTACCAAGGACTATGTGGAAAAGTAAAGGCCAGATGTGTCTCTTGATTGCCATTTGTATCTTGTTTCTATTGTTAATAAATACTTTTTCCTTTGCCTTGTAAACTTTTTTTTGGATCACCCCTCGTATAAGTTAATAAAACAAAAAATTTTTTTTTTTTTAAATAAAAATTATCAAAAGTAAAGTTTATAAAAATTAAAAGTAAAAAAAAAATTAAGTTATGTTTAAAAATCTTCAAATTAATCAAAATTGACTTTTAGTTTTATGTTAATGTAAGTTTCAATGTTTTTAAATATCGAGCTAACTGTTTATCCTCATAATCATTTGTTTACCCATCTTCCAACCAACCAACTGGTTGCCTAGCCAACCATATACTTTGTATTTACACATGCGCAGAAAAAAACACTAACTTGAGTTTTACTTTAAACCTTTGCTAGATTAGGTAATATATACAAGTCAAATATCTTTCATACTTAGAAAATTTATAATTTTTAACTATTCGTCCCTATTTATCTTAAAACATTAACAAATAAATGTAATTTATATACTTACAAAAACAGGATAACTTAAAAAGGAGTCCATACATTTCAGCTTGCTAAAATCAAGTGTCTGGTCTATAACAGAATGAGGTTAAACTATCAGTTTACTTCCTTATCACTCACGTGATCAAGACTTTATCAGTTACATGTTCAGGTCGATAACAGCTAAAAACAGCGTGTTGGTCATTTTAACTTCTGTCTTCGCACACTGTGGTTCGGTAAGTTTTCTTATCTACCATTTCTTTCTTTTTAGAAAATAAACTAATCGTAAAATGTTCTTTTCATACCCACTTACTTTTAAATCACAATGTTAAAAGACTAAATTTTATTATGTTAAATTATTCTTTTAAATGTCGAACAAAAGATTTTGCAATATATTTGCAAATAAGTTCTTATAAAACGGTTTTAATTAGTTAAAGGATGAACATTGTTATTTTGACGATCTATTATTTTGAAAGCGAAAAAGATTAATTCACATGAAAATTAAACTTACCTTATTTATAAGCTGGGTAAGCATGGTCTGGCTTTTGCGACGACTTGTAGAGATTTGAAAGATGTACAAACGTATATCAGTTAATCTCACGTGATATGATGACGTTATTAAGTAACGTCATCCATCACAGTTTAATCACGTGACTACGCAACCATAACCTTCACATTACTAGTGTGATCACGTAGCTAATTGTAATTATCACAAAATAATATATTTATAAAAATATATTCATAAATTAATAATTAATTAATTTATTATTTTAAAAAGCTATGCTTTTCAAAATAATACGCAAATAAATTATTAATTTATGAATATATTTTTATAAATATATTATAAGTATATTTTGTGATAATTACAATTAGCTACGTGATCACACTAGTAATGTGAAGGTTATGGTTGCGTAGTCACGTGATTAAACTGTGATGGATGACGTTACTTAATAACGTCATCATATCACGTGAGATTAACTGATATACGTTTGTACTATCTTTCAAATCTCTACAAGTCGTCGCAAAAGCCAGACCATGCTATGCTTACCCAGCTTATAAATAAGGTAAGTTTAATTTTCATGTGAATTAATCTTTTTCGCTTTCAAAATAATAGATCGTTAAAATAACAATGTTCATCCTTCAACTAATTAAAACCGTTTTATAAGAACTTATTTGCAAATATATTGCAAGATCTTTTGTTCGACATTTAAAAGAATAATTTAACATAATAAAATTTAGTCTTTTAACATTGTGATTTAAAAGTAAGTGGGTATGAAAAGAAAATTTTATGATAAGTTTATTTTATAAAGAGAAAGAAATGGTAGACAAGAAAACTTACCGAACCACAGTGTGCGAAGACAGAAGTTAAAATGACCAACACGCTGTTTTTAGCTGTTATCGACCTGAACATGTAACTGATAAAGTCTTGATCACGTGAGTGATAAGGAAGTAAACTGATAGTTTAACCTCATTCTGTTATAGACCAGACACTTGATTTTAGCAAGCTGAAATGTATGGACTCCTTTTTAAGTTATCCTGTTTTTGTAAGTATATAAATTACATTTATTTGTTAATGTTTTAAGATAAATAGGGACGAATAGTTAAAAATTATAAATTTTCTAAGTATGGAAGATATTCGATTCGTATAATATACCTAATCTAGCAAAGGCTTAAAGTAAAACTCAAGTTAGTGTTTTTTTCTGAGCATGTGTAGATACAAAGTATATGGTTGGCTAGGCAACCGGTTGGTTGGTTGGAAGATGGGTAAACAAATGATTATGAGGATAAACAGTTAGCTCGATATTTAAAAACATTGAAACTTACTTTAACATAAAACTAAAAGTCAATTTTGATTAATTTAAAGATTTTTAAACATAATTTTTTTTTAACTTTTAATTTTTATAAACTTTACTTTTGATAATTTTTATTTAAAAAAATTTTTTTTTGTTTTATTAACTTATAATTTTCATAAAGTTTTAATTTTGAAACTTTTATTTTATAAACTTTTATTTATTTATAATGAACAGAGGAATTATTTATTTATTTTGTTAAATTAAAATTTTTATTATTTTAAATTTAAAATAAGTAATATTCTAAAAGGTTTTATTATTTATAATAATTGAATAAAACATTCGTAGCGCAATTGGTAGAAGGCGATCTGTTTTTTTTTATTATTAATTTTCGGTTTCACAAACGCTTATCAACACTGAATAAACCTAGACAAACATTTAAATACACTTTCAGGGGTATGAAGTCATGACATAATGATTAAAATAACATACAAATCATTGTGTCTTGATTTCATTTTGACAAGTTCGAACCACAAGACGATTAAAAACTATCTTCTAAAACAAGATCGAACTATATATGACAGGACCAAGAATTAAATCCGTCTTAAAAATTTCCATCAAACATTTCTTATAATATTTAAATCCGTAATGTGTTTCGTATATATATATATTTGTTAAATTCTATGAAATTTAAAATCTTTCATTTTACTAATATGCATATTTCCATTCAATAGTTGAATCTTTTTGCAATAGTTAAAATTTTTATTTTGTGTTAAGTTATATAAAAAACATAAATTCTAACTGTTCACTTAAAAGTTCTACTAAATGATAAACTAATAAACACACATACATTTTGTAGGTTACTTGCACACGGAAACCCCTCTCTTTATAACACAAACCTTCTTTTGCTTTTTTAAATATTTTATTAACTTTTAACTTTTTGTTAACTTTTACTTTATAACTTTTTTTTGTTTACTTTTATTTTAAAACTATATTTTTGTTATCTTTTAATTTCATTAACTTTTAATTTTGATAAGTTTTAATTTCATTAACCCGTTTCTTTTGTTTTGTTTTTCAAACGTGAATATTTTCAATTAATTTTTTGTAATAGGTGTTTTTTTAATTAAATTATATCACTTCACTTAAAAGTTCTACTAAATTATAAACTAATAAATTCAGTCATAGACACTTTGCAAAAATAAACACACAGAACTTAATCAAAAACATTTCATTTTCAGGTCTTAAACAATTCATTACAAATAGTCTGTTCATTAATCTTACATAAAAAGTGCTCACTAACATTATAAACTCCGTTTAGAAACGTTGAAGTTATATAATCAAAATCTACGAGCATTAACAAAGCTTCCCCTAATTGATTAAATTTTTCCCTATTATTAAATGCGAAACAGGAGTGAAGGCTTTTGCTCGAATGTCGTAGTGCACATGCATGACATTCATACAATTGGTTAAGTACTGATAACATATAATTCTCGATACACGTGTTAAGTTTATACTTTAACACCTCATCATTTTCTGTATATATATTACTCACCATACATTTCTTTTTAATAAGAGATGGTAAAAGTTTTGTATACATATGTTGTGAAAGTGCACTATTTAAATGAGAGGTACTTTCTTTTAATTTTTCCAGTTGATGTTCGTTTAAGTCAATATAAGAATAATTCTTTAAATTTTTAATTCGCATTGTAGAATTTTGATTTAACACTAAAATCATGTTATTAGAAACAAAGGACGTACTTTTGTATCTTAAATTAAATGCAATAAGTTTGTATTGAAACTCAAACCAGCTAGGAATATCCATATTAACCACGCGGTTTGTCGGGATTTCTTCATTAGTAGATACATTGCGTTTAAATTCTCGTCTAAGTAGTATATAATATTGTTTAGTTCTTAACTTCAAAGTTAAATAGAAACAGTCACTTAGTTCTTTGTGAAACACATAGGAATTGCATAATTTATCACTTTTAATGTCATTTGCATGTGAGATGGTGGTTTGTAATTCACTACTTGTTTGCGAAAGGTTGCTTGCTTGTAGCTCGTTGACCTCGCGTTTAACAGTAGTCTGTAAAATATTACTTGTAGTTGTAGGTTCTTGAAACGCTAAGGTAGTAGAACAATCTAAATTTTCAAAATTCATGTCTTCGAAAAATGTATTCAAATAGTCCGTGGCAGAATTTGGCCTTCGACCGGGATTCTCGAAAGATGTTGTATCATTCCCATTGGCAAAGTTTGAAAAATTCATAGCGATCTCGGGTTTCACATCTTGTAAGTCCTCAGTAGTTACACAGTTATTACCCATTTTAGAAAGTTTTAATCTTGGGTCTTTTCACTCCTTCTCATAGGTATTTGAATTTTCCATGGGTTTTTCTAAACGTAGACGTTTTGAAGGTGAAAGTACTTCTTCATGAGATCTTTTCTGCATTTTAATGTCATAAAATATTTTTAATTATCATTCCACTAACTGGTGTAATCTCGATAAAAGTCTACAGTAAACTGATTGTGTTTCCTGGAAACATTTACTTATCTAGATTAAAATCAGTCACAGTTATAGTTAATCATTTAAATTACATATAGGTTAAAGATAAAATGTTTACTTATTATCTATAAAGAATACAGTGACGGTTTAAGTTAAACAATTTCTTAACTATGTTAAATACTGTAATGTTAACTGTGGGGTGGAAATTAACAAAACATGCAATGTCATTGTTTAAAAGGAGAGAAAAATTAAACTTTCTTATCAATAAATAAGTTTAATACCTATTCAAATAAAAATAATAATTTTTTCTTAAAAAGAGATTTCATTTAACCAAAAAGTGTTAACTTTAAAGACTAGAATTTAAAAAATTGCCTACTCATAAATATATGTTCACTTTTTTTTTCTCTAGAAAATAAAACTTCAAAGATTGATTTCATAAATAAATAAAAATAAAAAAATAAATAGACATGTGAAATAAAAACAGATATGTAATATATAAACAAATATTTATTAAATAAATACATTTCAATGTTAATTTATAAATACATTGTTTAAATGGTTATTATAAAAGTCCATATTCATAGTTTCAAAAAATAAATGAGTATAATTACATGAACATTGCTTGAATAGGTTTTTTACAAATTTAGTCACGTTGAAATTTAGCAGTGCGCTCTCATTACACCAATTATATTTTCTATGCAAATTATAACTATCACACTCGTGTTTCATATTAATTGGTTATCCGATTGAACATTGATAGCAATCAAACACACGAGAAACGGATGACTTTAACTCGTCATCGAAACATGTTAAGAAATAGTTTAAAGTCTCTTCGATTGTGAGGTGGGTACATTTGCATTTGTTTAAGTTTTCTAAAACCGAAACAGGAATAAGCTTAGTTAAAAGCGTCTCAATGAGACATTCGGTAATTTTAAAGCGATTTTTCACTGGTTTCAAATATTGATCTTTTGTAAGCAATAAAAAGTCAGACTTTAAGCAAAACCCAAACTTTTTCGATTTGAAAAATTTTTGCAGTATGCATGCATGATTCCTTATTTACAAAAGCGATTAGTAAGTCATTATTACATACGAATGTATCATTTTCAGAAACAAAATTAAATTTATCCAATCTCGATTCAAATTTGTCGAATGTTGCACATGATAATGTAATGCCTTCATTTGTGGAGGTAAGTTCACGACCGTTCTTTTCAAATTTTTCATATTTCTGTATGTGAACATAAAGCTCATAGTTCTAATTCATTTGTACTTCAAGAATCATTTCCTCACCTAAATTTCAATGAGCAGGAGTAAAAACATCGAAAAACTTAAATATTTTACTAAACTGAGTGATGTCTGAAATTTCATATTTCGAACTGTTTCCCAAGGAAAGTTGATCAGATGGGTTAAGTTCTTTAGGTGAAAGATGAATTTTTCTATGTTTCACTAAGTCAGATCTATTATTAAATGTTTCAAAACAATCGTCACATTTACAGTGACTGGGTAACTGTCTACTTTTCCTTTGATTTGGCTTGCAAGTATTATGAATTTTCCCATTCTTTAATAAATCACTCTTTTGTGAAAATACTTCGCCACATACATTACAATTATGAATCACAGGGGTCTTTGAATGAACCTTCATATGATTTAATAAATGATACTTTCTAGAAAATGTTTTTTCACAAATTATACACACAAGAGGTATTTTCTCCAGATGACATTTCATGTGAAACGTTAAGTTAACCTTTCGGGGAAAAGCTTTGTTTTCAAGTAGAACACATAAAGGGTAACTTCTGTTTCTTTAATCCTCTGATGAGACGGGTTTCACTTCACAATTCGAAACGGGTTCTTCTTTATGCTGTATTAAAAATTCCATGTCATGGTCATTTAATCCTGATGATGAGGGTTCACTCTTCATGTTAGACATATCATTAGCACTTAACAAAGCAGAATCCATGACTCATTCCGTAATCACTTAAATGTAAACTAACTTAAAACGGAAAACACAACCTTTCACAGCGGTAACAGGAAACAATATAATCATATTAACTCGTTTCTTGGAAGTTCATAAAATGATAGAGGGCGCTTGTTTAAAAATAATAACATTTTATTGGTTTAAAAAGTCACGTGATTATTTGATCATACTCTGTTATAAGTTCAATAGTCAGTTAATTCTTACACATTGATTCAGAAAGGGTTACGTATCTGAAGTTCGTACAGTTGTAAGTCAAAAATGCTTTTATAAAAAATATTTTACTGATCGAATCACTTGTGTATCAGAAGTTCATATGTTTGTAACTTAAAAATTCTTATTAATCTCGTATTTAGTGCTTTTATAAATAATATTTTACTGATCGAATCACTTATGTGTTATAAATCTAACTAGAAAAAGTGAATATTTCAAATAAGTCATGTTAGAAAAAACTAGATTCGATTACCTTTTTTTTTTTTTTTAAATGTTGGTTGTATAAAGTCAATCGTTTATTATTTTTAACAGTTGTTATTATTATTTGAACAGTTTTTATTATTTTTGATCATTTGTTTAGTTGTTATTATATTTTTGAACAGTTGTTCTTATTTTTTTAATACTTTTAATTTTTTTTCCTGTGCTTTTTTTCCAAACAGGCGAAAATTTCAAAATTGTAGTTTACAATTGTAAAATACACTTTAATGAAAGCAGTCTGTTACAAGATAATCACAAAAAGTTAACATTATCTTCCAAAAATAAACCCTCATTTCACAATATAATTGAAACTGAACAGGCAAAATTAAAAATCACGTTATTCCAAACACAAATATCCGTAATCTAACCATCATGATATCATAACTTGAACAGATAAAGCTAGCCTAAATTATCAAAGCATTAGTTCAGTTTGTCATGGCACGTGCAAGAAAATTTCGATAGGATAAAAATTTGACTGTAAGTTTCGAAGGAAAACCTATCCCCGAATCGAACTTGGCAGATTTATTTAATCTTTTGTTTTCTGTGAATAAAAGAAAACCGATCAAGGCACAGAACGAATTATTAGAAACATTAAACGAAATGAATGTCCCGCGAAATTTTATTAAAAATAAATATTTGTCAACAAACATTAAACAAGATTCTGTATTAGATTTGTCAAAACCCACTAAAAAACGAAAAGTGGGTCCACATGTATTGCATTGGGAAAATTATTAATAAAATTGAATTTGTTTTTTTAAACTACACTTCTTTCCTATGTTTTCTACACCAAACACAATAAAAACAGCACTTACCCCTAAACATGTCTTCTTTTCACCATTGCTTCCACTATACATTTTAAAATAAATATGTTAATATTCAATCGCATCACATCGAAAAAGATAAATTTCCGGTTTCATTTAAATTCAGTATAAAATCAAGCTTAAACTTTTCACTTCCGGTAAATACATAAATGAGCGAAAACACAATGCAGATCGTTATATACAGACACACGACGCTAATCACTTCCTCTCTCGAAGTCATTTTAACAAATGATACTTCACTCTCATGATACCTCTCTTTAAACACTTAAAATCTCGACATTCATATATAGCTTCTTGGCTTGATCAGTTAAACCTACCACAAATTATCAAGTTAAGAAGCTATTTTGCAGGTTCAAACCCCAGTGAAATCTTTTCAAGAAAACCTATTTTAAATATCCGTTATTGCATTCCCTTCCGATAGAGGGCGCAAACAAAAAAAATGATCTCCGTTTCGCCTTCAAACTGAAAGTCCATTCTAAAATTTAAAAAAAAAAAAAAAAAAAAAAAAAAAAATTAAGCGCCTTTTAAAAATAAGCCCCCCCCCTTAAAAAAGTTAACCGCCTCTTCAAAATTAAGCCCCTCCATTTTATACCCTCTTCCTATAGCAGACTTCAATCTAACATTTAAATTTGATCCTAAAAAAAATTAAGCCCCCATCTTAAAAATTAAGCCTTTTTAAAAAAAGTTAGCCCCCTCACATTTATACCCTCCTCCTATAGTACACCCTTACAACCCATTCTACATTTCAAAGTGTTATTTTCACATCATACTATAGTATGATTCCCCTTCCACCACCGCCACCTCTCCAAGTGAACGCTCCTTTTCCCACTACTATCAACAAATTAATTTTTCAAGCTCATAAATAAGAAAAGACATGCAAACACAGAAGCTTCAGCTTTTTACAATTTTATGGGAGCAAAATAAATAATAAAATAAAATAAAATAAAATAAAATAAAATAAAATAAAATAAAAATAATATAGCCATATGTAATTGCAGGAAACGCAAACATTATAAAAGCCTGCAGGTCGCCAAGCAGTTTTCACATACTGTACCTCACTCCGAGTCCTTTGGAAACATTATGAGTGGTGATAGATTTTTACACGGGGCTCGGAGCAGGGGCGGATCCAGAAAATTTTCACAGGGGGGTCAAGTTTCAGCCAACGTTATACCTTCTACTTATAAAATTATCAGTAAAGTGGAAGAAAAACGAAGTATCATTTAAACCTGCTTCAAAATATAATATATTACACAGTAATTAATACATTTTCATGAAATAATATTAAATTAACCATTAAAAATTATATTAACATTAAATTAGTATATAAATTACAAATTATAATAATATTATTAAATTAACTTTTAGTAACCAATTTGTTATCATTTTGTATATAAATATACAATTTATTAATTCTATAATATGTAGTTAATACAGAAATATTAAAATTCTTCAATTAAATAAAATTAAACGTTTTCATATTTAAGATGTGGAGAACACTTTTTATTGCAATGAAAAAAATAATGGCAAAACATTGCTGTATTATCTACCTTAAAAATACTGCAGTTGCAATTTCCTGCGATGCGTCATTGCGAATTTATTTAATACTTCTTCAGGGTGCATTTCCTTATCGCTATGAATGTTAAGCATTTCTAAACCGTTTAGTCTTTCTTCTTTCATATTTGACTTCAAGTAAGTTTTTACCCGTCTTAATGTTAAGAACACCGTTCACTGGCACAGGTTGTAACAGGAAGGGCACATAAAATATGGAGAAGAGTACGCGTTGTAATTTTCCAACTGGACGAAAAATGTCCGGCCCAGGATTCGAACCTGGGATCTCTTGGCTGAAGCTGCCACGCTCTACCTACTGAGCTATCCCGGTCGAATCTGGAGGGCATAATTCATCCAGTTAACCTTATTGATCATAGCATCTGGTCTGATATTTTAATCAGCTCAACAGAATAGATCGCAGGTAATGGAACTCCAGTAAACGCTGGATACATGATTACACTGGATTAATTTTAACACAATTATTCAAATTGGTAAAGAAATCATACGAGTTGTAAATTTCCAACTGGACGAAAAATGTCCGGGTCAGGATTCGAACCTGGGATCTCTTGGCTGAAGCTGCCACGCTCTACCTACTGAGCTATCCCGGTCGAATCTGGAGGGCATAATTCATCCAGTTAACCTAATTGATCATATAAGGTTACTGGATGAATTATGCCCTATGATCAATAAGATTAACTGGATGAATTATGCCCTCCAGATTCGACCGGGATAGCTCAGTAGGTAGAGCGTGGCAGCTTCAGCCAAGAGATCCCAGGTTCGAATCCTGGCCCGGACATTTTTCGTCCAGTTGGAAAATTACAACGCGTATGATTTCTTTACCAATTTGAATAATTGTGTTAAAATTAATCCTATGGAGAAGAGTCTTGATATTCGGGTAAAATTCTGAAGCGTGTAATATGCTTTCACTTGCACTCCGACTCCGTGGAAGTTCGCTCTCCGGTTTGTTTTTCCATTGCCGCTGCCATAAGTCTATTTCTTGTCGTAATTCAGAAAATGTCCCTGGAATACCCTTCTTGTAAGGTTTAGCTGCATTAATTAAAGTTCCAGTATCCTCATTAGCAAATGCCGAGATCAATCCATGTAATGCAATGATATTTGAATGTTCAGCAGTGGAAAACACCAATATGATAAAATCCATAAACGGCAAAAATAAATTAAATTAGTAATATTTTTCAGGACTTGATGCTACAGGATTGGATCTGAGGTGCTGTGTTTTTACAATTCTCGGCATAGTAATTTCAATGGAATGTTTAGTTGCTACTTTCGATGCTTCGTCGTATATTTTCAAATAATTTGATGATGAATTTCGATAATCATTTAAAGTATCGACAACATGCTTTACCATATCATAGCATTGCTTCAAATCTAACGAAGGGCTTTGCAAATTAAGAGATAAAGAAATAGTTAAACTCAAGATGGAGGAAAGGATTTGCACTGCAATAAGGAAAGTAAATCGCAGAACTGATGCTATTAAATATCCGGATTTGGAGGACGATTCTTCTGCATCTAATAATTGTAGAAAGCACACAATGACATCAAAAACTTGTAAAATTGCGTCGTGTCGTTCAATCCATACCCAATTTCACACAGTTTTGAAAGCTTCAATCGCGTTTCTTGAGGATGATGCTCTTGTATTTCCTCTCGCATAAAATTCATTCTTTTAGCGGATTCCCTAATTGCATTGATGACTTCTTTCATGACACCAACAGCGTTTCTAATACTGCGTAATGAACAGGCTTTAGATATGGCAAGATTTAGTTTGCCAGATGCGCAATGCATGTAAATAGGAAGTGTCTGCTTTTATTTTATGCGTGCTTGCACCCATTTGAATTTTCCAGCCATATTTGAACTACCGTCGTAACCTTGTCCTCGCATATTTTCAATTTTTAATCCTAATTTCTTTAGATTTTCTTCAATTAGGTCTGCAAGAAACTCACCACTTAAGCCTCTAGCTTCTACAAAGCCTGCAAACTCTTCCCTGATTTTCTTCTTAGTATCCCAATATCGAATGCTAAGACTCATCTGCTCGATAGTACCAGTATCGGTGGTTTCGTCTGCTAAGATACTAAAGAACCGACTTTCTTTCCTAGAGTTCAGTATTTTCTGTAATATGAGCTCCCCACAAATGTCAATTAATTCATTTAGAGTTGTTTTACTGATAAAAGTAGCGTTACGAGGAGCATTGTTTATGTTTTTTTTCCAAAACAGTGTCACCTGCGTCAATGCGAAACCTCAATAATGAACGAAAGTTTCCTTCATTTGCTATTGAACCTGAGCCATCCTCCTCCGTTAGGTTCCCATCCTCTCGGTGCCCTTGTAATGGAATATTTTCTTTACCACATAATATAATCGTTTTCATTATGGGTAGTAAACGTAAACGATTTTCTCCAATTCTTCATTTCATTTCAATATTGATTTTCCTGTTAATCGATTCCGATGAGTTTTCAAATGTCCTGAGGAAGTCGGTAAATTGTAGCTATTTTGTGGTACTCCTTAAAAGCGTGTCTTCGCAGACTTTCTTGCCTTTTTTGTAGTTATGAAATGGACTCAATACAAAACTGCTAAGCGATACCTTGCTTCCTCCCCCCTTCTTTTGTTCCAAAGAGTACACATATTTTGCAATAAGTTCCAGCATGCTTAGCACTGTAACTCAACCAGGAAAATTCTGTAAGCCACGACCGTTATGAAACTGCCTTTTACTTCCTGATTACATAACAATCGGAAATTTCTGGAACAAATCAGAAATTTCTGGATGCTCCACTAATAAGGGTGTTTCTCATCACAGGGGGGTCAGCTGACCCTTTGACCCCCCTCTGGATCCGCCACTGGCTCGGAGTATGCACTTCTATATCGTTTCTTTTTATGTGATAGCACTTCTTTTTATGGCTGACGTTTTAGGTTTGTGGCTTGGCGGGATCATTTACAACGAGTTGTTTTTGATGAGATAGCAATTTTATAATCTACCGACAGTTTTTTGGATAGATGTTTCCGGGGAAATAGATATTAAATGGAAAAAAGAGTCTAAATATGGATCTCAAGTTCTAAAATTTAGAATACTAGGCTTAAGTTTCCCATTGGAATTTTCAGTAAGTGTCAACAAAAGATAAAATGTTGCCAACTTCAAATGTACTTATTTTATTACGGAAATTAATCATATCATAATAACAGACGATATAATTCATTTCAATGAAATAATAACAGTACGAACGCACCTCATTTGTCACGTTTGACGTACAATTTCCATCTTGCTTCATACTTGAATGACTTAAAATAATAATAATAATGTAGATTGAAAACTTTGATGTTTGCGTCAGCATCTTTTTTTTTTTTCCCTCTAATCGTCCAAAATAATCGTTCCACTTTTGAATAAGATATCATGATTTGTTATCGACATGATAACTCATATTAGCTGAATATATTGGCGTTTTATCAATAAAAGCTTTTTTTAGGATTTCGTTCATCTCACAAAACCCTATTAATCCCTCTTCGTTGTATGTCCGTCACAGAGTCGGTTCTCAGAAACTATGTAACTTACAGTCATGAAATTTTGTGTGCTTTTAGCTAAATACCTATTATGAAGCTCAAAATAATAAAATTTGAAAAAATCGTATTATTTTAATATATAGAGATAAAAAACAAAAAATCTAACAGCCTTTTCCTATTAAATTTAAACATTTTTCGTTATAACAGCTGCCAACAATTAAAAATCCGCAATAAAATTCTTTCTACAATAATTAATTTTCTATTGAAAGATTTCCGCGTGAAAAACGAAAATGAAATAAAAAGTTTCACCAATTAAAAAAAAAAGATTAATATGACGTCATATTGGTAATAAAACGGAAAATTTCAAACATTTCTCAATAATACAAGGAGTATGACCAGTATGAGTATGTGTAAATACAGAAAGCAGCTTAATATGACGTCATTAGAGAATTAAAAAGAAAATTAATCTGATGTCTAACATTTTGAAAGTCTCTATGCAACATGTTTAATTTTGAAATAGATTTTTTTTTTAAATATTGCATTTAGTCCACATGACAAATATTATTATGACATAGTATAATAGCGGGCTTCGCCCGCTATCGGACCGGTTCATATTTTCGAAAAAAACGAGAAAAATAGACCGGTAAATTTTATCTTTATAAAAACCATGGCTATTTTTTTTTTTTTTTTTTTTTTTTTTTTTAAATGATATTTATTTGGATTTATTAAAGGAAGAATAAAGAATTTTGAAAGGAATATTAAATGAAACCCTTTGTGCGATCTTCGATCACACTTACCCACTTTTTTTTTTTTTTTTTTTCCCTTTCTCAAACCGTACGGTCAGTTAAAAA
This sequence comes from Maratus michaelseni, assembly GCA_963931845.1. NCBI lineage: Eukaryota > Metazoa > Arthropoda > Arachnida > Araneae > Salticidae > Maratus > Maratus michaelseni. The sequence continues at coordinate 156,933,343 of OZ007589.1, read as the reverse complement.
AAAAAAAAAAAAAAAAAAAAAAAAGTCAGTTCTTTACCAGTACAAATAATTTCGTATCTGATAAATTAAATTTTCACCAAAATCTCGAACGCTAATCTGCTTCAGATAGGATTTTATTTATAATTATCCATTATGACCATATCAGTCATATCATGCTATCAACCATCAATCATGTTATAATTATAAATAGGAAATTTCAAAAATATGAATAGTACACAAGCATTCAATTAACCTACGTAGCAAGGAGGCTGTAGATGATTCACTTTTACCTCAATAAACGGCAAATAAGTTTAATCAGATGGATAGCACATATCCTGGAAGCAATTGAGAGTACTTTTGACACTCCCCCTCCCATAAATTAGTGCTTGCATAGGAACCTGAAATATATTTTTATCTACAGTACTTTGCAAACGAAACTAAAGCTTCAAATTTTTGATACCTGTAAATAATAGGGACAGAGTGTGGACTTAGCGAAAATCAGTGGATGATCTCCAAAAAGAACCCAAAATCAAGAAAAGGAGGATTGCTTACAAAAAGAAGTGAAATCTCATCAAAAACGTCACCTGTAAAAAATGCAGCCAAGTCTCGTGATTATTTTTCCGTAAAAAGTTCTGAGATCGTGTAAAGCCAAGTTTAGCTATCTTATTAACTCTGAAATTTTCATTCACAAACAACTCCTTAGTCTCTACATCTTTAGTTAAATATTATTTTGTGACTTGGCAATTACGCAGCACAGGGAAGTTATTACACCTTACTATGTTATGGTAATGGGATGAGATAATATGATTAAGGCTAATTATATACGCACAGGGAAGTTATTACACCTTAATATGTTATGGGATGGCATGGTATTATTTGATTAAGACTAATTATATACATCACATTCTCGTGCTACTTAATGGCCACGTCACAAAATAATATTTAACTAAAGATGTAGAGACTAGGAATGATTTGTGAATGAAAATTTCAGAGTTAATAAGATAGCTAAACTTGGCTTTACACCACTATCTCAGAACTTTTTACGGAAAAAGACTCACGAGGCTTGGATGCATTTTTTACAGGTGACGTTTTTGATGAGATTTCACTTCTTTTTGTAAGCAATCCTCCTTTTCTTGATTTTGGGTTCTTTTTGGAGATCATCCACTGATTTTCGCTAAGTCCACAATCTGTCCCTATTATTTACAGGTACTAGGGGGCTCTGCCCCCTACGAGCTACGCTCGCCAACCCCCGTTCTGACACCACAAACTGTAAAAACACTCGGATTTGATCAACCTTAAAACGATTGCGGAGGATTGAATTATAATTAAACGACCTGCTGTAATCGGCTGCTATAATCGGACCTATGTAATCGGCTACTCGCTGTAATATCTGCTATAATCGGGTTTCCATTCATTTTGCTTTGACCAAGGGATTTTAAAGCCAAATCAACTGCTGTCGAGACAGCTAACAACTGTTGATAAAATAAGGTTAATTAAACATTTGAAAATCAACTTGTGCAAAATGATTAAGTAAGCAATGCCATTGCATCGGGAAATTTTATAACGATGCTATAGAAAATTGGGTATTACTCCATTATCCCGACTACTACTTTCTATAAAAGAAAAGAACTGTCGCCAAAATATAGGATTTAAAGCCGTGCATAAAAAAAGCGTGCATATCTGTGGCGTCGCATTCAATTGATACCAGATGCGTTATGCGTGGTAGTTATGTCATCGAGTGATCTTTAATTCAAAGTTTATCTGTATTTTTAATTATATTTTACCAATTTATTAGTTATTTCGTTGATTTAAACGTAATTATTAAACGTAAAAATATAGCTTTTAATTGAAGGGAAATATTATTAATTACGCTGTTTTAAAATTTGCAATAATAGATAAAATATTTTGTCGAAATAAATTAATCTTACTCTACTTAAGGCTTTGAAAACGCGGAATAATTTAATTATTTATCTTTTTAATATTCACGCGCAAGTACATTTTTTATTCCGTTATTTTCTACATTTATTGCTTTTAACACGTGATCATTTAATTATTATTTTAAAGTTTTATTTCTGTTTTTAATAGTCACGTGTTAATACATTTCTTAATTGAAAGGGAATATTATTACGTGCGCTATTTTACAAATTGGCAACGATTCAAATAATGGAATTTATGAAATATGAAATAAATCTTCGTCAAAATAATGAAAATTTTGAATAAAAAATTGATATATAACCTCAAAAATGAGTCAAATTGAAAAAAATAATTGCAGTCTGCACACCCCACCCTTGTCAACTATATGCTTACAAATTATGGTTAAATTCCCGTGCATAGTTTTCGTTTCTATAAAACTTTTATAAGAAAATTATTTTGACCAACTTTAATATTAAATATCTCTTAAAATAATTCTTCGATTTAAAAGCTGTTTGCTTCAGCGTGTTATCGAACATTTCTTTATAAAACTACCAATTTTTAAATTTTTATATGCAATAGTTTTCTGGATATTAGTCCAGAAAGACTTCAAGGCACAAAATCTTAATTGACAGCGGCGGCCGCAACGGTGGTTACTTTTTTTTATAGAGAGATAAAAAATTTGAAGCTTTTTAGTTTCATTTGCAAAGTACTGTAGGTAAAAATATATTTCAGGTTCATATGCAAGCACTAATTTATGGGAGGGGGGAGTGTCAAAAGTACTCTCAATTGCTTCCAGGATATGTGCTATCCATCTGAGATATTACTCGCAGCCCTAGATACTTGATATTTAGCATAAAAGAACTTTTTACTATAAAAAGAAAGCCATAATTAAAATTTCCAGAAATTTCCAATAAATCAAACTATATTCATTTTTTCGATGTTTTTTTTTCTTCGTTTTTTGACTTTTTTTTTTATTATTTACGGATTTTTTAATTTTTCCTTACTTTGTATACTAAACCCTACCTTTCTGTCAAATGTCAAGCTTCTAGGACTACAAAATCGAATTATTTTCAAATTTTCGACTTTTTATAAATTTATTGATTTTTCGATTTTAATTCTAAGTTACCTGATTGTCATGCCAATATAGTAATTCTTTGATCCGTCTTCTTAGGATCATTTAGGTTCAATTTAGAGCTAAATCAAGTGAATCTTAGCGTCACCATGATTTTATTTAGAAAGGACTATCAAGTCATAACCAACCAGTAATGTCGGGAGGGTAGGGGGAGCTGTGAAAATTTTTGTGGTGCTAACATCATTTAACAATTCATATTTCATATGCGAAGTAAATAGAGTATAACCTATGAAAGAAAACAAACCTGTCTATAAAGAAATCGCCTATAACGTAGCCAGTCTGTAGCGGAAATTTTCTATAACGAAATTCGTAAACGAAAGAAAAGAAAACCATAATACGGGGAAAATAACATAAAATAATTAGGGGCGTTGTACTAGCTAATAGGACAATTATCTTAAAACTAATGTTTCTAGCAGTACAAAATCAAATTGTTTTCGAATTTTCGATTTTTAAAGATATTTCGATTTTTCGATTTTATTTTCGAATTTAACGAATTTTTTAATTGTTCCTTTTATTGAATAGTAAATACTACCTTTACACCGAATTTTAAGTTTCTAAGACTACGCGATAAGATTATTTTAAATTTTTTATTTTTTCGATTTTTTTTTTTTATAATTTTCTGGATTTTTTAATTTTTTCTTATTTTGTATCCTTTATTACAAATTTCAAGTTTCTAGCGCTACAAAATCGAATTATTTGGAAATTTCCGATCTTTTTCGAGTTTTTTATTCTATTTTTGAATTTATTGTGTTTTAATTTTTCCCTTTTCTGTATCCTAAACAATAAGTTTACGCCGAATTTTAGGTTCTAAAGCTACAAAATCGAATTTTATCAATTTTTTAAATTTTTGAATTTTATTTTTTGAATTTTACAGATTTTTTTCTTTTTTTGTATCCTAAATACTACCTTTATTCCAAATTTTAAGTTTCTAGCTCTACAAAATCGAATTATTTTCAAATTTTCGTTTTTTTTCGATTTTATTTTCGATTTTTGTTGTTTTTAATTTTTTTTTTCTGAATCCTAAACATTACCTTTACACCAAATTTTCAGTTTCTAAGACTACGAGATCATATTATTTTCTATTTCTCACTTTTTCTTTTTCTTTCTTTCTTTTTTCTTTCTTTTTTTTTTTTTTAATTTTTAATTTTTGAAATTTTCGATTTTTTTTTCGAATTATCCATATTTTTTAATGTTTCCTTATTTAGTATCTTAAATATTACCTTTATCCAAATTTCAAGCGCTATGAAATCGAATTATTTTCAAATTTTCCTTATTTTTCGATTTTTCTAATTTTTTTTTCGAATTTTATTGCGTTTTTATTTTAACTTATTCTGAATCCTAAACACTATCTTTACCGCGAATTTTAAGTTTCTAAGGCTAAAAGATCAAATTATTTTAATTTTTTCAATTTTTTTCGAATTTTTGAAATTTTTTTTCGAATTTTCAAGATTTTTTAATTGTTTCTTATTTTGCATCCTAAATATGTACTACCTTTATTCCGAATTCCGAGTTTCTAGCGCAACAAAATCGGATTATTTGAATTTTTTCGATTTTATTTTCGATTTTTTTTGTGTTTTTGATGTTTTCTTTTTCTGAATTCTAAACGATACTACCTTCACACCAAAATTTAAGTTTTTAAGACTACAAGATCGTGTTATTTTCAATTTTCAATTTTGTTCGAATTTTTTGAATTTTAGAATGTTTTTTTTTTTTTTTTTTTTAATTTTCCGGATTTTATAATTTTTCCTTTCTTTGTATCCGAAACACTAGCTTTATTCCAAATTTTAAGTTTCTATGGCTGCGCGATCTACCCAATCTTTTTGATGACGCGAGAGTGAGTGAGTGTGTGAGTGACAAAAAATCGAAACTTTGAGTTCATATATCGTTTGCACTAATTTATGGGTATTTTTCGAATTATCCATATTTTTTAATTTTTCCTCATTTAGTATCTTAAATATTACCTTTATTCCAAATTTCAAGTTACTAGCGCTATAAAATCGAATTATTTTCAAATTTTCCTTATTTTTCGATTTTTCCGATTTTTTTTTATTTTTTTTTCGAATTTATTGCTTTTTTATTTTAACTTATTCTAAATCCTAAACACTATTTTTACCGCGAATTTTAAGTTTCCAAGGCTGAAAGATCAAATTATTTTAATTTTTTCAATTTTTTTCGAATTTGAGAATTTTTTTTCGAATTTTCCGGATTTTTTAATTTTCCCTTATTCTGCATCCTAAATACTACCTTTATTCCGAATTACAAGTTTCTAGCGCAACAAAATCGGATTATTTGAAAATTTTCGATTTTTTCAATTTTGCTTTCGATTTTTTTGGTGTTTTTGATGTTTTCTTTTTCTGGATGCTAAACACTACCTTCACACCAAATCTTAAGTTTCTAAGACTACAAGATCGTATTATTTTCAATTTTCAATTTTGATGGAATTTGTTGAATTTTCGAATGTTTTTTTTTTTTCGAATTTTCCGGATTTTATAATTTTTTCTTTCTTTGTATCCTAAACACTACCTTTTTTCCAAATGTCAAGTTTCTAGGACTATGGGACCTAATCTTTTTGATGACACGTGAACGAGTGAGTGAGTGAGTGACAAAAAATCGAATGTTTGAATTCATATATCGCCTGAACTAGAAAAGACAGAAAGTTGTAATTTTAAATTTTGGTCCTGTGTGTCAAATACTCTAGAAAAACGAAGTTTCAAATTTTTGGGATACTCCAGGGCGGAGATATGGGGGGGGGGGGGGGTCAAAAGTGCCCTGAGTTGCTTCCAGAAAAGTATGCTTACGGCCGTGCTTTCTCTACTTGGCGGAGGCACTGCAGTGCCTCCAGATTTCTGAAATGTCCGTTAAGTAAAGCTATTCAAATAAACTACATTATTTTTATACAGGGCTCGATTCAGGGGGAGAAAAACAGGGCCATGACCCCGAGACACCGCTCCACCGAATAAAAAAAAACCCACACCCCCGCGTCTCACTTTTTAGGGTTTCGTTCATCTCACGAAACCCTATTACTCCCGCTCAGTTGTCTGTCCGTCACAGAGCCATTTTCATAAACTATATAACTTACAGAGTTCGAACTTTGTGTTTATATAGCTGAATACCAGCTATGAAGCTGAAAATATTAAAATTTGAAAAAATCGTATTATTTTAATAAATAGAGAAAAAAAAATTCTAACAGTCTTTTCCTATTAAATTTAAACATTTTTCGTTATAGCAGTTGCCAAAAAATAAAAATCCACAATGAAATTTTTTCTACAATAATTCATTTTCTATTGAACGATTTCCACATGAAAAATGAAAATGAAATAAAATGTTTCTCCAATTGAAAAACAGATTAATATGAAATAAAATTGATTGACGTCATAGTGGTAATAAAACGGAAATTTTCAAATATTTCTCAATAATACAAGGAGTATGAGTATGTGTATGTACACAAAGCAGATTAATATCACGTCATTAGAGAATTAAAAAGACAATCTGACGTCATATTGGAAGTTTAACAAATTTTTCAAATGTTAGAGAATAATACAAAGCGAGTATCAATATGAGTAATAGAGAATAGTAAATATATGAGTTTGAGAAACATATTGAATCATGATAAAAATTCGATTATGGAAACATTCGCATATTTTAACATTTTGAAGGTGTACAACATGTTTAATTTTGAAATTATTTTCTTAAATATCCCATTTAGTCCGCATGACAGATATCATTATGACAGAATATAATAGCGAGCTTTGCCCGCTATCGGGCTGGTTTAGATATTCGAAAAACGGGAAAATAGACCGGTAAATTTTTACTTTATAAAAAAACATGACTTTTTTTTTTTTGTTGCTAAATTAAATTTATTTGGATTTATTAAAGAAAGGATAAAGTGTTTTGAAAGGAATATTAAACGAAACCATTTGAGCGATCTTCGATCACACTTACGCCCCACCAGTGGCTGAGAGGTTGTGCTCTCGAAGCTGGTAGACGGGAGGTGCGGGGTTCGATCCCAATCGCGCCCGTCGGCTTAATCGTTCGGAGTTTTCGTGGTTTTCTTCGAGCCGTGGATTTATCCATGCGTAAATACGGATTAGGTTCCCTTAGAAAGACCCCCACGAAGGGCACTCCCCCCGGGCCTATATCCCTAGTGTAGATAATTGGCCGTCAATAATCAACCCAACCCAACTCGATCACACTTACCCACTTGTTAAAAATTCTTCCTTGTAGAGGAGATTCTTATCCCCACCAGAAAATTAATAAAATCACAACTACAATTTTCGGAGCAATTAATAGTTGATTTTGTCAAAATAATCGGAGGAATCAGTCGTAAAGGAAGCTTCACAATCGGAAAAGGCGCAATCGCTTTTACCTTTACGGTAACTGCTTTATGCTGCTCCTGATGAAGGAAGACGCTAATTAATTGCTCCCGGAACTATAATTGGGATTTTATAAATTTTACAAAGGAAAAAGAATATCACTTACTATATTTCTAATCTAAAATGTGTTATCATTACCGGTTGTTCCTTTAATTAATAAGTAATTTTTTAAAGAAAAAGTAAAACCGAAATCAGGTGATTATTTCATTGCCCACAATGTTAGAGAATAATACAAAGCGAGTATCAATATGAGTAATAGAGAATAGTAAATATATGAGTTTGCGAAACATACTGAATCATGATAAAAATTCGATTATGGAAACATTCGCATATTTTAACATTTTGAAGGTGTACAACATGTTTAATTTTGAAATTATTTTTTTAAATATCCCATTTAGTCCGCATGACAGATATCATTATGACAGAATATAATAATGAATGTTTTGCAGTTATGCAAAAACATTCATATAATTAGCATTGTCTTTTTATTAACACTTGCCAACATAGTTGAATGTCTGTCTGTCTGCCGTCTGTACGCGATGTAACTCGCGTAACTTTAGTCGTAATCTTCTCTAATCGTGGAATAGTGGGAAAATATTTTTGAAAAAAAAAAAAAAAAAAAGAGAAAATACTCTACTGAAAAAGTGGTATTAAAAATTAAAATGTTAAATGACGCCTTGTAATGGAGGGGTTGAACAGCAATTTCCATTTACTCAAATACACACTTTTGGTTTGAGAGTTAAAACAAAAACAGGAGTTTTACAAAAGTTTTGAGAGAACAAAATATTCAAATTTCGTGACAGCCAATTTTTATAAAAATTAGAGCCTGGAAAGCCAAAAGAAAAAAAAAAATCAGACATACAGTAAAACACACTGTTTTGGATCCTGGTTAAATTTATACGGGATCCTTATCAAAACGATCCTTTTCAATTAAAAAAGAGAGAGAGAGAGAGAGAGAGAGAAAGAAAACGAATTATCAAATGGAATAAAGCCTGTAAAACAACTTTTTCGGTAATAAAATGTCAAATGCAGGGAAAGCAATTTCTAACATTTTTAATACACATCTTAAGCGATGTTTTTTCTAAAAATGATACAAATATAGGCACAAGTAGTCATTTTCTTAGGGAAAGGATAGGGTGGTGCGGAAGAAGTTTTTTTTTAAAAAGAGAATATGAAGCATAGGATTTTGCAAATAACAATAATTAATAGCGTTATTATACTATTACATAACATTTGTCATGGGATAAAAAAGGTCGAATTCTTGTCATTTCAATCTAACTTGAAAAAGTTTCAGTTCTTATAGACCGGGCGGCGGCAATAACTACGTGATGAAATTTATGATGTAAGTAGAAGATTATTAAAGTACATGAAATAATGACTGATCTGCCCTGGCATATTTTGGTACGATATGAGTAGCCAGGGGCACCAATTTGTCAGTTTGGTGGTAATATCACGTCATCGAGTTCCGAGAAAACATTGATTTTAAATTAAATCTTAAACAAAGTATTTTAAAAATATTTTGGTCTGCCTGGGCATATCCTAGTAGGACCCCCCGCCCCCGCCAGACTAAAATTTGATAGAAAATGATGTCCTATAGTACTATTGAGACACAATAAACATAATACTTTATATTACATTATTCTATATATTACAACATGATTGAGTTTCGAAATAAATAACTTATGTAGGAACAGATTATTACGAGTACGTTAAACAATGACAAATCTGCCTGGGCATATCTTAATACAATAGGAAGAGAAAGGGGCGCCAATTCATGATTATGGATGTACTATCAGGTCATTGAGTTTCGTAATGAAATTTTAACATGTTGTTGATATCGATTAGTAGAATACAAACATTTCAGTCTGCTTCGTGATATCTTGGTATTATTTGAGTAAAACGGGGCGCCTAATTTTCATTTTGATGGTACTATCTCCTCATCGAGTTATGGCATGAAGTTTTACTATGTTGTAGATCTCGACTAGTACAATACGAATATTCCAGTCTGCCTCGTAACATCGTCGTACGATATGAGCAAAACGGGGCACCAATTCTTCATTTTGATGCTACTATCAATATATCGAGTTGTGGCATGAAATTTTAACATGTTCTAGATATCGACTAGTACAATACGAATATTTCAGTCTGCCTCGTAATATCTTGGTACGATATGAGAGACCGGTGCGCCAATTATCAATTTTGGCGGTATTATCACGCCATGTACTAAAAGTCACGTCGTATACTTTTTACTTACCCATCATACGTAGTATAGGGTGTCTTGCAATCGTTTTAAAAATCGAAAAAAACATTTTGACGGATTTACACGTTGCAAACACAGTAGATTCCGAAAAACATACTTTTAGAAAAAAAAAATTGCCGTCCGTCTGTTTGTGTGTGTATCTGTATGTGTGTCTGTAAACGCTCTATCTCCCGAACAAATTGAGATAAAGACTTGAAATTAGGTATGTACTTAGTATGTAATAATGGGAAGAAGCTTATTGAATTTCAGTAACCTCGATTATCCGGAACTATTTTTTTCGGACTCTTGAAATATTCGTTCTGATAAAAGCTATATAAAAATTTTCGAAATTGTTTATTTTAAGGAGTGAATATAAAAGATAATAATAATAATAATAAAATAAAACATAAATTTTGCTTAAAGAATGAAGTTGATCGGATGCTTAGTTGCCGAGATATTTGGAATCCTATTTTCCACACACTTCGATTTTTCGTGACCCTGTATTTCATTCAAATTTCAATTCAAAGATATAGTTTAAATGGAAATGAGACGCTTAATCCGACGCAGTAAACCGTTAGTTAATATGATTATCAATTTTGGAGTTATAAGGATGTTTCTTTTCCGCAATTCAGTAATAGAGCATTTAAAGTTTATGACGTCGTCAAGTCACGATTTTATTCGAATTGCAATGCATTTTATAAATAGTTTACACGTGTTTTATTTTCATATTTATATTATGCATATCCATGATGGGTAGGTATTCAGTACCCTCCCCAACGACTAGTTTTATAAGCTGCTTGATCTTCGGCAGAGCATTCTTCTATTTTGTTCCTACTGAATCATGCCTAACGCAATATCACAGAATTTTCCAAACCTGTGGAATAAACTTTCAAAGGTGATAATTCACGTCAAGACAAGCAATTTTTTGTAGAGGAAGCCAAGATCGCGATCTACTTTTTGTCGAAAATATAGGTTATCTCGCTCCGAACCAAACGCAGATTTTCGTTCATATCTTTAAAATGAATGAAGATATTGCTTATAGTATTTTCAACAACCCTATTTTGTTTTGTGTTAAATATGATAACATCACGCGAAGTGCTTGAAATGGTCATTCCTCATGTCCAAAGTACACTGAGCTAGACGCTCCATAATTCGGAATGTATAGCTGATAATACATACGGTGCCACTGACTAAATTACCATAAACTTCCAACACGTCCCATGATGTCATCGCAGTTCATACAAACCAAAATTAATTCGAACGAAATGTCGCTAAAATATCTTCATTATTGTTAAAAATCTGAACGAAAATTCGGCTTCAGCTTACAATAATGGAAAACTCTGTATTTTTGATTGAATATGGTAGATTGCTACCCTGTACACAGCAATGTTTGCATTGACTCATATTACTTTGTCCTTAAAGTTTGATCCATTAGTTTAAAAACAGCCTGTATATAAACTTTTTTATTGTTTTCTATATTTTTACTTGGAATAAAATTTATATATTTTTAAACTTATGTAATTTAAATTTTATTTTGGTCTGTTTTTAGGGGAGATCATACTGAAGCCATTGAAATAGAATATGACCCAAACATCATATCTTACGAAGAACTCTTAGAACTTTTCTGGAAATTTCACAATCCTTGCAGCTGCCAAAAACGCCAATACAAATCTGCTGCATTTTACACATCTGAGCTACAAAAAGCTTTAGCTTTAAAAAGTAAAGAACATTATGAAAAAGACAGTGGTAAAACAGTTTCAACCGAAATACTTCCTCTCAATGTATTTCATGAAGCAGAAGAGTAAGTTTTTGTTCTTTATTTCTTATAAGTTACGCCACAGTTACTCTATTTGGTGCTTGCTGTAAAGTTTGATGTGTTATTTGTATGATGTGAAATGCAACCCGCACCAAAAACAAAATAAACGTCAACCCGACCTGACCCGAGGGTTCGGGTAAAATCGGTTAAAGGACTCTAATCCAGACTTACTCAGGGCCTGATTAACGCACAGGCCAACTAGGCCACGGCCTTGGGTAAACTGCTGATGGGGCCCCAAAAATGAATAAAATAATTAAAAAAAGTTTCTTAAAAATGAAGTGTTCTGCAATTATTTCTCCAAAACAAAACAAAAAGATTTTGCTTAACTTGGCAACTGTATCATAATATCTAATAATAATTCTTGAAAAAATCTCTAGCTACTATTTTAATTTGAGGGGCCCCAAAAAATTGCTGGGCCTTGGGCCCCAGGTGAGCTTAATCGGGATTTGGACTTACTTATTTCTGATACATTTACAAAATCATTTCCATCCGTATATGAATGGAAAATTTTAGGTACTTCCATTCGAGTTCCAATGAGTCAAAAACCATTTTTAATTTCCCCTTTGAAAGCAAAATAATTTTCAGAAAAAGTTATTAAGTTGGTATTTTACATCCGTTTTACTCTCAAAATCGACACAAATTGTTGCTCATCATATAGAACTCTACGTAAATGTGAAACACATTTACTATAAAAAATGAAATAAAATAAAACACTTCAAATCAATAGCGACAGAGAATGTCCAAAAATCTCGAGCATGTAGGGATGGATGAAAATGAGTTTATAACTGTGTCAGAAAATTTCACGACGCCATCTACTTCGAGCAAGGAAAAAGCGATCCTCGCTTACCTCGTAGTCCTATGTTAAACTACAGAGAAATTTAAAAGATGATTACTCATTATCTATCATAATTATCAAAATTCGATTTTCTTCATCAGAAGGTTGATGCCCGATGCCGACGTACTACTTATTATTGTTATTATTATTATTTATTACTTTCTTAAATTTTAAGTATTTTTAAAAAGACCTGTAAATTTTCAAAAGTTTGCTTGAATAAAAATTTAAAGTTTAACACGTTTCTAAAAAAACTTAAAATTTAGCAATATAATTTATGAAAACTCGGTACGTTGGCATCGGACATTTTAATCATTTTAAATCATACAAAAAATCTGCGTTTTAAAACTTTATTTTATTATTAAAATGGCGTTCAATCAATCTATTTTAATCCTATCATTGGCGACATCTTTCAAATAAATTCATGCATTTTGTAATTGTTGGAGAGATTTAAAATTTAAATTATAAAACTTGCCGGGTGTTACTCGAACCCATACTAATTAGCTCCTCCTGTTAGAAACACACCAATTATTTTAGCGGCAATTTGAAGGCAAATTGTGATCGTGCAACCTGGGATAGATTTTGTATTAAATTAAGAAGTCGTACCGCGTTGTGTCATTTCGAAGAATCTTATCCTTATGGTTGACCCTCAAGCCCGCTGTAAAATCTTATTTAAAGTAGTAATTTAAACCAACATATATATTAATTTAAATAAACATCACACTGGAAACCATAATAAATGTTAGAGTCTTAATTAAGAGGAAATAAAAGGGTTTTTATTTACAAAATACACAGATTGATAAAACATAAAATAGAGAGTAAAATAATTGTAAAAAGTATATGCCTTGTACATTATATTTCCTGGTTTTGGTTAAGTTATTACGTTATTATTTTAATTATTTAAGTTTAAGCATGATACCACATTTGATAATATTCTAATTTAATAAATTATGATAACAATTAAATTTTTAAGCATCCATGATCCTGGGATGGCAGGAGAAATATTATCTCCTCAATATTCATTAATTAATTTAAAAAGTTTTTACAGTAGCTGGGTAAACAATATGTACCTGGATTTCTCAAGAGAACAGCAGTCATTGGTAGAGTTCACAAGTGGGTTCTTGCATCCTGGGCACATATTTAATAAAAAAGTGTGACTAATTTAGTTATAACTATAGGCTGTTGACATAATGCAAATGCAGCCTATGGAGAAAAAGTCAACGTTCATTTTTAGCAGCAAGTTGCTGAAAGAGGATGTCTTCCTCTTAAGGTTGTTGATAGAAGTGATTTTTTTCAGTTCTAACGAAATTTTCGTTCTTTTCTCCCCCCCAGAGGGGTGTAAAAACTTTACCTCCTCCTTTTTGGCTCTATATCCAATGCTGATGTTAGGGGCCAACTTCCATGCCCGCTCGAAGTACTTTCACTGGTCGCCGTGTCCACCTGATTACAGCAACGCTTCCCATTTGCTCCTGCCATATTTCGCATGTCCGACACTCATACGTGACTGCCCCTCTCCTTGTTACCAGGGATCGTCAGTTCGATGTTTATCGTTGTAAATTTTATGACCCTCGAGATTGTCCGTCATAAATCCCTGTTTGTCCACAGCATTGCTGAACTGTCAAGTTCGGCGCCTGTCTGCGTTCTGCCATCGTAAACACGGCCACCCATATAGTTGCCGTTGTTTTGATTACTATGTTATGCGGGATATACCACTAATTTAGGTTCTATCCAGCAGTAATTACATGGGAAAGAGAAAACATCTTTGAAAAAAAATCATTCTTAAATATGAAAATGTATATTATCTTAATATTAATAATAATTTTATATACATATTTTTAATAATCTGGCGGCGGGATTATATAATAAACGTATTTGGTAACTGAAATGTGTATTCATATAAAAAAAAAAAAAAAAAAAAAAAAATCCCTTCAATTAAATTCTTTTGGTTTTCTGTAACAATATTTTGTTTTCTTATTTTTAAAGCTATCATCAGAAATACTTTTTGAGGACATATCACCGGACATTCTACTACGGTCTTTCAGAAGAAGATCCTGTGAAATCTTATAGAGATGCTCGTTTAAATGGTTTCCTTTCTGGACACGGGACTGTTCAGGTAAATGTTTACATATTTTAACAATAAGAAGCATATACTGATTAAGAGATTGTTTTCTCTTTTCAAACTTTTTGTGTTAGCATTTTTTATCATTAAAAAAAAAAAAAATAAATAAATAAACGTTACGCATAGATTAGGAAACATTCCAACATTATGAGAATACTAATAGAAATCTTCATCTTCTTACATGGTGAACAAAGATTCGTAAATACAGAGGGTGCTTGCACATTTTTTAGACGATTTTCATTTTACTTACAGAACTATTTTACATAAAATATTTGTGTTTTAAATGTTCAATTTGGTAACCCTTATTCTTAACTACCTTTCTACACCTTAATTTCCATGCCAATAATGCCTTTTGTAGTTTTGGAAGTGGTATTTAGTCCATTCCTCTGGAACAGCTTTCCAAGGTCCAGGAAGGGTTGTTGGTCAACTTTTGGATAACATGCTTTTTAAAAGTCCAAATATCCATGGGTGATACATCGGAAGATTTAGCATTTACAGGGTGATTATAATTAAAATTCCACTTTCAAAATGCTGTAAAAAAGAAACCACTGGTCAGAATGACTTCAAATTTGAACTGAATATACTGGAAGAAGGGGAGAAACGGTATGGCATAAGAAAAAAAGTTCCAAAGTGTATCAATAGATGGCGCTGTAAGCGGCATATGCAAATTAAAAGACACTCATGCGCAGTTAAAAACCGAATCATTATGTGCTTTTTAGCCCAAGGAAAATTAAATACCCACTTCTTCCCATCCAATATGGTACGACCTTGCTGTGGTGGATGGGCTTTCCACTAACAGTACCACAACTGTTGACTGATTTGGAAGTCATTTTTTCCGTCAAACAACCGAAACACTCACGCACATTGAACAGTACGAGTACGGTTGGTTTATTGTGCAACTCATGCCAAAGCCGTCGTATTTCGATTAAAAATGTCACTTGTAGCCAAGTCCACTTTCGTTATGCCGCTTACAGCGCCATCTATTGATACACTTTGGAACTTTTTCTTTCTTTATATCATACCGTTTGTCCCTTCTTCCAGTTCAAATTTGAAGTTCCTTCAAAATTGAAATTCCTTTTTTACAGCATTTTGAAAGTGGGGCTTTAATTATAATCACCTTGAATATATCAGTGATGGG
The DNA here is from genome assembly GCA_963931845.1 of Maratus michaelseni. Classification (NCBI taxonomy): domain Eukaryota; kingdom Metazoa; phylum Arthropoda; class Arachnida; order Araneae; family Salticidae; genus Maratus; species Maratus michaelseni. The sequence goes on along the minus strand of OZ007589.1, from coordinate 156,917,801 downwards.
TATAGACCTGATGCCCGTTTCTCATTCAATTTTTGTCAGCAAATTAACAGAAGATTGTGATGTGTGTCTGCTTGTTTTATCTTGATGCAGTTAAACAGATTGATGGTACAGAGAGTAAAGGTTGTGTTCAGGAAAGAAGATCGCGCGGCGCGCGCGCGATGGAGAGAAGGGTTATGGAGTAGGTCTTATCGGAAATTTAAATAATTTAATATATTGAAATAATTTAATTATTTCAATTATTTTAAGCTTCTGTGGGTCGGATTAGGTGAAACTAGCGACTATACATCTTTATCCTCCAAAAAAAATGGATCTTCTAATAGGAATATCTATTTTTATTTCATCATAATAAACCCCCGAAACATTCATGAAAAGCATCACGTGATCAGATAGCCCGATCCGCGTTCATAACCTGCAAATTTTTAGCGCGGGCTGCGCGCGGGTGACTCACAAAAATTCTGTGGGCGATTTGATCACGTGATTGGGCTTTTTTGTGTCTTACTTGGTTTGGTAGGTTGATTGATACAGCTGTAGCAACATGATCGGATATCTGAAAAATTAAAAATTTTTAACATTCTAAAATGATTTTTTATGCCTTTGATCCAACATATAAATAATAGAATACGAAAGTATGATGTGTATATATATATATATATATATATATATATATACATCATATAGTTACATAACTGCTGTGAACTTATATGTCTCTAAAACTACAGCACCTACTAAAACTGATATATTAGTTTAGTTGATAGCAGTTACATAAATATATATATTGTACAAAACAATGCATATAATATTATAAAGTTTAATTTTCTATAACCAGTGCACCTTTAACTAACAAGGGAGAGGACGTTCGGATCACCGAATTCCTGAAACACGTTATTGGTGGTTTCAATAAAATTAATGTAAACTCTAAAAAAAAAATGGTACTTTTTGGTTAACCGGGTACCAGTGAAACAAATATAAATATATACACAGACACACACACATATATATACATACATATATACACAAACATATATGTAGATATATATTTATATTTTTTTTTCACTGGCGCACGGCTAACCGAAAAGTACCAAAAATTGTTATGTACTTTACTGACGTTTGGGTTGTCCTACATAGATGAACCTGAAAAGTATGAATACAAAGTGAATGCTCGCCGTTTATTTCCGATTTTCTTCCCCTATTTTTATTAATTAAAAAATTATTTATCAGTTGCTTTATATTTTTTGGGATAAATAGAATGTTAATAAATCAAGGTCGTGATACCAACATATGTTGGTATCACGACCTTGATTTACGATAAATCTTTTAACATATGTTAAAAGATTTATTTTTTTATTTATAATAGTAAAATAAAATCTTTGTTAAAATTTGATAAAAAAGCTTTTAAACATTTTATTAAAATATATTTTTCGATAACAACCTTGTTGAAACATAATTATTAATTTCTAAAAATTTATTTTTCTTGAAATTCATTTTTCGATGTAAATTGCATTATTTATTATATTGCAATAAACATCATAAAACACGAGAAACAAATGCTAAAATACTTGTACATTCAGTAGAAAATTTATAAACATTCTAACTATATTTTATTTATATTCATTACGAAACTAGACGGTAAACCACATGTATTTTACCTCTTTACAAAAATAGCTACTGATATTTCTAGTTTAAATAATGTATATGTTTTACATTTTATTTTTATAATATTTTTTACATTGTAAAATATGCTTTGCATTCTATTCGTACTAAAAATTCACTGTTGAAGTACTCATTATAAAAACATGGAGAAATTCGTGCAAATTGACTATATTTTCATTTCTTATTTTACATTTGCTAAAAAGAAAAAAATAATAATAATAATGTTTAAATATTAAAAGACACTGTAATGTAAAATTTTAATCGTAAAATAACTGAATTTGTCGTATTTAATTAAATAAGTAATTGTTAATAATATCAAATTTTGCTTTCATAAAATATATTCCATTAATCATGAAAAATACAAAGCAACCGATTAAACATTTTGAAGAAAAAAAAAAAAAAAAAAAAAAAACAGAAAAAACATGAAAAAAAAAAACAGAAAAATCAAACAGAAATTTTGGGGATCGAACCCACTACCTCCCGAATCAAGAGCAGTGCTCTAACCATTCGGCCACCAAGTTCACTTCTTAATTTAACAAAATATCATTAAAATACGCTAATTAGTCAAATGAAGGACTCCAAATCAATGATAACGAACGCAGGCCTTTCAATTTCATTCACAGTACAGTAGAACTCCAATTATCCGAATCAATTGGGCCCGGTCCCCATTCGGATAATCAAAAATTCGGATAATTGGATTTTTTCCGAAAAAAGGATCGATTTTAATTAATTACTGTACGTATGTTAAAATGGGAGATAAAAACTATTTTTAAAGAAAAGGATCTTTTAATTAATTAAATGAAAAGGCAACACTTTTACATGCTAAGCGTATTTACAAGTGCTGTACAGTATGTACGCATCGTACTGTAAATGAAAGTCATATTGCTTGCTGAACATCTCGATCAAAGTAAGCTGTTTGACAGTCTACATCCGTTTTCGGGCAGCCAAATCGCGCATCCGCTTGATAGTGAGAAGTTGCATGTGGTCACATTCAGGCTGACGCTCCATCCACTTCAACGCAGTTTCAAGGCCGGCAAATGCTTCACTAGCTGATGGTCCCGTGTCTGCTTCAACTTCGACATTAAGGTCATCGTTTTCCTCGACACTTTCTTCTCTCACACTTTCAATAAGTTATCGTCATTTAGAATTTGAAACCCAGGTGGGCCGGGCCAGCCACATGGCAACGGACGACAGCCAATAATCGAACTGCGCTATGAGACGCTGACTCATCATCCCAATAATGTTCGCGCTGCGCCTACACTAGATTCGCGGAGGGAAGGACAATATAGCGCGCGTAGACAGAATCATTATTTTGAGAATCGCAGTACGTTTCCGTCTTAATTTTTTTTTCTGAAATTCTGAAAGCGATTCGGATAATCAGCGATTCGGATAGTTGGAGTTCGGATAATTGGAGTTCTACTGTATAGACTCACTCGATATTTTAATCTCCATCGCCCGCGCGCCGCCTGATCTTCTGTTCTGAACAGCCCCAAAGAGATGGTATTTCATGTTTGAAGATTGGGAAAGGGAGTAAAATATATTTCTATAGTATGTGGAGTTGAGCTTAACTTTTTCTCCACTGTCTTTATTTTTAATTTGTTGTTATATGAAAAGCCAGCAACAAAATCATTTGCTAAAACTTTTTTTACATACATTGAACCATGTTTTAAGATTTCTTTTCTCCTCTTTCGTGATAATAAATGGATCTCTTTTTATTACAGTCATTTAAATATACCCAAGCTTCATCTATTGTAACAACATTTTTCCATTTTTTTTTTTTTATTATTAAGAATTCTGTATAGTGTTCTACGTTCGGCGATATATCGTGGAGAAAGACGATGAACATTGTGTTTTTTGGACTTTTTAAAAATTCAAATCAGAGTTAATGATTTTTTTTAACACTTGACATTTTAGCAATTTATCAACAGTGCTTTGACTTGATTGGAGGATGTGAGGATTTACTTTTACTATAAAAGATCTTACCTTTCAATAGTCAAAGAATTCCTTTTTGTTCTTGGGTACATATTTGGAATTTTTTTTTCATTTGAAGACATTCACTTTTTTTTTCTGTCTTATTGACAATATTACCTACTTTGGCTTTAGATATACAAAAACCACGTCTTTCACAGGATTTTTTTAAATCACCTAATACAAATAATTCTCTTAGTAAAGTGCAGAAATATATCCTTCCATCCATCGGTTCTTTAAAAGCGTTATTTTGCATGTAAACAAAAATTTCAGTTGACAGACGAGAATTTAAACTTTAAAAAATATATCAGTTGTGATCGATAATATTCCTATGCAGACTATTTTTTTCCCCCTTTCACCAAAATAAAATCGTCTAAAAAACATGCGAACAGCCCCTGTAAACATGTTTGGTTCCTGTTCAAAGAATACATGCTATTCTTTTAATATTCAACAGTCACGACCTACTGATTATAATTTGTATTATAAAATGCACGAAAATAGCTTACAGTAAGCAAAATACAAAGAATCACAGAGATTCAAAGCTCAGTCTCTAAATTTACATGTTGTAGATATATAAGCAATGCAAGTTGATTTTTTTTTTTTTTTAAGCAGTAGGAAATGCAATTATGGAAATTAAACAGACTTACCACCAATTTTCAAGAATCATTTCACTTTTAAAATTTTTATACGATCCCTCTAGAATAAATTAGCCTATTGGAAAATTTACTATTTTGCTGCAACAGGATCACTGCAAAAAACTATACATATCTGTACCCTTAAAACTGAATGAGTTATGCTTAATTAAAAATTGATCATTGTAAATGGAGACCATACATCAAATTAGAAATGTAAATCTGTGAGAAATTGCAAGGACAACAGAGAAAAGATTATGAAACAATTTCTATCACTTTTTCGGGATACTTTGACGAAACTTCACCGTTTAATAACGTGAAAGAAGATATCATCTAAGTAAACAATTTAGAAAATACATTACACATTTGAAATCCAGGTTTCAGCAATTATTGTCCTATTCGGAAAAAATCCTGAATTATTTCGTGCAACCCTGTATATGAACAATGGATTCATAGATATACTACATAAATCCTAAATTAGAAAACGCATAAGACTGTTGAAAAAAAAAAACCCTTTTGTAATTTTTGCCAATAGACGGAAGTGTACTCGAATTTTATGGGACACCCTGTATGTTATCTACAGATTTGTATACGCACCACATATTAATCTAAAATTTAATTCGGATAAAAAACATATTAAACAATTAAAAACACACTTCCAGCAATTACCATCTATAAAGGGGGCAATGTATCCACTTTTTTTTTTTTTTTTTTTTTTTTCGTAGCCCTGTATATGAATTTATTCATATTCTAGAAACATATTTTAGATACGGAACTTAGTTCAGTCAGAAAATGCCTAACTTAATTGAAAATCACCTTTAAGCAACTCACGCCCATACACGGTAATCAAATTCTTACGAATTATTTTGTCTAGCCCTGTATATAATCTATAGAATTTATATACAGCACGTACTAGAGCAAAATTTAGTTAAACGCATACCATAACTGAAAACACGCTTACAGAAATTATATGTAATAGAAGGTACTATAACCGAGAACTTTTGTGTGACCGTGTAATGAACAACAAATGCTATGCGCATCATATTCTACAGAAAGTATTTTGTAGCGAACCTCAAGTAACGTATATAAATTTCATTATGTTCGAAATAGTATAACATCATTAAAATACGCTGCAAACTGTTTTCCCCGAAAACCAATATGTAGCCGAAATCTTTTGTGTGACCCTGTAAATGAATGATAAATGTTTTGCACTCCACAGTCTACAGAAAGAATTTTTTAGTGCACCTCAGAAATTCATATCAATTTTATTATGTTTGAAATAGTGCAACATCATTAAAATACACCGCAAATGTTTGTTTTTTTTAATTCATAGATCATATTTCTGTCCCTGTAAGTGAACTATAAATACAATACAACACAGTTCATTTTCAATAGCAAACAGACCATAATAAATCTCAATAATGTATATCAATTACAATTACATAGCAATCCGAGTATATTTATGAAAATTAGAGTATGGACAGATGGTAGACAATTAAATCTAACCCAGGGTTCGTATGCTTTTACCACAATTTTTAATAGAATTTTTTGCCTTATTTAAATGCAGAAAAGTATTACAAATCCTGCAATTATACGAGGCATCTGCAATTTAAATATTAAATAGAAAAATTCTATTTAAAAAAAATGTGGTAGAAGCGTACGAACCCTGTAACCTTTCACTTATGGACGTACTTTTCACCTATGATGTGTTAAAAAGGAAATACGAATACATATATACATACATGCAGTTGACAGAGAAAGATAAGATAGCAACAATATTAAAGGCAAAGAAATCCAAAATTTTCTGCAGAAACCTTATTGAAAGAACTTATTTATGCGTTGGAGATGAGAGAAAACACTTTGCGAATTTCTTTTACGGGAGGCGGTCATCCCTTGTCATTCATTATGAATTTCTTTTTAACACTTTCCAACATAGTGGTTGAAAAGTGTTTAAGAATTCGGTTTTGTCTGTCTGTCTGTACTCCCGTAAATATACTCAGATTGCCATGAAATTTTTGTATGTTATTGAGGTTTACTATAGAATGTTCGGTATTGAAAATGAATAAGTGTGTAGAATTTATAGTTCATTTACAGGGGCACACAAAAGAATTCCGTTAAATTAGGTCTATGGAGAAAACTCGTTTGCGATGCATTTTATTGATGTTATGATATTTCAAACATAATGAGATTGATATGCACTGTTGAGATGGACTACAACATGCCTTTTAAGGAGCTTTGAACGAATGCTTTGTAGTTTGTTTACAGGGTCGCACAAAAGGATTCCATTATATTATGATCTGTGGGAGAAAATCGTTTGCGGTGTATTTTAATGATGTCATGATACTTCAAAAATAACAAAATCACTGAAGTGCACTGCATGTTTTTTATCGATTATAGAGTGTATAGCATTTATTGTTCATTTACAGAGACACACAAAGAGAATTCGGTTAAAGGAACTAAGATCGATATTTGCTGGAAGTGCTGTTTTCTTCTGTAATATGCATTTTTTAACTGATCTAATTCTGAGAGTATGAAGTGGTGCGTATATATGCCATAGATCATATACAGGGCTACATGAAAGACCTCGCACGTGTTACCATATATGAACTGTAACTGCTGAAAATGGATTTTTACTGAGTTATGTGTTTCTTTTTAAGTAGCTTATTTAGATATTTCATTTCATTCTAGGAAAAAAATGAAATTTCTTAATAATATCCTGTAAGTGCTGGAAAGTGTTTCATAATCATGCCTGATTTTTCGTTCTTGTTGAATTATTCTTTTATGATTTAAAACTACATTTGTCTCTTTACATGATTTCTGTCTGTGTAATACTTTATTGAGATGCATTTGTGATGTAATTTTTTTCACATTTCTGAACGTATTATTAATCAAAGAAGCCGTTGTCAATCTATGAATGTTTTTAAGTGCTTTTGTAATTATATAAATATGTAGCACCTATAGTCGTCGTCTGGTACGTCCGTCTGTCCATATATAACAGCACAAAAACCACCCAAACGAATGATTTGACATTTAATATATATAATTGTTGTAGAATTTTTTCGAGTGTCAAATCTTAAAAAGAACGTCTATATAAACTTAAATCCCATCATACATATCTATATAATAAAAGCACAAGTCATGTGATTGAGGAAAACAAATACGGGCTAACCACATCTTTTTTCATATGCCAAGTGGCCATTTTTATTCAAAATTATTTTTTGGAATAAAATTGCATAAAAGTTACATTTTTAGAAAGATCGTTCAAAAAAATTGTTTGCTTCAGAGGTGAGTTACATTCAACAATGTATAGATTCTGAGATAACTTCAGTGGAAATTAGGTTAACGGAATATCTCAATCTAATAGAGTAAATAAACACAGGAGACCTCGTTCATTATGAATCATAAAAATATTAAACCATGAAGGTAATCATTTCCAAAGCAAGATCTCCATGGTGAAAAACAATTCGCATTTGTAAACGTGGCATATGTAATAAGAAAAAAAAAAAAAAAAAAAAAAAAAAAAGGCATGCTTATTTTGACGACATAATTTCTTTCACTGAAATAATGAGGATGATTTTTTTTACATTGTGAAACTAGTTATAAAACAAACGCATTTCATATGTCACGTTTAACGTACTATTTCCAACTTGTTTTAATTATTATTCTTTACTGATAAAATAGCATTTTAATTATAGGAAAAGTGACATAAGTCAGCTTTTTTTTTCTTTATTACTTCCATTAATTTTAAAGCTACAAGTACGCAGTTTTTTATGCTCTTAACCGAGCAGAACAAAAAAATTCTAATTGACCAATTTTATCTGCAGGGTTGTTTAAAAAATTTAACTTTTTGAAAATTAATGGAGAGCACTATTTCATTTACGTAACATTATTTCTTACTTTATTCTTTAATTTACATTTCCTACTAACCTTCAACAAGTAAAATACTAAAGTGTGTTTCAACTTTTTTGGACCTCCCTGTATTAGCCTTTCATATTTTTTGTGATCGTTCCCGAACTTTATGTTTGTGTTTTAGATGTTACAGCTTATTCTCTGCGTAGCAAGCTGTTTATTATTAACTTTTATCTGGGGATTCGAATAGTGATAAAAACGACGATTACCTTGTTGGAGAAATGCCATAGAATAGTTTATGACTTTTATGTTTCGAATCGGCCTGTATTATCCTTAAGCTGTCGAGAGTTTCTTATATAAACTGAGATTATATAACACTGAAAAGTGTTATATAATTCATCATGTTACACATTATTCATTCTCAAATTTACTATTCATTTTGAATGTGCTATTATTTTCAAATACATTATTCATAATTCATAAATATATTTTTTATTATCTATATATTTAAAACGCTAAGCGTTTTGTTTCGACAATCCGTGAGAACAAACTACTACATCAAATTACATCATTCTTTTTTTAAATGAAAGATATTTGGTCACAGATTTGTTATCGTACATTTGTTTGTTCGAAAATTTAAATAATTAGCCGTAATTTTAAATTAAAATTTTACTTCTGCTTATGACGTCATAAAGTCGGCAATCGGATTAACGCCCACTGTTGCTACGTACAGAGTTTATTTTCTGAACTCAATGATTGCGAGCATAAAAAAATAAATATTAAATATTAAAAGCACGTGATTTTTAGGCCGAATTTTTTAATTTGTAAGTTAAAATATAGTTAAAATGTTTAAGTATTTCGGTAAAAATATTTATCCGTGTGTTTTATAAGCAAATAAAAATTCATATTTACTGTGACGTCACGGAAATATTGTCCATTGGGTTTATTTTATCATTAAGCATTATAACTTTGTTGATGCCATTTTTTTCATTACAATTAAATGCAAAATATATTTTTATTTGTATGCATGGTGCTTAAGCATAAATGTACGTGTGAAAGTTTGTACCGGTGAAAATGACGTTATGCTTAGCTTGAAATGCATTTTAACATTGATAAAACTAAAAAGAAAAATTTATATGATTGTGTCAACATAGCGTAATATTAACTGATATTTCAATTTTTAATTTTAAAGAATAGAACTGGAGCCTTTATTGGTTGCTTCATCTTGATTGCATACCTTGATTACATGTTACCAATTACTTTTTTTAAATTATAGGATTAAGTTATAGGAATTATAGGATTTAAATTATTAAGATTTCCTTTTTTTAATAAAAAAATTCCCAAAAGTAAAGAATTTCAGGAAAGAAAAACTTGAAATAATGATTGTATTTTTAGCTAGAATAGACAATGTAAGGCTAATATTTTATAGGAATTATTTTGGTAGGTTTGTTATAAGTTCATTAACAGTTCCTTATTAGCGGCAAAGTCTTATTTCTTTCACTGTGAATTTTTCTTTCGATGTCAAAAAATGGTAGTCTACTTTTGGACGCCAACCAAAACACAGTGGCAATATTTAGAAATGTATAACGGTTGTGACAACAAACGGCACTATCGCTTTAGCTTTCATCGCACTTACATCACTTCTAAATACTAAAAATTTATTTTTTTTACTACATTTTATAATTTCAAATCTTACATCCTCAATTAGAAAAAAAAAATAGCTTTCGATTGAAATTTATTTAAAACCTGCCGCTTAATTTAACGACTTTTTAAATAATTTTCAAACATGAAATATTTTTCAATTCTATCTCAACATAGACCATCCGTTTGTTTTAATAATGTAAAATAGCCCCTGGAAAAGTTGCCACAATTGAAAATAGATTTCCCTAACCATCATAAAAAGTGAATAATAATAATAATAATAATAATAAAAACAGTGATAAATCATAAGATCAGATTATCCATAAGATAGAGCATTTTGGCTCTAATATAAAATCTGTCAAAAGAAAAAAAAAACTATTTTTAGTTTATGATTAACATAAAATTGATATGTTGAATTCGTTGATGTATATGTTGAATCAGAATATGCTAGGAACTGTTATTTATTATTTTTTTAAAGATCTATTGGATATTTAACTGTATAAGAGACCGACTGTGATGGAAAAGGAATAATCATCCTGATTATGTAAAGGGATAGAAGAAACCATACAAATAAATTAAAATTGGAAATTAATTACATTACATTACATTAAAATTCTCCCTCATCTGCATATTAATTTATTAATTTTAACAAAAATTCTTCATTTTTACATAAAAATTGATTAGCTTAAAACAATGGATGCGTTTTAGAGGATATGGATTTGAAATGAACAATGATTAAAGAGGAACTTTTTAAAACTTTTAATTTAAACATTTTAAAACTTTTTTATCGTCGAATTTCAACGGTGCCTTTGGGCAGATGCAATACATATGCGCATAGGAGCTCATTCGATTGCATTATCACAGGAGGGGGGGGGGGGTGCTTATACTATGTTCTTTTATTTACTGAATATGAGATGAAAGTAGGAAATTTGTATGATACTTTATGATAGGACTATTTGTATGATACTTTATAAATCCATGACCTTTTTTTTTTTTTTTTTTTTTGGTCGTGGGGAATATGGTGGTAATGTCAAACTGATTTGCATTACGCATTTGTTTACGGAGTGTTCATTTGGAGTTTGCATCGGAAATAGCATTTCACTGGGGAGGGGGATTTTTTAAAATAAGATATTTAAAAGACTGTTTCATACGAAGCCCTACTTAAATAATAAAGAAGCATATTTTACTGATATTATTATAGTATTTTTTTCCCGTCACATTTTGACGGGTTCCATCTAGTTACTTTTAAGTTGTTTAGTTTGTTTTTACAAATTGTCTTATTCAAAGTATGTTTCATCACCTAATTATAACTCGAGACTGTGTTTTATACTTTTTATTTGTTTTTTCAGGATTTAGAAGATGAAAAAGATAAATTGGGATTAACAGAAGAACAGTATTTGTATGTTAAAAAACACATCACGAAGGAATTGAAACCTGCTACTGTTGAGCCATTTGTAAGGACCGTTTTTCAAGTTGGGTGGAATTACGTTAAGAAAGCTACTGGATTCTAAAGATTTTTTTTTTTTTTTACTGTTATATTCAGATCTGAATGTTATTGTTGTTGTTGTTTTTAATTTGAACTAAAAATTGTTTATTTTTACTACATTATGGTATTATTTTTAATAATAAAATAAATCTTTTAAATAATTTCAGATGTTATGGTTAGTTAGTATTTAATAATTATAAATTTCCCCTAATTTTTTTTATTTTAATTCTTTTTAGTAAATTCTTTTCTCCCTTTTTTTCGGTTCGGTTTCGCCTGGCACGGGTCACCCCTAACAGTAGAACCCCATTCTCAATTTTACCCCCAACCCGGATTCCCGATGGGTTACAACTCTGTGAGAAGCTGCATATTAGGCACATTTGATATCGCACCTTTGGCTAAGTACTTTCTCCTGATAAATAGTTCATCTTTAATAATGCAGAAATACTGAGCAAGAACATTATTTAGATGAGAAGATAAGAAAGGAGAGTTTTAGCCCAGTCGGAGTAGTCACACCATCATCTTATAGTATAATGGTAGAAAAGGGAGTTAAAAATGTGGGATGAGAGTCCTTTTTTGTAAGAGAGGGGTTGGAAAGGATGAAGTGTGCTATAAGAAAGGGGCTTAATGCTAAAAATTTTAAATGTCTTATAGTATGAGGTATCGGTTATGGTAGAGTCTGACCACTATCCCCTCATGCCCCTCCCCCCAATTTTAATTTGTTTAAATTTTATGTAAATTTAGGTATCGGTTACGGTTGAGTACGAACATTACCCCACTACCTCTCCCGGCACCCCTAGCCCATTAGATATATCATGGCCGACTATTGGAGAACTTGCCCTTTTTTAACTTAACTTTGTCTAAAAAAAACTATTATCATGTTTTTAAAAAATAACTGCTGAAACATAATAAGAAATGTATGTTTTAACATATATCACTGCTGAAAATGTGTCGTTTTAAAAAAAATTTTACGTTAAGATTTATATACTATATATAAAAGCAGTTAAGTGGCCGACTATTGGTACTTTTACCCTAGCTTTTATAATATAACTAAGAAATATTTGGTTTTATGAGCCATCAAACTTCAAAAAAACATTTTTCCCAAAAAGGTTTCCATAATTTTGGCCACTACTGTAAATAAATTCCTATACAAGACTATGTGAAGAACAAGTTACATTGCCATTTATGGCTGGTAATTGCTGGAAGAGTGTTTTAAATTATGTTGTTTTTTGCTTGAATTAAATTTTTGCTTAATATGTGGTGTGTTCAAGTCTTTAGGTAATATACAGGGTTGCACAAAATAATTAACTATTTTTATGACTATGCAAGGTAATTGCTGAAACTGGATTTTTAAATGTGCTATATGTTTTCTAAACTGTTTACTTATATATCCTCTTTCACCTTATTTAACGGTAAAGTTTCGTTACAGTTTTCTAGATGTGTTGGAACTTGCTTTATAATCTAGGCTTGACACATGATGTTTCTTTCTTTTTTTTTATGTCTTTGTATTTTTTAAATTAAAGACAAATGCAAATAAATAAATATGACCACATTTCAGAACAAAATTCTTACCATAATAATGATCATGTTTTTCAAATAAATTAGTTTTAAAAACTATTTACAATGTGAAGTGAGCCATAGGTCAAATGAACTCATTTTGTTGTAGGAATTGCTCTCACCTTTCTATTATGGATTTAACAAAAGCTAAACTGCATAAAATACATATGGATTATGATGATTTAATTTATTTATTAGCAACAAAGTAGCTACTGTCCTCAATTGAAAAATAGGTATTTTTATAGTCAGTCATTCAGACCAAAAATTAAGTAAAATCATGTTACTGCACCAGATACAGTTGCGACTTCAAAAAATCTTCAAAGCAATAAATAAAAAAGATAAACACCAATTCATATTACAAGTAACACTACAAACCATAAGATAACAAGATTTCTGTCCATGCTTTGACAATAATAATAATAAAGATAAGTTTGCCTTACTTCTTCTGAAAGTTAAACTGCTTTTTCAAGAGAAAAGTAAAAATGAGCTTGTTAGAAATGGGCAATTTAAATTTTAACCAGCAAAGAAATTTATTTTGGATATTCATAAACTAAGTACTAAAGTTATCCACAGAAATAAAATCTCAGAAAAATGTTTTTAGCTTGCATATTAGTAAATCTGGTTTTGGAAGCTCTTATAGTAATATACTTCATATGTATTGCATATGTTTTACAAAAAAAAAAAAAAAAAAAAAAAAAAATTTCAAAATACAGTAAAACCTGTGAAAACAGAAAGTGCCTATAACAGAATCTTGTTTTAACCCCTTCAAGGGCAGTGGGACACATATGTCCCACTTAATTTTAATTTCTAAATGCCACATTGGCACCAGGATTTTGGAAGAAAATTTTATATTTGTACCTTACATGAGGAAAACTTGTTAGTTATTTTCAAAAAAGAGTGTTTGTAAATACTGGTGTAAATCAATCATTTTAACATTTTAGAAACAGAAGTACCTTGCCCTGAAAGGATTTAAGAAAACAAGTTGGAAATTGTATGTCAAATATGACAAATGAGGTGTGTTTGTACTCAGGGGTGCCCAGAGAGGGGTTTGGTGACGCAAAGTGCGTCATAGAATTTATTTTTGGGGGGGAATTTAGAGAAAAAGTACATTTTGGGGGGGATTTTTAAATTCTTAATATTTCCTTTTTTTCACTATTACAAAAATTCTTGATTTTTTTAACATCACTTTTAACTCTTCTTCAACATTCAATTTCCAGAAATGTTCTTGTTTTTTTCATTCTTTAAATTCTAGATAAGGGCAATAAGAACCCATTCTGCATCTTGCTATCTTTGAAGGTGCGGTAATAAAAAAAATACTGGGAATGGAGATGGGAAAATGTTTAATACATGCTGAAAGGCAATTAGGACCACAAGATGTGATAAAAGGAATAGCTTTTCAGAAGTGTCTTAAGTAATTTATTATCTTGTTTGACAGGGTCGTATCGTACGGTCCGAGTGCCAAAATATATTCTTGATGGGTGGGATAAGAAAAAACAACAAAATAAGAATTTCAGAGGAAGAGACAACGCTAAAATAAATTACTTGACCATTTTCAGAAAACTAGAATTTAAATATAGTATATTTTAGTGATGTTAGAAGAGTAGTATTGCATGTCATTAAAACAGTATAAGGTAAACAACCTGTACAGAGAAAAAGACTTCCAGCCACTAATAATTTTAGGTGAAGGGGGGAATTTAAAGAAAAATTAGATTTCTTTGTGAGGGGGAGGAGGATTAATTACTAGGTAATAAGACTAAAAAATTATAGTGTGAAAGAAAAACATATACAGAATACAGGGGCTTACAATAGATTTAGGACTATGTTTTAATGATACAGTGTCTGCCATTTTATAAGAATCGGTACTTGTAAGCGTATATTGTATGTTGCTAAAGCAGTATAAGGCAGCATCTTGTACTGAAATAAACGCTTCAATCCACCTTTTATTTTAGGGGGGGGGGGGGTAATTTAGAGATTCTTTTTTTTTTGGGGGGGGGGGGATTAAACTGTATGACTAGGTAGTATAAAAATAAAATTGGGAAATCTTGAGCATTAAGATTTAATCTTAAATAAAGGCGTATGTATATGTGCATACACCTAAACGACCCGTCTTTAATATTTAATTCTTTTTAAAACGATTTGCAATCTCTGTATTTAAGATTTATTTTGTAATAATTTAAAAGATTTTTCTTTTAAATAGCTGTAAGTAAATATTTATTTTCATAAAAAAGTAGCTTTATTTATTAAAATATTTTACTTTTAGTAGATAACTTAAATTATATAAAAGTTGTGAAAAATTATATAAAAATATGTGAAAAAAAAATGCTTTAAATTTTATCAGATAAATTTAAAGAGTAGTCTTCTCTCTCAAAGAGAGGGGAAAAAGTTCAATCAAGAGTTTAATAATTTTTCTGAATATATGACAACTTTAGTGGCTTAAAAATTGCATTTTTTAAACTTGTAACTCGCATTTCTGAAAATACTTTTTCCAACACATAATAATGTATTTCAGATTGGTGTATTCTTATACGCAAAATAATGAAAAAATGTGGTTTTCATATGTTAAACCGCATAGTCTGCGGAAAGAAAAAATGAAGTTTATTATTATTTTAATTTACTTCTACTTGTTTTTAAACGTTTATCAAATTTGTTTTATAGAATTGTTTTCCATTCCATTTTTTCCAGAATATGTTTTCTATACCGTAAAATCCCGATTGTAAGCCCCCCCCCCACTTTTTCGAAACCAAAAAATGGTTAAATGTAGGAGGGGGGCTTATAATCGAGATTAAAAAAAATCTTTTAAAAACCCGTTTTTATCATTAATTTAGAAAAAAAAAAAAGGTCGAGAATCTTCTGTATTTCGACAGATTTTCACTCAAATATAAATAAATAAATAAAATCTAAATCCCCCCCTAAAATACCGCCCCCCCTCTCTTCCCCCTAAAATTGAAATTTTTTAAAAATCTTTTTTTAATATTTTTCTTTATTTGTTATTTTATTGTAACAATAAATGAATCATCTAAATCCCCTGAAAAAATACTGCATCCCCCTTTGCACCCCCCTCTGGTACAAAAACCCCATAGTTTAACCTTTATAACTCTTTAATTTTAAATTTCTTTTCAGACTTTTTTAATACTCTATATTAACAATAAATGAACCTAATCTACCACCTGAATTAACCCCTCCTCCTAAAATCTCTGCTTTTCTCCCACTGCCCCCAACCTCATCTCATGAAGACCCTCCCCCTGCAAATGCATCTCGTTAAATTTTAAATCTTTAAAATTCTTAATTGTGTTCTGCCTTATTTGTTATTATAGTGTAACAATAAATCAATCATCTAAATCCCCTCAAAAACACTGCTTCCCCCTTTGCCCCCCCCCCCCCCCCCGTACCAAAACCCCATAATTTAATCTTTATAACTCTTTAATTTTAAATTTATTTTCAGAGTTATTTAATACTCTATATTAACAATAAATTAACATAATCTACCACCTGATCAACTCCTCCTCCTAAAATCTCTGCTTTTCTCCCCATGCCCCCCAACCTCATCTCATGAAGACACCCCCCCCCCCTGCAAATGCATTTCATTAAATTGTAAATCTTTAAAATTCTTAATTTTTTCTCCTCTATTTGTGTTTTTTTTAACAATATTTAAATAACGATCTAAATTATTCCCCTCCTCCTTCCCAAAAAAGTCCTTTTTATTTTCTTTGCCCCCCACCCCCGTACATACTTTAAAGTCTTTAATTTCTCCCCTCTATTTATAACTTTTTTGCAACAATAATTAAATAATTATCTAATTTGCTCCTCCCCCCTCTCCGAGAAAAATTCTGCTTCACCCTTACACCGACTTAACACACAAACTTTAAAATAGTTATTTTTTTTTTTACGATTTTTATGCTGTATTGTTACTTTGTAGCAACAATAAATAAATGATCATTTAACTCTCCCCTTAAATTTACATTTCCCATCCCCAGAAAAGGGGTGAATTTCTAGACATGGAGGGGGGGGGGGGGGGTGTAAGGCAGAGAGAAAATTTTAGTCATTTTTGTAGTTTGACTGTTTTTACAGCTAATATTTTATTAATGGCAAGTTAGTTATTTTAGAGAACACATTTATTTCAAAACATAAAATATACATATGATTCAAGGAAGAAGAGCCAAACTTTAAAAAAGATGGACATTTTTGTTTTACTCTCACATATTTAGAACTCCACCTTTCTCCCTTGGGAGAAAAGGACAGAGCAAAAATTTCAAAGGGAATGATTATTTTAGATGAGTGATATTTATATGAGATGATGTAGCTGAGATGAGATGAGATGAGTGATATTTATATGGGATGATGTAGATGAGATGAGTTACCTTACTATAAAATAAGAAATAGAACAGCGTTAAAACAAATATATATTAAAGATTTTAAAGTATTTGCTGAGTGGGGGGACAGTGGGGGAAAATTGAACTTTTGGGAGAAAGGAAAGTAATTTAGATGATTGATTATTCGTTAATTGTTACTAAAAATGAATATTTACAGCAGATTTAAAAAAATAGTTTTAATTAAAGATTTTAAATATTGTATGTGTGTGAGGGGGGGGGGGGGGGCATTTTTGGAGTAGACAGAAAACTTCGGTGAGAAATTATCTATTTAATTTTACTAGAATGCAAGAAATAGGACAAAAGATTTCTTCAAATAAGAGTTTTACAAATTTCAAACTTTGTATTCTTGCGGATAAGGGGGTAATATGAATTTCAAAGGAAGGGGTTTGAAATTTAGATGATTTGTTATTTATTTATTGTTAATAGAGAGCAACAAATAGGACATAAATTTATTTTTATGAATAGTTAAAAAAAAATCTTTTATAGGGGTTGGCAAAAAGGGCGGAAGCAGACATTTTGGGAGTAGAGTGATAATTAAAATGGTTGACTATTTATTTATAGTTACTAGACAGCAACAAAAAGAGCATATATTTTTTAATAAAGAGTTTCAAATATTTTAAAACTTGTATCCTGAGAGGAGAGGGAGGGAAGGAGAAGAGTACGTTTTAGACAGAGAGGAGTGGAGGCGGGGGTAATTTAGATGATTGATTATTTACTTATTGTTACTAGAGATCAACAAATAGGACAGAAGAATTTTTTAAAATAGAATTTAACAATTTTTTTACTGAATGAGCAAAAGGGGGAAAAAGATGATAAGAGATAATTTAAATGGCTGATTATTTATTTATTGTTACTAGGGAGCAACAAATATAACAGATACTTTTTTTAATAAAGAGTTTTAAAGATTTCAAACTTTGTATGCTGAAGGGGGAGGAGGAAACATAAATTTTGGATGGAAAGGGGAGATTGTAGTTTAGATGAATGATTCTTTACTTATTGTTATATTACTAGTAAGCAGCAAGAATGCCAGAAGAATTTAAGATTATCAAGATTTTGAACTTTTTGTGTTGGGAAGGACACAGAAGGGAAGCAGACATTTCATGTGGGGAGGATTTCATTAACATTATACAAAAGCAAAAGTGTAAATCTCCCAAAAATTTCAAAAGATTGAAAATTCTCTTCCTTAAATTTTTAAATAATTTGTTGTGCAAAAAAATTGTTTGTGAGGGTGCGGGGGAAGGGGGGGGGGTTATATCTGGGAATGGAAAAGAAAATCGAAATTGCTTAAAAGAGGGAGGACTTTATTTATTAATTTTTACTTTCGGGATTTTACGGTATTTGTTAACATACGGTGTGTTTTTTCCAAACGTCGACTAATGGATAATTTCTTAATCGTTAGTCTTAGCATATAGTTCCAATTGCAAAAGTATTTAAAATTAACTAAATAATTATGTTGGACACAATTTGCATAAAAAAATGCAATTCTGATGAATAAGTTATAAAAATTAACATTTTATACAGCCTACGGATCTTATATGTTATATTTGGTAAAACAATCCTGAAGCGCTGATATATCAAATGAAAAAAATATTATTTTTGTACAACCAAAACTCACCGTGTTATGAGAGTTTAAAATTTGGAAATTTGTCGCTTTTAACAAGGTGCCCGAAGTGATGTGCGGTTAGATCGAAATCGTACATTATTTCAGGCATTGTGTTAAGTGCCAAATTTTTCCAAATTTGAAAATCGGTAACTTATGGTCATACTAAAATGATTTTTTCTCCCGCATGTCAGAGCATGCGGACTGTTTCACTAAATATAACTTATAGGACAAAGGGACGTATAAAAAGTTAAGTTTTGTAGCATCTTCAAAAATGCATTTTAGGTAGATTTCGTAAGAAATACTACTTATTACATTCTCTCCAATGTTGGAATTTCTGAAAAATGTTTGCAGATCTACGCCGATCATGACTCCCATAACCCAAAACCACCCCCAGTTCAAAACTATATATCTACCTATCTATATCACTTTTTTATGGACACGACAACTTCCATAATTCTGCACAAATCGCTTCCAAACTGATACACAAAATCTCGGTCAAGTTCGTTAATTGACAAAATCGAACAAAGGGGTAAGAAATGGGGCAGGGGGGGGGGGTTATTTTCATAACCTCCGGCTAACGAACAAATGGGCAAAATTGTAATGTTGTTTTCTCGGTATTTAATCTTAAATGCTGAAAATAATTGATTTTTCTTACATGAACAAAAAATTGATTACGTATATGAATGTAATTATTAAGAGTATTAATCATTACTTCAGTCATTTATATTGCATTATATTTTTCGAATCATATTAATTGAAATAATGCTTATATTGCAGTAAAAACTGGAGCTTAGTGAACTTATTAACACGGGCTTTTCAGTCAGGACTTGTAAATGTGGAAACAACCAGATTGCTAATAATAAAATATAGATCTACACTATAAATTATGCTGTTAAAACTTTTATTTCATGTTTGTGTGATAGTAAGTAAGGAATACTATTATTAAATTATCAGCAGAATATATTTTACAAATGATGTTCTGTTTTTTTTTTTTTTCGGGGGGGGGGGGGGGGGGGGTCAATGTTAATGTATGAAGATTTTTTTGGGGGGGAATTTGCGTCATTGGGTTTGGGGGGGATGGTCACCACTGTTTGTACTACTAGTTTTATAAATATTCAAATCTTGGTGCAATGGCTGTTGCATTCTTATGCAAAACTGCATGAGTACAAAATTTATTATGTGCAGATTTTTATATTATATATATTAATTTTATTTTATGAAATTAAGTTTCAATACACTTTTACACAAACAATTAATTAGAATTCTATTACATTAAAATTATACTATTCACAAATATCAAATACAAGACAATGTAAAAAAATCGTTATTATTTCAGTGAAATGAATTATATCGTCTGTTATTATGATATGATTAATTTCTAGAATAAAATGAGTACATTTTAAGCTGGCAATATTTTATCTTTTTTAGACTCTTTTTCCATTTAATATCTATCCAAAAAACTGTCAGTAGATTATATGACTGCTATCATTAAACAATTTTAGTACACAAATTCAGTTTTTTAATTCAGTAATGCAGAAATAATATCCATCTTAAATATGACCATGGCAACCCAGAATCATTACTTATCATGGGGTATCATTGAATTACATATGATAGGATTTAATGGAATGAAGAAAACTTTTATAAATATCTTTTTAAGTTTTGATTCCATTTTCATAAAATTTGAAATGACTCAACAAAATTCAGCAACGATTATATTCAATTTCAAACCATTCGGTTGGGAAGTTTTTGCGCTGTTATATGCAGACAGATGGACGGACCAGACGACTGACTATAGGTCAAAATTATTTACATAATTACAAACATACCTAAAAAGATGGCCCCGACAGAGAGAATACCATGCAGATATACTGCAGACTAGAACCTGACTAAAACAGACATATATTTTTTTCTTCTGTTCATTGCAATTCTGTTTCTACTGCAGTGGAAAAGATGAACACACTTTATTTTCCCAAGACTAAGAAAGATAGTCTCGATTTTAATAAAATTTTTTTTTAAAAGAAAGATGAAAATTTTATTATTGCAAACCAAATGAACCAAGTCAAAAGTCTGGGGCATACCTAGAATACAATCCTTCCTGGCACCACGTTTTCCTGTAAATAAGATATAACATGTTTTTTCTGGATGCTTGTAATACACACCTTACCATGAAAACAAGCCCTACTCCCAAAATAAGCTCAACACACTTTTTTTAAAAATAGTGAATTTCTAAGACATGAACTTTTAAAATTAAGCTGATCATGACGCATTTAAACAATTTATATTTTGTTTGAAATTATTTTTATGTATGAAGATTTTTTACAGGAAATAACTTTAATAAAAAACAAAAAATCCTCCTTTGTCCTTATTTTAGTTTATGAAAATATTATTTTTTAAACATATCGTATTTTCGACCATAATCCGCGGCTCAAAAAATTCATTTTAGACCCAGAAATTGTATTTGATAAAATACTACTTTCTTGGACTTGGAATATGCTTGATTTCAATTACTAAACAAAATTTCTGGGTCTAAACTGAATTATTTGAGCCATGGATTATACGTGAAAAAATACGGTACCCTCATTTTTTGAGGTGGCAGAATTTTGCACTTCTCAGGCCAGCAAAATAATTAAAAAAAAAAAAAAAAAAAAAAAACTGACACAATCATTAAAATATGAAAGTTATGAACATGACCAGGGGTTTACAAATTTAATAGAATCTGGTAGCCAGCAAAAAAAATCTATTCGCCATCCCACGCCATGGAGCTGAGTGCCGAATGCTTCAAATGTCTGGATAGTTGAGTGCTGCAAAATCTATATTTAATGAGGGGGGGGGGGGGGGGGGGGGGCATTAGGATCATTCCATGTCAAGTGGCCTAAATTTAGGCATGGTTCCTGCTCGACCCCCTTCAATTTTTATATAATTGATACAGGACATGCATATAGGTATAAGATGGACATCTGTAAACAGTTAGTGTCGGAAATAGTATAGTTGGGACACTAGGGGTCCTTTTGTAAAACTCCCTATTTCATGGTCGCTGAAAAAACGATGAAATCACCAAGTTTGCCATCTTATTGCTCATGATACAAAAAACCTTACATAGTGAAAATAGGTGATCTAGTACAACTTTTTGTGCTAAAAAACGTAATTAGATTATTAAAAATCACAAATCAATACCTTTGTCATTACTTGGACCCAAAGTAGGCCATACGGCCTGTCGCGATGAATTTTACCCGTACTTTAACATGCTGTAACTACTGAAAATAATTATTTTAAAAGTTTGTCACCTTAACAATTAATTACCTATGAAAATGTCATAGAGCTGCTGGAGTTGTTTCTTTCCTGCTTAAATATTCATTAATTTATTCAGCTTTGAAATCTTCTAAAAAATTAAAATCGTCAATTCCACCCAATTTTCAAAAGCGTATATCTCAAAAGGGACACTCCTGATATGATTACAGTTAGTACCACTGAAGAGAGCACATCTTAATCTATAAGAAAAACTTTATTTCATTTTGGGCCTCTTACATATAGGGGAAAAATAATAAAATTCAAAAGACCTATTTTACGCGATATTTCTTCTTCTAAGATCTTCTCTTTCAACAAATTTAACACAAATATTTTTATTTACAATGATAAATGTATTCATAATTATCTCTTGTTGTGGTTCATGGTTGCTTCTGCTCTACCATACTGAATGATTGGTAACCACGTCATCAAGGGGTCACGCCCGATAGCCATGAAAGACTAGCTCCTGGGGATGCTTCAGTAAAATTGACGATTTCATGGTCGCAGAAAAAATGGTGAAATCACTACTTTTGTCCTCTTATTTCTCAAGATACAATAAATCTTACTTATTAAAAATAGGTGATCTAGCACAACTTTTTGTGCTAAAAAACATAATTTGAGTATTAAAAATCTCAAATCATTATCTTCGCCATTACTTGGACTCAAAGTAGGCCATATGGCCTGTGGCAATGAATTTTACCTTTTCTTTAACAAGCTGTATCTACTGAATAAATTAATTTAAACATTAGTCACTTTAGCAATATATTACCTATGATGATGTCATAGAGCTGCTGAACTTGTTTCTTTCCTGCTTAAAAATTCAATAATTTATTCAGCTGCAAAATTTCCTAAAAATTAAAATCATCAATTCTACCCCATTTTCAGAAGCGTATATCTCAAAAGGGACAGTTTTGATTTGATTACGATTAGTATTACTGACCCTGTGACAGAATAGGAGAAACTGTAAAACTGTTAGCTGAAGAGCAAGCATTCAAAGACCAATTAAAGACTAAATTTTAAATCCATCGGATCTATATAAATTATGTGATAAGAACATAAAGGAAATTAAATTTATTTTTGTTTAAAAAAATATAAATTGAAGCAGTACAAGCTGACCAAGAAGAGCGTTTCAAAAATGGATGCACAGTTTCTGGCACAAGAGAACATCATCATTATTTTGAACCCATAAATAAAAATTCGTGTCCGATTAATAAATGATGCACCATTCTTTATAACACATGTTGATGAGAGTGTTAAGACTGCATTTCACTATGCATTCGTTTCCAATTCGTTTAAAATAACTTTTTTTAATTTCATTGTTTTTACACTATATCTAAGAGGCCCAAAATGAAATAGAGTTTTCCTTATAGATTAAAATGTGCTCTTTACAGTGGTACTAATCGTAATCAAATCAAAACTGTCCCTTTTGAGATATACACTTCTGAAAATGGGGTAGAATTGATGATTTTAATTTTTAGGAGATTTCGCAGCTGAATAAATTATTGAATATTTAAGCAGGAAAGAAACAACTACAGCAGCTCTATGACATCTTCATAGGTAATATATTGCTAAAGTGATTAATGTTTAAATTAATTTATTCAGTAGATACAGCTTGTTAAAGAAAGGGTAAAATTCCTTGCGACAGCCCATATGGTCTACTTTGAGCCCAAGTAATGACGAAGATAATGATTTGCGATTTTTAATACTTCAATTATGATTTTTAGCACAAAAAGTTGTACTAGATCACCTATTTTTAATAAGTAAGATTTAATGTATCTTGAGAAATAAGAGGGCAAAGTAGTGATTTCATCATTTTTATGCGACCATGAAATAGTCAATTTTACTGAAGCATCCCCAGGAGCTAGTCTTTCATGGCTATCGGGCGTGACCCCTTGGTGACGCGGTTACCAATCGTTCAGTATGGTAGAGCAGAAGCAATCATGGACCACAACAAGAGATAATTATGTATACATTTATCATTGTAAATAAAAATATTTGTGTTAAATTTGTTGAAAGTGAAGATCTTCGAAGAAGAAATATCACGTAAAATAGGTCTTTTGAATTTTATTATTTTTCCTCTATATGTAAGAGGCCCAAAATGAAATAAAGTTTTTCTTTTAGATTAAGATGTGCTCTTTTCAATGGTACTAACTGTAATCATATCAGGAATGTCCCATTTGAGATATACGCTTCTAAAAATTGGGTGGAATTGCTGATTTTAATTTTTTAGAAGATTTTAAACCTGAATAATTTAGTGAATATTTAAGCAGGAAAGAAACAACTCCAGCAGCTCTTTGACATCTTTATAGGTAATTAATTGTTAAAGGGACAAATTTTTAAAATAATTTTTTCAGTAGTTACAGCATGTTAAATTACGGGTAAAATTCATGGCGACAGGCCGTATGGCCTACTTTGAGGCCAAGTAATGACAAAGGTATTGATTTGGGATTTTTAATATTCTAATTATGCTTTTTAGCACACAATGTTGTACTAGATCACCTATTTTCAATAAGTAAGGTTTCTTGTATCATGAGTAATAAGATGGCAAACTTGGTGATTTCATAGTTTTCTCTACGACCATGAAATAGTGAGTTTTACAAAAGAACCACTAGTGCCCCAACTATTCTATTTCTAACACTGACAGTTTGCTGATGTCCATCTTATACCTATATGTATGTTCTGTGACAATTATATAAAATTTGAAAGGGGTCGAGTGGGAGCCTCTAGGCCAGTTGACATGGAATGACCCATTAATGAACTAGTGAAGCAGGAAAACAATTTTTTGCCTATTTTCATGTCGAAGTCAGTCATATAATTCTGATTTTATTAATTTAGAATTTGTATTTGATGAACTTATTTGTGCCAAATTAAACATAAAATCAAAAAATATTTTTTTGTTTGAATATAATTTTGAAGTTTATTTCTTAAGGCGGTATTAAAAAAAATATTTTTCAACGCTCAACAACTCAAAATTTTGAGACACATTTTCAGACTCATTTTTAAAAGTAAAAACATGAAACTTGGCGGCGTGATTTATATGTCCACTTTGACAGCATTTTTTGAAATATATTCTGCCTTTAGCAAAAAATTGAGACAATACGGACATTATAAAGTTTCTGAATAAGAGAACCTGCCAATTGGATGTATTTTAGAGCAAAAATGAATTTAAAAATGTGTCTCAAAATAAGCAGTTGGGATTTGAATACACCCTTAATAATTCGTAACTTTGCAATATCTAATTTGAATTAATTGAAATGAGCGGTATGAGACATCTTATGAAATTTTAACTTAATATTGTGACTAATATAAGTAACAGATGCTGCTCTTGATAGAAATTGTAGGCAAGTAATTGCCGTAAACATGTTGATTAAAAAGAAAAAAAGCTTATTTACACACATAAGGCGGCTCGAATAATAAAAATCTTTGTGTGTTATAATAAAATAAATCCCAATATGAGAAATATCAAAACTAATTACATTTGCAAAATAACTTATGTAATATGCATTGCTGAATTAAACCTTGTTCCATGCTGGTATTACGTAATCGGAATCACACAGGAGGAAAAAAAAAAAAAAAAAAAAAAAAAAAAACCCACCAGATATAAAAATGTGGCAATAAAACAGTCGCGACTGCATTTGTCAAGCCCTGAACATGACAATATGAACAAATGTAATTTTCTATATCGAATTAGTTGTACAATTGGCGTCAGAAAAAAGAAAATGAGTGGGAATTATGTTTTTCCAATTATGTTTAAAAAAAAATAAACTTAGAAGCTATCAGATTGTAATAAACTTTGAAAATTTTAATATAAACACAACTTTTGACATCATATTTGGATTCTTCACCTAATTTTACTTTCAGATAGTAAACAGGAAGTCATTTGGTGGTATAATTTAGGAATTAAAGATGTTAGGTGCTTCTAATATTAAATTTCCTTTTAATAGTTGCAAAACAAGTTACAATGTGGGTAGTTTTTTTTTTCAGCATAACTCAAAAATTATTTGGCAGAATGAGCTGCAATTTGGAATTTACATATTTAAAACCTATTGATTTCTTGTTAAAATCTATATAGATTATTTTTTTTTTCAAATATTAATTTCATAATTTATATATTTTGAAATTAATATCCGAAAAAAAAAATATGTACTGTAATCTTTAAAAGTTATAACAGAAATTGATATCTATAAGCTTTACATATACAAATCTAAAATTACAGCACATTCCACCATGTAGTTTTTTTTTTTTTTTTTTTTTTATTATTATGCTTGAAAAACTACCCACAATACACTTTGTTTTACAACTATTAAAAAAAAAAATTCCAAACTTTACAACTGTATAATTCCTAAACTACTTCACATATCCAATGCTTTATTACATTAAAATTACTGTTTTAAAAATGTAAAAGACGACCAGAAATCTGCAAAATTTTAAATTCCGCACAACCCCTGGTTTTAAAATGTGTGGATTTGAGGGAGTCTACTATATCATATATTCTAATACGAGTAAATCTTGTGTGTATATATATATATATATATACAAATTTTATCTTAAAAACCACTCTAATGATTTTGACAAAATTTTGTATCTTACCATTTTGGGGCAACAGAAGATCATTGGGCTAGGTCACATGTTCGAGAAAATTTGATTAGTAGGTCCTTTTAGGTCATAATGGGTCAAGGTTAAGCTAATTTTATCTAAAAAACAGCTCAAACAATTTTGATTAAATTTCGTATCCTACCATTTTGGATTACGAGAAAAGAATTGGGCTGGGTCACATGTCCGAGAACTTTCAATCAGTGGGTCATTTTTTGGGTCAAGCTAATTACATATAAAAATCGGCTCTAACGATTTTGACTAAATTTTGTATCCTATGAGTTTCGGGCACGAGAAAATCATTGGGCTAGGTCATATGTCCGAGAAAATTAAATTAGTGGGTCATTTTTGGGTCAATCTAATTTTATCTAAAAAACGGCTCAGACTATTTAGTTTGCATCCTACGGTTTTCGGGCACAAGAAGACTGTTGGGCTAAGTCACATGTTCAAGAAAATTCGATTAGTGGGTCATTATGGGTCAAGCTATTTTTATCTTAAAAACGGCTCAGACGATTTCAACTAAATTTTGTATCCTACAGCTTTAAGGAACAAGAAGACTATTGGGCTAGGTCACATGTTCGAGAAATTTTGATTAGTGGGTCATTTTGGTCATGATATTTGAACTCAACTCAAAGCTAATTTTGACCAAGCATAGCTCGGTCTTCCCTATTCGTATTGTTTTAAATGAATAATTGTAGATTGTATGTGACATACATGTGAGAAAAAATAAGATACCCCCTAAAAATAAGCTGAAGAAACTAAGTAATAACATCTTATATGTTGTTGATTCAGTTTCTTTTTTAACTGTAAAAGCCTGAAAAGTGAATTTTTTTTTTTAAATTAATAGTTTAACTGTTTTTTCAGGAGAAAAGTAAAAATAATCTCGCTAAAAATGGAAAATTCACACTTTACAGTAATAAAAGGAGGAAAGGGAGGAGAGGAGGGGGAAGGGTGTTGGATACTTAGAAAATAAGTTAAATTATTCATTGAGAAAAAAAAAAGCTTATTACTTTGAGGATAACTTATACTTTTAGTCCACTATTAGACTGAAAAATGTTACACAAATCAGTGATCTCAATATCTAAGATTCTTATGAGAAACTTAAAAAAGGAATTGAAACAATGAAAAATTTTGAACAATTTTACATTATTTGAATTATTTTATTTAACAAACAATAAGGTTCATTTTAACACTTTCTTTGCATATTTCATCAAACTTGGGATTAAATACAATATATAAACATGATTAGAAGAAATGAAAAGAAATACAGATGACTAAATACAATTTTTTTCAATGATGAGATAAAACATACCATCTTAATAAGTTTTGATTATGTTTTACATATTTTTTTTTCTTGATACAAGATATATATATATATTCATAGCTCTACAAGAAATACAAACTTACTTACAGAAAAGGTAAATTAAAATAAATTTACAATGATAAATGATTTAAAATTTGCTGCTCATTCTTCATATGACAACTAAGCAGAATTCTTTACCTCATAAAAGCAAAATTTACAAGCACTGATGACAGATGGTTAAACAAAAACAAAAAGTGATTATCATGAAATAAGAAATATGAAAGGGAAAACATACTGTAAAATTAGTTTTTATTTCTTTATACAAATAGGAACTGAAAAAATTAGCTAACTGTATTTAAAATGATGATCGATACAAAACTTAAATATAGCAAAAAATCATAATATTTTAGATCAATTGCACTAAGTAACTGGAGTGCTTACAGCCAATCTAAATACATCAAATATGTATATTATTGCGAGGAAACCTATGGTAATAAGAGAGAAAATATAAACACAGTGTAAGAACACTTACACGTCTCAAATAGCTAGCAATTACAAGAGATATAAATACAATCACTACACTTGGTAGGTAGTGATCAGAAAAGCAAAGTTATCATTATTAAAACAACCAATTTGCTAAACTCTATTCAGCTTCTATTATATATTTTTTATTTTACTTGAAAAGTTAAAATTTGAAATTAATCTATAAATTTCGATATTTTGACAGAATTAAAATAAGATACTTCGAGACAGTGAAAAAATTATCTGTTAGTAGAGCATATAGAGCAGACAATGAAATATCCAACATTATGAAATTTAACAATGGTTTGCTGCATTTGGAGATTATATGAAATTAATAACTTTTTAAAATAAAGAATTAATTTACATATTTATCAGTTATTGAGACCAGATAATTAATTGTACAAAATCCATTTATTTTTTCACTTCTATGCGGAAGGTATGAAATAAAGAGTTATGTGGTCAAAATTCTGATGATCATGATAAACTGTGTTGAGGGAGTGTGCACATAATTTTCTTATATACTCATGAGTATCTTTTCTTGAGTATATTTTGTTTTTACAGATTACTGTTACTTTGAATAAATTTAATGCTTTTGTATGTTGTTTTTTAAAACTATTCATAATATTTTAACTGATTGAGTTGTTTTTCCCTCTTCAGTTTTATTTTTAGTTTGTGTTATTATTTTATTCCTTCTTTTATTTTAAACATACCCATTTCTACCTAACTATATGATTATATCTGGATGGCAAACAGCTCACCTTTTTGCATATGTATTTTGTTTTCTTAATTTTACTTTTTATTAAGATAATGTTGATGTAACTTTTCTTTCTTTTCATGGGTATGTTATTTTAAATTTTGTAAGTAGCAACATATCATTATAGGGACATTGTGCCATTAAAAATCCAATCTAACCATTTATCGTTATCATTCTTTATCATCAAGTTTGAAAGGTAAAGCTTGTAACATACTTTTAGAATTTTTATTATTTAAAATTTTTCTATTTCAAAAACATAAATAACAGGGAAGATTTTTTTTCTTTTTACATTTCTGATTTTTACATCTATAAAGTTTTTTCCGCTCAAATCTGACAGTATTCATCTTTTATTTTCACTGTAGCTTTTTTTAAATCACAAGGTGAACTGAAGCTTTTTTACTGAAAAGCAGGAAATCTAAAGAAAAATTTAAACAAGTTTTCTTGATAAATAAAATTATTTTATTTTAAATAAAATTCTATGTGATCTTAATCAATTTATAAAAAAATACACAAGGAATGATAGATAAATGGAAGTAAATAACAATTTTAACTTTGCTAAAAAATAAAAATTATATAAAACATGAAAAACTCATTTAAAATGTGCAAAGAATTATAATTATTTTTTGCAGTTTACCCAAAATATAACACTGCATGTAAGTAATTGATAATTCATTCCATTGTACATTTTAAAGGCTTATTTTACACCTGAAAGTAAAATTTAAGACCAGTTGTATTCCAATAATAATAACTCATTGATTATCAAACATAATTATTTTTTTATTAAATGCTATTAGAAATTATTTAAAACTTAAATAATTAATTACTATCAAAGATTTAAGTTAATTCACAACTGTCAATTATATATTTTCCAATGATTAGAATAGTTTTATGTTAGTATGAAATACAATTTTTATTAAGAGGAAAGATAAAAACTCTGATTTAATAGCAATGATGATGTTGATGAAGATAAAAACAGGTATTGCCTAGTTAAGAAATTCATTACATCCAAATTATAAACAAGATAAAAGATCCTGTAGCTAAACAAGTTCATAATGAAATTAAGAAATTAAAATTATATATACAGCAAATAACGCAGTTACTAATTTAACTAAGGTGCCTTTATGATTGAAAAAAAAAAAAAGCTATTTAGAAATTATAAAAATCCACAAATCAAACATTAATTTTATGTGTATTTTTTAAGCTGCCATACAATGCATACATTGAAACAGTGAGATAACTCATTCAACACATATGTATATTTAGAAATGTATTATACAATTTCATTTTCACAATAATTTCTATCCACTGAATTCATTCAATAGTAAAATTCTTAGTAAAATAAAACAAGTATTATAGTACAAGTTAAATATGAAATGGGGTGATGGGTTACAAAAAGTTTAAAAAATCATGGTGATTTTGATTTGATTATAAAAATATCCATTTTATGTAATATTAATAAATATAACAGTAATAATATAATAACAAAACTGCTTAGAAATGTGGGAAATATGATTTTTAATTAACAAACATATTCCTAAAAAGGGATAAGAAAATCTTTGTTTATTAAGCACGCACAACAAACACTTTGAATTCTTGAGGCAAGCAATCAAATAAATTCCATACATAAATATAGCACAGCTCATTATTAATATTCTAGTACAATGAATATTTATTTATTTATTAATTAATTTCCTCATCATATAACTTTGTCTCTCTGAATGAAAAAAAAATATATGAACAGCCAGATAGTATAATAAAAATTGTCACAATATAGCTAGGTAGCATATTATTAAGATTTATACAGAGATGACTAGAATTTTCAATTTGTCCCAAATGCTACCATAACCTACTGGCCACCAAAATACATGAAAATAATAAAAACTATACAGCATTAACTGCAAGCAATATTAATTTTAATCATTTGATAAAATCAAATTGGAATAATATAACATGTTCATACATTTCTTGTCAGAAGGATTTCTTCCAATATTTGTACCTATCACACCATATCACAAATAGAAATAAACATAAGAGGCAACAACATTCAACAAATAAGCCATACAATTTTTGTACTTTGGCAACAGTAACTGAATTCTTTGGAGAAAAGCTCATGAATAAAAAAAAGTAACTTAATCAAGTAACTATTCAGTGTAATTTCAGATTAAAAAAAAAAAAATCTTGCAAGTAAAATTTAAAAGCGTAAAATACAAAGTATGTAAGATATGTGAAAAGTTCAGAGATGCCAAGTGACTACAGATTTTCTGAAGTTGTTAGGCTTTCTTTCCATAAAGTAAGAAGCATGTTGCCATTCACACTTAAAAAATGATCATTGTATATTAATAGCAAAATTATTGAAAAGTCTGATAGTGACTATTGAAAAACATACTTGTTATTATTAAAAGAACTTTCAGAGGTTGGCATCTTTAAAGTTCAAAACTGTAGAATATTTTAATCTTTGATATTATTTTTATAGTAACATATGTCTCATGCATAAAATAAGATATAGCTTAATTTCATCACATGCCCCTAACTTTATTTTATCATTGTTGCACTTTAATTAATTTAGCAATAAAATCTCTGAAAAGAAACATTAAGTAATTTTTGGTGTATTGAATAAATTATAGTATGCATTCTATATATAAACAGAAATAATGCAATTATTAGTGACAGAGTAGGCACTATTTCTTTTAGATAATGGTCAAAACCTTGTTTTTTTTTTCTTTCTTTCTTTCTTAAAAAAAAGAAAAGAAAAAAAGATGTTTAATTATATATATATATATATATATATATATATATATATATATATATATATATATATATATTATTCAACATGATTACTTAATTGGTAATTTAAAACTTTACAAATCTTTCTCATCTGCAGATTTTATTTATTTACGAAAGTGCAAAAGTATTTTTAAAAAGAAAAATTAAAATAGACATTTTGGTGCACAAATAAAACTTCCCAAATAAGGTAGTTTTTTTTTCATTAATTTAAATCAACACTATTTTCATTTACAACCTAGCATAGGTTTTATTTAAAAAATGTTAGAATTTCTGAAATAAAATGGAACAAAAAACTTGCAAAACGTGATCTCCAGCTATATAATTGTAGAATATTTTAAAATATTCAAAATAGTAGCTGATTATCACATGTAATAAACATTTTTAGTTATTTCAGAGGAAATAAATGGAAAAAGCTTTAAAGATATTTTAAAGTTTATGGCTATACTATTTTTAAATCATTATTTTACAAGAAAAAGTTAGATGAGATTTTTATTTATTAAAAAAAAAAAAAAAAAAAAAAAAAAAAAAAAAAAAAAAAAGCTTTAAAAATATTAATATTTACAACAACAGTGTTGTTAATGCTTTTCTATTTAAACATGTGGTATAGTATTATTGTTTAAATTAACATTGAATTTTCAAATACACAAAACATTTAAAAATTTCCAATGTAATGTAGAGAAAAGTAAAATAAAACTTATGAGGAAGTCTTTAATGCCAGTAGATACAAAATTAGTATGATTAATTAAACAAAAAATACTACATGTAGACTAAGTTGCATTTGATTTTTAAATATTACTGTGTTTACTCGTGTATTTTGTGTACTTTTTTTCACCTATATATGAATGTAACAATGAATAATTAAGATTAAACAAAATGTATAACAGTTCCAAAAGTTCATAGATAATGCTTGATCTGGGACAATATTTTATTTTATTTTTTTAGAGCATTCTACAATAAAATATGGAAAAAACCCTTTTATGCTTTGAAACATGAAAACACCTTAGCATCTTCTACCAGATGTATTTTTAAAATTCACGGCCACAAAATTCCTTTATAAATTTTTTAGTGGATATTACTGTTTACCAATAATATTAAATAAGCACTTCATCCCCTCCAGATTTTTCTTCATCTGCTTTTTTACTGTTTTAATCAACAGAACATTGTACCACGAATAAGAAATTTTCAGCGTAAACAAATCAGCACTTCTGTATCACAGTAATGCTGATGTTGCTTTATGAGTTATAATACCATCTGCAGACAGCAGGGTTGATAAAAATCAAGATTTTTTTTAAAAAATCAAAAAAATCGGATTTTTTTTATTAATATTATTTGTGTACTGTGCATGTATTTATTTTATTTTCTCTGCATAGATTTACACATTTCTACTAATTTTATTACAGTTCCTATATAAAAATTCAAAATAATTTAAATAAAAAAAATTTGCACACAAATTCAGATTTACTTAAAACTTAAAATCATATTTTTCTACTATTAAATTGTTATAGATAAGATATACCTATGTGTGTTGTGTGTATAAATTTCTAGTTAATTTAGGTTATTAAATTTTTCATTATGGTATTATACTCCAATAATATATATAATATCTAATCACTTAATAAATGCAGCAAAAAATGCTAAATATATATGTGTATTTAAACCAGGGTTGGCCAATTATTGCCTAAGTGGAAAAAACTATCCTGGCAAAAATTACCAGTATTTTAAAACAGTGTTTTAAGGATTTTATTTTATTACATGATTTCAATGTTTAAATCATAATTTTAACAGATTAAAATCAGTTGTTTAAATTACAATCTTGATCAATTTCTGTTTTTGCCAATCTTTGTCTTTTTTTTTCCTGTTTTTTTGCTACTGTCCTGACGAAAATACATTTTTGCAAACCAAAAAGCAAACCTGATATCAACTGATTCAGATTCACTAATGTCATCTTTATCACACAGACTAAGGGTTTTTTTTTAGGGGGGGGGGGGGAGGGGGTCACAATCTCTACCATTTCTACACTACATAGCTTGCATATTGCTTTCACACATTTTCTACAAATAGTTTTTTGTTTGCTTTTTCTCCAGTAAAATAAAGTCACATTGGATCTTTTTTTTGCCAGCCATTTTTCTTATGTATTAATGTATCCACAAGCTCTCTGCACTGTACCTAGTATTAGTAAATGATATTCTTGTCCCGACTTGTGTTTCACACTATACTATATTAATTATTACAAAACAGTTACAAGACGCAAGGTAATCAAATCACATAACAAAAAGTACGAAACTGTCAACCGTCAGTGTTATCCAGCCCTCAGCCATTGACAATTTCAGCAATCAATCATGCTTACTTAACAGTAGAACTTGACTGTTTAGATTAGAAATAAGGTATAATAACACATCTTATATTTTCCATTACAGTAAGCAATAAATTTTAGGAAAGGAAAAGGACAAAGGTATCAGTCACAGGGATTAAATTATTTTCAGTTATAGAAGAAACATGAAACTGTAATTCTATGTTAGACAAACAGTCTAAGTATTTATTATGTTACAATTTGGTCCTTGTATCAATCATATTATATGATCAATACATCACCTATCAACATATGGGATATTGAAATTTGCAGGTCTAAGCAACTAAACATAAAACAAACTTGTGAATCATGTATAATCTACTTTAAAGGAAGTAACTTCTAACTGAAAATACTATTATATTAAATACTTTTATATTGAATATATTTAACTTTAGCTTGAGCATCTAACTTGCAAAAATGAAGTGATCATCTAGGAAAGACAAAAGTTTAAAAATGAGAGAGCATTTATACCAGTATTTATTTTGGGATGCACTATGGATAAATAATATTTTGAAAGTAGTGTTGCATTTACTTTTATAAAATAATTATTTTGAACTTATAAAGGTTTTATTTAAAAGGTATTTTTTACTCTGACATGAATAATGACATTTATTTAAACACGAATGATTAATTTAATCCTTATTCAGCTTGTAAATATTAATATTAAAAATATTGATTTAAATCAGATTAAAAAAAAAAAAATCATTTGATTTAAATCATGATTTATATCGTGATTTAAATCAAACAACCCTGGCAGACAGTATTTGTGCTGCAGTTGAAAGAAAAAGATCTCAGGGAGGGGGAACCAAACTGAAATATTAAAGAAAAACAAAAGCAATTAGAATATGTACGATTTTATTATCTCATAATCTTGATGTGAAAATTATGTGAAAGTGTGTTTTTTATCCAAAATATCTTTCAAAAGCAAAGTACAAGGTGCATATGATATGCGGTGGTGCAAATTACACGAGTAAATATGGTATTTAGAGGGATAATTTCAAATAATCATCAACCAATATATTTTGAACAGAACATAAAAATATTTCATACAGCTTTACATCCAGAAAAACTAACAAACAGAGCAAAGAAAAAAAAAGTTGGAGAAAACAATATAAAAAGTTATTTTGTTAAGAAAACTGCTCTTCATAAATGCATTCTTTAAATAATAATAATAATATATATATATGGCATTAAAATATTTTTATAAAATAAACACACAGAAATTTTAAATATTACGATTTCAACATAAGTTTAATCTAGAATAATTTTAGTGCTAGTAGTTGTAATGTGTTTGAAAAATCATCATGTCATTTTAAAATATCACAACAAATTAAATGCAAATATATGCTTGATTAATTTCTGTGTCTAAATGTAAAGTGATTTATAAAAACTATAATCTCATTTTAAATATTACAATAAATGCAACTTAAATTTATGGGTTAGCTAAAGGAATTTTTATAAGGTTTAATGGCCAGATTTTATAAATCTCATCTTTCACCGCATTAATTCAAGCTTTCTATTTTTTCTTTTTTTAAATTTATATTTAAAATAATAATAATCATAATGAAACCCCATTTTCAAATTTTTTAAAATTACTTTTATTAAATATGAAAACTTTTAACTGAAGAAGAAATTTAAAATGACAATTATCTAAAAATAATACAGATTGGAAACTCTTTGTTTTCCATTAACTATAACCACTGCATAGTTGAAGTATTTCATAGACATGTAAATTTAAACACACCATCATTGATAGCTAGAAAATTCTAGTTATTTATGAACCTTACAATTTAACAGCATGTAGTACGAAAATAACACTTTTATGACACATGGAAAAAAAGTCCATACCATCACATACTGTACAAAGAAGACAGCATTATATATCCATACTTAGAATACATTTCTATACAATGCATACCTTTCACACTAGTTTTAGACAAAATATTTTTATCAGAAAATAGGATCTTTGAGCTTTAATTTAAAAAGTATATATATGAAATTTAAAATATTATTTATACACGTTTGCGTCTTCAAATTAAGCTATGAAACAGAGAGGAAGAACAAATGTTAATCTGAAAAGATTCCAGTATTCAACGCTTTTCTTAAAGAATCTTGGCAGGCTCGTGTTAACCACATGCGAGGTAACAGCTTGACTTCATTTTCTAAGACTAATGGCAGATTGAGATGAGTCTGCATTCTCATAAGTGCTTTGGTTGTTGCTAATGGCTACAAAAAAACAAAACAAATAAATAATAAATTTGGTGTAATAATCAGAAAACCAGACCTACTTATTTAAGGAATCATAAAGATTTCGTCAAAACTTTTTTTTTTTTTGACAATAAATTATTTATAAATATAACTTTGTAGGCCTAACTTATATTTTAAAAAATTTCACAACATTTTTTTTCAATAAATAAATAAAAGATTCATTATCAACTTTTGACATATCAACTCCCCAACAGAAATGTATTGTTATTACAAGCGAATCTTTTAAAACTAGAATGTGAAAAGAAACCAAAAATTTGTGTTTTGTTTTAGAAAAATATGCATTATTTATGGTAAGATGGGCTAATTCTTGGTCTGCTTGATTTTACAGAACAATCAACTGAATTTGAAGCAAAAAGTTTGGAGACATCAGCTTTAAATTAACAATTTGAAATAATATTGCAAATACATATAAAAAACAAAGATCTTTGAAAAAATCAAAACATTTTAAAAATCACATAGCTTAAGAATAAAGAACAAAAACTGCGAAATGAAAAAAATTCATTTTGATAATAATTTAGAAAAAAAAAAAAATAATAAAGAGTAAAATAAAGTATGAATACTTACGTTTAATGGTTTTCCAGCTAATGCTCGAAGTCTAGAAACCAGCTCATGAGGTAAGAGTTTAGATTCATAAACTTCAGTTATTAAATTCACGTTACAAGCTTCTCGAGCTGTTAATGTTTTGCCTCTTATAAGAAGATCCATAGCCTAAAAAAATGCATATCTACATATATAATCACAAAAATATTTTTACCACTTGATACTATTTTAAGTAAACATCAAAACAAAAGTATTAAATTAAAAGTATAGTCCCCCCCTACCACAAAAAAGGGAGGGCTGAACACTTCATATATTTTAATCACCAAATTATCACAGGAAAAGAAAAACAAAAGAAACAAAGAGAAAATAACCATTTAATTAAGAATTATTTCTTTCAATTTATCTTTTGGGAAAAAAAAAAAAAAAAAAAGCGCAGGTGCTGTCTTCAAGTAGAAATTGTAACAAACTTTAAAATTTTTAATATAAACACTTAATTTTGAAATAATATTTGCATTCTTTAGAAAATTTTACACTAGTATACAAAATGGGAAGTCATTTGGTGAAGCATTGTAAGAATTATGCAGATTTAAAATTTTTAATTTTAATGTTAAATTCATTTTTAATAGTTGAAACAAACAGTAATGAGTGTAGTTTTTTAAGCACAACTCAAAAACCACTGACTGGAATGAAAAGTAACTTTGTATTCGCACATTTGAAGATTCTAGGAATTGATTTCTGTTAAAATTTGTATAGATTACAATACATATTTGTTTCATATTTTAAATATTATTTAATTATATTTTTAAAAACATGTATTGTAACCTACACAAATTTTAACAGAAATTGATTTCTAGAAGCTTCAAATATGTGAATTTAAAATGCTACATGCATTGCAAACTGTTTTGCAATGATAAAAAACTAATTTAACATTAAGAGTTCCTAAATAATGTTTGATTGTTGACAAAATGACTTCTGTTTGGTATCTAAGGATAAAAGAATCCAAATATCAGGGTGTCTATTCCAGATCAGCAATGAATTTCCCTGACATTTCCAAAGTTTTCCCTACCAATAAAAATGTTTTCCAGGTATCGAGATGATACACAGAAAAAATCTTAAATTGTGAATTTGAGAGTGGAACTTCCAAAACTGATTCTGAGGTACAAATTACTGATTTGTTACATAATTTTTTGCAAAATTTGCAAATTGTTGAACATTTTACATGCTAAACATTTTGCAGATAAACACTTTTAGCATCAGGTTATATGCATTTTGTCTAATCAGAATGAAATTCATTATCACATCAGTCACAGTCAAATACAGATTGTTTTGACATATTTTAATACAAATAATAAATATTCAACAAATTAGGCTAACAAAACACCAATACTACAACATTCAGTAGAAAGTTTCGGTGAAGCTGGAACTTAAAATCTCTAAGTTACAAAGAAGGACCAGGGTGGTCACAAATATCTTATGTTAAAATGACCTGATATTTTCAGGTTAGCCTCAAATTTCTAGGTTAGCGTTAACGTAGTGAAATTTTCATTGATAATTTCTTTTACAATATTACTCTAATCCATACAGTCATTGCTTAGTAAAAGTTTATATAAAAAAAAAAAAATCACACTACAAGTTTTTGAATAGTTAATCAAAAATAGACATTACTGCTTGTTAGATCTTGTGGTACTGTACGAGGTAAGAATACTGTCATATCAAAACAACATCTAGTGGGGAGCTGAATAAAAAATTACTGTGCATCACAGTAATGACAACAGAGACGAACTTCAAATAAAGATAATTGGTACTTTTCTGTTATCCCATCGACCACTTCTCATAGAAAAAAAAAAAAAGAGTTTACACATGTTTGTTATGTCATCAAGAGATTTTTAATTCGATGTTTTTATTATATGTTTAATGATGTTTTACTAATTTTTTAGTTCTATCGTTAATTAAAATAACTATGTCATTAAACGATGATGTCATGATAATAAAACAGAAAAATATTGTAATGCGTAGAATCTATCAATTTTAACTGATGTCACAAACATTTATCCACAAGCTGAAAGGATTATTAGGAAAAATTAATTAAGAACTGTTGGATTTAACTCTGAAATAACGAAAGAGTAAAATAATGTTTGATTTTAAATGCAAAACTAGCATGTGATGGACATTTTCCATTTTTGTTTATTTTGAGGATAAGTCAGTTTAGTGTTTCTAATGAACGATATTAGTTAACTTTTATTTCCATGCTTTCTCTAACATTTGAGAAAAATGATACAGATATGTGATCAGCCATCTAAAGAAAATGGAACAATAACCTATTTTAAAAAATATGGAATTCTGCCATGAAAAAAGTATGTATTGATGGGCATGATATGAGACTATCTACAAACTGATGAACTGTGATGGTCTAATGTGAAAAACTGCAATAAAAATATCCATTAGAAAAGGAAGCTGGTTGGATGGCTCTAAATTAACATTTGTAACTGCATTAAGGCTCACTTACACCTGGTCTGATGAATCTACATTGTAGTAACTCCTCTATACCGACCCGATAAAAGATGGTGAGTGGTAGCGAGATCGGATCGTTGGCACAGAGAATTTCTCGCATAAATTAGAAAATAGAATTTTATTGTATAACAATGTTAATTCTAATGAAAAATATATACAAGACGTCAATACAGCATTTAATTATTTTCCGTGAGTCAATCGCTAATAAATTAATGTTCTCTTGACTCTGAGTGCAGCTCGATCAATCAAAAGTCTCAGGAAATTACTGTCTGTCGTAACTTCTAAAGAAAGTTCATTCGGAACAGGGCTCGTCCGTTCCTTCTCTTCGGAAAAATATACTAAATCACGATGCTTCAGAGTTAAAGAACTCTCACTATCGCACTTGTCGTGCTTTTTCACTTCGCTGGGATTTTCACCTGATACCTGCCGTATCAATTAAATAGAGGTCAGACCTCACTATTTCCAGAGAGTCACCACTCTCGTCCAGATCTATTCAAAAACTGTCCTCTCTCACTTTTTCATTCTCGCAGGAGAACTTCTTCTAGGGGCGGGGATTTTGTCGAGGCGGACCCCTCGAAACTCTCCAGCCTCTCAGTAGCCTTGAGATCCCTCTGTTTCGTTTCCACTAAGTCCGTCATTGGACGTTCTAAGACAAAGGGCAAAGTTTCGGGCGCAAACCTAAAAATCGTGTGCAGAGATCGCTTCTCTCGCAGATGAACTCTTTCCCACGAACTCGGCAAGGATCAAAGCATAAGACCCCTCTTTGGGTAACGCCTTACCACTACATCACTGTCCGAACTTTCCGCTCACAGTACAATAGAATTCGGCGTCTGCTAGTCTTCAAGGCAAAAATAGCGAGGCAAGGTATGCAGTTAAGTGTACTCACAGGAAATGCTAGAATGACACATCGCGCACCTGGATGAGGAGGCCCAATTCTTTACAACATCAATAAAATGAAAAAAAAAAAAAAGCAACTGGATTTAAGTCATTGTATAGTTATTGATTGGAATAATTATCTCAGAAGTTTGTATATCTAATCTTCTAACAAGAAAATGTGGAAAAATTGGAAGGTCGAAAACAATTGTAGATATTGATAAAAGTTTCTTGTAAAAGCAAAAAACAGGCCGGTTCAATTTTTTCTCAGCATTGGTTGTTTGAAGGATTATTCTGAGAAACTGATGGGAAAAATAAAATAATATATAGAAGATGGCTCTATAATTTTTTCAGATTCATGGCAGGCTTATAAAACTGACTAAATGAAATGCTGCAGGATTCGCAAAATCGTTATAATTTTGTAGATCCAGATACTGGTGCACATACACAAAACATCGATTGCCTTTGGGGCTCAGCTAAATGGAGAAATAAGGAACACTGCTGAACAGCACACCAAGACTTAAGATTCATGTTTAACTGTGTTTATATGGCATCTAATGCATAGAAAGGATGATTATTTTGTCACTATTTTGAATGGCATTACAGATTTTTGGCCTCCGGAATAATTACTACAAATTTTGACTTTTTTTTCTTTTTATAATTTCAAGGTTTAATGTAATGTTTATGAAATGATCATTAACATTTTTTCTAATACAAATGAAATGTGCATTAAAAGATAGTTTCTGCTTATATTAACTTTTTTATATGTATCATTAAATATGTAAAATAAAATATTTATGTTTCATCTATAAATGCAATAATCTAAAAAAAAAAAAAAAAAAAAAAAAAAGATATATGTTATGAGTGTAATACTCGATCTTGTCCACAACAGATGGCGCCACTGTGATGCGCTTATGTGATCGGCAGATCGTCCGTCGGTCGCCAGTCTTGCACTAGCCGTGATGTAACGAGGTTGTTCAGATCTGAATAAATGTTGTTTATGTTTTCAGCTGCCTACCGGCATGAGTTCTTACACTACCACGAACCTTAAGATGCAACAGTTGACGACGAGAATGGGATGGTGATATTAGAAGAAGTTTTATTCTTTTTTTCGGCGAATCTACACAGCAGATCTTAA
This sequence comes from Maratus michaelseni, assembly GCA_963931845.1. Lineage (NCBI taxonomy): Eukaryota > Metazoa > Arthropoda > Arachnida > Araneae > Salticidae > Maratus > Maratus michaelseni. Next base: position 156,876,124 of record OZ007589.1, on the reverse strand, counting down.
GCCGCGTCGCGCTCTGCTAAGCCTAACACGTGGTCGCGGAGTTACCAGTGTTGGTTTAGGGTTTATTAAATGCATTTATAAGTTATGTTAAATTAAAGTAAAATAAGGTTATAAAATGTTTCAATTGTTTTCCCATTTAGTTTTCCCAGTGTCTCTGCTCAGCCATTAACACTAAGTATTATAATAGCAAGTATAGTTAACTTGTTTATATTTTTCTAAGTGTTTAAATTGTTATGGGTATTTAAATAGTTAATGTATGTTTAAAAATTTAAATTACTTACTTAATATGCAACAAGGAAATTTAATTTTATAAAGTACTGAGTTTTATGCTTGCATGAACAACTTTACACCTCACATATGACTGTGTTTACATTGTGAAAGTGGTTGGTTGGTTCTCATGGTTGGATTGACATGTTGCAGGAAAAATCATTTCAAGTCAGTCATTTTTCCAGTTAATTGTTTTCACTGCCTTACAGTATTAAATATTTGCATAATCATTTTTTAACTGCATTTTTGACCTTACTTTCAGCAGTATTTAAGCTCTTGTGTCTTTGACTTCTCGCAGCAGTTGGCAGGTGCATAGCAATGTGAGCACAAGTGACTCTCAGTTAAAAGGTGTTGTGCAATATTATGAGCCTGGCTGGTCCAGCTCTTGATGAAATCTAGTATAGTGAATTAGAGTCTGTGTAATACTGTATACAGTGTGATTCATAAATATCGAAACAATAGGCTATCTCCTTAAATATTGCTCCTAGGCACATACTTCCAATTGCAAATTTTCATAAAAAAAGGTGCAAAATTTGATGAGATAAGTTGCAACTCCATGAGGGGTCTATTTGAGAAAATACAAAAATTAAATTTTTATACGGCCCCCGTAGGATAAAATTTCCAATTAGGAAATTATTCCTTATCCAGTCCTGAATTAAACAAAAAAAAATGCCATCTTTATATCTGCAAAATTCACAGAGATATTAAAATTCAAAATTCGTGACTTACACCACTTCAGCATACCTCTGAGAGAAGCGATATCAGTTCATTTGCAAAGCAAGTTAGGGATCGACCATACATTTACACATTATTAAAAGTCGATCTAAGACAATGCCTTAACTTTTAGATATAAAATATTAGCGTATAGATTTTTACGTTAAACTTGCTTGAGAAGTATGCTAGAGGTCTGCATGAGGCCGAGATTGGTCCCAGGGTCGTAATCGGCACGGCCCGTGTCTTTATTGTTCTTAGGACGTGTCGGGAAGGCAATAAGTTTTATAAAAATAGTAATAGCGATAATGAAACTTCTGTTAACGGAATCATTGGAATTAATATTTTATAAATTACACAGAAATATTTTCAAAAATCTTTTTTTTTTTTTTTTTGTTATATAGTTTCAAAAGTTATGATGTTTTTAAACCTATTTTTCATTTATTCCAAACGACATTGTTTAAAAAAAAAAATCTTTATTCGAATATAACAGTCTAATAGTTATAAATAATAATTAACGTTGCTATTGCATATTTTTTTAATAGATGCCAAGCTCTCACTAATCTTCCGTTATAAGTGTGTTTATTTGACCCAGGTTCAATACGTTCGAACCAGAAACTCTTTTAAGAAATTCAATTAAATGTAGTAATGATTCGACTTAAAACATTTAAATTAAATAAGTCAAAGATTCATTAAACAATTTCTAGTTTTAAAGGGGTTAACTGGTTTAAATTAATCTGCATATTACGGAGGATTAGTGTGAGGTTTAGCAGCTATGTTTTTGTCATGCGAAAACATAGTAATCTAAATTATACTGTAAAATTTTTTTTATAAATATGTATGTAGTATTCTTTAAAATAATCTTAATTGTATCTTAAGATAAATGGGAATTTTTTGTACAAATTTCGGCTTGTGCGGAAATCTAAAATATGCACAGATAATGAATTAAATAAAATTCCAGTACATCGCCCATAAAAACGGTTTTCTTTCGCATCATATCAATAAACCCAACCTGAAACATAAAGTGCATAAAAGAAATTTATATCTCTAATAAACTTAAATTTTGTGAAATTTCGCCGTATACCAGATTTGTATCAGAGACTAGGGTATGCGTTAAACAAATTTAATATCTGTTGAAATCTCTAGAAATTGAAGCTACAGGAAGGAGTGACTTATTCACCTGGAAGCTTTTAAAAAACATTTACGGCATTATAAGTTGTTTTCAGCATTTGTCATCTTTAAATTTATATAAGTCAATAACCTCTATAAATGGTTCAAACTTGTAATATATCTTTTTCAAATATTTTACTTAAATTTTAATTCGGCAAATTTGAAAAAAAAAAAATTATTCACTTTTGAAAATATGATTTGTTTAAAATAAGTTGCATCATTTTTTTTATTTTAATTGCTATTTTAAATATTTTTTTAATTAATATTTTTCAAAATGCTGAATGAAAATTAAAACTTATATATTTCTGTTTAATTAAAGGAAAAAAATTCAATTCGACAAATAATATTTCGAGTTTTAAATTTTTAAATTACTCTGGATTTTTTTTTTTTAACAAGTCTTATCATGTGATTCTGTTTACAAATTATATGGCTAATCATCACAATAAATTCAAAATTCTAACTCTATAAATAAATAAATAAAATGTTTCCCAGACACCTTACAGTAACATTGTTTCTTGAATTGCACGCATTTCAATTTGTGTCTGATCCCTTGAAACCTCACGAATTATTAAAACGGACATATCTCCCTGAGTTTTGCCGATATCAAGATGGATTTTTTTTTGTTTAATTCAGGAATGGATAAGGAAAAATTTCCTAATTGGAAATTTTATCCTACGGGGGCCGTATAAAAATTTAATTTTTGTATTTTCTCAAATAGACCCCCCATGGAGTTGCAACTTATCTCATCAAATTTTTCACCTTTTTTTATGAAAATTTGCAATTGGAAGTATGTGTCTAGGAGAAATATTTAAAGAGATAGCCTATTGTTTCGATATTTATGAATCACACTGTATAATATGAGAATAGCCACCCACTTATATATTTTCTTCATGTTCTGCAGAAGCTATGTTGAATGAATTTGCCACCTTTGATAGTAATATGATTTTGTTGTTTTTACTAAGAACTTTTCACTAACTTATGTTTTTTAATAAATTGTTGTTGAACTACTTGGCATCCATTAATGAAACTTGCACACGTTTTCAGCAACTGGTATAAATTTTTAACAAGTATCTAACCACGGCCTCAACAACCAGTTGCCGGTAGTGCTCGCCGAACGAAGCCTAAAGCGCCAGTGCGTGCGTGCTCGTGCTCCTTGCAGTAAGCTATAGAAAATAGCTTAAGATGGGCTCTTTTGGCCAAATTAAAGAGTTCGATTCTACTACTGAATCATGGACTTTGTATACCGAACGGGTTGAACAGTTTTTCATCGCAAATGGGATTGTGAATGATGATCGCAAAAGAGCTATTTTCCTGACGATCGTCGGCCCAACTACGTATGCTTTGATCCGCAATCTCCTGTCACCAGCGACGCAGACTACAAAGACGCTTCAAGAAATAATTCTGGTGCTAAATTCACACTTCGACCCAGCACATTCTGTGATTGTAGAAAGGTACAAGTTTAATAGCAGAGTTTGACACGCCGGCGAATCAGTCGCTAATTTCATCGCAGAACTACGTAGCTTGGCAAAGCATTGCAATTACGGCGCATCGCTCGATGAAATGTTACGGGATCGAATCGTCTGCGGGATTCAAGATGAAGGAATCCAGCAAAAACTACTGGCGGAAAGCGTGCTAACCCTAACGAGGGCCACAGAGATCGCGGTGACGATGGAGACGGCAGCCAGGGATACAATAAATCTGCGTATGACCGATTTTGGCTCGGAGGTAAATAGAATTCAATCCAGGAATAGTAATGCAGAGAAAAGACCAGATCCTTATGTGACAAGCCAGAATGCTGCAAAATGCAATCAATGTGGAGGTAGTCACGTGGCAAACGAATGCTGTTTTAGAGATGCTACTTGCCATGCTTGTAAAAAAACCGGGCACATCGCTAGAGTGTGCCGATCTAAGAAGAGAAACCAGGGAGCTCGGGTGCATAATTTGCAGGTGGAGAAAGCAGAAAATAAGGTGCCACCAGTTTACACGCTATTCAACATATCAGGGATGGGAGAAGCCTTGCCACCTGCTAAAGTTGAATGCTTACTCCAGGGCAAGCCATTCGTTTTTGAAGTGGATTCAGGTGCCCCTTTTTCCTTAATGCCATTAAGTATATTTAATAGTGTAGAAGAATATTTTCCTCCTTTGAAGCCAACTGCAGTTAACTTAAATTCTTATACAGAGCATCCTATTGAAGTGATAGGAAAGACACACGTTAATGTGTTCTATGAATCTAAGTCTTGCTTATTACCTTTGATGATTGTTGGGCAAGGAAACATTAATTTAGCAGGCCGCAACTGGATTTATTCATTGCAGTTGATGAATATTTTTAAAAACCCGAACCAGTCTTATGCCACAAACAATGTGCCAACTCCTGAACTGATGTTACATAACCTTTTAGAAAGATTTCAAGATTTATTTTCACCAGAATTAGGTATTGTGAAGGACGTCAAAGTGCATTTGATAAAGAAAGATTCTGCAACACCTAAATTTTTCAAGGCACGTCCAATCCCTTATGCTCTTTTAGACAAGGTTGATCAGGAGTTAGTTCACCTCGTTAAAGAAGGCATTCTTGAGCCAGTGAAGACCGCTGAGTCTGCAGCGCCAATTGTGCCTGTGTTGAAGCGTGACGGACGCATCAGAATATGCAGAGACTTTAAATTAACAACCAACAAGGTGACTGAATTGGAACAATATCCACTGCCGAACATCGAAGATTTATTTGCCCAGCTTTCTGGCGGAGTTGTTTTCTCTAAACTGGACCTTCGTGATGCCTACTGCCAGTTGCAGCTAGACGAAGAGTCCAAAGATCTAGTCGTGGTACCCATAAAGGACTTTTCCACTAGAGTACCGTTTGGAGTAGCCTCAGCTCCAGCTATGTTCCAGAGAGAAATTGACAAAATTCTACATGGCCTGAAGGCTACTTGCTATCTTGATGACGTTCTGGTTTTTGGAAAGGATGAAGCTGAACATCTACAGAACTTGACGGCTGTTCTAACACGCTTACAGGAAGCTGGAATGAAGCTGAACTCTGATAAATGTGAATTTCTGAAGTCTTCGGTCGAATACCTTGGTCATCGGATTGACAGGGAAGGACTTCATCCACTGGAGTATAAAGTGGATGCTGTGGTCAAAGCACGTGATCCCAAGAATGTTGATGAGCTATGTTCCTTCATTGAACTGATTACATATTATGGTAAGTTTTTACCAAACATGGCCACCCTGTTAGCTCCATTATATGAGTTGTTGAAAGCCAAATCTAAATGGAGATGGGAGACACAGCAGAGGGAAGCATTTTCAAAAGTGAAAGAGGTACTACAGAACTCATCGCTGCTGATACACTTTGATAACGGGAAAGAGGTTGTGTTGGCCTGTGATGCGAGTCCTTATGGGCTTGGATGCATTTTATCCCACGAAACTGATGATGACGATCGTCCAATAGCTTTTGCTTCCCGTTCCTTAACCGAAGCTGAGAAAAACTACAGCCATATAGAGAAAGAGGCATTATCTTTGGTTTTTGGTGTTACCAAATTTCGCAAATATCTGTTGGGACGAACATTCACATTGCTCACTGATCATCGTCCCTTAGTGAACCTTCTTTCTGCAGACAAGCCGGTCCCAGTGGTAGCTGCTGCGCGAATCCAGCGTTGGGCTCTGACCCTTGCAGCATATTCGTACACGATCAAGTACAGAAAGGGAAGTTTGCATGCTAATGCAGATGCTTGCAGTAGACAGCCCCTGAATACCAAGTATGCTGATCCACCAGTTCCAACAGAGTCGGTGCTGTTATTAACTCAGCTGGACGACACTCCTGTGACAAGGCATCTGATTGCCACTGAAATCGACAAATGTCCTGACCTAAGAAAGCTAAACTCTTACATCTTGAAAGGTTTCCCTAAGAAAATAGAGCAGAATTTGTATCCCTTCCTCAGAGTAAAGGATGAATTATCTTTGGAAGAAGATATAATTTTTAGAGGCTCACGAGTGCTCATCCCTGAAAAATTTAGAAAATTCATCCTAGACGAGTTCCATTCATCTCACCAAGGCATAACGGCCATAAAAGCACATGCTCGTTCCTACATTTGGTGGCCAGGGTTAGATACTGATCTGGAAGCTAAAGTAAAAGGTTGTGTTGCATGTCAACAAAATGCTTCAGCACCTCCGACAAAGTATGTTCCTTGGCCTATGTCAGAGCAAGCACGGGAACGGATCCATATCGACCATGCAGGTCCAGTGGAAGGCCACATGCTTCTTATAATTGTAGATGCCAAGACAAAATGACTAGAAGTTGCGCAAGTATCTAGTATATCCGCTAGTGTAACCATAATGGTATTATGTAGCCTATTTTCTCGTTTCGGCCTCTCCAAAAGCGTGGTCAGCGACAATGGCCCTGGATCCAAAAGTGAAGAATTTAAGAATTTCTTATTTCGAAATGGCATTGCCGAGGTTAAAACGCCACCGTACCATCCACGTTCGAATGGTCTAGCGGAGCGAGCAGTGCGAACAGTGAAATCAGCCCTGAAGAAAATGACTGGAGGAACTCTTGCAGATAGGCTGTCTCGGTTCCTCCTCAATCATCGAAATACACCATCAGCAGCTACAGGTATATCTCCAGCTGTGGCTATGTTTGGCCATCCTCTCCGGACACGGCTGGACCTGATTAGAGATCCTGTGAGCCAAACGCATGAGGAGAAAGAGATCAGCTCAGAGAAATATACAAAAGGCACTCCAGTTTGGGTGCATTCGTTTGGTCGTGGCCCACCGTGGGTTGCGGGCAATGTTTTACGTCCCGTGGGAAAAGTTATGTGGGAAGTCTCAACCCCTTTGGGAAATTGGACACGTCACATCGACCAGCTGAGGCTCAGGCAGGAAGATCTGCCTGCTGATGTTCATACTCCACCTGACTTACCAGCTCCTACAGCTTCACAAACAGAATCTGCAGGTTCCCACAAGCACTCCCGAAGCCCCTGTGCTCCCCTTAGAAGTAAGTTCTCCGAATATAGTATACAAGTCACCTGCAAACCCCCCCCAGTTCTATCACCACAAGTGTTCACCCCTGATGTAAGTACTCCATTGCTTAGGCGTTCAGGACGTATTAAAGTGAAACCAGCACGTCTACAGTTTTAGACTGTTTTGCCTTGAACCTGACAAACTGTTCGTTAGTGTTGAACTGTTTTCTGTGATAGACTGTTTTGCTTTGAACTATCCCTATGTAAAAGACTCTGACATTTTGTATGTTCTTTAAGAAGGTGGGGGGGGGGGGGGGGGGGAAGGGAATGTTATGAGTGTAATACTCGACCTTGTCCACAACAGATGGCGCCACTGCGGTGCGCTTATGTGATCGGCAGATCGTCGGTCGGTCGCCAGTCTTGCACTAGCCGCGATGTAACGAGGTTGTTCAGATCTGAATAAATGTTGTTTATGTTTTCAGCTGCCTACCGGCATGAGTTCTTACACTACCACAAACCTTAAGATGCAACAATATATATATATCTTATTTTTGTTTAATTTAATAATTCTACATTTAAATTCTAAAACTAGTAAATCTTCAGATCAAAGGCCACATCGTCAATTTTTCAAAACAGTTCATCTCACTTCGCATAATATATGGCACCTTGAAATCTGCAGTTAATAATGTTAGATTATTTGTACATTTCTAAGCATATGTTTTCTTAAAAGCTCAGAAAATCTAATTTTTAAGAATGTCAAATTAGCCTGATTTTATTTAATTTCCCTTTCTGATATGTTAAAAAATTCAGTAACTAGACAACTGTTTTCCATAAAAAAATATAAAAATCGTGAAAGGCCAATGAAATTAATGAAAAAATTTCAGATTTGATTAACTTAAGACATTGCATAACAAAAATTTAGCATTCATAATGTAACGGCATACTCTAAACATTCTTTTTTCCAAAATCGTCTGAACGAATAAAATTTTATATCTGGTATGTCGATATATTCGTATGTTTGGTATATAGACATACAAGACATAAAATTTCATTTGTTCAGACGATTTTGGGCAAAAGAATGTTTAGAGTAATTGGCGTTACATTATGAATGATAAATTTTTGCTATGCAATGTCTTAAATTAATCAAATCTGTTTGAAATTTCTAAAGCACCCTATTCTTCAGTGATGATTTAAAAAATATTCATACGTATAAAAATCTGGAATTGCAACATTCTTAAATTTGTTTATTTAACATATTTTGGCACTCACTTTTTTTTTTTTTTTTTTTTTTTTTTTTCTTTTACAGAAAGTGGTCGACAAGGTAATAGACACGAACCGGATAATTAATTGAAATGTTTTCTGTTTTCCCTAAAGTGTCAAATATGTAAAAAATAGAGACAAGAAATATACTCAAATAATCATTGCATTTGTTCTAAAGCTTTCCAAATCTTAAAAATAAGTGTTTCAATTGATAAATTTGAAGTTTGGGACAAGCCTTGGCAATGACATTTACAACTTTACAATTTTTTTAGATATTGATTTTTTTTTCCATATTTAAAGTACATAATGTAGTGAATGTTTAAAATACAAATGCTCACAAAAACCAAACATTCATAGCTAACTTGATTAATTCCTATCTTTTAGGGAATAACATAAAATTTCCCACTATCTGAGAATGACTCGCATATCAAGTTTCACCAACTAAAGATTTGTACAAGGATTTCAATTTCATTCTAGAGATAAGTTCAATTTTTTTTTTTTTTTTTTTTTTTTTTTTTTTTTGTGGGCTGAGATGGATATTGAAAGTACACAGCAGAAATTTGTTAACAACATTATAACATTTAAACATTGTTTCAAGATTAATATTTTCATTTAAAAGCCTCAATTTTCATGTTCCTGAAAATCATTTAAAATGGCAATTTTTTTTTTTCTAACCACTGGCAAAAATCTGTAAAAGTTGCTGTTTTCATTCTGCTAAAATATCATTGTACAACTATGGCAGAAAGACATTAGTTCTGTTTTCCAATAAACAAAGGACTTCAAACAGAAGAGAAATATCTCAGGGCTTCTTTATGTTACTTACAGTGACTGTGCAAAGGCTTCAAAATCAAAAAGAAAAAATTCTCTTTATATCATATTCATTATCAATTTCGTTTACTTTCAGATTTTAAAGGATTGTAAAACACTGTAAGAAACTTAGGCCACATTCTTGTTTCTTAAATAACAAGAGTTTTTTTCTTTCTTTTTTTCCATTTTTGTATAAATGAAATTTTCACCATAAGGCTGAGCCTGAAGACTGGTATAAAAATAGAGTCCAAGCTGGTTTCAGGGACGGACTGAGTCCGAGAGCTGAGATTATTTTTTTATATTCCAGATTACCACAATCATAATGGAAATTAACATTTGTTTCAATAAATTTCCAGGTTTAGTTTGAATTTCCCTGATATTTCCATGTTAACAAAATTCCCTGATATTTCCATGTTTTCCAAGTCTGTGACCACCCTGAAGGACTGAAAGGGCGTAGATAAAATTATTTGTACGAGAGGTGAAATACTGTTTACAGTACTTATGAAGAGCAATGTTTGAATTTAATGGTGCTGCAATTTCAAATCCTTAATTTTATAAAAAAACATTTTCCTATTTTTTTCTTGAAAGTTAAAAAAATTTCTAACTTTTTCTCAGAATTTTCAAATTTCCCTGACTTTTCCTCAGAAATGGTAAATTTCCCTGACATTCCCCTGACTTTTCCAGTCCATATAAATTTCCCTGACTGTTTCAGGAAATAAAGGTTTTCCAGGTGGCTAGACACCCTGAAATATGATGTCAAAATTAGGTGTTCATATTGAAAATTTTGAAGTTCATTATAATTTGTTTATGAAAACTACCCCTAAGTATTTTTTAGAAACATAAATTGACAGAAGACGTAATTTCTTATTTAATGGCTATTTTCATTTTCTTCTGTGACAATTTGGCCAGCTACACATCTAATAAAATGAGTAATAAAATGAAGAGTTTATCACAGCTTAGTTAAGTAACAGTAAGGTTCACAGCTACAAATTGTGGTACAAAGATATTTTAAAAAGAGCGGTGGAAGATTAAAAAACAGGTACTTTTTGTTTTTAAATTTAATTTTGAAGAGATTTTTTTTACTGGATTTTCATACTTGTTATTCTAGGTTGTCAGATTTGTTTTGTTGCCTGGGTAGTAAGAGTCTAATTTTTGGTCTAAGTTTAGAACAAGTTTAAGTGAGAGCATCGATTTAATTTCTTGTACATCTATTAATTGAACACATAGTGTAGTTTCTCCTAAAACTTGACCTAGGACAGATATTTATTATGGTATTGAGCAGGGTTGTAAAAAACCCGGTTTAAAAAAACAGCCTGGGCGGGTAGCTAGGCAGGTACCTGGGCAGCTACCCACTCACTACAACCCTGGTATTGATGGAAATGAAGTCAATTTGATACCTTTAAATGAAGTAATTAAGTACTGCGCAGATAATACATAAAATATAATGATATATATATGTAAGAAGAAGATATGTAAATAGTTGATTTACTGGAATTATACGAACAAATAGACGTTGAATAACAAAATATGAACTTTAATACAGTTCTAGAAATATAATTCTACAATACTTTACTAGCAATTTCTTTTCAGCTAATACACTTCTCGCCAAACATATACAATATATTTATTTACCAAAAAACCAACTAAGCCTAACAGCGTCTTTGCTGGATATTTCTCATTTCGATGCTTGCTTCACAATAAAAATTTGAAGATGTTCAAATCTTGATCTTGTGGCAATGAAGCAATATAAATAATAAAAAAAAAGTGTGGAAACACTGTGTATGTCTGATTTGCTGCTTTTATGTCGGAAACTACGTTACTTTAAACTACACAAAAGTTGTAAAAAATTTTTCCAAAGTTTATAGTTTACTAACACTTAATATAAAAAAGTGGATTACTAAAATCATGTATAATAATAGTACTAGAGCATCAGTTAATTTGATAAATAATGATGATAATGCACGTCATAAAGGAAACGAAGTGTTTAAACTGAAATCCTACATACATACATACATATATATTAGCAGTAAGAACAGTCAGTCAGGTAAAGTTTCAAATAAAAGTAATGAAGTTAAGTTAATAAAAGTAAAAATCTCTAGAATTCTCAAGAAAGCTCGTAAAACATCCAAAGCATCTGAATGGGAGGAATGTATGAACCAAGAGATGCAAACCATATATGATCACAATGTTTGGAAGTTTGTAGAACCACATAAACATGCTACTTTAATTTGTACTATTTCAGATAAAAAATACCATTAAAATTTCAAAATAATGAGAATTTAAATCCAAATAGGCATCTCCACTAATTATTTATGATAATTTAAACTAAGTATTTATTCTTAATTCAGGAAAATTAGCGATCTTATATAATTTCAATTAAAATAAAAAATAATCTATCATGTTCCCCATTAAATCAATATTTCTTTATTTAAAAGTAACAGTAATTAATATAATCATTAAGAAAAATTATTTATTCATCTTTCATTATTATCAACAATTATATTTATTTACTCTAATGATCTTTCGGACAAATAAACTTTTTATAACAAGTCAGCAATTTTCTACCTAAGTAAGTAAATTTTATTTAAAAGAATTAAAAATAATGCTTTTTTTGTGTTATTATTATTAACAATATTACTTTATTTTTCCTAAACTCTATCCAAGCTTTCAGGTTAATTTAGCAAGTAACAATCATTGCTTTGGCAACAATCATGGCTTGGCAGTGTACTGACAATAGCCAAAGCACTACAAAAGCTGCCAACTCATCTAATAGGCGCTTTTTCTGCCAGATATAAATCAGCGTCTGGCAGTAATTTAGCAACGGAATTTCAGTCTGACAAATTAATTATAGCTTACCTGATAGCCAAAGTATAACATACTAAAATTACAGCTTTGCTAAAATTATGTGAATTTGACACCTTATTTTGCCTATAAATTAGGGTCTGGCACGGTGTTAGCAACGTTAAAACGGTCTGGACTATAACCATCAAAGTTTAAAATAATGTTGTTAGTTATTTTTAATAAAAAAAATCAAATTTAAATTAAAAAAAAAAAAAAAATTCATTAAAAAAAAAAAAATTGTGATTTTTTTCATACCTTGCTTTGCTTTCAAACTTTTCAGTAATTTTGTTAATAATGCAAGATGATCAGATTTGGATACAAAACAAATGAAAACATACTTTAGATTTTATGGGTGGGGAAATACTAAAGTCAATGAATACGTGAATCCATAGTTGTTGGCATCTTTCAAGTAATAAGAACTTAATTACCTCTTTAGATACTGGGAATTTATTAATATTTCCCACTAAAACATACAATATAAATAGTAATAAATATCATTTAAAAAGTAGAATGGTCAATTAACAGTACACTTTGAAATTTAGAGCTAATTTTTGTGCAGGCCATATAAATTACAAACTGCAAAAGCACAAAATGGAAGTTCTTGATTTATGCATCATGATGTAGTTAATGATAAAAAAAAATTTAGCTCTCAGTAGAGATAAGCAAAATTACAGTTAAAAGTTGTATACAAACCACTGTAGTTCCCACAGCTTGAGGAAGAGTAAGTGTAGCACCACCTTCAGGCATATAGCCTAACACAGAATAGGGCATACAAAACGTTGCTTTTTCACTAGCTATGATCATATCCATATGATTTAGGATAGTCATTCCAAGTCCTAATGCAGGTCCATTCACAACAGCAGCAAGGGGCTTTTTGAAATGGGACAGAGCTTCAATAAATCCTCTAAAAAATAATGATGAACACAACGGTGTAATCAAACATAATTTAACACAAAGTATATGCACAACACTTTCATTTTCAACAAATTTATAATGTAATAAAACCAAACTCAAAATAGAAGTATAATTAAAACATTTGTGAATTATGAGATTAAAAGTAAATTTGGAATACAACAAAAGGATATTTGTTGTTTTTTTCTCTCTTTTTAAAAAAAAAAATAAAAGTACTAATAATGTCACTGAAATTTTTAATTTACAAATTTTGATTCATAAAAAAATAGTTTACACTTTATTATTTACACATGAAGATAACAAGAATAACAGAATCAAAGATTTTTTAAATTTACAAATCAGAGGCAAGTTTAGAAATTAGGTCCTTTAAAACAGGCCTTTCCAAGGCCCTGCCGCCTTTCAGTAAGCAAGGGTGCACCTCGGCTTGTGGCACACAATGAAGGGTACTATTAGTCACATAATTCGAAATGCAAAGATATTATCTATCTTTAGCAGTAATAGCAATACCTACACATCTGCAAGATACACAAACATCTCGCAGTGGTATCATTGGTACCTCATAATGGAGGTGGCTCATCTAAAGAATTTAACAAAAACATATCATGACAAATTTGACATTAGAGTTTCGTGAGGTTTGGGAATGATCTTAGGAATTGCAGCAGATAAAGGAGCCAAAAACCTAAATAACACCTGTAATAAAAAAAAGCCTGGAAATATTAATTTTAAAGCAAAGTAACTTTGGAGATGGACTTTTGCTTTAAAGAAATCTAGAACAAGTGGGTAAGTGTGATCGAAGATCGCACAAACGGTTTTGTTTAATATTTCTTTCAAAACACTTTATCCTTTCTTTAATAAATTCAAATAAATTTCATAAAAAAAAAAGTCATGTTTTTTATAAAGTAAAAATTTACCGGTCTATTTTACACGTTTTTTCGAATATCTGCACCGGCCTAATTGCGGATGAAGCCCGCTATTATACTCTGTCATAATAATATATATCATGTAGACTAAATGAGATATTAAAAAAAATCAATTACATAACTAAACATGTTGTAATCTTCTTCACCTTCTTGTAGACCTTCAAAATGTTAAAATATGCCAATATTTCCATAATCGGATTTTTATCATGATTTAACCCATTAAGCGCCGCTATATATATTAAACTATTTTTTTATGGAACAGTTGTTTTTTCTTTATGAATAGGAAGTCTTTAAAGTATTTCTGAAAAAAAAAAAAAAAAAAAATCGAATATTTAAGAAAAATAGCATGTTCCCAAAATGGGAGCAATGGCTCTTAATGGGGGTAAATTTTTTCAAAATTTTTACTTATGCCTCCGTGCATTTATGGCTGTTATTTTACTGTTCTTTAGCTATAAAAGGGGTAATATCATTCTGAAACTGATATTTTACGAATAATTCATATAAATTAGTCCAACATCTACATTTATAATAAAAATAAAACATAAAATTACCGATTCCATAAGCATTTTCATTATCCATCTCTTTATTTTTCCCATTTACATAATTTCTGTCCTACTATTTTACATGAAAATGATGGAACATTTTTTATGCAGCATTATATTATTTTTTTGCGTTTTCTAAAATTAATTTTTTAACTTTTTTTTTTGCTTAGTTTTTCCATATTCTGATTTGAAGATTCGTCTGAACTTTCATCTGAAATATCAAGTCTGCTTTTAATACTTTGTCTTTTTTAAACTCTAAATCAGATATTTCTTGATTGTCTGTTGATTTAGAATTTACGGAAAGTTCTACTTCACCAAATATAACATGGGATAAATCGTCGCATAAATTATTTTCTATTACATATGTAATAGAAAATAATTTATGCGACATGCATATGAGGAACATATCTTCCTCGTATGTTGCAATAATGCAATCAGAGGGAAAAAAAAAAAAAACGATTTCTGGAACAGCCGAAAAATCATCCAAATCTAAAAAATTGTTCAATCATCTTCCATGTAAAAATATCAGAATAAAAAAATAATGTAATGATGAAAAATAAAGAGATGGATAATGAAAATGCTTATAGAACTGGTAATTTCATTTTGTTTTTTTATTATAAATGTAAAAGTTGGACTAATTTATATGAAATCTTCTTTAAATATTAGTTTCAGAATGATATCCCTTTTATAGCTAATAAACTGAAAAATAAATACCATAAATGCATGGAGTCATATGTACAAGTTTTCAAAAACATTACCCCCATTAAGAGCCATTGCTCCCATTTTGGGAACAACTTATGCTTTCGGTAATTGTGATTGATCAATTATACATATTAATTCCGGATTGATGTTGTTTAATATAATACACTGTTATAAACATATTTTAACTAGGACTTCCCTCAAAGGGATTAGTCTGAGTGATATTGCTGAGAACATAGGGTTAACAATTACAATATAAAGAAAAATAGCAAATTAAATGATATAATTACAAAATATCATATATAAATTCATATACACTGTTAAAAAAATGGAAAAGAAGTACCGTTCATCAGATGTGTTGTCATAATTTTTTTTAACATGTGGCAAAGAATCTCATTTTCTTAAGCGCGTATTGCGCAAAACTTGGGGAAAAAAAAAAAAAAAAAAAAAAAAAAAAGCCGGATCATTTAAAACGCCAAGCTTTTTAAAGTTACGTAATTGGATTTGCAGCCAATAGATTATTCTATCAAGCGTGGCTTAACACAAATTTAATTTCATTGTTGCACTTTTTTTTGGGTGTGAATTTAAAATTTTTCTTCCTTGATTATATATTTATTATTTGTATAACTGTTTATAGAAACTCTTACACTTCAAACCACATTGATAGCATGCTTTGCTATAAACCAGATTGTAAAATTATAGTCTACTATTAAAGTATACAAAAAATCTTTCGATGACTTCTGTAAAATAACTTTTACATTAAATCTCCATATTGGCAAAATTGAAAAATTATATATTTTCCAAAGTTAAGCTTAACAGATACTTCTTGATTATTCTCTAGGAGGCTCTTCCCCCTGCACTTTTACTGCACCAATCCGCAGACTTTTCTTTTGCCTGTCTGTTTGTCTCTCCACAATCTGTCTGTTTCCCTATCCGTTCTTCTGACCGTCTCTCTAACCGATTGTCTATCTCTCTACACGTCTCGCTACCTGTCTCTATATTTCTCTACCGGTCTCGCTACCCGCCAATCTATTTCTCTAACCGTCTGTCTATCCGTCTAACTACTTGTATGTCTAGCCGTGTCTCTATCCACTTCGCTACCCATTTGTCTATCTGTCTCACAACTTGTCTATCTGTCTCTCTACCCGTCTGGCTATACGCCTCTCTACCTATCTCCGTACCCATCTACTGTCTCTCTTCTCGGCTGTATATCCGTCTCACTATCCGTCTGTTTTTGTACCCGACTCACTACCAATCTCATTACCCGTCAGTCAACTCGTCTCTGTACTCATCTCTCTACTCGTCTCTTTATCTACCACGCTACGCGTCTCGCAACCTTTCTCGCTACATTCCTGTCTAGCGGTGTTGCTACCAGTCTCGTGACCCATCTTGCTACCCCTCTGCCAACCCTCTTTTTACCTTTATCTCTAGCCGTCTGTCTATTCGTTTCGCTACCCGTCAGCCTGCCTATGTCGCTACCCGTCTCTCTACCCGTTTGTTTACTCGTCTTTCTACCTCTCGCCATCTCTTCCCAATATTTAAACAATTCATTTAATATACAGAAGACGTTTATCAGTTATTAAATGCAAACAGAAGTAATTTATCTAATAAGTGTAATCAGATGCAATTTTTTTTAAATACATACATAAACCTGAATAATAATTCATCAGTTTTGTGTTCATAGTTGTTTATACCATTTGACAGTAAATCTCAACTTCTTAGACCTGAATTGTCTCAAGCTTTTTTTAAAAAACCACAAGGTCTGTATAACTGCAAAGTACCCTGAGGACTATATTAGCTACATGTTACTAAGTTAAATGAAAGTTTCGTTATCGTGTTTGCAGCCAATTGCTTATGTCAGAAAGCGTGGCTTAACGCCATTTTAAATTCATTACTGTAACTTTCTTTTCTTTTCTTTTTTTGGGGGGTAGGGGTGTAGGGGGGAAGGGTTTCAAATACATACATTTAAATTAAAACTTTTGCCTCCATGCCATTAGTGTTGTTTGTATTATTAACTAATACCTTGTACACCGAGCTTCTTTTGAAACAAATGTAAAAGACTTCTTCTACAGTTTTTTTAGGAGAAACTTACTTTCGTAATTGGGCCCAAAGCCAATCGGAGCATTTAACCCTTTCAGGGGCAAGCTATTTAGTTCCTGTAACGTCAAACTCACACCGGTATTTACGAAAGAATTTAGTTCAAAATAAGGAAAAGTAATTTTTCAACTTTTCCCGTCAAAGTTAAAAAAAGTAACATTTAATTAAAAGTTTCTGGTTCGAATCGAATTAAAATTAGGTGGTATATATTATATACCACCACCCCTCAAAGGGTTAATATCATTATTGTAACTCTTATAGGGTTAAAACAATATTGTTGCTAGCTTTACTCTTGTTTGAGACCAGCCTGGCCTGTGTGTCTGAATGGTGAAAAGTTTCGTATCCTATGTCGGTTGGCGAAAAAAAATTTTAATGGTGCCAAAAGGTAGTTTTAGCATCTTACAATATTTTTCAAGAGAGCGGTAAAACATGTTTTTCAAATATTTACAAACATACGTTTATTAAAGCATGTTTTTGCACCATCTTAAAAATTTAAGCACGATGCTAAAATAAAATTTTATCGCCATATTCGATATTTTAATAAGTAATGAAAATACATAAACAAACTTATTTAACAAACCTAAGAGGCATTTTTGTGATAAATAATTGTTATTGTCAGGGGGGTAAATTGTAAATAATTAATAAACGGCTAGTAAATAATAAATAACATTTAAAATCGAAAAATGGAGAAGTGGTCCATATAAAAATGCAAAACATAACATTATACGCTGGATATATGTAAATCTTTTTTTATTTTTTAATATTTCCGAAGGCCCAGATAAAAAGGTAAAAATCTCTTTTCCAAATGGCAAATAGAAAATATACAAAATAGAATGCCAAATATACAAAATAGAAAAATATCTGCAAAAAAATAAGATTTAGAAAAAGTAAGCCAAATCCTGCAGATCCCAACAATCACATCGAAAAACTTATCACCAAAAAAGAACTCGCCAAATCTTACGGCACAGGAGATGGATTTTTCCCTCTGAATGCAGAATATTAGTTTTTTTTTTTACCTCACAGGCTATCAAAGCCTGAGAGTTTATGTGCCCGCCCGTTCTGTATGTATGTACGTAACCCGATAACTCTTGATAGAAATAAGCGTTTTGCTTCAAATTTTGAATATAGGTTCATTGTGATAAGGCGTTTCCCTGATTAGTTTTGGGGGTTCATCGGTTAAGTATAAAGGGGAAAAGGGGGCTAATTCCCCCCCCCCTAATTTAGATAAATGGGTTTTTCATGCAGAATTATCCGATTTTCTTCAAATTTTGTATATGGGTTAACTGTGATAAGGCACTTTCCTGATTGGTTTTGGAGATTCATTGTTTAAGTATAAAGGGGGCAACGGGGGGTTAATCCCTCCCTTTAATTTAAATAAATGGATTTTTCATGCAGAATTATCAGATTTTTTTCAAATTTTGTATATAGGCCCATTGTGGTAATCCGCTTCCCTGATTAGTTTTGGGAATTCATTGGTGAAGTATAAAGGGGGAAACGGGGGGCTCCCCTCCCGTTAATTTAGATAAATGTATTTTGCATGCAGAATTATCCGATTTTCTTCAAATTTTGTATATAGATTCATTGTGATAAAGCACTTTCCTGATTAGTTTTGGGTGTTCTTTGGTTAAGTATAAAGAGGGTAAAAGGGGGGGGGGGGTTGTCCCCCCCTCTTAATTTAGATAAATGTGTTTTTCATGGAGAATTATTCGATTTTCTTCAAATTTTGCATATAGGCTCATTGTGGTAAGGAGCTTCCCTGGTTAGTTTTGGGGATACATTGGTTAACTATAAGAGGGTGGGAACGGGGGTTGATCCCCCTTTAATACATTGTCGATTTCTTTATTTTTCGAGGGGGTTATTTCAAATTCTTTGAAATAAGAATATAATATACAATTAGTGTGAATAGCCTGTGAGCTCAATGCCCTCAGTTTAACTGGGCAGTTTTCTTTTTTTTTTTTCTTGTACGATGGGTGATTATAATATAATTGTTTCATTTCACATACTACATACCGTTTGATATATTGGTACTTTTATGTTATCCTGTCGCAGTTGATAAATCGCCAAATATTGTTCCTATAACATTTTCATATTGAATTCATTTCATTTAAATATAAACCTTTCACTCATTTAATTTAAAATACATGCCTTACATTAATTCCATTTAAAATGCTAAAAAGAGAAAAAAAAGAAATAATGCCATAAATCGAAACCTTTTATTTAAACACCAAAGAATTTTTTTTTTTAATTTACACACGGGAAATTAAAAAAAGCTGCTATTGCTGAGATTTGCGCCAAATCTCTAATACCAAGTCTACTAAGTTATTGCGGGGTTTTCCTTTCAAACAAAAAAAAAAATTACAGATTAATTTTCGATTTCTACTAAATTGAAATACATTTTATTGTGCTGAATATTAGTGTGTGCATATTTTTTTGCTCCATGTACTCCATGAACTTTTCAATTCCGATTGTCTACGAAAATCTCCCGCCGGTGAAAATGACGTACGCACAAAATTTTAATGACGTATGTACTTTAATTGTGCTTTTTTATCTGTTTTTTAATATAATTTCCAAACGGTTCGACATTTATTCTTGGTAATAAATAGACGTCGTTGTCACCTTTATAGGTACCTGCTGTAAAAATTTGAACGAAATCCGTTAAATATTTTTTGATTTATGCTTGACGAAAGGTTTTAATATCCATCGTAGCTATATATGGGGCAAAGTAATACTGCGCTGTGTATGAGTCTTCGTTGCACTCAGACAACTAAAAAATATAATTTTTATTATAGAGTTTTTTTTCTTTCTTTCGAGTACGGCCAAAAAGCTATTTTTCGCCTTTTTTAACTCATTTTAAAAAATAGAAAATTTTAATGAAACTTAAAAAAAAAAATTCAGAAGTCGTCTATTATATTCAAAATTTAAATAACACGAACCTTTTAACAATATATAAAATACTCACTTTAGAAAAAAATCATAAAGCAATGTTCCCAAAATGGGAGCAATGGTGCTTAATGGGTTAATACGTTCCTCAAACTCAGGCCCGTGCGAAGAGAAAACTGCACCCGGGGCAAAGTTTCAGTTGCACCCCCCCCCCCCCCCCCCCACACACACACTCACTCCTTCTCTTTGTGGAAAGTGTCACAAACATAAATAAATTCTTTTGAATAAATATTTCGCATTTATTTTAAAAGTTTAATTCAGAAATTTTAAACAACTTAATAATAAAAGAGAAAATTGCACTTATTTGTTAGCAGGGTGGTCACAAGTATCTTATGTTAAAATTCCCTGATATTTCCACGTTAGCGTTAAAATAATGAAATTTTCATAGATAATTTCTTTTTACATTACTCTAATGCATACAGTCATTACTTAGTAAAAGTTTATATTTAAAAAAAAAATCACACTACAAGTTCTTGCATAGTTAATCAAAAATAGACATTACTGCTTGTTAGATCTTGTGGTACTGTACAAGGTAAGAATACTGTCATATCAAAACAAGATCTAGTGGTGAGCTGAATAAAAAATTACTGTGCATCACAGTAATGACAATAGCGATGAACTTCAAATAAGGATAATTGGTACTTGTCTATTATCCCGTCGACCACTTTTCATAGAAAAAAAAGAGTTTACACATGTTTGTTATGTCATCAAGAGATTTTTAATTCGATGTTTTCTCTGTATTTTTAATGATGTTTTACTAATTTTTTAGTTCTTTTGTTAATTAAAATAACAATTACAGTGGAACTCCAATTATACATTTTGCTCGGGACCAGATAACAAAACGTATAACCCAGTATAACGTACAACTCAATTAATGGTCTACTGGAACCATTTTTTAAATATATCCTAAAAACTTTGTTCCGCTGAGGAATTCCAGTTGCCTTTTATATCGAAAACGGAAGTTTTCTAAATATTACTGCACTCATGATATAAAGTTTTGGAAATGGAACAGAGTAGAAAAAGGTACATAAGAAAAGTATACATGAAGTTATTTTATCATAAAAACCTTATTAAAAATATTTTTATTACACTTAGAGTACTTAAAAGAATTGATTGGAATCGCCTTGGCATGTAAATCATTTATCAAAAGACATTTCAGTAGTTTACCAAAGCTGTAGAATTAATCACTAATATTCGATTGTTTATTTTCGGCAGTCCCGACACTGAACAGCAAACTTTGCATTTCTGTTAATAATGCAGTCGCCTTATCGTTGCTGTTTTAACTACTGACGAACCGCTTTACTACGTCAAAAGCCTTCAGAGTTGCTCCGAAGTTTGAGTGAGATATTTCAAATCAAACTCATCCGACACGTCGTCACTGTTTCCGGTTACAATATGCATCAATGAGACAAAATTTCAGTCAAAGATGCAAAAACGTAACGTATAACTGAGGGAAATGTATAACGCAAAACGTATAACTCAGCTAATTTTTAATGGCAAGCGGCCGGGACCGCTGAGTTGAAACGTATAACTGAGGGAAACGTACAACTCAGGTAACGTATATCTGGAGTTCCACTGTATGTCATTAAACGATGAGGTCATGATAATAAAACAGAAAAACACTGCAAAAATATTGCGATGCGTAGAATCTATCAATTTTAACTGACGTCACAAACATTTATCCACAAGCCGAAATGATAATTAAGAAAAAATAATTAAGAACTGTTGGATTTAACTCTAAAATAATGAAAGGGTAAAATAATGTTTGATTTTAAATACAAAGCTAGCACATGATGTACATTTACCTACCATTTTTATTTATTTTGACGATAAGTCAATTTAGTGTTTCTAATGAACAATATTAGTTAACTTCTATTACCATGCTTTCTCTTTGCATTTTGAGAAAAATTGATACAAATCTGTGATCAGCCATCTAAAGAAAATGGGGCAATAACCTATTTTTAAAAATATGGAATTCTGCCATGAAAAAAGTGTTTATTGATGGGCATGATATGAGACTATCTACAAACTGATAAACAGTGACGGTCTAATGTGAAAAACTGCGATAAAAAATATTCATTACAAAAGAAGCTCATTGGATGGATCCAAATTAACATTTGTAACTGCATTAAAGTTCATTTTTACCTGGTCTGATGAATCAAAATCAATAAAATGGAGAAAAAAAAGCAATTGGATTTAAGTCATTGTATAGTTATTGATTGGAATAATTATCTCAGAGAAGTTTGTATATTTAACCTTCTAACAAAAAAATCTGGAAAAATTGGAGGGTTAAAAACAATTGTAGATATTGATAAAAGTTTCTTGTAAAAGCAAAATCAAGACAGTCGAATTCTTCCTTAGCAATGGTTGTTTGGAGGATTATTCTGAGAAACTGATGAATGTTTTATAGTAAAAGTTCCCAACAGAACTGATGGGAGAAATAAAAGAATATATAGAAGATGGCTCTATAATTCTTTCAGATTCATGGCAGGCTATTAAAACTGACTAAATTAAATGCTGCAGGATTCGCAAAATCATTATAATTTTGTAGATCCAGATACTGGTGCACACACACAAAACATCGAACGCCTTTGGGGCTCAGCTAAATGGTGAAATAACAAACACCAACGAACAGCACCTCTACACTTTTATATCATGCTTCACTGTGTTTATATGGCATCTAATGCATAGAAAGGATGATTATTTTGTCATTATTTTGAATGGCATTAGAGATTTTTGGCCTTCGGAATAATTACTGCAAAATTTGACTTTTATTTTTTTTTATAATTTCAAGGTTTAATGTCATGTTTATGAAATGATCATTAAAATTTTTTTAATACAAATGAAATGTGCATTAAAAGATAGTTTCTTACTGCTTATATTAACTTTTTTATATGTATCATTAAATATGTAAAATAGAATATTTATGTTTCATCTATAAATGCAATATCTTAAAAAAAATCATATTTTTGTTTAATTTAATAATTCTACATTGAAATTCTAAAACTAGTAAATCTTCATATCAGAGGCCACAATGCCAATTTTTCAAAACAGTTCATCTCGCTTCGCATAATATATGACACCTTGAAATCCGCAGTTAATAATGTTAGATTATTTGTAAATTTCTAAGCACATAAGTTTTCTTAAAAGTTCAGACAATCTAATTTTTAAGAATGTCAAATTAGCCTGATTTTATTCAATTGTCCTTCCTGATATATTTTATTAAATTTCCCTTTCTGATATGCTAAAAAAATCAGTAACTAGACAACTATTAATTAAAAAAAATATGATTAAACAGAGAGACATATTATTACAAAATTGTAAAAATGATAAAGAAAAATCTTACATATATAATCTTTGTATTATATATCTACAAATTTGTATGGCTATCTACAAATTTGCAACACTCGCAAAGTGGTGATTAAAAATTATGTTATCGATCGCCAAGTGAAATACACCATTTTTCATGGAAATATGCATCTCTACACTGATTACATCTAGTTAGAGAACTGGCTAATTCGTTTTCTTACCAGATGCAAACAGATTTCAATGACTTAGCTGTATTTTCAATATTTCGGCTTTTTCTCATGTGCTCTTTAGTTGGATTATTTTTTCAAGAAATACAGTTTTATTCTGCAAAATATATTCATCAGCTTTGATTCCACATGCATTTCAAGTAATTTATTCCTTTTTTTTCCCACCGGATACAAGCAGATTTTAACCCCTTTGGTCCTGACTTTTTTTTTAAACAGATAAAAATTATATGGCAGATTAAATAAGCTTAAATAGGCATAAATAACTATAAAATGAAGTATTATAACATTTTAATAATTAGTAAACTAATTAAAAAATGTTCTAATAATAGGACACCAGGCTTAAATTGAACAAAATGAGCAATTTTATTTTCTGTGCACATTTACAGTGGCAACCATTCGTCATCAGATTCTTCTAAATCTACATCTTCTAGGTCAGAATCCTCCAGTTTATTTAAAATTTCAACAGCATCATTAAGAGATAACTTTTTAAATCGGAAATCTCCTGGAAAAAAAAAACTTATATGCATTCAGTAAAATATTACATATAAATAATACATTAATTATAATAAATAATATATTGATATATTTTTTGCATAAATAATGTAATTGTCATGCAACCAATATCCTTCCAACCCTTTTTTGTTTTTAAAAGTAAACGGAAGTGAAGAGAAGAGAGAAGGAATGGTGGTTCGTTCGGAGTAAGTAGGATGTGGGAAGGCATCCGAGTATATTTTGGTTGTTTAAGAAGTAATGTGGTTTAGGTGCAATTTTTATGAATATTAGTGAAAATGTATATAGTGTATATTATTGTAAATATCAGCTCTCATTTAATAAACTGTGCATTTAAATTTTAAAAAGAAGAATCGTTGTGTCATTCGGCTGTCATGATATTACAGCCCGCTCTCATAACGAGAACAAGAGTTATTTCTACGATTTAAAATAATAAAAGTTGTGATTTGAATCGCAGTGTTTGGATTACAAAATAGAGGTGAGCTATTTTTCTTTTTTTATCATTTGATTGTGTGTATTAAGATACTGTTAACTTTATTCGAAAATGTTTAAAAACGTAACTAAGGCAGATTTACTTATTGTTCTGGAAGAAATAGGCGAAGAAGCTGATGCGAGTAAGAGAGTACCTGAATTAAAAGATTTGTTATTGAAATCTAAAGAATACTTAAAAGATAAAGATTTCGTAACTGAATTTTTATCGACTACAGTGTTAGAAAGAAAAAATGGCGAGGAAGTAAATAGATTGCGTTTACAACAACAAATGAGAAGCGAGAATTTAACCCATAACGAAGGGGAAAATAATACGTCATTATCATTAGATAAATTAATTAAAGCAGTTCAAGTTTTGGTAATCCCAGTGCCCAAGAAAAATGAAACATGGAATCTCTTTTTTGATTCTTTAGAAAGAGCGTTTAAGCACAAAAATGTTCCTAAGGAATATAAATCGGAAATTTTGCTAAAATTAGTAGGTGAAAAAGCAGGAAATGTTCTTGTTTATATTGATGATGAAGAATTAGCTGATTATGATAAAATTAAATCTTTAATTTTGAAAGAATATGAACCGTCCCCCTTTACTTGTTTACAAAATTTTAGAAACGCTAAAAGATTACCTGGTGAAACCCATCAACAGTTCGGTTCCCGATTAAGATCCTGTTGGTTAAATTATTGTAGAATTCGAAACGTTAAAGATTTCGATTCACTTATTAATTTAATAATATCAGATAAAATTTTTGAAACTTTGGATAATGAGCTAGCTACTCACATTGCAGTCAAGCAAGGAGAAAGTTGGCTTTTGCCCGATCAGTTATCGAAAGACTGTGACATTTATTTTACTGCAAAAGGCAGGTCTTTCGAGGAAACAAAATTTGAGAAACGGCCTATTTATCGTGAAGTGAATAATGATAATAATACTAAATATGTTCCCCCACAACTAAGGAAAAATCAAGCTACGTATGAGAACAGACACTTCTCAAAATCACGTGATTGTTATATTTGTAATTCCCCATTACACCTAGCAAAATTGTGCCCAAACAGAAGAAATAAGTATGATAAATCTTATACTCAAAATGATGATCAGGGTCAGAGAAAACCGAAAACGCAACAAGATAGAAATAAATTGAATCCAAATAAAAATAGTAATGCAGTAGTCACTAATGTTAGTTCCAGGCATTTACACATGAATGATCAATTAAACGAAGTTACTCTTTTTCCTTTAAAAAAAATCATTATTTATGTAGAAGGTAAAGAAATAGAAGCTATTAATGATTCCGGTACCCAAATTAGTATTTTAAATACGTCATTAATTCCCGATCTGAAAATCGAAGCTAAAGGTAGTATTTTGTTACAATCCGCTTTCAAAGAAAAAGTACAAGCAAATTTGGCTACTATACCCATCCATTATAAATTACCTAACAGCGGAATTTATGTTACCTTAAATACGCTTTTTGCTTTCACTGAAAACTTAAATGTGCCTTGTTTATTAACTCCAGACGTGTATAATGCTTTGATTGAACTTCAAAATGAAGAGTTGTGTAATAGTCAACTGCAGGAGTTCGAAGGTCACGAAGCTAAAAATAGCTCAGACGCCCCACTGGCGAAAGAGGAATTAAATGTTTGTTTTATTTCTTCAGAGAATAAACAAAATGATCGAAATGATGAATTTTCAGAGTTTAACAAGTTTTGTAAAGAACAAAAAGATTGCGCAACTTTAAAGAATTCATTCAAGGACGCTAAATTAGGAAAAAATAATTTTTTGATACGGGATAATTTATTGTATCATAAAGAAACTATTTGCGGTGATAAAATATATCAGCTCGTGTTACCGGAAAGTTACAGAAGTAAAGTATTAGATTTAGCTCATGATTCAATTTTTGGAAACCACTTAGGGATGCGAAAAACTAAAGAAAGAATTAAATTATCTTTTTATTGGCCGAATATTTCAAGAGATGTAGAAAATTATTGTAGAACATGTAAGAACTGTCAGTTAAAAAGCCCTGAGAAACAAACAGATAAAATTCCGATTACACCTGTTGTCCGCGCTCCATATCCATTTCATACTGTAAATATTGATTGTATAGGTGAAATTATTCCGCCGTCAGGAAGGAAGCATAAATATTGTCTTACCTTAATTGATCAAAACTCTAAATGGCCGGAAGTAGTACCATTACGGAGTCTCTCTGCGAAAACAGCATGTGATGCTTTATTAGATATTTTTATGCGCACCGGAATTCCTGAAGTTATCTGTTCAGACCAGGCCACTAATTTTAAATCTGAATTGACTAAAGAATTTGAGAACCGGTTAGGGGCATGTCCTCGCTTTTCAACTCCATCATACCCCGCTTCAAATGGATTAATTGAAAAATTTAATCGTGTGTTTAAACAAATGCTACATCATGTAATTCGTACGGATCCTGTTAATTGGGATAAACATATTCCTTTTCTACTTTTTGCCTACCGTGAAGTGCCAAATTGCACAACTGGAGTATCACCGTTTAAGCTCATGTATGGTCGGGAAGCTAGAAGTCCCTTGGCAGTACTAAAGTCATCATGGTCAGGTGAAATCCCCTTACCATTGAATCTTAGTAATTCAGCAGTAGACTATTTACAAGAATTAAAAATAAATTTGGAAAGAGCCGCTGACATTGCTTCTTTAACTGCTGCAGAAAAACAAGAAAATTACACTCGCTATTTCAATCGTCGAAGTAGAATGAAAGAATTTGAAAAAGGTGATTTAGTATATTTACTTATCCCTGATTCTACCAATAAATTATATGCTAGATGGACAGGACCCGGAGAAATACTTGAAAGAATAAAACCACATTCGTATAAAGTGAAATTACCTGATGGGGGTGTCAGACATGTTCATGCGAATAAAATAAGGAAATTTAACGTAAGAGTACAGACTGTTGGGGTCATTTTTGAAGACGATGTAGAATTTGGTGAAATTCACCCAACACCAATTAAAGCTAATACTTCGAATGAAAATAATATAGAAGTAGACCTTAGTCATCTGGAGGTTGATAAACAATTAGAGTTAAGTAAACTTCTACAAAAACATTCACCATTATTTTCAGGCAAAATTCAAGTTGCCAACGTTGGAGCACACAAAATTCGTTTATTACCAGGTGCGGAAAGAAAGAAACCATATATTTATCAAATTCCGGAATCGCTAAAAAATGAAGTGGATAAGCAAATAGAAGAGTTAGAGCATCTAGGACTTATAGAAAAAAGTGAAGCTGAAATAGCTTATCCGGTCGTATGTGTCACAAAGAAGGACGGTAGCATGCGCTTATGTATAGATTTTCGTCAACTGAACACAGTGACAAAACCTTTTGATTACCCTATAGAAAATGCAACTGAATTAATTAATCAAATAGGAAGTGCTAACATAATTACATGTTTAGATGTATTAAAAGGGTATTGGGAAATTCCTCTAGAAGAACAGAGTCGAGATCTTACTTCTTTTAAAACCCATCGTGCTCAATACCGATGGAAAGTCATGCCTTTTGGATTGCGCAATGCGGCTGCCACATTCCAGAAATCGATCAACAATGCTCTGGATGAACATCGTGAGTACAGTCGAGCATATCTGGATGATATTGCTATTTTTTCAAATGACTGGGAAAATCATCTGAAACATCTTGACGCTGTTTTATCTAAATTAACTGATCTGAAATTCACAGTTAATGTTAAAAAATGTGTTTTTGCAAAGGCACAGATCAAGTATCTAGGTCATGTCATAGGAGGAGGTAGACATGAGCCCGATCCGGAGAAGTTACGTGCCATTGAGACAATAGAATCGCCTAAAACCAAAACAGCCCTCAGAAGTGCATTGGGTTTATTTAATTATTATCGTGACTACATAAGAAATTATGCTGAAATCGCCAAGCCTTTAACCGACTTGACAAAAAAGAAAATCCTAGAAATCATTCCGTGGTCTGAGGTTGAAGAAGAGGCTTTCCAAACTTTAAAACGTTCATTGTGTGAAGCTCCTAAGCTGTATACACCAGATCCTAAAAAGCCTTACACTATTCAGAGTGATGCCAGTTCTTATGGAGTTGGTGCTTGTCTATCGCAAAGAGATGAGAAAGAAAATTTGTGTCCTATTAGTTTTGCTAGCCAAAAGCTCACTAAGGTGCAACAAAACTGGTCGACTATTGAGCGTGAAGCTTATGCGGTAGTGTGGGCATTAAAAAAATTTGAGGTTTATGTGTTTGGTGCTGAAATTGAACTAATAACTGATCACAATCCCTTAATATATCTTCAGAAATCTGCACCTCAGTCTGCAAAATTACAAAGATGGGCCTTATCTCTACAAAGATATAATATAAATATTTCTCATTGCCCAGGTGCAAAATTAAAAAATGCAGATAGTCTGTCACGACTAGTTACTGTATAAGGATTATTTAAATGATACTTTATTTTGTGTTTAATTTTGGTATGCAGTATTATATCAAGTCGTCTTTCCGTCTGTTTTGAATTGTTAGTGTTTTTTATATATTCATTATAATTATTATAACAAGGCTTCTATACATCTGTTTTGAATTGTTAGTGTTTTTTTATATGTTTATTATATATTCATTATAACTATTATGACAAGGCTTCTATACATCTGTTTTGAATTGTGTTTTTATATATTTTTTATGCTGTATAGTTGTATGGTTGCTATTTGTCAGATTTTGCTTCGCTTTGCGTAGCACAATCTTATCGGGGGGGTGTCATGCAACCAATATCCTTCCAACCCTTTTTTGTTTTTAAAAGTAAACGGAAGTGAAGAGAAGAGAGAAGGAATGGTGGTTCGTTCGGAGTAAGTAGGATGTGGGAAGGCATCCGAGTATATTTTGGTTGTTTAAGAAGTAATGTGGTTTAGGTGCAATTTTTATGAATATTAGTGAAAATGTATATAGTGTATATTATTGTAAATATCAGCTCTCATTTAATAAACTGTGCATTTAAATTTTAAAAAGAAGAATCGTTGTGTCATTCGGCTGTCATGATATTACAGTAATGAATAATTATTAACCCTTCTTTGCATGAGTTTTTCTTTTACAATTGTATTTTTTATACATATATTAAATATTAGACACCAGAAATTTTAAGATAGATTTTTAACTTTGTTCAGCAACATAGTTCACGGCAATTTTACTAGATTAATATTTCTATATAAATATAGTGGTGGCGAAGAAGTTGATTTATTTATTAAAAGTTAAATAAACAGTGATGGAAATTTACATCACTATGCAATTAAGGGTTAATTATATTTTTCAAATATAATTTGTATATAAATTAGTACAATGTTATTATAGACAAAAATCAGTTATTTATAAAACAGATTCTTTAGTTTTCTGCTATAGACGTCTGATCCACTAATAATATAACAAACATGAAAATACACTTTTGTTAGCACTAAGGCCTCATGTCCTAGTACTAGAACAAATGTTTGATTATCATTTGCAATGCAATTTCTCATTATTTTTTTAAGTTAGATGACTAATATAGATAGAAAAAGCTTCAATTTATAAAATATAATTAACAAAAAAGTAGTAAATTAAAAATAATATTTTTATTGAGAAGATTAAAAATGTCTACTTACGTTTTGCCGGTAAACTGTTAGAAGCTGCCATTATTTTGCTTACAGGTGCATCTGCTGCCATCTGTGATCAAAAATGAGATTTAATTGTTAATCTGCAATGTATTATCAGTAGGACACCGGGTTTTAAACTTATAATTCTTAAAAATAAATAATTTGGGTCTATGTAAAGATGTGTTCTAATAGTAGGACGCCAGGGCCGAAGGGGTTAAGAACATTTCAGTATCTTCAATATTTCAACTCCTGCCACATGCCCACCAGTTGGATTGTTTCTTCAAGAGATACTGTTTAATCATGCAAAATACACTCATACAATAGGTATAAAACTCCAGGGGTGCAGAAAATGTTTTTACTCCCAACATTTCCCCCAATCCATATGAAAATTTCCCCAAAATGTTACGATATGTTATAGGCTTGCATAGGCTTCTCTATTACCGTAGGTATAGTAAATTTTGCAACATACAAGTCGCATCTTTAAAAACCTATAGACTGAACTTGTAACATGCCTAGTTATTGGAAAGGTAAATTAAGTTAATGCAATGTAAGTTTTAATTTAATTCTTATGCCTAATATGTATTAATAAATACACAGTTTTAACCAACAAATACAATGTTTTTGATTACCTTTTCTGATAAATTGTCAATTATTGAGAAACTGCAATCTTCCACTCTCTTTGTGGATGTTGTCAATCATTTTTGATGTTTTGTAGATCTTGAGTCTGTTTCTTGAAGAAAATCTAGTAAAATGATAATTTCCACCATGAAAATGTCTGTTTAAGGATGCTTTTAATAGTTCCGTAGCTTTATGCACTGGTGGTCATTCCATGACAGAAATTATCAGATTTTAGGGTTCTGTTATAAATGTGTTTTCCAATAATAGAGCCAACAGATCCACAAACACAGTCACTGTAAATTTTCAAGCAGTTTTCAAGGAGCTAAAGTATTTCTGGTACCGCTGTCTTGATCTAGAAGTGATGGTTTCTTTTCAGAATTTAGGATTATTTTATTAAATTAAGTTTTTAGAATAATTTTCTTCCAAGTTGTCCATAGATTAAAAATATTTTTCTCTTTATTAAATTTAAATTATTTTCTATTTTTGCTCACTCATTCAGTGAGAGCTTGTAGTGAGTTTTCCACCAGTGATGGGTGTGTGATCTTCTTGATTTGATTCTCTTTCTAAAGTTTTTTCTTTCCTGATTTTTTTTGTCAGAATATTATTATCTTTTAAAATTTTTTTCTAAGGTAATTCATAAGAAAAGAACTTAGAAATTTCGATTATTGCAATTGCATAATTACTCCGGAACATCGGCATTTTTCTACTCAAAAAATAAATTTAGACTTTTTTGTCCCATGTATAAAGTTGATCTCCCTCCCCTACTTTGAAGCAGATTATTTTTCCAAAATTTCTCGACTTATACGTGAGTATATACGGTACATATTTCTCAGATCAATTTTGTGAAAGTCGTCATACAGATCTTTTTATTTGTAGGGAAACATTTGATTTTTCTATCTCGGGGAATTATGTAATTCATTGTTAAAATTGAAATCAATTGTATATTTTTCCGAAAAATTTCCCCCAATCATAGATCGCCGGATCGGACATATTCTGCACCCCTGCATATATATTTATATATGTACTTGTATATATATCACTGGCACCCGGCTAACCGAAAAGTTCCCAGTTATCTAATTATATTTCATAGAGTGTCCATTACTGGAACAGAGGGTGTCCATTACTGGAACTGAGGGTGTCCATTACTGGAATTTGGGGTGTTTTGATACATTTCTATTATTTACAATTAAATTTTGATTCACATTGGGAAATTAAACTATGATATTGATTAAATAATGCTGATAGATTAATATAATATTAAAAAAAGTGAAATATAATAATTATAACTATTAATTAAAAAAATATTTGGCTATGATGTCATACACTCACGCACAGTTTTTAAAAATTTTTAATCGGTTATAAAAAGGAAAAAAGTCGTCAAATTTAGGGGATTTTTTCCTTTAATGGCAACCTAGCCATTGTATTAAGTTCTTGGTTTGGCGCAGGCCTTAAAATCGCACCAACCAAAAAGTTGCCAAACATTTCCAAGTATTTTTTAAAGAAATTCCTTAACTGGTGTCCATTACTGCCACATCTACCCTATATATATAGGGTAGATGTGGAGTCCCGCAGTGACGCAGACGGTAAAAGCTCGGTTCTCGTAAGATCACCGAAAGCCAAGCAGCATCGACTGCGGTCAGTGCTTGGGAGGGTGCATCGTCTATCCTCTCTCGTCTGCCTTTGCTGTGGGACTGTGTACGTTAATGGGAGCTGGTGCACATTAAATCTGTTCGTGGCTCCAAAGTCCTCCAAGTTCTATATAAGCGTTACCTCTGCGGGTGCCAATCCAGAACCTCTGGTCGCGGTGCTTTGGCTTTTGAGCCCCCCCCCCCCCCAGTAATACAGTAATAATACAGTAGGGTAGATGTGACAGTAATGGACCACCTTCGATGTTTTTGGTTTATAAAATAAATAACCAATAAAAATTCAGCTTTTTTATTTCATTAATATGCTTTCTTTAAATTCTAGTTTTAAATACAATCATAATATCAATTATCTATTACTTTTTGTGGGGTGTCCATTTTTTGTTAAAGGGTCCCACAAACAAAATCGTGGATTTTGTCAATCAGTTGCAGAAAACAAAATCCAGAATTTCGATAAACAATCGAGGAAAAATAACGTGAATTTCCTCAAAAGATTGCAGAGAAAACACTTGAAAATTAAGTTATAATAATTTGTGAAGATTAATTACAATTTCAAATGAAACCGCCAAAGAAAGAAGGTTCGGTTCCAAAGTGGAATCAGATCTTTAGTACCTGGGAAATTCTGCTCGAAAGCAACCAATCAAAGTGATTCAGCAGACAGGCTTCGTGGTGAAGCTTTACCACCATTAATGGACTTTGATTGGTTGCTAGCGAGGCGAACTTTATAGCGGCTAAGTTTCATAGTGGAGCAGACATGCACAAAATGCTATTCAAACGTGATGTGGTCGTGATCCATGAAATGAAAAATTGGAACTTTTTTACGGACGAACCTTGGAACTCAGAAGAATCTTAAGACATGATAGCGCTAAGAAAAAAAAAAAATCCCTGACTTTTCCAGGTTTTAGAAAAAAATTGTAAAATTCCCTGACTTTTCCATGACTTTTGGAGCACTTGTCATTTTCCCTCACAATTCCCTGTTTTCCAGGTTTTCCAGTCGCGTAGGAACCCTGTTACACATACATACATACATACACTATAGAATAGAAAAATCAGGTATTTGTTATGAAAAATTACTATATACACAAGTATACATTCTAAAAAAAATTTATATACACATTATGTAAAATTTAATAAACAATTCATTCAAATTGAAAATTTTTGGTGGTCCACGGTTTGACCTTCCGCGGTCCGGATATGGACTGCGGTCCGCCAGTTGCCGACCGTTGTTCTAGACGGTGGGCCATAGGCACATCTTTAAAAAATCAGGCCCCTCCCTAGATTTTATTTTGCCGGTGCACATGTTTTTTAGTATTTATCTCCAACAAAATCAACTCTCAATTCATTGTCTTGTTTCCTTTTTGATGTATATTTTAAATTAGCATAATATTGTTATAAATTGCTGAGCATCAGCAACAATACATTTACATTTTATATGCACTAAAACGTAATAAGCATGTTGATTAAAATAGCACATCTGCAAAGAAGTCTAATAATTGTCTCACATCCAGTGCAATTAGTTTTTGGAGAGATTATGCAATTGAATGTCATTAAAAAAAAAAAAAAAAAAAAAAAGACTTAAATAAGGTTAATATATTGAAAAGCCTCAATAGGTATATGTGTGGGGTGGGGGGGGGGGTGTGAGTTGGCAAAAATAATATAATCAATCTTTAAATTGGGGAAATTTTTGATAAAACAACATATCAATAGGAATAATTTAAATATGTAAAATCCAAACCAATAATAACAATAGAAAAGTCTTTTGAAATTACTTTTATTCTAAAATAAAGGAGGAAATTATAAAAGGATAGATAATAATGTAACTGTGCCAAAACGCAATTTCTAAGATGGGATCTTTAAATTATTGATAGGTTATATAGAATTTGTCTCAAAAATAAAAATCTTAAATATTGTTGAAATAGTTAAAAACTTACTTCAATCGAGTTCTTACATTATACCTAGTAGTTTACTAACCAGAAATTCTTTTTACACAGTATGAAAATTTTATTAATAAATAAACGCTTGTTTGCAATGAGACTTTATTCTCGACTTTAAATATGTTCTTTTCACCAGTTTCATCCATCCGGAATAGAAATATATGCTAAAAATATTAATAAACAGAAAACATTATTAACGTATTTAAAGTAAAAAAAAAAAAAAAAAAAAAAAAATCCGGAATGTTGTTCTATTATTCCACGCTATCTGCCAGCATACACCGGAGAAACTGGCATGTTTTTATGAATGGAAAGTTGTCAAATGGCCGGGTTATTAGCATAATATGTTGGTTTAGATTTAAATTCTTTTGCAGGTCTTTTAAAGTCATAACTATCTTTGAGAAGTTAACATTTAACTTGCATATGGACTAAGCTGATTTTTTCCCCTTTTCTGTAAGTGTAAAGCTATTAATAAATAACTATTAATCAAGATATATAAACAGACTTGTGTTTTGATTTTTGGTAAGCATGTGGATGCTTTTGCTTGATGAAGACAGCTATAGAATTATTGATTTATAAATCAATCTTAGAATCAAGAAATTTAATTTTGCAGTTATTTTTATGACTCATCTTTTAAATATTCCCCCCTTTTCTTTAATAACTGGTTTTTGAAAAACAGTGTTATAAATTAAATGAGTAACAGAAATTACTAAGTTGTAGTTTATGATAAAATAAACAATCATAAAAAAACAGAAAATAGATTACATGTCATCATGTAAATAATAATTTTATGATAAACATACAGCAATATTGCTAGCTAACTCTATATTTGAATTAAGTATCTATTATTTATGTTTTCTGATAAATAAATACATTAATAATAATAAAAAATTATGTATTTTAAAGAAACCACAAAGTTATCTTATAAACACTGTAACCTCATTATGTAAAAATATTGTTTATGATTACATAAATCATAAATGCAATCAACAAATGTTTTCAAGGGCTAAAAAAACCTAATACTAAAAAATAAAAAAGAAAAGAAAAGAAAAATAAACTAACTTAATAGCAATAGCCAACTCAGTTGATGCTATTTTCTTTCGAGAGCCAACAAGAGGTGCAACATCTAAACCAGAACAGAAAGAATCTCCAACTCCATTTATTATAAGAACTGGACAGTTACGATCATTGCTTGATCGCATCAATACATCTCTTAATTCTCTCAAAACCTATAAAGGAGAATATATTATATAATTTTTGTTAAGCTTATTTAAATTAATATATCAAATAAAATAAATTGCTTGTTTTTTATAAGACAAAAAATATACTACTGTATTAAAACCACATTTTTCACATTTTTTTGTTAATTTTTTTTATTATCAAAAGTAGGAAGTGTGAAAAATATGCTTTCTTTGCTTTTTGCATTGTAACTTTTTGTATTAACAGAATGCAACAATATGTTTTTTTATCACTAGCACTCAACAGCATTCAGTACTATATTTTAATTTTCATTTCTTTAAAATTTAACAGCACAAAAGTTTCTGAAGATCAGCAATTATCGTAAGTATTGAAATATTTTTAATAATTTGATTACATATCTAATTTTATAGAAAAAGTGAAGGAAACTAAATTGGATTAAACAAAAGAAACTTTATTGTTTAGAACTCAAAAAATGATTGCAAGTAACAATCAAGCTAAGAAAATTTCACAGATTATTTTAGATAAGATCAAACTTAGAAAATAATCTTTCTACTGATGAAGAGTTTGCACAACCATTCATCAGGTGCATTATGAAATCTACAAATTACAAATCAATATTTTTCATTTTGTCATTATTGTCCATCAAATGTTGTAATGTACTAGATGCACTTAAAAAAAAAAAAAAAAAAAAAAAAAAAAAAGATTTATGAAATATATTATTTTTGTTTGAAATATTAGTAGGGGAGACTGGTACACAGTGGACCACTTTTTCAGTTAAATTTTTTTTTCTCTTTAACGGACAAACCGATCTGTATGAAAATATTTTTGAATATTCCCTAAACCTTTATACATTCATCATAATTTTCTCAGAACATAGTTGTCAATACATTTTTCCAAAAAAAAATCTTTTATATGCACCTGTAAAGTGGACCAGTGTGCCCCAGAAGTGGGGTACACTGGTCCACCCACTGAGGCATAGTGGACCGCTATTAGGTGTTATCTGAAATACAATATAAATCTATTTTTCATTAATCTAATTATTTTTATTTCCCCTTTACCCGTAAAATAACATAGTAATATAAATTTACAAGTAACATTTTGAAACAAAAACAAAAAAATAATTATATTTTGAAAATAATAACAGATTAATACAGGAACAATTGCAACTTAGTTGAAGTTATTACCTAAGTACAAAAAAATCAGCACATTAAAATTTGCAAATGAAATTCCAAAATACTTATGAGTAAGATTGAGCCTGGAATTTTCCTGAAATACTTTTGGGTCTGGGAGCAACATTATGAAATCATTAACATCAACAACAGATTCATCTACAGTTTCGGGAAAAATAAACTGATTTCCATTCAGTTTGTGTCTCATGAATCTTACTTTAATAGAATCATCATCAATTAGACTACAGTTATATTTATCAAAGGCAGTAAATACAAAACAAAATATTTCTTACTATGTTAAATAAATTGTTATTTTTCTTTGTTTACTTTATTTTACAGTTAAATAACTACTTTACAATAATTTTTCTGTATAGAAAAAAAAAGCAATTATTAAATATTTTGAACATTCTGCATTACAGGAGCAGAGTGGATTGTGGACCACTGTGCCCCACGTTGAAGTTCAATAAATAATCATATTAATATTGTTTATAGCTTTCCTTTAAACATATTAACTTTAAAGTTAAATAAAAACAAGTATCTTAGTTTTGCAAAAAAGCTGTTTTATCTTATTTATCTGCAACCTTTAATTACTAAAAAAATAAAAATATGATGATGAAAAATTTTACTTTTAGAAGCTCAAAACAACCAATCAGGGGATAAAATAGTTCAATCTGAACTAAACATATTTTCTGAAGGCTATAAATAATCAGTGCACTGCTTTTGTCTATTAGGATAGAAGAGAAGCTTTAAAAAAAAAAAAAAAAAAATATTAGGGGTGGTCCACTGTGTACCAGTCTCCCCTACATAAGGCGAAAAAGTTAAATATATATTTAATTATTATTAAAATATTAATTATTATTAAATATATACCAGCGGGGAAGACTGAGCTACATTTGGTTAAAATTAGTTTGCCCCATAGTGACCCCAAAATGACACACTATTTGAATTTTCTCAAACATGTAACCTAGCTCAATGGTCTGTTACCCCAAAATGGTAGGATAAAAATTTAGTCAAAATTGTTAGAGACGTTTTTTAGATAAAATTAGCTTGACCCATAGTGACCACAAAATGACCCACTACTCGAATTTTTATGAACATGTGACCCAGCCCAATGGTCTTCTTGTATGCTAAAATGGTAGAATACAAAATTTAGTCAAAATCTTAGAGCCGTTTTTCAGATAAAAATAGCTTGAGCCGTAGTGACCCAACAATGACCCACTAATTGAATTTTCTTGAACATGTGACTTAGCCCAATAGTCTTCTCGTAATCCAAAAAATCTCTTCTTGCTAAGAAAATGACGCATGAGAAATTGCATACAGTGCATGCAAAAACTTTAAGAACGGCCAAAAAACTTTTTAATTTTGATAAATTTAAAATGAGAAATTTAATGTTTATAATTCATAAAGTTGAAATACTAATATAAAAGTCAATAAAATGTAGGGTGAAACCCCCTAGTCATTGGCACCTAGCCAGTAACTGACACTTGAGCAAAAATCTAACTGAAATAAGCATTTTGTTGTAAAAATACTGCAAAGTAATGTCATCTAGTGCAGCAGTTCCCAACCTGGGATACATGTACCCAAATAAGCATTTTGTTGTAAAAATACTGCAAAGTAATGTCATCTAGTGCAGCAGTTCTCAACCTGGGATACATGTACCCCTGGGGGTACGTGGCTGGCCTGTTGGGGGTATGTGAAAATAATACCAGTAAGGGCGGAAATCACAACAATGGTTCAACTGAAACACATAGATAAAGTTGACAATTTTAGATACAAATTTAGTTTCATGTTTAACTTCAATATGTACATCTCAAGTATAACTCCAAAGTGAGGAAAAAAGCCCACTAGATCTAGTAATTCATTGATAATATAATGTTACTAGCTTCGCCCACCTCTAATCATATTCAATTATTGCTTATGATTTCCATCTTCTTGAATCATCTTCGCAAAATTGAAGAGGACCAAGAACTCAGTGATAAAGCATTAAGATACTTGTTGCCTTTCACAAATACATAGCTTGTCGAAAGAGCATTTGTCTTGTGAATACATTAAGAACAAATATCGTAAAAACCTTGAAGCTGTTCCTGACTATCTTGGTTTGAACAGATATAAAAAAACTCAGCTCCATGATACACGATTCCCATTGAGAGTGTTAAAAGCCATATTTGACTTCTTGTATATCATAATGGAAATTTTTAAATAACTTACAAAGAAAGTTCATAATAATTTATTTTAATGGTATATTGATGTTAATATTACAAAAAGTAAAATAATTAGAAAATGTTAACATAAAAAATAAAAATGTTAGAAATGTCAATGTAATTTGAGTCAATTTAGTTCTGCTAAAAATATTAATAATTAAAAAACAACAGGGTGTCTATTTCAGATCAGCAATGAATTTCCCTGACATTTCCAGGTTTTCCATACCAATAAAAGAAAAATTCCAGGTATCGAGATTTTGTGATGTTACACACAAAAAATCTTAAAGTTGTCAATTTGATAGTGAAACTTTCACAACTGATTCTGAGGCCCAAATCACTGATTTGTTACATAATTTTTTGCAAAATTTACAAATTATTGAACTTTTTACAGGCTACATATTTTGCAGATACATACTTTTAGCATCAGGTTCTATCCATTTTGTCAAATCAGGATGAAATTCTTTATCACATCAGTCACAGTTAAATACAGATTGCTCTGACATATTTTAATACCAATAATATTCAATAGATTAGGCTAACAAATGTTCAGTTCCCAAACAAAAATAAGTAAGCAGAGTGAAACACCTAATCAATCCTACAACAACATTCAATAGAAAGTTTCAGTGAAACTGGAACTGAAAATCTCCAAGTTACAAAGAAGGGATGAAAGGGGGTAGACCAAATGGTTTGCAAGAGAGGTTGAAATACTCTTTACAGTACTTGTGAAGAGCAAAGTTTGATTTTAATGGCGTTGAAATTTCAAATCCATAGTTTTATAAAGAACATTTTCCTTTTTTTTTTAAAGTGAAAAATTTTCTAACTTTTTCTCAGAATTTTCAAATTTCCCCGACTTTTTCTCAGAATTGGCAAATTTCCCTGACTTTTCCAGGTTTTCCAGGTGGCTAGACACCCTGAAAACAAGCATGTTTGTGTTATGCGGGTGAGTAGGGGCGTGTTTATGGGAAAATGGGGGGCACTCCTAAATGAAAAGACTAATCTAGGGGTACGTGAAAGAAAAAAAGGTTGGGAATGGCTGATCAAGTGGTAAATTAGACACTTACTTTTATTTTAGAGTCAATCTATTTAGTTTTTTTTTTACAAATTTAATTTGACGACAAAATAAAACCCCTAAAATCAATTGTTTTTAGAATAAAATAATTTCATTATGTTTCTCTTTCTTTACGTAACGTATAACTTTAAGAAAAAAAGTTTAGGATGGTTGCATTACAAATAGATTAGAAAAACACTTCCTTAATTTTAGAAATAAGATTGTTGCTTCAAAATGACACTTTTTGTATTTTCAAAAGTTTCTTCTCATTGAATATGTTCTTCGCTCTTTAGTCCCATTTTTGGGCCCCTTAATTACCTCTCCTTCCTATCCCCATTTCTGTTTTTAGTCTAGGTGGCATCTTTCTTGAGTTATTGCTATTTTTCGCTTTAGACAGTATCTCAGTACCTATAATACTTATATGCACAAACGATAGCCATGATGTCGTCTAACTCTGAACTCTTGCGTCCTAGGCCCTTTAGGTCCTGTGCTATGAGGGTTTTTTAACTTCAGATTTTCTGCTTTAGGCAGTTTTTAGTCTTCAATCCTTTCCAGAGATTCCTGAAATATGTTTTAGCTTTTTGTCCCCATGGGTCACTGACACATGTCCATTATTAAGTTTGAATCTCTAATCCATATATTTAAAGCAGTTTGATAATTCTGTCAAATATATTCCATCGAAATTCGACGCAATATGCATGCGTAAAAAAAATCCCGGCCAATGAGGCGAGGGTCTATTCCTGTCTCGAAACGTATTTGGGATCAAGATCAACTCCTGTTGTTTTTGATGGCTTCTTCCACGTTGCGTTAAACCTAGGAAGATATTTATATAAAAAACTGTGGAGTGTTTAGAAGGTATTTATTTTATTTATTGTAATTTGTATGAATACTTAGATATCCATTTCGGATTTACTGTGTAACATGAATTTAGGTTCATTTAACGTTCGCGAAATCAAATCATTTTGTTTATATAGTGTACAGAAAATAATTATTCAAACATAAATAAAAATATCGTAGAACATGTAATACAAAATTGGACCACTTATAGTCCGTTTATGATCGCGTATGAATCTTATGGTGTTCCGATTGCTAATGAAAACGATTATGTAAATATACTGTCAAAAGACAGTACGCACGGTAGTAATATTTTTATTATTATGTGTTCGAAAAAAGCAGAATCTGAGCGTCTGAATATAAATTATAAAATATTATTTCTGTATTTAGCAACTAAATATTTAATAAATATGCAGGAATGTGACTAGCTTTATGTGAATGTATAATATATATAAGTTAAAAGAGTTTCTGAACTTTAGCATTATTTTTTAACAGGAATATATTATCTCTATTCGATTTAAAAGTTTTGTCATTACATAAGTGTGCTATTTTATTTGTAAAGAGTATGTATGTATTATATTGTTTGTATGTATACAAAACTTTAGAATGTTTTGATTTGCAAACTCTTAATATTTGAATAATGTTTACATTATATTTGTTTGTATGTATACAAACAATATATGTTTACAAATAAGTATATATACAAACACTGTATCATGTAACA
Source organism: Maratus michaelseni (assembly GCA_963931845.1). Lineage (NCBI taxonomy): Eukaryota > Metazoa > Arthropoda > Arachnida > Araneae > Salticidae > Maratus > Maratus michaelseni. The sequence continues at coordinate 156,834,516 of OZ007589.1, read as the reverse complement.
ATATTAATATTTACATTGTATTGTTTGTATGTATACAAATCTTGAATGTTTTAATTTATTACATTCATTTTTTACCAGTTTGCATGTCCGTTCATGGGCGATTCATATGGAACTCATAATTTGTCACAAATTGGTGATTTTATTGATTTAGTGCTTTGCCCAAGAATGTGGAAAAAAAACTATTTTTGACATCAGGTGAAATGAATGAGGTTATTTCGGTTTTTCTTTTGTATATAAAAAATGTTATATGTTAAAAAAATCCTGGCCATTACTCACATTGTTTTTTGTATATTTAAAGACGATTACTTATTCTTTGTAATTATTTTTTTGTTGGGGGTTTTTGAGCAAAATAATATACTTCATAGCTAGAACCAGTTCCGCTAATCATTAATATTTACTTAATCCTTTGACCGCTGAGCAGCAAATGGGCAGATTTGTAATGTTTTTTCTGTTATTTTTTTAAATGTCAAAAAAAGATAAATTTTCAAACTTGGTATAAAAAACTTAGGTACTTCTCTATTATCCCATCGTCCACTTTTCATAACAAAATACTATCGCCAAACTGTATGATTAAATGCCAAAAATGCAGTCCCATTTACTTGATGTCGGAAGTTTTATACGCGTTTGTTATGTCATCAAGTGGTTTTTAATTCAACATTTGCGTGTATTAATGACAACGTTCTCCCGTTTATTTGGTGTTACAGTTTGGCGATAGTTTTTTGTTATGAAAAGTGGTCGATGAGATAATAGAGAAGTACCAAAACTTAATTATGTATATGAGTAGATTCCTTGACAGTATTAATCATTACTCGATATTTTAAAACTGCATCATATTTGTAGAATTATATTAATTTAAACAATGCTTCTATTGAAGTGTGAAGAAGCACATACTTATATGAAGAACCATATATTTACATAATCATTTTCATTAGCAATCGGAACACCATAAGATTCATCCCCGATAATAAACGGACTATAAGTGGTCTAATTTTGTATTAAGTGTTCTACGATATTTTTACGTACGTTTGAATAATTATTTTCTGTACTATATAAACAAAATGATAGAGATCTAAAAAGACAATTTCCTTCGGGATTGATTTCGCGAATGTTAAATGAGCCTAAATTCAATTTTAAACAGTAAATCCGAAATGGACACCTAAGTATTCATACAAATTATAATAAATAAAATAAATGCCTTCTAAACACTCCACAGTGAGTTCTATATAAATACCTTCCTAGGTTTAACGCAACGTGCAAGAAAAAAACAACAGGAGATGATCCAAAAACGTTTCTAGAGACAGTAATAGACCCTCACCTCATTGGCCGGTCCTACCGGAAGATTTTTTTGACGCATGCGTACTGTGTCGAATATTGTTGAAAAATGATTTTGAAGAAAAAATCAGGAAATTCACAAAATGGTTTTGGGAAAAACTTCACCAAATGGTTTCAAAATTCTTTGAGTGACAGCGAGAAAAAAAAATTTCATTTTACATTCAATCATCGCAATTGGCGAGTGTGACTATTAAGTTTAGCCAGTACTGGCAATAACATCAATCACCAATTTTCAGTATTACTCGCCGATTGGTGAGTGTTAATTTTGTCTTATATCACAAACTGTATTTACATATACTACTAGATATAATGATTATGAACTATAGGTGCAGATTCCCAAAATTTGCAAGGAGCCAGTGGCTCCTAAACCCAAAAAAATCCAGTGGCCACAATTGTGAAACAAACACATAAAAACATAAAAAGTGTTCATATGGGGTAAAAAGCTAAACAAAAAACTCAGGAATCAGTGTAAATACCAAAAACACAGTGTAAAGTAATTTATTTAATATACACACATGTAAAAAAATTTGAATATTATTTAAGTGTAATATAAATCTTAAATCATGCATAGTCAAAAGATAAAGTTGGGCAAAATACGGTTTAAAAAAAATTTTGTATAAGCTAAGCAAACATGATAGCGGGGAATATTAGAAAAACAATATTTCTTATTTTGATTTTGCCATACAAAAGTACATCCTAATAATATTATAAATCTGATTGTGTGCAAATGTTAGGCTGAAGCCAGCGTCAAAATGAAGCATTTAATGATCCTGTATCTTTGCATATAAGTTGATTATAACCCTCGAATGAATATAGGCTGGTTTTCTTTTATTTTATTTCAATATTTTTCTTAAAAATTAAAATTTTCATTATTTTCATACAGAATAAATGGACATTTTTTCGTATATTTTACAATGGTTGGTTGGTTTGGCCCAAAGGGCCCGGTTTTGCAACTTTTTTTAAAAATGGTTAAATTTATTTTACCGTTGCTAATACTTTATCGCTGCCAATATAAAATAAAACCCCTGAGTAATAATTTTTAATCAACAATTTATTTTCAAGTGAAAATTTTCCACGTGAAAAATGAAAAGGAAATGAATTATTTAAGAATTAAACAGAATATGAAATGATGTCATATTAGAAATAAAACGTGCGTTTTCAAATATTTGATAATAATACAAAGTGCATAAATACGAGTAAGTATGGAAAGCAAGCGAATATGATGTCATATATAGGAAAATAAAACAAATTTGTTTTGATGTTGAAATAAAATGATCTTGGGTTATCAAATTACTTGTGATTAATTTCTCTTTTTTTTTCTTTTTCTTTTTCACATGAAAGGAATTATTTTAAATGTACGTAATATATGTATTTTAAATGTATGTGTTGTAAATTAAAGTTCTGTGTTTTAAATGAAATGAGTGAAAGATTTATATTTTTAATGAATTCAATAAAAATGATGGGATAGGTTGGCGATTTATCGTCTGCACACGGCTAACATACATATTTTTAATTTAAATTTTAAAAAGTGGAAAAAAAATGGATAGCAAATGTCAATGATATGCATCGCAAAATTATCCGTATCGAAATCAGAAAATCTTAATAAAAATAACTATATTTTTTAAAAGAAAGTTGCTTTTCTCATAAAAGCTAAAGGTTTAATATGATTGTGTCAAAGTAAGAGCATTTTTCCTCTATGATTTTCCCACAATCGAAAACGCATTTGTAAATCGTCGTTTCGAACCGGAATTTAATTTTACATTTCTTTTAGTTTTAAAATAGGAAAAACTTTGTTGTCTTTTTAAATATAGCTTTTTTTAAAGTTGTTTCATAATAGATTTTTGTAAAGTCTTGCAGGATAAGAAAAATTGCATAGATTTTAAAGCAATGTTTAAGTAAAATTACAATATTTTTTAAACTTAAAAAACAACAATGTTATCGAAAAGAAAATCGATTTTACCAACAAATTCGCGTAATACAAAAGCAATATAAAAGTAGAAATAAAAAATATAATATACAAAAATAAAAATACAAAAGAATTAAAAAAGTAATGAATCTTTTCTTCCAGCCGAATTGTGTAAACTTGAACAAGCCGATCGTGCCAATTCATAACATTATAAACGTGAAAGCGCGTTCTATACAGTAGAATTTTCTTTACATATAGGTAGAACATTTCTGGGAATAGGAAGGTTAGGGGTCTGTAATTAGGTCCATAGTCAATTTGATTTTTTTTTTATCAAGTGAAATTTGGGGCAAAATTAAATAAATTGTTGTAACCAGATTTGTTTTTTGTGTGGTAAACACTTAATGGTATTTTAGATGATCATTTCCCCACTCCCCTTTGATGCCAACTATGACTGTAAAACATATTAAAAAATATTAGCCGATAATTTTCTAATTTTCTTATTGCTTCATGATGTAAATAGACTTCCTGGTTCATACTTTAAACCGGAATCGGTCATGCCATTGTCGTTCAATTTTTATTCCTAATCCTAACCCTAATCGTATCCTATCCTACTCCTGATTGTAACTTTAAAGAATATTCTTTGACACGAATATGTAAATGAAATCAATATCCATAAATGGAATGAATGGAAAATAGAATAAATAGAAATGGCAAAATAAAATAACAAGAAAGTACATTTATTCGACATCTAACCCGAGAGAAAGCGTAAAAAATTTCAAGTGCATGAAATAAATCAAAATAATCCTATATATACTAACAAAAATATGTAAATTTAGATTATCAGATTTGTGTCGTCGGAATTTATTTGCTTATAGTGTTCTTGACGCGATTGAGAAAATATCGAGGTTAAATTGGGCAGAATTTAAAGTACTTTCTAGCAACCTTTATTTACATTTTAGAATCACATCAGATTGTTATATCTTTGTGAAATATCTATCAATTTATAAAATCCACAAGCAGTTTGTTCACTATTTACACCACTTAGCGTGAAGCACTTAATTTAATATATACATAAACAAGATAATGCAGTAAGAAATATATAACATATGTCTATGCAAATAAACAATATAATAATGCCCATTTAGCAATGCACACATATACAAATTTTACACCAAATACCACCTAAAATGCACTATTGTATAGAAGAATTCTGCCAGTGTTGTTTTTCGTTTTACAAAGAGCGATTCGTCGATTTTCACGATTTTACTTGGTCCTCCTTTTTTCATTAGTTGCAGTTTCATTTTCGTGATCGTATATATTACTAGCAAGCTACGCCCGCTACGCTGGTCAATTTCTTTTAACGAACCTTTAATCAAACAAAATATTGACATTTCATAAATAACTTTTATATTTTAACAGAATAAGAAGGTTACTATAATTTGTGACTCGTGCTATAGCCAATATACACGTTAGGACACGTCGCCCTTATCATTATCTTTTTACGCATGAAGGTTTCGCTATGGTACTCCATTGGAAAATTTGGTAATTTTTGAAATTCAATATTTGAAAAACGGCATAATCATTAGATTTGAAATTTATATCAAGAAAAATACAATTTTTTACCTTTCAAACGCAGTTTGTCTAACAATTTTCTGACAAATACTTTTTGAGCTATCATTTTTTTCAGTAACTTCAAATGTTTCATTTTCCGAGATTAATCTGTTGCAACAATTAGCGAAAAACCCAGTCGTCAGCAACGCATAGTTTTTTATTAAAGAGGCTGTTGGAGCAGGGATTGTCACCACCAATTTGCCACCATCACTTTTGAAATCGGTTCCGTGGTTCCAGAGATTCCATAGAAATTGTAATTTAGAATGACTTCAGAACGCATTTCACCCATTTAAATTTCGATTTATTTTAAAATTTATTCTTAGAGAGCATTTACATCTTATAAGTAACTACAATGCTAAATTTCAAATTTCTTGCCCCTTCAGTATAAAAAAGTCGCAATTTTCGAACATTTTTCGATCCTGCACCCCATTGATGTTAGTGGCACCCACATAAAATATAGCCTATGTTGGAGTAGGGATTGTCCCCATCAATTTGCCACCATCCATATATTTAAAGCTGTTTGCTAAAAATGTCAAATAATTCCATCGAATTTCGACCGTATACGCATGCGTCAAAAAAGGACCGGCCAATGAGGCCGAGGGTCTATTCCTGTCTCCAAACGTATTTGGGATCAAGATCAACTCCTGTTGTTTTGATGGCTTTTTCGGCGTTGCGTTAAACCTAAGAAGATATTTACATAAAAAACTGTGGAGTGTTTAGAAGGTATTTATTTTATTTATTGTTGTATTTATTGTAATTTGAATGAATACTTAGGTATCCATTTCGGATTTACTGTGTAACATGAATTTAGGTTCATTTAACGTTCGCGAAATCAAATCATTTTGTTTACATAGTACAGAAAATAATTCTTCAATCGTAAATAAAAATATAGTAGAACATGTAATACAAAATTGGACCACTTATATTCCGTTTATGATCGGATATAAATCTTATGGTGTTCCGATTGCTAATGAAAACGATTATGTAAATATAATTTCAAAAGACAGTACGCACGACAGTAATATTTTTATTATTATTTGTTCGAAAAAAGCGAATCTGAGCGTCTGAATATAAATTATAAAATATTATTTCTGTATTTAGCAACTAAATATTTAATAAATATGCAGGAATGTGACTAGCTTTATGTGAATGTATAATATATATAAGTCTGAACTTTAGCATTATTTTTTAACAGAAATATACTATCTCTATTCGATTTAAAAGTTTTGTCATTATATAAGTGTGCTATTTTATTTGTAAAGAGTATGTATGCATTATATTGTTTGTATGTATACAAACAATATATGTATACAAAGAAGTATGTATACAAACAATGTATCATTTAACAATATTAATATTTACATTGTATTGTTTGTATGTATACAAATCTTGAATGTTTTAATTTATTACATTCATTTTTTACCAGTTTGCATGTCCGTTCATGGGCGATTCATATGAAACTCATAATTTGTCACAAATTGGTGATTTTATTGATTTAGTGCTTTGCCCAAGAATGTGGAAAAAAAAACTTTTTGACATCGGGTGAAATGAATGAGGTTATTTCGGTTTTTCTTTTGTATATAAAAAATGTTATATGTAAAAAAATCCTGGCCATTAATCACATTGTTTTTTGTATATTTAAAGACGATTACTTATTCTTTGTAATTATTTTTTTGTTGGGGGTTTTTGAGCAAAATAATATTACTTCATAGCTAGAACCAGTTCCGCTAATCATTAATATTTACTTATTTACTTAATCCTTTGACCGCTGAGCAAATGGGCAAATTTGTAATGTTTTTTCTGTTATTTTTTTTAAATGTCAAAAAAAGATAAATTTTCAAACTTGGTATAAAAAACTTAGGTATTTCTCTATTATCCCATCGTCCACTTTTCATAACAAAATACTATCGCCAAACTGTATGATTAAATGCCAAAAATGCAGTCCCATTTACTTGATGTCGGAAGCATTATACGTGTTTGTTATGTCGTCAAGTGGTTTTTAATTCAACATTTGCGCGTATTAATTACAACGTTCTCCCGTTTATTTGGCGTTACAGTTTGGCGACAGTTTTTTGTTATGAAAAGTGGTCGATGAGATAATAGAGAAGTACCAAAACATAATTACGTATATGAGTAGATTCCTTGACAGTATTAATCATTACTCAATATTTTAAAACTGCATGATATTTGTAGAATTATATTAATTTAAACAATGCTTCTATTCAAGTGTGAAGAAGCACATACTTCTATGAAGAACCATATATTTACATAATCGTTTTCATTAGCAATCGGAACACCATAAGATTCATCCCCGATAAAAAACGGACTATAAGTGGTCCAATTTTGTATTACGTGTTCTACGATATTTTTACGTACATTTGAATAATTATTTTCTGTACTATATAAACAAAATGATAGAGATCTAAAACCACAATTTCCATCGGGATTGATTTTGCGAATGTTAAATGAGCCTAAATTCATTTTTAAACAGTAAATCTGAAATGGACACCTAAGTATTCATACAAATTATAATAAATAAAATAAATACCTTCTGAACACTCCACAGTGAGTTCTATATAAATATCTTCCTAGGTTTAATGCAACGTGCAAGAAAAAAAAAAAACAGGAGATGATCCCAAACACGTTTCTAGAGACAGTAATAGACCCTCATTTTACCCAATAGACCCTCGGCCAGTGTTTTTTTTTTACGCATGCGTATTGGGTCGAATATTGTTGAAAAATGATTTTGAAGAAAAAATCTGTAAATTCACAAAATGGTTTCGGGAAAAACTTCACCAAATGGTTTCAAAATTCTTTGAGTGACAGCGGGAAAAAAAATTTCATTTTACATTCAATCATCGCAATTGGCGAGTGTGACTATTAAGTTTAGCCAGTACTGGATACTACTAGATATAATGATTATGAACCATGATTTTTCTGTTATTGGGCGAGATTCATGTTTTTTCAGCAATTCTTTGACGAAATTCGTGTTTTTTCAGAGATCCTTTGAAGAATTTTGCATTTTTCTCGCGATCCTTAACGAAATTCGCATTTTCCAGCGATTCTTTGATAAAATACATTTTATTCCGCAATTTTTAGACGAAATTTAGTAAAAAAGCGTGATCTTTTGGTGAAATTTCCTTTTTTGCGATTCTTTGACAAAATTTGCTTATCTTTCACGATCCTTTTGCATAATTCAAGTTTTTTCTGTGGTCTTTTAATGAAAGTCATGTTTTCCCACGATCCTTTGATGAAATTAGTGTTTTTTCTCAATCATTTGACGAAATCTGTGATTTTTTCAAAACGCGAAGATTGGTTTGATGTTTTTAGTCTGCAGGTGCCCTAAAAAGTCTGACGCCCGTTGCTGCATCGCACACATTCTTCCATGGGGCATCGAACGAAGGAAATTCATCCTAAAGAATCATTGTTTCATTCCTGACATTTCTAGAAAGAAACAACGTTCAATTTATTGGCTGAATTGTAAAGGGCGAAATGGTGTCAGACATTAGCGGAAATAAAGTGCGCAATTTGTTCGTTTATGGAAAAAATTGTGAAATTTGTTAATCGATAAATTGCGAAATTTGCCAATCGATAGAGGAAAATTCACAAAATTCATTAATCGACGGAAAATTCATCAACTGTTTTGAAATTTGTCGAGCGACAGCAGAGAAAAAAAAATTTTTCAATTCAGTCATTGCAATTGGTGAGTGTGAATATTATGTTTGACCAGTGGTGGCAATAAAGTCCATTGCAAAATTTTCAGTATTACTCGCTGTTTGGCAAGTGCTAATTTTGTCCTATACTTCAAAACCCTTTTGATCATCACATCAGTGTGCAGGACAGTTTTTTTAGGTAGACCATTTGATGAATTTCGTGATTTTTCCGTTATCAATTGACCAATTTTGCTGCTATTGATTGTTGAATTTTATAATTTATCAACTATTGATTAGCGAATTTCATGATTTTTTCCATGAACGTTTGACGAATTACCCAAAAAAATTAAGAATATCGTTAAACTGTCTTGGGTAAAAAAAAATTTACTATTGTCAAATGCCTTCGAGAAAAAAGTTGCAAGTTGAAACGCCTGTGACCTCTTTTTCATGTTATGCATTTCTGGGAGTCCATCCCCCCACTCCCCCCAAGTGGTACTTTCTAAATTTTGCTCACAACCCTCATGTTATATATCATTGGAAAGGTCTGTGACCACTTAATCATATTATGCATCTCCGATGTCCATCTCCCCACTTTGCCCTCCCCCCCAAGGGATACTTTCTAAATTTTGTTGACACCCCTCATGTCATATATTGTTGGAAAGGTCTGTGACTGCTTAATCATATTATGCATCTCTGATGTCCATCTCCCCACTTTGCCCCCCCCCCCTCAAAGGGTACTTTCTAAATTTTGCGCACAACCCTCATGTTATATATCATTGGAAAGGTCTGTGACCACTTAATCATATTGTGCATCTCCGATATGTCCATCTCCCCACTTGCCCCCCCCCCCCCCCAAGGGGTACTTTCTAAATTTTGCACACAACCCTCATGTTATATATCATTGGAAAGGTCTGTGGCCACTTAATCATATTGTGCATCTCCGATGTCCATCTTCCCACTTGCCCCCCCCCCAAGGGATACTTTCTGAATTTTGTTGACACCCCTCATGTCGTATATTGTTGGAAAGGTCCGTGACTGCTTAATCATATTATGCATCTCCGATGTTCATCTCCCCACTTTGCCCCCCCCCCAACGTACTTTCTAAATTTTGCACACAACCCTCATGTTATATATCATTGGAAAGGTCTGTGACCACTTAATCATATTATGCATCTCCGATGTCCATCTTCCTACTTGCCCCCCCTCCCCCCAAGTGGTACTTTCTAAATTTTGCTCACAACCCTCATGTTATATATCATTGGAAAGGTCTGTGACCACTTAATCATATTATGCATCTCCGATGTCCATCTCCCCACTTTGCCCCCTCCCAAGGGGTACTTTCTAAATTTTGCACACAACCCTCATGTTATATATCATTGGAAAGGTCTGTGGCCACTTAATCATATTGTGCATCTCCGATGTCCATCTTCCCACTTGCCCCCCCCCCAAGGGATACTTTCTGAATTTTGTTGACACCCCTCATGTCGTATATTGTTGGAAAGGTCCGTGACTGCTTAATCATATTATGCATCTCCGATGTTCATCTCCCCACTTTGCCCCCCCCCCCAACGTACTTTCTAAATTTTGCACACAACCCTCATGTTATATATCATTGGAAAGGTCTGTGACCACTTAATCATATTATGCATCTCCGATGTCCATCTTCCTACTTGCCCCCCCCCCCCCCCCCCCAAGTGGTACTTTCTAAATTTTGCTCACAACCCTCATGTTATATATCATTGGAAAGGTCTGTGACCACTTAATCATATTATGCATCTCCGATGTCCATCTCCCCACTTTGCCCCCTCCCAAGGGATACTTTCTGAATTTTGTTGACACCCCTCATGTCGTATATCATTTGGAAGGTCTGTGACCACTTAATCATATTATGCATCTCCAATGTCAATCTGCCCACTTTGCCCCCCCCCCCCCAAGGGATACTTTCTAAATTTTGTTGACACCCCTCATGTCGCATATTGTTGGAAAGGTCTGTTACTGCTTAATCATATAATGCATCTCCGATGTCCATCTCCCCACTTTGCCCCCCCCCCCCACAAGGGGTACTTTTCTAAATTTTGTTGACACCCTCATGTCATATTGTTGGAAAGGTCTGTGACTGCTTAATCATATGCATCTTCGGGGTCCATCCCGCCACTCCCCCCCCTTAAGGGGGGCACTTTTCTAAATTTTGGACACAACCCTCATGTGATATATCGATGGAAAGATCTGTGACCACTTAATCATATTATGCATCTCCAATGCCCATCTCCCCACTTTGCCCCTCCCCCCAAGAGGTACTTTCTAAATTTTGCACACAACCTCATGTGATATATCGATGGAAAGGTCTGTGATCGCTTAATCATATTATGCTCCCCACTATGAAATTTGTCAAGTTAAAGCAACTATAAAATTTAATTTTATGGTACTATCAAGTTGTTTGCCGTCAAATTTTGACGGATTCCATCTAGTTACTTTTGAAATCGGTTCGGTAGTTCCAGAGATTTCATAGAAATTGTAATTTAGACTGTTTTTAGAACGCTTTTCGCTCATTTCCCCCCTTTTAAATTTCAATTTCTTTTTTATTTTGTTCTTAGAGAGCATTTACATCTTATAAGTAACTACAATGACAAATTTCAAATTTCTAGCTCTTTCAGTATAAAAAATAAAAATAAAACTGCCCAGTTAAACTGAGGGCATTGAGTTCACAGGCTATTCACACTATTTGTATATTATACTCTTTTTTCAAAGAATTTGAAATAAGCCCATCGAAAAATAAAGAAATAAACAATATATTAAGGGGGGGTCATCCCCCGTTACCCCCCTCATAGTTAACTAATGAACCCCTTAAACTAATCAGGTAAATCTCTAATTACAATGATTATATATACAAAATCTGTAGAAAATCGGTTAATTCTGCATGAAAAACCCATTTATATAAATTAAGGCGGGATTAGCCCCCTCCGTTCCCCCCTCCTTTATACTTAACCAATCAATCCCGAAAACTAATCAGGGAAACGTCTTAACCCAATGAACCTATAAACAAATTTTGAAGCAAATGGGATAATTCTGCATGAAAAACCCATTTATATCAATTAAGGGGGGGGGGATTAGCCCCCCCCTTCCCTTTATACTTAACCAATCATTCCCGAAAACTGATCAGGGAACTGCCTTAACACAGTGAACCTATAAACAAAATTTGAAGGAAAACGGAATAATTCTGCATGAAAAACCCATTTATATAAATTAAGGGGGGGGATTAGCCCCCCCCCGTTCCCTCCTTTATACTTAACCAATCAGTACCGAAAACTAATCAGGGAAACGTCTTAACCCAATGAACCTATAAACAAATTTTGAAACAAATGGGATAATTCTGCATGAAAAACCATTTATATAAATTAAGGGGGGGGGGGGATTAGCCCCCCGTTCCCCCTTTATACTTAACCAATCAATCCCGAAAACTAATTAGGGAAACGTCTTAACACAGTGAACCTTTAACCAAAATTTGAAGGAAATGGGATAATTCTGCATGAAAAACCCATTTATATAAATTAAGGGGGGGGGGGGCGATTAGCCCCCCCCCCCGTTCCCTCCTTTATACTTAACCAATCAATCCCGGAAAACTAATCAGGGAAGCGCCTTAACACAGTGAACCTATAAACAAAATTTGAAGGAAAACGGAATAATTCTGCTTGAAAAACCAATTTATATAAATTAAGGAGGGATTAGCCCCCCGTTCCCCCCCTTTATACTTAACCAATCAATCCCGAAAAATAATCAGGGAAGCGTCTTAACCCAATGAACCTATACACAAAATTTGAAGGAAAACGGAATAATTCTGCATGAAAAACCCATTTATATAAATTAAGGGGGGGATTAGCCCCCCGTTCCCCCCCCCTTTATACTTAACCAATCAATCCCGAAAACTAATCAGGGAAGCGCCTTAACACAGTGAACCTATAAACAAAATTTGAAGGAAAACGGATATTTCTATGAAGAGTTATCGCATTACGTACGTACATACATACATACATACAGAACCGGCTGGCAAGCTCTCAGGGTTTAATAGCCAGTTTTGATAGCTAAAAAATGGCAATTTTAGAACGTTTTTTGCTCCTGCACCCCCTGGGGTTAGTGGCACCGACATAAAATATAGCCTATGTTGGAGCAGGCGTTGTCACCATCAATTTGCCACCATCACTTTTGAAATCGGTTCGGTAGTTCCAGAGATTACCCCCTACAAACAAACAAACAAACAAACAAACAAACAAACAATCTTTACTCCTTTATAATATTAGTATAGATTTGGCATGAAATTTCACTTTTTTAAGACTGGGTTATGTCAAGGCCCCTATAGCAAAGAAATACCGTATGGTCTCCTATAAAATGTGATAAAGCTTTGGTTAATTATATATGTTGTTAATTATCAAGTGAAATGTTTTACTAAGTTAATGCATTTATTCTTTTTTTAATGTTACGTGAACGAAGTCACGGGTAACAGCTAGTATAAAATAAAATCTGAATGTGTGAGACTATTTTGCACTATAAAAATCAAAACACTTCAAATATTTGTTTTTCTATAGGAAAAATACTGTTAAAAGAAAAAAAAAAATCACAGACTATATAAAATTATCAGACTCAAACTGTTAAGAATAACATTGCTATTTGAATATATTTACTAGTTTGCTGTGTTAAACAGATAATTCTGAAATGTTATTAAAAGATAATAATAAAGTTTGTTATGTGTTTTGCTCATAATCTTAAAAAAAAAATCAAAATTTCACGATGATAACTGGGAATACCAGAAATTGATCACTTTTAAATCACATGGCGACTTAAACACTGAAAGTTAGTGGCCACAGCAAAACATTTAGTCGCCACGTGGCGACTGGCGACCGTGAATCTGCACCTATATTATGAACCATGATTTTTCTGTTATTGGGAGATATTCATGTTTTTTCAGCAATTCTTTGACGAAATTCGTGTTTTTTCAGCGATCCTTTGAAGAATTTTGCATTTTTCTCGCGATCCTTAATGAAATTCACATTTTCCAGCAATTCTTTGATAAAATACATTTTATTCCGCAATTTTTAGATGAAATTTAGTAAAAAAGCGTGATCTTTTGGTGAAATTTCCTTTTCTGCCATTCTTTGACAAAATTTGCTTATCTTTCATGATTCTTTTGCATAATTCACGTTTTTTCTGTGGTCTTTTAACGAAAGTCATGTTTTCCCATGATCCTTTGATGAAATTAGTGTTTTTTCCTCAATCATTTGACGAAATCTGTGATTTTTTTCCCCCCGCGAAGATTGGTTAGATGTTTTTAGTCTGCAGGTGCCCTAAAAAGTCTGTGACGCCCGTTGCTGCATCGCACACATTCTTCCATGGGGCATTGTTTCATTCCTGACATTTCTGGAAAGAAACAACGTTCAACTCATTGGCTGAATTGTAAAGGGCGAAATGTGTCAAACATTAGCGGAAAGAAAGTGCGCAATTTGTTCGTTCATGGAAAAAATTGTGAAATTCGTTAATTGATAGTCGATAAAATGCGAAATTTGTCAATCGATAGCGGAAAAATAACAAAATTCATTAATCGACAGCGGAAAAATTGCAAAGTTCATCAACTGGTTTCGAGGAAAAAGTTTTCGAATGGCTTCGAGAAAAAAAATCACAATCCGTCAATTTCAGGGAAAAAATCGTGAAATTCGCCAAATGGTTTCGAAATTTGTCGAGCGACAGCAGAGAAAAAAATCTTTTTCCATTCAATCATCGCAATTGGTGAGTGTGACTATTATGTTTGAACAGTGGTGGCAATAAAGTCCATTGCCAAATTTTCAGTATTACTCACTGTTTGGCAAGTGCTAATTTTGTCCTATACTTCAAAACCCTTTTGATCATCACATCAGTGTGCAGGACAATTTTTTTACGGGAGACCATTTGATGAATTTCGTGATTTTTCCGTTATCGATTGACCAATTTTACTGCTATCGATTGTTGAATTTTATAATTTATCAACTATTGATTAGCGAATTTCATGATTTTTTCCATGAACGTTTGACAAATTACGCAAAAAAAAAAAAAAAAAAGAATATCGTTAAATTGTCTTGGGTAAAAAAAAATTTAATATTGTCAAATGCCTTCGAGAAAAAAGTTGCAAGTTGAAATGCCTGTGACCTCTTTTTCATGTCATGCATCTCTGGGGTCCATCCCCCCACTCCCCCCCCCCAAGCAAGACACTTTTCTAAATTTTGCACACACCCCTCATGTGATATATTGCTGGAAAAGTCTTTGACCACTTATTCATGTTATGCATCTCCGGGATCCATCCTGCCACTAACCCCCCCTAAGGGGGGCTCTTTTATAAATTTTGTTGACACCCCTCATGTCATATATTGTTGGAAAGGTCTGTAACTGCTTAATCATATTATGCATCTCCGACGTCCATCTCCCCCACTTGCCCCCCCCCCAAAGGGTACTTTCTAAATTTTGCACATTACCCTCATGTTATATATCATTGGAAAGGTCTGTGACCACTTAATCATATTATGCATCTCCGATGTCCATCTCCCCACTTTGCCCCCCTCCCCCTCCAAAGGGTACTTTCTAAATTTTGCACACAACCCTCATGTTATATATCATTGGAAAGGTCTGTGACCACTTAATCATATTATGCATCTCCAATGCCCATCTCCCCACTTTGCCCCCCCACCCCCCAAGGGATACTTTTCTAAATTTTGTTGACTCCCCTCATGTCATATATTGTTGGAAAGGTCTGTGACTGCTTAATCATATTTTGCATCTCCGATGTCCATCTCCCCACTTTGCCCCCCTCCCCCCCAAAGGGTACTTTCTAAATTTTGCACACAACCCTCATGTTATATATCATTGGAAAGGTCTGTGACCACTTAATCATATTATGCATCTCCAATGTCCATCTCCCCACTTTGCCCCCCACCCCCCCAAGGGATACTTTTCTAAATTTTGTTGACACCCCCCATGTCATATATTGTTGGAAAGGTCTGTGACCGCTTAATCATATTTTACATCTCCCCACTTTGCCCCCCCCAAAGGGTACTTTCTAAATTTAGCACACAACCCTCATGTTATATATCATTGGAAAGGTCTGTGACCACTTAATCATATTATGCATCTCCGATGTCCATCTCCCCACTTTGCCCCCCCACCCCCCAAGTGATACTTTTCTAAATTTTGTTGACACCCCTCATGTCATATATTGTTGGAAAGGTCTGTGACTGCTTAATCATATTATGCATCTCCGATGTCCATCTTCCCACTTTGCCCCCCTCCCCCCCTAAAGGGTACTTTCTAAATTTTGCACACAACCCTCATGTTATATATCATTGGAAAGGTCTGTGGCCACTTAATCATATTATGCATCTCTGATGTCCATCTCCCCACTTTGCCCCCCTCCCCCTCAAAGGGTACTTTCTAAATTTTGCACACAACCCTCATGTTATATATTATTGGAAAGGTCTGTGACCACTTAATCATATTATGCATCTCCAATGTCCATCTCCCCACTTTGCCCCCCCACCCCCCCAAGGGATACTTTTCTAAATTTTGTTGACACCTCTCATGTCATATATTGTTGGAAAGGTCTGTGACTGCTTAATTATATTATGCGTCTCTGATGTCCATCTCCGCACTTTGCCCCCCTCCCCCCCAAAGGGTACTTTCTAATTTTTGCACACAACCTTCATGTTATATATCATTGGAAAGGTCTGTGACCACTTAATCATATTATGCATCTCCAATGTCCATCTCCCCACTTTGCCCCCCCCCCCCCCAAGGGATACTTTTCTAAATTTTGTTGACACTCCTCATGTCATATATTGTTGGAAAGGTCTGTGACCGCTTAATCATATTTTACATCTCCCCACTTTGCCCCCCCCAAGGGGTACTTTCTAAATTTTGCACACAACCCTCATGTTATATATCATTGAAAAGGTCTGTGACCACTTAATCATATTATGCATATCCAGTGTCCATCTCCTCACTTTGCCCCCCCAAGGGGTACTTTCTAAATTTTGCACAAAACCTCATGTTATATCAGGGTTCATACTCTCTTTACATGATAAAATTCAAGCACCTTACCCAAAATTCAAGCAATTTTTCAGAAATGAAAATTTTAACGTTACAAACTACTATGTCTGTTTGTATAATGCAAATGTATAAACAGGGAAAAAAATTTCATTTTCATATGTTTTCAGGTAAATCCCATACATAACATATAGTAGTGAAGTTTTAAATGTGAAATGTTATGAGAAAGTCTCTGAAAAATACAGAAAATATTTTTGCAGTATACTTTGAAAGTTATCTGTGCTAGCACTAGACAAAAGTAGACATTTGATAATTCTGCACTGCTATAATACACACACACACACACAAAAAAAAAAAAAAAAAAAAATCATACTTTACTTTAATTTGAAAACATCCACTAAATCATTTTACAAAAAGATATATTAAAACACACACACACAAAGAAAAATTTGCATGTTTCAGCATGAATAATTTATCGCATTTTAAAGACAAGACTTTTTTCAGCCTTTAAGCTTTTTTAACTGCTTCTTCTATTTTTTCATCTAAAATTTTAACTTCAGCCTGTTTTTTTACAGTTCTTTTCAGGCTGTTTGACTGTATGCAGAAAGTCTTTTTTTATTTTAGACTCTGCCTTCAAAGGACAGCTCATCCGCTGAAGCCAGAAGTTCTTTGATGTCAACTTCCAGGGATTTTTTCTTTTTCTTTAAGTCATCTAAATCATCTTCAAGCTTTCTTTTCTTGTTCTCAGTGAGACATTTTTCCTTCTCTTTTTGCTGATCTTTCAGGTACATCATGTACCTTTGTCTACTACTGGATGCAGATGAAAGTAGCTCTTTTGTTATAGGAACTCTTCACAATACTCTATACGATTATGAAGAAAATCTTGTGTGGATAAATATACAATAAACAGACATACGTTTCATGAGTAACTTGGACTCACATCATTAATACCAGTAAAAATAAAAATTATTATATGACAGAATCAAAAACCCAAATGACAGTCAATAACACACTGAAAACTCATCACACACGAGCAACCAATAAGATTAAGCCGAAAGTGATGCACTACAACACAGTAAATCAACCCAGAAAGGTGAGATGTAAGGTACACTTGAAAAATCTTTGACCAAGAAGTTACCGAATCTATGAATATACTGCTTCAAAAAAATCTAAAGGAGTATTGCATTTCTTAATAACAGTGGCTGAATCAAAATTGAAATTACAGTGGAACTTCTCTTTAATGAAGTCCCTATTTAAGAAAGTTTTCTACTTAACGAAATTTTCTGCAAAACTTTGATTTTGAACACCATTAACATGTAAATTAATCTCCTTATTACAAAAAATATATTCTATATAATGAAGTTTCTTTCACATTTGTAGGTATACAGAATTCAAACTAAGAGGTTACTGTTGCGATGGATATGCAAAATTATTTCAGTGGATTGTATGAAAATGAACACATTTAAATAATTTCCATTCTGGTTGGTGCTAAATAAAACAATTTTTTTCACACTAAGAAAAATACTTGTTTTCACCACTCTACCACACCGAGATCCCTTTGCTGACAGTTAAGGGAAGTCAAAATCATCCTTTTTAATTTCAATGATATAGAAGATGCAGCGACGTAATGGCGCCAGATGCATTGAAGCGAAAAATATCAATTGGAGTCAGACAATTACCATTCTGACCTTCCATTGCTTATAGACAATTGCTTTGTACATCCACAAGAATGTCCTTCAAAATGAAAATCGAAGAACATCAAAGATATTTTTGTTCTTGCCAATACAACTTCTAAACTTCAGCAATTAGTTTAAGGAATAATAAAAAATAAGGAAGAATACTATCGAAAAAAACAATATAGTGAAAACTTTAGTTTGAGAATCTGTGTATCAGAGCCGATGAAAGCTTGGGAATGTGACGTGATTCCATCGACCGTACACAACTGTTTTTTTAAAAGACGGCTTCAAAATTGAAACAGAATAAAAGGCTTCTGAATCCAATACTTGATTGTCATATTCGAAGGTAAATTTTTGTGAATTTAAGTTGATTTCTATTTAACGAATTTTCTTCATAACGAAGTTTTTAAGTGTGACAATGAGACTTCGTTAAATGGAAATTTCACTGTATGTCCCACCCTCCAACAATGACAAGCAATAGAGAATTTTTGTAATTCCTTTTTCTTAACGTAGTTTCTGTGTTCATTGATTCTGAAACAGAGTTGTCGTTTAGTCTGTCCTATAAAGGACAAACCACATTGACATAGGACAGACTAAACGACAACTCCATTTCAGAATCAATGACACATCAAACTTTTAGGGTATCTATAATATTCAATGTCAATGTGGTTTGTCCTACATAGGACAGACTAAACGACAACTCCGTTTCAGAATCAATGAGCACAGAAACAGTTAAGAAAAAGGAATTACAAAAATCCTCTATTGCTTGTCATTGTTGGAGGGAGAGACATAGTTTCAATTTTGATTCAGCCACTATTATTAAGAAATGCAATACTCCTTTAGATTTAAATTTTTTTGAAGCAGTTTATATTCATAGATTTGGTAACTCCTTGGTCAACGATTTTTCAAGCGTACCTTAAATCTCACCTTTCTGGGTTGATTTACTGCGTCATAGTGCATCACTTCTGACTTAATCTTATTGGTTGCTCGTCCGTGATGAGCTTTCGGTGTGTTATTGTCTGTCATTTGGGTTTTTGATTCTGTTTCATGTCTTTGGGGGGATATAATAATTTTTATTTTTACTGACACTGATGATGTGAGTCCAAGTTACTCACGAAATGTATGTCTGTTTATTGTGCTAATGTTCGATATTGTGTGTTAAACGTTGAATTTTATTGTATACTCTATATGATCAAGCAGGGCGGTCGCTCTGCCAAGCCAAGCTAAAAAAAAAAAACGCCACACAAACAACGCCAAGAACTGGACTAAAGACCGCTAATGCTTACTTACAGAAAGCGACTTCGCAATGTTAAATCGACAAAACATGCCTGATTTAAATATCAGATATCAAAGAAACGAAGCGTCTCAGAAAAAAAAAACGAAAACTAGAAGAATCTAAGGAAGAATTTCTTCAATTTAAGACCAAACTCATCTTCATAAGTGATTTATAAACAGAGATATAGCTTTTTAAAAAAAAACGTCGAGTTACTTAAAATGATCACTTTTTTCTTCGTCAAACTTTTTTTTTCAAACAACCTACAGGCCTTAATATTCGGCAGAATAAAAAAAGGATTGCATTTTTGGACAAGTAATTACGTAATCTATGTGCTTTTATAAAATTCAGTGTAAAAAAAAATTATTTTCTATCCTTAATTAGCAAAAAACTGTTAATTAACTTGGCGATTAAAAAATTATGCCAAAACAGAGATAAAACCCGCCAACGACCATGTACAATCTGTATTATAATAGCACATATCACTTACAGGTTATAACCACATCAAATTTCATCTGCAAGTCAGCCATTTTTTTCTGAAGATATTTTTTTTAAAATAAAACTTCATAATTATAAGAACACACATTTTATCAGACAATTAAATATGACTGCAAACTGTGGCTGTTTCCAACATGAAGAGACAACATTCCAAGATGACTGTTTCCAACATGAATAAGTATGAGAAATTGCCGCTGAAGGATATCGGTCTGGGTAGCTCAGTCGCAGCGCGTCAGAACGGCATGCACAATGTCCCAAGTTTGAGTCCTGACCCAGGTCAACTTTTCACTCATGTTTGTTTAGTGTATTTAACTGTATGATAAAATGCGTGTTCTTGTAATATTGTAAAATAAAGTAATCAGACGTAGTGTTTATGCGTTAAAAAATATTTTAAATATATAATTTACGTTTTTAGAAAGATCTTTAAAAATAAATTAATTTTTGAGGGACCTTCTAAAATGTATACATTAAGACTTATCGGCATTTAAAATTTCTTTCCAAACGTAAACAAAATTTTTTAAATGAATTAAATGTGATTCATTTATTTCTAAAAAAAAAAAAAAAAAAATACGGTAAAGGACAGGCATTTCGTTCGCAGGAATACCTTTCACGTCATTTTCCTCTAAATTAGGGGTGCACAACCTGTGGCCCGCGATCGGATTACTGGTGGCCCGTGGATCAATTTCGCCGATCGGACGCAAAAAAGCGCGAATTTCAACCATCGGGTGTGTAAAAATCACAAATTTTGCCGATCGGGTGCGTATAAATCGTAAATTTCGCCGGTAGGGTGCGTATAAATCGCGAATTTCGCCGATCGTATGCGTAAAACTCGCGAATTTTGTCGATCGGGCGCGTAAAAATCATGAATTTTGTCGATCGGGCCCGTAAAAATCGCGAATTTTGCCGATCGGGTGCGTATAAATCGTTACTTTTGCCGATCGGGTGCGTGTAAATTGTAAATTTCGCCGATCATCTGCGTAAAAATCACGAATTTTGTCGATCGGGCGCGTAAAAAGCATGAATTTTGTCGATCGGGCCCGTAAAAATCGCGAATTTTGCCGATCGGGTGCGAATAAATCGTTACTTTTGCCGATCGCGCGCGTGTAAATTGTAAATTTCACTGATCGTTTGCGTAAAAATCGCGAATTTTGCCGATCGGGTGCATAAAAATCGCAAATTTTGCCGATCGGGAGCGTAAAAATAGTAAATTTTGCCGATCGGGCTCGTAAAAATCGTGAATTTTGCCGATAGGGTGCGTATAAATCGCGAATTTTGCCGATAGGGTGCGTATAAATCGCGAATTTTGCCGATCGGGCGCGTAAAAATCGTAAATTTTGCCGATCGGGATCGTAAAAATCGTGAATTTTGCCGATAAGGTGCGTATAAATCGTAAATTTCGCCGATCGTATGCATAAAAATCGCGAATTTTGCCGATCGGGCACGTAAAAATCGTAAATTTTGCTGATCGGGCTCGTAAAAATCGTGAATTTTGCCGATAAGGTGCGTATAAATCGCCAATTTTGCCGATCAGGTGCGTATAAATCGTAAATTTTGCCGATCGGGCACGTAAAAATCGCGAATTTTGCCGATCGGGCGTGAAAAAATGACGAATTTTGCCGATCGGGCGTGAAAAAATCGCGAATTTTGCCGATCGGGTGCATAAAAATCGCAAATTTTGCCGATCGGGAGCGTAAAAATAGTAAATTTTGCCGATCGGGCTCGTAAAAATCGTGAATTTTGCCGATAGGGTGCGTATAAATCGCGAATTTTGCTGATAGGGTGCGTATAAATCGCGAATTTTGCCGATCGGGCGCGTAAAAATCGTAAATTTTGCCGATCGGGATCGTAAAAATCGTGAATTTTGCCGATATGGTGCGTATAAATCGCGAATTTTGCCGATCAGGTTCGTATAAATCGTAAATTTCGCCGATCGTATGCATAAAAATCGTAAATTTTGCCGATCGGGCACGTAAAAATCGTAAATTTTGCCGATCGGGCTCGTAAAAATCGTGAATTTTGCCGATAAGGTGCGTATAAATCGCGAATTTTGCCGATCAGGTGCGTATAAATCGTAAATTTCGCCGATCGGGCACGTAAAAATCGCGAATTTTGCCGATCGGACGTAAAAAAATGACGAATTTTGCCGATCGGGCGTGTAAAAATCGCGAATTTTGCCGATCAGGTGCGTATAAATCGTAAATTTCGCCGATCGGGCACATAAAAATCGCGAATTTTGCCGATCAGGTGCGTATAAATCGTAAATTTCGCCGAACGGGCGCGTAAAAATCGTGAATTTTGTCAATCACTAGGAAAAAAACTGAATATTGTCAATCACACGTGGAAAATAAATGCAAGATTTTTCTATCCTTGCCAACTGAAATGGGTTATACTGACTAAGGAGGTGGTTGAGTATAGGGAGCTAACTCTCCTTTTATAAAATTAGCAATTTTATGAACATTTAGGCCGATTCTCTCCCTCCTTCCCCAAAACAAAATTTTGTTCAACCTACGGATGTTGGCTCGCGACAATCCAGTCATTTTTGTGACTGGCCTCCTCTTATAAAGGTTGTGCACCCCTACTTGATATCCACATTTTATGACTGAATATGTTAAGAAGTACAATTTAATATATGTTTCTCCTCCTCTCCACCTTCATTCTTGAAAGCAGAATTTTTTTTCGACATTGGCAATCTTTAAAGTTAAATTTACTCCCTCAAATAAAGTCAAGGAGTATTTTCACTCTTTGAAAATAATCTTAGCTATATCTCTTGTATAAATACAAACGTAAACTGTTGATATATCATTGCCAACAGAACTGAATACGTTGACTGGGAAGGAAAGAACCTAGGGGGCTAGCCCCCCCGTCACACCTCCTGTAAACAAAATTCTACTGATGGTGGCCCTCGACAACCCAGTCATTTTTGTAAGTGGCCCTTCGCTTAAAAAGGTTGTGCACCCCTACTCTAAATTAATGAAATCCAATTGTTAAATTATTTTTGTTTTAGAAGTGAAGTTTCCATTTAAATTTATTTTAACAGTACAATGTTTAATTGAATAAAATAATGTAAATCTAAGAAATTGCTTAGAAATTCCAAACATGAACAGGGCAACGCAAAAAAAAAAAAAATAATAATAAATAAATAAATAAACAAAAAAATAAATAAATAGATAAATAAATAAATAAAAATCAGCTTTCAGAAATTCTAAAAATTGTTCGTATATCTTAATTACATGCTAAAGGAGGGTTTATTTCTATATTATTCTATATATAATAGTAATTTCAGCAAATATATTAAATTCCAATGCGATCTGATTTAAACTTTAAGATAGTTTATAACACATGATAAAAGAATTATAAAAAAGAATGGCGCGTCACATTTCGGGGAGGGGATGGGGAGGGGCGTGAACAAAATTAGGAAGTATAATAAGGGTATCCGTTTGAAACTTTACTATATTTTATAACACATAACATAAATTTTAAAAATAAAGCCGCGTCAAAAATAATAGGGAGGGGCGGAGCGTGTTTTGCCTACACAAGGGGTGGGACACTTTTCTAAATTTTAACGATATCCGTCATGTCACATATCGTTACAAAGGGCTGTGACCACTTATTCATATTATACATCAAAGGTGTCACCCCCCACATTTTGCGCCCCCCCCCCCCCCCGACACTACTCATGTGATATATCGTTGGAAAGGTCTGTGAACTTAATCATATCATGCAAGGGGGGGGGGGGGGGGGTATTTTCTGAATTTTGCACATACCCCTCATGTGATACATCGTTGAAAAGGTCTGTGACTGCTTAATCTTATTATGCATCTTCGGTGTTCATCCCCCCCTAAGTTTGCCCCCCAAACGCGATTAGCTTTCACCACCAGGGGGCGCTTTCCTATCTCTGTTTCTATGGGTCAGATCACGACGGGGTACAGCTCATTCGACTCGACATCGATATAGCTTTCTGATTTTAGTTCGTTTTTTCACCACCAGGGAACTTTCCTATCTCTGGTTCTATGGGCTGGATCACGACGGGGTATAGCTCATTCGACTCGACATCTATAGCCTTAACGATTTCAGTGCCCGAGGTTCATATAGAACAGATTGCGCTACCTGGTGGTGGAAGATGGAACTTGACCGTGCGCAGCACGACTGCTATACGGTGCCGAAGGCAGTGGGGACCCGTGTCGGAGGTTCGTTTGGTTAGAGGTTTATACTATTTGATGTGCAAATTAAGGGATTATCCGGTGCCGAAGGCAGTGGGGATCCTGGTCGGAGGTTCGTTCCGTTCCAGGTTTTACAAGATTCGAGGCCCCGATATAAATTAGGTGCCCGCTAGCGGGCGAAGCCAGCTAGTGCTAATAATAAAAGAGACTGACATCACGTTTGATATCAAATGCAGCACTGACACGCTATGTACGTATTTCATTTTTATTCATTTCATGGATAAGTCAGTGATGTTTTTTAACGGAGGATAACAAGTATTATAACAAGCCACATTTAGTATGTTGTTTTTAAGAGTGTAATTAGTTTAATTGAAAAGTCTACTGGCATTTCTAGTTAACCCTTTAAACAATGACTGAAAGTAAAATGTAATTAATTTCTCATGTTTAGATTATTTAAATTATGTTTAATCTATTTAAAAAAAAAGAAATGATATCTACAAAAACAACTTTTCAAAAGTAAAAAAAGCCAAGCGTAAAAAAAAAAAAAAAAAGTTGTGGCTAAAAAATGGTGTGATATCAAATTTCCAAGCTATTATATTACTTATTTAACTTTTTTTCATTAAATAAATTATTATATATATAAGTCGAGTGCCTATGTATATGTTAATAGAAATCGTTTTCTCCTGTACTAAATACATCCTAACGAGTTTCTGAAAATGCAATTTTTTTTCAAATTATGCATGATGGGCTTGGCGCTCCTCTTTCCATATTTCTAAGCATCCAAATTTCTAAAGTAAAAGCGTAATATGTTTGCACTGTAATATGTTTATAACAATTTCGAACTTCAGATTTTAACTACGGACAGATAAATTAGATAAGACTGATATTTTGATAAATTGATTTTTACTAGTTTGAAATTATTAATTACTCTAAAAAAATAAATCATAAGATGAATCTTTAAGATAAGTCATCATTATCTTAAGACACAATTTTCAGAGCATACAAGTCTATAAATGAAACGCTTAAAACATTTGCTTAAATAACAATTTTGAACTTCTGGTTTCAACTACGGATTTGAGTGCTTAGAATTTTGTGAATAATATGCAAAGATGACCGCCAAGCCCATCATGCATAATTTGAAAAAAAATTGCATTTTCAGAAACTCGTTAGGATGTATTAGTACAGGAGAAAACGATTTCTATTAACATATACGTAGGCACTCGACTTATATATATAATAACTTATTTAATGAAAAAAAGTTAAATAAGTAATATAATAGCTTGGAAATTTGATATCACACCATTTTTTACTTTTGAAAAATTGTTTTTGTAGATCTTTAATAATTCTTAAAGAAATATAAGAATGTTCTTTTAGGTTTTCCACTTTTATATTTTTGTTAATAGAGAATCCTCTCTCGACAGAAGCTTGTCCATGGGACAAAGCAACACAAGTTTGGTCATATGGAAGGCTTTAATGTGTCCTTTAACACACATATGATCATAAAAAAAAAATCATCCAATCTATCTGTTGATTCATTAAAGCTCATGAAAACTGATAAGTTTGTTGTTTCAAGGAAATCTTGATAATCCAGAAGAGTGGTTTCACAGTCAACTTTTGAGATTCAACCATTTTCTTGAAAGGCATTTATGAAATGCAGTTTTCTTTGTTCCATGCAATTTTACCAGGATTCAAACAAGATGAATTGCGTACAATACGACAATTTATTGGGTTTTTTTCGATGATTTTTTTCATAATTGCACAAATGAAGTCCCTGTCCCTTATTTCTTGCTTCAGAGCAATAACGTCACTTTCTTTCACAGATTTCTGCTCTGTTAAGAGTTTTGAGCAATTTTTCCCCAGTGAATACAGTTTCTATTTTAGCAATGGAATTCAACATATCAGTTTTGAATTCAAACCGAGAAAGTTTTGAAACTGTTACATTTTTTTATTTCACCATCCTTAAGAATTTTGTAATTCAGTAAGCATGACCAAATTAACTTTGTTAAATCAATCAGCTGAAAAAAGTGGCAGCACATGTTTTTCCGTTTGATATTTAGTCATGAAAGGCTGCACCTAAGATGCAACTGATGAGAGAAAATGCAACGTAACAACTAACAATTCCTCTTTTAAAAAAAATTTTATGAAGTCATATGTGCGATTGTTGGGATTGGAAATTTTTTTTTTTTCCACACAAGAGATGAATGACTTTAAATCTTCCAAGATTTCAATGGCTCTTTTTATAGCTGGTAGGCTGTCAAGCCATCTATGTCTGCAAAACTTCAAGGCAGTCTTGCCAGTTGATGATACTTCATAATAATCTTGAAGCCTTGCTGGAGAGTACTTGAATAGCCTATGCAAATTAATCAAAAATACATCCATTTGCCAATTTGAAGAAGCTCCACCAGCTTTAAATGCATTATGTAACACATGCAAGCCGCATGTACCTATATTTAGTATACGATGACCATACTTTTTTTAAGGTCTTTTTGGAGATTTTCATATACCTTCCAGTTAAAGTAAATCCAAATAATTTAAATTATCTAATTAAAAAAATTAGAATTCCAACAAGGACGACGAATTTTTCCTGCTCCGTTTGCTGGTACCCATGGATTCACGACATGTGAATAACATTGCTATCACATCGCCTCCAATCTTCCTCATATTTTACAACAGGTACCAGAATTATATACTTATTGTTATGGAAAACACTTATCTCTCATATGGCTTGTTAATGCAGATTCTCCCATATTCTCCAATTGCCAGATAACACAGCATAGCTTGCATCGGAACTGGTACACACTATTCGGTACTGCTTCTAACCAACGCTTGTAATCTTCTCGTTCTAGCCACAAGTCGCTGAAATTGCACTTTTCAGGCATCGTTATAGCATAGATCTCAACGGATAATTACTACTACAGATCTAAAGAATGCATAAGTACAGATAAAAACTACTTGTTGTGAAGACCGGCATACATGCATGTGCGCATGCGTCAACTGACCAAGTTTTAGCGTTGCAATAGGTGTAGCAATATTGAAGAAACAGAACGTACAAAGGAAGAAAGATAAGAACGGAATTTCCGATCTTGCAGTCGGTAGTAGCAACAAGTTACCCCTCTTTTCATTTTTTTTTTTTTTTTGTTATCTTAATCCTATAGAGGGAAGAGAAAAGGGACAAATGCTTGTACTCTGAACCCCTAAAAAGAAAATCTCGTAACAAATATTTTAGCCGATTTTTTTTTAAGCTTGCAATTGTATTTTATTTCAAATATCTGAATAAGAAAAATTAAGCACCTATAAAAAAAATAATGAAAATTAAGCACCTTCATTAAAATATAAGCAAATTCAAGCGCTTTCAAGGACCTTTTTTCTCTCTTAAAAATTCAAGGACTTTCAAGCACTTTCAAGCACCGTATGAACCCTGTTATATATCATTGGAAAGGTCTGTCACCACTTAATCATATTATGCATCTCCCATGTCCATCCCCCACTTTGACCCCCCAAGGGGGTAATTTTCTAAATTTTGCACACACCCCTCATGTGATATATCGATGGAAAAGTCTGTGACCACTTAATCATATTATGCTCCCTACTATGAAATTTGTCAAGTTAAAGCAACTATAAATTTTATTTTTATGGTACTATCAAGGTGTTTGCCGTCAAATTTTGACGTGTTCCATCTAGTATTTATTTAATATAAAAACAGACATTTTTTCACATTTTCTCCCATGACTTACTCCACCCTTTCTTTTATTATTGCTGGGCTTCTTTAACTTCTATATAATTGTAGTTAAGACGATCTTTTCAACATGTTGGCTACACTTGGCCCTTCTTGGAACCTTAAACAAGATTTCTAATGTTTCAAGAGGTGATGTGAAACAGTTAATGCAAAACTAGTCAACTTACAGCGAAACTAGTCTTAATTTTTTTTTTTGCCGATTCTTGATAAAATTGCATTTGATATAGGATAAGAATAGAAATTTACTGACTGGAGACATCTATAATATCAATAAAACATATCGTTATCGCCCATAACTAATAAGCAACCATAAAACAATTTCATTTTATACTTACACTGTAAAAAAAACCTCTGAAACGTTACTCTATCTGGTGGGGCGGAAATGTGACCCATCGGTTCTGTTATGTTTCGCATATTTCGGTCAGGTAGATGTTCGTAAAAGTTTCCGCATACTTCAGTCAGATATTCAGTAACGTTTATGCATATATCGGAAATGTTTTTGTATACATCAGAAAGGTTTCTGCATACATCGGAAATGTTTCTGCATACATCAGAAAGGTTTCTGCATATATCGGAAACATTTCTGCATACATCGGAAATGTTTTTGTATCCATCAGAAATGTTTCTGTGTGTTTCTGTATCATAATTTCTTTTATTTAGGAGAACGATACACTTTTGTTAAAAGAGTTAATACTTATCAGATTCAATTTTATTGCATATTAATATTAAACTTGCAGTTAATCTTTTGTTGTACATACAAAATTAAATAACTCGTTCGATAGTTTCTCTATACTCTTGTTCCATGAATCTATAATAAATATTAGATATTTGATTGATGAATAATATTATATAGTACTAGTATTAATAAAGTGCAGATAGCACCGTTTATACATCTTTATCATCTTTTCGTTTTGAGATTGGTTCTGATTCATAACTTTTCTAATGATGAAATGTATCCTTTATATGACAGAACAAATTTCTAATTTCACTTATACTATACGTTTTTCACTCAGTTTTTATGAATGAGATATTTGTAAATAAATAACGTTGAAAATAGAAAATTTGATTTATAGATCTATAAATAATTCTTTTTTTAAATGAAGACTCATTAGTTCCATCCTCTAAATACAGTAGAACAGGGTTGTCCAACGCGGCGCCCGCGTGACGCCCTGCATGACGCCCTTTGAAGATATTCTTGGCGCCCCTTCAAATTTTTAATTTTTCTAGATTTTTTTAAACAAAATTCCTTCTCCAAAGTTAATTTGTCTTAAAATAATTAATATTTGCATACTTTTTTTATTACAGGTGTTATTAAGGTTTTTGCCTCCTTTACATGCAAAAGTCCTTAAAATTATTCAACCCCCTTTTTCATCCCCAAACCTCAGGAAAATGTAACGTAAATTTAGTATGTTTTTTGTACAATTTTTTAGATGAGCCACCTCCAACTTAAGACGCCAATGATTAATCACTGTACATACTATTTTAATAACGCATATCACTTTGTCTGTGTATCCTGTAGTCATGTGGGTGTCGCTATCACTGCTAAAGGGAAACAATATTCTTGCATTTTTCGAATCATGAATAATGGCACCCTTGATTGTGTGCCACAAGCTAAGGTGCGCCCTGGCTTATTGAAAGGTTGGACAGGCCTGCAGTAGAAGATCTTTATAACGCAATTCTTCATATAGCGCACAACTTCTCAGATGTAAACAATGAATTTTCAGTTAAGAAACATCTGAATTCTTACATTGTAAATAGTTATTCTCTAGAGGACTAAATCTGATACATTAATTTAACTTTATCTCCTTAATTCAGAGCTAATTACTGAAAAAATTGCTATGATTTGATACAGCTCTGTTTGGACAATCTTTATAAAGTAAAAATAACAATGTGTGGAATATTATGCAAAAAATTATAATATATAACTCCCGGTAATAAAGAATGCAATATAAAGAAACTCTAATGTATTTTGGTATGTTTCACACATATTTGGCCATGTTTTACAAGCTAAATTTAATGATGTGTGAAATGTGATCTATATAGTGCAAAATTCTATATAACGCACAACCTCATGTTTTTAGGTTTGCGTTATAAAGATCTTCTACTGTAGATACACAATGAAAATATTTAATTTCCCTATACAGTAGAACTCCAATTATCCGAACCGCTTTCAGAATTTCAGAAAAAAAAAGTAAGACGGAAACGTACTGCGATTTGCAAAATAATGATTCTGTCTATGCGCACTATATTGTTCGTCCCTCCGCAAATCTAGTGTAAGCGCAGTGCTAACATTATTGTGATGATGTCACCGTCTCATAGTGCAGTTCTATCATTGGCTGTCGTCCGTCGCCAGGTGGCCGTCCAGGCCCACCTGGGATTCAAATTCTAAATGACAATGAACTTATTGAAAGTATGAGAGAAGAAAGTGTCGAGGAAGAAGATGACCTTAATGTCGAAGTTGAAGCAGACACGAGACCATCAGCTACTGAAGCATTTGCCGGCCTTGAAACTGCGTTGAAGTGGATGGAGCATCAGCCTGAGTGTGACCACATGCAACTTCTCACCGTCAAGCGGATGCGCTACTTGGCTGCCCGAAAACGGATGAAGACTTTCAAACAGCTTACTTTGATCGAGATGTTCAGCAAGCAATATGACTTTCATTTACAGTACGATACGTACATACTGTACACAGCACTTAACATGTAAAAGTGTTGCCTTTTCTTTTAATTATTTAAAAGATCTTTTCTATAAAAATAGTTTTTTTCTCCCATTTTCAACATACATACAGTAATTAATTAAAATAGACCCTTTTTTCGGAAAAAATTCAATTATCCGAATTTTTGATTATCCGAATGGGGTGCGGTCCCAATTGATTCGGATAATTGGAGTTCTACTGTACTTATAAATAGATAGATTTTAGTAATACCTTTCAGAATTTTTTTTTTTTTAAATCTTGTAAATAGAAATACTATTTGAAAATATTTTATATCTGTTATGACAAATACATTTGTCATATATCTCGCTTCCAGTTCAACTATCCCCCCCCCAAAAATTTAACAAGTTAACATAACCTTTTCCATTCCTCTTCCAAAATCTAACAAGCTAGTATCAATTTCATACTTCCCCCCCCCCCCAAAAAAAAGACATAGATAATAAGTTCGTAATTATTCTTTCATCCCCCCCCCCGAAAAAAAAAAAAATAAATATAAGAATAATTAAATAAATAAATATAGATAATTGGTTTTAAATGTTCTGTCATTCCCCCTCACCCCAAAATTCAATATGTTAACTAAATCTATTTGTGATTCAATTTATATAACGAATCTGATTTCTTTAGTCTAAATGCAGGTCATTATTCGCATCCATCAGAAATTTTCCATGCTATACTTTGCGGTTATTTAAAAATATGTTACAAGTGATCACACATATCTAACCCAACCGTTTTCATTCCCATTAAGTTAAAAATGCATCTGTTTTAAAAGTTAGACAAAATATTCAGCTGCTCTTCACTTGTTAAAATTAAAGTTAACGTATAACTGACAATACTTTCCCACATGCCTTGGCATTCCCTTTCATCCGCTCTCCAAAGAATTAATTAAAAAGATTCCATTCCCGCATATGAATTGTAATATGCAATCTCATATTTTTCACACCCAGTTACTGTGTATTGGAATTCAAGCAACCATTAAAGCGCAGCTGCCTTTAGCAAAACAACCGACCGTTCCTAAAAATTGCTGATATTTTTCTTATTTTCTCTCTTTCGTCTCGATCTCTACAACCCCCCACTCTCACATGAACGCATAATCATAGACAGAAACCACTAGTTATCGCTTTTTCCCATACGCTTCTAACATTGTCCTCTAAAATATATCTCGCCAAGTACTGGCAATTTTATCAAGTTTATCTCGCCAACACCCGTAGAGGTAATTTTCAAACTTTATCACTTTTGTCTGTTACGCGCGACCAGAACGGCTGTTTTAAGTCTTCGCTTTTATTTAACTGGTGCCTTCCCTTGCTCCCTGGATATTCCACTTACCTTTCCAATGATGTTTCATCTGAATAAATAGATTTGTCATTTATCCTTCCTGCATCTTCATTGTCTTCCCTGGTCATCTGCTTCCTTTTCAATAGCAACTAACTTTGTATATATGTTTGTGATTGTCGAATATTAACGAACAATAAAACTTCGGTATATCTGTGGTAATTATTTTATTTTCACGAATTGTATACTTATAAATAGATATATTGTTAAAAATGTTTTGTGTATTTGTAAATATTTTTAATATAGTGTTTTACAATTATCATGCTTTTAAATATATTCATTTAAAGGTATTATTTTATTCGTATAACTTGAGAAGTGCTGAGATAACCTGAGAAAATATATATCTTTTTATAAGTATACAATTCATGAAATAAAATAATTATTTAGAGATACGAAATTTTTTGACATAATATCTCTACTTACAAGATTAAAAAATATATTTATTTAAAGGTATTAAAAATAATACATCTATTTTGGGAAATAAAGCATTTTCATAATGTATATGTATCTGTTTACAGAATGGAATTCACGAGACCGGATTTTAAAAAAGAATTATTTATAGATTTATAAATCAAATTTTCAATTATATTTATTTATAAATATCTGATTCATAAAAAATGAAGGAAAAACGTATAGTATAAGTGAAATTAGGAATTTGTTCTGTCATATAAACGATACATTTCATCATTAGAAAAGTTATAAAACGGAACCTATCTCAAAACGAAAAGATGTTAAAGACGTATATACGGTGCTATCTGTACTTCATTAATACTAGTACAGTAGAGCGCCGCTAATCCGCAAACCTGTAATCCACAAAGGCCTCTAATCTGCAATCAATTTATGAATGTAAACAAAGAAATTTAATTCTAGAAAAATACTTCAATGGTGACAAAATTTTGAAATTTTTTTTCACTAATTTTAACATTTTTCTTATCTTTATATATAGCTATTATTGTGCTGTCCTCTAAAAAAACCCATTTTTTGAATTTATCTTTATATAAAGTCTAATAAGGAATACAAAAAAAATTAAACATGGCTATATTTTCACGGCTTGTTCTGACTAAGATTTTAATGCTAAGCATTTTTCATTCTATCAATATGTTACAAAATGACAGCCAATTAAGCAAGAAATTGAAAAAAACCCACTTTTTCCCAAAAAAAACCCATGTTACCTAAAAAAAACCAACATGTAAAAATAGTTGGAAATAAAATTATTTGACAGCAAAATATTTTTTTTTTCATTATTATTTATTTTTAAACCACAATTCTGCAAAAAAATATTAAATATTTCATCATTTTGTAGATTGAAGGTATTTCAAATGCAAAATATCATTATTTGTAAATTCGCTCCAGACTTTTCGCATTTCTTTGCATACATCTTCAGTAAATTTAAGAAGAAAATTATTAAATAGCATTTGTAAAATCTCCGAGAGTTTATTAATGGAGAAGCATTAGTAATAGCCACATTTTGGTTTCTTTTGTTCTGAATAATATAGTGATTAGATTCAAACTTGAGTAATCTTAATTTTTGTCGGCATTAAGCAATTTATTCGGCGATCATCATTTACTTCTTCAGTAATAATAACATGAAACTTTAAATCATCTTATTTAATAATCACCAACTGGTCGCATTGTTACTTCTCAGCTATTTGTACAGAACAGAATAAATCATTGTCTTCATAATCGATAATATCACTTGCGGTGTTCAAAATTGCGGCTTCTTCTGTATTATACATATCTGTATCTGATAAATCTGAGCTCCATAAAGATTTATTACTTTCCTGACTGCCATCTTCACTAGTAATAGTACTTTCATTCTCAATGCTTGTTTTGGAATGCAGCGAAGAGTGATTTTAAAAATGCTTTTAAGTGCTTGGAAATTAGTGTGATTTTAACACTTCATCTATTTCTTTTTGTGTAATAACTGAAACACCCATTTTTATTCTTTTCTTACATCTTGTACGAGCTATAGTTTGTGTTTTATTAAATTGATCAGTGCCAATCTAGAAATTTTTTTTTATCTAATTGATATTAAAAAATATTGAGTACTTAGGTAATAAAAGGAATGAATTGGTGCCGTTTCCAGAACATCTGCCAACATTGCCACACAAAATCTTATTTTACTAATCACATTTCTTCAATATTTTTGCATGCGCAGATTTTTAATGCTTTTACTTTTTCCTACCATTAATGCAGTAACCCTAGGGGCAGCAAGTATCAAGTCATACTATCATACCTGAACTTTTAGCCCATATTTGGCACCAATTAAATTTCCATTTCCTTTACTAAATACGTCTGGCAGCGGCCACCTTATGGCACTTTTCCCACAAGGAGAGAGTAAAATTTTCTTGCATTTTATCAAGGATTCTACTTCTGCTGTTTGCAATATGTTTATATTAACATATTTATTCGGGCTATTTATTTTTAGATTAAACTTTTGTTAAAATTTTTATTAGTATTACTGTTTAACACTTTTAAATAAAAAAGTGGCTACTAGTTTAAAGTTAGTGGCCACTTATAAAACTGCTACCACTGGCCACTAATGAAATTCCCCAATTTTGCCTTTTACCTAATATTATTAGTCCTTGTTGGCCTACTTAATATTATTAGTCCCAGGGTTGTATTGGTTTAGACATGGAAAATAACTGTTTTAACTTTCCTGGTCAAAATATGTTTTGATCATCAGTAATTAAGACTCATTTTGATTTGGAAAAAGAGATTAAAATTTATTTTATTAAAATAAATTTAATACAACATGTGTTACTTATCAAGTAACGACTTTTTCTGTATGAAGTTAACTCAGATCAAACTTTGAAAATTATCTTTATTGCTGAAGAGTTTGCACAACAATTCACCAGGTGCATTATGAAATCCAAAAATTTCAAATGCCTTTTTAATAGAGTTTCAATTACTTTTGAGTGGCTGAAGCAAATTTGACCACTTTTAAATGGTTAAATCAGTTTTGACCACAATCCTGGTTAAAATGAGTTTTGACTGATCAAAATTACAACCCTGGCTTTACCTTCTCAGATGATAAACAAAGATAATGAAGTTCATCGATGACACAGAAAGGGTGCACTCTTGTTCTTGAAAGAAAATTTGCTGCCACTTTCTTCCTGAATTGTATTATGATTTTCTTTTGTGGTATATTTTAAATTACATAAGAAAGGGGGAATGCATCATATTTCAAGTTTTACCTTTTATGCGAAAGACAAAATGATATTTTGCAATTCACTTACTGTGTTTTGCACAAAACTGCACAAACTTAGTTTATCTGTATGCTTAGAAGATAAATAGTACAAATTAGCAGCTATGCATCTATATTAGTTATTCCTACCTTAAGTAAAATATTTTACATTAAAAAGTTAAAAGAGTGAATAAAATGAAATAAATGAAAGTTTTAAAACATCAAAATAATGTGTAAAATACAAGTGAAGGGTATCTGTGTGTAAAAAAGAATGATGGGTTTTAATTTTGCATACATGGATTTTTTTTATGACATACAAAAAAAAAAAAAAAAAAAAAAAAAAATCCTTAGAAGTGCCTTCAATATGCATTAAATTTGCATAATTTAATTATGTTCCTTAAAAATAAATGTCTTTTTTTTAAAAAATGTATATTTTATCATTTATTTATTGAAAAAATTTTTGAGTTTTTTTTAATTCCACCATGGTTTTTTTTTTTTTTTTTTAGCTCCATTTTCAAAGGTCGCCAGCCGAGCTCTACATGACATAATCAGCTGAAAATTTAACATTTTATTCACATTTTAATGGTTTAACATAAAAACATTTCAAAATTGATGTACATCATTCTAACATAACGTATTATAACAAGCAAATATGTGAAAATGAAGCTCATGTTTTACCAAAATTCTGCATTATTAGATTAAATTCTTTTAAAACTAAATAAACACTCCTTAGGCATTATCAAATGTTTTTACTGTTGCAAATGGTGTATAGAAACAGGGCAAAACCAAAAATTGACTTCAGTGAAATATTTGATGAAATACTTGGGTGGGTTTTTTTTTTTGGAAACATTTCACACTGGGTTTTTTTAGAGGACAACACAATATATATCATATAACATTCTTCTTTATAGTTTAAAATGAAAGCACGTTTAATTAGTATATTATTTTATATATTCATTTTTTGACTATCATTATCATACTTGTAAAATACAATATGAGCTTTTGTGATTTTTTTTTTATTTTAATGATAAAAAATCCTTACTTAGACAATATATTTTATAATTTATTTATTTTTTCATTAAATCGTAATTATAAAATTGATCTTACTTAAAGATAAAATTCAACACTATAAACCAAATGTATTAAAACCGACAACAATTGATGCCATATTTAAGAAATTAAAAAAATAATAAATTATTTTTTACATAGTTATTACTTTATCTATATATTAAAATGTGTAATTTATTTATATTTTAGTATTAGCAATCTAAATTTGTCCAAAACATGAATTTAAAAAAATGTAAACAAAGATTAAATAGACATAGCCTGTAATCCGCAAAAAGCCTCCAATCCGCACAACACTTGGAACCAAGCTTTGCGGATTAGTGGCTTTCTACTGTACTACATTACTATTCATCAATCAAATATTTAATATTTATTATAGATTCATGGAACAAGAGTATAAAGAAATTACCGAACGAGTTATTTAATTTTGTATATACAACAAAAGATTAACTGCAAATGTAATATTAATATGCAATAAAATAGAATCTGATAATATTAATTATTTTTAAAAAAGCATATTGTTCTTTCAAATAAAAGAAATTATAAAACAGAATACTTACAGCTCATATTTAAATACGTTGCATCTGCATCTGTTTTAAGCTGTCTTTCCTATCAAGATCAATACAAATCACGCGATAATGACATGTGCAGTAGGTCGGAGTAGATGAGCATGCGCAAATATTACTTCATTTCGAATTCCATTTTTAAACTTTACACGAAATGAGTGTAACATTTCCGAATTTTTCAGTAACCAACATTTTACACTACCTATTCGAAAACATTTCCGCTATGGAATGTAACGTTTCTGACTTCTTCAGAGTATTCACCGCTTTGAATATTTTTCCGAAAATATGTGTAACGATTCCGAAATAACAAGTAACTAGGAGGAGAACACAAAGTTTACCATAAATTTCCGGAAACCTTTCTGCCTTGTGCCAAAATGCTTCTGGGTTTTTTTTTACAGTGTAGTGTAAAATCTAAATAATAATAGTCTTATTGGAAAAGTAATATTTAAAACTCACAACAAATGCTAAATAAAATAACTTTTTAAATAGATGATAGCAATATGGAATATACATATATAAATACCTCTAATGTCAAAAATATTGATTTCCCTCTAGTAACCAATAAAATAACATGGGTATAATTGTGACTTCGATGTACTCTAATAGATTTATAATCAGAAGAATATCCATACAAAGGAGGTGGATGATTAATTTGTTCATCTTCAAATCGTTCATCACCTGAAAAAAAAAAAAAAAAAAAAAAAAAATTAAATCTCAAAAGTAAATGAAGCAATGAATTTTTTTAAAAAACATTGAAATACAATAAAAAAGATTTAGATTTTGACTTTATATTTAAATATTGACAAAAAGTAACAAGTAATTGGAGGAAAAACATTGTACAAGTAAAATCAATCACCAAAGATACTAGTGAATATTTCAGTATGAAGAAAGAAACAAGTGAAATTACTTAAAAGGTGAGCTTGTTCCTTTCTTCAAAATGACAATGCAATTATTCTTAAAATTTAAGTAATTCAACATTTTTACTTAAATTATATAAAGTCTTGTGTTTTTGATAATTAGTCATGCCTTAGAAAAAAAAACAAAATCTCCTAAATATGATGTCGCTTTTTATGAGATGCTTTCAGTGTGACGACAAACTGGAGGCATCAGGTCGGGTAATAAGATTTTACCCAAACATGACTTGTGGTTCCATATATTGTGATGTTAATATTTTTATACAGGTCACGTTGACTTTAAACATTTCGGGTTGAATTTTGAATCTTTTGGGTCAGGTTGAACAAACATTTCAAAACAAAGTCCTGAATATTTTTTTTAATGAAAAAACATTTGAATGAGTGTATATGTATCAGTACAAAAACCCTTAACGGGTTAAAAGTTGTGACGCAGCACTTTCTTTTGGCTCTAAGAATTTCAAATATGGGTCTTAAAAGTAATGATATCAAATTTGAGTGACGCTATGTTAATTTTTTTTAAATCATCATTTTCTTT
Source organism: Maratus michaelseni (assembly GCA_963931845.1). NCBI lineage: Eukaryota > Metazoa > Arthropoda > Arachnida > Araneae > Salticidae > Maratus > Maratus michaelseni. The sequence continues at coordinate 156,796,304 of OZ007589.1, read as the reverse complement.
TTAGTTTTATATATTCACAGGTGCAATTATTATCTTAACATGAAAATAATATAAAATTTATTCGCTAAAGCTTTTTCATTCAGATCTCTCAGGAATTCAAAATATGGGTTTTAAAAGAAATTATATCAAAATTTGAGTGACACCTTGACGGGAATTAAATAGGATTGTTTTAAATTTAAATTTAAATTATTTTTCGTTTGTCTTCTAAAGTATATTTACACATACAAACAATACTTTTAATTTTTCAATACACTGTTAAATATATTACTTTCACTGAGCCTATATTATGTATTGAAATGTATTTATTTCAATAGACTGATTCATGTTTTGTGCCACGGTATCCAAAATCATAAGTAAAATTTATGTAAATGATTAATTTGCGTCATAGTATCCACTTGCATACATTTTCCTTTGTTTGGATTGTTGTAGACTACTTTTCCATAATTGTATTAAAATATGGATTAATTTTTTTTTAACTTTGGGTTTGAGTTGAAATGTGTCAAATTTTGGGTCGTACTTTTTTTTTTGCCGGGTTTGAGTTTACTTTAAGAAGAATTTTTGGGTTCAGGTTGGGGCACAACTTGACCTGAGCAGAACTCTATTCTAGACAAGCGGTTGCTAAGTTTTATTTCCTATTCATTTGTATACTACAGCTATATCTTATAGTTATAGGTAAGTGTTTTAATACTTTAGATGCAGTGGTAACATTTTCTATGATTTATATTATATGAGAAATGAAACACAGCAACCATTTATTTTAGAGTTAGTTCTTTCTCTTTTGAAACAGAACGTCATGACTGACTTCACGACAGAAAGCGTCTAGAAAATGATGTCATTTTCATGTAATCACTGTAGAGTTAATTTCTATGAATGAAAATGTAAGTTTCCATTTAAAAATAATGTTTTGTCATCAATTGAGGCTATAAAGTAAAAGCAGTAATTTCAAGCCATATGAAATAGAACTGCACTAAATGCTACGCCATTCAATAAAAAAGTTTCAGATATTTTATTAGGCAGCCGCACATTGAGGCAACAAGTGACACAACATACAACTTAGGAAAAGAAACAGGTTTGAATTTCAGAATTTGTCTCCTGAATCAAAAGTTGTGTTTCATGTCGCCGTTGTGTACGGCCTGACTTACAGGTATGATATTAGACCAGAAACTTCCGTTTAAAGTATGATCTTGAAGAAGAGGCTAACTGCAGTGATAATTTAATTGCAATTTCATGGCTAAAAAAGAAAAAATAACTAATTATCAGCTTCATTGTGAGTTGCTAAGTATAATGGAAAAGAATTTTATGTGCAATAATAATGTAATTATCAATAAAATAACATTTTAATAATTATCAATATTAAATTAAAAATAGGAGTTAATTATAATTCCCAATTAAACAAAATTTCAATAAATGGTTCCAAAATTTATCATTAATATGCTGTAATAGTTTAAATCTAATATTGAAATCTGATTATTTTATTTAAAATAATTTAACTCAATACAAAATATTCTTACTTACTTTCAACTTCTGTTGCAACAAATGATGCAACTGCAGAACTGGAATGAGTAGCACTGCTTTGAGTTTGAGATACAATTGATATTTGTTTAATTCCTGTAGGGTACCTGAGCTTTTTTCTGTTATATAAACATGAACCATTTTTCACAAAATCATGCATCACTTCATCTGTAATTTTCTTATTAGAAAACCTTTTGCTTCTAGTTTGATAAAAATTTGTTTTATCACATTCCCTATCAACCGTTTCACAAGAAACAGTATCCGATTTTGAATGACCTGATAATAATACTGGAGTCTGAACAAGTTTGGAGTTACTATTGTTTTGAAATGTGTCTTTATCACTAACACATACATCCAATCCATTAGTAAGTTTATCATTGGTAGAATCTTTCAATCTATCTTTAAATAAATGTTTTAACCGAGATTTATTCACTAACAGTTTTAAGTATTTTTTCACAATTTTTCTAGCAACTTTTAATTTATTAGAATATGATTTTGATGATGCATAGAATTTGTTTAAAGTTTTTGATAATAAAGCTGACTGAGAATTAGAAAACTGAGAATTTATTTTTTTGACTACACAATTTTTGTTTTTATTATCAAGGTCTTTAGAATAATACTTAATCATTTTCTTTTTAACTTGCTTGTCATGCTTTTGTAATGAAGGCGTTTCACAGCTAAATGAAACATCAATACATGGTTCTAAAACTGGAGGACTATCATTTAATATTTTAATTGGTGATTTGCTTTCTTTCATAGATGTTAACAGAGGTAAGGAATTCTCCTCTTCATAACAAGTAGATACCACAACTTCAGCTCCAACTTCACGAAAACATGCATCTATAGTTCTTATACCTTCTTCAGCAATATCAAAAAATGTAGCAGTTGCTGAATATTCAGGAATATCAACATCTGACAAATTAAAGTTCATTTTTTTACCTGTATAAGTGAAATCTAATGAATGTTTTGATTGTAGACTCACAATACTTGAAGATATTGCCGATGAAGATTCGTCAGAAGTATAGCATAATTGAGCATCATCGCTAGAATCTGCACCATTCTCCATCATCAATGATCCTGCATGAAGAGTTTCTCTAGTATTAATGCTTATCTCTTTTACATTTAAATGGGGCATAGAACATGATGATATATTTACAGATGTGGTTATTTGTGCAGTATGTAAATCAGCCATATCCTGTTCACTATCACAATTAGTAATTTCTTGATTCATTTTTGAAATAATTTCACAGCTGTTTGATTCAATATTTTCAGGACTGATTTCAGAAGTTTCTGATTTCATTAAGGATGAGTTATTATCAAGATCTCCCGTGGCTGTATGTTTTTTGCAATCTTTTTTAGGAGAATACATTGAATTAGGTGGAGAATGTCCAAAAGCAGAGCAAGCAGCAGCTTGCCTCACACTAATTTGTCTTAATATATTATCAGGAGAGAAATTTTTAGCCCATTCTATTTCATGTAAAGATTCATATAACTTTTCGACCTCAGATTTACGTTTTCTGCTTCTTGATTTATTACATGGTGTACTATTATTACTGTTATTAGGTGTATTAATATTACTACTTTTTTCATCAATTTTTGATATATTTGGTGGAGTTGTTTTTTTAATGTAAGTCCTGACTTTTGTACTAGATATTACAGTCTTTTCTTCACCAGTTTTAACATATCTTTTATATGAACGCCTGAAGACAACAGTTGCACATGTAGATGGACAACAAGTACATCCCTTCTTTGTTATCTTCCCTCGTAAATTATGCCGATTAGGTATAGTTCCACGTGAATTTTCAGAGCAATCAAATTCATCTTTAACAGTTTCTTCTTTAAGCTCTATTCTGCTAGAATTAACTTTTGAATAATTCACATAAGGAGATTTTTTACTATTAGAAATATAGCTCTTCACTTCAGTTTCAGTTTGTGATACGATCCCAGTAGATTTTAAATCCTTATCACTGATGCCAGATACATTACTTGAAAGGGATGAACCTGATGAATTCCGGCTACGCTTATGAGGCTGGACAGACTCTTCAGCAAACATGCGTTTAGCATTTCGACGTCTGGTCAGAACAGAATTACCACTGACCGAAGAATCATTGGAGCATGATGAAAAGGAGTTATGTCTTGGTAATACAGAATAGCTTCTTAGCCTTCCATTATTTGATAAATCTGAAGTAGGTGAACTTGATTTTGAAGTTTTAACTGAACTTTTTTCCATACTTTGGTGAGACAAACAGAAATGCCAAAACATACAGCTACAATAAATCAGTACTGTCATAATGAATACACATATCCATCATTGGTTCAAAGATACTGTGAGCAAAACACCTGCAAAAATAAATATATAAGTAATTGCATCAGATATTTAAAAAAGTGGTACATTAAAAATAAATAAATAAAAATATATTTTATGCAATTAATAGCATTTAGCACTTTAAGAATACCAGGGAATTGAACCTGTGCGCTGCTTCTGGTATACAGAACATGTAAAAATTATTTTAAACTGAAAACTCGGCTCTTTCTTTTGTGCAGTTATGCTAAAGAAAGTAACATTGTTGCCAAATGATAACAAGTTGGAAATCGTATGTTAAACATGACAAATGAGGTGTGTTTGTACTATAAATAGTTTTATAATGTAAAAATATTATCGTTATTATTTCAGTGAAATGAATTATATTATCTATTATGAGCGAAATGAGCATGCCTTTTTTTTTCTTATTACGTATGTCACGTTTACAGATGAGAATTTTTTTTCCAACATCAGAAAGCACTGCAAAATTCACCATGAAGATATTGCTCTGCGAATGATTACTTCCACTGTTTAATATTTCTATGACTCACAATGAACGAATTGCTTGCGTTTATTTACATTACTGGATTGAGATATTCGGCTGTTAACCAAATTTCCATTGAAGTTATCTCAGAATCTATACATTTTTTAATGTAACTCATCTCTAAAAGCAAACAATTTTTTTGAACAATCTTCTTAAAAACATAACTTTTGTGCAATTTTATGCGAAAAAATAATTTTTAATTAAAATGGCCACTTAGCATATGACAAAAGATGTGGTTAGCCCGTATTTGTTTTCTTCAGTCACATGACTTGCATTTTTATTACATAGATTACGTATGATAAGATTTAATAGGATAAAGTAAACTTTTATTAATATCTTTTTAAGTTTTGATTCGATTTTCATAAAATTTGAAATGACTCGACAAAATTCTGCAACGATTACATATATTAAATTTCAAACCATCTGGTTGGATAGTTTTTGTGCAGATGGACGAACAGACAGACGGACGGACCAAATGACAACTATAGGTGCTATGTATTTATATAATTATGAACACACTGGAAAACAGCCATGAAAACAAAATTGATGGGCTATTAAGCTTGTTTATATATGCGTTAAAAAAAGGATTGATTCTGATTACACATACTAGATAATTTGGTTCTGTTTGTATATAGTGTAATAAATAGCTTTTCTGTATGTAAATATATATTAAATTGTGAAAATATTAAACAAATTGCATGTGTGTAAAATTGTAGTCACTGTTTGGGACTAGATTGCTAAAAAATATTGCTTCTCTCCTTGCCAAAGCCATTTTCTCAATCTTGTCTAAGTCCCTATAAAAAGCAAGCAGGGTTAGAAATTAGTGGTCGTTAGTCGCCAAATGCAATTAAATTATTGTATTTGACGACCACAAAATTATACCTGGTCGTCAAATTTGATACCTAGCTTTTTTTTTTTTTTACAGATACTCTTATTCCTACTTTAGCATAAGTTCCCATCCCCCGCTGCCTGCACTTGAAACACCTGTTTTTGATAAAAGATCGGACATTAGCACATGTTTTAGACACACTTGCACAAATAAACAAAAATTAATAATTAAACTTTGGAAATATTTTCTGAAAAAACTTTTGCTTTTACAAAAAAAAAAAAAAAAAAAAAAAAAAAAAAAGGCAAGAGTAACTATTATTCAAATTATATTCTTTTAAGACTCCGTGAATGTGTCAGCAGAAAAAAGAAATAAATTATTGAGCTGTAAGTAAACAGAAAAAAAAAAAAGAAAGAAAAAAGAAAAGCCAAACCTTAAAAAAAAAATAAAATCTATATCTCTGCTGTTAATTGAGTCGAGTTAAGAGACCTGATTTTAAAAACTAAATATCACGATTTTAATTTTCAAAGAAATTGTTGTAAGATTATCTAAAATAAATAATGGATGATAAAATTCTATTTTCACGTTATTTAATATATGATTTTTTTTATTATTAATATTTCTCCTTCCTTATTTGCTCCTAAAATAAGGTACTGTATAAAGAATGTTTTAAAATTTCAGTGTTTTCCCTAAAAAAAAAAGTATTTATATAGAAATCAATATCTTTAAATGCCATACAAATATACATTAATTGGTATCAAAAAGTTCATTTATTTGCTTCTTTTTTTTTTTTTTTTTTTTTTTCATTTTTTGATGTACTTTCAGTCATAAGATTTATTATTATTATTTTTTTTTTAATTAAGCTTATACCTGGTTGTATCTAACAGTTCAAATTTTCTTTCTATGGATATAACTGCTTGATAATCTGTTTTGTGTGCATATTAGCTTTATAAAAAGAATTATTTAAATATTTTTCTGGAATCCAAATATTGTAGTTTAATGTTTTAAAATTTTATAGAAAGCCAGTTTTCATTTTGTTTTGTTTTAGTGATTAACACAGAGATAAAATGTTTAATATGTATAGCCCCCTCGCCATTAACACATAAAGATAATTGCAATATTATTGTTAACATGGGTTCGAAAAGAAATGAGAAAATATGATATAACATAAAATTGCAACCATGAAATGCAGTTTGGCACCTACGAAAAAAATTGCAGGCGTCATTTGACGCCTTACTTAGAATTTTCAATTTCTAACCCTGAAAGCAAGTACCAAAAACTCTAGCGATTTTTTTTACACTAAATATACTACTTTAGATCAGGGTTTCCAAATATGGCACCTGTGGATATGAAAATGGTTAAATAGATATTACATGATATACACCCATGGTTAAATATAGATATTACATGATAGATTAAAAAAAATTGATGCTTGAAAATTATTAAAAAACAGTACCGAATTAGTTTTAAAATACTTTTTATTTGAAACACTGTTAGAAATTAGGAACTCTAAGTGAGGCATAAATTTTTTTATCTAGGTGCCAAACTGCATTTCATGGTTGCAATTTTATGTTATACGGGAGATTAGGGAGGGATGTGACATGTGCAGTAATTTTTAAAATAAGCTTTATTTTTAATTTATGACTCTTTCATCTGGTTTGAGTAATCATTGCATCATACTTGTTGCTGAAAATCTTTTTAGTTGCAAGCACCTATGAGTTTGTGAATTAAAAAGACTATTTTACAATATCAAGATTCAAGAGTAACTACTCAGATTTTTATTGTAAATTTTCAGTCTCATTCTTTATTACTAACTTAATTGTTTTCAGGATTTCAAGGTATGCAAAAATAATGATTTAAATTTTTTTTTTAAATTTAAATAAAGTCATTTTTTGGAAAGTTAATTTTTCTACACATTAAACATATGAATTTAGCAAGAACGTTTGATGATTTTTTGTAATTTTAAATGCAAGTACCATATGAAAACTAATAAATATAAAGAAATTAATTTTTAAACTGCATGAAAATGTTTGAAAAAACAAAAAAAGATTTTTCTTTTCTTTTTGCAGTAGATAGTATTTGTCAGCATATAAGGTATGTCCTATTATTTAAAAATAATTTCTTTAAATGTGCAAATGTAAAATATATAAGATCTAAAATCTTTTGAAATAACATTTTTCATAAAAATATGCATACACATTGATTAAAATAATTTATTTTAAATATATGACATTATGTTCAAGGTTTTTCTCAAAAGATTAGAGTTAAAAAATGTAACAATTAATAGCACTTTAGAGTAACCTCCATTTTCATCTGTAATTTTATTAATATCTGATATTAATATAAATGGAGAAAATTAATTTGGAACTGCCTTGGTGACTTTTAACCCTATCACTATGTCCTATCAAAACATGCCCTGTTGTTATCCAGGACAAATATGCTATCTATTTTTCAAAAAAAAAAAAAACAAGTACCACTTATATTTGTACAGTTTAATTTTTACCGTGTGTTACAAACATTATGGTATGAGATGTCACTGGCTGAAACTACTCAGTGAGTGATAGATTTTTTCGACAACTTGTTGAAAGTGCTTGGGGTCCGTGTGCACCCCAGGACATAGTGATAGGGTTAAATAAGAAATATTGAAATGAAAAATAGGCAAATACTTTAGAAGATATGAAAAATGTATTTATCATTTTTTCAGTACACTTATTACAGGCTTGGAATTCAAGTCTTTGTATTAACAAAAAAGGAATTTTCCTGCTTTTTCATTCCCCAGTTTGCTTCCAAGTTTTGAATGTACTAAACCAGGGGTCGGCAACCTATGACCCATGGGTCACTGAGTGACCCATTTCATAATTTCAAGTGACCCACTTGAGTTCCGAAAAAAAGTATAAAAAAATAAAATTCTATTGAAGAAATATTTCGAGTTTATTTTGGAACTTTAAAAGATTTAATTTTAATTCAGAAATTCCAAACTATTAAATAACATAACAGAAAATTGCACTTATTTGTTATAAAAATCATGTTTTGAGATAGGAAAATAAAGAATGACGAAGAGAGAAAAAGAAATTCTCCGGAAATTGAGTTGGTATAAATTTGGCTTGCCCTGCAGTAATGAACAACTGCAGCGATTGGATGAACGAAGGCGCGGCGGAAGGCAGCATCCAATTGCTGACTTCAACACATTCACCGCGACCTCGCTTTTTGACTAATAAGTCGGCTTGAACTACTGTTACAATTTGGCAGTTAGGCGCATTAGTTCTCTCAGTTGTGAACTTGTTCAGTTTGTTAAAACAAATTATTACTATTGTCAAACAAAAAGTAAAAAAAGAGATTGTTTCAAGATGCGTGGAAAGGAAAGTAAGGATGTATCGAAAATGATGACAACTTGATATGTACTTTATGCACAGATGGAATTACCACCAGAACTTACAATATTGAGCGACACCCCCGTGGCAGAAACACGGCGACACGGCGACATAGTCGCGGACACAGAAAATCTCTTGTGGACAGTTTTTGTCTGTACTAATGAAATAAATTTTAAAAAATTGTCCGCAACTGTCGGACACTTTTTGTCCGCAACTGTCGGACACTTTTTGTCCGCAATCGTCGGACACTTTTTGTCTGCACTAACGAAATTTTTTAGTGCAGACCAAAACTTTCGGACAATTTTTTCCCTTGGCAGTACGCAGCCTTACGCACCTGTTCTCCTGATCCGGACGTCAAATTCCCGCCTCTAAATTCACTCCCGTTTTCTTCTGCACATTCCGAGAGCGCACGAGACAATACGAGCTCTGCGTTCTGCGGCCGCTAAGTTCAACTGTCATTGCGAAGAACACGTGCTTAGAATGGCGTCCCGGGATAAAGTTTTATGTGCTGTGTGTGATTCTGAAATGGTAAAAAAAAACTTGAGCACACATTTTCAAAGACGCCATCCTGGTCAAAGTATTGACTGGAAATTACCCTGGGCTAAAAATTTTGGAAATATATTTAAAAAAGCGGAAGATTCTAATTCAAAGAAAGAACAAATCAGCTCTGAAGTTGATGAATATCACAATCAGGAAAATATCTTGGAAAGTAATAAGAACAATGAAAACCAGAATATTGCTGAAAACAACAATGAAGATATATCGCCAAAAGGTTGCTTTGATGATAGAGCTGTGAAACGAGCACGATATGACGATGAAAAGTCTGCAACTCTAACTGATGTTCTACAAGCAGTGAAAAGTAAGTGTTACCTAATTTATATTTACTTATTTTTAGTATACAGTACGGGACCTCACGATCGTTCCAGATTTCAGGTCCTCAACCAAAATAAACAGAGAAAGTATTAATTACAAAAAAAAAAAAAAAAAAAAATAGTTCATTTGACTGCTTACCATAAAATTTCGAAATAAACCACCCTCCTTTTGACATCATAAAATACTGGCAAAAGTGAGGAGAGGCTTATAAACGGAATTTTCTTAACTCTTCATATTAATGTTTATTAACAGAAATTAATTGGTACACGATAAAGTATATTCCGTAAATATTTAAAATGGAAATGTTCTAAGAAAGTTTTAAAATTTAAAAGGTAAATAAAAACAAGAGATAAACTACTCAAATTCTTCTCTTTTCGTATAAAAAGGTCTCTCTAAATGTGTTAAGTTCGCATTGTTTGATCGCGAGAAAAAAAATTTATTGAGCTGTAAGCATTTAGAAAAAAAAAAAAAAAATTAAAAGCAAAACCCGTTTCTTCCTTACTATCAAAATAATCATAAATAATAGTTGATACGTGTCTGTTGTAGGCTGTGTGAAATATTTTTATTAAAATATAATAATTTATTTAAAAATTAGGGCATCCATAAAAAAACTCATCACAGAGTAATAGCAAAGAAAAATGAGATATACCTATATCTGCCGTTTGTTTTGTTTATTTAAATGCTTTGTTTATTCAAGCATTTAAGTTGGAAGTCAAGTAGAGTATATTTAAATAGAAATAATATAAATATATTCATGAAATATTTTTGTTGAAACTTTCTTTTTTCATATTAAACATTATCAATGGAAAGCTTATCTCATTAGCGTCCGAGTTCTTCAGGGGTCGATCCAGGCAAAATTTGGGACCTATTTAGGGCCCCTTCACAAAAATCAATTTAATAAAATGGGCCCTTTCACAAAAATCAATTTAATAAAATGGGCCCCTTCACAAAAATCAATTTGATAAAATGGGCCCCTTCACAAAATTCCTTTTACTAAAATAGGCCCTTTCACAAAATTCTATTCCATAAAAACTTACTATTTACTATTTTGTGATGTTTTAAAATGTGTAATTTGTAAACAAACAAGTTCACCAGAGAGGAAAACTTCAACAAAAGGATTTTTAAAAAGTTTTTGTTTATAAATGCTTGGTTCGAATTTGAGTAACTGGATTTCAACTTTCATTACAAAATGTTATTTTTCACAAAAATATAATAAATTTCACAAAAATAACCTTTACCTTTCACAAAATGGGCCCCAAGAAAAAAACCCTGCATCGACCCCTGTTCTTTGATCTAAACAAACAAACCACAAGTTATCAGCTTTTTTTTTTTTTTTAGCAAGTGTAGTAAGTAGGCTTTTTTGTCATTGGGAGTAATTTTCTTAAAACTTACTATATTTTAATAAAAATTTGGTACACAGCCTAATTTATTATTATTGGAACTTGCTAAAAATTTGAACGAAATCGTCCAATTAACAACAGAAATATATATATATATATATTATTATTAGGAAGGAAAAGAAGGGTTTTGCTTTAGGTTCTTTTTCTTTTAATGATTATTTCTGTCTGCTCTCAAGATTTTTTTTTTTCAACAACGCAAAACTTTGATGAAATTCACGGAATCCTTTTTACAGTTAAAGAAATTAAATTTACAAGTATGACTAGTTAAATGATGTAATCAGAAAGCATGTTCTTTTTTTCGATAAATATTTTATCTTGAATTTAAATTATATCTGCAATTCGCCGAGAAACTTTAAAAATTGTAGAAAAAAATGTTAGGCTAAAAGATCAAAACCGAATTGTTTTTTTCCGCGATTCTTCCACGAAATTGCGTTTTTTCCGCGATTAGCCCCCTCCCCCTTCCCAAGGAAATTGATATTTCAGAAAATTTATCAACCATTAAATGTCAGACTGAAACAAAAATTAAAAAATTGCTCAAACGTTAAAATAATTTATCAGATTTGATTGCAATAAAAACATATTCATTAAATAAAAGCTTTATGGATAGAAATTAATAATTATCATAAAAAAATTCCTAAAACGCTATATATATATATTCAATATATTGAAAATTTACCTGCTAAAACGGAAACCTGTTTAAAACGAGGTATTTCACCGGTTCTTAACTTTCCCTATTCAGAGTTTTTCATGTTTTTTATGCATGATTCAGTAAACGTTTTTCCTTCGGGTGACGGGGGGGATAGAGCCCCGGATCCTACGCTTAGCTATATCACTTCCCTCAAAAAAAATCTTTGCCCCCAAGAAAGTTCTGATATGCAGACATGCCACTTTTCAGCGAAATTCCGCTTTTTCGGCGCTGTATTTTATCATTCCTGAGATCAATGCAAATATGCATTAAAATTTTTTACCTTTTTTTTTTTTTGGGGGGGGGGGGCTGACGAAATACACCAAAAACAAAAACGGGAGAACGAATAGTGGCCGCCAAATTGAAACTGTTTTCGCTTTCCTCAGACCTTCTCTTTCTCCTGTCATCACTTCCACCTGTCTGATCGCGCGCACCAAAGCAATTAGTGATGCTGCGGTTGCGCTATAGCGCGTAAATTACGCGAAAAATTGGAGTTGGGATGCAAAAAATAGTTCTTACGACGTCCCATGGGACGCGTAATTTTTACAGATGTAAATTCTTCGAAGAATCGTGAAACAAATGCGAATTCCGTCCAAGGACCACGAAAAAGTGGCGATTTTCATCAAAGAATCGCTGAAAAAAGACTAATTTCGTCGAGAATCGCAAAAAAATCCAAATTTTGTAGAAGAATCGCAGAAAGAAGACAAATTTCGTCAATGGGCCGCAGAAAAAAAAAGACTAATTTCGTCGAAGGATCGCGAATTTCGCCCAAAGGCCAAGGAAAAAACACGAAATTCATCAAAGGGTCTCTCGGAAAATAGGTAATTTCGTTGACAAATCGCAAAAAAAAGTCTCATTTCGTCAAAGGGCCGCGGAAAAACGTGAATTCCGTCAAAAGACCGTATGGGGGGGGGGGGGGGGGGGGGGGGGGGTGCGTGAGAGCGTGAAAGTTCAGCTTTTTTTTTTTTTTTTTTTTTGGTGAGCTTGTACCATGTCTGAATATTCCTCATTCGCAATATTTGATAAAATTTGCTTTTTTTTTTTTTTTTTTTAATGCAGTATATATTATTTATTGCAGGTTTGTCACAGGAGGTTCAAGAATTGAAAAGGGGACAAAATAGACCAGATGTTACTAATGTAAAATTAAATTCTTCTGGAGTATCAGTTTTTACAAATGAAGAAAAAGAAATTCTTTTAAAGTCTGCAAGATCAATTGAAGCATTGTTAAAATGGTCTGAAAATTTTGAACAATGCAATGACGGCTTGAAATGTAATGTATGCCATACAATAATTACTTACGATTTTAAAAATGGAGATAATTTTGAAGAAGATAACATGCCAGTTCCATTTAGGCATTTAAAGTATGATCTTCAGAGACATCTAAAAACAACTACACATTCTGAAAATCATCAAAGATCTGAAGAATTTCATAAGCATGAGAAAGAAGCATCAAAAACAGGAAAGTTAGCTGCTCTAAATTGTGCTTCTGCAGCATATTTGTCGTACCAACTTCGCTGTTCATACAGAGATTATGAAACTATAGTCACAGAAATGCATAACAGTGGGGCAGACATTGGTTTAAAAAACCATTCTAAAGAGTTTTGCAGGAACTTCTTGCCTCATATTTACTCTGTGACAAAGAAAGAAGTAGCAAATTTCATAATTTCTAATAAATTACCCTTTGGAATTGTTGCTGATAAAATGACTTCTAATCGACGTAGTCGTCATATTGTAGGTGTAAGAATACCTATATTTGATATCGATCATGATTCATTTTTTCAGACTATATATTTAGAGCACAATTCAGTAACAGATTTCACAGGTGAAGGTTTGGCAAGAAGCATTTTAAATAGTGTTGAAAAGTTTGGATTAAACTTGCCTTACATTCGTCAACATCTGATTGGACTTGCAGTTGATGGCCAATATATACACCTTGATGTTGGTAAGCATATTGAAAAAATCTTATCAAAAAGCATAACAGTAACATGGGATCCCATGCACAAAATAGAATTGTTGAAAAAACATGCTGAAACACCAAAAATTATTATAGATGCATTTGAACTTATGCATGATGCAATGAGACATTTTTCAAAGGGGAAAAGTTATGAATTACTCCTGAAATGCTCAGAAAAGTTTAATGATTATTTTTATAGGCCCAAACAATTTAAAACAATGAAGTTTTCTTCTTACTGTGAAGATATATTTCGAACATTCATAGCGGATTATAAGACATTTATATGTGCATGTGAAGAGGATCCTGATGCTTATACTTTACGGGATAGGCTGATGAACAAACACACACTTTTACATATATTAGTCTTGGCAGACATCTGTTGTTGTCTTGGACGTACATCAAAGAAAGTGCAAATTTCTGATCTCTTTCCATGGGAATATGTTTCAGCTATTGAAAGCATGATGTCTTCCTTAACAATCATGAAACAATATTTAGATGATTTGTCTGCATCTGCTAGTGAAGAATCAGCAATGGAGTTTGTAAACATCCTAAAAAAGCTTCCAAAACATTTGTTTCCATTTTTGATCATGGCACCTGAAATGTTTCCTATCAAGAGTGATATTACTGGTACATTTAATGGTGTACCTCTGCCAGATGTGCCAGTTAGTGCGAAAGTCTTAAGGCAGCATAAAGCGACTAACAACATAGAATTGACAAAAAATAATTTATGTCAATTATCAATGTATATAAGTTCAATAATTGAACAGAGCAATTTGTATTTTGGAGGAAAAAGTAAATCTGCTAAATTTTCAACAATAGAAAAATTAAACTTTCTTTTCAATAATGATTATTTGATTTATCCAAGAAATAATGTTAGCATAAGGCAGTCTAATACTGATAAAGGTTTGGATGAAAATAAATTTAATGAAATTCTAGATGAGATTCCTTGTGCTACCAAAGATGCTGAAATAAGACGCACTCTCTGGTTTGAGTATTTGGAATTTAACAAATGGATGTACAATAAATTAAGCAATTACACATCTGATGGGAATATTTGTTCACAAAAGTTTCTGTTTAAAACAGGTTTTCATGAACTGAAGAATTTAATACATACATTTGTTCAATTTTGGTCCTCAGCTCTCACTCTACCTGTTTCAGAAGCTATCTGTGAAACCTGGGGATCAATAATTGATCAAATCAATAAACAGAGGCTAAGATCTGAAGATGGTAATGAAGAACTCGTGGGAACAAATGACAAAAGAGTATTTATACTTATAAATGGACCACCATCTGGTTATAGAAACACCAGAAAAGTTTTAAAAGCTGCATTGATTTCAATGTATGGCACAAATTATGCTGATCATTTCAAAAACAAATTCAGATCTCAAACATTAGGCAAATATGTTACATCAAAAGTGGTTGAGAAAATAAACAATCAAGATAAATGCTTACCATGTTTCAAATAGACGTGAGACACACTTTAATAACCACTTTTAATCTTCAATTTCAAATTTGAAACTAAGTTGTGATTATAAAATACTTGACCAAGTGCCTTTCTGTCTCCAAATTGTTTGTGTAGTGTTATTTTATTATTTTTTTGTATATTTATTATTTAATATTTAGAAAAAAACTTATTGTTTTCATTTACAGTAAAATGTATTAAAGTTGGTAAAGTTCAATTAGAAGCTTCTTGACTAAATTTTTTATCCAACTAAATAACTCCTTTTTAGTTATGTAATTATGTTTTGAAAAAATTGATTTTAAATTAATTTGCTAAAAAAAAGAAGTTTAGTATTATTTTTACCAAGAATAAGAATGGCCTCATGCTCAACATCTAGAAAGAAGAAAAATTAGACATGTATGTTTATTTTAATTTATATTGATTATTAGGAATATTTAAGCATATGTGTACAATTCTCTCCCCCTCTACCCAATGCATTGATCTAATTATAGTTTTAAATCTGTGATACATTGCTACAAATTGCAGCAATTTAACTTCATACTCAATCATCAAATGTCTAAACAGAATTTTGGGACAATTTATTTATTATATATTACAGAAAATATGCTAGACAATTTTTCTAATGCTGATTTATTAAATTTAGGTTCTTTGACTTTTTTTATATGCATTTAAAAAGTAGTTAAGAATATTATACATAAAATATGTAGAATACCTGATTTGTGATATATTCATTTTTCAGTGTCTTTTCTTTTTCCTAAACATATAATGTGTATACAGTTAGAAGAAAATATTGCATTGCGGTTGCAGACAGAATTTGATGTTAATGAGGCTTGTCGCAGACACAGTTAAAAAATTCTGCCACAGGGAGCGACACTTTCATTCAAAACATAAAAATGTGAGTGAAACGTCAAATGAAGAAAAATCTGAACACATTGCTAAACGTGTATTAGATTTTGGAAAACAAAATAAATTCATAAAGAAATTTGTTACTAGCCACAATCACGCTACATCTGCCAGCTTTGTTGCAGCTCTTAGTATTGGTACCAAAGGAAAACCCTTTACAGACGGCAAATTTTCGGAAAAACGCATTCTTAAATTGTTCTGAAGACTTATTTAATGACTTCGCAAATAAAAAACAAATCATTGAGAGAATTAAAGAAATGCCATTGTCAACTAGAACAGTTCAACGTCGCATTGAAGATACGGCAGAAAATATTGATGAACAGGTCAAAAATGATTTGTTATTTAGTGACGTAACTAGCATTGCACTTGATGAAAGTATCGATATAAATAATATGGGTAAGCTTGCAATTGTTATGAGATATGCATCAATAAATAGTTCAAAAGTCGATGAAGAACTTTGCGTTCTTGCTTCTATGAATGACACGACCAAAGGCACTGACATTTTTTGTTAAGTACAAGAGTTTACTAATTTCAAAAATGGGCAAGTATTGAATTTAAAAAGTAAATTGTTTTCCATAACAACTGATGGTGCTCAAGCTATGAGGGGGAAAATATTGGATTTGTGAAACTAATGGTAAATGAACTTGGCCGCTCACTTTTGTTGTTTCATTGTATCATACATGAAGAAAATTTATTTGCAAAGGAATCTACACAAGTTAAAGATGTAATTGGAAAGGTTGTTAAGATCGTAAATATGATAGTAGCATGATCAGCATTAGTACACAGGTGCTTCAAAGTATTTTTGAAGGAAATTGAATCAAAATATGGAGATTTGCTGTTACATTTGGAAATACGATGGTTAAGTCGAGGCAAAAATAGATTTGTGGAGTGTTTTGATGAGATGCAAAAATTTCTTTACGAAATTGGTGAACATGATCTCGGACTCAATTATAATGAATGTTTTGTAAGACTTTTGTTCTTAACAGACATAATGAACCATTATAATGATTTCAACCTACGACTTCAAGGAAATAACCATACAATTTTGAAAATTTACGAAGAATGGAAGATTTTTTTTTTTTTTTGACATTACTATTGCTTGAAACGGACATAAAAAAGAAAGAATTTCGTTTCTTTCTCTTGTTAAATGGGCAACACGAAAAAGAAAATATCGATGAGAGCAATCTTAATATGTTTGAAAGTTGGATTTTGTGCATTAAAAGTGAATTTGAAAGTTGATTTAAAAGTTTTAAGAAGCACAGTAAAATGTTTACTTTTATAATAAAGCCCGATGAAATAGAAGAAAATGTTTTAGATTTGCAGTATTTTCAATTTCTTAAAGTTGCAATTTTAGTTTAGAAATTATTTACTTTAAAAGTTCAGCGTTATGGAGGGATAAATTCAAGACATCGCAGAAAGATTTGGAAAAATCAGAAGATCGTGATTTTTCCACGATATCAGCGTGTTGGGCATCACTTCCTATGAAGTTTTCATCTCTGAAAAAAATTGGCTTTGCCATTTTATCTGGATTTGATTCAACTTATAAATGTGAGCAAATATTTTCACACATGAAATTTATTTTAAGTAAGAACAGGAACAGCTTAACTACTGAAAATTCAGATGCTTGTATTCGTCTTAAGTAGAGATGTAAAATTTCCAGAAATTTTGAAGTCGCAGAAAAAAAACAGTTTTTTTTTTCTGCCACTTCTTTAGAATAACAAAAAAACAGTTTTTTTTTTCTTGAAAAATTGAATTCTTACAAATGTTTCTCAAAAATAAGTTACATTTTCTTGAAAGATATAAAATAATAAACATTTTTTTAATTTCTGCATACTACAGAAAATATTTTTTTTTCACTTTACATGAAAACATTACAAAACTAGTCGTTGGGGGCCACCGTAATACTTACCCATCATGGATATGCATAATGTAAAATATTAAAATAAAAATGTGTAAACTACTTATAAAGTGCATTGCAATTCGAATAAAATCGTGGCTTGATGACGTCACAAACTTTAAAGGCTCGATTACTGAATTGCTTGAAAGAAACATCCTTATAACTCCAAAAATAATAATCCTACTAACTAGCAGTTTATTGCATCTGATTAAGCGTCAAATTTCCAATTAAAATATATCTTTGAAGTGAAATTTGGATGAAATACAGGGTCATGAAAAATCGAAGAGTGTGGAAAATAGGATTCCAAATATCTCGGCAACTAATTATCCGATCGACTTCATGCTTTATGCAAAATTTATGTTTTTTTATTGTCTTTTATATTCATTTCTTAAAATAAACAATTTCGAAAATTTTTATATACCTTTCATAAGAACGAATATTTCGAGAGTCCGAAAAAAATTGTTCCGGTTAATCGAGGTTATTGAAATGAAATAGGCTTCTTCCCATTATTACATACTAAGTACATACCAAATTGCAAGTCTCTATCTCATTTTTTTCGGGAGATAAAGCGTTTACAGACACACAGACGGACGGCAAATTTTTTTTTCTAAAAATATGTTTTTCGGAATCTCCAGTGTCTGAAACGTGTAAATCCGTCAAAAAAATTTTTTCGATTTTCAAAACGATTACAAGACTTACCCTATACTACGTATGATGGGTAAGTAAAAGAAAAAAAAAAAAAAGGCAGCTTTTAAAAGTTAGCCTTTCAGCCTCAGAATTTTCACAGTAGCTTTTCTTTCTTAATTTAACACCATTGTTTGTAATATATCAAGTTTCTGTTGAAATGATTCTTCATTTGCATTTGTTCAATTACCAGTAGAAATAATTAACAAACAAAAAAAAAAAAAATAATAATCTTATGAGTTTCAACCAGTATTACTGCAGTTTGTAAGCAAATTTAAGTCCTCTCTACATAGTAGCTTTGTATATAAATGACGATATTTTAAAGAAACAAATTATTGTAGTTGTGACATTATCATAAATATTATCATTTTTATATCTCTTATTGCTTAAAAATGGATAATAATTTACAATATTACAATTTTATTTTCATACAATTATAATTTTCATTTATTGTGTATTTAGTTTTGGTTTTAGTTTAAGTTTTAAATTCTTAATATGAAAGTAAATATATATATATATATATATATATATATATATATATATATATATATATATATATATATATATATATATATATATCTAACAAAAATAAAACATTACAAATCCAAATAACATGACCCTACTATTTCTCTGTCTAGCAACATGTCTTTTAGCTCAGTTTAATATTTTCAATCTTTATTTGATTTATAATTTGTTTTTCATGAAATTCTAACATTTAGACCAAAATACTGCATTTTCTACAAAACTGTACTTTGATGTAACTCCACATTTCAGTGCACCCTTTCATGTTGCATTCACCGAGATGTTTTCTGTGACCTATACACAGGGACCTTACTCTTCTACCGCCAATTGCTCTTCTGAACATTTCCTTGATTTACCAGTCGTGTTTTACTTGACTTAGACATCCCTTTGTTAATGTACTTCTAATTTTACTTCAAATTTCTTCATAAGTATAGCTTTCTAGTCTTAAAAATATTGTTACACATTGATGTCTGGGTAACTAATCAACTCTTTGTGATGTTTTGTTAATTTTATTATGCTTTACTAGCTCAAAAATTGAAAGGTAGCAAAGAACTTTAGCAACTTGATAGCAATCATAAAAAATAGTGATAAAATTCTTCCTATAAGTACCAAAATATGTCATATACATTTTTTTTGAAATCCTACCCTAGCTTTGTTTTAACACATTAAACAAATAAAGTGGGATCTGTCTCTCACTCCCAACATTCATATGCATTGGCTACATTCAAGAAATAGAAAACACATTATCATTAACCTAACCAGTTTTATTGCCTTTTTTCTAATTATTTGGCTATAATGTTTTAACAAATTAATTAGAATTGAACAAACTGTATTGCATGATATTTTCGATTAAATTATCTTACCAGTGGTATATAGCTTTTATGGTATTACTAATATTGGGTGTTATGAGCCATCAAACTTCAAAAAACTTATTTCCCAAAAGGTTTCCACAATTTTGGCCACTACTGTATATACAGCGAGATAAGAGATTCATTGGCGATTTCAGCTGTTATGTGACATGTTTTGTTATTCTAAAGTCATCACATTTCTGGAGGATTCAAAATGTAGATTGGAAAATATTCTGAATTTTTTGAAGGGTCATATGTTTTGAGGTGAAAAAATTGTAAAGGATCCTTTAAAGGACTCAAGTTCTTCCTAAACTGATTACAGATCGTATTTTCTATGTTAACATTTTCATGGGAGACACTGAACATGAAAAAACATAAAGAAAAAATATCAGAATGCAGCCGTAATAACATTTTGAATATATTATTTTATAAATTAAATTTCAATTTTTCCAATTTGGAAAAATTAAAAAATACCCCTACAGAAAAAAACGGAAAATAAAACCAGTTTTTTTCCCAAAGTTTCTGGTTTTTTTCCGAGCATTCCCATCTCTAGTCTTAAGACGACTAACTATAAACCAGACTTGAATGAACTGACATCAAAAGTTCAGCAGCAAGGGAGTCATTGAAGAGAAAATAAAGTTCATTCAGTTATATTTCCTTTTATAATAATAATAATTTTATTTTTTGTGTTTAAAGTTTAAAAAGGCATATGATAATTATTTTCTCAATAAAATTTATCTTATTATTCACTAAAAAAAAAAAAAAAAGACTGTTTTAAAATGAAAATACCATTGACCCGAAATGTCTTCTTAATACACATATTTTGGTTGATTGTGACCCGCAGCCGAAAAAGGTTGCCGATCCCTGTACTAAACCGTAAGTAGAAAAGTCAGAGTGGCTTTTTCACCTGACGTTTCACAAAAACTTGAATTGAAATGGGCTCTCCACCATTCCGAAGTAGACATTCAGGATATAGTATTTTGCTCAAAAAGAAAATCATAAAAAGGATCGGCCTTAGTTAGGAATCTCATGATTAAAGCTATAAAACTACTAGTAAATTTATTCTTCTTAGCAAAATCAAAAGGTTTTTTTTAAACTTTTTAATATCAGTCAAATCACACCTTTTTTAATTCATCATGTATACTCTTGACATTAGCTGCAATATCTGTGACAAGGCTACCAATAAAACAGTCACATTCAGTTTTGCATTTTAATATTACTTCATGAGCAATTTGTATAAGGTATATTTGATTGTGTGTAAATTTCCTGATGTGTCAGTGGAATCCACAAGATACCAATCCCTGCTGCATTTGGTGACAATTGTACAAATAATAGGCTCATTGTGGACATTTTACCACCCATCTAAACTCAAGCAAGCTGTCCGGCCTTCAAACACTTTGCAATTTTTTCTTTTACCTGCTTGTGCTGATAAAATATGGTCTAAATGTATACCAGCAATTTCTCTACAGGTAAGTAAGTGGAATGTAACCAGGATGTAATAGATTCATCCTATTTTAAATTCACAATGAATAAAGTCAATTACATGGGAAACAGGGTTGGCAAAAAAACTGGTTTTTTTTAAAAAAAACCCGTTTTTTTTGGTTTAAACCAGGTTTTTTTTGGTTTAAACCGGGTTTTTTTGTATCTTTTTTAATTACATATATGCACATCAGTAAATAAAATTTAACATTGACAAGAATGATTAATATTACAATAACAATATATATATATATATATATATATATTCTGAAAACAGTTTAAACAAAATAAATAAACAATTGTTATTAATTATGTACAAATTCAAATCATTAAATTTTATTTAGAGCTGAGCTAACATCATTTACATTCAAATTCAAAACAGTTATATATATATACAAAAGTTTCCTATGTAATACATAGAACATGATCACTTGTGCCGTCAGGTTCTACAGTAATGGTGATAAGTTTTAAATAATTTTTAAAGATTACTTTTTAAAAAAGTTGAAGAAATAATTGCTGTTTTATATATACATATTTCCAAATGCAACCTGTAATTCATGTTTACCAAATGATTTAGCACACTTATAAAACATATTAATATGTTTATGTATTTCATATTGCATTCATAGAATGGATTCTGTATCTTAATGTTGATACTTAAAAGTTTTTAATAGTATTTAATTGCAAGATTTATATTAAATTCTTTAAAGACTTAATCTATTGCCTTCCTATATTTTTTCATTTTAATAAGCAACACTTAGTTGTGTTACATAAGAATATAAAGATATAATGTAGAATTTTACCTTGGTATGCTATACTAATTTTTTTTTTAAAATAAAAATAATGCAAAGAAAAGAAAGTGAGACTTACTTTTTTATTCAATTTAAAAAAACAAATTGAATTTCAGTAAGAAAATTAAATTGAAATATATTTAAAAAATATATATAAAAGAAACATTTTAAAAACATGGAAATTGAATAAATTTTCAAAATTTTAAGAAAATGGAAGTACGACACATGTCTATAAAGATTCTATGTTAATAAACAGGATTAGGATTATTAGGGTTTAATGTTTTAAACAAAAAAACAAGTTTTGCCGCTTTTTGTAAACCCAGTCTGTTGCGTAACTTTGATTGTACAACACCAAATGAAGAAAAAATTCTCTCTACATTTGCAGTAGTCGCTTTTGCAGTAAGAATCGTTTCAACTTCTTTCAACACACCATCATTGAACTTTTTGATTTCATTTTCTTGAATATGCCACCATTCTATAGCTGATACATCTTTACTAAAATCATTCTCAAAAAGATATCTTTGAAATGGAGAACTTTTGGCACAAAATTTTAGTATCAGAGATAATAAATTGTTTTTGGGAAATTTTGTTTTAGCATATTCCAATGCTTCTTTTTTTTCCTCCGATGACAATTCGAGATCAGCATCCTTGGCTCTTGGATCCAACAGATAAGCAAGGAGATGGGCTGGTGTTATTGCCATTTTATAACGAGTATCTAGTTTTTTCATAATGTCTTTATTCAGTTTCAAATCTTCCATCTGTTTTTTTAAATTTTTAAAAAGAAAAACAGTTTCTCCAATTGTACAATTTTGGCTTTGTACTTTATCTAAAGCTACACTAATTGGCTTTAATTGTTGAAAATAGTCTTCAGCATTTTTTTTCAATGAAATGTTTGAAATTAGACTTTGGATATTTTTATCAATTTTGTCTTTATTATTTTCGCATATAGTTACAAGAACTGACCATGATTTCAGATAGCTGTCTAAAGCGTCAGCAAATGAGTTCCAGCGAACTTCACAAGGCATTATTAGTTTTGATGTACTTGCATCTTTTCTGAAGCACGCATTTGCATATTGGTTGTTTCTGAAGTATTTGATTACATGCAAAATTTGTTCTTTTACATTTGGATAACTTATATCATTTGCCAGTAAATTTAAAATATGGGCTGCACATCCATAAGTAATAATATTAAACTATTCTTTTTCATCAAACATATCCCTCATTTTTCGGACATTTCCAGTATTGTCTGTCACTAATGCTTGTATTAAACATTGAAATTCCGATTGGCATTTATTAATGGTTGTAGTCGCAATATCATACAGATTTTCACTTGTATGAGCAATTCCCGATGTATCAATAGTGTCTGCTAAGTATGTATTCCCGTCTTTTGTTGTTAAAGTAACACAGATCACAGGTTCGTTGTGAATGTTTGACCATCCATCTAATCCTAATGTGACAACTTCATTTTTTAATATATTTGCACATTTTTCTTTTTCTTTGCTGTAAGTATGATCTAATAAATCCCCAGCAATTTGTTTTCTTGATGGTGGAGAATATTCTGGGCGGAAACTCTGAACCATTTTAATAAACTCAGGATGCTCTACAGTGCTAAATGCCGTATTTGTAGCATATATAAACCTAGCAACTTGTTCATCAAACATTTGCTTTTGAGATGGTGTTGATTTACTGACAAAAAAGTCCATAGTATCTCTTTTCCTTTTTAAAGAACCAATTTCACTTGTTGCTCTTTGTGTTATTGCTGAATCCAAAGAACTTGAAATACTGGATAGTGACACTGACACATCATCTACACAAAAATAAGAATTGCTTAATGATACAGAACATATTACTTCAAAAATCATAATCATATAATTAACAATAATTCAATACAAAGACATTTTTTTTCTTTGTTTTACTGCAAAGTAAACATCTCTATCATATTGATATATTTATTTTTGATAATCTATTTAATACTCGAGATAAAATTACCATGTCTTTTATAATTTTGGATATTTATGATTGGTGAAAATTTAGTTAATCTCTAAGAGCCATGCATAAATTAAAAATTAACAATTTCATTTAATAACAGTTCTGATCACATAATTTGTTCTTAATAATATGATTAATTTGTAAAACTTTCAAACTTTTATCAAATGTAATTTTAAGATTATCAAAATAAAGTTCTCTAACAAAAAAATGTCTATTTAAAATTTTCTTGTTTTTTCCAAAATTTCATTACTTAGAATTACATAAATATTTTTTATTTCATAGAATATAACTTTCTAAAATCAAATAGCATATGCAAATTAAATAATAATATATGTGATTTTTATAATTTATCTTCTCAATCAAATAGCATTTCAAATAATAATGTAATTTTTTATAAGAGTTTAGAATCATCTGAATGAAGATATACATAATGTGTTCTCAATATGCATTACTTGTAATTTTACAGATAAATTAAAAATTTTGAATTTAACAAATATTTAACTTATTAACAAATTTTTAACAATTTTCTTTCAAAATTAAAAATAATAGCAGCAATAATAATGATAAAATAAGTACTTACCATTATCAACAGAATCAGAATGATGATGAGAATTATTACAAGTTTCAATGTGTTTCTTCATCCTAGCTACTTGACCTTCCATTTCTTTATTACAATTTTTGCATCTAGCTCTACAACCTTTCCTTTTATCATTTTTTACTTCATTAAAATATAACCAAACTAAGTCTTTTCTTCTACCAAAATTAGACATTTTTTGTTCTCAAATGCTAACTCTTGGACCATTCATACACAGGTGCAACTATGATGCAACTGTGACTTATGCAGGTTGACTGCTGAAATGAGTTGAGCTGTTCAGTTAGAAGTAGAAGTTATTTGTACATCAAATAATTTGAAAACTTAATTATATAAGAAAAAAATCTT
The DNA here is from genome assembly GCA_963931845.1 of Maratus michaelseni. Lineage (NCBI taxonomy): Eukaryota > Metazoa > Arthropoda > Arachnida > Araneae > Salticidae > Maratus > Maratus michaelseni. The sequence goes on along the minus strand of OZ007589.1, from coordinate 156,771,322 downwards.
TAAAAAAATTAACAAAAAAACCAATTGGTTTTTTTCAGAAAAAATCCATTTGGTTTAAACTGTGCCAACCCTGATGGGAAATATTATATATTTGTTACCACAAGAATTAACAAGCTACTGTTCGAGAGAAAACATTCAAAAATTGATGTTATTGAAATGTTGGAAGCGCCCTCTATCAAAAAATGAGGACACCAAAACTGTACGTCATCTATACTAATAAAAGAAAGTTTCGCTCTGTGTGTGTGTGTCTGTTGGCGATGGCTAGCAAAATCTAGCCCACCTATAAGTCTGGAAATTTAGGTGTGGATAGTCCAAGGTCTGACCATGTGCACATGAGTCTCAGAATTTTAATATTTTGATAATTACTCTTGATATTAATTAGAATATGATTAAATATCGCATTGAAAATGCCATTTTTTAAATCAAAATGGCTACAGAAAAGAACTGTTGTTGTGGATTTGGAAGCAGAAATGAACGAATTCGAAATTATTTTACTAATTAGCGAATTTTAAGAAAACTAATTAAGATATCAATTTGAAAATTTCTGAGCATATGTAAAAAAAAATTCTGTATCCGTCTATGCAATTTTTGAAAAATTCGGCCGGTAATTTTTCTTAATTTATGCAAAAAACTGCTAAAAATCTGCTGGCACCAGTGAAAAAAAATCCGAGACAGTTTCAGACAGGGATCTGCTTTCATTAAAAACTGAACTACAAAGAGATCTGTTTCTCTGGCCGATCCCCCATTTAGTTTGCGAAAATGAAAGGAAATAATTGCCAATTTTTACTAATGAACAAAATTTAGATAACTAATTAAGATATAGATCTGAAATGGATGGGAAGTGTTGTGATCTGCCGGATATTTTAGCGTAACGTCTTCGCTATGTTCTATTTATCAGAAAAATGTAATTATTTTTTTAATGATCGCGTTAATGTAGGTGAAGGTGGTTTTCTTGAACAAATTATTCGTTATATTTGAGGGTATGGGGAGGGATGGGGTTAACGCCTTGCACTGAGATTGTTATTATCTCGGGCCCGGGCAACGCCGGGTGGATAGCTAGTTTTGAATAAAATAATTACCAAGAGAATGACCTACATGCAAACCGCAACAAAACCGATTAATTTGTTCCATGTTTATGAGCGCTTAAAATCCCTCCCTCTGTTCACAGTTCAATTTTTGCTACTTACCCGATCCCAATGTTTTTGATTTTGGGCTTAAAATTTAAGTTAAAGTCTAAACTTTAGAATAATTTTAATCCCATACAAAAAATAACGGTAAAAAAGTAGTTGTTTGTTACTCTAAAGCCTAAAGCACCCTCTATCGACAATTTTTTAATGTAACCTTTAAAATTTTTTTGAAGAAAATCTTGATATAAAGAATGATTTTAGCAAAAACCGCAAACAAATCGACCCTTTTTCCCGTTTTTTATCATCGCTTGAAGTTTTGGACCTTAAACTTTAATGGCCCCTAGCTCCTACAGGCCAGGGTTTGAAGTTTGTGCCCAAAACCAAGACGTTTGCACCCCATGGTTTCCTATTTAATAATGTTTGTCTTCATGTCTACTATCACTCCTAGAAGTTTGTCGGTCTGATAGTGAAACACCCTGTATATATATATATATATGTGTCATGTGTGTATATACATTTATATTATGTACATATATCACCAGGGGTCGATGCAGGGTTTTTTTCCTTGGGGCCCATTTTGTGAAAAATAAAGGTTATTTTTGTGAAATTTATTATATTTTTGTGAAAAATAACATTTTGTAACGAAAGTTGAAATCCAGTTACTCAAATTCGAGCCAAGCGCATTTAATAACAAAAACTTTTTTAAATCCTTTTGCTGAAGTTTTTCTCTCTGGTGAAGTTGTTTGTTTACAAATTACACATTTTAAAACATCACAAAATAATAATTAAATAATAAAAAGTAAGTTTTTATGGAATAAAATTTTGTGAAAAGGCCTATTTTAGTAAAAAGAATTTTGTGAAGAGGCCCATTTTATCAAATTGGTTTTTGTGAAGGGGCCCATTTTATCAGATTGATTTTTGTGAAGGGACCCATTTTATTAAATTGATTTTTGTTAAGGGGCCCATTTTATTAAATTGATTTTTGTGAAGGTGCCCTAAATAGGCCCCAAATTTTGTCTGTATCAACCCCTGATCACTGGTGCCCGGCTAACTGAAAAGTACCGAAACAATCAGCTAAAAATTACTTTCTCCTTTAACATTATTTGAAGATAACATCATAATTGTAGATATAAGTCAACTAACCATCTGGTGAACTGGTACACTTATACTAAAGTCTTGCTGTCACTTAAATAAGTAAAATATCTATTGTACAGAAGAAATTTAAATGCATCGACTTTACAATTGCCATGAGTTCAAGTTTGAGTGCTGATAGGGTTTTTCATATGAGACAGAGATTTACTAAAAAAGATACTGCATTACTGCAATTATAGAAGAAAGTGAACTCTAAGGAATTTATGCACATCAGGACGTCATTATTGTAGCAAGGGATTGATTTGAAGGAGTGATTCATAAATTGCAGATATTGTTTTCCATCTTAAAGAAATATAATCTTACCATGTCTCTTGCTAAATGCCAATTCCATCATATTGCTATTGACTACCTTGGATACCATATCATTCAACTTAAAACCTCTAACATCATAAAACTTATGTCATTTCCTACTTCTAAAAACAAGAAACAGTTGAAAAGATATATTGGCCACTGTGGATTTTATCACAGATTCATTCTAAATTACTACAGACTAATGGATCCTTTAATCATGCTTACATCGCCTAAAAATCAGTTTGTATGATCAGAAGATCATGACAATGTATTCAGGGGTCTGTCCAGACTTTTTTCTCAGGGTCTTGTTTTTGTGAAATTGTGAACAGCTTTTTAGATTTGTAAAAATTCTAATTTTGTGAATTTGAAATTATCGTTATATTCAGGTTCTTGTTTATACATTTTTAAGAAGATATATGGATGTAAAATACATACTTTCTTTTTCTTTATATATGTAAAAGTGACAGGTCAGATTTTACTTTTAAATGATTAATTTGTGAAATGTTCGGTTTAAAGATGGAAAACTTTTGTCAAAAACCTATCTTTAAGGACAAAGAATTTTGTGAAGGATCCTGTTTTAGGGAAAATAATTTTGTGAAGGGTCCTTTTTTAGGGAAAATAATTTTGTGAAGAGTCCTTTTTTAGGGAAAATAATTTTGTGAAGGGTCCTGTTTTGAAATGAAAAATTTTACGAAGAGTCCTTTAAAGGACCCAATTTTTTTCTAAACAGATCCCTGTTATTTAAAGAAATACAGAAGGTATTTTTCCCAAACTGTTTTTATCATTCCCTGATTGGACAAAGCAATTCTACCTCAGTACTGGTGCAAGTGGTAGAGCCAGGGCCCTCGCTAAGGGGGAGATATAATTAGCCCCCCCCCACCAAACGTTCCTGAATGCTGTTACACTTGGCAAATTTAAAAACTTTTAATTGGCAAATTGGTTTAAAACTTTAATAAAAACTATAATATACTTTCTATTTCTGATAGACTTGGCAAAAGTTATAAATCTAATTGGGAATAATTATTAAACTTTTTTACAAATAAGAGCTATATTACATTTTCTAATTGTGGTAACTTGACAAAATTATAAAACTAGTTGGCAAACTTGTTGAATTGGCGAAAACTATTTATTTTTGCTTCTCAATGAGTTGGCAAATACTGAAATTTGACTTGCATACCTGCCAATATTTCTAGTCAGAAAACCTTACAATTTTCGCGACGTACTTCATTGTGCATCTTTAAAAATTTATGTGTAGTAAAAGGTGTTTGTGAAAGCATTTGGTACGGTAATGTATGGTTTGATACAAAATTTACTGATAAACACAAAAATAAATAAATAAATAAACGAGTAACTGTTTAAGTTAAAAAAGAAAGTCAAAGACATAACCCAAATAATTTTAGCACTGATAATTCTTTTTTAATCTACTTTAAATAGGCTTGGTTTGGCTTTACCAAACAATTCTCTGTCATACATTTCTTCATAGCAATCTTTTCATATGATTTTAAATTATTAAAATAAAAAGATAAAATTATAAGTAAAAAAAAAAAAAAATCAAATAAATGTCTAATCAAAAAAGTTTCAAAATCTTAGGTTTTGCATTCGGCTTTGCTGTGAGAAATTTTTTAAATACACAGCACGACTAAAAATTCTCTGGCATAGAATAACGCGTTGTGAATTACTGCTTGGCTGCCATGTCGTACCATATTGCTGATCACACGCATTTTTTGTAACATAAACACAATGTGTGCATCAGTTTTATTCTTTTACTCAATAAGTAACATATTTGGAAAATCATTTCTAGTTACACCCAAAAACCTTACAATCTTACCTGTCACCCTTACAACCTTACAATTTGACCTAAATCCTTACATTGTAAGGCTGAACCTTACAAGTTGGCAGGTATGGACTTGGCAATTTAAGGTCCTCTCCCCCCTCAACAAAAAGTGTTAGTGATGGCCCTGGGTAGAGCTATTGTTGGTTTTCTTTTTTAAGAAAGTTTATAGTTAAGTTTTCTTTTTTACATGTAAAAATTAGCGTTTGGGATAGTTAAAACGCTTAAAATTTACATAAAAAACGAAAATTGATTATTACTTGTGGAGCTCGCACTATCGCCACCTAGGCATATCTGATATTCTGCATTTATTTACAGATGAGGTCATTTATAATACAATATTTTTATTCAATTCCCCCTGTAGTAAATAATGCCAGAATAATAAAATGCAAATTTTTTTTTTTAATTTTAGCAACAATTCAGAGCCATAGAAAATACATATGCGTTACCTTTAATAATGAAATAATTATATAATGATTTCAAGAAAAACCCAAACGGAGAGAAACTGCATAAATCAAGAGAATAAACGTATAAAAAATAAAGTAATTTTGACTTATTGAAAAATTATATTAAAATACAAAATAATCACAGCCCAAATGTTTACCGTAAAGTGCAGTTTTCAGTACTTCAATTCATGAGATCGTTAACAAAAAGATCAAAAATTACGTTCCAATTTTTTGATTCCTGATTCTATGTAACCAAGATGACGAATTAATTGATTTATAAGCATCTGACAATGGTTTAAAAATCACATAATAGCAAGATCTCATAAAAACAACACCAATACAAACTCAATATTTTTACCACCATTATCGTACTTGTTGCCATTCATAATTTCACAATAAAACAAATGTGTCTTTTTTAAATAAATGGGAATGAAAATCAAAACAAATAAACTAAATTTATAAATATTTCATTACAGAAATGTACTTTCCTCCCTCCCTGAAAAAAATTCTTATTCTTTTTTTTGAGATAAAAAGATTTTGAAAGCTCTAGATAATAAATAATAGTGATCTACTAAGCTCCACACACACAGACACAAATAAAAAAAAGTATGACTATAACATTGAAATATTGTGAATTAAAAATGAAAAAATGCTTTTATTTATTGCAATTTATTATTATTATTATTTGCATTTAATTATAGAAAATGATTGCAAGGCAAAATTCTTTACATGTGCAGTGATTTGGCGTCATTTATCACAACCTATTAATTCACACATGCGCATTTCACTTACCTAAACAACATATTCATGTTTTGTTTTGTTTTGTTTTTCTTCTATTTTGAGAAAGTTACTCTGAGGTCCGTGAGAAGTCGTCTATTCAGCCGTGATGTCTATTCTGGTCAAGTGTAAATGGTGCGAATTTACTTTTTAATTCTGTGACCATCCGTATGATGAGCCGAAGCAGAGCAAACGCTCATTACGATGGAAAGATTGCGGGTTTATATGATTTAGGAGATACTTTAGGTCGCGGCCATTTTGCCGTTGTCAAATTGGCTAAACATGTTTTTACTGGAGAACAAGTTGCCGTAAAAGTAATTGATAAAACAAAATTAGATGACGTATCTAGGGCCCATTTATTTCAAGAAGTGCGATGTATGAAGCTGGTCCAGCATCCAAATGTTGTTCGTTTATACGATGTAATCGATACGCAAACTAAACTTTATCTTATTTTAGAATTAGGAGATGGAGGGGATATGTATGATTATATATTGAAGCATGAAAATGGTGTTGATGAAGAAACTGCTAAAAAGTACTTTCGACAGATCGTGCATGCAATCTCATATTGTCATAAGCTGCATGTTGTGCATCGTGACTTGAAACCTGAGAATGTAGTGTTTTTCGAGAAGTTGGGTATGGTTAAACTAACAGATTTTGGATTTAGCAACAAATTTTGCCCCGGGCAGAAATTGGAAACCTCATGTGGGTCCCTGGCATATTCTGCTCCAGAAATATTGCTTGGAGATTCCTATGATGCTCCTAAAGTCGGTAAGTTCCAAATACTTTTTCTGTATTTTAAAATAATTAGTATAATGCATAATACAGTGCATTACAATTTTGTGTAACTTATGCCTCTTAAATTGGTCCTGTAAGTGATCTAATTTATTCTTAAAGATCTTCGTAAAGTTTAAAGAGCCAGCCATACCGAGAGTATTCGGTATATACTCGGTACACTCGAACGATACTGAGTGGTTCTAAGAATTTAATCTTTGTAAGCATTATTGAAGGCTAAGGAATTTATAGGGGAGAGTGGGGGCTAATGGGACAATTTTGAAGTTTTAATTATTTTTAAATGAAATCAACAAATTTCTGAAAAAAAATTTTGTATGCATAGAAAAGAAAGAGAAGTATTGGCTTTATAAAAAAAAATAATTTGAAGAGATAGCATTTGTTGTTTTTTAAATATGACTTTTATACACTATTGTACCTGTCCCATTAGTCCCCTGAGTTGGAGTCTACTGGGACACCCCATGGGTCTAATGGGACATATTAAAATCAACACAAGAAGTTGCAGTACCTATTTTAAAGACAGCACATTTTACTTCAAAATGCAATGTTCATAAACAGTATAGTATTAATTATTGCATATTAATATCAAAAGACATTAAAGTTGATCAACGAATAGTTTTCTAATCGATTGTAGGCTGAAATAATTTCATTACAATATCTTTAATTTCAGTCCAGTATTTTTCTTCTTTTTCAGGATAGACAAACTTTTGTGAATCGCACCTTTTTGTGAGGTAACTCAGAAAAAGATCTTAAATTCCACGGTTTATTTCAATAACAACTGCCACATAATGAGATATAGAATGTTTCACTTCAAATTTTAGTAAGACAAAATCATTTTCAGGTATTTGCTCTAAAAGAACATTTTCTTCGACATTAATTCTTTTGGGTAAGTCTCCATTACTTGAAGAATCATGTAGTATAAAACTACTTTCAGAATTTTCTGAAAAGGAAATACGCTTCTTATTGTTTATATTAATATAGGCATTTTTTAGATCTTTTTTTGAGTTATTTTAGTATTATCCAGGGTTGGCTTTTTACCGGTAAAAACTGGTTTTTACCAGGACATGGTAAAACCTGGGAAAAAGTGGTAAATAACTTAGGATACAATAAACTCTCCTAATCATTACACTTTATTTTAATACTATTAATAAAAACTGTATTTTCATGTAATTGATGTAATTTTATATAGAGAGTACTTATAAAAATATAACTTGTAAATGTGATAAAAGGGTTTTTAAATGTGATAAAAGTGTACTTATAATTTCTTTTTTCCTTTAGTAAAAATTAGTAAAGTAATCTCCATCAAGATGAATAATGTAGTGTGCATTCTCATAATAATAGTTATAATGAGTTTTAGGTTTAATAATGATATATGCAGACTTGTATAAAACCAAAAACTTTCTGCGCACATAAATATTGAGTCAAAAACTTTCTGCAAATTCATTTAATGTTTAAAAAAATTACGTGTTGTATTATTTTGACGATATACATTTAAAAATAATTACCATTTAAAATTAATTAATATTAATTAAAGAATAATTATTTTGGTTAAAAATAATAATAAAGCTAAAAATCCATGATAGGAAGAGTTGAATTCTTATCAATTATTTTGTCAATGCATTTAGAAACAACCCAATCCTTAATATTTTTACCTCTTCGCAAGCGTCTGTAATCTTACAATAATGTTTTGCATATTTAAATTTTGAATTGTGCACAAACAGTAAATAAATCGTGCATAAAATTGGGAAATATTTTTAATTTTTTGGTATTAAAAAAAAAAAAAAATTTAGAAAAAAAAAATTCTGCAAAGTTCCGAATTTTGCAGAAAATTTTCCGCGCACTGCGTGCGCACGTGCGTCTATATTATACAACTCTGGATATATGTACAATAATATCTTTAAAATTTTGAATTCTTGTAGGAGGAAAACATGGATGAAAGTTTTTCCGGTTTTTATATTCCTTAAAAACCAATATTTTCATATAGCATTCTTTTATTTACCTAATCAGAAACTAAATTAGATGAATATTGTTATGTGGAAATAGTAGTAGGAAATATCCAGAAAACTTTCACCCCTGGGAAAATGAAAAATTGGTAGATAAATTTGCATAAAAGTGACAAAACAATCAAACTAATGAGTTTTTTCAAAAGTGATAAAAACCCTGGTAAGAACATGTTTTTCCAAAGACGGTAAAAACCATGGTTAAAACCGGTAAATACCGTCCAACCCTGGTATTATCCGCTACTTTTTCAGGTGTTTTTAAAAATTTTCAATTAAGACAATCTTTTAAATAAATCATGCATACCTATCACTAACAATAGGTATCTATGCATCATGAATCCATTTGTCCCCATATGCTGATATTTTATATTTTTCTAATCTACATAGCACATATTTATCCAAATATAATTTAATTAAGTTAAATATTAAATGGAATATTTGTGTTACATTAATTAGTAGCCTCATAAACAATTTCAGGCAATAATGAATTGTAAATGTCATTTAAGTAAAAAAAATCAAACTTACTTTTTATAGTTGAAAACAAACTTTCTTCATGCACTCTTTCAAACAATTGCAAATAGCCTCTGACTTGTTGTTGTTGAAGTTAGCAACTTTAGTGTTGCCATTTAGGTGTAGCATAAAGTTTTGTTAAACATAATATTTTCAATAAAATTTGGCCACTGCCCCATTAGACCCTTGTCCCATTAGCCCCCAGTCTCCTCTAATTGATCTGCAAAAAGTTATTCTAATTATAAATTTATAATATACGCAATAATTCATAAAAATTATTTTGTATATAAAAATGTCTGCAAAATTTATAAGAAAGTTAAGAAAAAACCCCTAATGGAAAATTAGGACAGATCAAAATTTATTTTTAAATTTATACAAGTAAAAATAAGTCATTTTTAAGAGTGTAGGAAAAGACTATGATTTTGGATAAAGAAATAGTTTGTAGAAACAGAAAATACAAATGCAATTATAAAATATTTTAATAATTTGTTATAGAGTAAATTATGGTGCAAAAACACAAATTATTCTTCATTTTAGGTGATAGGGCACATCTTTTATTAGGGATGCAACGGATATCCGGTAAATATCCGATATCCGGCATATCCGGCTGATTTTTCAATATCCGAAATATCATCGGATATCCGAATCACAATCATCGGATATCCGACTTCTCTGCCGGATATCCGGTTCTCTATTACATAAGTTCTATCAATAATATGCATAGAACATGATGGCAAATTGTATTCAAACATCCTTGATAAAAATGACTTTTGTTTATAATTCAAAATATGAAATATAATAGTACGTTCCTTATCCACAAGTAAAAGGTTCTAACTCTCAAAAGTTTAAAGAATAGTCAGCTTTCCTAATATAGACATTTGAACTCTTTATAATAAATTTAAGAATTTACGTTTACATCTTTTAGAAAATTGTTCTTTTGCTGTCAGATTGTAAAATAAAATATGAAGTTGTTTATTAAAGTATGACTTTATTAATTTTCTTACTTACTAAGTTAAACAATTAAACAGACCTATTTTTATTTTTGTTTTTTAACTTGTATGTTAAAAAAACTTTGTACTTATTATCTATACTAATAAAAGAAAGTTTCGCTCTGTGTGTGTGTGTGTGTGTGTGTTGGCGATGGCTAGGAAAATCTAGCCCACCTAGAAGGCTGGTAATTTAGATTTAGGTAGTCCAAACCCTCTCCTGGTGTACCTGAACGTCAGAATTTTAATATTTTAATTACTTTCTGAAATATTAATTAACCCTTTGAGGGGCGGTGGTATATATTATATACCACCTAATTTGAATCCGATTGAAACCAGAAACTTTTAATTAAATTTTACTTTTTTAACTTTGACGAGAAAAAGTTGAAAAATTGCTTATTCTTATTTTGAACTAAATTATTTCCTAAATTCCGGTGGGAATTCAACATTACAGGAGCACAAGTGCTTGCCCCTGAAAGGGGTAAAATGCACGAAGAACTCTCATTAAAAATACGCTTGTTTTCTTCGGTTGGTTGGTTGTGTAGAATATCTTCTCAGAACACATTAAATAAATCAGAGTAACGATGCATAGATAAGGACTTATAATGAAATAGTGCCAACATGGATTGCAGTTACCTGCATATAGCCAAGCTAATGTAGCGCCATCTACTCACGGCAAATTACACAAACGCTACCTGTTTAAGACATTTGTAGGCACGGTTTTCTTCATTGTAATTATCTGGGTTTAAGTTTTTTTAAAAACAGGACATATATCATTATGATAGAGACTATTAATACAGAAAACTTTATTTAACGGATTACGTATTTGTTATATATTTGCGGGAATGGTGAGGGGTAAGGGTCTAATTACATTTAACAATTTTAGCATTTTTTTAGCTTCACCTGTAGCATTTAATTGTTGTTTTTTATACAGAATACCACTATTTTAAATCTCAGTTTCTCTGTAATATCTCAGTAATAATATTCCAAACTTTTCCATTTAGTTCCATTTTTACTAAATTATCGTAAAAATCAGCATTCATTCCTTCAAGGTGTATTTCTAAAAAGCAATTACCAGTATTTCCGAATAACAGTTGTTAAGATGGAAACTGCTTCACTAAATGTTTAGAGGATCTTGTAGGTTAATTTAATTGATGACTATTGTTCTTTAAGTTATACAGGCTGATTATACTATGAAGGTGAAGCAAAGAAGAAACGTGATCGTATATATATTATCAGGTTCAATACGTCGTCGGAATATTAATTATAAAAATGTTTACCTTGAATCCAAGAGTGATGTGTCATAAAGAATGAGCAAAAATACTGTAGAATACTTCCATGATTTTATTCTTGAAACACTTCCGTGGACTTGGGAAAAGGTGCTGTCTTTTTTTCAGGTGTTGAATGCTCACAAACGCTATAAACTTCAGATATCTGTATAATAGGATATGACGCTGGAAGATGTTAATTACTACTGATTAAATGAATGAAGGTAAATCACTTTATTATTTAAATGAACTAATATAGAATTGGAATTAAGACAAATGGATCGGACACCAAGTCCGGCCATCGCGAGAACACGCACCACGAACAACGGTCGAACAAGCGACCTACTCTGAACTCTACAATCACTAGAACTGAAATTTGAACAGCGCGCGACCATGGCGAGCGTGCGTAAAAGCACGTCTCAAAAACTCGCCGCGTGGAGAGGAATGCGCCAAACTGGTAGACTCAATGAAGAGTTTACGCACGAAGGAGAAACAGCGAAGCGCTGCCGTTCCACGGCCGTACGCACATGCGCAAAGAGTGCCGGCTGCCTAGCCGTAAAAGCTCGTGTTCCGAGGAGGAAGGCTACGAAACAAGCTGGCACGCGGCCAAGGGTGAAACGGGATGGAGATGAATGGAAAAGAGAGACTTTACGAAATAAATGAGATGAAAGATGATCGCTTGATTAAACTTAAAATAATGAACGTAAAAAGAGGGAAAACGTAAGATTAATTAAATATAATATGTTACAATTAAAGATTGAATAATTAAGAATATGGATTTAAAATGTTGAAATACAGATGTGAATTAGGGAAATTCAAAACAAAATATATCAACACGATATATTACTCCACCACAAATAGGGAAAAAACTGAAAGATCCACATGAAAAGGAAATTCACAACTTACCGCTGAATCAGATAAGCTGGAATGCAAAAATGGATTACAAGGAACATTACAAAAGGACATGAACAATCAATCGAAAACATTAAATATCAATAAAACACTCATTACTATTAGAGAACTCCAAATGTCGATTGAGAACATGTAAAATGTCAGTTAAAATGCAAAAAATTTAAAAGTGTGTTAAAAAAAGCAAAAATTGCATAAGAATATCAAATATTAATTGGAAAAACAAAAAAAAACTCACAAAATTTACAAAAAGCTCTAAAGAAAAACTTAGCAATAAAAAGTACTCTATTGAGAGTGTAAATAACCTATAAGGAATATCCCAATACCAAGAGCAAAAACTGATCCAAGAATGACCACTACTTACCAAGAGCATCAACAACCGATCAAGACAGCACGGGAATACACGGGATTACATACTATACCCAACAGACGGGTATCTGAGATTATATCAACAATCAATATAAAATTTCAGTACAGCTGCTATCATGATGATACAAGACATATATATAAAGAAATATTAAATTCAAACAGACAAATAAAAGGGTAAGAAAAAAATTACGGGGAAATGAGTGGCGCCACAAAAAAAAATAGGGACAAAAAATAAAAAATATATACATTGCAATCTTGTAACACTTGATATTATACACTGCATGCTGAAAGAAAACTTTCAAGTAAACTTTGCATTACTTTATATGCAAAGATGATCATGATCATGAAAAATTTATGTATACGTATACTGTTAAATGATGATGTTTACATATCCATGGAATAAAAATTTTACGTGAGTATTCATAAAATATAGTATTAAAAAATGTATTCTAATTACACAAAGTATATCAAATTTTACCATAAATTGAAAAAAAATACAACACATCTCTGAATTTTTTAGAATGGTGTATTACTGAAAAATTTGTCAACATCAACATTGACCACAAAAAAATTTAAGTAAAGTATTTACACAGGATACCTTTATTTTATTGAATGAAATTGCAAATGCTTGCACTGTGAAATGAAGATTCAAAACTAAAAAAAATATGAAGGAAGAGCCTATCATACTATAAAAAAAAACATCATTTTAAGTCTGAAAAGACTGATATGTGAACTGAATCACAAAATTTAATTTTTATCCACTTGTCAAAATTTTAAAGTTGAATTAAAAAATTAAAGTTAGATTAAAATGTTTAGAAAAACAAAAGATAATTATATGTACAATAAATGCAAAAAAATTTATATACCACAACATAACTAACACATACATATCTGAAAATGGTACTATGTAAACATGTTACATATAATCTCACAAAGATTTTTGAAAAAAAGGTTTTTTTTTTTTTTTTTTTTTTTAATTTGAAATATTCTAAAAGTAAGAGGCATATCTTTGTATGCATTTGCCTAAACACTGAAAGACTATATTGAAATTATGCTACAATACTTACGACAATGCCAAAAATTAAAAATATTAATTGTAAATAATTACTGAAGCATAAATTACATGTACACAACAGATTATGAAAAGTATTAAAAAACATTAAACTAGAAACGAAATTTCTCTAAAATTTTGTTATCTCATGAACAAAATTATGCTAAAAAGAAATTATTTTGAAAAATGAATTTAAACAGTCTACTGAACACAATTACCTGTAAAGCTGAAAAAAACTTATATAAAAACCAACTTAAAAAAGAAAAAATCAGGTAAGATATGAAAAAATTTCTATTATTGTTATTATTGTAAAAGTTTAAAATATTATGAACATATGTATCTGTCGGGTTAGGGTTAAAGAAGTGTCAAGAAAATATCTTGACAGTACCACTCCATTGGGTACCGAAATCTTATTTTCCTCCGACAAGACACAAAAAAACTTACAAAATTAATATATATAATGCATGAAAAGAAATTAAAACACAGACGTATCAGTTATGTTTGATGTGGCACAAAAATTTATGTAACTCGATTATTGAGTTTAAGTCTTATTTTATATAAGCACAGTCTGTATGATTCACAGTCTCTAGAAAAGGCTGGATGATCTGTTCGAAAGTTGTGTCCATTTTGATTATTATGAACACAGTTTCTGCAATTGGCAGGTTTCTCACAAAAGCCTGGTGCATGATGTTCACCGCACCATACACAACATCTTGAATTTTTGCACTGATTTGCTACGTGATGGAAGGCTTGACAATTAAAACATCTTTTGATTTTTATGAATTTCTTTGCTGTAAAGAGTTGATCCTTGATCTGGAGTTTACGCCGCATTAGGCAGTAGGCAATGTTGCTTGGAAGTTCTAAAATGTGGTTGAGGTTATTGCTGAATTTATTTTTATATGTTTTCACCACATTTATATGGGATGTTTCCTTGAATTTATTGATTGCTTCAATTATTTCGTGAGTGCCAAAATATTGCGGTACATCATAAATTATTATCTTGCTTAAATGAGTTGAGGATGATTGTGAATTTAATGTGGAGTTGAAAAAGGATTGATTTACGGTGTCGTCTATATGACTTGATGAGAGAATTGAAGACTGTGTATAAGAATCAGATATTGAGATGTTATTAGTAGATGGAATGCTCTGCTCTTCCGTTTGTGTGAATGAATCTCTAGTTGTAATGCTTTGTACTTTGGTTGATTCTTTTACTTTCACCAACAGTTTCTGATTAAGCTCTTTAAGGTTGGAGATATCTTTGAGTGTATTACTGAACGTATCTTTAATAAAGCATTTGTGCATCTCAATCATGTTGTTTCCTGTAAACTGTAGTGTTTTAGTTATAATGGAAAATATGTCAGAGTCAAATGTGGTATCACCACCACTGCTTTCAACGAGATACTTAATTGTATCTGGAATGCTCTGTACAAAATCTGAGAGTGCCTCAGTAAATATATTTATACGATTCATTACTTGAGTATTCTGATCCATGATTATGGTAATAGAAATTGATGAAATAGAAATTAAAATGTGTAAATTTATTGATTAGAAATTAAAAATTATTGATTATTCACAATTATATCTTCCAGAAATATTTTTAAAATAACATCTTCAAAAATATATCTCTTCACACAAAATATCTTCAAAAATTTTCAAAAAAAAACATCTTCAAAAAATATTCTTCTTCATACACTTATTTAAATATTATATGCAATGAAAAATTATATACAAACACTATAGATAAACTTCAGAAATTTGAAAAGAAAATGAATTTTATATATATATACACCAACAAAAACTTCCATGTGCTTAAAAATAATCTTCAATGTATATTTTTCAATCTTCTAACATCCTTTATAATTTTTATGCAAAATTGATAAAAACTGCACTATATATTTTAATCTTGCATATTTCTAAAAAGGATTGCTTATTTTATAAAATTATGAATATTAAGGTGGCAGGAAAAAAAAGCACCTGTTTTCAAATATATCTTGAAAAACGACGTATTACGCACTTATTGTGCACTGGAACGAAGCACCATATTTGTTAAGATGGAAACTGCTTCACTAAATGTTTAGAGGATCTTGTAGGTTAATTTAATTGATGACTATTGTTCTTTAAGTTATACAGGCTGATTATACTATGAAGGTGAAGCAAAGAAGAAACGTGATCGTATATATATTATCAGGTTCAATACGTCGTCGGAATATTAATTATAAAAATGTTTACCTTGAATCCAAGAGTGATGTGTCATAAAGAATGAGCAAAAATACTGTAGAATACTTCCATGATTTTATTCTTGAAACACTTCCGTGGACTTGGGAAAAGGTGCTGTCTTTTTTTCAGGTGTTGAATGCTCACAAACGCTATAAACTTCAGATATCTGTATAATAGGATATGACGCTGGAAGATGTTAATTACTACTGATTAAATGAATGAAGGTAAATCACTTTATTATTTAAATGAACTAATATAGAATTGGAATTAAGACAAATGGATCGGACACCAAGTCCGGCCATCGCGAGAACACGCACCACGAACAACGGTCGAACAAGCGACCTACTCTGAACTCTACAATCACTAGAACTGAAATTTGAACAGCGCGCGACCATGGCGAGCGTGCGTAAAAGCACGTCTCAAAAACTCGCCGCGTGGAGAGGAATGCGCCAAACTGGTAGACTCAATGAAGAGTTTACGCACGAAGGAGAAACAGCGAAGCGCTGCCGTTCCGCGGCCGTACGCACATGCGCAAAGAGTGCCGGCTGCCTAGCCGTAAAAGCTCGTGTTCCGAGGAGGAAGGCTACGAAACAAGCTGGCACGCGGCCAAGGGTGAAACGGGATGGAGATGAATGGAAAAGAGAGACTTTACGAAATAAATGAGATGAAAGATGATCGCTTGATTAAACTTAAAATAATGAACGTAAAAAGAGGGAAAACGTAAGATTAATTAAATATAATATGTTACAATTAAAGATTGAATAATTAAGAATATGGATTTAAAATGTTGAAATACAGATGTGAATTAGGGAAATTCAAAACAAAATATATCAACACGATAACAGTGTAAGCCAAATTTCAAATTAAGTTCCTAGCTTAACCAAATGAATCAATCTTTAAAGATGTATAGTGATCCTCCTAATTAGTTATTTGCTGAAGGTCACTTGAACATCCGCCACCCCCCACCCCCCCTCCGGGGCCTTCCTTCAAAGTTTTCTCTAACTATTCCCCGTTTCCATATCTCAGCAACTATTTTTCCGATTTCAATGCAAGTGATTCCAAACATAATAATTAACTTAATAGTCACCATTTATAACATTAAACTAAATTTACAAGTAGCAGTTACCACTATTTCTGAATAATTGTTTAAGCCAAATTTCTAATTAAGTTACTAGCTTAACCAAACGAACGAATTTTTAAAGATGCATAGTGGTTGTTCTAATTAGTCATTTGCTGAACGGCACTTGAACATCCCCTCCCCTTCGATCCCTCCTTCAAGGTTTTTTCTCTAATTATTCCCCGTTTCTGTATCTCAGCAACTATCTTTCCGATTTGAATGCAAGTGATTCCAAACATTATAATTAACTTAATAGTCACCCTTTATAACATTAAACTAAATTTATGAGTAGAGGATACCACTATTTCCGAATAATAGTTTAAGCCAAATTTGTAATTAAGTTTCCAGCTTAACAAAACGAACGAATTTTTAAAGATGCATAGTGGTCCTCCTAATTAGTCATTTTCTTAAGGCCACTTGAACATCCCCTCCTTCAAAGTTTTTTTCTCTAACTATGCCCCCTTTCCGTATCTCCGCAACTATTTTTCCGATTTCAACGCAACTGATTCCAAACATTATAATTAACTTAATAGTCACCTTCTATAACATTAAAGTAAATTTGAGTAGCGGTTACCACTATTTCCGAATAATAGTTTAAGGCAAATTTGTAAGTTCCTAGCTTAAGCAAACGAACGATTTTTTAAAGATGCATCGTAGTCCTCCTAATTAGTCGTTTTCTGAAGGACACTTGAACATCCCCTTCACCTGGCACCTCACTCATGATTATTTTCTCTAACTGTGTCTTATTTCAATAACTCGGCTTATAACGTTCCATCTTCTCGAAACCAGCTCGATTTTGTCGCACGCCTACTATATAGTACCGTAGGCAACGTTGACCTGTCTCAGAGGTTCTTTCCGAAAGAGGTTGCTCCCCTGGCGGTGGAAGGGGGAAATAAAAGATTTTCCAGAGCGTGCGAGCATGCCCGGTATACGGTGTCGAAGCCATCGGAGACCTTGGCCAGAGTTTCGTTTTTTTTATAGATTCGAGTTTATTACACGGGCTCGGACAACGCCGGGCGGGTCAGCTAGTATACTAATAAAAGAAAGTTTTGCTCTGTGTGTGTGTGACAGCTACTAAAATCTACCGCACATAGGAGTCTGAAAATTTGGGTGGGGATAGTCTACGGCAGGTCCTGATGCACCTGAGGATCAGACTTAATTTTTTGTGACATGGGTCCCTTTACGTTTTTGTGCCTTTAATTGTTAATAACTTGCCCCCTTTTTATCCGATCTTTTTCGTTTTTGGGGTCCTTTCTCCATTTAGTTATTCCCCCATTTCTTAGTTAAGACCCTGGCCTGCTGTAGCCCTGTATGGGGAAGGGGAGCCTTGAAGTTTTTGTTCCCTAAATTGTTAATAACTTGCCTCCTTTGAATTCGATCTTCTTTGTTTTTGGGGCCTTTTCTCATTTAGTTATTCCCCATTTCAACATTCCAGTTAGAACCCAGGGCCCCTTGAACTTATTGTGTGCCCCTTGGGCCCTTGGTGCAGCTTCTTTAAAAAAAATCATTCAAACTTGAGTTCTGTTTAAGGTTATTATCATGGGCCCGGGCAACGCTGGGTGGGTTAGCTAGTTTTTAATAAAGGAATTTTAATGCATAACCTGAAATTATGTTTCATTCCTGTATAAAACTACTTAAGGGAATATATAACTTCATTATAAATATTTTAAATTAAAAGTAATTTTCTTTTTACTTATAAATCTCTAAAAGTAATTTAACTTAAAATAAAACTAAATGTGACTTAAAGTAAAACAGTATTAAATAATTAAAACAGAAAAAAAGCATCAACTAAACGTATATTTAAAGAAAATAACTCTTCAACCATATTAGTAGATATTTTATGCTTTAAAAAAAATGTATTTATATGTGAAAATACTCTACAATTATAGGTATATTAATAAATGTGTTATGGTTAAAATTTGTTTACTTCTGACAGCATCGTACAAACAAATAAATAGACTATTTTAATGTTTAAATTACATTTTTTAAGCAACATTATTAATATACATATATTTAAAGATATAGTTTTTGTAAATTATATTTCAATATATTTAAAATTTTTTAATGATGTGTGAAACATGTTTGTAATTTATTGTTCTGAGATGGCATTATATAAAGAAATAAGTAAGCATACACCATAACTAAAAACAGCATATCTAGTGCCGGATATCCGATCGGATATCCGATATCCGGAAGGCAAAAAGCTTCGGATATCCGAAATCCGATATCCGGCAAAATCCATATCCGGTTCATCCCTATCTTTTATTATTGTAAATTTGCTATGCAAAATAGGTGTTCGCTATAAGCAAGCCAGGGTTGCCATTTCGGGAGGGGGGGGGCCAAGGAATTTGAAATTTCAGAAAATTTATCAATCACAGGTTAGACAAAAGAAAAACAAGTTGGAAATTGTACGTCAAACGTTACAAACGAGGTGCGTTCGTACGCACGTTTTAGAATTAAATTCATGATATCCCGTGCGTAGAACGGGCTAAACAGCTAGTTAAGTATATATTTTATGACACTGTTCATACAAATATCTTAACTAGTTATATAAATATTCAGATATATATGTATCAGCTAGTTATATAAATATTCAGATCTTGATGATTTTTAATTCTGTGAAATGAATTATATCGTCTGCAGATTAATTTCTGTAATAAAATAAGTATCTCGGTCGCTTGACGATTTAACATCCATCGGAAGCTCCTCTAACAAAAAAGCACCGATTTAAAAAAAAAAATCAAATTTCTTAATAAATATTTTTATTAATATCTCGTAAAGTTTTGATTCGATTTTAATAAAATTTGAAATGTCTCGACAAAATTCTGCAAAGATAATATATTTTAAATTGCAAACCATTTGGTTGGGTAGTTTTTGCGTTGTTATATGCGGACGGACAGACAGACGGACGGACAGACAGACAGACGGACGGACAGACGGACGGACCAAACGACGACTATAGGTGCTACGTATTTATATAATTACGAACGCACCTAATGATCAAAAGCTAAAATAACGTCAGATTTCACAGATTTGATTTCAATAAAAAAAACTAGTCTGATGTGCCAATCCCAAAACTTTCTTCTATCTCATACAGATTTCACATACACCAAAAACAAATCAGCACCAATTTATATTAAGGTCTAACTGAATCTAAAATTTTATTAAATTATGTGCATTAGTTCTGGAGATATAGCTATCGTGAAAATCGTACTGAATGTAGCATAGCAGTGCCACCTGTTCTGTTGGGATATTTATACCAAATCATAATCAACGTCTATTTTCATCAAGGTCTAACCGAATCTGAAGTTTGGTGAAACTGTGCATTATTTCTCGAGATATAGCTATAGCAAAAATCATGAAAAATTTAGCATAGAAGCGCCATCTGTTGGGCGATTTACACCAAAAACTAATCACCACCCATTTATATCCAATGTCTAACGGAATATAAAGTTTTATCGAATTCCGTGCATTAGTTCTTGAGATACAGCGCCCGCAAAATTTTTGTCACATACAGACACTGAGACACACACAGACATTTTCTAAAAACAGTCCAACTGTGTTCAGAACCTTCTAAAACGTATAAATCCGTCGAAAACAGGAAGTGGTAAATTTTCATAAATCAAATACATTTTTCTTGTAAAGATAGAAGAAAGTAATATACATTTAATAAACACTTTAAACATTGAAACTAATAATTAGCAAAAATGTTTTCTAAAGCCTTGCTATTGCAACATTCTATAAGTGAGACATTTATCATGAACTAGCAAGCTACGCCCGCTGCGCTGGTCGGTTTCTATAAATGAACCTTGAATCAAACGAAATATATCGTTTAATTTGACCTTGTATTTGAAAGCAATCTATATATTTACCTGGAATATCCTTCCACATTACTGAAAAATGACGTGATTGCAGTCAAAATTTTAGCTGTTAAGGACCAACTCTTTTATTTGGTCATTTACAGCTAAGGTTTGCTAAAGAATGATAAAACTATATGCAACATACTAAAACCATCACTAAAAATTGTCGAACTAACAATGCAAACAAATTAACTAACAAAGTCCATCAGTAGATGTTTTTTATAAAGGTTAATCTTTGATAGACGGGTTCATCTGATTATAGAACTTTTCCACATAAATCTAAAACTAACAGAACGATATACACTATACTAAAACCATCCTTATAAATTATCTACTTAACAATGCAAGTCACAAAAAATACGCCCAGTAAAAACTTTCAAAAAGTCTAATCTTTCGGAATCTGGTTCACCTGACTATATAACCTTCACACATAACTGTTTAACTAAGCAATGTAGAACAATATGTAGTACACTAAAACCATTCCTGACATACCATCTAACTAACAATGCAATTGTCATCAAAATCCATCCAGTAGAACTTTTTCAGAAGGCTAATCTTTCATATAATTGTAATCAAATATTTAAAAGGCTAATAAAAAAAAAGGTCACCCGATTTTCGAATTTCCCCCTATAATTCTTGAACTAAGCAACGTAGTATGATATGTTATATAATAAAACTTTCCCTTCAAAATTATCTAACTAACGGTGTAGGTTTCATCGAAATCCATTCGGCAGAATCTTTTAAAAAGGCTAATCTCTCATAATTGGATTGATCTGATTATAGAACTTCCCATAATAATTTTATAACTAAGCTACGTAGAACGATATGTTATACAATAAAACCTTCCCTGAAAAATTCTATCTTACAGTTTAAGTTCTACGAAAATCCATTCAGCAGAACTCGAGTTATAAGCAGCTGGAACGAAATTTCATATTTAAGGTAGAAGTAAATAGAAGTATGTTGCTATTAAATATAGTTTACATTTGAATAAAAAAAAGGTACTTTTCGGTTAGCCGGGCGCCAGTGATATATGTACATATATAAATATACATGTATATACATATGTATATATATCTTCATACATATAAGTGTAGATATATGTGTATAAACGTGTGTGTGTGTGTATACATGTAAATATATCACTGGTGCCCGGCTAACCGAAAAGTACCAAAAAAAAATACTGCAAAAACGATGTCGTGCACTTGAAAAAATATCTTTTGGCTTAAAATCTCTCATCAAAACTATTTTTCTTTTTTTTTCTCTTTCTTTCTTTTTTTTTAATAAAATAAGTAACAGTTTTTTCTTTTATTTTTCGAGTTGTATAGCCATTTTAATTCTTTCTGCAACAAAAACACCTTTTGGCTTAAAATCAAATTATTTGGGGTCAAAAGTAAAATCAAAATCGCCAAAAACAAAAGATAAATCGCCGAATATTTTTTCAATAGCAATCTTGCTCATTGAATAATTTTTTAAGCATTACGAATATTCGCAATCATGTTTAAATTAAATATTTTCGTTTAATAATATTATCTCTCATCAAAACTGTTTTTCTTCTTTTTTTTTCCTTTCTTTTTTTCTTTTATTAATAAAATTAGCACAGTTTTTCTTTTATTTTTCGAGATGTATAGCTTTTTCAATTCCTTCTGCAACAATAATGGTCGCCAAAAAATTAGCAATGCTAACCTTTTTGGCCAAAATGACAGAACTTTCTATCATAATTCTATAACTAATCTACGTAGAACTATATGTTATATACTAAAAGCTTCCCTGAAAAAATAATTATCGAACAGTGCAAGTTCCATCAAAATCCATTCAGCGGATCTCGAGTTATAAAGGAACGAAACGAAAATTCCGTTTGTGTTTTATATATATAGTAGATGATTATTTTGGCAAGTTTTAAAAATATATATCAGAAAAAACTCTATGAATTGCTTCTCAGCTGTGTACAGCATGATTAAAAGATAACTCGTCATTCTCAAGGCTAGAATTTTAGTGATAAATTATCTCTTTAGCCTAAAATTTAAGGGGAATTTTTTTTTTTTTTTGGGGGGGGGGATAGGGGAGGTGTATTCATTTTCCTAATTATATGATTTGTTAATTTTGTTTTATTAGTGTCACATTATATTTACTCCAATTGTTATAATGCTATTAAATCATTTGCTTTATTAAATGATATGATCTATACAGTATGCTCTTAAAAATCTCCACAGACAGACTGCATTACAGTTCTGCCCAGATTTGATTGTAACCAACCGAATCCTAACTTTAACCCAACAGACTTCAAGCCGAATCCGAAATATTCATACCTGAACCCGCAGTGAAAGAAAATTAATGTATATTTTAATGCGTTTATGGAAAAGTAGTCTACAAGTTTACCGATTATGTACAAAAAATAACACATATACACCCATTAATATTTAAATATATAGTTTTTTTATTTAAAAATTATTCAGAACCTTCTTTTGTATAATCGGTTGATCTTGAACCCGATTCCAAAGAGTCAAAGCATAACCCGAAGCGTATAAAGTTTACTCGACCCGCAACAACACCCAAAACAAAAATTTAATCAATCAAACCCAAAACGAAATGCATTTCGGGTAGCCGATGCAGAACTGTAATTTCCAGTAAACCCGGATAGGTCAAAAAAATTGTCATTGACCGCAACCCCACCCGAAATGAAAGAAAATTTATCCATATTTCAATATGATTTGGAAAAGTAGACTACAATTATATCTCTAATAACAATTTTATCTTTTATATAGAAAAATTATATTTTTTTCATCTGAAAATATTTAGGATTTCTTTGAAAACCCGGGCACACGAACCGGACTCAAAATAGTGAAAATCTAACTTGAACCCTAAACAATTAACACTTTGATAACGGGCCAGGATTGACCACTAATTTTGCATAAAAGCGTTCTACAAATTCCAAAAAAATTCCCTGTGACAGATTTCTCTTAAAAATATCCTAATATAAGTGTATGACATATTTTAAAAAGTCATACTAATAGAACAAAAAATAGTCCACTGGGACATATATGTCCCAACCACAGTCGAATGTTCCAAGTCAACCTACCCCGCAACGAAAATAAGCTGCGTCAACCCGGCTCGATACATACTGCAGATTGGGTCGTGATGTCCCACCCAATGCAGGAGCAAGAAACGTGAGACCAAGAGTTTTGCAAATTTCTGAATTGTATGGAATTTAGATCATAGTCTGAAGTGTATGACAGATTTTAAAAAGTCGTACTAATAGAACAAAAAATAGTCCACTGGGACATATATGTCCCAACCACAGTCAAATGTTCCAAGTCAACCTACCCCGCAACGAAAATAAGCCGCGTCAACCCGGCTCGATACATACTGCAGATTGGGTCGTGATGTCCCACCCAATGCAGGAGCAAGAGACGTGAGACCAAGAGTTTTGCAAATTTCTGAATTGTATGGAATTTAGATCATAGTCTGAAGAGGAAGTCAGAAAATGATTGCAAAAAATTTTTACTTACAGAAAATCAGTAATGCAAATTTTCTTATACCTATGGATTACAACATTTGCAAATTTCGTAACTTCTTGGTGGTGTTTGTGTGCTGATTATTTCGTGACCGATTGAATTTCACGACTTATTTTCGTGATTGTTTCATAATTTTTTTTTTTGTGATAATTTTCCAAAATTTGCTATTTTCTGTGAATCAGTGACGAAATTGATTTTTTCGACCATTTGTCTAAATTCACGACATTTTTTTTCAACTGATTGATGAAATTCGCTATTTGTTTTCGCCATCTTTTGATGAAATTCGCGACTCTTTTCTACGATCGTTTGTTGAAAATTGGGAGTCATTTTCCGCAACCGACTGACAAAAATTGTTATTTTTTTTCGCAATCTTTGACGAATTTTTTTTTACCATCTGTCGAAATTCACGATATATATATATATATTTTTTTGACAACTGATCGACAAAATTCGCTGTTTGTTTTCGCGATCTTTTGATGCAATTCGCAACTCTTTTCTACGATCCTTTGTTGAAATTCGGAAGTCTTTTTTCGCAGCCGACTGACAAAAGTAGATATTTGTGTTGTGCGATCTTTGAGGAAATTCCCCTTTTTTTGCGCGATTGTTTGACTAAATTCGTAAATTTCTTTTTGTTGTTCAATCTTTTGACGAATTTCGCGATATTTTTCCGCAATAGTTATACTAAATTCGTGATTTTTTTTTCCGCGACCGATTATAGAAAATCTCTATTTGTTTCAGTGATCTTTGGCGAAATTCGCAATATTTTTCCACGGTCGTTTGAAAAAATTAATGATTTTTTCGCCGACCAATTTGCTAAATTAACTTTTTTTCTAATTCCAATTCGTAAAATTCACGATGTTTATCACGATCAGTTGACAAATTGCTTTTTTGTATCGCGGACTACCACTAAAATTAAAAAAATATTCGCTGAAGAATCACACGTTGAAAGAAGTTAAGATAAGAAGGCAAAATCTCATACTGCATTTTTTATTGTGGGGATCTATTTTTATTTTGTGCACGATTTGGTCAATCCTGCACAATATTTTAACCCCTGTCCCTAAAAAAAAAAACTTTGTCCCTGCCCCCCCCCCCCCCTCCCCAAGAAAATCTTAAAATGGCACCCTTGCAATAAAACCTGCAAAGAAGGAGTTGAAAAGGACTGTAAAAAAGCTGCATTTTAGACAGGTCTCCATCTTAGCAAGTATAATTGTATGGCATTTTTTTCGTCGAAACTTGGTTTTTTTTTTTGCCCGTTTGAGAAAGAATTTGTTGTAGACAGGTTTCGCTTAGACACGTTTCACTGTAATACAACTATGCTCTTCAGAAGTGCTTTATAGAAAGGAGGTTTTAACAGTCTTAAAGAATACCTGAAAAAAACGGTACCTCTCTATAACTGAAAACTTTCATAATATTTTAAAATTCTACTTGCTAAGACAAAACCTGTTTAAAACGGAATTTTTTCGATGTCACTTGTGATTCCGTATTAGAAGTATTACCGTCTTTGTATATATGATTCAGTAAACGTTTCTCGTTCAGAGGGGGGGGGGGCACAGCCCCCCCCCCCTATGTTTATAGCTTTCTTTTAAACATATTAACTTTAAAGTTAAATAAAAACAAGTATCTTAGTTTTGCAAAAAAGCTGTTTTATCATATTTATTTACAACCTTTAATTACTAAAAAAATAAAAATATGATGATGAAAAATTTTACTTTTAGAAGCTCAAAATAACCAATTAGGATAAATTAGTTCAATCTGAGCTAAACATATTTTCTGAAGGCTATAAATAATCAGTGCACTGCTGTTGTCTATTAGGATAGAAGAGTAGCTTAAAATTTTTTTAATAATTAAAATATTAGGGGGTGGTCCACTGTGCCTATAGGTCCACTGTGTACTGGTCTCCCCTACTATTTTCCGTCTTTAAAAATGCTATTATTCTTTTATATAATTTCCCCTTTTAAAAAATCTAATTGATTACCTACGCGTCAATTTCAGAACGGATGTGTTACACTAACGCACTGATGTTTGGCGCGCTTTTCAAGCTGGCGTGAAGTAGGGATGTAACGAATATTTGGTATTCGGCCCTTTTGCTGAATATTCGGCATGGCCGAATACCTGTAACCGAATATAATTAGATATTTTGCCGAATACTTGCATATTTGGCCGAATATTCTAAGATATTTGGTTAAATAAGTCCCAGAAAATCAAAACAAAATGCGATTTTAACTATTTTCAACAAACAATATTAAAAATTTATATCTAAATACATAAATTATTATAAGAACATAATGAACTGGTTTCACACCAGACTCACATTTCAGCAGACTTGCCACTTTCTGACCAATAGAGGATCAGAAACCCCCCAATCTGTTAACCAAAGTTCACTTACAAAAACTACCACAGTCTCTTGTTTGTGTGAACTACTTCAGGAAGCATCTCATTGTGAAATATGGAGTGGAGGAAGTATTATGAGGGGCTTGTTAATTTTGAGAGAAAGAAAAGAGAGAAGTATATCTTGGTAGCAGAAAAGAATAATTATATTTTAATGGAATGAATAATTATATTTTAAGAAAATAACCTTTTTCTTGACATACAGGGTATAAATTTATACTAAGTTTGAGTTGCATGAGAAAGGATCTAAAAAGACAGAGGACACATGCAAGTTCTTATTTTGGGGAGGTGAAATGATTTTATTAAAATAAAAAAAAGTTTCATTTTTTTACAGAGGTAATGAGTTTCTATTTTAGATAAAATATATATAAATTACTAGAACTATCTATGGATTAAATAAAAAAATATGAATTAAATTATTATTTACATTTTTGAAAGTCACATGTTATCTTATTGGCATCAAAGTATTTAAAATATTACAAAAAATACATTCAGCTGTTATGATTTTTATTTATTTCAATTAGTCCTTAACCTCGTGGCAGAATGTACGCGACAGGCATCGCAGACTTTTTAGGGCACCTGCACACTAAAAACATACAGCGATGTCGTGGGCGCACTATAGTGCGTAAATTACGCGAAAAAACGGCAAACTTTGTCGAAGGATCGCGAATAAAACGGCGAATTTCGTTGACAGATCGCGGAAAAAAATTTGCAAATTTAGTCAAAAGGCCATGAAAAAACATGAATTTCGTCAAAAAAACATGAGTTTCTATGAATGATCGCGGGAAAAAATGCGAATTTTGCTGAAGGGCTATGGAGAAAATGCCAACTTCATTAAAAGATTGTATTAAAAACTGCTAATTTCGTCAAAGGATCACAAAAAAACGGTCAATTTCGTCGAAGAAATGGCAAATTTTTGTCGTCGGATCACGAAAAAACAGAGAATTCTGCCGACAGATAGCGAAAAAACAGCAAATTTCGTCGGAGGATCGCCAAAAAATGGTAATTTTGTTGAAGAATCTTGAAAAAACTGAAATTTTTGTCGAAGGAATTCGAAAAAACGGTAAATTTCGTCGAATGATCTAAAAAAAAGGCAAATCGCATCGAATTATCTCGAAAAAGCGGCAAATTTTGTCGAAGTATCTCGAAAAAACGGCAAATTTCGTTGAAGGATCATGAAAAAAACGTGAATTTTGTCCAAAGGCCAAAGAAAAATCGTGAAATTCATCAAAGGATCTGAGAAAATGGCTAATTTTGTCGACAGATTGCGATAAAAATGCAAATTTCGTCAAAGGGCCGCGGAAAAACTTGATTTTTGTCAAAAGACTGTAAAAAAAAAAAAAAAAAAAATACCATGAGTTTCGTTGAAGGATTGTGGAAAAAGTGCGAATTTCATCAAAGGGCCACAGAGAAAATGTAAATTTCGTCAAATGGCTGCAGAAAAAATGCTAATTTCGTCAAAGGATCACGGGAAAAAAAAGAAATGCTAATTTCGTCAAAGTTTCACGAAAAATTGTGAATTTTGTGAATAGTTCCGGAAAAGATGTAGCATTTCTTTAGAAAACAGCAGACACACGAAGTTCTATGCTTATTAATATAAGCATAGTTTTTAATCTGAAACAATATACTGAACTAACTTTTGAAAAATCGGCTTAACCTGAACCAAATTTGAAAGAATCTGCACTCAGCCTGAAATCGACTCGAATCAAAAGCAGAGTTAATCTGACCTGCAACTGTGAATTTCAGAATTTAGGCAGATAAATGCTGATGCCTTAATTAATTAGCACTACAACAGCAGCAAGAATAGATTTATATGATATATTGCGTATTGCAGACTATTTTTGTAAACATTATTAGCGTTGCAGACACTTGAAGATAGTTCTGCCACTGGGGTCCTTAATTTAATTTTTGATTTTAAAATTTAAAAAAAAAAAGTAATTTTTTAAGTCAGTATTTGCCCTAAAACTTGGCCGGCTATTCGGCCAAATCACTATTTGTTGCATCCCTAGCGTCAAGCTACTATTTTCCGTCACCGTTAGCGTTCGAAATCCTTGGGGGTCCGCTGGTCTGAGACCATCAAGAATTCAATCGGACCACTAATTTATAAAATTTAGTAATTTATAAAATTTAGTGGTCCACAGGACCAGTAACTTTCTTCCCCTCTCAAACAGGCAAACGTATATTTTATAAGCGATTTTTGTCTCTTGATGACAGGTTTTTCTCCGCGCGTTTGGAAATTTAGTTCAAAACACCAATTTTGAAAATATCTTCTGAAAGATCTTTTGTTTTTACCAAATATGGAAAATGCTATTCGATTATATAGTTTCTAGAACACCTGCCAATTTCATGCGTTTCCGAACAAAAGTGAATCCAGAAATGTGTCTTCTTTGAATTCGAACATAGCCTTAAAACGCCGTGGTGATTTGCAAAACTGGTCTCATTCTTTCCCCCTCTATGAGAGATAAACTATTCAAATTCTATTCTTTTAAGTATAAAAAACTCTGTGAATGTGTCAAAAAGTTTGTTTTGTTTAAACGTGGGGGAAAAAAAATATTATTGAGCAGCAAGCAAACAGAAAAAATAATTAAAAGAAAAATAATGCAAAAACCACTTTTTTCTTACTATTAAAAAAAATAATTGATATCTTCGTTGTTTTTTCAGTTAATTCGTTCAAATTTTCAGCAAGTCACAATAATAGTAAATTAGGCAGAATAACAAATTTTTATTAAAATATAATAAGTTACTAGAAAATTAGAGACCCCCACAAAAATGGTCACTGTAGGAGCAGTTTCAAAGAAAAAGCAATGTGGTAAAGGTGAAAATAAGGAATTTTGCTTAGTAGCCACTGACTTGTAGGTTGATTTTTTTTAGTAGCCAGTTAGTGGCGAGTGAGAATAATTTTTTTAGTAGCATGTAAGTACATTTATGCCACTGAATATTTAATTAATATATATATATATATATATATATATATATATATATATATATAATTAGTTTACAGTAAAGTAATTTATGTACTAAATAAAAAAATATTTTAATGTATATTGCTTTGAATAAACTTGAGATACTAATTTCCAATCCATTTTAAATTTTAAAATAAGTTAACAGCAAAGTTATGCATAACATGCTTATGTAGCTAACTACATAAGTCTCACTTGTGTACCTTTTTAAAAAAAAAAATATTTGTCTAGAATTAAGATCTGACAATAATAAAATAGGTCTATGTTTATACACTAAATAATAACCCACAACATGATATACATTACACATGCACAACCAAATTACATACATTACACATGCCCGCAGACCAAATGTGATCAACATCTTCAGAAATTCAAAAAATGTGTATTTCGTCAATTACTCCGGAAAAAATTGCAAATTTCGTCATTCGGGAGTGTGAAAATCATGAATTTCCATCATTCAGGAGTGTAAAAATAATGAATTTCCGCCATTCGGAAGCATAAAAATCACGAATTTCCGTCATTCAGAAGTGTAAAAATTCTGAATTTCCGTCATTCGGGAGCATAAGAATCATGAATTTCGTTTATCGGGTGCAGAAAATTATGAATTTCGCCAGGATCGGGTGCAGAAAAATCATGAATTTCGTCAATCTGACACTGAAAAATTATAAATTTCGACGATCGGGTGTGGAAAAATCCTGAATTTTGTGGATCGGATGCAGAAAAATCATAAATTTTGGCGATAGGGTGTGGAAAATGAATTGTATGTACCATGAATTTCGACGATCAGGTGCAGAAAAAAATCATGAATTTTGGCAATTGGGCACGAAAAAAATAGGAATTTCGTCAAACAGGCACAGAAAAATCATGAATTTTAGGGAAAAAAAGGAAATTGGAAAATCCTGCATTTGGCCGGTTCTTTCCATATTTTTAATTGCCAGTTTCTCAAGTTTAATCGACGAGTGGCGACTGGCGAGTGCTTATTTTCACCTTTACAATGTGGTTTATTTATTTTGTTTATTCGAACTTCCTGAAGTCAGAAACGTTATCAAAATCAGATCACCAGCTTTGGATGAATTTGTTTAGTTATGCAGAAGGGAACCGTGCCAAAGATTTTTTTACATATTTTAATTGAAGAAAAAAAATGATTATAAAAGCATTAATTCAAAATAGGATGTTTTATATTTCATCCTTAACGAATCAATCTGATGCTGCGGTGAATAATTTTGTTTCATTATTGATAAATGTATAATCGTATAAGAGTTAAAATCAACTTCTGTTTTCTAATGTCACGTATTTTTCTACAAAAAAAAAAAGACAAAATATACAAAAAAAAGGACAGAGCTAAGAACATATATGGTAAAGGGGCAGGGCGCATCGGCACTTAAAAAAAAAAAAAAAAAAAAAAAAAAAAAAGAAAAGAACGCGGCATGTAATGTGTAAAAATTCAAAAATTACAGAAGAATTTTTTTAAATTATTTATCTAAATGATTGAAACAGTATTCCTTTTTTACTTTCTTCTATCTTTACAAGAAGAAAGTATTGGATTCGTGAAAATTTTCGACGGATTTATACGTTTTAGAAGGTTCTGAACACGATTTGACTATTTTTAGAAAATGTCTGTCTGTCTGTATGTGAAAAAAACTTTGTGGGCGCTCTATCTGAAGAACAAATGCATGGAATGTAATAAAACTTTAGATTCGGTTAGTCTGTGATATTAATTGGTGCAGATTAGGTTTTATTGTAAATCTCCCAACAGGTGGCGGTGCTATGCTGCATTTTTCCCGATTTTAGTGATAGACATATCTCAAAAACTAATGTACAGAATTTCATCAAACTTCAGATTCAGTTAGACCTACTTAAAAATTGGTACAGGTTCGTTTTTGGTGGGTATTTGAAACCTGTTTGAGGTGGAAGAAAATTTTGAGGTTGACACATCCGACTAGTTAAGAATGTAAAAAAAAAAAAACTCAGAAAAATCATGAAAGATTAAAAAAATGCAGAGGACGAATATATTTCTTTATTCCAATTCCTAATATAATTTTTTTGTAGATCTGATAAGAATTCTTTGAAATGGACAGTGATTCTTTCTCTTATAGTGGATTATTCTTGAGCCATTTTAATGCATGTAATATTGCATGTATCATGTATCTAAACAAAACTTGAAAATATTTTCAAGTTAGGGTTTTTTTTTAAATTGCTTTAATTTTACTTTTTCTAAAGTGTATGAACCATGTTTTCATCCAGTTGCAGTGATTACACAATCGCTTCAGAATAGATTCTGTCGTATCAGAATGGAGCTTCAGTAATAATGGGAAGCGTGTGAGAGATTGTAAGCACAATGTGGAAAAAACGGGAGAATTTCTAGTCATGGAGGGGAGAGGGGTTAAAAATGTTCTTATTTCAAGTATTTTATTTTATAAACAATCACTTAAATAAAAATCCTTAATTAGAGAGTTGATTTTATATGTGGTATTTTATTGTAGATGTATGGAGCCTGGGTGTTATATTATATATGCTGGTTTGTGGAAGAGCACCATTTCAGGAAGCAAATGACAGTGAAACTCTCACTATGATAATGGATTGCAAATATACTGTTCCACATCATATATCTACTGACTGTTGCAGGTAATTAACATCTTTGTTTTTATCTCTCTAGATCTTTGTTTTTTTTAGGGGGGGGGGGAAGGGGGGGCTGTTTGTCTGTAAAACCTGCTCTAAGAAGGAATTGCAAGGGAACAGAAAAATTATTGTCCCTTGCATTTTTTCTTTTATTTTTCCGTTTTGACTTTCTGCTGGTTTCCATGGTTAATAATTTGACTGTAGTAAAGCATTGAAAATTGTAATGAATCATTACAATAAGTAAATTATCAAAATAGTTAAGTAGAATATTAAAATAATTGAAGTAAATTATTAAAATAATTATGTAAAATAATAAAAATTAAGAAAATTAAAAATAGAGGTCAAGTAAATAATAATTAATGATGCAGTACTAAATATGCACAATAATGATGAAATATCAATTATTCAGCCCTATTAGTCAAAATTACGTACGAAATCATGAAAAAATAAAAACAAAAATCATTAAAAGATTAAAACTGAAATTAAATACTGATGCAAAGTGACTGTGCTGTTTTTTACCTTAGATATGAAAATAATTTGCATCAGAATCTTAAAATAACAAAATTTTATTTAATGTTTATGCAGATTTAGTAAATAAAAAAGTTTGATTAATTAAAAATTGTCTTGGAAAAATGATCGCGATCTCCACTAATTAAGTGACATTTGAATTTTTTCGGAAGAAAATTCACATTTTCTTCTTGCGAAAGCTCGAGTTCGACCATATTAACCATAATTACATATTAAAATGCGTACATAATAATGAAAAACTAAAAATAAATATTGAAAAACAGGGAAATGAACGCAAGAAAAATAAACAAACAATTCAGTTACAGTTTACATTTGCTAATATTGTGCGTGATACAGTATGTCGAATTTTTGCTTTAGATACACTAATTTACATCAAAATCAGAAGTAAATAAATTTTA
This sequence comes from Maratus michaelseni, assembly GCA_963931845.1. NCBI lineage: Eukaryota > Metazoa > Arthropoda > Arachnida > Araneae > Salticidae > Maratus > Maratus michaelseni. The sequence goes on along the minus strand of OZ007589.1, from coordinate 156,738,214 downwards.
TTTAGTAATTAACGAGCTGTAATAGCCAGGCCAAAAAAAACCAGCCGGCTTTAATTGAAAAAGGCCGGCTTTCATTTAAAAAAACAGTGGTTTACAGCTATTTCACATTGAATTTGCGTTTAATTTATTTTTAATGCACTAATAAATATTTCCTTCTGTAATATGACAGCCGAATGACGCACCGATTCTTCTTTTTAAAATTTAAATAGAATTTATTAAATATGAGAGCTGGTATTTACAATAATATTTACACTATATACATTTTTACTAATATTCATAAAAATTCCACAAAACCCCATTACTTCTTAAAAACAACCAAAATATACTCGTATGCATTCTTACATCCTACTCTTCCGAACAAACCACCATTCCTTCTGTCTTCTCTTCACTTCTGTTTACTTTTTTTTTAAAGGGTTGGAAGGATGTTGGTTGCATGACCCCCCCCCCCCCCCCCCCCCGAAAAGATTATGCTACGCAAAGCGAAGCAAAATCTGACATACAGCAACCATACAACTATACAGCATAAAATATATATAGAAACATAATTCAAAACAGATGTATAGAAGCCTTGTTATAATAGTTATAATGAATATATAATAAACATATAAAAAAACACTAACAATTCAAAACAGATGGAAAGACGACTTGATATAATACTGCATGCCAAAACTAAACACAAAAGAAAGTATCACTTAAATAATTCTTATACAGTAACTAGTCGTGACAGACTGTCTGCATTTTTTAATTTTGCACCTGGGCAATGAGAAATATTTATATTATATCTTTGTAGAGATAAGGCCCATCTTTGTAATTTTGCAGACTGAGGTACAGATTTCTGAAGATATATTAAGGGATTGTGATCAGTTATCAGTTCAATTTCTGCACCAAACACATAAACTTCGAATTTCTTTAATGCCCACACTACCGCATAAGCTTCACGCTCAATAGTCGGCCAGTTTTGTTGCACCTTAGTGAGCTTTTGGCTAGCAAAACTAATAGGACACAAATTTTCTTTCTCATCTCTTTGCGATAGACAAGCACCAACTCCATAAGAACTGGCATCACTCTGAATAGTGTAAGGCTTTTTAGGATCTGGTGTATACAGCTTAGGAGCTTCACACAATAAACGTTTTAAAGTTTGGAAGGCCTCTTCTTCAACCTCAGACCACGGAATGATCTCTGGGATTTTCTTTTTTGTCAAGTCGGTTAAAGGCTTGGTGATTTCAGCATAATTTCTTATGTAGTCACGATAATAATTAAATAAACCCAATGCACTTTTGAGAGCTGTTTTGGTTTTAGGTGATTCTATTGTCACAATGGCACGTAACTTCTCCAGATCGGGCTCATGTCTACCTCCTCCTATGACATGACCTAGATACTTAATCTGTGCCTTTGCAAAAACACATTTTTTAACATTCACCATGAATTTCAGTTCAGTTAATTTGGATAAAACAGCGTCAAGATGTTTCATATGATTTTCCCAGTCATTTGAAAAAATAGCAATATCGTCCAAATATGCTCGACTGTACTCACGATGTTCATCCAGAGCATTGTTGATCGATTTCTGGAATGTGGCAGCCGCATTGTGCAATCCAAAGGGCATGACTTTCCATCGGTATTGAGCACGATGGGTTTTAAAAGAAATAAGATCTTGACTCTCTTCTTCTAGAGGAATCTCCCAATACCCTTTTAATACATCTAAACATGTAATTATGTTAGCACTTCTTATTTGATTAATTAATTCAGTTGCATTTTCCATAGGGTAGGGGTGCACAACCTGTGGCCTGCGGGCCAAAAGTGGGCCGCAATCGGATTACTGGTGGCCCGCGGATCAATTTCACATATCGGACGCAAAAAAATCACGAATTTTGCTGTTCAGGTGCGTAGAAATCGCGAATTTTGCCGAATTTCGCACATTGGGTGCGTAAAAATCGTAAATTTTGCCAATCTATTGCATATAAATCGCGAATTTTGCCGATCGGGTGCGTATAAATCGTAAATTTCGCCAATCGCCTACATAAAAATCGTGAATTTTGCCGATCGCCTGCGTAAAAATCGTGAATTTTGCCGATCTGGCCCGTAAAAATCGCGAATTCTGCCAATAGGTTGCGTATAAATCGTGAATTTTGCCGATCAGGTGCGTATAAATCTTAAATTTCGTCGACCGTATGCGTAAAAATCGGAAATTTTGCCGATCAGGCCCGTAAAAATCACGAATTCTGCCGATCGGGTGCATAAAAATCATGAATTTTGCCGATCGGGTGTGTATAAATTGCGAATTTTGCCGATCGTGTGCGTATAAATTCCGAATTTTGCCGATCGTGTGCGTATAAATTCCGAATTTTGCCGATCGTGTGCGTATAAATTCTGAATTTTGCCGATCGGGTGCTTATAAATCGTAAATTCCGCCAATCACCTGCGTAAAAATCATAAATTTTGCTGATCGCCTGCTTAAAAATCGTGAATTTTGCCGATCGCTTGCGTAAAAATCATGAATTTTGCCGACCGGGCCCGTAAAAATTGCGAATTTTGCAGATCAGGTGCGTATAAATCATAAATTTCGTCGATCGTATGTGTAAAAATCGCGAATTTTGCCGATCAGGTGCGTATAAATCATAAATTTCATCAATCGTATGCTTAAAAATCGCGAATTTTACCGATCGGTCCCGTAACAATCGCGAATTTTGCCGATAGGGTGCATATAAATCGCAAATTTTGCCGATCGCCTGCGTAAAAATCGTGAATTTTGCCGATCACTTGCGTAAAAATCGCAAATTTTGCCGATCAGGTGCGTATAAATCGTAAATTTCATCAATCGTATGCGTAAAAATCGCGAATTTTACCGATCGGGCCCGTAACAATCGCGAATTTTGCCGATACGGTGCATATAAATCGCAAATTTTGCCGATCGCCTGCATAAAAATTGTGAATTTTGCCGATCGCTTGCTTAAAAATCGTGAATTTTGCCGACCGGGACCGTAAAAATTGCAAATTTTGTCGATCAGGTGCGTATAAATCATAAATTTCGTCGATCGCATGTGTAAAAATCTCGAATTTTGCCGATCAGGTGCGTATAAATCGTAAATTTCATCAATCGTATGCATAAAAATCGCGAATTTTACCTATTGGGCCCGTAACAATAGCGAATTTTGCCGATAAGGTGCATATAAAGCGCAAATTTTGCCGATCGGGTGCGTGTAAATAGTAAATTTCGCCGATCGTCTGTGTAAAAATCGCGAAATTGGTCGATCGGACACGTAAAAATCGCAAACTTTGCCGATCAGGTGCTTTTTCCATCCTTTCCAACTGAATTGGGTTATGCTGACTGAGGAGGTGGTTGAGTATAGGAAGCTAACCCTCCTTTTAAAATTATCATTTTTATGAACTTTTAGGCTGAACCCCCTCTCCACCTTCATTCATGAAAGCAGAATTTTTTTTCGGCACTGGCAATCTTTAAAGCTAAATTTATTCCTTCTAATAAAGTCAAGGAGTATTTTCACTCTTTGAAAATAATCTTAGCTATATCTCTTGTATAAATATGAACATAAACTGTTGATATATCATTGCCAACAAAACTGAATACATTGACTGGAAGGAAGGAACCTAGGGTGCTAAATCTACCCTTCCAAAATTTATGCTTTTTTTTAATCTGATCTCCCCCCCCCGGTCACACCTCCTCGAAACAAAAATTTTCTGATGGTGGCCCTCGACAACCCAGTCATTTTTGTAAGTGGCCCTTTGCTTAAAAAGGTTGTGCACCCCTACCATAGGGTAATCAAAAGGTTTTGTCACTGTGTTCAATTGACGAAAATCTATACATAAGCGCATGCCACCGTCCTTCTTTGCGACACATACGACCAGATAAGCTATTTCAGCTTCACTTTTTTCTATAAGTCCTAGATGCTCTAACTCTATTTGTTCCTCAACGCCATTTTTTAGCGATTCCGGAATTTTATAAATATATGGTTTCTTTCTTTCCGCACCTGGTAATAAACGAATTTTGTGTGCTCCAATATTGGCAACTTGAATTTTGCCTGAGAATAATGGTGAATGTTTTTGTAGAAGTTTACTTAACTCAAATTGTTTATCAACCTTGAGATGACTAATGTCTACTCTATGTTATTTTCATTTGAAATATTAGCTTTAATTGGTGTTGGGTGAATTTCTTCAAAAATGACCCCAACAGTCTGTACTCTTACGTTAAATTTCCTTATTTTATTCGCATGAACATGTCTGACACTCCCATCAGGTAATTTCACTTTTTATACGAATGTGGTTTTATTCTTTCAAGTATTTCTCCGGGTCCTGTCCACCTAGCATACAATTTATTGGTAGAATCAGGGATAAGTAAATATACTAAATCACCTTTTTCAAATTCTTTCATTCTACTTCGACGATTGAAATAGCGAGTGTAATTTTCTTGTTTTTCTGCAGCAGTTAGAGAAGCAATGTCAGCAGCTCTTTCCAAATTTATTTTTAATTCTTGTAAATAGTCTACTGCTGAATTACTAAGATTCAATGGTAAGGGGATTTCACCTGACCATGATGACTTTAGTACTGCCAAGGGACCTCTAGCTTCCTGACCATACATGAGCTTAAACGGTGATACTCCAGTTGTGCAATTTGGCACCTCACGGTAGGCAAAAAGCAGAAAAGGAATATGTTTATCGCAATTAATAGGATCCATACGAATTACATGATGTAGCATTTGTTTAAACACATGATTAAATTTCTCAATTAATCCATTCGAGGCAGGGTATGATGGAGTTGAAAAGCGAGGACATGCCCCCAACCAGTTCTCAAATTCTTTAGTCAGTTCAGATTTAAAATTAGTGGCCTGGTCTGAACAGATAACTTCAGGAATTCCGGTGCCCATAAAAATATCTAATAAAGCATCACATGCCGTTTTCGCAGAGAGACTCCATAATGGTACTACTTCCGGCCATTTAGAATTTTGATCAATTAAGGTAAGACAATATTTATGCTTCCTACCTGACGGCGGAATAATTTCACCTGTACAATCAATATTTACAGTATGAAATGGATATGGTACGCGGACAACAGGTGTTATCGGAATTTTATCTGTTTGTTTCTCAGGGCTTTTTAACTGACAGTTCTTACATGTTCTACAATAATTTTCTTCATCTCTTGAAATATTCGGCCAATAAAAAGATAATTTAATTCTTTCTTTAGTTTTTCGTATCCCTAAATGATTCCCAAAAATTGAATCATGAGCTAACTCTAATACTTTACTTCTATAACTTTCCGGTAAAACGAGCTGATATGTTTTATCACTGCAAATAGCTTCTTTATGATACAATAAATTATCCCGTATCAAAAAATTATTTTTTCCTAATCTAGCATCCTTGAATGAATTCTTTAAAGTTGCGCAATCTTTTTGCGCTTTACAAAACTTATTAACTCTGAAAATTCATCGTTTCGATCATTTTGTTCAGTCTCTGAAGAAATAAAACAAACATTCAATTTCTCTTCCGCCAGCGGAGGGGGTCTGGGCTATTTTTAGCTTCGTGACCTACGAACTCCTGCAATTGACTATTGCACAACTCTTCATTTTGAAGTTCAATCAAAGCATTATATACGTCTGGAGTTATTAAACAAGGAACATTTAAGTTTTCAGTGAAAGCAAAAAGCTTATTTAAAGTCACATAAATTCCACTGTTAGGTAATTTATAATGGATGGGTATGGTAGCCAAATTTGCTTGTACTTTTTCTTTGAAAGCAGATTGTAACAAAATACTACCTTTAGCTTCGATTTTCAGATTATGAATTAATGACGTATTTAAAATACTAATTTGGGTACCTGAATCCAGAGTCGCTTCTATTTCTTTTCCTTCTACATAAATAATGATTTTTTTTAAAGGAAAAAGAGTAACTTCGTTTAATTGATCATTCATGTGTAAATGCATGGAACTAACATTAGTAACTACTGCATTATTATTATTTTTCGGATTCAATTTATTTGTATCTTCTTGCGTTTTAGGTTTTCTCTGCAACTGATCATCATCTTGAGTATAAGATTTATCATACTTATTTCTTCTGTTTGGGCAAAATTTTGCTAGGTGTAATGGGAAATTACAAATGTAACAATCACACAATTTTGGGAAGTGTCTCTTCTCATACGTAACTTGATTTTTCCTTAGTTGTGGCGGAACATATTTAGTATTTTCATTATTCACTTCATGATAAATAGGTCGTTTCTCAAATTTTGTTTCCTCGAAAGACCTGCCTTTTGCAGTAAAATAAATGTCACAATTATTCGATTACTGATCGGGCAAAAGCCAACATTCTCCCTGCTTCACTGCAATGTGAGTTGCAAGCTCATTATCCAAAGTTACAAAAATTTTATCAGATATTCAGAGCTGCCAACTGCTACTAAAAAATCGTAGTTGCTACGATTTTGAGCCACAAACTACGATTCTACGAAAATCTGTCTAAGACTACGATTTTCTGGAAAAAAAAAAACGCAAATTTTGTCACAGGATAACTCGAAAAATCACGAATTTTGTCACAGGATCGCGCGAAAAATTACGAATTTCGTCACAGGATCGAGCTAAGAAATGCGAATGTCGTTACAGGATTGCTGAAAAAACGTGAATTTCATTCAACTGATTGCTGAAAAAATGCGAATTTCGTCAAAAGATCGTTCAGGGGTGATTCTGGTCCGAATTTTCCGAAAAATTAAGGCAATGATTTCCGGAAAAAAAAAAAATATATCGGTCATAAATCCGAAAATTCGGACATTAAGTGTATCGGTATTTCGGCAAATGATCGCCGAAAAAAATCAATCTCGTTTTTCGTTCGAAGAAAAGTCGCCAATTTTGTCAAAGGATCGCGAGAAAAACGTGACTTTCATCAGAGAATCGCAAAAAAATTGCAAATTTCGTTAAAAAATCACGAAAAAACGGCAAATTTCGTCAAAAACATTGCAAAACACGACAAATTTCGTCAAAAGATTGCGAAAAAACGGCAAAATTCGTCATAAAAATTGTGAAAAACGGCAAATTTCATCTAAAAATCGCGAAAAAACGACAAATTTTGTGAAAAACATTGCGAAAAATGGCAAATTTTGTCAAAAGATCGCAAAAAAACGGCAAATTTCGTCAAAAATATTGTGAAAAACGGCAAATTTCGTCAAAAAATCGCAAAAAAACGACAAATTTCGTCTAAAGATTGCGAAAAAACGACAAATTTCGTGAAAACACTGTGAAAAATGACAAATTTCGTCAAAAGATCGCGAAAAAAACGACAAATTTCATCATAAACAATGCGAAAAACGGCAAATTTTGTCATAAACAATGCGAAAAACGGCAAATTTCGTCGAAAGATCACGAAAAAATGACAAATTTTTGTCAACAGATCGCGGAAAAAACGTGAGTTTCGTCAGAGAATCGCGTAAAAAGACAAATTCCATCAAAATCATTGCAAAAAACGGCAAATTTCGTCAAAAAATATCGAAAAATTCGCAAATTTTATCAACAAATCTCGAAAAAAACCTGCAAATTTCGTCGAAAGATCGCGAAAAAAGCAAATTTCGTCAAAGGGACGCAAAAGAAAAGTGGCGGGAGTGGACACCCCCACTCCCGGTTGTATCAGCTTACTCGACCTGATGAAGGACTCTAACTCAGACATTTTTCTCTGGAAGATATAGGGTCATTCCATGTCAAATCAACACACCTATTTTACCTCACCATCTCAGATTTTAATGAACTGTGGCACATAGTTAGTATTTATATAGACTAAGAAAAATACGAAATATTTTTGAAAAATATCTGTTTGTTTTGAAAATATGGCTATTTAAACTTCTCAAAAATTGTCAAAAAATGCTAGTCTGCTAGATATTCAAATTGTCATAAAATCTTTCCTAATTAAGATAGAAAGGTGAAATAAGTGTCATAATGCAGCATTTTTAATAGACTTTAATATGATATGCAACATGATAGAGTTTGTAAAAAAAAATTATTTCAAAATTTAAATTTAAATTTTAAAATTTAAATTGTGAAAAAAACGTTTTTTTAAAATACTTCAAAAAATTATACAAGATAGGTTGTATTATTGTAAAATAGTATCCAAAGTTTGAAAATGGGACAACAATGGGTTCATAGGGAAAATAATTTTTAAAAAAAGGCATTTTTCATCAATTTCAAGTATGATACAATAATCCATAAAAATTTCATTTTAATACAATATGCAACAGCATAAATTTTGTTAAAAAATAAAAATAAAAATTTTATTTTTAAAATTTAAATTGCAAAAAAAAAAAAAAAAAAGTTTTTATTTTTTTTTTCAAAAAATTATAGAAGTAAAATAAGAGAATGGTAGAACAAGAAGAATGTAAAATGGCAATGGGACAACAATGAGTTCATAGGAGAAAAAAATTAAGAAAGGAATTTTTCATCAATTTCAAATATGATATAAATACAATAATCCATAAAAAGTTGACTTTAATATGATATGTAACAGAAAATTGAAGAATTTTTTTTTTAATTTTAAAATTTTAATTGTGAATTTGTTTTTTCTCGTCAACAATTATATAAAATACATTCAATTAATGTAAAATAGTATACACAGTTTGAAAATGGGACAACGATGGGTTCATAGGAAAAATAATTTAAAAAAGGCAATACAATGATATAATATGATGCACTACAATAGTTCAAATATAAACTTTGTACAAAATTGCCAAATTCTTTATGAAGTAACATAAGACTTTACCAATTCATATCCTTTAACACCTCTTGAAGAATTTTATTGAATTCTATTGAATTTAATTGGATAATGACTTGTTAGTTTTCAAAATGTCATTTTGTGATAAAACAGATATTCTTCCAGTTGGTGTCAGAGGATCAACTGAACACAAAACATCCATTATAGGTATCCATGGCACATCTAGCTTGCTAGGATAAGAAAATGATGGAGACGGCCCATGTGGGTGTAAAAATGTCACCTTAAGTTCATCATGTTCTTTATCTTTATCCATGATGTAAGCAAGCCACCAATGCTTGTCATATACAGCAGTAATATACCCATTGCAGTCTTCTAACCCAAGTTTATCTTCAGACTTTGAAACAATCACTTTTGATGATATTGCAGATTCAGAAAATGTTTTAACAAATATATTTGATGTACTGAATTTATCAGGGATAAAGGCATGATATTGTTGAGTTCCTTTAATAGTAACTGCCTGATTGGACCTATCTTTTCAAAATATTTCTGAATCAATCTGATCTTCCTGTGTTGAAAATGCAAAGCTTATTTTTGAAGAAAACTTGGATGCTGCCCATTCATATAACTGAAGAGGTTTTAAAATCTGGTTTTCATAAGGCCGTTGTAAGCTGGCTCTTGCTGCCTCTCTCTTAATTGTGCCCCCCAAGTCCATCACAAAGCAACTGAGCTGTGACTGAAAAGTGCCATTCAGTTTCATTTTGAAATCTTCTTTGTGAAAACACAGATTGGAGAATTTTTTTATTTTTATATTGGGCGGCACATCCATCTGAAAAATAAAAAATCTTTCTAGGGGATTCTTGAAATTTATTTGCCAGAAATTGAATTAGTTTTTTTTTTTTTTGGAAGGTGTAGACAGCAACAGTGTTATGCTCCAAACAGTCTGAAATTACAACATAGTTTAGGTGCTCAACCTTATTTTCTCTTTTGTAATACACTATAAAAGGATGAATTGTGGCATGTTTATTAGCCCAATGGTAACTGTGAGCTTCATCTTGAATAACCATGCTGTAATTTTCAGAAAAATCTAGCATTACTGCGATTTCAGATTTTTTTCAACTTTACTTTTACCTGATTCATAAAAGATGATTGAAGTCTTGCAATGAAATCGTGTCTGACTAAGATTGGCAGCTTGTTACAAAATAAGTCAATAAATTCTTCTGATGGTTTCTGCAGAGTCTCTAAATTGCAGCGATCTACAGAAATCCACTGTCTGAATGTGACTTTTTCAATTAAGTTCTCCTCAAATGATTTTTGTAAAATATTACGTATTTCACAATCACCAGGACAGGATGGGCATTCAGACATATTGCAGTCTATTGATGGTGGATTGCACAATATTTTTGATATGCAATGCCTGTAAGTTGTCAATTCACCATTAGTAATTACACCCAATTTTGCATTTTCAAGCATTAACTTGATATTTTGATGTGTCGTGCAAACACAAACTGTGTGTGTATCTTTTGACCCAGCCAAAATGCAATGCTTGGGACAGAGCTCTGCAAACTTAGAAAAACTAATTTTTAAGTCTGGAAACTTTTCTTTGAATAGTACATGTGAGCCTCTTTTAGATTGCATAAAATCAGCCTTTTAGAAACTTTTACTTTGTTTCCACTTTGGTCAGTGATACTTATAAAATCTTTAATTCCAGGCATTGCTCTGCTCAGCTCATCACTTTCATAAAATAAAATGACCGTGTCAACTATTTTAGCAGAGTATTTTACAGCATTTTGTATGAATCACATGAAAACTAAAATTATACAATAGGATTATCTAACAGCTGAAAATTTTTACTTGACATTTATTTCTGCTTTCCTATAATCTTGATTTATAGCAGGTTACATATTAATTTTAACTTTTTTATTGTTTACTGATTTTTTTTTTTTTTTTTTTTTTTGTATTATATAACCCCAATTCAGTAGAAACTACTCTTTTAAAGTATTATTTTTAGTATGAACCTATTGCTGTCCCATTTTCAAACTGTGTATACTATTTTACATTAATAGAATGTGTTTTCTATAATTGTTTGGGGAAAAAAAGAAAAAAAAAATCACAATTAAAATTTGAAAGTTAATTTTTTTTCTTAACAAACTATATTCTGTTGCATATCATATTAAAGTCAACTTTTTATGGATTATTGTATTTGTATCATATTTGAAATTGATGAAAAATTCCTTTCTTTTTTTTTCTATGAGCCCACTGTTGTCCCATTTTACATTCTTCCTGTTATTCCCTACTCTCTTATTTTACTTTGACAATTTTTTGAAAAAATTGAAAAGCAAATATTTTTTTGCAATTTAAATTTAAAAAATAAAATTAAAATTTTGAATTTTTATTCTTTTTAACAAAATTTATCCTGTTGCATATTGTATTAAAATCAAATTTTTATGGATTATTGTATCATACTTGAAATTGATGAAAAATGCCTTTTTTTAAAAATTATTTTCCCTATGAACCCATTGTTGTCCCATTTTCAAACTTTGGATACTATTTTACAATAATACAACCTATCTTGTATAATTTTTTGAAGTATTTTAAAAAAACGTTTTTTTCACAATTTAAATTTTAAAATTAAAATTTAAATTTTGAAATAATTTTTTTTTACAAACTCTATTATGTTGCATATCATATTAAAGTCTATTAAAAATGCTGCATTATGACACTTATTTCACCTTTCTATCTTAATTAGGAAAGATTTTATGACAATTTGAATATCTAGCAGACTAGCATTTTTTGACAATTTTTGAGAAGTTTAAATAGCCATATTTTCAAAACAAACAGATATTTTTCAAAAATATTTCGTATTTTTCTTAGTCTATATAAATACTAACTATGTGCCACAGTTCATTAAAATCTGAGATGGTGAGGTAAAATTTCTTCAAAAAGTGTGTTGATTTGACATGGAATGACTCTATACCCGTAGTTAGTTACATTACCCCCTCCCCAACAACCGCCTTGGAATCTTTCAGAAAATTCACTGTGAAGTTCAGAAATTTGGCTTAGGAGTGGACAGAGCATTAATTGAATAGGAATAATTATGTTTAATCAATCTCACCCGCAACAAAAAAATTAGCAAAAACAAAAGAGTCTCCTAATTTGTGTGCTTATGGATATACACATGCGTTTAATTGATTAGTATTTGCTCACTTAAAATTTACAGCGTAAAAAACAGCCGCCAACCAACCAACCTTCAGATAAATTTGAATTTGGTGTGCTATTATTTCTCATTTTCAAAGGTTGGCAGGTCTGGATATTATTAAATTAATAAGTTAGTCGAAATCTTTAACATTTCGAATTCTACAATAATTTAACCAACAGGATCTTAATCGGGATCCGAACTGTTGATGGGGTTTCACCAGGTAATCTTTTAGCGTTTCTAAAATTGTGTAAACAGGTAAGTGGGGACGGTTCATATTCTTTCAAAATTAAAGATTTAATTTTATCATAATCAGCTAACTCTTCATCATCAATATAAACAAGAACATTTCCTGCTTTCTCACCTACTAATTTCAGTAAAATTTCCGATTTATATTCCTTAGGAACATTTTTGTGCTTAAACGCTCTAGAATCAAAAAAGAAATTCCATGTTTCATTTTTCTTGGGCACTGGAATTACCAAAACTTGAACTGCTTTAATTAATTTATCTAGTGGTAATGACATACTATTTTCCCCTTCGTTATGGGTTAAATTCTCGCTTCTCATCTGTTGTTGTAAACGCAATCTATTAACTTCCTCGCCATTTTTTCTTTCTGAAACTGTAGTCGATAAAAATTCAGTTACAAAATCTTTATCCTTTAAGTATTCTTTAGATTTCAATAACAAATCTTTTAATTCGGGTACTCTCTTACTCACATCAGCTTCTTCCCCGATTTCTTGCAGAACAATAAGTAAATCTGCTTTAGTTACGTTTTTAAACATTTCAAATAAAGTTAACAGTATCTTACTACACAATCAAATGATAAATAAATAGCTCACCTCTATTTTGTAATCCAAACACTGCGATCCAAAGCACCTATTTTATTATTTTAAATCGTAGAAATAGCTCTCGTTCTCGTAAGGAGAGCGGGCTGTAATATCATGACAGCCGAATGACGCACCGATTCTTCTTTTTAAAATTTAAATACAGAGTTTATTAAATATGAGAGCTGGTATTTACAATAATATTTACACTATATACATTTTCACTAATATTCATAAAAATTCCACCAAACCACATTACTTCTTAAAACAACCAAAATATACTCGGATGCATTCTTACATCCTACTCTTCCGAACAAACCACCATTCCTTCTGTCTTCTCTTCACTTCTGTTTACTTTTTTTTTTAAAGGTTGGAAGGATGTTGGTTGCATGACACTTTCTAAAAAAATTATAAACTGCTATTAAACTTTATCTAATGAACAAGTCTTTATAACTGCTAGAAGGCAACTACAGAGCTATTTGTCTAAAAGAAAGTTAGATACACATTGAAAAGAATATATTAAATTAGACTGCAAGGTGGTGCTTTGAAATTCTGTATTACATAGCTCGACATATGCTGTACATTTTTAAAGATTATATTTAATTAAACTAGGGGTGCACAACCTGTGGCCCGCGGACCAATTTCGCCTGTCGGACGCTCAAAAATCGCGAATTTCGCTAATTTGGTGCATAGAAATTGCGAATTTTGCCAGATTTTGCCGATCGGACGCGTAATAATCACGAATTTCGCCAATCGGGTGCGTAAAAATCGCAAATTTTGCCGATCGGTTGCGTATAAATCGTAAATTTCGCCGATCGCCTGCGTAAAAATCGTGAATTTTGCCAATCGGACCCGTAAAAATCGCAAATTTTGCCGACAGGGTACGTAAAAATCGCAAATTTTGCCGATCGGGTGCGTATAAATCGCAAATTTTGCCGATCGAGTGTGAGTAAATTGTAAATTTTGCCGATCGTTTGCGTAAAAATCACGAATTTCGCCGATTGGGCGCGTAAAAATAATGAATTTTGCCGATCGGCCCGTAAAAGTCATAAAACAATATTTCGTAATAGTTTACTTCTAAAAGCAACTAGATAATTCAATCTATATGGATAAAAAATTTATTCTTTTTATTTATATTGTTTATAATAAAGTGTAAATACTGTTCTATTGAAATGATGAACTACAAATCAATCAAGAATTATCTTGTATTAATATACAAACTAATGTAAATATGAAATTTAATTGATTCTTAGTAAGCATAAGTCGAAGTTATAGTAAGTATATTGTAAGTGTATGTAAGGTTTGAATAAAGAATAAACCGGTAGTGTGTCTGTCTCGGGAGGGGGGAGCGGGGTGTACACCAAATTTAGTATGTATTTTTTTTACAGTTTAAATAGTTTAATTATTTATCTACATGTGTTTCAGGTGAAATCTTAAAATGGTATTTCAAAATATGATTGGGGGTGTACACCAAATTTAGTATGTATTTTTTTTACAGTTTAAATAGTTTAATTATTTATCTACATGTGTTTCAGGTGAAATCTTAAAATGGTATTTCAAAATATGATTACCTTAAAAGCAACCGAAAATAAAAGGGTTAATTCCACCTACAAGTTTTAAAAATGTACTTGTAGTTATTTATATCATATATAAAACTAGTCGTTGGGGGCCACCGTAATACTTACCCATCATGGATATGCATAATGTAAAATATTAAAATAAAAATGTGTAAACTACTTATAAAATGCATTGCAATTCAAATAAAATCGTGGATTGATGACGTCATAAACTTTAAAGGCTCGATTACTGAATTGCTTGAAAGAGGTTTTTCCTTATAACTCCAAAAATAATAATCCTATTAACTAGCGGTTTATTGCATCTGATTAAGCGTCAAATTTCCAATTAAAATATATCTTTGAAGTGAAATTTGGATGAAATACAGGGTCATGAAAAATCGAAGAGTGTGGAAAATAGGATTCCAAATATCTCGGCAACTAATTATCCGATCAACTTCATGCTTTATGCAAAATTTGTTTTTTTATTGTCTTTTATGTTCATTTCTTAAAATAAACAATTTCGAAAATTTTTATATACCTTTTATCAGAACGAATATTTCGAGAGTCCGAAAAAAATTGTTCCGGTTAATCGAGGTTATTGAAATGAAATAGGCTTCTTCCCATTATTACATACTAAATACATACCAAATTGCAAGTCTCTATCTCAATTTTTTTGGGAGATAGAGCGTTTACAGACACACAGACGGACGGCAAAATTTTTTTTCTAAAAATATGTTCTTCGGAATCTCCAGTGTCTGAAACGTGTAAATCCGTCAAAAATTTTTTTCCGATTTTCAAAACGATTACAAGACTTACCCTATACTACGTATGATGGGTAAGTAAAAAAATGCAATATTGTTCTATTGAAATGGTGATCTACAAATCAATCAAGAGTTATCTTGTATTGATTCACAAACTAATGTAAATATGAAATTTAATTAATTCTTAGTAATGAGCCTGATTATGTCGAAGTTATAATAAGTACATTGTGAGTGTAATGTAAGGTCTGAATAAAATATAAATCGGCATTGGTGTGGGGGCTGCACCATCTTTTGTAAGAATTTTTGTTTAAAGTTTAAATAGTTTAATTAAAAAATCTACAGGTGTTCCAGTTAAAGTCTTAAAACGATATTTCATAATAAGTTTACTTCTAAAAGCAACTGAAAATAAAGTGGATAATTCAACCTATATGGATAAAAAATGTACTTGACAGTTATTTATTGTGCTGTTCTCCTAAAAAAAAACCCATTTTTTAAAATTTTCTTTATATAAAGTCTAATAAAGAATTTATAAAAATTGAACATGGCTAAATAATTACAGCTTATTCTGACTAAGATTTTAATGTTGAGCATTTTTCATTTTATCCCTTTATTACAAAATGGCAGCCAATTATGCGAGAATTTGAAAAAAAACCACTTTTCCAAAAAAGACCATGTTACCTGAAAACAACCCATACCTGACAAAACCAGCTGAAAATGAAGCATTTTATTACATACTAGCTATCCCGCCCGGCGTTGCCCGGGCCCAAGATAATTAAATTACAATCTCAGAGAAATGTGTTAACCCCCTCCCTCCCCATACCCGCAAATATAATGAATAATTTGTTCAAGAAAACCACCGTCACCTATATTAATGCGATCATTAAAAAAGTAATTACATTTTTCTGATAATTAGAACATAATGAAGACGCTGCGCTAAAATAGCCGGCAGATGACACCACTTCCCGACCTCGATTTTAAATCTATATCTTATTTAGTTACCTAAATTTTTGTTCATTAGTAAAAATTGGCAATTTTTCCTTTCCTTTTAGCAAACTAAATGGAGGGATCGGCCAGAGAAACAGATCTCTTTCTAGTTCAGTTTTTAATGAAAGCAGATCCCTATCTGAAACTTTCTCGGATTGTTTTCACTGGTGCCAGCAGTTTTTTGCATACATTAAGAAAAATTGCAGACCGAATTTTTCAAAAATCACATAGTCAGATGCAGAATTTTTTTTTTACATAATGCTCAGAAATTTTCAAATTGATATCTCAATTAGTTTTCTTAAAATTCGCTAATTAGTAAAATAATTTCGAATTCATTCATTTCTGCTTGCAAATTCAATGCGCCTGTTCTTTTTTTAACCATTTTGATTTAAAAGATGTCATTTTAGAAGCGATGGTTTGGTAATAATACAGTATATCTGGATGAATATACTGATCTTAGCATAAATGCCAGTATATTTATGAAATACTGTATTATTTTTAAAAGACGTGTGGATACATCCTGGGTGATGATTATATCTACACGTGTTTTTTCATATCCAATTCTAATTTAAATCTCTTGTTATCCAATTTTCCATTATATTTAGTTCATATTTCATTTCAAAATCCATTTGTATTCACATGATATCAACTTCAAATTATGAACGTTTTACGGTTTATTATATAATTTTTTTTCTTCTCTCTCTCCCTTTTTAAATATTCTTCATATTTTCAGTATTTTTGGCCAATTACCATTGAAGCAAATGCTATGGTAAAATTATGATTGCACTTGTTAATTTATTAACTATGGGGTATTCTGTCTACACTTTATTACTAATTATCTCTTTGGAGATTTAATTAGAATGTTACAAGAACTTGATATGTTTTTTGAAATTCAAAGATATTATAATTATATATATTTATCTGTTTTTTTTAAAAAAAGAAATGATATCTACAAAACAACTTTTCAAAAGTAAAAAAAAAAAAAAAAGCCAAGCTTAAAAAAAAAGGAGAAAAAATTAAAGTTGTGGCTAAAAGATGGTGTGATATCACATTTCCAAGCTTATATTATGGTACTTATTTAATATTTTTAATTATATAAGTTACCATATGTAAGTGCCTACCTATATGTTGATAGAAATCCTTTTCTCCTGTACTAAATACATCATAACGTGTTTCTGAAATAATTTTTTTTTTTTTAATTATGTGCGTGGCGGCCATCTTTCCATATTTTATACAAATTTCTAAGCACCCAATCTATAGCTAAAATCCGAAGTTCAAAATTGTTACTTAAGCAAACATTTTAAGCTTTTCCTTTACAGACTTGTATGCTTTGAAATTTGTCTCGTAAGATAATGGTGACATCTTAAGGATTCATCTTATGATTTATTTCTTAGAGTAATTAATCATTTAAAAGCAGTGAAAATAAATTCCTTTTGCAAAATAAGTCTTTCTCAATTTGTCTGCCCATTGTTAGAATCAGAAATTCGAAATTGTTACCAAAGCAAACATATTACCTTTTTCCTTTATGAACATCAGTGCTTAGAAATTTGTGTAAATTATGGAAAGATGGCTGCCAAGCCCTTCATGCATAATTTAAAAAAATTGAATTTTCAGAAACACATTATGATATATTTAGTACAAGAGAAAATTATTTCTTTCAACACATATGTAGGCACTTACATATGGTAACTTATATATAATTGAAAATATTAAATAAGTACCATAAATCAGTGCCGAAACTAGCCTTTTTGGCGCCCGGGGCAAACATGGATTTTGGAAATTTGTGTAAATTATGGAAAGATGGCTGCCAAGCCCTTCATGCATAATTTAAAAAAATTGAATTTTCAGAAACACATTATGATATATTTAGTACAAGAGAAAATTATTTCTTTCAACACATATGTAGGCACTTACATATGGTAACTTATATATAATTGAAAATATTAAATAAGTACCATAAATCAGGGCCGAAACTAGCCTTTTTGGCACCCGGGACAAACATGGATTTTGGAAATTTGTGTAAATTATGGAAAGATGGCTGCCAAACCCTTCATGCATAATTTAAAAAAATTGAATTTTCAGAAACACATTATGATATATTTAGTACAAGAGAAAATTATTTCTTTCAACACATATGTAGGCACCCCCCCCCCCCCCCAAAAAAAAAGAAAATTTACAAAGCAAATTTTTTCTATGTTTTCATCATAGGAAGTATAATTATTGATATTTTCGGGCGGATTTATGGGTTCGCGATGGTCTCAATCGCGAGGGGCCACGCCTCCAAAGGGCCCCCAAAATCCTCCTGAGTTCAACGAGAAAAATTATTTTTTGATCAAAGGATTTTCTTAGCACCTTTTTTTTAATTAGTATTACTATATAATTTTCATGTAATTTAAATAGAATATTTTTTATACCGTTTACTATTCCCAGAAATGTTTCAGTTATGTTTAAATGTTTTTCCTTGTCTTCTTTTCTATTAGCAATTATCAGAACTGTGGAGGGTTGGGGTGAGACTCAAACTTGGATCTGAGCTGAAAGGAACCATGTTACTGTTAGAGACTTTTATGACGATTTAATTACACAGATTCAGAGTCTAATGAAATCAGATCTGATAAATCTAAATCTGGATCGTGACACTGGGGCCCCTGATTTAGGAGTCCCCCACACTTGGATGCTGTTTACATAAAGCTGATATTTAGAATGCATTTGACTTTGTTACTGATTATAATCGCTATTTTGCATTTTTAAAGTAAGATAAGATTAAAAACAAAAAGAAATTGAGCTTGACTATTACAAGGGCACACGATGTATTTGCCCCGGAAATTTACATCTGGATCTAGAAAAATAATTAAAGCAAAAGAATGGGGCGGCAAAACACGTAAGAATGGGAAAAAGACAATTTTTTTTTTGCAAAGATAAAGGCAGAGACGATTTTATTAGCCATGGCACCCTGTGCGAGGTTCTTTTCTGCATCTCTACAAATGCTATATTCTTAAAAAAGAAAAAAGGGGAGAAGAGGTTATTATTTTATCTTGCATGTGTTTCATCCCCTTTAGTTTTTAGTGTCGTTAGCAACAGCCAACCTCGTGCCCTTTAAAGCCGGCCGGCATATTCCAGTTGCCGCCAAGGGCGGCAAAACGCTTAGAATACTTTCGCAAAAAGAGGAGTAAAAAACTTTTTGGAAGATAAAGCCAAATTGGCTCCGGCTTTACTAGCCATGGCGCCCTGTACGAGATTTTTTACTGTACCTTTACAAATGCTAGACTTAAAAGAAAAAGATTTTACTGAGAATTTTACTTTTGGCATTCATCCCCCAATTTGTGTTTATTGTCCAGGGCAGTCACCCCTCGCCCATGACAAAATGGAAAAAGAAGAAAGCTCCATGCTGTGAGAAAAGGGAAAAAAAGAACAGCCTTCCTGGAATATTTTTATTTAATAGAAAAGTCAAAGTGAGGGAATCATTTGCCAATTATCCATGCTGGACAGTGCAGTACCGTATCCAGACGACGTTGAACAGTGTCATATACAGTCATGAGTAGGGACTGACCTTGAAAAATGTTAGTGATTCTCCTAAACCACAGGAATAGATTTAAATGATAGACGGCATAGGTATGATACATTTGGAATGGGAGAAAGAAAATAGCCTAAGAGAACAGTTCGTTTTTTATTCATTTGCTATCTTGTATTGTAGACGAATCTTTTTATCTATTTGTCTATTTTAATGCATTTGGTTCAGTTTTTTTTTTTTTTTTTTTTTTTCCCGGCTGCGAGACTTTTTATACAAATTTCATATATATATACATTTCTATATCAAACAACAAACAAAACCTGCATTTGGCACCCCCTTCACCTTCCATTTTGCTGGTGCCTGGGGCACGTGCCCCCTCTGCCCCCCGCTAGTTTCGGCCCTGCCATAAATATAAGCTTGGAAATTTGATATTGCACCATTTTTTAGACACAACTTTCATCCTATTTTCTTCTTCTTTTTTTTTTTTTTTTTTTTTTGAAAAGTTGTTTTGTAGATATATTATAACACTAATTAAAGAACAAGAAACATTAAAATTTCAAAATGGAAATTTATTATGTCTTATAAAGTTGTAATTTAGTTTATGCATCTGTTTATTTATCTGTAATTTTTTAGTGGTCCCTTGAAAAATCTATAAACACTGTTTTACTGTATGTCATTGTCTTTTACTGTCAATTGTAGTAAATGTATTATGAAAACATATTCATATTTAACTTTAAATATTTTTGTAAATACCTTTAAACTAATTTATGTATTATTTTTTAATTTTGCGTTTGGTTTATCATAGATTGATTGGAGAAATGCTTATTAGAGATCCCGAAAAGCGTGCTTCATTAGAAAAGATTGCTAATGACCCATGGTTAAATGGAGGAGATGCTATCCAGCCTGCTGATCACTTGCCTTTGATATCTCGGGAGCATCTTTCTGATGAAGACCATACACATATTGTACAAAAAATGGTGAATGGTAATATTGCCTCTAAAGAAGAAATTGTTGAGTGAGTACTCTGTTAAATATTGGAAAGATTATAAATTTTACTTTTATTATATTACCAAAATTTTTAGCTTATTTCTTGATGTAAAAGATTTGGAAGATAGACTAAAATTTGTTTAGCTGTGGGAATCCTCAATTTTCTAAAGCATTCTGCTGTTCAACATTTAGGGTCCCAAGTGTTGCTGAGATCCTCACTAATTCCACTTATAGGGAATAAAATACCAGGATCCAGACTGATAAGTAATTGACATTATGCAAATATTTTCCTTATCCACATTCACAAAAATGAATAAAGAGCTCAAACTTCTGGAACAGCTATGCTCCTACACAATTACCATGAAAGAACTGCTTGAAATAGCTTATATGAGAGTTTTAATAGATTTTTACAAAATAAAAACTGCTTTTAAAATGTTAGTCTAACCAAATAACGGCAAGATATAGAAAGTGTAGGTTATCTGTATTGGTGTGGGGGAAAAATCCTGTTTAGTATAAAATGACAAATGATAGCATCATATCACAAAAGTAAATGTAAATAGTTTTCTAGCACTTAAAATAATTTTAAAATCTTTAAAGAGATTCCTAGAATATAAAACTGATATCAAATGGTGCAACCTATTTTTTTATTCTCAATGAAACTGATTTTAGAAAGCAAGCAAAAATAGGTACTTTTATGTTAGACGGGTGCCAGTGATATATACATATACATATATATCATCATCATCATCAACCATTTTCAATCCATTGCTGGATGTAGGTCTCCTCCAGATTTTTCCATTGTTTCCTGTCTAGTGCTTTAGTCATCCAATTAACATTCGACACTTTTCTAATTTTGTCACTCTATGATATATATATATATATACACACACACACACACATATATATATGTGGTGTTTTTACGAAGATGAGATACCACGAGATGTAATATTCCACGAGAAAATGGCAGTTTGTTAAAGATATAGAAGGTTGCAGTCGATATCAATAATCATGGCGAAGAGGTGAGTCAATGAAAAGACACCAGAACAGTTTCTCCAGTAAAGACCAGCCAATTTCCAGACAAATAGTTTATTTATGAATAAGAGCGATGCAGTAACAGTTCCCACAGGTATAAACTTATAGCCCTCAGGCTTCACGATGGCTCACTACATCGTTTAATAGATGTTAAAGAACTGTATGAAAATTCTACGAGACTACAACACCAGATACCCATTTGGTTACACTTCCAAATATGTCAAAAATCAACTCTCCAAAGAGTGCAAGCAAGTTTGGTTCACTGAGCGTCGTGATACAGAATACGACGTCACCAGCGCACAAACCAATGAGTGAGAGGTGATCTCCAGCCCAGCGAATGAGGCGCGAGGGAGAAGCTTTAACATGAAAGAGTTCCTCTCGAGCCGCGCATTAATTTTGAAGGGAAAAATACCTAGCGCGCGAAACTGAGCATGGAATAATAATAATAATAAAAAAATGGCTAACATTTCACGATGGGGACTGGGAATACCAGAAATTGATTACTTTTAAATCACATGGCGACTTAAACACCGAAAGTTAGTGGCCACAGCAACAAATTTAGTCGCCACGTGGCGACTGGCGACCGTGAATCTGCACTTATAGTCAGAAGTTAGATTAATTTAAAGGACTAATGCGAAATAAATGTGAAGGAAGTAAATTTTTTATATAACACACATATATATATATATATATATATATATATGTGTGTGTGTGTGTGTGTGTATATTTGTATATTGTATTAGGGTGTCAACGATTTAAATCAACTGATTTTTTTAAAAATCATTGATTTAAATCAACCGATTTTTTTTTACTTTTTTTTTTTTTTTTTTATTCATAACTTTTTGAAATGTTTAAAATGACATTAAAAAAATGATAAAATTTAAGATGAAAAAAATAATAAAATTTAAGATGAACGTAATTTGCAAAGTTTCTATGGATATATTTTACCTTATGAATAAACAAAAAAGTTTGAATAATTGTTTCTAAGCTTTGTAAAAAATTAAATACAGTAAGTTTGTAAAAAGCAAGTTTTTATTGGGCATTAAAAGCATTTTATTTAAAAATTATATCTAAATCTAATATAATTTGCAATGTCATAATTTCTTTTAAATAATAAAATTATTCCTTCTTTTACGTAAAATAAGAATATCAAGTATAATAAATTACCACTAGTAAAAGAATAAATAGCCAGTACCTTATTTTTGCAGTAATAAATTTATAGCACATTAGAACTAAAGAAGAATGAAAGAATGACATCTGCTCAACGCCCATTGTAAAACATTGTATAAAAGAAAAACATGTAATTGGTATAAAAATGTTAAGCACAGCAACAGCCTCTTCAGTAGAGGTTGAATAATTTATTTATTTTTTAACTTTTAAACTTATATATACACCAAATAAATTACTTTGAGATTTAAAAGAATGCAATCTTTAATTTGAAATGCTGAATGCTAATAATCCCCACTGAGTAGTAACAATGCTAAGTATGAAATTTTCACTAAATATAATTTTTTCTGTTTTTACAAGTATGCAATCTATATAAAATCAGTTCCAGCATAGAAAAATGCATAGTTAGGATAAAAATAGAGTCACCGAAAATATTTAGGTAAATATTGGGTCATTCCATGTCAAATCAACCAGTGACTCAACCTAACCATTTTAGATTTTGATGAAACTTACAGGAATCATTCTCCCTGATGATATAAATGAGAATATACTTTTATTATTTTTTTATCTCAGTAAATTTTCATACAATTAATTTTTTTAATTTCAAAAAATCATTTTTTGGCTTGTATAAATGTTTTTAATTTTGAATTTCTCAAGTTCTATCAGGCGTAGAGAGTTGTTTGACTCCTCATTTTAAAGAGAATTTGATATGCACGTTGACTAGGCTTAGTTAAAAAAATTAATTTAATTTAAAAAATTTAAATTAAAAATTTTTAAAATAGTGTTTTTTAAAAATTTTGGAAAAAATATATGTTTTTTGTAATATTATAATCTTTAAATTCTGAAAGTTTTAGAGTGGGATCTCAATGGGATCAGCAGTTATGTTTAAAAAAACTAATGTTTAAATACCAGTTGGGGCTGGTATTTAAAGTTGGTACTTTGCCAACTTTATAATTGTGCTAAAGTTAATATTGTTTTATTCATTTTAAACATTACTTTTTTATAACTGCTGATCCCATTGAGATCCCGCTCTAAAACTTTCAGAATTTAAAGATTATAATATTACAAAAAACATATAATTTTTTATTTATTTTTTTTTTTAGAAAACACTATTTAAAAAATATTTTAAATTCTTTAAAATAAATTAAATAAAATTTTAAAATTTTTCGAAACCGGTTTTGAAAGTGAAAGTATCCTCAATTAAAAAAAACTGCAACAAAAATCGAAAAAATAGAAAGGAGCATGCATAGAGATTGACCTCAGCTATCCAATGCAAAAAAAAATCATTTAAAAATATTGAAATGCGAACGAGATATCTTCAAAAATTTCCTCCATAGGAGATTAACATTATCGAGCGGGTGTTTTCGTCTGAGTGAAGTAGCCCCTTAAAGGGTGCCTGCTTTGTTTAATATAGCAAGCTGGTGAATTTTCATAGTCCATCTTAATGCTGGTAATTCAGCTGGTATCAACTCAACTGTTCCATAAAATCAATGTCATGTTCTTCAATTAAAAAGACTTTTTATGTTTGTTGATTCCTTCACAGTTTCAAAGAATTTATTGGCATCAACAATGTCTTTTCCATAAGCAACAAGATTATCAGCTTATCTTTTTAGAGCTGCTCCTACGCCATCAGCTACCCCTTTACCATGGCTAGCCTCGAAAAAGGACCATGATGCTTGTTTGAAACCAAAATAATAAAGTTGATTGTTCAACAAATAGAAGTTCTGATTTTCCCTATATTGTGTAGTTGGCCTATCTGGAAAAAAAAAAAAATAATAACTTGTGGTGATGTTTTCTTAATCAGCTTGAAAACAGGTTCAACTGGATTATGCCTTCTGTCTGCAGAAACGTGCAAAAGGAAACAGACAAATCCTGACCACCAATATAGGTGACACCAGTATATGGGGTGACTTGATTCCTAAAACCACCGAAATGGTAACCTTGTACTTCCTGTGCCATTTTGCATGCACAGTTCTCTGAAAAGACTGTGTGGATTAGTGCTTCACTTTCACTCAAATTTTCATGGCACTGTGTATAGGCTGCATATTTCTGGCTAATATTAAAATAAACTTTTCTGTTGGAACAAAATATATAATTTATTTAGTTACTAATGAAAAGTGTAACTTCTGTTACAAATATGTAACCTCTGTTAGAAATATGCAGTGACAAATGTTACATTTAACAAAGAAAAAAAATTGTATTTTCTATAGTTGAATAAAAATATGTAAATATTGCATTTATTTAAATTAAATTAACTTAATTTTATATAATAAAACTAAAACTTTAATTCAAATGACAATATTTAAATTTTAAATTCATATAATAGAGGCTACCAACAGAAAGCACACTAAACTAGAATTCAGATGTTTTCAGCGCACTAACCACATGTGTGCCCAACAAATTCAAAATGGCTGTAGCATATCTTTTTCTAATATTTTCACCTACAAGATAACTCAGTAGTACCGTACCCTCTGTTGGATGCAATGTAAATCATTTCTTTGGTAAGAAAAGTTACAGTAACAGCGGTTACAATTTCAGTATACAAAATTTAATCTAAAAATATCAGAGTTTCCCCCAGGTTTAAAAAAGGGCAGGGTGCTGCTGGTGAGAAAAGGGCACTTTTTTATTCTTAAGGGCACTTTTTTTTAATTGTTAAAAGGTATTATTTTGGTTTTTAAAGCCACTTTTGATATTTAAAAGTCAAGGCACTATTTTCAAGACAACTTTGAGTCAATTTTTATTATGAAAGCAAATTTTTTAATGCAAAAAGGAGAAAGAGTACTTTTTTTTACTGATGGTCAAGAAGGGTGCTAATTATTTTACTGAGGGGGCAAGAAGGGTGCACTAATTATTTTTATGAGGGGCAAGAAGAGTGCTATTTTGTAAACCAAAGGGCAGGCAGGCTGCAGCACCTTTCTGAAACTGTCTGGGGGAAACTCTGAAATATAATATTAAAAGATAAATATTTGAATGTTTTGGGCCTAACTAGTTAAAATACTAGAGTTTGTGATTATATAAAACCCGTTACAAATGTGATTTTAAATATTATTAGTTTAAACCTTAAATTGAAAACTATGCCTACAGTTATTTGCACAGACTGTTTTGTTAGTCAAGATAAATAAATATGGATATTTTCAATTAAAAAAAAAATCTTTTTAAGCATTTTTTTTTTCTAATAAAATCTTTACTGATTATTTTAATGGGGGAAAAATTAAAACAAGTTCTGTCCCATTTTACCCAGAAGAAAATAAAAAAGAAAAAAAAATCTAATTGTGGACATGAAAAGGATATATATATTTTTTTGTTTCATCCCTAAGCCATTTTTTAAGGGTGCCTCACCCTACCCTTTATTAAATTGGCAAAATGCATTCTGCTTTTTTTTTTTTTTTTTTTTTTTTTTTTTAAATAAAATAATGAAATTTATCTTTAGAGAACCCAGAGATTTCATGTAAAAAACTTCTCCATAACACAGTATTTCTAAATCTGTGTGCCCAAGACTTTGCAAAAATATTGAATTATTATAATTATTTATTAAAAAAAAAAAAAAACAAAAAAAAAAAACAGGAAGTTATTAAATTATGTTGTAATAAAATTTTATTGTTCAATTTGTAATTCATAAAAAATATTAAGAATTAATGTAACTTTATTTATCATAGTAAAAATTTATATACTTTGTTTTCCTTATATTGTTACTAAACACATTACTAATATATATCCTCATGAAATAATGCCCTTTTCTGCTGAACTAGTGTCCTTTTTAGGAACTAGAACAGTGCTCCTTTTTCTTTGTAGACTGAATACTAAATTATTAATTATTTTAGTAATTAAAGCATTAAAAAATATTTTATTTTCCTATTAAGAGAGTTGATTATTTAATAATTATTAATTTTAAACAGTGTTAACAATTTAATATTGAAGCAGTTATTAATTATTGTAATACATATAAATATCAATAGTATTTAATATAGTTTTACATAATTAGTACAAAGTATTAATGTACATAACATTATTGTATGCTACTAACTAATGCATTTGCTAATTTTCAGTTTTTATAATTTCTCTAATTACTAATTAATAACTATGATTTTATTAATTACAGAATAAAAACATAGATAAAGTTACTAATAAGAGGGTTATTGTTTTGGAAAGCTGAAATTCTTAGTAGGTATTCCGTATTTTAGCGCAGTGGGGGCGGGGGGGGGGGATAAAAAAAATCTGATTTAAATAGAAAATATCTGATTTTAATTTTTAAAAAATCTGATTATTTTGATTTTTTTACACCCTAATGTGTATATGGCACCGGCTAACATAAAAGTACCAAAAAATATTACATGAAAAATTTATTGTATTTAAGAAAAGTATAGTAAAAAAAACTGAATAAATTACAGAAAACAAAACTATGCATAGGTGCTGACAGATGGTCAACCCAATGTGGAACCCTCGGTGTTTAATTCCCAATCAAACTTGGTATTTATTTTAACTATCCCAAAGGGATAAAAGGCAGAGTGAACCTTGCTCAAGTCTGCAATGGAAGTCTGGTTGTGTAGCATGGTAGTGTGATGAGCTAAATGCTAAGTTACCAGGCTTCTAGCTTACTTAGTATAAGGTTAATTATTAAAAATTTACATAATTTAATTTTAAACTTATTGTAATGTGATTTTGTTACTTCAAACATACTAATATTTAAACTTATTTAAGTAAAAATGTATCAATTGTCAATTGCACAGATTTTTTAATTATTTTTGGAATACATCTTACAGTAAGACGAAATTTGATTTTTTTAAAACTGTGGTGTGCTTGCATACTTCTACTAATGTCTAGATCTGTGTCTGTCAAATTCTGTTTGACGAATTCTAACTTTTAAAAAAGTTCTTCAAATTTTTTTATTATTTCTTTGTCTGTATTTTCTGCAATGTCCAGTTTTGAGAATTTGACACCGTCTGATTGGCAAAAAAAAAAAGGATCACCCATTTTGTGCTTTGTGCACTAATTGATGAAAATTTCCACACACTAATTGAAGGAGTACCTAAAAAAAAAAGTTTACTGCACTAAGTGAGGGAAACTTGTATATAAATGAAATGTTTGCAATAGATCGATTTTTAAAGAAATCAACTTAAAAGATAGAGGCGGGGATTTTTAGAACCTAAAAGTTAAAAACAATCTGATTTTTGACATACATTAGAAATGAAATAGTGTTTTTAAAAATAGTTGTGATAATGCCACTTTTTAGAATTTGATTAACTAAAATTGATGTGCATCATAAACTTTTCATAAATCAATTTAATTATCACATCTTGTTTCAAATTTAATTAGTTGAAGAAAAGAATTATTCAGAAATGTAAACTATATTTCAATGTAAATTACCACCGATATAATAACAACACTTATTTATTAAAGCAAAAATGTGTAATATTTATTAAAAAAAATTCTTGTTCTCAAAATCCCAGGATTAGTCCTGAGATTCTAGGATTTCATTTCGGCAGTCATGAAATCGCAGGATTAAAAATTTTATTTGGGATTGTAAATCCTATCCTCTCCGCTCCTGCCAAGCAAATAAAAATTTAAATGTTAGCTTTTATTTTATTGAACCACATTCTCAATTTAACAAATAATTCTAATAATGAAAAAAAAATCTAATAAAAATTTCCTTCCTGTACGTTTTTGATGATAATACATTAGCTTCTAGGCTTTTTCTAATATGATGAAAAACTTCAATTTTAAACATTTGTATTATATATATAGAAATTTTAAATACGTTCATTGCTGTAAAGTGGCTTATATAAGTCTTTCCTGGATTTTTATCGTGATCTTTAAAAAAATTTTTTTTTTTTACTGGCATTGAATTTAAGAAATAGTAGCAGTTTTAGTGTAGTAATTTGTAAGTTTTTCTATAGAGTGAAGATAAAATATAAGGGAATATTTAATCAAGTTTAACTCAAGCTTATCCCAAAAATATATTGAGCATGGGTGTCCGCAAAGGAGGCAGGGGGAGCAGAGGAGGACAATCGCCATTCCCTGGAGTTCCAAATTTAATTAGTAAGCTGAATCTACTTTGTATCTTGTGTATAAAATAATAATAATAATAAAAAAAAAATTATAAATTGTTATTTTGAATGAAAAATAATTCAAAGGATTAAAAATAATTAAACATTAAGAGAAAAAGGAACTGAGGATTTATCATCAGAGGAAGGGGGCTCTTTCCCCTTTAGTTGCTTGCAAACAATATTTATTTCTGTTTTTCTCTTTACCTTCATGTGTTAAAAAAATTATCTTAAACAGGGGAGTTTTTCCCTTTTGAAATTTTGATTTTTATTGTATCATGTTTGACATTTCTGTATTGTTTTTTATGTTGATATGTTTAAAAATTGTCTTGCATGTGTGCTTCTGAAAAAAAAAACTCTTAATCTTTTTCATTTATATTCTTCATTAAAAAAATACATAAAACCCGGTGTTGGCAGCAGACTAGAGGCACATCTGTACCAAAATCTTGCTCCTCCCTATATTTTATTCTGCAGCCATCCATGATATTGCATTCTAGGTCTTCTTGGCATATTTATATTCATGTAAATATTTGTTGCATGCATGCTTATATTAACGATTTTATTTGCTGTTTATCTTTGTTTTATTTTCAAGTGCTCTTCTTTTTAACACTTTCCAATGTAATTGAAAAGTGTTTATGAATTCTGTTTGTCTGTTTGACTGCCCATCTGTCTATGCTCTAACTCTAGTAAATATACTGAGATTGCTATGTAATTTTACTTACCCATTATATGTAGTATAGGGTAAATCTTGTGATCGTTTCAAAAATTAAAAAAAAAAATTTTGATGGATTTACAGGCTTTAGACCCTAAAGATTCCAAAAACCATATTTTTAGAGAAAAAAAAATTTGCCGTCCATCTGTCTGTGTGTGTGTCTGTAAACGCTCTATCTCCTGAACAAATTGAGATAAAGACTTGAAATTTGATATGTACTGAGTATGTAATAATGAGAAGAAACCTATTGAATTTCAGTAACCTCGATTATCCAGAACTATTTTTTTCGGACTCTCGAAATATTCGTTCTGATAAAGAGTATATAAAAAATTTCGAAATTGTTTATTTTAAGTAGTGAATATAAAAGACAATAAAAAAAACATAAATTTTGCATAAAGAATGAAGTTGATCAGATAATTAGTTGCCGAGATATTTGGAATCATATTTTTCACACTCTTCGATTTTTCATGACCCTGTATTTCATTCAAATTTCAATTCAAAGATATATTTTAATTGGAAATGAGACGTTTAATACAACACAGTAAACTGATAGTTAATACGATTATCACTTTTGGAGTTATAAGGATATTTCTTTTACGCAATTCAGTAATAGAGCATTTAAAGTCTATGACGTCATCAAGCCAGTATTTTATTCGAATTGCAATGCATTTTATAAATAGTTTATACATGTTATATTTTCATATTTTATATTATGCATATCCATGATGGATAAGTATTACAGTGGCCTCCAATGACTAGTTTACATGTTATTAAGGTTTACTACAAAATGTTGGAATACATTGAAAATGAAGTGTGAAGCATTTAAAATTCATTTACAGTTACATACAAAAGAACTCTGTTACATTAAAATGAAATTGTATGTGGTGTATTTTATTGATGTTACTATATTTAAAACATAATAAGATTGATATGCATCAATGCGGTGGACTAAAACACAGAGTTCAGAAAATAAATAGATATGGTATTGGTTTGGCGTGAAGCTAAAAATACAACCCTAAAGTCAATCCAAACAACTGGCGGCTTGCGTAGAAAATCTCTCTCTGTCCAATGAATTCAGCCCTTGTTCCATGTGCTTGGCTTGTTTGGGCTGAGTGATTTGAGCGATAACTGGCTTCATATAATCATATTACAAGCCGTTTTGACGGTATAGGGCATCTTTATCTATCTCTGAACTCTGTGGGACTAAAACATGCTTTCTCCGGAATATAAATAATAGTTCGTTGACAGGTACACACAAAAGAATTCCATTACATTATAAATTATGGGGAAAATTCAGAAGCATTGCATTTTAATGATGTTATGATACTTCAAACGTAATGAAACACTGCTGAACCACTTTTAAAAGACGGACCTTGGCATGCTGCCAAAAAAATAGACCCTTCCGAAGAGAGGAAAGCATTGGATTAATAGGAGACAAAATTCAGGTTTTGCTTAACTCGCCTGACTGCTTGTAATTTCTTCACTGGCTGTTCTTGTACTATTAGTGTTATTTTTCTCTCCCTATTTTGTTTGATATTTTCTCTAAAGATGTGCATTTTATATTCATTTTGTATTTGTTTCTACTTCTATAAAATGGATTTAAAAGAATCTAAAAGCTCTCAAGGCAAACCTTTTTACAGTGCAGTGAAAAATATTTTAAGCCATGTTGTAAAATATTGTGATAATGAAGTAGATAAAGGCTGCCTAACTATTCCATTAGCACGTGCAACAAAAAGAGCTAGCGCAATTGCCGGTGTTTCGGATAGCACTATAAGAAGAATTCAGAAAGAAGCTGTTAACAATGCAAATAATTTCGCTTCTTCTAAAAAGAAAAAGGCGAAAACAACCATAGAGAATGTCAACTTGGATAATTTTAATTTGGATGTAATTCGAAGAACTATCCAGGAATTCTACACTAAAGATAAAATAGTGTCATGAAAGAAAACATACAATTTTCAAAAGGAAAAGAAACGTTGTGTAAAATTCTTCATGAAATGGGATTTTGCTGGAAAAAATGTCAAAATAAGAGGAAACTACTTTTGGAATAGTGTTGACTCTAGGAAAAAAGGGCCGCCGGGCGGAATTTTTTCAAAAAGGAACACTATTCTAAAAAAAGGGCACATTTTTTCAAAAAGGGAACACTATTCTAAAAAGAGGACACGTTTTTCCAAAAAGGACACACTTGTTACCTTGTTCACAAAAAATATTTTGAACTGGTTTGTTTAGAGTCACCTTATAGAATTTGCGATATTTTCCCGCGATCAATTGAATTTCGCGACCCCCCCCCCCCCCCCCCCCCTCCTCCCTCTATCAATTGACGAATTTCAAGATTTTTTTTTTCGGCAATTTATCGACGAATTTCGCATTTTTTTGCAACTGACTGAAGAATTTCGCTATTTTTTCTCATGATTGAATGCTGAATTTAACGTTTTTTTCCCTCTACCAATTGACGAATTTCACAATACTGTCGAACCCCGTTAAAATGCGAACAAAAGACCGACCAAAATTTGCGTATTAATCGAAGTTCGCAAATTTTCGTCCAGTGGTCCATCTAATAAGAACCTATACATATAAAACATATCTTTATGACAATTTTTAGCGTTTTAAGTCATAAAATGATATTTTCTTTGTTTTTATCATTATATAACTGATTATCTAAATTGGTTTATAATGGCTATTCTAAGCTTTAAAAATATCAAAGAGCCAATAATTATTGTCCTACATAATTATTGGTTCTACATTTAAAAAAATTCAGCTTCAAATGTAAAGCTTGGAGAAGTTTTTTTTTTTTTTTTTTTTTTTTTTGGGGGGGGGGGGGGGGGAGGGGGGGGCTAAAAAGTCATTGCCTAAGACAAAAGCTTTTTATCAGCAAAAAGACACAGCCAATAAAATCTAGGAAAAGTGAACTTGTGTATGTGTCATGAAATATATCACAATATATATCCATTGATATCACCGAACCCTGCAATCTCATACCTAAAATTGTTTTTAATTTGTAAATTCCTTATTTTAATTTTAATATATTTTTCATATAAATTATAAAACGTCGCAATCAAATTTAATTAATTTCATTTTTGTGGAATGTAAAAGATGCGACATTTAGTTTGAAATTGATTTTGTCATAAGAAGTATAAAGCAATGTTATTTTCACAGTTCACCAATACTCACAATCCCCATGGCAGAATGTACGTGACGCTGCGACGGGCGTCGTAGACTTTTTAGGGCACCTGCTTCCTAAAAACATACAGCGATGCCGCGTAAGTTATGTGAAAAAACAGCACACTTCGTCGAAGGATCGTGAAAAAAATGGCGAATTCACGGTGAAACGACAAAGAATCGCAGAAAACTGCGAAATTCATTTAAAGATCACGAAAAAATATTAATTTCGTTGACAGATTCAGAAAAAAACGCCAATTTAGTCAAAAGGCCGTGAAAAAACGTGAATTTCGTCAAAAGGCTGTCAAAAAAACATGAGTTTCGTTGAAGGATCGCGGAAAAATGCGAATTTTGCCGAAGTGCTACGGAGAAAACGCCAACTTCGTCAGAGGATCGTGGAAAAAACTTAATTTCGTCGAAGGATCACGAATAACGGTCAATTACGTCGTTGGATCGTGAAAAAAAAACAGAATTCTGCCGACAGATCGCGAAAAAACGGCAAATTTTGTCAAAGGATCACCAAAAGACGGTAAATTTCTTCCAGGGTTCTCACAGACTCCTTAGACTCCTTGGAAACTCCTTAGAAATGAAAACATTCCCAAGTAGTACTTAGAACTACTTAGATAAGCAAACCACTCCTTAGAAACTCCTTAAATTGTATTGTGGCTTCGGACGCAAGCGATATTGCTGCCGAGGGGAAAAAATCGGGATTGTAAAACGCACGGTAAATCCTTTATACACGTCATTTATCTGAAGCCGAGGCTAACGAAAAAGAAAGGCTACCGCGGTCCTTTACGCGTATCTTTTTTTACAGACCGCGGGAGTCACGTGAGGCTCGAATCCACCAATGCAGGTGTATGAAAAGAGCATCACGTCACTCTAGCGGTCTGTAAAAAAAGATAAGTGGAATGCACCGCGGTAGCCTGTCTTTTTCGTTAGCCTCGTCTGAAGCACAGCATTGATTGGTTAGGATAATCTTATAGCAGGGCTCCCACTAGGTCCGTTTTTCAATTATTAGGTCCGTAAAGTCCGTTCTTCAAGACTGTACTTTACTTTAAATTTTATCAATGTTTGGCTTTTAGCCAAAAATCTCAGAAAAATCAAGTTTTTCGCAAATATATCCCAAAAAATACTGTCAAATTTCGTCAGTCGATCGCGAAAAAATGAGTAAATTTTGTCAAAGGAATGTGAAAAAACTCGAATTTCTCCAACAGATTGAGAAAAATGTGGATTTCCTCAAAAGATCGAGAAAAATGCAGATTTCCTCAAAAGATCGCGAAAAACATGCGAATTTCCTCAAAAATTGCGAAAAACACGTGAATTTCGTTAAAGGATCGCGAAAAACGCACGAATTTTGTCAAAGGATCAGGAAAAACACGCGGTTTCCATCAAAAGATCGCGAAAAAAATGTCAATTTCATCAAACGATAGAAATAAAATGCGAATTCCCTCAAAAGATCGTGCAAAACACACAATTTCCCCCAGAAAATCGCGAAAAAAACGCGAATTTCCTCAAAAGATCGTGAAACACAGGTGGTTTCCATCAAAAGATCGCGAAAAAAAACGTCAGTTTCGTCAAACGATCGAAATAAAACGCGAATTCCATTAAAAGAGCACAAAAAACGCGAATGTCTCCTAGAAAATCACGAATTTATCCCCAGAAGATCATGGAAAAAAACGCGAATTTTCCCCCAGAATATAGCGAAAAACACGCGAATTTCCTCAAATCGCGAAAAACACGCGAATTTCCTCAAATCGCGAAAAACACGCCAATTTCGTCAAAGGATTGTGAAAAACATGCAGTTTCCATCAAAAGATCGGGAAAAAAATGTCAGTTTCGTCAAACGATCGAATTAAAACACGAATTCCATTAAAAGATAGCAAAAAAACACGAATTTCTCCCACTAGATCGCGAGAAAAGATGCGAATTTCCTCCAGAACATCGTGAAAAAAGACACGAATTTCCTCAAAAGATCGCAAAAAACATGCGAATTTTTTCAAAAGATCATAAAAAAACATGCAAATTTTCTCCAAAGATCTCAGAAAACATGCAAATTTCGTCAAAAGATCGCTAAAAACACGCAGTTTCCGTCAACAGATCGCGAGAAAAACGTCAGTTTCGTCAAACGATCGAAATTAAAGGAGAATTCCATTAAAAGATCACGAAAAAACACTAATTTCTCCCAGAAGATTGCGAATTTCCCCCAGAAGGTGGCAAAAAACATGTAAATTTCGTCAAAGTTTCACCTTCAACGAAATCGATTACAGCTGTTCTAAAAGTATAAATTCAAAACTTGTTATATTTTTTCTTGTATGTTGCGTTTAGCATTTTTTTTTCCTTATAAAATTTTTTTTAAGATGTATCCTGTATGTGATATACATAAGTGTTTGAGGTTTGACTAATCTCTATTTATATGACCATTGGTCGCTGCATAAAAAAGTTGATTGTCTATTTTGTATTTAAACTTACGAAAACAGTAAGCAATATTTTGTGAATACTGTGCAATTCCAGCACTAACAATTAGATTCTAATAGAGTAAAATTTGTTTTTGTCTTCAAATTGGCCATTAAAAATTGGAGTGTGCATACCACATAACGATGCAGCACATAAAAACAACAACAACAAAAAATTGCAAATCCTTAACATTTTTTGGACTCCTTGGATTTTTTCGGTACTCCTTGGATTTTTTCTTCCCAACTCTGTATGAACCCTGTTCTTCGAACGATATCTAAAAAACGGAAAATTTCGTCGAAGGATCTCGAAAAAACTGTAAATTTCGTCAAAAATCACGAAAAAACAGCAAATTTCGTCGAAGGATCGCGGAAAAAAAACGCGAATTTTGTCCAAAGGCAAAAGAAAAAACGCGAAATTCATCAAAGGATCTGGGAAAAATGTCTAATTTCATTGACAGATTGCGATAAAAACGCAAATTTTGTCAAAGGACTGCAGAAAAACTTGATTTTCATCAAAAGACTAAAAAAACATGAGTTTCGTTAAAGGATCATGGAAAAAATGCAAATTTCATCAAAGGGCCACAGAGAAAATGGAACTTTCGTCAAATGGCCGCAGAAAAAATGACAATTTCATCAAAGAATCGTGGAAAAAACTGCTAATTTCGTCAAAGGATCACAGAAAAAGTACGAATTTCGTCGAAGGGCCACGGGGAAAAAAAAAAAAAAAAAAAAAAAAAAAACGTGAATTTCGCCAAAGGATTGCGGGGGAAAAAAGAAACGCTAATTTCGTCAAAGGTTCATGAAAAAAACGTGAATTTTGTGAAATAATCCCGGAAAAGATGCAGCATTCCTTTAAAAAACAGCAGACACACAAAGTTCTATGCTTATTAATATAGACATAGTTTTTAATCTGAAACAATATACTGAACTAACTTTTGAAAAATCGGGTTAATCCTAACCCAATTTGCAAGCATCTACACTCAGCCTGAAATTGACTCAAATCAAAAGCAGAGTTAATCCGACCTGCAACAAGAATAATTATTGCCGAGAGGGAATTTTTTCCCCTCCCTCCTCTACTGTAACCTTTCAGAATATTTGCTGTGAATTTCAGAATTTTTTTTTTACTCAGAAAGTCTGATAAATGCTAATGCCTTAATTAATTAGAACTGCAACTACAACAGCAGCAAGAATAGATTTATATGATATATTGCGTATTGCAGACTATTTTTGAAAACATTATTAGCGTTGCAGACACTTGAAAATTGTTCTCTCACTGGGCTCACAATTATCAAAAATATAGACGTGTTCTGTTATATTACTAATATTCTCAATGACATTTCATATCAAAAGAAAATATTTTATAATGAAAAAAAAAAGAAATACAGCAAATGTCTCAGCGATCAATATTTTTAACGACAAAGAAAGCTACATGAAAGCATCTAAAATATACAGCACATTAAAATACACAGTAATCATGTTGGTGATAAAAATATAAATTAGAGAAACTGCTATGAATCAATTTTTAATCATCCAGTTAACCTTATTGATCAAAGCATCTGGTCTGATATTTTAATCAGATTAAAATATCAGACCAGATGCTTTGATCAATAAAGTTAACTGGATGAATTATGCCCTCCAGATTCGACCGGGATAGCTCAGTGGTAGAGCGTGGCGGCTTCAGCCAAGCGATCCCAGGCTCGAATCCTGGCCCGGACATTTTTCGTCCAGTTGGAAATTTACAACTTGTACAATTTTTCATAGTTTACAACTGCTTGGAACTAACATTAAAATATTTTTTTAAATTACACTCTGATCTTAAAATTATGTTTTTCCGTAATGCTTTTCTATAGGGCCGCGATATCCACGTTAACACATCTTGCCAGGATGGCTTCCTTATGAGGCTACTTCACTCACGTATTCAATATTTAAATTTTTTTTCTTCCTTTTGTTTGTATTGGCTAGCTGAGATGGATATCTTGGTCGTTTTTTACTTTTTAAATTTCGTTTACAGGTCTTTTAACTACCGGCTTCGAAAGTGAAAGTATCCTCATAAAAATAAAACCCAGCAAACAAATTTGAAAAATAAAAAACGACCTTTGTAGAGCTGTCCAATGCAAAATAATGATTTAAGAATATGGAAATGTAAATGAGATATTAAAAAATATATATAGGAATAACGAGTAGGTGTGTTTGAGTGAGTGAAGAAGCCCCTAAAAAAGCCGTGATGATTCAAAACACTACTAATTTTTTTCCTAAGAGAAACGATTCAAATTCTATTTTTTTACATATAGAAAGGACTCAATGAATGTATCAACAAGTTTGCGTTGTTCAAGTACAGAAAAAATATATATTGAGTTGCGAGCAAGTGAAAAAGAATCATAATTTTAGCAAGTTGAAATAATAGTTGATTAGGCTGTCTAACAAATTTTTATTAAAATATAATAAGTTATTTGAAAATTACAGCACCTATCAAAAGTGTCCTCTATAGAGAAAAAATAGAAAGGTAATAGTGGTTTGTTTTTGTTTATTCAACTCCTTGAAATCTAAGTCGAATGTTTACACAATCAGATCATCAACTTTGGATGGATATGCTGTGCCATGCTGAAAGAAACCAATAAATCTTTTTAACGGATTGGTGATAATGTTTTTTTTCTTTTCTTTTCTTTGTGTGTGTGTGTGTGTGTGTGTTCGTAACGGATTTCATCGGAACAGTAAAGGAATTTTAACTCGGTCTCACATGGGCAGTGTTCACATTTCTTTTTAAAAGGATCAGGGCAGATTTGTTTTTTGGCAGGCGTTTTTTGTTGAATGAAAGAGCACTTTCGTTACACTTCCTATTTTATTTCTCAGTACAGCATATACATCGGTGTTGGAAACAGTGGAAGGGACGTTTGCATTTGCAGCCTGTATGTTTGGCACTTTCACGACAGTTTTTAAATTGTTTCATCTCTTTCTTCATCTAATTTTTTCATGCGATTTCCGGTGTTTTATTGCGTTTTCCCACATTAGTAAAAGGAATCCAGTTTCAAACTTTTAGTTCAATATAGCAAATTTTTTCTTCTTTTCAATAAAATTTAATCTGAATTTCCACAGCGATTTTTGATTTTTTTTTGCGATTTTTTTTAATGTCATTTTTACGATTTTTTCGCGTTTTACAGAGATTTTTTGGAAACCTTAACAGAAACCCGGTTTTAATCTATTAGCCCAGTATGATAAATTTTTAGAGTTTTGTAAATTTTAGCTTTTTGTCCCGTTTTCAATCTTTTATTCCTATATATTAAATTTTGCCTACTCAACAAATTTTATTCGAAACTCATTCAGCTATTTTGTAATTTTAAGGGCTTTTATTTACGCGATTTTTAGGGGGGTTTTTGAGATTCGCTGCGATTTTATGACATTCGTACAAGATTTTAATCTCGCCTAATACAGCAAATTTTGTCCTCTTTGCATTAAAATTTATTCGTATTCATATAGCGATTTACAATGCGATTTTTTTTTCGCTTTTCGTGCATTTTTTTATATTTGTAAAAAAGAAAAAGAAAAAAAAAAAGAAACCTTGTTTCAATTTTTTAGTATAACATTTTATTCCTCTGCGATTTTTTTGCGTGTTTATGAATTTCTTGTGCTTTTTTTTCTGCAATTAGGAGTCTTTTTGCATTCTGCAGAGATATTTTAAAATAAAGGTGTAAGATATTTAACAAAATAAGGAACACGCTTTTCGATTCCTAATCATGCCTGCAAAATATATTCTTTAAGAATTAGAAAAAAAAAAGAGAGTGTGAATGTGTCAAAGTTTCGCGTTGTTCGAAAAAATATATTATTCAGCAACTAACAGAAATAATGATTAAAAGAAAAAGAACAGAAAGTAAAATCCTTCCTTTTTTTTTACTATTAAAAAAAAATAATTGGTATCTTCGATGTTAATTGGCCAATTTCGTTCAAATTTTCAGCCAGCCGAAATAATAATAAATTAGGCTATGTAAAAGATATTTACTAGAGTATGATAAGTTATAAGAAAATTATAGCCCCATAAAAAACCCACTGGGAAAAAAAGTTGACTACGACCTTGGTTTGTTTTTTTAACTCAGAGAACCGGACGCTGAGAGAATTAAATAAGCTTTCCATTTGATGTTTAAAAAAAAAAGCAAGCTAATTTTACATACTTCCAACAACGATCGCTTGCACTTAAAACAAGGGCACGGCTTTGCAAAAATTATTATTTTTTCAAAAGGTGGGGAGGGAGCTCCCCGTCAAACGTGCATGACCATACAACTGGAGAAATTTTCGATAATAAATATATATTTTTAAAATTGTAATGAGAATTGCATTATAAATATAGAAAAAATATGGGAAAATAAGAAATACAAAATTATTATTTGGATAAAATCTAAATTTTTCTATTTTAAGTCATTCATCATTGTGTGTTTCGACTACTGTAGTGGAAAAGGGGCAACCACGCGCCCCTTTTCCACTGCAGTTCACTGTAACGCGATTTTCACACATAATTGTGAACTATTCACTGTCACTTTTACTCATCATGACAAAGCAGAGTCAGGCCTAAAGGAACAGCATCAACTTTCAACTGTAGTGTTTCACAAGATCATTTGACTAAAAATCACTTTTCCTAGAGCGAACTGTACCCAAAACCTGAAGAGTTGAAGTAAATTTGCCGGAAAAAAATCCGAATCCGATCCAATTCCCGATTAGTTCACATCCCATGCTCGAAATTCTCGTTAACACATCGGTAAGAGTGGGACCGAGCGGAAAAATATGTACTTGCTTTCGTGCAAATGCTGATAGAAGAAAAGTAAATGGTGGATTTTGTTTTGATTATAAAAAAAAAGCAATTGTGCGTTGTGAAACTCTCTTAAAGACCGCCGGGCACATCGGAGGGGTCAAAAAGGGACGCCGGGCGCATCGGAAGGGTTAAAAAGGGACGCCGGGCGCATAAAAGGAATAAAAAGGGACGCCGGGCGCATAAAAGAAATAAAAAGGGACGCCGGGCGCTGCGCCCTGCTAAAACGGCTTAGAGTCAACACTATGGAACGAAGTGATCT
Organism: Maratus michaelseni; assembly: GCA_963931845.1. Taxonomy (NCBI): domain Eukaryota; kingdom Metazoa; phylum Arthropoda; class Arachnida; order Araneae; family Salticidae; genus Maratus; species Maratus michaelseni. The sequence continues at coordinate 156,698,098 of OZ007589.1, read as the reverse complement.
TGTTCTGTCTTGTACGAAATATTTAACGGACTATTCACTAGTTCCGAAAAGGTAGAAGACCCAGTGCCTGATTACCAACGAGGCAAACTTCCACCAGTAAATTTTAATGGAAATTTTTGTCTTATTTAAACATCGTATTTATGTAAAAATAGTGTCATGAATAAATAAAAAATTTCTATTCCTTTTTACTTGTGGAAGTTTGCCCCGTTGGTAATCAGGCCCTGAGAAGACCTATAAATTTTGTTGACGAAACATGGATTGACAGCAATTTAATTGTCGGGAAATGCTGGCAGTCGGAAGATACAAATATTTTAGTATATATTTTTTAAGTTCTTTCATCTCGATTTGACAATAATTTCATTTTTATTTCTATTTGCCTGAATTTTTTTAAGAATTAACATTTAATAATAATAAATATTTGCACACATAAATAATAAATATTTTCCACAAGTAAAAATTTCTATTCCTTTTTACTTGTGGAAGTTTGCCCCGTTGGAAATCAGGCCCTGAGAAGACCTATAAATTTTGTTGACGAAACATGGATTGACAGCAATTTAATTGTCGGGAAATGCTGGCAGTCAGAAGATACAAATATTTTAGTATATATTTTTTAAGTTCTTTCATCTCGATTTGACAATAATTTCATTTTTATTCCTATTTGCCTGAATTTTTTTAAGAATTAACATTTAAGTACTTAAAAATCGAACAGCATCTTTAATTTTTCTATAAATTCGGTACATTGGGAGTTACAATTAAATAGATTCCTATGACTATCATTTTTACATGAACTTATCCGAAAAATACACTGTTAAAATTTTGCAACAAACTGTACAGTCATTTGACCGTTTTTGTAGAAAACAGTTACATAACCGTAATTTAACTATATTCTGTCTGTATTATTGCTCATTTTATGTTCAAAATATAGTTAAATTATGGTTATGTAACCATTGGCTACAAAAACGGTCAAATGACTGGACAGTTTGCTGCAAATATTTAGCAGTGTAGGTTCAAAGCGCGACCTTCGACGACATTTTCAGTAAGATTAGTTGCTATTATAATAAAACGAAATACTCTGTTCGATTTCCTTATATCTGTAAGAAGGTCTGAAACTTTTGTTCATTTATAAATAAAAATGACTTAGTAAAGGTATCAGAAAATTGAATTTGAATTCGAGAACATTTTTTTAAAACTGTGCATTTATAAATAAAAACAACTTAGTAAAGGTATCAGAAAATTGAATTTGAATTCGAGAACATTTTTTTAAAACTATTTGAGTGTAAAACATATTTTTGATCTTTTAGTGTGACTCTGTACTCTTTTTTGAACTATTTTCTTTTATTATTAATTGAGTATTTTATTATACATTTTCGGCATATTATTAAATGATTTCATGTAGGAAAATGACCATGGAAAATCACGAAAAAATGGAATTCTTGTGGTAAAATTAAAAATATATATTATATTAATAATCATAATAATAAAAGAACATTTTAAAACCACACCTCTCCTACAATTACATAAGCATGTCCTATAACTGTAAGGAACAGATATTTAAAATAGTAATTTATTTCAGAAAACAATAAATTGCAATGTCATGTGTAAAAATACAGTAAAAAATAGTATTTATTTACTTAACATGTTTATATCCGATAATTAAATAATCTAAATTATCATAACATGTTTCTTTAGATTGAAGATATCCTCTTTATCGAAGAGAAAACTACAATTTTTATGTGCTATTATTACATAAGAACAAAAATTCTTTTTATAATCTTGGAGCAAGTAAATACAAAACTATCGGAAATCAACTCATCCCCCCCCCCCCCCCCCCCGAAAACAAAACTAGGGGAAACTCCCTACAAATGTGTGTGTCGCTCAATGCTGAAGTTATAATGATGCGGGCAACAATGTGGGGAAAATATATGAATGTTGCAACAGTGGAGCTATTTTTTGAATTAATATTTAACAATCGTAATGTTATTTCTATGGCGAAAATGCAAGTTTTGGGCCAATGTTGCCCCTCCTCATGGAACTGATTTAAAAAAAATCAATGTCCACTTCATGTATTGCCCTCAGGAATACATATATATTCCAAATTTCAAAGCTCTATGTCAACAGGAAGTGAGGAAAAAATGAGTAACTAGATTTGACTGTCACATACATACAGAAATGCAAGTTCATTAGCATTGCATTTTAATGATGTTATGATACTTCAAATTCAAACATAATTAAATTATAAAGGATTATTGAGGTGCACTACAACCAGTGTTGTCCAATTTTTTCCACTCTGGAAAAAACCGTCCCGGACAAAATATCATTTTGTCCACTTTGAATAAAGTGAAAATTCTAAATTAAAATTGCGGAATTTAACAATAACAAATAAATATATTGATTCTTCCCAAAGAAACAACTTTTATATCAAAGTATCATATATACATATTTATATACACAATAGTACGTGAAATATTCTGCGGGAAAATGGAAAACTAAGTTCAGTTCATTTAGGAGCTTTTTTATGCAAACTTGTTTATAAATAAAATTTATATCAATATTAAGTTATAATGTATTAAATAGCAATTGTAAAACATATACATTTGCAGTAAATTTTAACTTGTTAATTGCAATGGAACTGCCATATGACAAATAAATAATAAATTTACAAAATTAAAAACAGAAATAAAAAAATTTAAGATGTTTGCCAGCCTCAAATAGTTGTCAAATGCTTCAGGATCAGGAACAAGTTGTTTGTTTTCAGAATTTAACATTTTATAAGCTATTAAAATTTTGTAGCAGTTTGTAATCCAAGCCTATTTCTAAGTTTGTTTTGAATCATGCTGAATTGGAAAAAATTCGATCAATGCTTGTTGATGAGGCTATGCAATGAAAAAGATGACATGCAAAATTTGAAATATTTTCTAAGTCACTGTATCTTTTCAGTGATTCCCACCATTCTGCTGGTGATAGATTACTTATGATTGCATCAGAAAAATATGTATCAGGAAACGGAGATGCCTTAATGTGAAATTTAACAATCCTTGGCAGAAATTTTTTATCAATGTCATTCTCCAAGCACTTAATGTGACTTCCATAAAGTTTCGTTAGGAAGTTGAGGCATCACACCACCATAAGAATTTAGAAACCCTTTAGCTACATGATGACTGAAATTCTTAGACAGAACTATAGGCTAAAATAAAAGACAATCAACTCCTCTACTGATAAAATTCATTATGAATAAGAGGGCCGAAGTTTAAGTTCAGCTTCTTTAGTTTTTGTTCAGGTTTTTAATTTCTGTTCAAGTTTTCAGTTTTGTTTTAGGTTCTGATTCAACTTAATCAAAATTGCTTGACATATACAGCATAAGATTATTTTTACAGTAAAATATTGTCTAAAATTAATTGTACCAACATGTAATTAACATTTTCTTTGTGGATTTATTAGATTATGATTAAGGTGCAGTCATTCTATTTTAATTAAATGATTAATTGAAAAAAATTATTTTATTATTAATAAATAATGTAGGAATATAATTCTATTACATCATAACAATCCTAATAATATTATAAATCCGATTGTGTGCAAATGTTAGGCTGAAGCCAGCGTCAAAATGGAGAAATTAATGGCCCTGTATCTTTGCATATAGGTGAATTATAACCCGGAAATGAACATAGACTGGTTTTTGTTTATTTTATGCAAATACTTTTCTTAATAATTCAAAATTTGATTATTTTCATAGAGAATCAATGGACATCTCCCATATAATAAAATCCAAAGGCAAGAAACTGTCTGTAACGCATCCGGGTGCGACCACTCCGGTTTGCGAATCAACCATAGTTAAACGCCATGTTAGGCTTACTAAAAAATCTATGCTACATTCGATTCTGCTGTTAAAATATTTGTAAAAGCATATTAAAGCTTTTAAATATTTTAATTTTGTTTAAAACCTTCAAAAACTATATCATATAAAACATATATATCACCATTTCTGTAAAAAAAAAAAAAATCTGTAAGCAAGTTTTTTTTTTTCAGAAGTAGCGGAGATTTATTTCGTAGGGAGGATTTGAGGTTGATTCAGTATACAGGCGCCATCTACTGGCGAATTTTGAAATTTACTGCCATCATAAAAACTGATTATCTGGAATCCTCGGGACCAAAAAGGCTTTCCGAGTTTTGGAATTTTCCGGATTTCGGGTCCTTCCGAAGTTTACGATTATTTGTCAAAATTCATGTTTTTTTTTCGTGATTCTTTGACAAAATTTGCATCTTTTTTTGCTATTCGTTGCCAAAATTTGCATTTTTTCTGCTATTCGTTGACAAAATTTGCGTTTTTTCGTAGTCCTTTGAAGACATTTGCGTTTTTTTTTTTTTTTTTTTGCGATCCTTTGAGGAAATTTGTGTTTTTTGCTATTCTTTGACGAAATTTGCCTTTTATTCACGATCCTTTGACAAAATTCGAGTTTTCTCTGAGTTTCTTTGACGAAATTAGCGTTTTTTTCCGATCTTTTGACGAAACTTCACTTTTTTCGCGATCCCGTAACGAAATTAGAAATTTTTTCGCAGTGCTTTGAAGAAATTTGTGTCTTTTTTTTCGCGACCCTTTGAAAAAATTCATGTTTTTCCGCGATTATTTGACGAAATTCGAGGATTTTTTTTGCGATCCTTTAACCAATTTTTTTTTTTTTTTTTTTTTTTTTTTTGTGATCCATTGATGAAATTTTACACTTTTTCAGAGTCCTTGGAAGAAATTTGCGTTTTCTTCTCAAGTCTTTGACGGAATTCGCGTTTTTCTGCGATTTGTGAACAAAATAAGCAGTTTTTTTTTTTTTTTTCAATCCTGCGATAAATTTTGCGTTTTTTTTTTTTTTTTTTTTTTTTTTTTTTTTCCCCCGATCCTTTGACGAAATTCACGTTGTTTCCACAATCATTTGAAGAAATTGTCTGCTGTTTTTCTGTCAACGATAGACATAATTGATTTTTCCGACGACGATCGTTCAATATTCGAGATATTTATGTTCGAATTTTTGGACTGAAGACAAAAATTTTCGAAACCGAATGGAAATTTTTAGGAAAACTTGAACCGAATCACCCCTGATGAAATAAATATATATTTATTTTTTTTTTTTGTTTCTTACGAATCGTAATATAAATTAATTTTAAAATAAAATTTGAGAGAAAAATGATTTGTTTTTAATTTCGGGAAGAGGGGACCGTGTTCACCCGCCACCGAAGTAACAATATTTGAGTGATTAGACATTGAAACACAATGGACTGAAAAAAAAAAATTAAGAATTGGTAAAATTTTCGAAAAATTTCAGAAAATCTAAAAATTTAGTAAAAATTTTCTAATTTAGAAAATTTTCGAATATTCTCCTTCCGGATTTTGGATTTCGGGATAATGGGTCATAAACTGTAAAATGATTATTTCTTACCAAACGTAATTAAAATATAAGAAATACATAGTACAGCCTAATTTGCATTTAATTTTGCTTATATAAACAAACAATCAGTTATGTGGTGAGTCGAAACTCATTGATAACACTTTTTTACAAAAACTGTCACACATGGATTAGTTGTTAATATTTAATTTGAATGTTTTGTCCAATCGTTGAACTATTTTAGAAATGTAATACTAAGTAAAAAAAAAATATATATATATATATATATGTGTGTGTGTGTGTATATATCCTCATTATTTTTATTTGTAGAAATCATTTGTCATTTTTAAAATGTATTTTTCTACAATACAAACCTTTCAATAATAAATCTTCATGCTGTTTGTTTGTATGAAGTCTTATGAAAATGAAACGCGGATCGACAATCCGTCATTTTTGACAGGGTTATATACTAGTTTTTAGATAAAATTTAACCATTTTACTTTATTGTTGCTAGGGCTTTGATCATTGCCAATAAATAAAAATGCGGAAAAATAATTTTTCCTCAACAATTAAGTTTCAATTGAGTGATTTTCACGTGAAAAATGAAAATAATTCAAAAGAAGATGAATTTCTGTGATATTTGAAACAACAATATGGAGTATTTGTTATTATACATGAAGTATGAATATCGGTTACATTAAAAACATCTTTTTCTGTCAAAAACTGCGTTATAATTAGAAGGAAAATGAACAAGAATTATATTATTAAAAATAGATTTCGCTTGGACCATGGAACTATGAAAAGGATCCTCCTCGGCTTGAACAAATATGACGTCATAAATAAAACATGTATTTTCAAATATTCGTAATATTACAAAGAGCATGACTGTCAGTGTATAATAAAAGTATATGCATAATGGAAGTCATATTTAAGATGAATAACTGAAATATTTTTTTGATACTGATTAATAATAAGCTTGAATATCAGTTACAAACAGATGTGAGTTTTCTGCTAAAATTCACTTCATTATTGCCAGGAAAAGAAAATTAACAAGAATTATATCATTAAAAAGAGATTTATCTGGGATCAAAGTGACGTCATAATAAAACGGGATTTTTTAAATATGTTTCAAATGGAGCGTGTATCAATTTCATACATTAATAATCACTGAGTACAGTGAAAGAATAGAGAGGTCATGAACCATAAAATCGGCTTGCAACATGAAGCCGGTTATTGCTCAAATCATTAGGCCCTGAAGACACCCACCCGGGACTTCCACCGTAAAGTATAAGGAGTTAATGTCCCGGGGGTAAAAACCCACTAGCACCCAGAGAAAACACCGCCGCAAGGACAAGCCCAGAAAATACGGACAATAATTTAAACATAATGCACATCTTCAACATATTACAGAATGTTACTGGCACATGCCAATAAAAAATAAGACTACAATAAATAAAAATTGGTTAAACAATAGCCAAAGAAAAAAAAAGAAAATAAAAAAATTACCTTAACTAAAGAATAACATTAAAAATTCAAAAAAGTAAACAACTTTATAGTCAATTCTGGTTACAAATGACTGTTTAACCTACCATAAAACCTACGTTATAACCTATATAACCCACATTATTATTATCATTATTAATATTATTACTTATTTTTATTTATTCAACTAAACATAGACTAAAATGTATAATACACATAACTGAAGTGCTGCCAGAAAAAGTCCAGCCACCCAAATTACTGTATTTCGAAAGTTCTTCCGAAATCTCCAAATCATAACATGAAAGTCACTGTTTCAAAGTTCCAAGCTGCAACATATAAGGAAACTGTTCAGATGCACCTCCATAAAAGCCATTGCAAAACCGCTGGCTTATGTTATTACAAGCAGATTCAACACAACTGTAGACATAAAGTTCTTCTACATCCACCCTGAAAGAATCCGCAAGAAAACATAGCACTGTTAAGTTATGTTCTAAAACTTATATCTTATGAACAAAAACCTTTAACTTAATACATTGTAGATATCACATAAGTCTCTGTAATTACTGGTTGAAAACAGAACATTTTTCATATTCTTTCTTAATGTACTGTTGGAATCAAATCTAAATGATTTTGGCATCAGTGGGCATCTACCAAATAAGTAGTGTATAACATTCCCTCTCTCCCCACAGTCACACAAATCATTAGCCCTTTTACCAATCTTAAATAAGTGAGATGGGAAACTCCCATGGCCAGTACAAAAATATTGAACGACCTGACTGTGACAAACAAACTCCACACTGTCTTTATTAAAAATTGCATATGTATCTCTACCCAATGTAGAATTCCTCCATTGATTTTGCCATATTTCCAAGATATTACTTAAACAGATTCGCTTCAACAATGACACAGGGAATGGCAAAATTATTTCTTCATCAAAAATATTATTTTCTATAACACTCTTTGCCAAACCGTCAGCTCTTTCATTTCCTTCCAGACCAACATGTGCCTTTATCCATCCAATTCTTATCTCTTTCTCCTTATGTGAATCCATGCCCAGAAAAATCTGATGTATTATTTCATTTGTCAGAAATGCATTATGTATAGCCTTGACTGAAGAAAAGCTATCAGTATATAAAATTACTATATTAAAACTCGATGATAAAAACCACTTTACTGCCATCAAGATAGCACTTAATTCAGCCTGATAAATTGTATTGAATTTATGCAACAAAATCCTGCAATCATAAATAAACCGATTATTATAAAATACCGTGAAAGCCGCCGCAGTACCTTCCTCCATCTTTGAACCATCCGTGTACACAATAGGATAATTTGAAGCTGGGACAGTATCTGTTACTGACTTTATAATTTTAATATTACTCTGTAGATAATAATTTGAATAATCAAACGTGTAAATTTTTTGTTCAATTTTCTTAATTTCAAGAACCACATCACGGTAACATATCGTTTTTTCTCCTTTCAATACTTGATATTTTTCAAAATAATTACTTAATTTTATTAATCATTAGGCCCAAGGGCTGACTTCATTGGATGTAGAGAAGCTGCACGTGGAACAAGGACTGGATTCATTGGACGGGGAGAGGTTTTCAAAGCAAGCCGCCAGTTGTTTAGGCCGACTGTAGGGTTGCATTTTCAGCATCACGCCAAACATGAATATTTCATCTCTATTTATTCTCTGAATTCTGTGATTAATAATACAAGCATCAATAAGATTATTAGGAAAAGAAAATTGAACACAAGTCTAATAAGTTAAAATCTGACTGTGTGTATTTCACAACTACTCCTCTTTATGCAAAGCAATTTACTTAATACCGGTTATCGTTGATTCGAGGATGTCATATAAACTCTGAGAATTTAAAATTTTGAATTGGATTTCGAGATATTAATTTTTTTTTTTGTAAATTTTAACGAAATTTCTCTAAAAACAGTACTTAAATTACTCCATTTTTGTGGATAAAAAAAGGAGAAATAAAACGGATTAATATATTTTTATGCCATTTTCTCATTAAAACTGAAAAAAAAATTATTTTCAATTTGAATAGGTGGTGAAAAAAAAAATCTTGATTACAGTAAAATTTCCGAAAAATAAAAACATATTTCCACATGTTCAAACTTTATGAATCAATTTATTCTGCAGAGCAAAAATCGCCTGTCAGCATATTGTCAAGAAATCAAGATTTGTTTCAGCTATAGATTAAACCAAGGACACAAATTTGCTGTTACATGCAAACGTAACACTTGCAATTGCAAAGCTTTTTGCAACCCCAAATTACATGCAAACGTAACATTTACATGTAATTTGCACCCAAATTAATTTTAATTTGAACCATAATAAATGTTAATTTGCAATGAAAATTACATGCAAAAGTAATGTTTACATATAATTTTGGGTTGCAAAAAGCTTTGCAATTTAAGTGTTACGTTTGCATATAATTTTGGGCTGCAAAAAGCTTTGCAATTGAAGCTCCTTGCATTTAGGTGTAGAATTATTCCTCCCTATTCACAAGAATTGAATTTAAAGAAAAAGGATATACTATTTCCAATGAATTATTTTTAAATGATGGCTGTTAAAACGTTTCTCAAAGTTGTTAAAAGTAAAATGGTTTATCAGGTAAAATTGACATTTTTTTACCCAATTCGTCGATTTACACGATTTTTTTTGGACGTCTTTTTTTTCCATTGGTTGCAGTTTCCTTTTCGCGGTTATTTGGCACAAAATTTTACTTTTTTAAAACTGATTTATGCCAAGGCTTCTATAACAAAGAAATATCGTATTTTCTTATATGAAATGTGATAAAGAGTTAGTTAATTATTTACGTTTTTAATTATCGGGAGTGAAATATTTTGTTTGATTAGTACATTTATTATTCTTTTAATGTTACGTGAACGAAGTCACGGGTAACAGCTAGTAATTTTATATGTCAAACATATGGAAAATCAGCAGATTTTCATTTTGTCTCTTTTGTCCAATTTCTTCCACCGTCCCGGACTTTTTACAAAAAAGTGGACAAACTAGCAACCCTGACTACAACATGTTTTCTATAGATTATGGAGTGCACAGCATCTATCGTTCATTTACAGAAACACACAAAGAATTCAGTCACAGGACTGACTATGATTGATAATTGCTGGAAGTTTGTTTTCCACTTTGGTATGCATTTTTAAACTTACCTGATTTTTAGTGCATTACCATTACATGGTGTGTGTATACATTCTTTAGATCATTTACGGAACTTAACGGAAGAATTTGCATACATTCTGGATATAGATAGCAATTACTGAAAATGGATTTTTACCAAGTTGTGTTTTTTAAATTCCTTATTTAGATATTGCATTTCATTGTAGGAAAAAATGAAATTTCTTAATAATATTCTGTTAGTGTTGAAAAGTGTTTCATAATCTATGCCTGATGCATGATTTTTTTTGTTCTTGTTTCCTTTTAACTGAATAATTGTCTGATATTTTTTACTTTTTAGAGCCCTGGACAAAAATGAATACAATCATATAACTGCAACATATTTTCTTCTTGCTGAGCGAAAATTACGAGCGCAACGTCAGGAAAGAGCTCAGATGATTAATAGTAGAATATCTAGATCTGATTTATCTCCAGTAGCTCTCACGCCAAGGTACTTTGCATTTGTCTTTTGCTTATGTGGTATATTTAACATCTTTTTAAATTCTTAACTGTATTATCTTTACATAACTAGAAAAAGCCAAAAAGAAGAAGTTTTAAATTAGCTGTATGTATTTTGTAAGCACAATTGTAGTTAAATGTAGATAAAATTGGTATGTTCTACTGCAACTCTTAAATTAATTTTCACAAATACACAATCATTTGATTTGTCTTAATAGTACAACGAAAAGGAAATAAAACAAACAATTAAAAAATTCCAAATCAAGCTATATAACACTCAAATTTGGAATGTTACACTATATAGCTATAAAACTTTAAAACCAATTTTTACAAATAAGATATTATACGATTTGTCTTAATGTTATTATCATATGTCATACAAATTTCACATAATATAAAACGGTATCTGAAAGATACCGATATTTGTATGTTCTATCATAGCATATAAATATCAAATAAATTGTCACAAATAAAGTTTTTACTTATATGTTACACAATAGCTTTTTTCCATTGTTAGGCTGTAGGTTATAGATTTACTGCATTAAAATATATGTGTGTGTGTGTGTGTGTGTGTGTGTGTGTGTGTGTGTGTGTGTGTGTGTGTGTGTGTGTGTGTGTGTGTGTGTGTGTGTGTGTGTGTATATATAATAATCTTCATTTAGTAGTAGCTTTAATCCTAAAATTCCTAAAATTATTTTATTTTTACAATTCATTTGCTATTTAAAGTATGCAGAACACACAATTTCTTATTGCTTGCAATCAGTAAGGTATAGAATTGACAACGTTCTATGTTAAATCTGTCCATCTTCTTTTTATTCTGCTTTTATTATTCTTTCTCTTTGTATTCTGTTTGCTATTGAATATTTATGAACAGCCTTACTTAGTTTAGCCAGTGTCATCTACCATTTTTACTTTCTGTACATATATGGAAGGAAAATATTGTAATCAGGATAAAAATCCGATTATGGAAATATTGGTATATGTTGTCACTTTGAGGTTACCTGAAACCATTTTCACTATTTTTAAACCAATTCCATATGTATGCTTTTACGTTGGAATTTTGCTATGTTTTTCAGTACCCAGTGCCCATTTTTGATGTATTTATAATGGTGTAGCTATGTATGTATGTATGTATGTGGGTGAACATGTCCAAAATATGCTTTTGATTGAGCTCCCATTTGATGAATATGTTACAGGCTACTATCACAAGAACTGTATTCATTTTCGTACAAATTGTTCAACAATTTTGATATCTAAACAATTTTTCAACCATTTTGTGATTTAACATAAAAAAATAAAGATAAATATTTTATATTTTAACTCAATTATTCAATTGTATTTTTATTGTCCATGCTCATCTTATTTTGATACAACAGTTATATTTTACTAGACTGTCCTTAATTTAGTAAAACATTTTTTTCTTAAAAAGCAAAGAAAAAAAAATAGAACAAGTTTTATTAATCTGATAAAAAGTATTGGGAATTTTTTTTTCCTTTGCTTTTTTCTTTTTCAGAAGAGAATGTAAGTTTAAATATGCTGTGCTGAAAAATATCCAGCCAGTTGCTTACTTCGATCATTTTAGAAGATTTATTTTATTTTTTTGTTGGTACTCTCCATTGTTATTACAAATGGAAAAAGCAAAACTGGAGCAGTATAATCAAGTTTTATCGAATCATGCATGAAGGAATTTTCATTTATAATGAATATTGTAAAAGGGAATACTTTGCTCATTGCACCATGTGCAATTTGGATGTTAAAATTTGCGACAGAGGTAGGAGGAATATAAAAGAATACCTTGATATGACTAAGCATTCAGATAACTTGTGAATAAGAAACCATATTACATATTTCATTTCCTGTATTTTTAATGTTACATGTTTTAAGTATGTCATAAAGATACCTCATAAAAATTGTACGGTTTTCAAAATTGACATGTTGTCAAGTATGATAGTATATTAACAGATATATAATAACATAAAGTAAGTAACAAATTATATTATTAAAAATAGGTGTTCACCCGTTAATGTCTGTACATATATTTATTCATACACTTTACCAATTTCTCTCAGACATTACTTATAAAAAAAAGTATGGTCAAAAATTTTCATTAAAAATGTCCTTCATTTAAAAAATTAAAAACAGTCTCTAATAAAAACTTCCACCACCTAACAAAAGTGCTTTCACCCCCTGCCAGGGCATCATCAGTTGTGTTCTGTATCCAACTTCCTCTCCTTTATATAGATGACTGGTGGCTGTAGAGCTCCCCCTATCAGATTTCAATATTTTCTCTCTCTCTCTCTCCCCCTCCTCCAACATTCTTCTCCAGCGGCAATCGAGCACTGAGTGTACCATGTCTGAAAACACAAAACTGAAATCAGACTATGGCTTAGATATGTAGACGATGTATTTATTATCACAAATAAACGAATTAACCTAGATAACCTCCTTGACAAAGTAAATTCATATGACAAGAATATTCAGTTTACAATAGAAAAAGAAATAGAGCATTCGATCAACTACTTAGATGTAAAAATAACTCATGATATAACTCAAATAAATACTACAGTATATAGAAAACCCACAGCAAACTTAAATATAATCTCCTATAAAGCCGATACTCCAATGCCATACAGGTTAGCAGCCATGAATACATATACAGAGCTGCCAACTGCTACGAAAAAATCGTAATTGCTACGATTTTGAACCACAAACTACGATGCTACGACAATCTGTCTAAAACTATGATTTTCTGAAAAAAAAAAAAAAAAAAAAACCGCGCATTTTGTCACAGGATCACTCGAAAAATCACGAATTTCGTCACAGGATTGCTCGAAAAATCACAAATTTCGTCACAGGATCGAGCTAAGAAATGTGAATTTCGTTACAGGATCGCTGAAAAAACGTGAATTTCGTCAAAAAATTGGCGGGAAAAAGCAAATTTTGCCAAGTATCGCCGAAAAAACGTGAATTTCATTCAACTGATTGCTGAACAAATGCGAATTTCGTCAAAAGATCGTTCAGGGGTGATTCTGGTCTGAATTTTCCGAAAAATTAAGGTAATGATTTCCGAAAAAAAAAAAAAATATCTGTCATAAATCTGAAACTTCGGACATTAAATGTATCGGTATTTCAGCAAATGATCGCCGAAAAAAATCAATCTCGTCTTTCGTTCGAAGAAAAGTCGGCAATTTTGTCAAAGGATCGCGGGAAAAATGTGACTTTCGTCAGAAAATCACGAAAAAATGGCAAATTTCGTCAAAAACATTGCGAAAAGTGGCAAATTTCATTAAAAGATCGCGAAAAAGCGACAAATTTTTGTCAACAGATCGCGGGAAAAACGTGACTTTCGTCAGAATATCGCGAAAAAACAGCCAATTTTGTCAAAAACATTGCGAAAAACGGCAAATTTCGTCAAAAGATCATGAAAAAATGACAAAATTCGTGAAAAACATTGCGAAAAATGGCAAATTTCATCAAAAGATCACGAAAAAACGACAAATTTTGTCAAGAGATCGCGGGAAAACGTGACTTTTGTCATAGAATCGTGAAATATGGCAAATTTCGTCATAAACATTGCGAAAAACAGCAAATTTCGTCAAAAGATCGCGAAAAAGCCGACAAATTTTTGTCAACAGATCGCGGGAAAAACATGACTTTCATCAGAATATCGCGGAAAAAACGGACAATTTCGTCAAAAACATTGCGAAAAAGGCAAATTTCGTCAAAAGATCGTGAAAAACATTGCGAAAAATGGCAAATTTCGTCAAAAGATCGCGAAAGAACGACAAATTTTGTCAACAGATCGCGGGAAAAACATGACTTTCGTCAGAGAATCGCGAAAAAACGGCAAATTTTGTCAAAAACATTGCGAAAAACGACAAATTTCGTCAAAAGATTGCAAAAAAAGGCAAATTTCGTCATAAACATTGCGAAAAACGACAAATTTCGTCAAAAGATTGCAAAAAAAGGCAAATTTTGTCATAAACATTGCGAAAAACGGCAAATTTCGTCAAAAGATCGCAAAAAAGCGACAAATTTTTGTCAACAGATCACGGGAAAAACGTGACTTTCATCAGACTATCGCGAAAAAACGGCCAATTTCGTCAAAAACATTGCGAAAAACAGCAAATTTCGTCAAAATATCACGAAAAAACGACAAAATGCGTGAAAAACATTGCGGAAAATGGCAAATTTCGTCAAAAGAGCTCGAAAAAACGACAAATTTGGCAATAGATCGCGGAAAAAACGGGACTTTCGTCAGAAAATCGCGAAAAAACGGCAAATTTCGTCAAAAACATTGCGAAAAACGACAAATTTTGTCAAAAGATCGCAAAAAAAGGCAAATTTCGTCATAAACATTGCGAAAAATGGCAAATTTCGTCAAAAGATCGCGCAAAAATGACAAATTTTTGTCAGCAGATCGCGGGACAAACATGACTTTCGTCAGAATATCGCGAAAAAACAGCCAATTTTGTCAAAAACATTGCGAAAAATGGCAAATTTTGTCAAAAGATCGCGAAACAATGACAAATTTTGTCAAGAGATTGCGGGAAAAACGTGATTTTCGTCAGAGAATCTCGTAAAAACGGCAAATTCGTCAAAAACATTGCAAAAACTGCAAATTTCGCCAAAAGGACGCAAAAAAAAGTGGCGGGAGTGGACACCCCACCCCCACTCCCGGTTGTATCAGCTTACTCGGCCTGATGAAGGACTCTAACTCAGACATTTTTCTCTGGAAGATATACCCGTAGTTCCATCACCCCCTTCCCCCAACTGCTTTGGAATCTTTCAGAAAATTCACTGTGAAGTTCAGAAATTTGGCTTAGGAGTGGACAGAGCATTAATTGAATAGGAATAATTATGTTTAATCAATCTCACCCGCAACAAAAAAATTAGCAAAAACAAAAGAGTCTCCTACTTTGTGTGCTTATGGATATGCACATACGTTTAATTGATTAGTATTTGCTCGCTTAAAATTTACAGCATAAAAAACAGCCACCAACCAACCAACCTTCAGATAAAATTGAATTTGGTGTGCTACTATTTCTCAGTTTCAAAGGTTGGCAGGTCTGCATATATAAATAGAGCTCTACATGTCTGTTCCACAGAAAAATCACTAAAGGAAGAGTTAAAAATCATTGAAAACATAGGTTTAAAGGCAGGACATCCGAGGAAATCTATACTTAAACTAATTGAAAGAGTAAGAGAAAGAATTGACCATATACAACCAGCACAGAGGAATCTAACATACACTCTCCCTATTCCATATATAAAAGGTGTATCTTTGAAAATAAAACGAGAATTAGGAAAAATAGTCCCACTAACCCCCAATCCATCCCTCTTCAAATCAATAAGAAATGAAATAGAAAAATATGAAGAAATACAAACAGCAGGAATATACAAAATAAATTGTCTAAACAGCAGAAATGAAAAAGTTACTTACATAGGAATGACGAAGAGGAAAATAGAAGAAAGAAAGAAGGAAGGAACATATTCGAGATATAAAATTAAATAAACAGTCAACAGCTCTTGCAAGATTAAACCTTAAAACCCCAATAAAACTTGATACGCTACAAATAAAGAAAATAGCTAACTACGAAAACTTGCATAGCGCGTTATTACGAGAATCAATTGAAATAAATATATCCAAAGAAACGTGCAATGACATTGTACACTCAGTGCTCGATTGCCGCTGGAGAAGAATGTTGGAGGAAGGTGAGAGAGAGAGAAAATATTGAAATCGGATTGGGGGAGCTCTACAGTCACCAGTCATCTATATAAAGGAGAGGAAGTTGGATAGAGAACACAACTGATGATGCCCTGGCAGGGGGTGAAAGCACTTTTGTTAGGTGGTGGAAGTTTTTATTAGAGACTGTTTTTAATTTTTTAAATGGACATTTTTAATGAAAATTTTTGACCATACTTTTTTATAAGTAATGTCTGAGAGAAATTGGTAAAGTGTATGAATAAATAACAAATTATAATAAATTTTTAATAATATGTCCTTAATTTATTTTGAACTTAAAAAACTATTAATTAAACTATTTAAGACACAAAAATATTGTTTCCTCGAGGCTGAGGCTATGAAACTGAATACTTGATATCTGGTTAAGTTTCTGTCAGAAATTATCAAGTATCGTCTTTGTGAATACAAACCTGCCAGAGGACAGTGGGATATTTGAGAACTGTTGTGAATTGTGTTCACGCCAAGATACAAGAGTGAGAAATATTCTTTGAGTTATGTGTTAATATTAAATTGCGATCTACAATTCAACAAAAACATGTCTTCTATTGTGTAGAATGGATTATTTGAATAATTTTTTGTGCTAGTTTTTTCTGCATTTTCCAGAAACTTTCTTCCTTTTAACTTCATCTCTGGCTCTTCTAATTTTTATTTATTTATTTATTTTTTTTTTGGGGGGGGGGGGGGGTTATTGGCTTAGAATTATTGTTGCATGAAATCCAGACAGCAAAATTAGCTTTGAAAGCTACTGTGGAATACGGGTTCATTTTCTATTTTTCATTTGGTGATGTAATTATTTATTTGGTGATGTAGTTGCTTCTTCCACCAATTAGCTATGGCATACAGCAAGCAAGTGGTTTGAAAGCCTGAGTGAGGCTACTCGGTCCGGCTCCGCCAAACCGCTGAGCGTTAATGCCTCACCCTAAGTAAGCAAGTGGTTGTGGAGTACCAATTGAGAGTGTCCCTTAAATCTTGGAATGCCATATTGTGTTTGATGACATGTGCTTTAGTAGCACTTTTCTTGCCCAGTTTTCAATTTGCTTAAACATTAACAGATTTATTTAATTTTTAAAAAACTTACTGATCTGATTTTGTGTATATTTTGTGTAATGCTATTTCGGATATGTAAATTTTGATAAATAAAAGACAATTTAGAAAATGAAAAGTTATATAAATATGGAATTTAAGAATAAAATTAGATTTATGAGATTAATCAAAATTTATAGTTCCGAAACATCACTGGGATGCGATCATATAGCTTTTCTTAACATGGCAATCAATATCTAAATAGAATATTAAATAAGTTTAATACTTTAAAAATGGGCCGGAAAATATTATTAAAATACTTAATATAGATTTAAATAAGTAATTTTAAATAGAAGTAATAAAAATATATTGATTACCAAAATTAGAATTGCTAATAATTTATGATAAAATAAAATGGACTTACCTCAGTGTAGTTATGTTGTAGAATAAAGACACATTAATATAACCAATTCACAATTTTATTCAAAAACATCTATATATACGAAGATTATTAATATGTTGATTGGCCAATCTCAATAAATATAAATCTATAAATAGGATATTATTTCTTAGCATATATTTCCTTAATCATTATTATTGCAGAGCATATATGAATTGTGAAGAGTATTAGTTAATCTATTAATTAATTTGTTCATAAACAATAGATGTAGTAAAATTTTTGTCTTTGCTGATTGTAAAATTTAAACATAAATTATTGTAAATTAGGCATCATTGAAGTTTCAGCAATCAGTAGAATTTCAGGCAACACTTGGAAAATATGTTTATATCTGTAGAGTTCAAAAACACTGATGTTAAAAATTCAATAAAAGATAAGTTAGTTCAAAAGCACATTAGGCATCTAACATAAATTTTAATATTTCTTTGAAAAGTAACTTGGAAGATCTTGAGGTGATTGCAGTAGAAAATATTGATGAAATTAAAAAAATTACGCTTGAAACAACTGGAATGAAGATTAACGATCAAATTATAAAAATAATGACACTAGGATAAATTGTTGCATTACAAAAAATGTAGATATTTAGATCTCGAACCAGCCATCACAATGCAGCAACACGGTTGGTTCCTATTTCAAGGCATCATTTGGCGAAATCTTGCCAAATCGTCGATAGTCAGCCAGATGTAGCTCTTTTATTGTTTGAAAGGCTGAGCAATGATATTTTTTGTGATGGCGCGTTTGTTACGTATGACGTATTTGTTACGTCATCAAGTGATTCTTTATTCGACGTTTATTTGTATTTTAATGATGTTTAATGATTTATTAAAAGCTTGATTTCTTTTCCTTTTTTTTTTTCTTTTTTATGTATTTGAGTGGCTACGCTTATTATTTTAGAAAAATATAATTCAACTGTCTTTAGTTTTCCTGGAAGTCTGATTTGTTGATATTTCTGTCGAAGATCTTTAATATTTAGTTGGTTAGTGGAATTTTGGTTTTTTTAATTTTCTTATTTGAGTTTCTTTGATATGGCTGGTTTGAACATTAATGTATCTGATATAAATGATTTAAGTCCATCGTTTTTTGCCGAATTAGAAAGGAGAGGTTGTATGGAAGTGTTAAATTGGTGTATGCGTATGGGACTTATTTCTTCTAGGTATTGGTGTCCAAAATGTGGCGAAAATATGAATTTATGTGAAAAGAGGAATTTAATTGATGGTTATCGATGGTGCTGTCGTAAGCAGAAGGGAGGAAGTAGGCATCAGGTGTATAGGAGTGTGAGGAAGGGTTCGTGGTTTTCTGAGAGTCATTTAAGTATTTGTGATATAATGAAAGTTACATGCATGTGGTTTACTAGATCGATGATTATGTCTACGGTGAGTGATTTGAAAATAAATAAAAATACTGTTGTTGATTGGTTTGGGTTTTGCCGTGAGGTATGTATGTTAGATGTGATTGAGAGAAGTGAAATGCTTGGCAGGTTAGGTGTAATTGTGGAAATAGATGAGAGCAAATTTGGTAGAATGAAATATAATCGTAGTGCGCCAAGAGAGAGACACTGGGTTTTCAGTGGAGTTGAACGGGGAACAAATAGGTGTTTTTTTAGATAAGTTGAAAATCGAACGAAGGAGTTGTTGTTAAGCGTTATTGAAGAGTGGGTGTTACCTGGATCAACCATAGTGTCGGACTGCTTTAAATCATATGATTGTCTCGAGTATGAAGGATTTAAACATCCGTGTGTTAACCATTCTCTACATTATAAAGATCCAGTGACGGGTGCGCACACGAATTCCATTGAAGGGACTTGGTCCGCAATAAAAAGGTTCCTGCAGAACCATACTAATTATACAAGAGGATTGTTTGATGAATATTTAGCTGAATATATGTGGAAAAGAAAGTACGGCCACTCTGTATCAAATGCAACGTTTGCACGATTCATAGAAGCTGTCAGAATCCTTTCACCACCAACTGAACGGGATAATTAAGCCTCGGTTGGAATCTTGACAAGGACATATAAGTACTGTTTGTTTCACTTGCTTTGATGTAAAGAATATGCAAATAAATATACAAGATTATTATTTTTCTGTTTACTTTAATATATTGTAAATTTACTGATGAAATTAGAGGACAGTTTAGCGATCACAACATTAACGAATTGCGTGTATTTTTTGGGATTCCGATACGACGATGTTGCTATATCCAAGGATGTTTTTTTTTTCGGTTTCATGTTCGCGAAGCGACCATACGTGCAGTACAGTGATCGCAGCATTAACGAATTTCGTGTATTTTTTGGGATTCCGATACGACGAGGTCGCTGTATCCAGTGATGATTTTTTTCGGTTTCATGTTCGCGAAGCGATCATACGTGCGGTACAGTGATTGCGGCATTAACGAATTTCGTGTATTTTTTGGGATTCCGATACGACGAGGTCGCTGTATCCAGTGATGTTTTTTTTTTTTCGGTTTCATGCAGGGTTGGGTTTTTGACGTCAAAAACTGGTTTTTGACATGACAGTGATAAAAACCGTGTTTTTACCGGTTTATTCCGTCAAAAACCTATCATTTTCGATTGTCCTCCAATTTATAGAGTAAGTGTAGCATACAATACATTTCTAGATTGATTTTAACTTGTTGATCTTGTTATTATTATTTACAATTATATTTGTTAAATTTATTTAAAAGAAGATCATTTCCTAATATGGGAAATATTTAAAAATACAAGAGTAAAAGAAAAGAACAATATTTGTCATAATTTTCACTAATATAGATTCTACTAACTGCAATTAATATTAAATTATAATTAAAGGTTATTATAATTATTAAATAACATTCAATATAGATTTTTAATAAAGTACATTAAAATTATTTTAGATATGCAAAAATGCTGTTACATTGTATGACAATAGATGTTAAGCATAGACTGGCAGTGAATAAATTTGAATATTCTTAGATATAATATTTTAAAATGCATACGTTATGTATTTCATAAATGCAATTATGGTGATTTTCATTTGAACTTTAATAAGTAGAATCTTAAAGTTTTGTTTTCAACAATGTAATAAATTGTACCGAAATTATACACATTGTTTAATCTAATACTTATAGGTTACAGGATTTCTTCAAAAAATCTAATTTTTTAGACTATGCCAAATAGCTTAAGATTATTGTAGAGATCTTCTAACAGAGATGTATTATTCTAATGCAATTCTTTTTTGTTTTTCTTGGATAGATAAATATACTTTAGAGTCTTTTTGATACTGAATATTTCATGTAAAACAACTTAATATTAAAGATAGAATGGAAAAAAAAAATGTAAAAACAAACTACTAGAAAATGGGTTTTTGACAGTTTTTGACATTTTTGACAAGGAGGTTTTTGACATGACGGTAAAAACCATGGTAAAAACCGTCATGCGTCAAAAACTTGCCAACCCTGGTTTCATGTTCGCGAAGCGATCATACGTGCGGTACAGTTATCGCGGCATTAGCGAATTTCTTGTATTTTTTGGGATTCCGATACGACGAGGTTGCTGTATCCAGTGATGTTCTTTTTCGGTTTCATGTTCGCGAAGCGATCATACGTGTGGTACAATGATCGCAGCATTAACGAATTTTGTGTATTTTCACTTTTTCAACTTCACATTAATCGTTAACTTTTATGTAATATCGAAGAAATTTGTATAAAAACGTTGTTTTTTACTGCTCATATTATCTTTTTTATATCTATCTTATTAAATTTGTCAAATAAAATATTTTATTTTACTCATAAATGCAGTATCTAAAAAAAAAAACTGTGTACGGTTTAATTTAATAATTCTGTATTTAAATTCTCATTCTTTTGTCCAAATTGTTTTGAACGAATCAAATTTTACATTTGTTACGTTGTTACTTTCGTATAAATGCAATCTATTTTTCAGTTACGTTTTTATCACTAAATCTATGACTTTTCCTATGTATAACTATTTAAAAATTAAGAATGGCAACATTTTACCACTTGCTTATTGTGGGTTACAATATGATAAATGTAAGTAAACAATTTAGAAATCGCCAATGTGGCATCATTTTTAAAAAGCGCCAAATGGTGCCTTGAAATAGGATTAAACCCAGCAACACTGATTTCAAGAGATGGGGATGAATGAATTCATGAAGTGTCTCTAATGACTGGAGTTGAATGCAGCAATGATTGACTACAGCGTACTAACAATTCCACCGAAAATTTTCATTGATGATTTTAAACATCAAACTTAGCGATGCTTTACATTTTCATAACACAGATTTAAAAATTGGGGTTGAATAGATTCGTAAAGTATTTCTAATGACTGGAATACAGCAATGAATGACTACAGTGTACTAACAATTCCATCAGGAAATTTGTTGAAGATATTAAATATCAAAATTAACTATGCTTTGCTTAACCATTCTGCCGAGAAAAACTGCCGGGGGCCGTGGCCCAGCATCTTAAATAGGCGCGTGCACTCACTCCAATCCCTTTTCAATGTCTGACTGAAAACAGATGTCAGAAAACAGCCGTAAGAATTTGAGAACGCAACTTTTAGTCAATAGACGAAAGAGCGCCGGTAAACCACACCTGTACGAAGTTGCAACGTCATTGATGAACACATCTCTTCGCCTGCGTCTGCCAGAGTTTAGATGTTTAACACTAGAATTATGCGCGGATGGCAATTGTGTGTGAAGCATGAGGTTAATGCCCCCGATCAAAAGCTCGGACGATGAACTTTAGAATATTCTTGAAGGAAGTTTTCTCTGCTGAAGCCAAAATGTCTGACCAGACCTGTGCTGTTAATAAAATAAGGTGCTGTTAAAAATAATTAAAGGTGCTGTTGATAATATTGTTGATGCTGTTAAATATATTATAGATAAGGTGCTGTAAAAAATAATTATTTGGTGGAAGAGTGAAAAAGACATTGCTGTTGTGAGATCTTACTTTAAAAAGTGGACGCACAGCCATTGTAAAGAAAACAAAGTCAATCTTGCTTTTTAATCCAAATTCTTTATTAAAATCTTTAGCAGAGCAGGAAGGCTTCATTTAATCAATTCACTTGGCCACTGTACAAGCATCAGAATAGAAGGTCTTTCAAGAACTTTAGATCGACGAAATACTATTAGTTGACAGCATTTAACAAAATCTGTCCCAAAATTCTTGAGAATATAAAGAATAGTTTTCTTGTAAAGGTGAAAATAAGCACTCGCCAGTCGCCACTCGTCGATTAAACTTGAAAAACTGGCGATTAAAAATGTGGAAAGAACCGCCCAAATACAGGATTTTCCAATTTCTTTTTTTCCCTAAAATTTGTCATTTTCCTGCACCCTATATCGCCGAAATTCATGATTTTTTTCACGGCCGTTCGACGAAATTTATGATTTTTCCGCACCCGATCGATGAAATTCAGGATTTTTCCATGTCCGATCGCCGAAATTCAGGATATATATTGAGTCAGTACTTGTACTGACTGGCGTTTTAAAGAAATAGCAGAGGAAACTACAGTAAAAGTGTAATAGCTGATTTTATTAACCCCAAAAGTTAAACTATTAGATTAAGATTCCATTTAATCAGTTACCAAAATGAGTATATATATAAGATCTGTAAAGATTAGAATTAAAGACTTTGTTTAAAACAACCAAATATATTTATTTAAACTTAATACATATAAATACAATAAACCTAAATATATATTTCACTCACTTAAAATAAAAAGACATCCAAATAAACAATAGTCAGACATCATGACGAGCACAGAAGTTAAGCAACATAATTTATCACCAAAACGTCTTCAAACACATTATATTCTGGAACCCAAAGTAGATAGATCATAACATTAAACGTTGAATTGCATGCTTTCATATTAATCATCTGGAACAATAAACACATAATCTTCATACACTTGGGTATGAAGTTTAACACGACGATTTCATCCAGCCAGGTTAATCTCACGTATGTCATCTCAAATCATACGAATAAACCACCATGCCTAATACATCGACATCATTGAAAAAGGAGAAATTCCAAGTTCCAGAATGACCACACAAGAAAAACACAATCTCACTTTAATTATCTTCTTTCACAACTAAAACCAAAACAATATTCTAAGACGAAACTTAATTTAAACTTTTATCCATTACACAATTCTAAAGAAAAACCATCAAAGTTTTATCCATATTACTCGACGTCTCACAAAAGTAAAACAACTCACAGAAAAGAATGCAAGGCATTAATGCCGGTAGACAGAACTATTTATCTTCACGACATTCTAATGGAAGAGCATTCATGCATGTCCGATCGCCACTTCCATCGGCTTCTCGAATGTCGTATGCAAATTGAGAACATCGACACAAGGCAAGAAATGAAACGCGGCTGCGTTGAATCGCACTGCCATCTAGGAGCGTTCGTAAGAACCACTCAGAAAAACAAAAGAAACGTAGTCGATGTGTTGATACGAAGATAGCCGGAAACGCCGTGAGTTAAAGATTGATATATTAAATAAAAGAGCTTTTAAATATTGAAAATATGAAACAGAGTTTAAAGGCAAGTTTATTAAAAGACATTTAACAAAGATACTTAAAGATGTTTATTTAATTTATTTATTAAGAACAAGTTAATTAAAGGTAAGTTAATCAAAAGTAATTATCTTTAGCTTGTTTAAAGTATTATATTATATTTTATAAATTATACTTATGGAATGTATGAGAGATTAAGGAAATAAGCATGGTGATAAGATATTAAATATACCAGGGACAATATTTCCATGTCCAATTGCCGAAATTCAGATTTTTCTGCGTCCGATCACCGAAATTCAGGATTTTTCCATGTCCGATCGCCGAAATTCAGGATTTTTCTGCACCTGATCGCTGAAATTCATTATTTTTCTGCACCTGATTGCTGAAATTCATGATTTTTCCGCATCTGATCGTCAAAATTCATGATTTTTTCGCTCCTGATTGTCGAAATTCATGATTTTTCAGCACTTGATCGCCAAAATTCATGATTTTTTGAAATCCGGTCGCCGAAATTTAGGATTTATCTGTGTCCGATCAACGAAATTCATGATTTTTCCCGCACATGATCGCCGAAATTTATGATTTTTCCGCATCCGATCGCCAAAATTCGATTTTCCTGCACCCGATCGCCGAAATTCATGATTTTTCCACACCCGATCGCCAAAATTTAAGATTTTTCCGTGTCCGATCGATGAAATTAATGATTTTTCCGCACCTTATCACCAAAATTTATGATTTTTCAGAACCCAATCGACAAAATGTATGATTTGTCAGCGTCCGATCGATGAAATTCATGATTTTTCCGCACCTAATCGCCTAAATTCATGATTTTTCCGCATCTGATCGCCGAAATTCATGATTTTTCAGCACTTGATTGCCAGAATTCATGATTTTGCCGCTCCTGATTGCCAAATTTCATGATTTTTCAGCACCTGATCGCCAGAATTCATGATTTTGCCGCTCCTGATTGCCAAATTTCATGATTTTTCAGCACCTGATCGCCAAAATTTATGATTTTTCAGAACCCGATCGCCAAAATGTATGATTTTTCAGCATCCGATCGATGAAATTCATGATTTTTCCGCGTCCAATCGCCGAAATTCATGATTTTTCCGCACCTGAACACCAAAATTTAAGATTTTTCTGCATCCGATCAATGACATTCATGATTTTTCCGCACCTGATCGCCAAAATTTATGATTTTTCAGAACCCGATTGCCAAAATGTATGATTTTTCAGCGTCCGATCGATGAAATTCAGGATTTTTCTGCGTCCGATCGCCGAAATTCATTATTTTTCTGCGTCCGATCGCCGAAATTCATTATTTTTCTGCACCTGATCGCCGAAATTCATGATTTTTCAGCCCTTGATTGCCAAAATTCATGATTTTTCAGCCCTTGATTGCCAAAATTCATGATTTTTCAGCACTTGATTGCCAAAATTATGATTTTTCAGCACTTGATCGCCAAAATTCATGATTTTTCTACATCCGATTGCCGAAATTCATGATTTTTCCACAACCAATCGCCAAAATTTATGACTTTACCGCGTCCGATCGATGAAATTCATTATTTTTCCTGCACCCGGCTGCCGAAATTTATTATTTATCCGCGTCCGATCGACGAAATTCATGATTTTCACATGCCTGAACAACGAAATTTGTGACTTTTCCGAGTCAGACCGCCGAAATTTGTGATTTTTCCGCACCCGATCTCCAAAATTCATGATTTTTCCGCACCCGATAGCTGTAATTCACGATTTTTCCACACCCGATAGCCGAAATTTATGATTTTCCACATTCAATCAATCAAATTCAGGATTTTTGAACATTCAATCGACAAAATTAAGTATTTTCTGCATCTGATCATCGAAATTTATGATTTTTTCACGTCCTATCGACAAAATTCATGATTTTCCCCGATCGCCGAATTTTACGATTTTTCCGCGTCCGATCGACAAAATTCGTGATCTTCCGCAAGCGATCAACAAAATTCATGATTTTTACGCGCGTATTCTGACCAAACACCCACAAAGTTGCGGAAACAGATCCACAAAAGGAGGGGTTTACGAGAGAAGACGGAACAGCACAAGTGGACGCGATTCCAAGCAAACATTTTTAGTTTACCGCAAGTGCTGACGTCACTTAAGATTTGTGGATGAGAGAATCTATTTTTAATCGAAGATCAGTCTGTTTTAACCAATGAGAACAACTACAACTACATGAGAGAATCTACAACTTTTAAAGGGACAGAAATTAATGTTTTGAACATTTTTTGTCATATGTATATATTTTTTTCCTATATTCAGTTCTATCTTAACTGTGGGTGAACGGGCCCGTGCCCATGGCCCGCACTCAATCAGTAGTTATGAATTAGCCGACTGTGTATATATATATATATATATATACATACATATATATATATATATATATATATATATATATATATATATATATATATATATATATAATTTTTTTCTTTCTTTTTTTTTTTAATTATTATTTTTTTCCTGTCAACTAAAAATTTATTAATTAAAAGTTGTGTATCAAATGATAACCCTTTGCGTATAAGTCAACAATACTTTAGTTTTAAAGCGTTTGCTTTTCCATTATGGTATATTTTCACACAATTATATACATTAAAAAAAAAAAAAGTAAGAATAGATTAATGCATTGGAACTCCCAAAAAAGCAATCGGGCACAGAGCCCTAAAATGCCTTAAAGCTGTTCTCAAATCCAAAGGAGCTACTTTCTGCCATTTTTTTAATTCATTTTTGTTCAGAAAAGCATGAAATTGGAAGATGTTCTTATTCAGAGACTATACTATGAAATAGAATAGCGTTTTCCATTTTTTGATAAAGGCAAAAGATGTTTCAGAAAATACTATCAAATTTGGCGTTTTGAACCGAAATTCCAGAACGACAGCGCGAGAAAACAGGAAAAACCAGCTGTGACAACTATCGCTTATAACTCGATAGATAATTTATTTATCAAAAAATGGAAAACTCATTTCGATTCCAAATCGCTTCAATAGTCAGGCCTGCTAATATTATACCTTTATGTTTCAAAATCAGTCAGGAAATTTCGCATTGTGGAGCAGGTCATTTGAGAACCCTTCTAAAACTATTTTTATGCAGGATACATAAATATCACCACTAAATAAGCATGTAAACTTTGTTTTTATAAATCAAAAAATATTATGCTAATTAAAAAAAAAAAGAGGTAGTTCATAGATAATTAATGTAAGGGCCATAATAGCTGCAGTTTTAGAGTATATGCGGGTATATATGTAGTATACCCATATATATATATTTAAAATGAAAGCACATGAGTGAAAAACAATATTATATATATTTGCATTTTCAATCCCTGCGATTAATTTTTTTATTACTTTTTCCTTTGATTTTTATGCATGTAATTTCATTTTAACTATATAATTCGGTTATTTTTTTGCACGAACTTGAAAGTTAATTTTTGATTCAAAGAGGTATTATATTTCTGCCGTGCTATTTGGGGGGGGGGGGGGGCTAAGGGTTTAAAACTTCTATATCCAAAGTACTTACAAATTGAGATACATATGAAAAAAACTGGATAAAGATAAATACAGGATTTGAAAAGAACAATGCAAAAATAAAAAAAAGCACAAATATCCAGAGAAATTTTACCTTACATTTGTTTCAAGGCTTCATAATAGGAGCTTCTTTTTCAGTGCCAAACGAATGATAGAGAAATGAGGAATAATAGCAGCAGAATGTGTTATTGTTACCCTGTTTTCTCAGTTGTTAACTTTTACATTATTTATGTTTAGATATTTGTGTAGGGAGGGAAATTTTTTATAATATAATAGACAATTAAAACTGATACTTTTATTTATGTTAAACAATTTTATTTCGTACCTTGTATAATGATTTTATTCAAATGAAAGGGAACATTTTGAAAAAAGTATTGTACTTTTGTGCTATTTTGGCATAATGTGAAGAATTGTTAAACATTAAATTTTATGATAATATATTTATCAATGTCTTTTAATTAGTATGTTTTTCAATATATTTAGTTGGGTTGAAAAATTCAGAATTTAAACAAACAGTATATGCTATTGAAAAAGTAGGAAAATATTTTTCAAACTTTTCTATTTTTATGTTTACATATAACTAACTAATATGTAAGCATCAATGCAATACTTCATTTGCACTGTTGAAATTTATACAAAGTTAAAAGTTGATAATCTTGTTTATAAAAAATTAATATATTTGAGAAATTTATTATACACCAGGAATTTAAAAAAAAAAAAAAAAAAGAAAGAAAAAAGAAAAAGATATGCACCAAGGAAATCAATACCAAATTAAATATCGATATTTATCGAAAATTTAGAAATTATTTTACTTAAAAATAAATTTCTTAGTAAAAAATAAACATTGTTAAATAATAACTTCCAGACATAAAAAATATTATTTTTTTTCAGCTTGAAAATAATACATTTTTATTATTTGCATACTGGTTAGTATTTATTTTCATCTTTACTATTATTATTAATTTGAGTTAGATGCAGTGCAGAGAGATTCATTTACTATTTTTTTAAAAGCTGATGAAATAATCTTTCAGAATTAAATGTGAATTAAATACTTTCACATAATTCAACACTCAATCATACATTCTTACATACTCTCAATCAGCCACAATGTAAAATGTTTTTAATGTGTTATTATTATTATTAACATCTTGTATTATAGTGGGGACTCACAAAACATTTTTTAAGATAAGACTTGTTTATAAATGTCAAAATTATAGTTTCAAGAATTATGATTTATTCATTTTGTTAATAATTCATACTATGTAATGAGGGATATTTTTAGTTCTTCATTTTATGGTTAGAGACAAGCTCTAAAAAAGAAAATATCGAAAACAGAGCTGCCAACTGCTACGAAAAAATCGTAGTTACTACGATTTTGAGCCAAAAACTACGATGCTACGAAAATCTGTCTAAAACTACGATTTTCTGCAAAAAAAAAGAAACGCGAATTTCGTCACAGGATCGCTCGAAAAAACGCGAATTTTGTCACATGATCACGCAAATTTCGTCACAGGATCGCGCAAAGAAACGCGAATTTCGTGAAAGGATCGCGAAAAAACCGCATATTTCGTCAAAAAATCGCGAAAAACTATAAATTTCGTCAAAAGATCGTGAAAAAACGGCAAATTTTGTCGAAGGATCGCGAAAAAACGGCAAATTTCGTCGAAGGATCGCGAAAAAATGGCAAATTTCGTCGAAGGATCGCGAAAAAACGGCAAATTTCGTTGAAGGATCGCGAAAAAACGATAAATTTCGTCGAAGGATCGCAAAAAAATGGCAAATTTCGTCAAAAGGATCGTGAAAAAACGGCAAATTTCGTCAAAAGGATCGTGAAAAAACGGCAAATTTCGTCAAAAGGATCGTGAAAAAACGGCAAATTTCGTCAAAAGGATCGCGAAAAAACGGCAAATTTCGTCAAAAGGATCGCGAAAAAAGCGGCAAATTTCGTCAAAAGGATCGCAGAAAAATGACAAATTTCGTCAAAAGATCGCAGAAAAATAACAGTTAGTGCCGGGAGTGGATTTCCCCTCCCCCCCTTGTTGTAACCTTTCAGAAAATTTGATGTGAATTTCAGAATATATTTTTTTTTTACTCAGAATCACCCCTGATGCATATACACATGCGTTTAATTGATTTCCTTTACCACGTACATTTCCTTTAAATACAATAATTTCTAATATCTCAATTAAATATAATTCTTAATAACAACCTATTAGTCACTCTTTAATTAATAAACAATCTCATTATATAGTGTATTTCCCTTTTAGATTATTTGCTAAAATCGGTTAATCGATATTTCATTATTTATTAGCTTAAATAAAGTGTGTTTTCTTTTTTGAATCTTTCAAAAATTTGGCAAAGCGCTCAAAATTTCTAAGTCTTCAAATTACATTCTTGTTTTCCAAAATATTTAAATTTCTCCTTTCAATCTTTATTTAATAGATTAATTTATTTCTCCTCTCTTTCCTGTTAAAATTTCATTTAATTTGGTTAAAACATAAGGCATTTAAGCAAAAAAAATGTTTTTATTTTTTTTCTATTTTTTGAGCATTGCGCCATGACTTTTTAATCTCTAGGATATGCCATTTTTTTTACATTCCTCTGCTCGCTTTGAAACAACTACTTTTAGCGTTTCATATAAAAAAAAACGCATTAAAAGTGGCGGGAGTGGACACCCCCACTCCCGGTTGTATCAGCTTACTCAACCTGATGAAGGACTCTAACTCAGACATTTTTTTCTGGAAGATATACCCGTTATTTCCATCACCCTTTGGAATCTTTCAGAAAATTCACTGTGAAGTTCAGAAATTTGGCTTAGGAGTGGACAGAGCATTAATTGAATAGGAATAATTATGATTAATCAATCCACCTTCAACAAAAAAATTAGCAAAAACAAAAGAGTGTGCTTTGTGTGCTTATGGATATGCACATGCGTTTAATTGATTAGTATTTGTTCGCTTAAAATTTGCAGCATAAAAAAACAGCCGCAAACCAACCAACCAACCTCCAGATAAGTTTGAATTTGGTGTGCTACTATTTCTCATTTTTAAAGGTTGGCAGGTCTGCGAAAATAAACAATATTTAATTAATAAAAGTATCCTTACAAATTTATATTATTTCTTATGTCTGAATTTAAAAATTTCTTCTAAATTAACATCAAATACTGAAGAAATTAATTTGTTACAGGTTAATAAAAATCAACTATCGATAGAACTTGTAAATTATCTAGTTGTTTACTGCAGTTAAATAATAAATTTAAATTCAACAATTCATGTGCCAACCTTTTATCTTATGCATCATCAAATCTAATTCTTGGTGATTAGTAACGAAAATTGATAAAAATCTGATTATTAAATTATTAGAAACTGTAGTAATTTTATAAAGGTAAACACTTATTTTTCAATGGATGTGACAGCAATTCACACGAAAAACTCAAGCAAAACAATTCATTTTCGTCTAAACTGTCAATACCAAGATTCTAATAACAAGTCTTATCTTAATAATGACTCCTATAAAGGTTTTATAAGAGTTCTAGAAATAACGTTAAGCAGTCATTCATCATAATACAACATCAAAAGATAACATCATAACACTTAAAAACATTTCACATACCTGTATTTTAAAGAATATCCCCCTTGCTATTTGTGTATATTCTAACTCTATGAGTAATTCACAAAATGTAATAATTATTTATTCGCCGTCAACGGCATTATTTAGTATAAATAAAACTGGAATATCAAGCCTAACATGACGCTACGTAGCATTCTCGTGTCCGCCATATTAGTTACGAGTACTTCTAACTTCCCACAAATACTGATCACGTGACATTCTCATTTGCGGGAGGAAAACGCTCCGCATGTTTGCTCTGTTTCGCGAAACTTGTTAGTGTCCGCAAATTTACGAATAAAAGGGAGTTGCAGGAGAAAAGTGTTTGATCAGAATACGCGCGTTAGGCTCCCAAATGACTGATATTCATCATTTTTACGCTCCTGAATGATGGAAATTCATGATTTTTACACTCCCGAATGACAAAATTTGGAATTTTTTCCGGGTTAATTGGCGAAATACATATTTTCTTAATTTCTGAAGATATTCGCCACATTTGGTCCGCGGGCCTCAGGTTGTGCATGTGTAATGTATATCATGTTGTGGGTTATTATTTAGTGTATAAACATACTTATTTTATTATTGTCTGATCTTAATTCTAGACAAATATTTTTTTAAAAAAAGGTGCTTATGTAGTTAGCTACACAAGTACCTAAGCTTAGTGAGACTTATGTAGCTAGCTACATAAGCATGTTGTGTATAACTTTGTTTTTAACTTATTTTAAAATTTAAAATAGATTGGAAATTAGAATCTCAAGTTTATTCAAAGCAATATAAATTAAAATATTTTTATTTAGTACATAAATTACTCTATACTGTAAACTCATTATATATATATTAATTAAATATTCAATGACATAAATGTACACTTACTGGCCACTAAAGAAATTATTCTCACTTGCCACTAACTGGCTACTAAAAAAAAAATCAACCTACCGGTCAGTGGCTACTAAGCAAAAATCCCTATTTTTACCTTTATTTTCTTGGCAAGCTTGTATCGATTTCTTAAATATTAAAATCATTTTTAATATAAAACTACTGCATCATTTTTAAAAATCTTAAAATTTATGTATTAAAAACTAGAATTTCAAAGAACAATTTCGGCATTAAAATGCGAAACTCCATTCCTGGGGAATCGTGGCGAGAAAACAAAATTTCTGCGATCTTACATTTCTGAGCTTTTGAATACTTCTGCCGAAAAATTCCGTTGCACAGATATAAATATGACAACAATAGGGGCACACAGGTAAAATGAAGAAAGAATTAAATTGATTTGATAATTAATTATTGCCAAACAAAAATAAGTACACTTTAAATTCCGTAGAAATGGTGATTGGATACCGCGCATTGTGACGGCAATAGCGAAACCAAAACAAAAGTTATATTATGTTAAAGTAAACACACCCCTAGCATCAGCACTAATGTGGAGGGAACAAGAACTAATAAGCCACGCCTCCGGGCTGCAGGCAAAATGTACGCGGTGTCATCAAGATAACATCACCGCCGAAAACACTCCTAGAAATGCCGTAGAAGGCTCAGAAAAGAGCGATCCGATGGCCGGGGAAAGATGCCGATGTTAGGCTTAGCCAAATTGCGTTCTCTAAAGAAGAACGAAGCGTGCGATAAAAACAGAAATGTGATAGCGATATCACAATACCATATCACGTGATCCAAAAGCTGTTGTCTTGAGATGGGAGGGAGCTAAAAAGATGACTAAATTTCCAAAATATTCACTGCGTAATGTTTGAAAAAACAAATGGGTAATTACTATTTTTTTAGCATAATTTCTGAAGTTATTAATGAATTTTTAAACTGTAAACGGATTCAGAAAGTAAATAAATATTTCTATACAATAAATATAATTTCAAAACAAAATAATTAATATTTAATAAATTCGAATTTTGCTTTTTCCAGTAGAAATTTACTGGAAAAATTACTTAGAAAATTTTACTGCCACACACACATTTTTTGTTACGCGATATACGAAGATTTCACTTGGATTAATTTACGGAATATTTAATTAATGAATTATTTAATGAAAGCTTTTAAAATAATTTTATGATTAGTATTTAATAATGGAATATAAATAATTTAAACGGAATATTTGGATTTTAGAAGGAAAAATGAGTATTAATTTTAGCCAAGTGGGAATTAATTTTAATTTATTGAATTAATTTAAATGTATTAATACAGAGGCAATGTACGGTGGCATAACATTTTCTTAGCGGGTAAAAATTGGTGATCATGAAATGCTGAAATAATATTTGTTTTGATGTAAATACAATTATTTACATCATATAAGTTCTCAGCTGATAGATAGATAATTATTGAATTTTGATCCCCATTAAGATTTTTAAAAAATCATTTTTTTATGATGTTTTGATTGTTTTAATATAATTTACATCTACATTTATTATTGCCTCTTTGATTGACTTTTTTTTTGTGTGTGCTATGCAAGATCAGAAGCAGAAGTTTATTTAGCAAATTTCAATGTATTTTAGTTATATCAATTTGATTATTTTGCAATATGAAGCGCCTGTAATACCAATATATTAAAATTTGCTAAAGAAATTTATGTTTCTGATCTTGTATAACACATTTAAATCATCGTCAAGCAAAAATCAATCTGAAAGGCAGTAAATATGTGTCCAAATTTATAAATGTTAAAACAATCATCAAAACATCTTAAAAAGAAGAGGGGAAACATGGCTGTATTGGTGGTATAAAAATAAATGTTTATCTATTCTACCCATCACCTTTTGATATTTCTTTTATTTTGTAACTAATATGAGCGATCATAAAAGGTATAAGCATATTTTCAGAGATTCTTATCCTATTTAATTTCCATGCAATGTGTGAATGATCTTTGCTATCTTAGATTCTTCAATGGATTGTTTTTAACACTTTATAACATAGTTGAAAAGCGTTTACGAATTCGGTTTGTCTGTCTGCCATCTGTCCTAACTCGCGTAAATATACCGTAATTTCGGGTAGATAAGCCGCCCTGGCGTATACGCCGCTACGTCCGAAAATGGTAAAAAAAAGCTGAAATTCCATCGTATACGCCCGCACCAGCGTATAAGCCGCACTTATTGAAAGTGGTGTACGTACTACTATAGACGCCATATTGAATATTTTCGCACATTTTTTTAAGCCATTTTAAAAATTAGAATTTTAAATTTAATACAAATAATGAAAATAAATAAATAACTTACTTACTTTTAGTTTGTGAATTTATCCAATTGCATCGCACATTTCAGCCTTGGATCGGCAAGTAGAAATATATTTGATGAAATTCTTAATATAAAACATTACACTAGAATTACAAATAACACTATTTTTTATTCGAATCCATCAATTAAATAACAACGTAAAATTCCGAAAATAACTAATGATAAATAATCATTTTGACAACATGAACTTTTGGCAAAAGTAGGGAGAGACATATAAACAGAATTTTTTTGAAAATCTCTTCACTACTAACTGTAAACATTAATGTCTATTAACGGAAATTAATTGGTATTTAAAGTAAAATGTTCTAAGAAAGTTTTAAAATAAACAAAAAAAATTAAATACATATGTTTATTATTGAAAATAAAAAATACAACATTCGCAAGTGCGCACACGTAAAGAAAACAAGAGAATCTACTTTCTTTTCTGTTAAAACGCTGCGATTATGCAAAACTAAGCATAAAAAGTATTCTTTAAATGTGTCAGCTACTTCACTTTGTGTAAGTGCAGTAAAAAGAAATTATTGAGCTGCAAGCAAACAGAAAAAATAATTTAAAAGAAAAAAAACGAAAAGCAAAGCCTTAGCTATTAAAAAATAATAATAAAATTATCTCCATTATTATTTGTCCGATTTTGTTCAAATTTTCAGCAAGTTGCAATAACAGTAAATTAAGCTGTGTAACAAAATTTTATTAAAATATAATAAGTTATTAGAAATTTACAGGACTCCATAAAACCCCCTAGTTACTATAAAAAGGGAGAGAGCTATCTGCAGTTTGTTTATTCAACTCTGCAGAGTTGGAGTGGAGCAGGAAGTTGAACATTATCAGAATGAGATCATTATCTTTGAGTAATACGTTTTCGTTATGCAAAAAGAAACCATGTATAGATTTTTTTCTTTTTTAATGAAATAAAAAGAACTTAAATGGGATATTCTATAAGATGCTTAGAAAAGCAATCTGAGTAACAGAAATAGTAAAGAGGATGCAGCGATTACTTTTGTTTCATTATAGATAAATAATGTATTCATTATCGTAACAGATTTATAAGTCAATCAAAATTTAGGGAGGTTTGTGTGTTTTTAAAAATGTAGTCATGAAGAGATCAGTTAAAACAAATTTCTACAAAAGATTTCTAATCCGTGAGGCATTTTTAATATTTTTAATATTTTCACTCTATAATATGCACATGATCTGATTTTTTTTTTTTTTTTTCTGGAAAAATCGTTATTACTTCGTATACGCTGCACCGGCAGATAAGCCGCAAAAGGTAAAATTTAACTTTTAAACACGTATAAGCCGCGGCTTATCTACCCGAAATTACGGTACTTGGATTGCCATGTAATTGATGTATGTTGTAGAGGTTTACTATGGCATGTCCGCTATTGAAAATGGAGTGTGTAGCATTTATAGTTTATTTACAGGGACAAGCAAAAGAATTCCATTACATTATGGTCTATGGGAATAATTGTTTGCAGTATATTTTAATGATCTTACATTATTTCAAACATAATTAAATTTATGTACGTCACTAAAGTATACTACAAGATACTTACATTACTTGGTGTGTATAAATTCTATAGATCTCATACAGGATCTATTATTTGCTGGATTTGCTGATGAAACCTCACTCATCAAAGTACTCACTCATAAAAAAAAAAAAAAAAAATTTCTTTGCTGTGTTTTAATGTGGGGGTTCCTCTTTTGAGATTCATGTAATAGAATGACATACAAAAATAGTATAGAATTGCCATGGTCGGCATATAATAAATATTTTGAAGTTATAGAATAATAAGAAAGTGTTAATTATTCTGTAACATGTAAACTTTGTCCAATTAATAAGAAGTTATCAAAATCATCTGCTTAGTGCTTACTACCTGAAGTTGCACATACAGGTGAGTTAGCATTTTCTTTATTAATAATAATTACTGGATCGTATCTTGCACCGAACATCTAAATCATTATTCATTAAAATTCGTAAATCATTAAAAAGAGTATTTTCGAATTAAGATCCCTGGTTCAGAAAATATTCTTATCGAACTGTTTATTATCGCAAAAAATTATTTTATTATTACGGCTTTTGATCGTTGCGAAATATTTGTGCAGTGTATCCATACAAATTAATTTACTGCATATTTCCTTTTGAAGATTCCAATAGATAAAACAAAGGTGGTTGGAAATAAAAATATATTATTTTAAAAATTGTCTAAGAATGCTTAATTTTATTTTTATGGCTATTTATTTTTACTTTAGCTGCACAGGTTTTTTATCGCTAAAATAATTGATTTGTAATGTTTTATATTTGATTTGATACTGGTTAGCTTGATGTTTTAATGAAATATCTTTGTCTCCAGAATGAATCTAAAGCTCAGTATGTTGAAATTCGGGTTTTCAAAGGGAACAAACAAAAAGAGATAGAAAGGAAAAGAAAGCTAGGATTTAACTTATGCAAGTCTATATGATCGTGTTTTGTATTTAAATTGTAAAGAAATGGGACTATTTAGCTCTATTTTTAAAAAAATGATGTACATTCAAATTTCCCAAGTTCAAATTCCGCTCTTAAGGTTGTTCTCAAATCCAAACTGGCTACTTTATGACATATTCTTTAATTCATTTTGTTCGGAAACGCGTGAAAATGCAGGTGTTCTTATTCAGAAACTTTGTAACCGAAAGACGTTTTCCATTATTCTTTACTTTGTTTTATTTTATTTTATTTTTTGGTAGAGACAGAAGATTTTTCAGAAAACACTCTCAAAGTTGGCATTTTCAACTAAATTTCCGACGCCGCAGCAGGAGAAAGGGAAAAAACGTGACACGAATCGCTTGTAACCCAATAAGTAATTTATTTATCAAAAATGGAAAACTCGTTTTGATTCCAAATCGCTTCAGTCAGGCCTGCCAATTTTATGCTTTTGTGTTTAAAAATGAATCAGATAATGTGTCAGAAAGTTTTGCGTTGTTAAGCAAGGAATTTGAGAACCACCTTAAGCGCTACTATGCTAAATCACTCTCATAAATTTGTAAGATCATTACAATTTTTGTTTCAAATTTCCTCTTTTTAACACTTTCCAACATAATTAAAAAGTGTCTATGAATTCGCTTTGTCTGTCTGTCCGTGCTCAAACTCTCGAAAATATACTCGGATTGCCATGAAAGTTTTATATGTTATTGAAGTTTACCATAGAATGTTCAGTATTGAAAATGAAGTGTGTAGCATTTATATCTCGCTTACAGGTACATTCAAAATAATTCTGTTACATTATGGTCTATGAGGGAAAAATCGTTTGTGGTAAATTTAATTAGCAATGATAACTAAAGTAGCAAAGTAGTGACTACTTTTGAAAAGTAGTTTGTAGTCGCTACTTTTTAAAACAAGTAGTTGTAGTTAACTACATTTTCCATAAAGTAGTTGTAGTTCACTACAGACAAAAAGTAGTTTTTCTGACCCCTGTACCTATATAAAGATCTATAGATTTTATACAGAACTGCACAAAAGAATTCAAATATTTTTCCGACTATAAATGGTAATTGCTGAAATTGGGTGTTCAATTATGTTACCGTAAAATCCCGTTAATCCGCCCCCCTAAACACGACGGAAATTCGTAAAATAAGCAGGGGGGTG
This sequence comes from Maratus michaelseni, assembly GCA_963931845.1. Taxonomy (NCBI): domain Eukaryota; kingdom Metazoa; phylum Arthropoda; class Arachnida; order Araneae; family Salticidae; genus Maratus; species Maratus michaelseni. The sequence goes on along the minus strand of OZ007589.1, from coordinate 156,659,824 downwards.
CTTACACGGTATTAAAACTGTAGTATATGATATTTATGGGTGGTGGTGGGGGAGGGGGGGAGATGCTAATGGCAGATCATCGCAAAGCATGCATTATTTTAATAAAGTAACAAAAGAAAAACATTTTGAAAAAAAAAATGATAGACAAAATAGAAAAAGACTATAACTTCACGATTAATGGCGATTTCAGATTATAGAAAATTCTGGATTTCAGAAGCTTTGAAACTGGAATGCATTTAGATAAATAATAACACTAATATCTGTTATTAATATGGTAACAGAAAAATAAAAGGAACTTAATAATTTAAAATAATTAAAATACACTGAGAAATTGTAGCTGAAAACGTCCTGAAGTAATTTCGAGAACTAGTAACATTTTATGCGGTGTCGCCATCTGTTGTAAGTTAGGAAGATTAAATAACCGTTTTTTCTTTTAAAATCAGGATTTTGTATGTATAAATGTTAAATAAATAATACAAATCGCAAAAATTGAGTAGATATATAACGAATTGGTAGTGTTGCCAGATTATTAAAACAATAAATATTACTACCACAAAGACAGCACAAATTACGCTACAAATTCGACTGTGTATCGACAATTCGATTGATCTGATCAATCAATCGATATGTATTTTTGTGATTGGTTTTCATAATAATGTTAAATACGACTGTAAATTCTTTAATAAAATACTCTTTTAATGAAAATATTTTCCACACAGCATCAAACACACATTTTTTAAACTTATTTCATGAGAAACTTTCACTATCGATATGTTTATTACCTTCATATCGCCATGGAGATAAATTTACAGCAAAACTAATGTTTAAACTAATGTTTAAAACTAATGTTTAATGGTTATATTGCTTTTTCATATCGACAATGTGTTTGTACATGTTTGCGATATATCAAAGAATCGTCACACCTTTCTGATCCGTCGGAAAAAAAAAAACACTCGGGAGATAAAATTTTTGGTGTTGATCTTGACGCGCACGGCAAAATTTCTTTTGGGGGAGGGCACTTTCTCGGGATTTTTTGAATTTTCCAATTTGTTTACAAAGTGGGAGGGGGGCGCTTAATCGGGAAGGGCGGATTAACGGTATTTTACGGTATATGTTTTCCAAATTGTTTACTTAGGCATCATCTTTCACCTTATTAAACATTGAAGTTTAGTTACAATATTCTGAATGTGTTTGAAAGTGTTTCATATTCGATGCTTCACCCATGATTTTCTTTTTTGTTTATGTTTACCATCAGAAAAATAAAAATATCTAATTGTGATTGTTACCTTGTTGAACAATTTCCACTTCTGAATGTTATCTAATTTTTAGAAGTTTTTGTCCTAAATTTTAGAGAGAGGAAAAAGTAGCTACAACTCTACAGTTTCAAGTAGTCAAATTTGATTTAAAACTGTAAATGTTGTGAAAGAGGAATTATCCTTTTTTTAGGGTTTCCTTCATCTCACAAAACCCTATTACTCCCGCTCTGTTGTCTGTCTGCCACAGAGCCTTTCTCAGAAACTATGTAACTTACAAAGTTGAAACTTTGCGTATATATAGCTGAATACCAGCTATGAAGCTCAAAATATTAAAATTTGAAAAATTCGTATTATTTTAATTAATAGAGATAAAAAACCAAAATTTTAGCAGCCTTTTCCTATTAAATGTGAACATTTTTCGTTATAGCAGTTGCCAAAAATTAAAAATCTACAATGAAATTCATTCTACAATAGTTAATTTTCTATTGAACGATTTCCACGTGAAAAATGAAAATGAAATAAAAAGTTTCACCAATTGAAAAAAAGATTAATATGAAATAAAATTGATTGACGTCATAGTGGTAATAAAATGGAAATTTTCAAAGATTTCTCAATAATACAAAAAGTATGAGTATGTGTATGTACACAAAGCAGATCAATATCACGTTATTAGAGAATTAAAAAGAAAATCTGATGTCATATTGGAAGTTTAACGAATTTTTCAAATGTTTGAGAATAATACAAAGCGAATATCAATATGAGTAATAGAGAATAGTAAATATATGAGTTTGAGAAATATATTGAATCATGATAAAAATTCAATTATGGAAATATTTGAATATTTTAACATTTTGAAGGTGTACAACATGTTTAATTTTGAAATTATTTAATATCACATTTAGTCCGCATGACATATATTATTATGACAGAATATAATAGCAGGCTTCGCCCGCTATAGGGCTCTGTTTTAGATATCCGAAAAATTAGACCGGTAAAATTTTACTTTATAGAAAACAAACTTTTTTAAAAAATTAAAAATTTTTTTTTTTTTTTTTTGCTAAATGAAATTTATTTGGATTTATTAAAGAAAGGGAAAGTGTTTTGAAAGGAATATTAAACGAAACCCTTTAAGCGATCTTTGATCACACTTACCCACTTGTTTTAATTTCTTCTATTGAATATTTTCTAAAAGCAGATTTACTCTTATGTTTACACTTGGCTAAGTCTTTTTCTCAATTGTTACAAAATATTAAATATAAAATAAATTTAGTAATATTTTATGTATTTTTTTCCTTTAGAATTAATTATTGGGATTATTTGTTTTAATCAATATGCTAAGACTAGCTTGTAATATTCTAAAACTGTATATACATTATTTTTATTAGTATTTTCATTTGATTTTCTTACTGATTATGCTTTTTATTTCCTTTTTAGTGTGTCCTCTGCTGTACCTTCTCCTGCTCAAGAAAAACCTGATGCATCTGTTGAAGGATTACTTTCTCCTTGTATCCCGTCCAAAACTCTTCAAGTTCATGATTTTACTCCGCGTTTTGGATTATCTGATATGTCTTGTCGCTTTTCCGGTGATGGCTATGCTCCCAACATGGTGCTTCAAAGGAAATGCAGCATTGTACGTGAAGAAGATGATGCATGCAGTACAGCTAGTGGTGCTTCTTCACCTGCTAAATCGCCATCTAATGATAGCAAAACCTTTAAAGAGCATCTTGCAAAATTAGAAGAAGATGGCAATGAAATATCCGATCAAAATGTGCATTTAGAAGAAAAGAATTCTGACTCTCCCTCCAGACCGCCTTTTTCTCTTCTTGTGCCCAATCGCACAAATTTACTCCCTCCTATTGAAAACATAGGTTCAAAATTGTTAGAAAATAATTCATGGCACAAAAATTCTAATCTTAATCGTAGACTTCATTCTGTGCAGAGTTCTCCGCAGTTACCATTGAATGAAATAAATGAAGAACGGGAAAATTCTGAAAGAAATTCCTTGCAGATTGCAGCTACTAGGAAAAAATATGCCAATAAGCTACAATCTCGGGGATCAGTAATATCACATGTTAGATTGAAAATGATAGAACAACACCATAGGGGAGAAAAATCTCAAAAAATGTGGGATTCAAATTCTGAATCTTCTGAAGTAACGTTACATTCGTCTGATGAAGATAAAATAAATTATGAAGAAGGCTCAGAGTTACCTCGTGTAAATGTAAGTTCAGAAAATGACTTAACGCAGACCAAAGAAAACACTAGTTCTTTATTAAAAAATAATGAAAATAATTTTAAATGTGAACAAAGCAGAAAAGCTTCATTTGCACATTCAGTATTTTCTACAGAAAGTACCGATAGCTTAGATTTTCTCTCTGAAAATCAACCACGTTTAACAAACTCAATTAGTTGTGGTGATTTATCTGGAGATACAGGCCATTTTGTTTCTCAAGACAGAGTAATTGTGCGATCTGATAGCATTTCTCTTACAGAAATTCCTCAGTTATCTTCTGATGAACCTCCAGAAGACAAAACTCACCATAAGACTGTTGTTGACTCCTCTTTAAATAGGTACACTTTAGGTAATAGTTTAAGTTTGAACAGTGGCCTTAGTTCTTTACAAAGGCATAAACTGAATTCTAAAGGAAATCTTCATTCTTCACAACCAGATAAAATATCAGATAAAAATGGCCGTGTATCCACTCTTGGACGTATTGTTCATTCTGGAAGTCGTTCGACAAATAAACAAAGACTTGACATCAATCAAAATGGATGGCGAAAAAATGAACGTAAGAGAGAAATATCTGGGAGTGGTAAAAGGGGAAGTCAACAAGCAGTTGTTGATATGAAACTAGCTTCTAAGTGTTGCATGCTATGTTAACAAATATTTATCTTGTTAAAGCTGAACTGTGTAACTATAATCTTTTTAACAAAAAGAATGTCTCTCTCTGTTGATTTAAGTCTTCCGTGAGAGCTTTTCAAAATGTTAAATCTTAGTAGTAAATCCATCCTATAACATATTAAAAACTAAAAATATATGTCTATTATATATATATATATATATATATATATATAAGCTCATATGTTTTGCCCATATCAGTTTATGCAATATTTGATTTATTGCAACATAAAATACTGCTGTAGTATAGTTATACAAGAAAGGCTCAAAATGTCATTTTTATTTCATTTTGTAAACTAGACTTCCCTTTAAGAAAAGTGTTAGTACTTTTTTCTATAACCACTTATACTTTTGACTCTGAGAAACGTTATAGAATGTTTTATTTATTTGTTTGTTTAAAAGATAGCATTAATGTTTATTTATAAATATGTTGATTATTGTTTTAGTAATCAAGTTTGTTTTTAAATATTTATTTGTAGGTAATTCATACTTTATCGTTCAAATTTGTATTTAAGGCTAATAGTTAGGACTGGTTTCTTTTTAATTATGAACATGGTCAGGTTTTAAAAGTTTTAATATTATCTTTTGTTAATTTTAATCTAATGTTTGTGTAGCAGTGAGTAAAGTTTTGATATATTTAACTGTACAAAACATCTAAGAAATCTCTAGCATTGTTGCATTAGAAGAAAAGAGGAGTATATTAATAAATTCTGTGAAAAAGTGCATTTTTAATTTTTATTGTTATTTTTTTCACTTAAAAAAAAAAAAAATCTTAACTCAAGGTAAATGCATGAAATCACTAAATGTAAAATGAAAAAAAAAAAAAGATTAGAAATTTATTTATGTTCATGAACTTCATATCATCCTGAATTCTTATTTGTGTATGGTATATGTAGTAACGTTATTTTAAACTGAGAATTTTATTGTATTATCATTTTTTCTGAATTATCAAATGTCAAAATCTACAGAAAGATAAAATATTTTATTAAGTATTTGCATTATTTATTGAATTTTAATTTGAGATTTTTAAGTGAAATAAAAGCTAACATAATTAATTTATGTTGTCAAAGATAAAGAAGCTGAATGGAATTTTACATTTTAAAAGATTTTGGCTACACTTGACCTGGCTACAGCTTTATGTTAAAATGTTATATATATTTTCTTTTTTATGTTTTTGGGGAATCAAAGAAATAAAGTATAAATGGCTGGAAAATATGGAAAAATTAGTGTATACAAATATTTTTTAATATACTTTGGGAACACAAAAATGAGGTTTTTCTGTAATCTAATTATTCTTTCCAAGAAATTGTCTTGCTTAAACACCATATAATTATATAATTTTCAAGTAGGAAAAAGTGGTATAAAACTGCATACCTTATTATTAGTTGCTTCATGCAGCCAGAATTTAATGTAACTTTGCATACATACTCTGCACTTATCATTATGTCACAATATCATTTTAAATATATGATTAGCTCATTACATTTTCAACATTTGTCATGCATTAAATGATTTATTAAAAAAAAAAAAAAAAAAAGAACAATCATCGGATTTTACACCATTGGTGGGGTGAAACTGCATAGATCTGTTAATCTTATAGGAAATAAGAGTTTAGATTAACTTCAACAAAGAAACAATATATTTTATTTTAGAACTTTAAGTAAGAAACTACACTATTAATATTTCAATTATAAGTCTAATGATTTAATGTTTAAAGACAAAAGAAAAATTATCTTCATTACAATTTGAGAAATTACAGAAAAAAAATCACCTCTTTATCAGTTTCAAACAATCATAATCATTCTTGCCCATGTAGTTTTGACTGTTGTTTCTTCAAACATTGTTTATGGCTCATTAATTATTGGTTTCTAAATTCTTTATTATTTCACAAAGGATATCCGTCTTCAGCCGAAAAGAATGAGGGTTGCAAAGCAAGATATCAAATTGCACTTGCTAGCTAAAGTTTCATTGTATTAAATAAATCCTTATTAAATATGTAATAACATACACACAATATTATAGAAAAATTTCAATAATTTTAAATGTGTTCATATTTAAAAGTTTTAAAAACTCGCAAAAAAAAAAAAAAAAAAAAAAAAAAAAAAAAAAAAACTTCCCAACACAGAAACAACACAAATGCCAGTATGGAAATGTCCTAATGGCTGCTTCTTCTTGCATAGAACTGGGTGTTTCAACCATTTGCCTCCAGGCGGCTGCTCAAATCAAGTCAAACTGAGGCAGATGGTTTTAACCAACTTTGTGATTTCCCCCTACTTTCCCTTATTTATATTGGGACTAATTTTCATTTTATTATTGGGGATTCCCTCCCCCTTCTCTCATATTTGTGTATTTAAATTTAACTGACAGCAGCTAAATCACAAGTTCTTAAAATATTTTTATATATATATATATATATAAAACTTTAAGTAAAATTTAACCATTGAAACATAAGAAACTGACCACATACAATGATGTCATGATACCAAAAAATATATATATATAGTTAATTTCTGTTATATATGTATTAATTAACAAATCATATATTTTTCACATTTTAAAAATATGTATAATGTGTTGAAATTATCCAGAACTCATTGAAATAATAAACATACACTAGTGTGCAAAACTAAAGCAACAAACACAAAATGCTAATTTCTGAACATGTGAGTACTCAAAAGGAAATTCTATAAACAGCAAATGTAGAAAATAGGTACTACCCTAACAGCACAGACAGTCGATATGAAGTCTTCTTGACGTCACAATTGTCACAGTCGCTACAATGAACAGAAATGTGATATCTTTCATTCGTGTCATTTTTACTCTCATTTGGTCACTCCACTGAGCAGTCACCATGACTACTGCTTTTTGACGCATCACCAGGTGACGTTACAATGAAGTCATCTTGTGACTCTCATGTGACTGTCATTTTGACATTCTATTGTAAAGTCATCGTGATAGCTGTTCTTTGACGAGTTTCCAAGTGACAGAAAATGAAATCATCTGGTGGTGACTTTTCACAAAAGAGTGCAATGATGACTTCACAATAGTTTCAATCACTGGAAAATCACCATGCGACTTCATTGTGACATTATTTGGCGACTCATCATAATGCAATGCTCACAATGACTTCAAAGTTCAGTCTTCAACTGACAGTGACTTGAGAATCACAAGGTGACTTCATTGTAATGTCACCTGGTGACCCATCACAAAGTGACAGTCACATTGACTTTTCAGAGTTAACAATAAGAGTAATAATAAGACAATGAAATATCCCATATTTTGTTTCATTGTAGCGATTGTGACACTTCTAACCATGTGTGACGTCAAGGAGACTTCACATCGACTGGCTGTGCTGTTAGGGTAGTACCTCTTTTTTACACTTGCTCTTTATAGAATTTCCTTTTGAGTACTCACGTGTTCAGAAATTAGCATTTTGCATTTGTTGCTTAAGTTTTGCACACCAGTGTAGTAACTGAATTAACTGCCTTATGGAACACTAATTTTTTTTCTTCCTTTTATTGAATATTAGCTGACCGGCATGGTACTGTCCGGTCCCAGAGTAATAATCTTAAATATATCTAAAATCAGTGTTGAAAATCTTTCCAAGTGTAAGTTTATATATAGACTTTTTTTTTTATTTTTTTTATTTTTTATTTTTTTTATTTTTTTTTTTTTTTTGCTAAATGAAATTTATTTGGATTTATTAAAGAAAGGGAAAGTGTTTTGAAAGGAATATTAAACGAAACCCTTTGAGCGATCTTTGATCACACTTACCCACTTGTTTTAATTTCTGTAATATTGTGGGACCCCACTGCCTTTGACAGCGTACACCCTTGAATTTGTAAAATTTTATATTTTCAAATGAAAACTTATCCTAACAAACCTAGGTGCTCACTGCCTTCGGCAACATACCCTGTGGTGCTGCATACATTCTGGTCTGTTTTTGCAAACAAACCTTGAATTTGTATGGTTTTATATTTTTTAATGAAAATCTATCCAAATGAACCTAGAGTTGGGTGCTCCACTACCTTCGGCATCGTACACTGAGCGTGCTATGCATGTCCCAATCTCTTTTTGCAAACAAACCTCGAATTTGTATGATTTGATTAAACAAAAATTGTTCTAAACAAACTCTAGGGGGACCCGTTATAATGATTGCTGATTTAATTTCTGACATTTAACTATATTAAACTTTCAATTCTCAGAAAACTTAAATAATATGAAACACGCACCAGCCCCTTACTCTTTTAAAATGCAAAAATCTTCCAGTATATTGAGATTGCCAAATGTGTTTAAAATGTAAAGGTTCCCCAGGACATGCACAGAAATGCACCTGCCTCCTAAAATGTTCCAAGCACAATTCTCAACGGAAAAGGATATTTTCAAAGGCACTGAGAGAGAAACAAAAAATATATGCCAAATCCATGAAACGACTTCAAGAAAATTTGATGATGTCAAATGTCATCAAAAGATGTCATTAGAACCAGAAAAATATTGGAAATAAGTGGGTATTTATTTTTGTCTGCAAAAAGGAGATGACATTTTAAAACTGGAGAAAGAACAGAAAAGATGAAAATGAATGCGAATTGACATCAGAGAAATAATTTTTTTGAAATAATAGTAATATTTTTTTAAATCAAAGGTACTGCCAGAACCAAAACAGTGTCCTGAATAAGTGGATATATATATATTTTTTTTTTTTTTTTTTTTCTATCCAGGAAGTGGATGTAGCTGTTTTAAAATGTATACAAAACAGAAAACTTAAAAAGGAATTGGAAAACACAAAAACCAACATGGTATCGAACTACAGATTTTTTTTTTAAATATTAAATATTAAAAGTTTTTTATTTAAAAAAATACACCGTTAGAAAGTGAAAGGCACCCGAATAAGTGGATATTTTTACTTTTTTTATTTTTTGTATTTTCGTCTGGGAAGTAAATGTAACAGTTTCAAATTGCACAAAAATGAAAAACTGACGTGAATCATGACCCAGTAAAAACATGTTTTGAAATAGTAAATATTAATATTGTTTATACAAATATACCATTAGAACTGGGAAGATAGGCAAAAGTTTTCTTTCCTTTTTTTTTCCTTCTTCTTTTCGTAACTCTACAGGGAAATCCAGTGATCACGATTTCAAAATACAGAAAAAATGAATGCTTTGCTTTCGTCTGTATGAAGAGCCGAGAAAAATCCAGAGATGCACAAGCACAATCAACAGAACAAAGGAATCTCACCATTTTACGATGTTCATTTTGGTTTTTAATTAATATCTCAGTTAAATATCAAAAAATTTTTAATTTGAGCTTAAGGTGCATTTGCACCTGTCTTAGTCTATAATCATCTAAATTTCCAGACCTCTATCTGCTGTAGATTTTTCTGGCCATTTTTCATGTTGAAATAATCTTATAACATTAATATTTAAAAGTAATACACTGATGAGCTAAAACATTATAACCACATTTGTAATGCTTTATTTCTCCAACTTTGGCATATAAAACAGCTGCAACACTTTTTAGTTTTGTTTCTGGCAGTTCTTGGTAAGTGTCCTGAGGAATATCAGATTCCCATTAAATACATGTTTATTCGACAAAGGGATGGCCCACTATTCCCACCAGTCCTTACATATTCCAATTTTGTCATGTACCATTTATATTATTCTGGCAAGCACATTCTCCTAGTTAAGAGGGGAGTTTAATATTTTAATCATAGGACTGATAGGATAGCTTGGTAGCGGATACAAGAACTGAATCATCAGGAAAATTCATATTAACCAATTTATTGCTATTGCTTAGTCTGTTAATGATGTTATATAAGCCCACACCATCTCTGAAATTTTATCAGGTTCATACTTGACTGTCTGGCAAATATAACTCTTTTAAATAAAAAAATCAATAAATGTAAAAATTGGTGCATGTATGCCAGTGTTATTGTGGAAATGCATTATTTATATCTTTAAACTGAGAACCATCTTCTTTTTCAAGTTAGTTAAAATATCACTTGATGTAATCCTCATTCTTGGAAGTCTGCCATATTTTTCTAAAGTTTGATAAATCAATGGATTATTCTAATCTCTTAGTCATTAGTTTATATTATTCAAGAATAATTTCTGTGATGACTTATTGGTTTATACTTATTCATTAAGTATTTGACATATCAAAATTGATTATATGAAAGATAATTATTCAGATAACTAGTTTAGTGTTGCATTTATAAAAAACATCAACCATGTTGTCCAGAGAAGTATTCCTTGCAATATTTTATTTTTGCCGTAAAAAAGGGTCATTTTGTACAATGTTTTTAAATATTTCTCGTGTTATCAATTGACAAAGAATAAGTGTATGAGAACAATCATAATATTTGCAATTTATGTTCAATCATAAACAGTTAATGTTGTAAATAACTTTATTTCAATGAATGTCACAGAAAATTTTTGACAAATTTGTAGTTGTAGCTCATCTTCTCATATTTCTATTATACGTAAAAATTTGCAATTTTTTTCTGCATCTTTCTATTATTTATTTTATTATTATTTGGGAAAGGGGGGGGGGGGGGTATTTAAAAAATAAAACACATTTTTAAGAGAAAAAGTTAAATTATATTTTTTTATTGATTTAAAATTAAATATCCAATTCTAATACATCCTGTTTCTTTAATGTTGTTGAAATTGAAGTCTGGGATGTTAATACAGTTTAGCTATAATAAAATTTAACAGAGAAGAACATGTAATCAAGTTATCAAACGGATCTTATTATTTTATCTACTTTGTAGTACTTTTACAATTAAAAAATTATAATAAATGATATAATTATTTATCTCTTTTTTGCTGTGATCTGTAAATATTTTCATTCTACAGACATAAAAATGGTGTAAGAGTTAATATAACAGTTACCATACAGTTAAATGCAAATGTAAGAATTGATTGAAGTAGAACTCTGTTACAACAAAAAAAAAAAATTCAGTTTATGTAGGTAGTATAAGAAATAAAAAACTGAACGTATGTTTATCGAAGAAGAAGAAGAAGAAAAAAAAAAACTTAGTAAACTTGATGTCAAATTCAGATGAATTTGTAGATTAGTTTTGAATGAACATAGATTGTTGACAATGTTTTAAAATTTAAACCAAGGCAAAAGAAATTGTTATTTTGACTTGAATCCTTATATATTATTTCTCCTGTCAACATCCCTTTTACTTAAAAAATATGAAACGCAGAACAACGAATGAGATACCATATGAAAGGTTTTAGAACAGGCTTCTGACATAGCCCACTTAACACTTCGTTAAAACATGTTTTTGATTAAAATTTGCTGAAATTACAAAATTAAATCGGCATTGTTTTCATGAAAGAAATGAAAGGTTTTCCTGAAATTATTGTTGCCAAAAAAATAAAATACCACATTATATGATGCTCAGCAATTATTATAAAAAACGCCGCACGGGTTTATTTTATACTTATGATTAAAAAGCGAAATTGAAATTTAAATGTTTAGATTTACATTTCTAAGTCCCATGGTTTTCCCGAAGCGGATGGCGTTATCCTCTAATGCAGTCAAAATACGATTGTTCATTTTTTTTTTTTTTTTCTCGCGCGTGCCTTTAGCAATCTTGGATCAGTTTTTAGTCTAACTTTGATGGAATAAATTAGATGATATTCTGGCTTGACTAACAACTAAATATTGTTTGCAGATATTTTTATCCTTGCTTTTTCTTTAGAAGTTTAAACCTGCATCTAATAAATATTACATATTGATAAAAAATGATACTTCTCTATATCCCGTCGACCACTTTTCATAACAAAAAACTATCGCCAAATAAACGGGAGAACGTTGCCATTGGAATATCAAAAAATAAATAAAACATAAGAATTTAAGGACACAATTGTTATTTTAATTAATAAAATAACTACTAAATCAGTGAAACATAATGAAAAATACCCGCAAATGTCAAATGTAATACCACTAGATGTCGTAACAAACACGCATAATGATTCTGACATCAAGTAAATGGGACTGCATTTTTGCCGTTTAATCTTACAGTTTGGCGGTAGTTTTTTGTTATGAAAAGCGGTCGACGGGTTAATAGAAAAGTACCTAAAAAATATTAGATTTCAGTGCGAAATCTTCGCACGGGCCCTCTGGTAATCTTATAAAAATGTAGCTTGATGAAAATCTAAATTAGAAAATCAGTATCTTTAAATTTTAGATCTGCAGCACTATGTAACTGAGCAGGCCTTAGTAATTATGTATAATAATAATATCAATAAAGTAATAATAAAACCTCAAACTATAGAACATTTAAAGGTTAAAACTTGAAAAAAAAAAAAAAAAAATTTTTTTTTTTTTTTTTTTTTTTATATATATATATCTTGAGGGCATTTGTTAAGCATCAGTCAGTTTTGGCTATATTGCTAAAGGAGGGATGCCTTCAGGGAGCACTTTTAAAAGGAAAGTAATCCAAATTATCATTAGTGTACAAGGAAAGTCACCCCACCCAGACCGCACTGTTTTTGAACCCCTGGTCAGCCCAAGCTCCTTATTTTGTAGCCAGTATGGTAACCACTGGGTTGAGTGAGCCATTTTATTCTTAAGTGTTATATTCTTTTTATTTATCATTCTTATTTGTTATACAACAGTGAAATGTTGCAGTTATAGTAAAGTTCTATAATTTCCAAATTATAATTATCTGTATTTCAATTTTATCCATTTAATTTTTTTAACCTGAATGTAATTATCTCCTATTTATAACTCAAAATTGGTAAAATCCTGAAATCTGCACAACCTCTGGTCCTAACTGTAACTATGCAGATATTCAGTCTGCTGCTATAACTTATATGTATTAATATAATTCAAAACAACAGAACTATTTGCTTTTAATTTTATGTGCCTTACCTCACATAACACACCATTCTATAAGGGGATTTTGATCCATTATACAAGTTTAGATATTGCCTTACTAGAGAAATGCAATTATTGTATTAATTTAATCATAAATTTAATATATTAATTTGCTGAAATGAATTAGCATTCAAATACAAAGTCTGTTTTACAATTTAGCTGTTCTTTCTTATATTAAAATATATTTATTCATTTTAATGGACTAATATTTCAATTTTTTTCATATAGATACTATTTCACAGTTAATCTAAGCTGGTGAAACATAAGTAGGAATAAAATGGTGTTTGGTCAATATATTTTTGCTTTTAGAAAGTGATTGTATGGCTAGTAAAGGCAGTAACTTATACTGATAGTGGAAGCAATGAAAAGTGGTTTGTACTTTTATACATATCATATTCTATTTCATAGTTTATTATAAATGTATGAAAAGTTAAAATTAGTCTATTGATGCAGAACACAAATTTAAATGGATAGTAATTTCACCAAAAGCCGTACAAATCAAAATTTTTTAAAATTATTTGAGGTTTTCCAGCAAATTTTGGTTTTGACATCTTTTGTAAAGCTATTAACATTGTTAACTGTAAAACTATTAAGTATTTTAAAAAACTTATTCAGAAATGGTTTTGATTCTGAGTTGTATGCTAACATAAATGAATAAGATTTTGAGATAAAACTTATGAGCACTTGCCATAATCTTTTGGTTTTCAATGAATATATCATTGTTTCTGAATATTAGATCCATCATAAATACTGAACAAAAAAGTTATGAGGCCAGATCCATTTGTTTTTAAACACTATCTTTGTTTAAATAAATTCATTCATTTCAGTCATCTGTTATTGTTGCCCCAACACTCTAAAGAATGTTTACTACTCTGTTTACAGGTTCATGGAAAAAATTATTTCACCTGCTTGAATAGTTATAATCAATCATTCACTGGTTAAATTCTAACATCAGTATCTCATTTTCATGATTTTCACAAATATTAAGAAATGCAAATCTAAATTTTCATAAACATATATGCATTCATTGTGCTTCATTTGGCAACTTGACAATATTGTAAAAATGTTTAAGCCATTCTTCTAGTTAATGATAATTTTTTTTAATTATTTTTGTATTTAAAATATATTTCTATTTTGATGTAATATTCAAGTTTTCCTCTTTTATATAAATTAAAAGTTTGTTTTACCTATATTTTAGTTAAAAAAAAAAATGTGTATTTGCAAATAAAAATAATTTGCTACTTCTAAATCTCAGCTAGGAGATAATCTACTTCATATCTCTCATCTAATATCATTTATTTAAATACATTAACTAATAATATCTAATAACAATTATTGTTTTATTGCAATATACATATAAGTATACATACATATATGTATCAATTATAAATAACAATAAATTTAATTTATTGGTAAGTATTCAGGAGTTAATAATATTTTATCATTTTTTTACCAGTAAATAATTTTTTCCCCCTCCATGTCTTGGCTTCTTTCCAAAGAAGATTTGCACATTTAATTTGTGATGATCTATTGTTTTATAAGCTCATTATTTAACTCATTTCTATTTAAAATACATTCAGTTGTAGTGTTAATTTATTATTTATGTGTTAAAAGTACAAAAAAAAAAAAAAAAAAATCCTGAAAAAGCAATGCATTTTGAATTATAGGCTGTTTATTTGGAACCAAAAATACAGGCTAAAATATAATCAAATACTCACTGCAATGCTAGAAGCTAAGCTGACAAGGAAGCCAATAAAACTGAATTATATATAAGGAAAAATAGCCAGCAAAAACAGAGAGATGTTTGACAAATGAGAAAAATAGCACAATAAGGCATGCTATTTGATGTAGAATAAGTAAGAATAGCAAATAAAATAATGAAACAAACAGAAAGCTTTGGCAAAATAAGTAAACACAGAATTACAAAGATTATGAGATTAATTATTAAAAGGTAAATAAGTAAAAAAAAAAAAAAAAAAAAAAAAAAAGAATACCAATATATTGTTAATAAAATTAAATAGAATAATAAATTAATCAGTTAAAGGAATCATTAATCATTTCTTCATTAAAATGTCATTCACAAGGTGCATACACTACTTAGAATTTCCAGAGTCTCGCACCACTATTAAAGAAAATTTCTATTTAAAATTTAAATCTTTAGAATGGCATCATTTAATCTTTGCAATATTATTATTGTGCTTTAAAAGTGTTAAAATGTGTTGAAATTTTCAGTGTAAAAAAAGTTTAGTAAAAGTAATCCAAATTAACTTCATTATAAACCACATTATTTTGAAAATATTGAAATAATTTATGTAAAGTTTCATACACTGATTTAAAAAATAAATAAAATAATATAAATCTACATATTTATTCATTAAAACATCATCAAAAGGCTATCATAATTCCTCTGAAGATTTTACTGCCTTGTAGAGTATCTAAAAAGTATAGTTATAAGTTAAAACTGTTTTCTATTTTATAAAAGAAATTTTGTTTAATGACTGAATTAAATCATAATATGGTTTATTCATATAAGAATCTTGAGACATCTAAGTGAACAGTACACAATGATTTGGAATACATTAGATTCTTGTTAGTTGGGACACATCAGCTCAGCACAATTTATCCCGATAAAGCTGCCCCAATTATCAGAAGTAAAGTTAATGATATTTTTCTATTTTGTTTTTGATATTTTGTCCTAATTAAATGTTGTCCCAAATAATTTAAATCTACTGTATTAACAAAATAATGTAATCTAGATAATTTAATAAGGAATTTTTAGCACAAGTTTGAGGCAGGGTAACAAAAATCAGAATTATTTCATGAGCAAATGATTCTGGTGTAGATGATAAATTGTAATTGAAGAGTACATCATGAAACTCGCACTCAACTTTCTTGTAAGCGCTGCCTCAATACATTTGAGTAACCAAAAAGGTTTTTATTTTTAGCCTGTATGTGTGAACATGCTATTATTAAAAAAGAAAAAAATAATAATAAGATGGAGATATATTTGTTTCCTGTCTCCTGAATTGAATCCTTCAACTGAGGGACTAAATCTAAAAAAATTCTCACTGGCCATAATTGACTTTTGATTCTGCTTTCCTTTGTAACAGCCATGAAAGTTAAACTTCAATTGTCAGAACTACCAGCATAACATAACAGACATTGCAGTTCAAAACAGAATGCTGTGACAGAAGATGTGTTTTATTGAATGTTATTATTTTCTTTTCTGGTTTTCAAGGGCAGTATTTCTATGAGGAAACAGCCAATAATGGATGAATAAATCCTTCATTAAAAAAAATCATCTTAAATTTTTCACCTTTCTTAAATATTATCTTCGAAACTATATCAACTATATCTCTTGGAGACTGGGGAGAAATCTTTATATGTTACTCTACATTATCAAATCAAATATTGTGAAATTCCATCTTTTTGTGATATGCTTTATCATAAGTTCATAAAATCATTGTCTCTAACATCTGTATGCACTGCCACTTACTCTCTTACAAAATTTTTAGCTTCCTGTTTTTACTTTTGTGCATCAGTAATGTTTACATGACAAAAACATCTATGACTTTGTAAATAGATTATAAGCATCGTTCCTGATAACTTCTATATTACCACTTCTTAACTTTAAACCAGTATTTAATAATGTTCCTATGAAAGGTGCTTTCATGTGTATATTCTTGGTAACATAAGTTTCATTAATCAAATATTAAATAAAAAAAATATTTTACTTCCTAAATTATATTATTAAACTAAATTATGTAATTAAACTAAATAATAAGCATCAATAATTATACACTTTTGAATTGATCTCAAAATTTTAAAACGGGTACACTTTTAATGGTAAATAATTTATTATATGTACTTTGTGGTAATTATATGCACTATAAAAAAAAAGTATGTAAAATTGTAAATGTTAGATAAAGTACATTGCTGATACTTTTGTTTCAAAACTACTTTTATATCTCTACTATCCTTCAAATTATTAGCTCTATGCATTTCTACATTAAATTAGAAATTTGTAATAAATTGCTTTCTGTGGGTTTGGTTATTGAATCCAATTCCTATTTCAAGACTTGTTTACAGAAAATACTTCTCTCTCTTTCTCTATTTGCCTCCTCATGTTTTCTCTCTTGCAATAAAAACTTTCTGCCAATTAATAATCAAACATTAAATTTTCCTATTTTGTAAAACCATATTTAAAGAAATGCTCTTTCTTTCTTGTTTTTTAACTATTTTTTTATTTTTTTGCTGAATTCTAAAATTGAGCAAGATGCTTAAAATAATAATAATAATAAAATGCTTTTATCTTCTGTAAAGTAAGAAAAAAAATGAGACTGATCATAAATTGTTATTTTTAAAAAAAAATACATTTCCCTTCTCTTAATATTTATTTTGTGTAAAGAACCTGTGATTTGTTCATAAAGTTAAATAAATTTGTTGTGATACTATGTTGTATGTTTTTAATACCTTATTTAACCTTAATGTTTTAATGTCATAACTTAAATAATTTATCTAGTAATGAATATTTAAGGCAAAAATAATTGAATTGATTAAATTAGAATTTAATGTGCTATGTATTTAAAAGTTTATCATGCACTCATTACTCAGGAGCGATGCTGGTAAATAAATTGGGGCCCATTTTGTGAAAAGTAAAGGTTATTTTTGTGAAATTTATTATATTTTCGTGAAAAATAACATTTTGTAACAAAAGTTGAAATCCAGTTATTCAAATTCAAAATTCGAAAAAAAAAAAAAAAAATCATTTGGCAAACACTTTTTGTTGAAGTTTTCTTCTCTGCTGAACTTGTTTGTTTACAAATTCATATTTTAAAAGTCACAAAATAATAAATAATTTTAATAGATAGTAAGTTTTTGTGGAATTTTGTGAAAGGGCCTATTTTCTTAAAAGGAATTTTGTGAAAAGGGATAGCTTATCAAATTTATTTTTGTGAAGTGGCCCATTTTATTAAATTTATTTTTGTGAAGGGAACTATTTTGTTAAATTTATTTTTGTGAAGGGTCCTGTTTTATTAAATAGATCTTTGTGAAGGGGCCCTAAATAGGCCCCAATTTTGCCTGGATTTACCCTTATTACTTTATTTAAATGGTGGCCAGTGATCCAAATAATAGAGTAGGCTGTAATTAACAGCAAAAAAGAGAACACCCCCCCAACACTTATTCTACCTGGAACACTAATTTAGTGAATAACATTCACAGTTGTTCTTTGAAGTTAGTGTTGCCAATTCCATTATCCACTTTTACAAAAAGCAGGACAGTGGCTTCTAAATCAGGGCATAAAATTACAGCAAATCCTATGAGAAGGGAACTTGTCTATGGAATTCTGACATAGACATAAAAAATTCATAGTCCCCCATAAAAGAAATACCATGAAATTATACCTACTAAAACGACAATTTGTCTAAAACAGAATATTTCTCCGGTCATTTGGGATTCTGTCTTAGTAGGTTTTACAGTACTAAATAAACTTAATAATCTTACACAATAAAATCTGTGAAAGTGAAATCGGTAGGGATAGAAACAAAATTCTGTTTTGAGGAGGTTTTCGATTGAGCAGATATACGGTAGACTATCTCAAATCCGCATAACTTGAAACCAGACTTTGTACAGATTTCAAAATTTTGCAGATTTTTGGTCACTGTTTTGTTTACATTTTTACTTTTTTCTATCTATAATAGAAGAAAGTATTGTAATCGAAATTTTTTTCGACGGATTTACACGTTTTAGGGGTCAGAGATTCCGAAAAACACGTTTTTACAAAATGTCTGTCTGTCCGTCTGTGTGTCTTCATTGTATCATCGAAAAGAGTATGAAGTTATGCTTCAAATTGAACCTAATTTTTTTTCTATGTTTTTGGCTATGGCAAGCAGGTTCTATTAGAATTTGGGGATATTTCGACGAAAGGGGGCGCTGTGATCGATATTTTTGTTCCATTTTCACTATTGTACCATCTAAAAGTGTATGAAGTTATGCTTCAAACTGAACCAAATTTTTTTTCTATGTTTTTGGCTATGGCAAGCAGATTCTATCAGAATTTGGGGATATTTCGACGAAAGGGGTGTGATCGATATTTTTGTTCCATTTTCACTATTGTATCATCGAAAAGTGTATGAAGTTATGCAGATAATAGAACCAATTTTTTTTTTCTATGTTTTTGACCATAGCCTGCAGGTCCAGGTTGAATTCGGGGATATTTCGACGAAAGGGGGCGCTGCCATCGCGATTTTTGTTCGATTTTCACTATTGTATCATCGAAAAGTGTATGATGTTATGCAGATAATTAAACCAAAATTTTTTAATATGTTTTTCGCTGTAGCCAGCAGGTCCTACTAGAATGTAGGGATATTCCGCCGGAAGGGGGCGCTGTGATAGCCATTTAAAGATTTCAAATTCAAAAAGATGTATAAAAAATTAGAAATCCTAAAAGTTTTTCCCGTTAAATGTTCGGCCATGATCCGGAGAATCCGGAGCAGTTTTTGTTTTGTATCTATATTAAAAAATGGCGGAGATATAGCGGTTTGAAATTTTAGGGTGGTTGACATTTTCAAACAAGTCAGCAGAATTTATCCATAAACGGGTTTAATTTATGAGTTTTAGTTAACAGGGTTTCAGCAAATTTTCTTCATTGTTGTAACCATTGTTCCTATTCTTAAATGCTTAACACTATATATTTATATTCGCCAACGTCAAATTCTCGCTAAGCTTGGCGGCAATTGACGAAATATCGCCAAATTTGGCGACAAAAATAGGTTGCCACAAATGAAGCCAACTTTGCTGTAGAAGACTAATTTGGCGATATTCTCATTCAAATTCAATGTTGAAAAGAACTGGGAATGAATTTTCTTTAATTGGGTTCCACGTATTTTAGCTTCGAGTTTTCCAGTAAAATTAGCTAAAATCGTAAAACCAAGAAATAGGGAGGCTATCTGTTCCGGTCGGTACAGGCCAAAAGAACTTTTCGTAGTTTAGTATACATCAGTTGATTGCATCCCGGTAACCCGATGATTCGCAAGCAGCTGACGTACAACAGAATGACGAAAAATATTAATTTTATTGGCGATGTGAGGACGAAATTAGAAGTATTAACATGATTGAGATAGAAGAAAGTTTTGGGATTGGCGCATCCGACTAGTTTAAACAGTAATTTGAATGTAATAATGCACTGGAAATTATAATGAATGCTTACAATAGAGTAAGCAGGGTCTCATCAGGGGAAACCTGGGAATCAGGGGATAAATTTTTTGTCTTAAAAATCAGGGAATTTTCCAAAAAATGCCAAAAATCTGGGAAAATATGGTAAAACGATTGGCTACTCTGGGAAATGAGGACACTCGCTGCTATTCGCATGAATCATGATGTCATAATGCAATCGAACTAAAATACACCTTCAAACCTCGGAAGATATCGAATCGTAAACTAGCCACGCCTTCTAATGTCCGACGACGAGAGTTTTTTGGTGTGTGTGTGTGTGTGTGTAATACTTACTAAGTTTTAACAAATGTCGTTAATTGTCAACATGGGAAAATTATTCATCCTGGAAAATACATCAGGGGATTTTTTGGGGAGAAATGAGTATGAACCCTGGTAAGATATTAAAATAATTAAGTAAAATAATAAAAATTAAGATAAGTTTAAAAAATTTAATTATTAAATGTAAAGGCTAAGTAAATAATCAATAATGTAATAATAGTAAATGTGCATAATAATGATGAGATAAATTATTCTTGAATTATTTAATGAAACTCACCTCATAAAGGTAGCTAATCATTTAGATCATAATCATAAAATATATTTCTATTTAATGTTTAGACAGAGTTAATAATGAAAAAAAGCTTGATTAATACATAAATGTATTTGATAAAAAGATCATGATCACCACTGAGATCAGCACTATTTTGAATTTTTTCAGAAATAAATTTATACTTCCTTCACGAAAAAGCATGAGTTCAGTCATATTAGCCAGAATTACATATTAAAATGTGCATGGAATGATATAATAAAAAAATCTTGAATTTTCCCCCTACATCTTAACTGTAAGTTTCATTGTTTACATTTGCAGTGATGTGCGGATTTTAGTGTGGCGGATTTGAAGAAGTCTACTGTAATTGTACGGTATTCCTTCAGTTGTAAAAACAGAATCGCTAGAATCCAGATTTTTTTAAATTTTTTAGACAGGTTTTTGTTTTAGCAGATAGATTTATACAATATTCCTTTCAGCAGGATACCATCAAAATTTTCTGCTGTTTACACAGGCTTTACTGTTTTGAGTTACACTGGATTTAGACTAATGAAATAGCATGGTACTAAATTTGTGTATCATGAAAAGTCGGGAGTTTTGCACAGTCTACAGGATGTGTCTTAGAATCCCTAAAAATCAGAATGTCTTGTGTTAGGCAGTACACCTGGCAATTCCATTTACAGAACAAAAAACTGAAATAAGATGTTACATGCTTGTACAATATATTTTATTTATTTTAAAAATGTTTTTTAAAAATGTGCAAAAACTTAATGACGTCTGAATAAAAACACTATTTAATATTTACATGTTTTTTAAAGTAAAACAGATAAAAAAAATTTCAGAGTGGGTCATAACAGGAGTAGGAGAAGGTGTGCAGAAATGCACCTGGCCCTCTCACTTATAGGGGACCCTAACGAGACTGAAAGACTTTTTCCTTAGTCTATTTTATGGTAGTTATGCTCCCGAATTTTGCTACAGATACCTATGTTTATAGGACCTCTAATGAGGCTAAAAGATTTCTTCTTTTATCTTTGAAAGTAACTGAGTAAAACAGCAATTTCCTTACAGTTTGGTCCCTTTAAAAAGATAAAGAAAAAGCAGCTGTTCATGCCTGTGATTTCAATAGAATCATTCGCTACCACTTCTATCTACAGGAGACTAACCTTCAGATGTAATTGATGTGCAATAGTTTTCTCCCTTTCCCCCTCCTGCCTGACTTTATTCACTTTTATATGGCAATATTTGCAACTAATCCATTTCTAGCCTCTGTCTCGAAAAATGTAATATACATAGTTTTATTACTTTTCATAGAAATTTTTAAAGTAATATAATGATAAAGTGTTCCATACTGTCAGTTAAATTTAATTTCTATTAGAAATATTTTAATTTAGTTTTGTTTACTTAAAGCAGTTTTACGAGGGAGGCTAACCCTCCCCCGATGAGCTGCCCTTCTTTTACTTCCTGCATTTTTCTTTAATTGAAAGTTATGTATAATATTAAAATTGAAAATTTGAATTAATCACGTTTTAGACTTTTCCCTCTTGTAAATGCCATTTTATTGAATAGTATTCACTCAAAGTTCCCTTTTGTGAGATTAACCCATTTGCATCACATTGAAAAGTAAAAATACATCATCAAGATTTATAATTGTACGTCAAATTAATGTTGAAGATGTGTAAATGTCACTATTATTATGATTTTGTTAGGCTAAAATTAAAAGTAAATGTTTAAATTTTGTTAAATGTAACATAAGTATACAAAATATTTTAAAATCAAACCTGAAATATATATTGGTCTGAATTATTTTGATCCACAAGTTCATTATCTGTAATGTAATTTTTTTTATAAATAGGTAACCTCTTTCTAAACACGACTGTTCCAAAGTATATTATTACAATATCCCTACCAATAAGTCCAAAACATATTTTTTAGGCCGAAGATTTCAATACTGCCAGCACAAAGAAAAGTTTCAGTTTGTGTAAAGTAATCTTACATTAAAAATATTTTTTTAATGCACCATTTAGTTTCTTTCAAATGCTGCCAATAAAGATTAAGGAATTTTACTATTTAGAAAATGTTGTTGTTTGATAATGTTATGAAATAACACTTTTCTAAAATTTCAGCTGTCATTTAATAATAAAATTTGCTAATTAAAATTGTAATTAATTATTTTCAAAAATCTCATTAAAATTTTAAATCAAATGATCTTTTCAAAATTGGTGATCTTTAATTTAAAACAAGTACCATATATTCCAGCATATAACACAAAGTCTGAAAGTTAAGTACATGTTATATGCCAAAAAAATATCATAAATATGTATAAAAGATATATTCATATGCTTTGATTCTTTGTAAAAAATATTTAAAAAATTACATGCTAAATGAATTTCATTAAATTTTTAAAATTCCCTCCTTTGACTAATTAACCGATATAAAAAAACTAGTCGTTGGGGGCCACCGTAATACTTACCCATCATGGATATGCATAATGTAAAATATTAAAATAAAAATGTGTAAACTACTTATAAAATGCATTGCAATTCAAATAAAATCGTGGCTTGATGACGTCACAAACTTTAAAGGCTCGATTACTGAATTGCTTGAAAGAGGTTTTTCCTTATAACTCCAAAAATAATAATCCTATTAACTAGCGGTTTATTGCATCTGATTAAGCGTCAAATTTCCAATTAAAATATATCTTTGAAGTGAAATTTGGATGAAATACAGGGTCATGAAAAATCGAAGAGTGTGGAAAATAGGATTCCAAATATCTCGGCAACTAATTATCCGATCAACTTCATGTTTTATGCAAAATTTATGTTTTTTTATTGTCTTTTATGTTCATTTCTTAAAATAAACAATTTCGAAAAATTTTATATACCTTTTATCAGAACGAATATTTCGAGAGTCCGAAAAAAATTGTTCCGGTTAATCGAGGTTATTGAAATGAAATAGGTTTCTTCCCATTATTACATACTAAGTACATACCAAATTGCAAGTCTCTATCTGAATTTTTTCGGGAGATAGAGCGTTTACAGACACACAGACGGACGGCAAAATTTTTTTTCTAAAAATATGTTTTTCGGAATCTCCAGTGTCTGAAACGTGTAAATTCATCAAAAAAAAATTTTCGATTTTCAAAACGATTACAAGACTTACCCTATATACTACGTATGATGGGTAAGTAATAATAATGTACTAATTTTTGTCATGTGACACTTTTTAAAAATACGAGTAAAATTAACTAAGCTTAAATTAATTCAATTTGAACTACTGTTTTTTGTTTTGCTCTGGGAACAGTTTAAAATTTATGCATTTTGGTACATCACTTTCCCCTCTGACAAAATTTATAATGTTGTTCTTAATTTGCTCATTTTTAATATCTTCACTATTAGAGCTAACTCAAAAAATGCATCTTCATCAATGACAGTTAAACTTTTAGCACAAAATAAAATTATAGCTACTGTTTCTAGATTTAAAGGGAATGTAATGTTTGATAACACTATTTACTGCACGATATTTTTTACACGCTTTCCCTTTAAAATATATATATATATATATACACAGTAGACTCCCTTAAATCTGCATAGTTTAAAACCAGAGGTTGTGAAGATTTTAGAATTTTGCAGATTTCTGGTCACTTTTTTGTTTACATATTTTAAATAATAATTTGAATTTAATAATGCACTCGAAATTATAATGAATACTTCCAGTAAAGTAAAATAATTAACTAAAAATTATAAATATTAAAAACATTTAAAATATTAAAAATAACGATCAAGTAAATGATTAATGCATAATGATGATGAGATAATTTTTTCTTGAATTATTCACTGAGGCTCGCCTTATAAATGTACCCTAATAATTTACATCAAAATCTTTGTATTTTGTATATTTTTTGTTTAAAAATGAACACATACATACTAATTAATATTCAAATATATAGTCTTTTCATTAAAAAAAAATATTCAGGACTTTCTTTTGAAATGTTGAATTAATGACAACACTCTATTTTGAAAATAAATAAATAAAAAATTTGCTTTTAAATTTATGCCCATATACCAAGTTTCAAGTAACTTGGACTGAAAGTTTTAAAACCCCTTGTATCTAAATTGTATGATATGAAATAGGAAATTAATAGTTGGAAAAACTGTAAATTATAACCCATAAATATTTTAGAAGTTTTAAAAAAACTTCTAAACTTCTTTACAAAATTTCAGCACACCCTGCCAAATAATTTTTGAGCTATGCTTAAAAAACCAGCTGAACCACAGTTTGAGAGACCACAATTTATCAAAAGAGTGACTAATCTCAGAAAACTGTTAATAGATGTAAAAGCAGTGTTAATTATTTGCATTTGATGGAATTTGATTTTTTTTCAGGGTTTTTTTTAAAATCATATTTTCTGTTGAAAAGTATTAAATTTTTTTTTGTAATGATTTAACTTTACAGACGACCTCTAAACTTAACCTAATTTTTAATATTGAATATATCGAGCACCAATCATTAGAAACTTCGCAAAAATTTATAATTAGGCTAATTTGACTATCTAGCTCTAGATTTGTATTTTAGTATCAAAAGAATTGGAAAACCAAGTTTGTGTTCTGATCGATATCAAATCAACTATAAAACATTATGAATAAATTTTTTTAGTGATAAAGAACCTGTGTAGCTAAATAAAAATAAATAACCATAAAAATCAGGATTATAGAGAAGTCTACTACTTCATATTCCTGATAAAAATAATTTTTTTTCCCCCAAGCACTTTTTTTATTCATTGGAATCTGGAAGAAGGGAATATGCATTCAATTAATTTTTGTGCATGAATGGAACAAATACTTCTCAACAATCAAAAGGCGTGTTTAATAAGATAATTTTTTGCGATAATAAATAATTGAATAAGAATATTTCCTTAAAAAGAAATCTTATGTTGGAAATATTCTTTTTAATGATTATATGCTTTAGATATTCGGTGTGAGAAGCAATCCAGTAATTATTATTAATAAAGAAAATGCTAACTCACCTCTATGTGCAGCTTCCTGTTCAAAGCAGATGATTTTAAAAATGACAACTTCTTATTAAATGGGCAAAGTTTATAAGTTACAGTATAACAGTGTTACCACTGACTTGTTTTTCGATAACTTTAAAATACTGGTTATATGCTGACCAGGCAGTTCAATTTTTTTTTTTCTGCCATAATTTTAATTTTGAAAGAAGATACTCAGCATTAAAACATAAGATTTAAGAATGCGTTAATAGACAAAGTGTTGACTACAAGAAAATTTATTCTTTTGGTGAGTAAGCACTTTGTTTTGTTTTATCAACCAAAGTTAATGGAAAAATCTATGACACTGCAACTGAGATTTGTCACTGACATTCACAAACTGCTGCTGAAAGCACATTTTGTAAAAAAGAAGCGAGTTATGATCAAGTGATTAGAAGAATGACATTTTTTCTTCTCTCTTAAAGTAGCATTAAAAGTAGCTTGAAAGTCACTACAAACTACTGATTTTTTGTATTGCGCTATTCGCTACACTACATTTTTTAAAATGTAGTGTGCTACACTACAAACTACTAAAAAATAATGACTACTGTAGTTTGCTACTTTTAGTGCATTACTTCCAACCCCTGGTCTACTGTATATATATTGTGTTTTTTTTTTTTTTTTTTTTTCTTACAAAATTTCATTATATCTAATTTGGCATACAGCTAACCTTTGCTTAGTGTGATTTTGGTCAGTGCTATTTTCAGTTAGTGTGGTAAACTTTTTTTTAGATGTTCCCTCAAGTGCACAAATCATGAAATGGTTGATTTTTTAAATTTTTTTTTCCCATCAAGATGGCGTCAATTTTTTAAAAATGAAATTTACAGAAACATTTCAAAAATTAGAATTCCTCAGACAGCATTTGATAAATATATATTCATATATCAATAGAATTATGCAAGTGCACCAAGGATTAAAGAATATTATATTGTGTTACTGCAAGATGTATTCTAAAAAGAAGAAAAACTGTGTATTTTCTAATTAATAAGTTTTTGCTTAAATAAATTAAATTGTATGTAAATTTAAAGTAATCAAATTGTATTACAATATGTTTTAAATCAAATTATGTAATTAAAAAAAATAACCTAATGGTAAGTCAGCTAACATAAATAACTGAAAGATTTGTAGTAATGCAAAATTAAAATTTACTTTTAAATGTTTCTCAATTGTAACTTATTAAATTAGCTCACATATTTATATTAATAGAAATTCATGAAAATTAGATAAACTTTTCTTAAAGTTTCAAATCAAACTGGAATATGTACTTTCTAGCAATAATACATCCAAAATAATATCATAGTACATACTTACATTGTCTGTTTATGTACAGGGTTATTAAAAATGATGTACAGTATTTTAAAAATTTATATTTTCAAAACTACTATACATATTGATAAGTGATATATGAGAATTAAGAAAACTTTCAAAGTTTTTTTTTCAGTTACAAATGTTTGATGTGTGAACCTTTTGTAATCTGACAAACATAATCAAGCTCTAGTCTGGGCACTAGGTGCTCAAAAAGGACAAATAAAAAAAAGTTTTGCTGTAGCTTTGATATTTAATGCCTTTTTTTTGGGGGTGGGGGGGGGGGGTCGCTGAGCACGAATCTGAGGTTTGCCAACAAAATTTTTCACAAAAAACACGTTTTTTTTGCCAAAAACATATAAAAAACAGACTTTTCTCTGTTTTTTTTTTTTGAATAACTTTAAAACTATGCATTTTACATAAAATTTGGGAATACATAATGTAAAGAAAAGAAAATTTCCTACATTTTATGTATTAAAAGTTTTTTCTCTGATCAATGGTTTAGCTGTGAGAGTACCGCTTGGTGGCAATATGAATAACAGTAAATCATCGTTACACATACGTCCAATCCATCGTTGAGTGACGTCTAAAAAAAAACTTGGAATGTTTTTCTTTATTTTCATATATTACTTATTACAATATATGTAATAGTTTTAAAAATATAAATTTTTAAAATACCGTACATCATTTATAATTACCCTGTGTATTGGGTTTTTGAGAAAGCTGGCTGTGGATTTATTGCAATTTTTCCCATTGAATGTATGTTTTCATTAGTGTGGTAATATTGTAGGATTATTAATTAACCCCACTAATCGAGGGAAACCTCAATTGAAACAATTTAACAATCTTCAATATAACTGACTTAAAGAAACTAATATTTCAATTTATAATTGCTCAATATTAAGTAGTTATCATTCAACACTGTTCAGTCATGTTGTTATTACTGTGATCTAGTTACCTTCTCACTGTCACTAGACTAACTTTATGTTGTAAGTTTTAATTCATTTTGTTAAAAAATTGGACTTAATAGTCCCCCCCCCCCTTCTTGGATGTGATTAACCAATAAAATAATAATGTTTAATAGAAATAAAATATTTTACTTGGTAAAAAAAAAAATCAATGCTAAGAATATATTGTACTTTGAACAATTTTTAAATAGTCCTTTTAAACTTAAGAGAAGTTATATTTCATTATCTGTCATTTTCTAGTTTGAAGGGGAAAAAACAGTATTAATGGAAAAAAATCCTAGACTATATTTTTATATTTTGTCTAGTAACAAATAAGTGAAAATAAACCTACTGCTCATCTCCTACAAATCAAACTCCTTTTGAACTTGCAAAATCAATCTAATTTAGCAGAAAGTGGTTGTTGAATTATGTGATTGATGATGTAGTTTAGTTTTTACAACACATCTTATGCATTGTTCAGTGCACAAACAAAGAGAGAAATCTACAGGATCCCCCACCCCCTCATCTACACAGCTAAAAATTAATTAATTATACTTGATTAAATAATAAAAATAAGATTCCATCTATGTGATTTATCTGATATTTAGTATACAGTTTATGAGGTATAAAAATGTTTTGCTGGTATCTATTATTTACTCACACTACAAATATGATTTATGGGATTGTGATAATGAGACAAATCCCCTCAAATAAGCACCTTAATAATAATAATGAGGAGGAAATTTGCATGGAAATAATGTGTTATTGATGCAAATGAGTTGTTCTCCATATTTTTATTTGTTTATTTTTAATTAGGAAGTGAAACAAAATAGAAAAGCCTTAAATTAAAACTCTATGCATTACAGGGTTTTTCGAAACTTTTTTTGTCTGATCCTTTGTTTTTGTTGTAAAGGTTGATTTTGTCAGCTATTGTATCATTTATGATTAGTATCCTGTAATTCATTTAAAGAATGAAGGAATTATATTGTTATTCTTTTTTAATTTATTTTGAGAAGCTGCTGTTAAAAATGTGTGTTTTATTTTCAAGAAATTATTTAAAAGGCTTTCTCATGCACCTGCTTTAATTTCTTAAAATGAAATTGATTGTGAATGCAAAGCAGTTTGCTGATAAAGTACATATATTATTGTTGTACGGTTCTTATTTTTCAACTTATACTTTACATATATATATATATATATATATATCCATACTTTTTTGCCTTATTGGTAGATATTGACATGTACAAATGTTCAATAGCTCACAAAAATAATTGAACACTAAAAAAATCCATAATTATCAAATAGTCAAAGAGAGTTAAAAATTATTTATAACGATTTTTGGTGTCATAATAAATTGTTCATGTTGTTGTCTTTACATGTTAAGTGCTTTTTCAGAAATAAAATGAGTCCTTAAAATTATTAATTTCGTAACAAATGTAATATCCCAAAAATCATTAGATGTAGTTGGTTCTTTAAATAAACTCATTTGGTATATATCTACCCTATATATATAAAATCCTAATGTAACGATTTTATTAAACAAATTTATGAATTTTATTTTGTAAAGCTTAAATTGAGGGTTTGTCAAATGCTGAAGGTAATATAGTTTTAGTTTCTTATAGTCACCTACAGCATGATTTTCTTGATGATGGTATGACAGTTATTTTACAAGGAATTCAATTACACTTCCGTCTGTGGGCAGTAATTACATAAAATGCTTTATGTTATTACGCTATTGTGTCACTCTATGAAATTTGTATATGTTACTGAGGCTTATAACAATTTTTTTCCATTAAAAATAAGGAGTATAGCATTTATATTTCTTTTATGGGGATATACAATACAATTCAGACACATTACACTGTTTTCTGTGACTTTTATTTAACGTGATGCTTAATGTATCACTATATATAACTACATAAATCTTCATCTAACTTTTCGAATGCAATTTAAACTCACTTCCTATAAACAAATTTTACTTGCATCTTCGGAATAAGCTTCAGTCATGATCAATTTTATGTTTTACCAAAAATATTCACACATTTTTTACACTGGTAGCGACCCTAGTGAAAAATTGAATTAAAAAAAAAAATTTAAATGGATTTCTTTATGTTTATTTCTCAAAGTTCTTTTATGCTGATAACGCATCCTAACACGAAATAGGGTAACCATTTTTTTTTAAATTAACGTTTTACTGTATTATGCTGTATTTAAATTTAAAAAGAAAATTTGTACATATTTAATGAAATTTATTTTTGTTTATAGCGTCCCGTTGCGATAAATAATGTAACTAAATTTAAATAAAATTCATTTTGATGGGTTTTTGTTTATGAAATCTTCAGAATAAATGTTAGTCACAATTAAATTTTTGCTTTGCTAAAAAGTTTCACATGGTGTTTTTTACACTAGTAGTGCCCCTGGTGGGAAATTACACAACAAAAATTTTAATTATTTTTTTGTTTTCTCATATGACAATCATACTCTAAGCTAAAATTAGATAAGACAAGTTCAACTCAATAGTCTGTTATGTTGATAACACCCCTTAGTGAGAAATCGAGTAACGAAATAAGAGGTCTACACAGGCTCAGGCAGATTTTCATTCAAGAGTCTCAGGCCTGGTCTTCACTCTTTCTGGGCCAGGCCGGTCCAGTCCAGACTTCTTTTTTTGGGGCCGATCCAGTCCAGACTTCTTTTTTACGGGCCGAGCCAGGCCTGGACTTCATTCTTCTTAGAATTTGCATAGGGCAAAATTTCCAAGCCCGGTTACGACCCAGCCTGGTATGAAAATCAGTGACCTAGCCCGTAGAAATTAGTAAAATGACTTTTTTTTGACCTGGCTAAAATTCAGCAGCTCTGCTTTAAATTCAATAATTTTTCTGAAAGAATTTTTAGTCCATTTGCATTTCCATTTCATTTTTATCCATGGCAGAAGATTTTGTTTAATAACTTTTATAACATAATTCTTTACCTTGTGCAAACAAATTATGATCCAATCTCATTTTATGTTTAAAAAAATACTTAACATATAAAGATGAAGGCATAAAGGATTTATCATAACAACAGCAATAGAGATAAATTATTCAATGTTTTTTAATTGTTTGATTATATTGTGGATTTTCTAAGTGTCCAACAGATTTTATGAACCAGTATACAATTTGTGTGTTTGCGTCAATATTTTCATGCTATTTATTATACCTGACCATTATTTATACCTTCACTTTTATTTAGTCTTAGATGTTTTGCTTCTGTTACAAGATAAACTTTTTTTTTATTTTGCTCTGCTTTATCATAAAGAAAGTTTAGTTGTAGTTATAGTTTAAGTACTATTTGATTGTTGTAACTTCTTCTTAGGAACATCACAATGTCATCATTCAGCTTGTAATGAAGATTGTACTACAGTCAATATATATAACCTTATGATGAATTGTCTGATTTACTAATAATTTAAAATAAAGTTATGAAAACAAGAAATTTTAAACAAGTTTTATATAGTTAGAATTCATTATTTCCTTTTCTAGTAATTATTGTAAAAGCTCTACCATCTGAATGAAATCTAAAATTATTCTGTAGTATATATTTCTCACACTTATGGTATATTTACACTATGATTTGTTTTGTCTTAAGTTCTATGGCAGCATAAATGACAAACCAGTATTCATCACCTTGCCATAGTAGCTCGCAGGTAATTCAATACCTTTTGATTGAGTGGTAGAAAATGGTACAAAAAATATATGGCAGAATATATATATATATATATATATTATTTAAAAGAAAACATAGCAAAACTATAAATTTGGATAAAATTCTTTATGGAAATTTTTATCAAAGTGAAATTTGTGACTGTGGTACACAATCAGATATAAATATTTCTAAAGAATAGCATCATTTGGCAGTAACATGGTAATTATCTTGGTACTTGAGAGTTTAAGTAATTAATGTTGTTGAAATAATTCTATTTTAGAATGAGGCTTATTCCAGAATACATTATATATATATATATACAGGGTTATAATATCTACTGAATGATTCAAAATATAGATAATGGTAATTATTTCTTAAAACATAGGAATGTACTGCTAATTACAAAATACATCCAAGTCATATATTCTTTTAGATAATCATTTATTTATTTTATAAAGTGCATATATTTTAAAACCAAGAAAATTATCTGTATTTAAAAACAGGAAAATATGGCTGTAGCAGCCATGTTTTGTTTTTACAACTCAATAAAGATTAGCTTTAGAGTAAAATTTGTTCTGAAAATAATCATAAAAGTTTAGCCGGGCAACATATCCTGATAGATGGTTAATCTCCAGATGAGCATAAAAGTTAGTAGAGTTAGCCACACAATTCGATGTGAATGTCTAAGTCATATTAGTAAAAATTTTATATTAAACGAAAATATCCCAAGAGAGATTCATTTGTATTTAAGAATAGTACATTTTAGATCCTTTTTACAGAATCTCTTACTGACATTCCAAGTACAGAATATTCTGTTCTGTTATTTTAACATGCACATATATGATTTGCATCTAGTTGTGTCTTATCAGCTAAGCTGTAAACCCACAATATTCTGGCTGAAAGCCCATGATGCTAATTTTTTAGCTGCCAAATAAATTTTCCACTAACCTCTAGAATTTAACCTTTAGTTAAATAGTTAAGTATAACTTAGCTTGGGAAGAAAAAAATAATAAATAATCCTGTTAATATTTCAGAAAGTATTTCTATTAAATGACAAATGAAAATTTATTAATCACATTTCTTCTGATGAGAGTATTGTTTTGTAAAGAGTTCCAAGTCAGGCTCTAACATATGCAAGACAAGAAATTGCGTAAGGCAATAAAACTGTAGAGACAGCAAATTTTACAATCTGCTTTTTCTTTATGAAACACTTAAGAACAGGGCCTGATCAACTGTATGTGGTGTCTGGGGCACACAGGCCATGGGTGGAGTGCTAACTCCCTATTCTTTTACATTGAATCCAGCAATCTGCCCATGAATACAATGCCATACAATTTCAGAAGAAAAATTATGGCAAAACACAGATTTCCTCCCATGGGATTGCATGAAGTAGATGTTTTCCAATTTGATTTTCTTTTTAAAATATAACGAAGATGCTGCAATTTTCACTGAATTATATTTTTTATTTAAAAAACTACAGATTTTACTTAATTACTAAATATTTAGTTTTATCATCTATAAAATAAAATCTCATTTAAGCTTAGCAAAAAATGTGAAAAATTTGTTAAGTATAAGGAAAATAGGGTATGTTTACAAAAAAACATGTGCATCAACCAATCTACCTACTACATTTTTGCCTTAGCAATTATTGCAGGAATCGTCATGGTGATGTATACCAATTATATCACAGACCTGTTCATTATAGACTAATCAGATTGCCTGAATTCTTGTATACACTAGGAGTAATAAAGATGGACAGGTATCCAACAATAATTTTTCCACATAACCTACTTTAATATATAATTTATTACAGCCTAGAAACTAAATCGAAACTAGAAGGTCACATTGCCAAGATAGACGAAGTAAGCCAGAGCATTGCATTGAAAAGTAGCTCAACACAGAACCAATGTGGTTTTTATTTCAATACAAATGCTTTTCTCCATGTAAAATACACAACTAAACTGCTTTTTTTTTTTTAATTTTAATTTTTTTTTTTTTTAACTTAAAATTGAATTTACTCAAATTTTTGTGCTACAATTCTTTTCCTTTCTTTCTTATTAGCATTTGAATATAACATATGATTTTATAATGTTACCTCGTTGTATCGCGCAAGTTAGAAAACAGAAAAGTGCAAAATGTAAGAGTATTAAAAATTTAAGAAATATGACCTACTAAGTAAATGTTTTATGTTTGTCTCTAAAACATAGTTTACACTTAAATTGCAATTTTCTTAATAAAATTAATGATATAGTATTTATTATATTTATTGAATTGACATATGTATGTGTTAACATGAGCACCAGCAGAATGAAATCCAGTAAGGGATAAGTTTTTTGATCATAGTGACTGTGATCTGCAGACTTGGCTGCATTTTTTTAAATGGAGGGTAAAACATGAAATAAGCTAAATTAACAATTTTTTTGGCCAGAAACTGTGTTCAAGACATTTTTTGACATATTAACGTAAAATAAATACAAAAATTTAACAATTAAGAAACATTAAATATTTAAAAATAAGTTCTACCAGCATTTTTCAAAATTGATAATTGAAACAATATCTTCTTTTATTCTTGATGGGGCTCCTCTGAAACCCCCATGTAAGATAAATTTTAAACACATGAATGTAAGATGAAAAACTGAACTACAATAACTTCTGTTTGAAGTTTAGGGGGACTGTGCCCCTCCCCTTCCCAAATGAAGACTTCTTAGTTCCATTTTCTCTTAGTGTTCTATAGTTTTAAATACCTTAGAAAGAATAAGGCTTACTTTTTTTTTTTTTTCAAAATCATCAGAGAACAAGAAAATTTAGTTACTTAAATTTCAAAATCTAGTAAGAGGCAAAGTCCTCCCTTTTTCACACGGTCACCATTTGGGAGAAGCTGCAGTTAGGAGGGCAGTTGTCCATCTAATTTGATACTTCAAAATGTATGTCATCACAGGTCAACCTAAAAAAGAAAAAATCAGAACTTGCACAAAAGCAATTTGAATAAAATAGAAATATCATTAAATAAGCACTTTAATCACAGAAATTAATAATTAACAATAATATTTCCAAAAGCCTTGCTATTGCAATATTTTCAAAGTGAGACACATTTATCATTGAGCCAATGAGTGCTTTGGCTAATTTAAAAGGAGATTAAAATCATGTCAGTTGCTACTCAGATGTGCACAGTAAGATCAAAAGAATGTTTGCTCCCTTCAAAGCAATTTTCTTCTTCTCCCAAGAAACTTCTGAAGTGGTGCTCTTGAATTCCTTTTGTATGTATTGAAATAAATAGTTACTGATAAAACCAGGATTGTCTTCAATTAATTAAAGTATTCGTCAGATACATAAATATTGTAAAATAAAAATTCTGGGGCATGGAGAAGAAATTAGCTATTTAAAAAAAAAAAAAAACAGATTTATTTTGTTTAAAATAGGTGCATTGAACTTAGTGCCGTTATATTAAAATAAATGATCACCAAGAAAATAGCACAAATAAAAATATATAAAATAGCAAACAGCTGTTTCGGAGTCTCTAAAGCTCTATCATCAGTGCCAAATTTAAAAAGATTAAAACCTGATTCAAAAGTTTAAGCCATGTAAGTTTGCTTGCGTCTTTGCATGCGACCAAGATAGAATGGTGGTGAATTTTTTAAAAACAACAGTGGAGTCAGGTGTCATAATTGTAACTCCTGACTCCGCTGTTTTTAAAAAACTCACCGCCATTCTAACTTTGTCGCGTGCAAAGACACAAGCATATTTACATGGCTTAAACTTTTGAATCAGTTTTTAATCTTTTTAAATTTGGCACTGATGATGGAGCTTTAAAGGCTCCAAAATAGCTGTTTGCTATTTTATATATTTTTATTTGTGCTAATCATCTAAATCTCCCTTAAAATTTCTGCTTCCCCCTTTGCCCTCCCCCCCCCCCCCCCTCTGGTACTAAAAATGCATAGTTTAACCTTTATAACCTTTTAATTTTAAACTTCTCTTCAGACTTATTAAATGCTGTATATTAAAAATAAATAACTCCAATCTACCACCTAAATTAACCCCTCATTCTAAAATCTCTGCTTTTCTCCCCCCCCCCCCAACCTCATCTCATGAAGACACTTCCCTTCCAAATGCATCTTGTAAAATTTAAAATTCTTAATTTTTTCTGCTCTATTTGTGATTTTTTTCCAAAGAATATTTAAATAACGATCTAAATTATTCCCCCGTACCCCCATAAGTTCTCTTTATTTCCTTTCCCCACAGGACATTAAAGTCTTAACAAAGTTTTTTTTCATCTATTTATAACTTTTTTGCAACAATAACTAAATAATTATCTAATTTGCTTCTCCCCCCCCCCACCCAAAAAATTTTGCTTCTCCCTTCCCCTCTCCAGCACACAAACTTTAAAACTATTTTTTAAAGATTTTTATGCTGTATTGTTACCATGGAGATAGAGAGAAGGAGAGCAATGATAATGTTTCTACTTATGGAACTAAAAACGGTACCTAGTATGGCGGCGTTTCCATTTTTTTGGGCCTTTGGGGAGTGTAGCGCCCTCTATTTCCAGTTTCGACTGACAACTGTTTACCATGCTTGAAACCAAAACGCAGGAAGCGCAGACGACAATTTGTCATGTTTGACAGGTCACATGACCGGCCTTTGGGAGCACCAGTGCTATGAACTGGGTACTAATTACCGGTCCATGTTCTGATCTTGAAAGCCTATCTTCATTGTTCTCCTTCTTATTTCTATCTCCATGATTGTTACTGTGTAGTAACAATAAATAAATGATCATCTGTTTGAACTAATGATCTCTCCCCTTAAAGTTCCGTTCTCTATCTCCAGAAAAAAGGGTGAATTTCTAGACATGGAGGTGGGGAAGGGCAGAGAGAATATTTTAGTCTTTTTGTAGTTCAGCTGTTCTCAGAGTTGATATTTTGTTAGGTTTGAAGGATAATATTTTAAGGAATATATTTATTTCAAAACATAAAATATACACGTGATTCAGGAAAGAACAGCCAAACTACAAGAGATGAAAATTTTTGCTTTTCTCTCACATATTTATTAGGCTGTATCAAAAGTTTTTCATCATCCCTTTTTAGGTGCGTTCCTAATTATATAAATACGTAGCACCTGTTGCCATCGTCTGGTCTGTCCGTCCGCATATAACAACGCAAAAACTACCCAACCGAATGGTTTGAAATTTAAGATATATTATCTTTGCAGAATTTTGTCGAGACATTTCAAATTTTATCAAAATCGAATCAAAACTTTAGAAAATATTAATAAAAGAATTTATTAAGAAATTTGATTTTTTTTTTAATCTATGCTTTCTTGTTATAGGAGATTCCGAGGTTTAATCGTCAAGCGACCGAGATACTTATTTTATTACAGAAATTAATCTGCAGACGATAGAATTCATTTCACAGAATTAAAAATCATCAAGATCTGAATATTTATATAACTAGCTATAGTACGAACGTCCCTCATTTGTCACGTTTGACGTACAATTTCAAACTTGTTTTCTATAGGGCAGTTGCAATTGACGTCACCTTGGAGGTAAACAGTACAAATAGGCAGTCCTGATTGGTGGAATTACCCTTACCTCCAAGTGAATACAATGGTAAATCAGCTGATTGCAACTGCCTTATTAGGCTGTATCAAAAGTATTTTCGTTTTTTGAATGTTTTTATTGGGACTTAAAACGGCCTATAGAGACGCTGATCGCAGCCGTCGATACAGGAAAATTGTCCCTTTAACTAATGCTAAAGTGCCATCCCATACAACCAAAAGCATCCTCTGGACGTCCCATACAGATCCCAGTGGTCCTACAACCGTCAGATCCTGTACACGCCATAATTCAGACGTTCAGAGAACGTCAGAATCAGGACGAACTATCCATGATCGTCCAGGGGACATCCGTAGCAGCGGAATTATCAGTGCGCAGCGCATGCCCCAAATCTCAAGTTGTCACGTTTCGGAAAATCGGAAAAGAAACAACTTCAACTTTCAACTCTTCGTCTTGTGTGTTTTATATTATATTGTCTTGTCGTTTTGATTGTTCATCACTACTATTATGGAATTATAAGCTTGCATTTTAGTTTCTAAGGTAAGTAAACTTTCGAATTAAGTTTTTAAAGTTAACTTTTGAGTTTTGTTCTGATTTGTAAGGGTATTTTCTCAATTGAATTTATATCATGTATAAAGCAAACATTCAAACAAGCATGTACACCACACGGAAATTGTTACAGGCATTTTTAATGTAAGTAATTGTAAATTGTAAGCATAATGTGGTATAATCATAAAACAAATCTTTGTTTATTTTATTTTCACCGAAGTTAACTGTATATTTATAAAGAAACATCGTTACGTGGCTTGCCAAAACGTGCTTGCGACCCATAGTTTGTGAACCGTTGTGTTAGATATAAAAATACATTAACAATTTTATTGTTGAAGAACAAGTAAAAATATTCATAAAACTTTAAATTCAACTAATAAAATAATTTACATGATAAAATTATTTAGCTGAACAAAAGCTCATAAAAATTATAATGAAGTATCTCTTTACTTCAAGAATAACATATTTATAAAAATAATTTTGTAAAATTAGGATTTTCAAATCCTAACCCTATATGTGGCCCAAGGTTTTTTTTTTTATAGGGGGCGGTGGGTTTAGGTGTCAGAGTACCCCTGAAAAAAAAAAAAAAAAAAAAGATTAACACACTGTTTCATTTCTTAATGTTGAAAAAAACAGTCAGTAGAAACTTCCTTTTTGATTTTTATGTTACATTTCAATGTTATTTTTTATATTTAATGTGTTTAAAATCTGTCTTGCATGAGGTGTTCTGACAAAAGATTTTTAGTTTAGTTTAGTGTATTTCATATTAATGTTCTCCATTTTAAATAACATAGCTTTGGCTAGTGTTTAAAATGTACCCTGCCTCTTTTTAAAATCAGTAAAATGTACCCAGCCTCTTTTTAGTGTAGTGAAATGTACTCCTATTTCTGCGCAAAGACCTTTTATAAAACATTTATCAAATCTTGCTCCCTACCCTTTATTTTGTCCAGCAAATGCCCTTGATCTTAAGACCAAAAATAAATAAAACAATGCAATATTTCAGGCATATCAGTTTTATTTTGTACTTTTTATAGTGATTATTGATTTCTATTGCAATGGGAATTGTGTGATCAAACTCGTACTAATTTGCTTAGATCAAATGTATTGATAATAGAAGCATTCTAATGCTACATGTGATTTATGTGATACATGTGACATATTAAATTTTATTTTTAAATATAAACTAGTAAATAAGATAATCATAAAATGTAACTTTTATGAGAGATTTGTTTTTTGCATATTAATTTTTTTTTTCTTTTTTGTATGCACAAATTGTAGGATTCAAAAAGCACCAGCGCATGGATAAATTAAAGTTAAAAAGATACAGTAAACAACATGGAGGAGGGTCGAGACAAGGTCAAGTTCTACATAAAATACTGCAAGAAATTAAATTCTAAAATTGGTAAGTTTTCTTTAACTATTTCTTAATGCATAAGAAAATATCAATTTATATAAAAATTATACATATATTGTATGTCCTTGTTATATATTTTTTAATATACTTTCCTGCAGTAAAATTATGAAAATATTTGATATTGGATGTTCATTATCAGTATTCTTTGAGAAGTGCTATCTTTTGTCTTAGACATAGATATGACCTAAATTTACAGGTCTGCACGGGCCGAAATATCCAGGCATGGCACGACTCAGACACTGTGTAATTATCCGATGCTGATCTCTACATTGAACATGTTATATTTCTGTGTTGATCAGGGTTATTTATATCTGATATTTCTTTTCAAAATATCATGTTTGATGTTTTCATATATTTGATATTTGCTTAAATATCTTTCGGAACAGATGCTTTACACTCATGCAAACATAAGTTTGGCGACTTTTTGGTTGGTACGATTTTCAAGACCGCGCCAAACGAATAACTTAATACAATGGCTAGGTTGCCATTAAAGGAAAAAATCCCCTAAATTTGGCGACTTTTTCCCTTTTTTTAACCGATTATTTATTTTTCTTTTTTCTGCGTGAGTGTAAAGCATCTTAGCCCATCTTTCTGTATGATATTTTCAGTCAAAATAAGTGTAAATGAATTTTTCATTGACCATGTCGTTTTGTAGATAAACTTTTTCCTCTGTCAGTGGCTTTTTTTAGAACCCCCCCCCCCCCCCCCAAAAAAAAAAAAAAAAAAAAAAAAAAATAATTCTAAGCTTTATATTTAAGGCTGAATTTTTAATATGTAGAACCAATAATTATGCGAGATAGTATCAACATAAAATCAGCCATAAAAAAATACACTATCTAATTAAGTAATTATTTATTTACAACTATATTAGAAAGATTTTTTTTGGTTTTCGTAACTGCACAGCAGGTTAGGGAATAAAATATTACAGAATGTTACATTTATTCAAATTTAGAATTAAAAAAAAAATTTGTCTTTATAATTTTATTGAATAAAACATAAAATTTTTACGATATTTGATACTGAATCCTATATTTTGTTTTTCGATTGAGTGTTAAAAGTAAATTCAATTGTTTCTGCTTCCAATTAGTTGATCTTCAGTTTTGTTATAAATGCGGGGGAAAAAATAAAGACACATTTAGAATATTGTTTTATTTTCATGATAAGTGCAATTTATTGTAGTTTTTAATTTATATTAAGTCTGAAAACATTTTTAATTAGCAGTAAGTTGATTATTTAGAAAGTAGTGGATATACAGTAGACTTCCTTAAATCCGCATAGCTTATAACCAGAGTTTATGCAGATTTTAGAATTTTGTGGATTTCTGGTCACTGTTTTGTTTACATTTTTTAAACAATAATTTGAATTTAATAATGAATGCATTCAAAATTATAATGAATGCTTACAATAAAGTAAAATAGTTAATTAAAAGAAAAAAATTAAGAAAAAAAAATTAAATATTAAAATTAAAGGTCAAGTAAATAATTAACAATGCATAACTGAATATGTATAATGATGAGATATTTTTTTCTTGAATTATTCAGTGAAACTCATCTTATAAATATACATTGATAATTCACTTCAAAATCTTAAAATAAGTTTTCATTCATGTTTAGCCATACTTAATAACCAAAAAAGCTTGATTAATGCATAAATTATTTGGTAAACATATTGTGATCGCCACTGATATCAGCACTATCTAGAGAATTTTTTCAGAAATAAATTTATTACTCCTTCATGAGAAAACATGAGTTGAATCATATAAAAAAGAATTACATATTAAAATGTGTACAGAATGATATACAAATTTAAAAAAAAAACTTTTTTACACCTACATCTTAACTGTAAGTTTCATTGTTTACATCTAAAACAATGTGCGGATTTAAAGAATTTGCAGATTTTAGGGTGGTGGATTTGAGGGAGGCTACTGTATATCAAAATATCATATTCACGAACCTTGATATTGATTCGTGCAACACATTTATATTTATTATCACCACAGTCATGTCCATTGAAAATTGTTTATATTTTATCGGCTTGGTTTTATGCTTTTAAATTTTTATATCAAGCCATTTATCAAACAGTTTGTTAAAATAACTTTTTCAAGTTCATGCAGATATAGTCATATAATCTGATGTTTATTTTCAAAATATCATGAAGTTTGATATTTTTACACATTTAATACTTACTTTCAAAATATTGTTATTTATGATATTTATAATATTTTCAGCCATAACAAATGTAAATGAATTTTTCAAATGTGTTAGATTTTGTCATTCTGTTGATAAAGAACTTTTGCTTTGGCTGTTCTAGCAAAAAAAAAAAAAAAGCTTTATATTTGAAACAAAGTTTTTAAATATTGAACCAATAATTACCGATAAAATTTATTTAGAACAGCCATTGAAAGATGAACTGTCTAATTTAGATAAGTTATTTACAGCTTGATTAGAATGAATCTTTTCTGTTTTTTTTTTTTTTTTTTAGTTTTAAACTGTACAATAAGTTGGGGAATGACATAGCAGACAACGTATATTTATGTTCAAAATTTTCAACAAAAACAAAAAGAAATTAATATTTTGTTGTATAAAACATAAAATTTTCTGTAGTTTTGTTTTTTGATACTTAAAAAGCAAATTATTTAAATTTCCATGAAATTGTTTCTATTTTCAGTTGATCTTCAGTTTTGTTGCAAGGGGGAAATTTATTCAGAAAATAAAAATGATGTGGATAATTAAATAATGTAGGAGAGGCACATTAAGAGTCTACACTGGAGACACAGAGAAACTGACACGCTAATGTTAAACCTATGGGAGCATTCTTTTCAAATTTCTCTCTTGCATTTTAACATTAATTTTTTTTTTTTTTTTTTTTTTTTTTTTTTTTGCATAGGATAGCTGAGATAGATTTCTAACCAGGGTATTTTTTACTTTTTCGATTTTGATTGCAGTTGTTTTTTTATGAACCGGTTTCGAAAGTGTAAGTAACTTCCAAAGTAAAAAAAAAAAAGCCAAGTTAGAGATCGATTTCAGCTATCCTATGAAAAAAAAAATCATTTAAAAATATTAAAATGTTAGCGAGAAATATTTTAATTTATGTGAAAAGATTTTAAATTTTTTTCTTATTTTCTTTTAATTTCTGTACTCATAATGATATTTTACTCTGAATTTTAATCCGTTTTTACAAATTATTTGTTCCAGATGCCGTTGAGAAAGAAAATAATATATCAAGTGCACACATTGAAGAAGTTTTAAAGACAATGTCATTCAAAAAATCTAAATGTTTTGTAATAAAGTTTAAAAATGTAAATTAAAGTACATTAAATATTAACTATATTTGTTGGTGTTGTTATTTTACAGTAATGTATGTTTTATTTTTCTAATAATTTTTTTAAATGTATACACTTTAAGAAGCTGAATTTTATTGTTTAAAACTTAAAATTATTGCATTCTGAAGTAGTGAATAATATAATTGTGTAGTTATTTAAAATTATTACATCCATATTTGAATAGAAGTAAATAGATCCAATTTAAGAAGTTCATTAAGTATTTTATGAAAAATAATTTATGTTGCAAAAGTATTTTAATACTATTTTCATACATTTACTATGAAAAATTATTAAAGAATTCAGTAGAATTTCATAAATAGAATAACTAGATTTGAAGGTATATATTTATTATTTGATTGAAGCAATAACTTTTAGTGATTCAAAATACCATCATCAAGAACAGAATAAGTTATCAGGTAAGAGATGTTGAATATGATAGAATTTGGGTACTTTATAAATCTGATATGTAACTTTTTTCTTTAACATATAGTCCAAGTCTTAATATTTTTTTTTCTACCATCATCCACTAATTATGTAACACAAATTTTGTGGGGTTTTTTTTTTCCCCCGTCTCCTGCCGTGACGTCACATTTTCTGAAACTAGTAATTTGGAACTAATTTTATGCAAAAATTTATATATGATCTATAAGTTATTGATATAAATATTGTTAACTTCTTATGATCTTGTGTGTTTTTACTTTAAGCTATCAAAATTTAAAGAGAAGAGAAAATATACCCAACTCCACCTGAATAAAAATACAAGTTTTTTAATGAACTATACTATAGTACTTGAAAATGTCTACCTAATTGCTTTCATATTTCAGATGTGACGTCATAATATGTTACCATTATTTTCCTTTGATTTATGGTAAAAGTTATATGCTAAAATTCATGTATCATGGTAATTGATCAGCATGAGTATTTTCCAGTAAGTTTTTCCACCAAAGAATCTAGAAAGAATAAAGTTTAAAAATTTGGTTTATTTAAATTGAATGTAATATGTATATAATTGATTATTAATAGAACTTAATATATTACTTACCCATCATACGTAGTATAGGGTAAGTCTTGTAATCGTTTTGAAAATCGAAATTTTTTTTTTGTCGGATTTACACGTTTCAGACACTGGAGATTCCGAAAAACATATTTTTAGAAAAAATTTTTTGCCGTCCGTCTGTGTGTCTGTGTGTGTGTCTGTAAACGCTCTATCTCCTGAACAAATTGAGATAGAGACTTGCAATTTGGTATGTACTTAGTATGTAATAATGGGAAGAAGCCTATATCATTTCAATAACCTCGATTAACCGGAACAATTTTTTTCGGACTCTCGAAATATTCGTTCTGATAAAAGGTATATAAAAATTTTCGAAATTGTTTATTTTTAGAAATGAATATAAAAGACAATAAAAAAACATAAATTTTGCATTAAGCAGGAAGTCGATCGGATAATGAGTTGCCGAGATATTTCGAATCCTATTTCCACACTCTTCGATTTTTCATGACCCTGTATTTCATCCAAATTTCACTTCAAAGATATATTTTAATTGGAAATTTGACGCTTAATCAGATGCATTAAACCGCTAGTTAATAGGAT
This sequence comes from Maratus michaelseni, assembly GCA_963931845.1. NCBI lineage: Eukaryota > Metazoa > Arthropoda > Arachnida > Araneae > Salticidae > Maratus > Maratus michaelseni. Next base: position 156,615,611 of record OZ007589.1, on the reverse strand, counting down.
TATTGTTTTGGAGTTATAAGGAAAAACCTCTTTCAAGCAATTCAGTAATCGAGCCTTTAAAGTTTATGACGTCATCAAGCCACGATTTTATTTGAATTGCAATGCATTTTATAAGTAGTTTACACATTTTTATTTTAATATTTTACATTATGCATATCCATGATGAGTAAGTATTACGGTGGCCCCCAATGACTAGTTATCAATAGTAATGATAGTTATTAACAGTAAATACTGAGCTAAATGTTTACATACTTAAAAAAAAGTATTTCTGTGATTTTTTTTTTCTTTACTGAAATGTAATTAGTTCAGAAACAAAGACATTTATAAGAAATTCAAAAATTATTTGAGAAAGAAGTATTTTCTTTCTGAGTTATTCTTATTTCTTTGCCACTTAGTAGGTATAGGTTCTTTATCGCTTTTTGTTTTTATAGAATATCATCTTAAAAGAAAAAAAGGTGAGCAAATTGGTATTGATAATAACTGTAAAATAACCTAATAAAAACTTTGTTATGAGAGGACTTATTTTGTTGATATTTCATTTAGGGCATATTCAAATATTTAATTTTAAATGAAACCTTCTTGCACATTCATAAACTCATTTTTGAACCTAAATACCTAAAATTTTCAGGCATAACTATATAAATGCCAAAGAATTATACTACATTTTTCTTTTTCCTCAAATGAGACATGTATTAAATTATGATCGTTTAAATGCTAGTAAACAATGGAATTTGCAAACGTTGTTATTTGAATACCTACAAATTTGTAGCATTTTTCTTTTTCTATTAAATGGGACTATTACTGAAATGTAACTAGTATTTTTGATGACTGCCTTTTCACGCTGTTGTATCCCAAAAATCAGATTAAAATTTAAATTTTGACAGTGTAGAAAAACAAAGACCCTAGCTTTTTTCATAGAAAAATAGAAAGTGCTATTTGACCATATTTTTATCAAAATTAAATTAAAAACTGCAAATTTTATGTATTTATAAGTGAAAATGACTTTAAAAATGTATCAAAAGTAGCCAGTTTAGATTTGAAAACAGTATTAAATAAAAATTCATGAGGAATATGAAAGAAAATAAATTGAATTTATTTCATACACAAATTACCTACAATATTTTAAGTTATTTTCTAAATCGTTATCACAAATGTGATACAGATTTGCTTGGAAAGGGTAAAATTCACCTGATAGAAAAATTTTATGTTAAATCCAGATTTTTCACTTCAAATGAACTAGTATTTTTCTGTTTTTCTTACATCATTTTTTATGCGTATTTACAAATGAATATTTTTATTATAATTAATAAATAATTATTACTATATTTGCAAAAACAAAGTCAAACCAGGCAGGGAGGCCTACCTTTCGGCTTTAGCTCAACTAGCCCAGCCCAGTATTTGCAAAAAAATTGAAAACATTAAACTAATAAAAAGAAAAACAACAGATATTTAAAAATCAGAAGAGGTGGGGGTTGTGCAATTGCCCCAGGCTGTCCTTCCTAAATGACGCTTTTGATTTCTATTAATTTTATCCTAACGTGCAGTAGTGCATACTAAAACATTTTAATTAAAACTAGTGGTAGTTTGGACAGGTTACCACTATTTTTTAATAAAAATGTTTTACTGTTCATTTCTCCACAAGTTAAAATAAAATTATTATAAATTTGAGACATCATTTGGGAAGGACAGGGTGCGGCAACTTAAAAAAAGAAAATTATTTTTAAAAATCAGGGGAGGGGGGGAATTGCCCTACCCTGCCCTTCTCAAATGATGTCTCGAATTTCTATTAATGTTATCTTAACTTGTGCAGTGGTGCATACTAAAACATTTCAATTAAAAATAGTGGTAGATTGTACAAGTTACCAGTATGTTTTAATAAAAATGTTTTACTGCGCACCTCTGTACAAGTTAAGATAAAATTAATAGAAATTCAAGGCATCATTTGGTAAAGCAGGGTGGGGAAATTCCCCACCACCACCCGATTTTTAAAAATATTTTTCCTTTTTATATAAAGCGTCCACTACTGATCCTATGATCATCCTATAAACGTCTAAAAATGACGCTTGCCGGACAAGCAGAGGATGCGCAATTGTATTATTTATCTCGTCCTATGAGCGTCCTATTGTCATCCTATACATGGCTGAAAATGACATCCACAGGACGAGCATAGGAGTCTCTTTTTGCTCCCAACTGGACGTCCTCAGGACATGGATGGGATATTGTAGGACATCCAACGGACGAGGCGTTATTCTACGAGGCTAACGAAAAAGACAAGCTACCGCGGTGCATTCCAGTTATCTTTTTTTTACAGACCGCTAGAGTGACGTGATGCTCTTTTCGTACACCTGCATTGGTGGATTCGAGCATCACGTGACTCCCGCGGTCTGTAAAAAAAGATACGCGTAAAGCACCTTGGTAGCCTTTCTTTTTCGTTAGCCTCGTTATTCTACATATGACGTGTTCATCGTATGTCCTCAGGACGTTATTGTGCTGTATGGGATATTGAAACCATTATTCATTGTAAACGCTTTTGAAAGAGTTAGATATTTAAATTTGCACAATTTTTACCTTGTCATATAAACACAGAATACAAATATCACATGAAATCTGAAATTGTGCAAAAAAATAATCAATATGAACTAATCAAAAATGCATGTAATGCAATGGGCTTGCAAGAAATTTTCCTGAAACGAGAAGTTATATCTTTTCTCCACCAGATGGCATATTCGAGCGCTTGAATTCCCAATATTGTTGAACTTAAAATGTTATTTTAGAGAATACGTGTCCCTCTATATTCTATAATCATACAGGCTTTCTTTCATTTTTATCTTACGTAAAGAGTGATTGCAAATGTTGAGATTTGAAACTAGGCCTTAGAACTAATCAAGCTATCCTCAAAACTCGTGCAGTTGGAGGCCATGACAAGAGTAGTGTCCGAACAGTTAAGTTTGATCAGTTTAAGAGAAAAAAGGAGGAGAATCCATTCTTCACAATACATTTTGATGCTAAAAATTAACAAAACTACACATTCAACAAATATTAATGTTTGAATGTGTTGTTTTGTTAATTGGATTTGTTTTGAACTGTCCGGATACTACTCTTGTCGTGGCCTGCAATTGCACGAGTTTTGAGGACAGCTTCATTGGTTTAAGGCCTAGTTTAAAATCATGCATCTCAACATTTGTATCATTCTTTACATAACCTAAAAATGAAAGAAAGAAGCCTGTATACATTTGTTTCAACTAACGTCACATCCTTGCATAGCTACTAGATTTGTATTTTGTTTGCCCGCCAAAGATGCTGGATTGTGATTGGTTGGCTCGTAATACAGTCTATAAATTCATGATTATGATTGGTTGGATAACACTTGGTGGGCTGATGGTCACGTGGTTGAAACTGTTCTCTTAAATAACATTTTAAGTTCAACAATAGGGGTGATTAAAGTACCTGCCAGCTACAGGTTTTGGTATAAAAACATACAAAAGACGAAATATCTTTTGGGAATATAGGACAGAGCAAAAATTTCAAAAGGGATGATGATTTTAGATGAGTGATACTCATATCAAGTGCCAGACTTCCCACCTTCCTTCTTAAAAATTCCTTTTTTCCATCACTGGCGACAAACCGCACGAACAATGAGGTGGCTGGATTTCACCTGATTGTGATTTTCCCCTCCATTTTAAAATTTGGCGTTGACAGAGAGTCTCTTTATGTCTTTGCTCTTTCCGCGTAGCAAAGATCCCAAGTTGCGCAAACCAATTAACCAACCAATTGTTCGATTTTTGCTTTCGATTAATCGATTTTAATCGAAGTTTGTTTACAATTGCAAGTTTATTTGTAGTGCTCTTAATTTGTTTATTAATAAAATTTAAATATGCTTTTCTTTGATACAAAATGGGTTTTTATGTTATCAATTTATTTTTGTTTCTAAATAATGCCTAAAGTTCTTGATAACGTGCAAGTTGGATTTGCTGCTTGTAGAATCGGTATGAGAAAGGTAGGAAAAAGTAGTTTGTTATAGTTATTTCTACATATATTGTATCAGCATGTTTTACAGTAATAAAGATATGCGATAACATTTTGCTTTTCTAGTGTTGGCAGTGGCTTAGTTGCTATCGTCCAGTTATTATCATCAGAGATCAATATGAAGTGTTGTGCTTGGGTTTGTCCGGTGCTGGTAAGACTACAGCATTGGCTACTTTAGTTGGTGAATCTGTCGCAGTCGTCGAACCAACTACAGGTAATAAACATATAATGAATAAAGCAATAATAATACATTGTACTGTAAGACGTCTTCTTACAAAAAGGGTATTTCTCAGTTTCAATTTTCTGTCCTCCTTTTTTCTGGATTAAAAAAATTTTGTCCTGCTTTTTCAAATTTGTCCTCTTTTTTCAAGAAAACAGAAAAATATCTTCGATTTCAAAGTAATTTATATTTTTATATTATTGCAGCAGATAAAAATTAATTATTCTTTTTTGAAGAGCCGACTGATCGACCCAAAGTTTGGGAAACGCTTGAGAAGCATCAATGGATACCAAAAATTAAAAATGTTACGTGAACTTTACTTTTCTATCGGATAAAAATAACCTGAATTAGTAGCTGCAGAAAAGTACTATATGCTGTTCAGATCAGGATATTTAAGTTACTTAATTTCGACTTAAATTGAAATTTTGCAGTGAAGACTTCGATTTTAGATACTTAAGAACATTCTTAAATATATGAGGAAGTGAAGTCTAATTTTGCATCACCCACTTTAATGACTTAAGATTCATAAATATCCTAAGTCTGATCCTCATATTAACCTTTCATACTGTGAAACACAGTTTTAATCTTAGATGAATTGAATGTATGTCAAAAATTATGAAAGCTACGCATTATTAAGACTTTTTGTATGTCTGATAAAACCCAAGCAATAATTATTAAGAATGACCTTGCTTGGTTTGCAAAGGATCAAATTTCTGATGAACTGACTAAAGCATAGTAGATTTCTATATATTACGATTTATCAAAATTCTTAATCAACAGTATGAAATTAATCTGAAATTGCTGGATGCTGATAGCTTATGAGGTAGAGGCAGACTAACTATGGCCTTTCGGCTAGACTTTTTCATAGTACTTCCTCCTCTCCCTCAAATGTGATATTATTTATACTAGCTGACTTACCTTAGCCTGAGATAATTAATTACCTTTAGTATGCTTAAAATCGGTGTTTAATGATTTTATGTTTTTAGAAGAAAATCTTTCCCAAACAATCCTGGTGTTGAGGACCTCAATATCTTTGGCTGCATACACCCTCGAATTTGTATGATTTTATATTTTCGAATGAAAATCTATCCACCTGAAACCTAGCACTGAGGGCCTCTTTGCTTCCAGCAGTGTTCACTAGAGGTGTGCTGTAGCTGGAAGTGAATAATAGGGGGGGGGGGGGCTCAAGAAAATGTAGGGGATGCTCATATTTTTTATCTCTCTTTGACACATGCACAAACAAACACACACACATAGATATTATATATGATCAAAGTATTATATAGAAAGATAAATTAGTGTGTATTCATATTCTAGTCACTATGTTTCTTATTAAACTGTTTATAACAACTTCATTTTATACTAAGAAAAAAAAAGGCTGCAGAATAAAAATTTCCAGTGTATTATTATACTGGTGAAATAATAAGAGATGATGTTAACAAGTAAATAAAAATCTTAGAGTTCACCTGTTTCATAAAGAGTTGCAATATTTAATTTTTTTCTGAATATTCCCTGCCCTTCAGCATTCTAAAGTTGTATTTTTATATGATAAAAAACATTAACAAAATCAAGGATCTATTTTGCCTTTTCAAATTATTATTGTTAAACACTTATTTAAACTAATTTAAAACGCTTATTTTCAGTTTTTATACACTACAGTTTTTATATTCTACAGTTTAGTATTTGTGCAAATCTGTAAAAGAGCCCAAAAACTAAGTTCGATTTTTCAAAACAGTTTTATTTGGTGACCTTGATATCTTTTCCAGAGGGGGCTCAAATTTTTTTAGGGGGGAGGGGGCTGAGCCCTCCCTGGCACACCTCTAGCTACGGCCCTGCGCTCCGGTTTGTTTTTGAAATGAACCTCAAATTTGTATGATTTTATGTTTTAATGTGTATGTGTATTATTGCTGGACTGTTTAGTTTTCTGTCACTTAGTTCTGAGCGTAAGTATGTCTTGGTTCTTTTTACGAATAAAAGATGAAAATTCTCCTGAAAAATTATTAATAATCCCAGTGACAGAACTATCTTCAAGTGTCTGCAACACTGATAATGTTTTCAAAAATAGTCTTCAATACGCATACGCAATATATCATATAAATCTATTCTTGCTGCTGTTGTAGTTATAGTGCTATTTAATTAAGGCATCAGAATTTATCAGCCTTTCTGGTTTAAAAAAAAATTCTGTAACTCACAGCAAATATTCTGAAAGGTTACAGCAGAGGAGGGAGGGGAGAAAATCCCCTCTCGGCAATAATTATTCTTGTTGCAGGTTGGTTTAACTCTGCTTTTGATTCGAGTCGATTTCAGGCTGAGTGCAGATTCTTGCAAATTGGGTTCGGGTCAACCCGATTTTTCAAAAGTTAGTTCAGTATATTGTTTCAGATTAAAAACTATGCCTATATTAATAAGAATAGAACTTTGTGTGTCTAAAGGAATGCTGCATCTTTTCCGGGACTATTTCACAAAATTCACGTTTTTTCGACGAACCTTTGACGAAATTAGTGTTTCTTTTTTTGCCCGTGATTCTTTGGCGAAATTCACGGTTTTTTTTCGTGGCCTTTCGACGAAATTCACACTTTTTCCATGATCCTTTGACGAAATTAGCAGTTTTTTCCACGATTCTTTGACAAAATTAGCATTTTCTCTGTGGCTTTTGATGAAATTCGCATTTTTTCCACGATCCTTCAACGAAACTCATGTTTTGCAGTCTTTTGACAAAAATCAAGTTTTTCCACAGCCCTTTGACGAAATTTGCATTTTTATCGCAATCTGTCAATGAAATTAGCCATTTTCCCAGATCCTTTGATGAATTTCGCATTTTTCCTTTGGACAAAATTCGCATTCCTTCGACGAAATTTGCCGTTTTTTTTTCGAGATCCTTCGACGAAATTTGCCATTTTTTGGCGATCCTTTGACGAAATTTGCTGTTTTTCGTGATCTGTTGGCAGAATTCTCTGTTTTTCGCGATCCTTTGACGAAATTAGCAGTTTTTTCCACGATTCTTTGACAAAATTAGCATTTTCTCTGTGGCTTTTGATGAAATTCGCATTTTTTCCACGATCCTTCAACGAAACTCATGTTTTGCAGTCTTTTGACAAAAATCAAGTTTTTCCACAGCCCTTTGACGAAATTTGCATTTTTATCGCAATCTGTCAATGAAATTAGCCATTTTCCCAGATCCTTTGATGAATTTCGCATTTTTCCTTTGGACAAAATTCGCAGTTTTTCCGCATTCCTTCGACGAAATTTGCCGTTTTTTTTCGAGATCCTTCGACGAAATTTGCCATTTTTTGGCGATCCTTTGACGAAATTTGCTGTTTTTCGTGATCTGTCGGCATAATTTTCTGTTTTTCGCGATCCGACGACGAAATTGACCTTTTTTTCGTGATCCTTCGACAAAATTAACAGTTTTTTCCACGATGCTTTGACGAAGTTGGCGTTTTCTCCATAGCCCTTTGGCAAAATTAGCATTTTTCCACGATCCTTCAACGGAACTCATGTTTTTTTTTGATGGCCTTTTGATGAAATTCACGTTTTTTTCATGGCCTTTTGACTAAATTTGCATTTTTTTCGCAATCTGTCAACGAAATTAGCCATTTTTCCCAGATCCTTTGATGAATTTAGTATTTTTTCTTTGCACAAAATTCGCGTATTTTCCACGATCCTTTGACAAAATTTGCTGGTTGTTTTTTTTTTTAGATCCTTCGGCGAAATTTGAAGTTTTTTCACAATCTGTCAGCAGAATTCTCTGTTTTTTTGCGATCTGAAAATGAAATTTGCCGTTTCTTCAGCGAAATTGACCGTTTTTCTGTGATTCTTCGGTAAAATTCGCATTTTTCCATGATCCTTCAACGAAACTCATGTTTTTTTGACGGCCTTTTGATGAAATTCACGTTTTTTTTTCACGGCATAAATTTGCATTTTTTTGCGATCTGTCAACAAAATTAGCCATTTTTCATGATCTTTAAATGAATTTCGCGTTCTTTCTGTGATTCTTCGACGAAATTCGCAGGCTTTTTCCCGCGATCCTTCGACGAAGTTTGCCTTTTTTTTTTGCGTAATTTACACTCTATAGCGCGTCTGCGGCATCGCTGTATGTTTTTAGTCTGCAGGTGCCCAAAAAAGTCTAAGATGCCCGTCGCAGCGTCGCGTACATTCTGCCACGTGGTTAATAATTAACGATAAATAAATAAAAATTTTTAAAGCATATGCAGGTGTGTTTGGAAAGACTTCATAGAGCTTACTTTGTGCTAGAATAAAAAATACCTAAAACTGTGACCTCAGTTTTTTCTTGGTGTAATTCTGTAGTTGGGATATTTCTTCAGAAAATGAATCATCATACACCTCTGGATATTTTTTATTTATTTATTTATTTATTTTTTTATGATTTTTTCAATCTCTCATCATTAATAGCTCAGTGATGAGATAGAAGTCTAAAGAAACTGCCTACGTACCTACAAAGTTGCATTCCACAAGGTGTTTGTTTAATTGCATCATTAAATTATCTAAAATCTGCATCTAAACATTTATTTAAAAATTATTTTACAGCTAATTGTATGTTTCCTTTGTTATCACTTTCCAACATAGTTTGAAAAATGTTAAACTATGAATTTGGTTTGTCTGCATGGGTGTAACTCGGGAACGTTTCTATGGGGGTGGGGGGGGGGGGGCATGGCCCTATCTATTTCATAATTTCCAAACAATAACAGTAAACACTTTTGTTAAAGCTAATAATACTCAATAGAAAGTTTCTCTATTGATATACTCCTGAAAACATACAGTTGATCAAATAAAAATGAAAACACCCAACACTTTTTAATGCTAAAGCTTTTTAGAGGAAACAAAAATAGCCATTCTATTAAGAATTGTGTCTTCTTTCAATTATATATATATTTTTAAAAGTCCAATCATATTTATATCATTAAAAAGTCCACTCATGCTCATTTTTTCATGTTAATATTGTACCAAAATATTGAAATTTTCAATATGAACACCGAATTTTGATATCATATTTGGATTTTGGGGAAAATATTATGAATGAATACCAAACGGGAAGTTATTCAACGAAGTCGTTTAGGATTATCTTTTACCACAGAGTTATTCTTTTATGCAGGGGCTGTATAATGTAGCTGTAAAGTTTTCAACTACTAGTGTTAACTTATTTTTAATAGTTGTAAAACAGACTGCAATATGTGTAGATTTTTGAGTATAACTCAAAAACTACTGGCAGAATGAGCTAAAATTTCAGATTCATATATTTGAAGCCCTGTAGATTGGGAGTGAGAGAGGAGAAAGCCTTTTTCAGTTGAGATTGGGAGCCGTTCAGTTTGGAGTGCGTTCTTGATGTGGGCAGGCCGTGAGATCAGTTTGAATTGAGTTTTGAGATTGGTTGTGCTGTGAGCAGCCCACGGGTGTTTGTTTCCAGGAAGTGCCTTGTAAGAGAAAGCCTAAGAGCAAACTGTTATGGAGACCTGTGTAGTCATGATATCAGATGAATCTAGTAGTGTACGTCTAAAAGAGACAAGGACAGTGTTTTTTAATGTTGTAACGAGTATTCCAAGTGTAACTTAACAGAGTGCAGGATCTGCTATATCCTTGCCAGTAAATGTAAATATTGTCTTTTCAATAAATGTTGATTGAATATTTATTGGAAGTGTCCTAGTGAATTAATTTTCAAACTGACATTGTGTCTGATATCACGTATCTGTGTTATTTCTCTCTGTCTCTTTTTACTTACCCATCATACGTAGTATAGGGTAAATCTTGCAATTGTTTTAAAAATTGAAAAATTATTTTTGACAGATTTACATGCTTCAGTCACAGGAGATAACGCTTAATCTGACGCAGTAAACTGTTAGTTAATATGATTATCATTTTTGGAGTTATAAGGTTTCTTTTACGCAATTCAGTAATAGAGCATTTAAAGTTTATGACATCATCACGCCAGGATTTTATTCGAATTGCAATGCATTTTATAAATAGTTTGCACGTGTTTTATTTCCATATTTTATACTATGCATATCCATGATGGGTAAGTATTACAGTGGCCCCGAACAACTTGTTTCCCCTTTTGGCCGATTGCACAATTCAGTCACATCACACGGACACTTTTACTTAGATTTACAACTTGTTTTTTTAATTACATTCAAACCTCTATTTAACGAAGTTGCTAAATCTGGAAAGAATGTTCGTTATATAGAAAATTCGTTGAATAGAGATTCACCTTTTTAGAATATTTTATACTACATAAAGACAAATTTTTAATTCATAAATCATTCGTTGAATAGAGATTCACCTTTTTAGAATATTTTATACTACATAATGACAAATTTTAAATTCATAAATATTCAATATCATATAAAAATAATTAATTACACTTAAAAAAATTATATCAATTTGTTTTAATTATTTATTATAAAAAGTATTTGTAAAATAAACAAGAATAAACCAATATTATTGCCCAGGAATGCATTGTACTTACTGTACTTTTAGTTTAAGAGAATAATTTTATATTTAAAATTCAGGAATTACTTTTTTTTTTATGATATTAGCGTATTTATTATAACAGAGTAATTTTAAGCTTGCATTATCGCATGAGTGCTTTAATTTAACTACTGAAAAAGTCTGATAATTTTTCTGACTCTTCAGTTCGAAAGTGTCGGGGGGAGGTTTTTGGTAAAAACCAATTCAACGACGGTGAGAGTCATAAAATTTGTAAAAAGGAGAAAAATAATTTTGAAATGTTCAGAAATATTTTGAAAAATAAAGAAAAAATTCTTCAGATCACAAAAAAAAAGTTCTCAATTACTGATGTTTTATGGATTTTAAAATAATTTTCAAGAATGGATATTTTTAAATCTGCGTGCGACTCAATTACAAAAAATTAACTGGTTTGCTTTTAAAACAATGTAAATAATTCAGCATTTGTTGGTTTATGTGTAATATTCCATAACTAAATTGCCAAATTAAATTAAAACTTAAAAAAATAAAGAAAGAAAATATGGAAGCCTCGCATAATATTAGAAGGAGTGCTCAAAATATATTAATTTCATAGTTTTAAATGTTTTAATATCACTTATTAATTACACCAAAATCAATATCACCAAAGAAAACATTTCATTTTTTTTTTTATTATACTAAAAAAACTATAAAACAGGAAAATTGCCAGATTTCATTAAATAGCTTGATGATAATTTTAACAGCAAATATAAAATAAAGTAATGGAAACATGGAGTTAGTAAAAATGACATTAAGAAGTATCTTAACATTTACTTTTAAGTTGGGTCTAAATTGCATAACCCAGCCACTACAGTAACATTTAAAAAAATTATTTCGTGTGGCTTTAACATAATTGTGGGTAAGCCTTTACTTTATTGATAATAATAAATGTTAATTTAAAAAAATCAAGACTTTTCATTGATAATAAAACATCATTTTAAAATTGAAACATAAATTTTCATTAATAAAAATTAAATCTATAATGATTAGATGAAAGTCATGTACTTTATATGTACTTTTAGTCGTGAAGTTTTTGTTGAAAAATGAAATAAATGACCCTCTCTTTAATATAAATCAAAGAAAAATGTTACCACTGCTTCTAAATCAATAAACCACTTAGCAATATAACATATAGCTATAAGATACACCTGTAGTATACAACTAAAGTAGGAATAAAACATAGAAGATGATTACTTAGACTCAGTTTGAAATTGAAATGAAAACCTTTAATAGAATATGATGTCATACCTATCTTCTTTTTTTTTTTTTTTTTTTAAACCTTTTTACTAAATTGTTTTCTTAAAATTGAAACATCTGTATTAAAGTAGATGTGTTAACTACAAATAAATTTAAATTAAAGTACTACATCATTTTAATGCATTTAAAGTTATCGTTTTCTATTTATATAGAAACAAAATGTGCATTTTCTTAGAATCACTTCAATTTCGGAAATAAAAAATTATAGCAAGTGATTCTAAATTTTTATTGGCTTATAAAAAGAAAATAAATGTGTTATCATTTGTTTTTAAATTTTTGTGCCATTTTTTAGTGTGGCAACAGGAAAGAATTATTGCATTAGAAATTGAGAAAAAAAAAGGTTTCTGTAATGATAAACTACGGGAGAAACTGTATAAGTTACAAACTTGAAATTTTGTGTACTTACAGCCGAATACCTGATGTCACAGAAAAAAACCTACAGTCACGCTGAAAATCATAAAATTTAAAAAATGTCTTCATTAATGCAAGATATTAATTGAAACCTTAAAAACCCACTCATTAATGGATAAAAATATTCAACTAAAGCACAGAATTTATTTTTTCTTTATTATTCTATTTCAGCATTTCTATTTATTCTATTTTAGCATTTCTATTTATTCTATTTTACATTTATTCCGTTAATAGAAATTGATTTAATTTAAGTTTTCATGTCAAAGAATATTTTTCAAAGTGATTATATTAGTAAATATTTTTGAAGAAATTTGTTAATTAACATGCCCCATTAGATACGATTTTTATTTGATAAGAATAATCTAAAAATCAACATAAATTATGTTTCTTTTCTAAAACATGTGATATAAACTTGATATAATATTATTATATGATATTTAAAGTTATATGATATTTAAAAAAGAAATTAAATGTGGTGGAGCATAAAAGGTTAAAAATAAATAAAATAAGCAAATAATACTTTTAACCCTCATATATTTGTGATATTTTTTATTTCACACTGCCACACTTTTAACAGCTGTAGATCTACCAACAAAATCAAAATGTATATCATGCTCCAAAAACTTTCAAAGCCTAAATGCTTATTTGTAAGCAACAGAGTTGCTTATTTATTTGAATGGCGAAAACAATCTGAAAAAAGCACCCCAATTATGGAGCATTGTCCCATTGATTGTTGTGTTGTAGTTTAGAAGTATGGGAGTTTCGAAATTTGATAGAAATGTAGTCCAATGAGAGGCAAAAATTACACTGCAAAGATATTTTCAACCATAGATTTAGATATTTTAAAATAAAAAGGAATTCTATAAGTATCAGAGAAAGATTTATTCTTGGATTTTTAAAATACCTGGATTTTTAATTGGCTGTTCTCTTGCTCTTTTCCATAATCATGGTGCCTTTAAAAAATAGGAGGGGGGAATTTTCTTGTTTAATTCGTGGTGTCGATTCTTCTTTAAATTAATACAAAAATTTAAATTCATAAAACAATGTCAAATGCATATTCCATTCTCCAATGAAAATTGCATATGCTAGCAACTTTTACATCAACTTTGATATATTTATTAAATTTTATCAAAATTTAATACTCTGGAAAATCATATGGTAAAAGGATGTTAAACTTATGCTTTGGCGACCAATACATTCTGTGGAAATTATGCTACTTTTTGTAATTGCTATAAATACTAATATTTTGTGAATGAAAACCGGCACATGATTTAAAATATGATGACACTTTCACCGGGGACAGATTTTCCTCCAAACCGATACGTGTCTAGTTAAAACAAATTTCTTCACTTCATGAATCATGTACAAATATGCATTTATATTTGTAGATAAAGTGCATGTTTTTCAACTTAATGTAGGCAAAACGTTGAGCTAAATTGCTTGAAGTTTCGCTAAGTTTTTTGTAATTTTCAAACAGTTAGAATACATTATATTATGTGTAGGAAATAATATATTATGAATTACTACTGTAATTTCGCGCGTATGCACCGCGGCTTAGTTAAGTCTTTTTCAAACCAGAAATCTTATTGAAAATAAGAAGTCAAGTATGTGCTAAGCAGAAGTAAGTCACATTTTATTTAAAATAAATTCTGGTAGGAAATCGAATTGTCTGAGGTGCGGCGTATACGCGCGAAATTACGGTAACTCTGCAGTCTGCAAGAATTGTTACTTTTTGCCTACAGTTAATTGAGAAAAATGACTTTACTTGAGTGTGTGACGTCACATGTACATTGTCTATTTAAAACATGAAAGCGTCTAAAGAAATCCAATACTGCTGTACTCATAAAAAATTTTTAAATAATATTATTAAATACTAAATTTAACTCAGAAATTATATTTAAAATGTAATTTAAAGAGAATTTGCTAAAATTGCGTTTTGAAATTATGTGATTTTTGATGTAAAACATTATTTCTCAAAAATACATTGTTTTTTTAAGAATTGGATAATAATTTCGAAGCTGGTGAAAGGAAAATGTCGCATGTTGTTGAACTTATAAAAAATATATTAGTTTTTAAGATTAAAATAAATGTTTGCTTCCTTGGTTGAAGCTCAAGCTGAAAAAAGTTACGACATAATGATTTTTAAATGTCAATATTTGACAGATGATTTTTGATTATGTAGAATAAATTGAATCATGAAGTTTGAATGCACAAAATTATGTTTTTACTTCTTAGAAAATGTACTTTAATATTAACAAACCAGTGAAAACAGTTTGCCTTTGTAAAATTAAGAACTAAGTTATTTATCTTTATCTCCAAACACATTTAAATAAATGTACTATGCTGTTTAAACACACTTTTAGTAATTTTTCTAATATGTCAAAAAAAAAAAAAAATCTGCCTAAAAAGACGTTAGTTTCTTATTTCAAATTATAGTGAGAGAATCTGAATTTTTTTTGTTTTATAAAAATATTTTCCATACGCAGTTTATTTTATGGCAACGGGATAAAACATGCTTGAAAAAAAAAAAGGCTCATAAAAACGGGATAAAACATGCTTGTTACTTTCTTCTATCTATAATAGAATAAAGTATTGTTATAAAAAAAATTTTCAACTTCAGATTTTCGACAGATTTCCACTTTTTAGGGGTCAGATATACTGAAAACAAAATGTCTATCTGTCCATTAGGGTGGAATGAAAAAGAAAATTTTTTAATTTCCATATGTAATAGGGATAAAAAGTTGTGTAATGCCTTTGTTAAGACAGTGTTAAAGTATGCTCACAAATATAATATATTTAGAGGTGCCGCTAAAGAGTTGAAAATATGTATTTTTAAGTAGATTTTAACGAAATTTGGTATAGTAAAAAAAATAGTTTAAATAATACCAAATGCCTGTTTTTAAATTTTTAATTTATACACATAAACTACTCTGTAGTAGATATTTACAGTCTTATACTGCAAAACTTTAATATTTATGCTATTAAATTTTGTATCTTTTAGAATACATTTTTTAAATTATAACAAAATTTTGTAATAGTAAGGATTAACTTTACTTTTTAATTTAAAACATAGCAAAACATTTTTTGTTCTGTAAATTAATATCCGAAAGCAGAACAGTATGTGGATTGAAGTAACCTTTAGTTAGATGGCATATTGTTGGCTGGTGTAGAGTGGGGGGAGGGGGAAGAGAAGCATGTAGCTGTAGCAATGGTCACATGTTTCTGTCGTCAGTCAGTGCAGGCAGACGAATCGTTTGAGTAGCAAGTGTTTTTATGCTGTTCTTTAATGGTTTTGTTTTGCTTTATGAATGTGTTAGTTTGAATATCAGTATAATAATTTATTAGTCGATACTTGGTCTTTAGTGTGATGGTAGGGTCAAGACCAGTTCAGATCAGACAAAAGTTAGAATGCCCAATTTTTGGGCACCCTAAACAATTAAGTGATTTAAGTTTTCCAACTTATTGTGACATTATGAAATACTATATTGTTGGTCTTTGTTACTATACTATACTGTTTTGAACTGAAATACTATATTGTTATACCTTTATATTCGACATGAGATCAGACGCAACATCAAAAGAACAAATGGTGAGTGAAATATTAGATATTCTTATTAAGAAGGTTGAATCTATTTGGTCGAAAGCATCTATTCTTGTAGTGTCTTGTACTTACAAGTTACAAATGGGAAAAACCTATCATGATAAATACAGAAGTATTTTAAAATGAAAAGGTACCAGGGCTTTAATTTCAGGATGGAATTTGTGCCCAAAATATTGAAATCTTGCTGAAAAAAATATTGTGGGCGGGAGACTTTCCAGAGATTTTCCAGAGAATTTTGCTTTTTGAAACAATCAACTCCTGCAACTGATCGATGAAATTTATGGGCTTTTTCCCGCAACAGATCAACGAATTTCACATTTTTTCCCCCACAACAAATTGAAAATTTTCGAGATACTTTCTGTGACTGATTGCAAATTTCATGGTTTCTTCTTGTGACAGATTGACGAAATTTTGGATTTTTCCCTGCATCTGTCTGAATAATTTCTCGATTGCAATATTTTCCCGTGACCTTTTGCGATATTTTCCCACGACCGAATGGCGAATTTTGCAGTATTTTCCTGCGACCAATTTACAAACTTTGTGGGGTTTTTTTCTCTGACAGATCAACTAATTTCGAAATTTTTTTCTCAACCGATTGACAAATTTCACGATTTTTCTATTTTCACAGTTTCTTGCAAGAGATTGGCGAAATTCATGATTTTTTTCCTCATATCCGACTGAAAATTCTTGCAATTTTTCTCCGTGACCGACAGAGCAATTTTGCGATATTTTTACTGTGACTGATTGACGAATTTCACAACTTTTCCCCACAATCAATTGGCAAATTTCTCAATATTTTCTACCGACCGATTGGCGAATTTCACGATATTTTCCCGCGATCGATTGGCGAATTTTGTGAGAATTTTTAAAATTAGAGTATTTGAATGACTAATTTTGAGATTTTTTCCCCCATAATAGAAAGATGTTATTCATGAATTTTTTTTCCTGTGACCAATTGATGAAATTCACAATTTCGCTCCCGCGTTTGACTGAAAAATCTCGCAATTTTTCTCCGTGACCATTTGATAAATTTAGCAATATTTACCCATGACCGGTTGAGGAATTTCACAATATTTTTCCTTCAATTTATTGATGATCTTTGCTTTTTTTTGAAGCAACAGAATAACAAGTTTTGCATTTTTTTTTCCTATGATAGATTGATGAAATTCATGTTTCTTTCTGCAAACAATTGGCGAATTTCATGATTTTTTCCCTGTGATCGATGGACATATTTCGCGATTTTTATTCCCTTAATCGAAGAAGGAAAAGATTAAAAGGACAGTGGGCCATCAGGCGTTGCACCATACCAAATTGGCTTAGAGTCAGCACTAAACAAAATGAGATTAGAACTGCAAAAATCTTGTGGTGCACACGAAGAAAAATTTTTTCCTAACTCCAAGGAAACATATTTAGAAACAACAAATTGATCCTTGCAATTCACAGAAATTAGGACTTTATATTAAAAAATCAACCAGAAATTCTCATGTAATGGAAGAAATGAATTGACGACTTTCCTTTCAAACCTTTTATATGGCTTTAAAATTTCAATGCATAGAACCTAGTTCAATTAAAGAAAATACCTGGGATTCTTTCAGAATTTGATATTAATAATGTCCCTAAATATGCATTGCTCAGACAAGTAGTTAAAAATGAAAGCACATCAGATTTTAAAAAGTTTTCTGGAAAAAAAATTAAAACATCATAATCTTAAGTTTCATATATTTTTCAAGGTTATAAAAGTTGCTCTTTCTTCCTTTTTAAAAAATAAAAATAAACGGTACTTTTCGGTTAGCCGGGCGCCAGTGATATATGTACATATATAAATACATATGTATATATATAAATTTGTATATATATACATCCATATATGCATATATATGTGTATGTATATATATGTATCTGTAGATATGTGTAGATATATGTGTGCGTGTATATATACATGTATATATATTACTGGCACCCGGCTAACCGAAAAGTACCAAATAAACATTTTGCATAATTATTCCGAGTTGTCGTTTTAAATCTTTTCAGTTCTATTTTGTCATGCCTGTATTAATTTAATTCTTTAAATAGCACGTAAAATAATAGTCGGGTTTAAAGATTTTTTTTTTCCCCTCCCAAATTGTTCAGCACCCCTCCATTTATAAATGTTGGGAGGGAGACTCCCCTCCTAAGAAAATTTGAATTTCAAGCCCTGGGTACAAAAAAATATGATTCAATTGCAGTATCGTTTTTAAATGAAAGCAAACGTCTTTTTGATGTGGCAGCCTGTAAGTACAAAGAATTCATAAAAAGAGCAACCCAGGTGTATGCAGTATTCCAATGTATGTTTCCAAACGTAGTGCAGTTCTAGGTTCATTTGGATGGATTTTCGTTTGAAAATATAAAATCATACAAATTCAAAAGTGTATGTTGCCGAAGGCAGTAGGGCCCTCAAAATTAGATTCTTTTGGAAAGATTTTCATTTAAAAATATAAAATCATTCAACATTGCTGTTAGGTATATTTAAGGTTATTATCATGTGTAGAAACAATGCCGAGCGGGTCAGCTAGTTTCAAGAATAAATTGATGTATCCAATATTCAATTGTATGCTTATTCTTACAACAGTAATTTAGAAATTTCTTCTTTAGTAATAAGATATTTTCAATTGTTTTATTTGTTTTACTTATTTATTTTTTTATAGGTTTTAACATCAAAACTCTTCCATTAAAAGATACAATTGTGGATATAAAAGAATTAGGAGGTGAGTTACAAAATGTTATTATTGTTGCATTCGTTTTTGTTGATTGTTTTAAGTGCAACATCCATTTTTTGTATTTATGTCTGTCTATGTAAAATGCTAATCATAATTTTAATAATCAGTTACAGTAAAATACTAGTAAAACAAAATTTTGAAGATCTCCAAAATTAATTTGTTGTAGTGGAATTTTGTAATATTGAAATATTATCTCAGATGTACATTACTTCAACACGAATTTACAAAGAAAAAAGCTTAATTTTTATTAGATGATAAGAAAAATTAGGATGTTCAAGAATATAGGATTTTGCATATAATATAAAGTTGATACCACCAGAGACAGCAGAAATACATGGAACAACAGTACACCTAACAGACTACATAAAAAAGATCACTGTATGTGGAAACACACCCAGCAGACACTGCAGAACACAGGATAGGCTACAACATCAAAGACATAGTAATCTACACTGATGGATTGAAACTGGAATCAGGTGCTATGGGTTTGGCATTCATAGCATTAAAAAATGATAAAAATAAAAACATGGTCAGCACCATTAAGGAAACATAATAGTGTTTTCCAGGCCAAGCTACTGGCTATACTCAAAGCAGAAGAATGGGGAAACAGCACAGGGAAGGAATACAGCATCCACTCGGACTGCATGTCAGCCATTCAATCACTCAGCAAACCATTCAATGTAACAAAACTAACAGATAGCATACAAAAAATAGTAAAAAAACTCAAATCAAAAATTTAAAATTAGCTGTGTAAAAGCACTCGTGGGCATACAAGGAAACGAGGATGCCGACGAACTAGCAAAAAAAGCGGCAGAAAATCAAATAAAGGAAATACCATATCATTTAGAAAGGTCAATATCAAATCTAAAAAGAAACTTAAGAGAGTTAACAACTAAATAATGGCAGTTTGAATGAGAGCATGGGGACACAGGCAGGACGACATATGAATACTTCCCAAAAGTACACTCCCGCAGAATTATCGGCTGCAATCTACTAAGCCAAATTTACACAGGTTTATGCATAGAGACAAACCAAATTGCTCATGCGGGGAATTGGATACCCCCAAACATTATCTAACATCCTGCCCGTTAGCACAATCACTTCATCTGATCCACATTACACCAAACAACCAAAAACTATGGCATAACCAACTAGTGAACATAAACATGTACAAAGTAAAAAAAGAGTAGTGATCAGATAGTTGGTAGAAAATATAGACATGATATCACATTAATCAATTCTTCCCAGCAGCGAGATTCCTGATAAGCAATCCCTATCCCCGATAGCCCCTTTTTTGGTAATTATAATTTATTACTTAATAATAATAATAATGATAAAAAAAAAGTAGCAAGGGAACCTCCTTGCTATGCCAAAAATTGTTCTTTTCAGTGCTAGTGAGGAGTGAAAGTCGTCTATGTAGGACTGTAAATTCACCAAATGATGAAGACAATTAACAGCACAGAGTTTAATAGTTCCAAAAATGTAAAACGGTGAAAAGCAAAATGCACACCTGCTCCCAAAAGTGACCATAAAAAATGCATGTTTCATCGAAGAAAAACAGCCTCATAGGCAAAAGACAGACTAACAGCAATGGAATAAGCCCCACCCCCTTAGTGCACCAAAATAACTAATCAACCATGTTGCACATAAAAAGAAAATCAAATAGTGATGACAACCATTAGGTTTCAATGGACTGATCACATAAAGCTTGTTCACGAAGCTGTCCATACTGAGTGCAAAGTCCTCTAAGTTCCATGTGGATTACACCTCTGGAGGTGCCTAGTCAGATAATGGTCTCATCATCTGATCAAGGTTCTAAATTACGAGCCCAACTTGCATAGCGATGACATGACGTATGGGTGTGTGATGCAGCGTGAAATAAGTAAATACTCCAGCATCTCACATTCGTCCAGCATGACTTCGCTACACTGTGCAGTGCTGAATCGACTCAGCCAAACAACAATTAGCAACTGGCCAACTAGGGAAAAGCCGCTTAGACAACAAGATACACTGAAGCCATGTCGGCCTAGAGCAGCCATACTCAACCTTTTTGTCTTGCGGGCCTCAAACATATGTTTGCGATGTTAGGTGGGCCACAACACACTTATATACTAATTTTAAAAATAGGTAATTAAAGTAGTAAGATAACAAAAGTTGTTTTTAACAAAAGATATAAGGTAACAAAAAAACGGTTGTCGTGGAAGAAATGTTTTCGAAAAAAATTAACATCACTATTTCCAAACAATATATTTTGTGGCTGATTTTTATGTAAAATATGCCGTGAAGTTTGGAAATTGTGGTGTAACGTGACAAACATTTAACCCTAATAAGAATTATTAACTACACGATAAGTATAAAATGTTATAACACTAGCAAAAGCCATGCTTTGTTTGGATTCGTGAAGCATTATTTCATAAGATAAATATTTGACAGTAACAATATTTTTTTATATTATTTTTGCATCTTTATTAAGAGAAAACATTTTATGTTGTGGCGCATTCATGTCGTCATTTTTTACGCTGATATCTAGCCTCTTGCCTTAAAGCTAAATCATGTTCGCGTTCTTTTCGACCAGTAAGTGTATGTTTTCTCGGCATTTTTTTGATAAAACTAATACATTCCATAAATTGTTTTTAAACAGCAAACATATTAAAAATAATACTAATAGTAATTACTTCTTAATAGTAAATATGTTTCATTTGGTTCAATTTTCAACCTTCGAATTCGAATAACACTTTATATAACAAATTTAACTTCGAATTTGAATAACACTTATATAACGAATTTAACTTCGAATTCGAATAACACTTTATATAACGAATTTAACAATTAACTTTATTTGTTTACAATTCTTTTGTTGCCACTTTAAAAAAAAAAAATCATAATATAATTTTTTTAAAATGTATAAGTATCGTCTACGTAAATGATTTCACATAATAAGAATAAATTGTGTATTTGAATTCTTAACACTGAAAAATACTTTTATAATTGAATGTAAATAATTGAATTTTCACAAATGTTAATTCACTAAAAATATGCTATAATCTTCATAAAAAAAGGTATTTTAAAAATTTCACAAAAGAAATTGTGAAACTATTATATGATTGACAGGAATGAGCACCAAAATATGCGTCATTTCTAACCAATCTTAATAAAGTATTAAAATGTAAATTTTCCTCTCATATAACATACATTTTTAATATAAGAAAGTTTAATGTTCTTTTAGATTTTATATATTTATTTATTTTTGAGTGTAAATCTGCTGAAATACAGAAGATTCTC
The DNA here is from genome assembly GCA_963931845.1 of Maratus michaelseni. Taxonomy (NCBI): domain Eukaryota; kingdom Metazoa; phylum Arthropoda; class Arachnida; order Araneae; family Salticidae; genus Maratus; species Maratus michaelseni. The sequence goes on along the minus strand of OZ007589.1, from coordinate 156,593,560 downwards.
GCCCCTTTTTACTTCTAAATTAATGATAAAACAAGTTTTTAAATGATTTATTTTTTTAATCCCAATTATAAATAAGCCCCCCTCCTACATTCAACCCTTTTTGGTTTTGAAAAAGGGGGGGAGGAGCTTACAATCGGAATTTTACGGTAATAATATATTTACACCAACCAAAAAATTACAGCATAATGCTCAAGGTATGTACTTAAGGCAGGGTTGTATCGGTTTTAACCATGGCGGTTTAAACCAGCGGTTTTAACCGGTTAAAACCGCCCCGGTCAAAATCAATTTTGACCATTTTGACCACTGAAATTCAATATTCAATTTATTTAATACTAATCAAATATATTTTACTAGCACATGTTAAAACTAAGTTAACATTTGTTAAAAATATATTATAAATAACATAACACCAGCAAACACCAAATTAAAAAAAAAGTCATAACACAAATAACATAACACAGGGTTCGCAGCGTTCCTAAATTTTTCTACCTTTGCTACCACTATTATAAAAAGGTAAACTTTGTCATATATTTCTATTGCAGACGTTAAAAGAATATACCACGAAGAGTTTTGTTTTAAAATAGTGGTAGCAAAGGTAGAAAAATTTAGGAACGCTGCGAGCCCTGCATAACACCAAGAGATACAATACAAATATTTTTAATTATTCTTTACACAAGCTCTTTTATGTTTTTATGTAATTTGTGTTTAATTAAAAAAATGATTACAAGTAACAAGTTTTACAGTTGTCTCTAAACTTAGACAGTTTCGTAATTTATTTTGGATTATTAAAAACTTTGAAAATAATCTTTCTATTGATGAAGAGCTAGCACAACAGTTCATTAGATGTCATGTGAATTCAACAAATTTTATATCAATGCCTGTTATCTTCTTCATTGCTGTCCACCCACCAGACATCAGGTCCAACTGTATCTTTTACACTTTCAGAAAAATAGGATTTTGGATATGGTGAGGATTCTGCTTGAAATGCAATCACAAGAGGCAAAAACGTAAGATCAATATTATCATGTAACCACTGTCTTGCTATTTCTTTCTTTTCTTCATCAATATCTTTACCCATGTAGACAGGATTCAGCATATGTGCCATGTTTTGTGTTTTTAACTGCAACTGAATTATACTTTTACAATTGCATAGTCCATTTTTAACACTTATTGTATTGTATAAGCATATTTTACTAATGAACCTCATAAACTTGTCAGTGTATTTTTTTAACTGCACTTACTTTTATTACTTATTAAGATATTTTTAATTGCAAAAAATAATAATTATAATTAAGACTATTTAAAACTATTTGTAACAGTTCTGACCATTTTTTACCCATTTTGACCAATTTTGGACGCTTAAAACCACTTTTATCCAGTGTCCTGGTCAAAATCAGTTTTGACTGGTTAAAATTACAACCCTGACTTAAGGTATGTATGTAATAAAAATTTCGTTAAAATCGAAGATGTGCTTTTTGAGTTATAACAAAAAATAATGCTAACAATGTGTTAGACTTTGACTATCTTTTCCTGTTTGAATTTGTACAATTACGTGCATATTATTGTTACTGCAAAACAAATACAATAAGTGGGTTGAAAGTACATATGTAATAGTCTGTAAATAATTAGATTTCTCGCTCGTTTAATAGAAAATGACATAACTCAAAAATAACAAATTTTCAGTACAGCTGTTTTAAAAATTTTTAATTAAGCAATATTTTGTTCATTAATAAAATATTCTTAAGTATACTTTTTTCCTGTGATTTTTTTGTAGGTTAATAGATTTATTTAGGTTATTCCAGTAGCAATAATAACTCAAAAGTGGTGTTTAACATAGGTTTTTTTAACATAACTGCTGATCCCATTGAGATCCCACTCTAAAACTTATTTAAAGTTTATAATATTACAAAGAACATATAATTTTTTCACATTTTTAAAAAAGCACTATTTTAAAAATATTTAAAACTTTAAATTAAATTATATATTTTTTAACCAAGTATAGTCAACTTGCATATCAAATTAAACCTCATGGAATTCTCTTTAAAACAAGGGGTCAAATAACTCTCTACACCTGATAGAACTTGAGAAATTCAAAATTAAAAACATTTATACAAGCCAACAAAGGACGATTTTTTAAAAATTTAAAAAATAATTGTATGAAAATTTACTGGGATAAAAAAAACAATAAAAGTATATTCACATTTATATCACCAGGGAGAATGATTCCTGTAAGTTTCATCAAAATCTGAAATGGTCAGGTTGAGTCACTGGTTGATTTGGCATGGAATGACCCTTTTGAAGATTCACGAAAAACATTGTATAATGTAATCAGTACAAAAACCCTTAACGGGTTAAAAGTTGTGACGCAGCACTTTGTTTTGGCTCTATAAATTTTAAATATGGGTCTTAAAAGCAATTATATCAAATTTAAGTGACGCTATGTTAATAATTTTTTTTTAAATCATAATTTTCTTTTTAGTTTTATTTATATTCACAGGTGCAATTATTATCTTAATATGAAAAAAATATATAGAATTTATTCGCTGATGCTTTTTCATTCACATCTCTCATGAATTCAAAATATGGGTTTTAAAAGAAATGATATCAAAATTTGAGTGACACCTTGACGTGAATTTAATAGGACACTTTTAAAATTCAATTTAAATTATTTTTGGTTTGTCTTCTAAAGTATATTTACACATACAAACAATACTTTTAATTTTTCAATACACTTTTAAATATATTACTTTCACTGAGCCTATCTTATGTATTGAAATGTATTTATTTCAATAAATTGATTTATCTTCTGTGCCACGCTATCCAAAATCATAAGTAAAATTTATGTAAATGATTATTTTGCGTCATAGTATCCAAACAAAGGGAAATGTATTCAAGTGGATAATATGACACAAAATAATCATTTACATAAATTTTACTTATGATTTTGGATAGCGTGGCACAGAAGATAAATCAATTTATTGAAATAAATACATTTCAATACATAATATAGGCACAGTGAAAGTAATATATTTAAAAGTGTATTGAAAAATTAAAAGTATTGTTTGTATATGTAAATATACTTTAGAAGACAAACCAAAAATAATTTAAATTGAATTTTAAAAGTGTCCTATTAAATTCACGTTAAGGTGTCACTCAAATTTTGATATCATTTCTTTTAAAACCCATATTTTGAATTCATGAGAGATGTGAATGAAAAAGCATCAGCGAATAAATTCTATATATTTTTTTCATATTAAGATAATAATTGCACCTGTGAATATAAATAAAACTAAAAAGAAAATTATGATCTAAAAAAAAATTATTAACATAGCGTCACTTAAATTTGATATAATTGCTTTTAAGACCCATATTTAAAATTTATAGAGCCAAAACAAAGTGCTGCGTCACAACTTTTAACCCGTTCAGGGTTTTTGTACTGATATCATTACTTTTTTAAGGTTATTGGTGAAAATGTCAATTAGTCAAAATTAAGCATATATAAATTAATCATTAGAATAAAATTTTAAAGAAATGCTAAAAAAGACCCCTTGGACCCCAATCAAAATATGAGGGTGGTGGCCCAGGAAGAGGAATCCAAGACTCAACTTTTAAATTATACAGCGAGAGAGTAACACAATTAGAAGTATGAAAATGCATGGCAAAACCCGATTGTTCCATCTTCCTCCGCCAAAAGGCGCAATCTTTCCAATACAAACATAGCTGAAAATTTTCAGGCTGTCGATTCCGAGTCAAATGAGTCATACCTCGTCGTGATCGGTCCCATAGAAACCGATAGGAAAGTGCCCCCTGGTGGTAAACTTGGAACTAAAATCAATATATCCTGTCGATGAATCAAACTACATTGTGATGGGACCTATAGAAAAAGAGTTAGCTACAAAATCTGTTTGTTCCATCTTCCACCACTAGAGGGCGCACTCTGTTCTATACAAACATAGCTGAAATGTTTGAGGCTGTCGATTTCGAGTCGAATGAGCCATACCTCGTCGTGATCGGGCCCATAGAATCCGAGATAGGAAGGCGCCCCTGGTGGTGAAAATTGAAATTAAAATCGATATATCCTGTCGATGCCGATTCGAATAAATTAAACTGCATTGTGATGGGACCCATAGCTACAAAATTCGTTAGTTTCATCTTCCACCGCCAGGGGGCGCACTCTGTTCTATACAAACATAGCTGAAATCTTTGAGGCTGTCGATTTGGAGTCGAATGAGCCATACCTCGTCGTGATCGGTCCCATAGAACCCGATAGGAAAGCGCCCCTGGTGGTGAAACTTGGAACTAAAATCGATATATCCTGTCGATGTCGAGTCGATGAATCAAACTACATTGTGATGGGACCTATAGAAATAGAGTTAGCTACAAAATCTGTTAGTTCCATCTTCCACCACTAGAGGGCGCACTCTGTTCTATACAAACATAGCTGAAATGTTTGAGGCTGTCGATTTTGAGTCGAATGAGCCATACCTCGTCGTGATCGGTCCCATAGAACCCGATAGGAAACCGCCCCCTGGTGGTGAAACTTGGAACTAAAATCGATATATCCTGTCGATGAATCAAACTACATTGTGATAGGACCTATAGAAATAGAGTTAGTTACAAAATCTGTTAGTTCCATCTTCCACCACTAGAGGGCGCACTCTGTTCTATACAAACATAGCTGAAATGTTTGAGGCTGTCGATTTCGAGTCGAATAAGCCATACCTCATCGTGATCGGGCCCATAGAATCCGAGATAGGAAAGCGCCCCCTGGTGGTGAAATTTGGAATTAAAATCGATATATCCTGTCGATGCCGAGTCGAATAAAGTAAACTGCATTGTGATGGGACCCATAGCTACAAAATCTGTTAGTTCCATCTTCCACCATCAGGGGGCGCACTCTGTACTATGCAGACATAGCTGAAATCTTTGAGGCTGTGGATTTCAAGTCGAATAAGCCATACTGCGTGGTGATTGGGCACATAGAACCCGAGAGAGGAAAGCGGCCCCTGGTGGTGAATTTTGAAACTAAAATCAATATATCCTGTCGATGTTGAGTCGAATAAATTAAACTGCATTAGATACCAATTAATCTCGGAAAAAATTGCAAATTTCGTCATTTGGCAGCGTAAAAATCATGAATTTCATCGATCGGCACAGAGAAAACATGTATTTTGTCGATAGGGGGAGAAAAGATCATAAATTTCGTCGAACAGGTGGATAAAAATCATGACTTTCATTTGTTAGCGCATGAAAAACACAAATTTCATCAAACGCTCACATAAAAATAAAAAAATTCGTTGATCGGGCATGAAAAAACATTAATTTCGTCAAGTTTGCACGTAAAAATCACAAATTTCATCAAACTGTAGCATAAAAATCAAGAATTTTGGCAATCGGGTGATAAAAAATTTTTTTGTCAATACGGCCCGTAAAAAGTATGAATTTTGTCGATGAGGTGCGTAAAAATTGTCGAGTCGAATGAATTAAACTGCATTAGATACCAATTAGTCTCTGAAAAAATTGCAAATTTCATTATTTTGCAGCATAAAAATCAGGAATTTCGTTGATCAATGTGCAAAAATCATGAATTTCATCAATCGGCACAGAAAAAAATGAATTTTCTCTATAGGGGGAGAAAAGATTATAAATTTCGTCGAACAGGCGGGTAAAAATCATGAATTTCATTTATCAGCACATGAAAATCGCAAATTTCATCAAACGGTCGCATGAAAATAAAAAAATTCTATGATCGGGTATGAAAAAGTCATTAATTTCGGGAAGTTTGCACGTAAAAATCACAAATTTCATCAAACGGGTGCATAAAAATCAAGAATTTTGGCAATCGAGTGATAAAAAAAATTTTTGTCAATCCGGCCCGTAAAAAGTATGAATTTTGTCGATGAGGTGCGTAAAAATTGTCAAGTCGAATGAATTAAACTGCATTAGATACCAATTAGTCTCTGAAAAAATTGCAAATCTCATCATTTTGCAGCATAAAAATCAGGAACTTGTTGATCAATGTGCAAAAATCATGAATTTTCTCGATAGGGGGAGAAAAGATCATAAATTTCGTCAAACAGGCGGGTAAAAATCATTAATTTCATTTATTAGCGCATGAAAATCGCAAATTTCATCTAATGGTCGCATGAAAATCAAAAAATTCTGTGATCGGGTATGAAAAAATCATTAATTTCGTAAAGTTTGCACATAAAAATCACAAATTTCATCAAACGGGTGCATAAAAATCAAGAATTTTGGCAATCGGGTGATAAAATTTTTTTTGTCAATCCGGCCCGTAAAAAGTATGAATTTTGTCGATGAGGTGCATAAAAATTGTTGAGTCGAATGAATTAAACTGCATTAGATACCAATTAGTCTTTAAAAAAATTGCAAATTTCGTCATTTTGCAGCATAAAAATCAGGAATTTCGTAGATCAATGTGCAAAAATCATGAATTTCATCGATAGGCACAGAAAAAACATGAATTTTCTCGATAGGGGGAGAAAATATTATAAATTTCGTCAAACAGGCGGGTAAAAATCATGAATTTCATTTATTAGCGTATGAAAAACGCAAATTTCATCAAACGCTTGCATAAAAATAAAAAAAAATCGTTGATCGCGCATGAAAAAACTCTAATTTCGTTAAGTTTGCACGTAAAAATCCCAAATTTCATCAAACAGGTGCATAAAAATCAAGAATTTTGTCTATCGGGCGATAAAAAAATGTATTGTCAATCCGGTACATAAAAAGTATTAATTTTGTCGATGAGGTTAAAAATAAAGATAATATGAGTCAAGGGGTCTAACCTTATGAGTCTCCTTATTTTCTTTCTTGTTCGGATGCAAACAATTCATATTTTTAATCTGCATTTGGTCGAAAAATGAATTATCTTTAATTTTAAAAACGAGAAATTCGTAATTACATGTATAAAATTCGATTGGTATTTATTATTGGTATTTATGATTTCAAAATTTTTAATAAGAAATTGTTTTTTTGCTAGTATACAGTGGGCAAAGTCTCTAGCCATGCCAACCAACCAATCGGTTGCTTATGGATCTGCTTATGCTTATATCACTTATTCATATAGTTTAGCTTTGGCTTGGCTGTTATTATTTTGTCTTTGGCTTGGCTCTTATTAGTTTGTCTTGACTGCTAAATTTTTATATTTCACATTTCATAATTTTTATTGCAATACTTCAGGTAAGAATGCTTTTTAACTTGATTATTTCCTGTATTTATAATAATTTTTTGTTACTAACATTCTTATGTCTTAATTGGTGCAAAATTTAAGATTGGCGAAAAAGCTACTAAAGGTTCTTTATTTCAATAAATTGTTTTATCTTTTGTGCCATGCTGTCGAAAATTGAAAGAAAAATTTATGTAAAGGTTTATTTTGCATCATAGTATCCAAACTAAGTGAAATGTATGCAAATGGATAGTATGATGCAAAAAAAACCATTTACATAAATTTTTCTTTGAATTTTCGACAGCATGGCACAAAAGATAAATCAATTTATTGAAATAAATACATTTCAATGCATAATACAGGCTTATTGCAAGTGATATATTTAATGATGTATTGGAAAACTAAAATTATTGTTAGCATGTGTAAATATACATAAGGAGACAAACCAAAAATAAATTAAATTGGATTTTAAAACAAACCCATTAAAGTCACATGAAGGCGTCACTTGAATTTTGATATCATTTCTTTTAAAATTCATATTTTGAACTTATCAGAGATGTGAATGACAAGCATGTGCAAAAAACTTATATATATTTTTTCATGTAGAAAATAATATTTGCACCACTGAATATCAATATAACAATAGGGGGGGGGGGAAGAGAAGATTTTTAATTTATAGCATACCGTCACTCAAATATCATTAATTTTAAGACCCGTATTTGAAATTCTTACAGACAAAAGGTTAAGTGCTGCGTCACAAACTTTAACCCGTTAAGGGTTTTTGCACTGATTATAAATACAGGAAATAATCAAGTTAAAAAGCATTCTTATCTGAAGTATTGTAATTAAATTGTGAAATATAAAAATTTAGCAGTCAAGACTAACTAACAAGAGGCAAGCCAAAGACAAACTAGTGACAGCCAAGCCGAAGTTATACGAATAAGCGATATAAGATATAAGCAGATCCATGTCCAGCAACAGATTGGTTGGTTGGCATGGCTAGAGGCTAGAGACTTTGTCCACTGTATACTAGCAAAAAAGCAATTTCTTATTAAAAATTTTGAAATCATAAATACCAATATAATAAATATCAATCGAATTTTATACATGTAATTACAAATTTCTCGTTTTTAAAATTAAAGATAAATCATTTTTCGACCAAATGCAGATTAAAAATATGAATTGTTTGCATCCGAACAAGAAAGAAAAAAATTTAACCATAATTTAATTTAATACATATTTTGGAATGTATAATAAACTGTTTTCTTAATAAAAAAAAAAAAAAGAATCTAAATAGTTTTTCAACGATATGGAGATGCTTTAACTTTTAACTGTAACCGTGATACCCATGAACATCCTGACTGCGCAGGAATAAAAAAGGGTGAAAAGGCCGAAAATCTTTAATGTTAGTCTACCAGAAAAAGCATAAGAAAAGAGTCCAATTTTGAAGCTGGATTATATAAAAAACAAGAGTTTTCCTACGTTAGCTCAAAATCTTACTCTCTTCATCTAAAAGCGATTAATATAATATATTAATTTAAAAAAAATCGTTCGATCCATTTTCGAGATAACACCTCTGTGCCCATTACACCATTACATCTCCCATTTTCCATTACATCTCCCTTAAAAATTGGTTTCCAGATCTCAAAATCTACTGCATGTAGAAATCTATAAATTTCAGGATAGAGTTAGGCCATAGATATAAGACTAATGTGAAAAAATCGAAACGGTATGCCTCATATTTACTGAGATATTAAATGTCGGCGTTTCGATTTTCCTTTGATGTCCTGCTAGCTGTATATATGAGAGTGACGGAATCTTCGGTTTTGGGCTTACGGTTTTCGGTTTTTCGCTGCGTCACTCAAGAGACTACCGTCTCTTATGATACCTAAGCCAGATATCTTATGATTCTTAAACTTTTCGGCAATGCTGCAAAGTCATTTTACATTTTAAATATCTGATGAACTGATTTTCTTGTTTACACACTGCATCGTTTCAACAATGTTAAAAAAAAAAAAAAAAAAAAATTCTTAATTAGTAGTACAAGCAAGGTAAATAAGCAATATATGCTTATTTTGAGGGGATTATGCATAGTTATTTTTGGCATGTATACTACAGTAGTAAAACTAAAAGTAAGTATAAATAAATAAATCCCATTTATAAAAATATTTTCGTAGATTTCAAAAGTAGAAAACAGAAAATAAAACAAAGCATATAAAATCCAGAATATAATAATTATAATGTTGCTATTCGTTCTTTAAATTTAGAAGTAAATGAAATATATGATATTCATTTAAAATAAAAACATCAATCAAATTCTCCGAAACCTATGATCAATTTCTTTTTGAGGGACTTCCATACATTTATTTAAACTCTATAATTGTTAAACACTGCAGCTGAGATTTGATGTTAACATTCATAAATTTTTGCACAGAACACATTTTGCACAACAGAAGCAATTTGTGATCACATGATTTGTAGAATTGCAAATATTCTTTTTCTGAAGTAGCATTAAAAGTAGTGTTAGTGCTCACTTACAAACTACTAATTTTTTGTATCATGCTACTTGCTACATTACATTCTTCAAAATGTAGCGTGCTACATTACAAACTACTGGAAAAAGTAGTGACTACTGTAGTTTCGCTATTTCTGACCACTGGCTATTTAGATATTTTATATTTATATTAAGGATTTCTTTTTTTAGAAAATAAATCTTGGATATGGTAATATTAAAATAACTTAATGTAATTTACATATGAATAAATAAATCATAATAATGATATTTTATGCAAGTGTTAATAATATTTCAATATTTGCTTAAAAAGTTTTTAGCATTTCAAACTTCTTATTCAAAATAAATTTTTCCTTACTTACAGGTTCGGATAACATTCGTCCATTTTGGGAAAAATATTTTGAAGGTCAACATGGAATACTTTATGTTATCAATGCAGCTGCTAAAGATGAGGATTTGAAACTAGCTGTCAAAATTTTAGCTGATGTTCTTTCAAATATCTCTCTTAAAGGTTTACCATGTGTTATATTAGCAACTCATCAAGATATCCCTGGTGCAAAGAGCCAACAAGAGGTAATTCATTTTTTTTTAAATGCTGTATGGATCCCAGTATTTCAAGCTGAATTATTAATAGAGATCCAAATAATTTTTACTTATTGGTTATACCAGTTCATATTTTCTTAGCAGTGATTTAAAAAAAAAAAAATCTTTAGAATTATATTTGCCTTTAATATCCTAATTTCAGTTTTTGTAAGATCATTATTTTACTGTAAATTTTTTGTAGAATTTATAAACCTAAATAAAGACAACAGGGGGGGGGGGTGTCAAACAGTTATTTGTATAAAGCCATTTAAAATGATTAATATATATATAATTTATTTGTAATTGCAGAAATCTGTACTATACAAATACAGTAAAAACCTACTAAATTGGAACATCTGCATACAGTAAAAATTTGTCTCAAACGGAAAATTTTCATGCTCCTGGCAAAAAACATGCAATTTCCACAATAAATTATCTGTTCAAAACAAAACTAGATCAAATGTAGACACAGAATTCTAATTACTTCATAATTGATACATTAATATACCTGTTCTGTTAAATAAATAATAAAATAAATCACCATATAAGAAAAATACTGGAATCACTTGAGAAGATTTTGTTCTGAAATAAACATTCCATCACCAAAAGTGGACAGTTAGGCTATACAGGGCTGCCACACGATGCTCTGTCTGAAATCCTCCAGTTAATTTTATTGTAACTTCATATTTGAGATGCCTGTTTGACTGAAATCCTCCAGCTAATTTTATCATGTTTTCTGATTTGAGATGCACTGTCTGACTTGAATACTCCAGTTAATTTTTATTGTATCTCTTGTCACCAATGCATAATCTTCAATTCTTCACTATTCATGTCCAGTTTACTGCTACTTTGCTTTTCTCTAATTAATGACACAGCAACATTATTATAACCAGAGGGCCCGTGCGAAGATTTCGCACTGAAATCTAATATTTTTTAGGTACTTCTCTATTATCCTGTCGACCACTTTTCATAACAAAAAATTACCGCCAAACTGTAAGATTAAACGCCAAAAATGCAGTCCCATTTACTTGATGTCAAAATCATTATGCGTGTTTGTTACGTCATCTAGTGGTTTTACATTCGACATTTGCGTGTATTTTTCATTATGTTTTACTGATTTAGTAGTTATTTTATTCATTAAAATAACAATTGTGTCCTTAAATTCTTATATTTTATTTATTTATTTATTTATTGATATTCCAATGGCAACGTTCTCCCGTTTATTTGGCGATAGTTTTTTGTTATGAAAAGTGGTCGACGGGATAATAGAGAAGTATCATTTTTTATCAATATGTAATATTTATTAAATGCAGGTTTAAACTTTTAAAGAAAAAGCAAGGATAAAAATATCTGCAAACAACATTTAGTTGTTAGTCAACCCAGAATATCATCTAATTTATTCCATCAAAGTTAGACTAAAAACTGATCCAAGATTGCTAAAGGCATTTAATTAAATTAACAATCGTATTTTGACTGCATTAAAGGATGAGGTCATCCACTTCGGGAAAACCATGGGACTTAGAAATATAAATCTAAACATTTCAATTTCGCTTTTTAATCATTAGTATAAAATAAACCCGTGCAGTGTTTTTTATAATAATTGCTATGAGCATCATATAATGTGGTATTTTATTTTTTTGGCAACAATAATTTCAGGAAAACCTTTCATTTATTTTATGAAAATAATGCCGATTAAATTTTTAATTTTCAGCAAATTTTAATCAAAAACATGTTTTAACGAATTGTTAAGTGGGCTATGTCAGAAGCCGGTTCTAAAACCTTTCATATGGTATCTCATTCGTTGTTCTGCGTTTCATATTTTCTTAGAAAAAGGGATGTTGACAGGAGAAATAATATATATGATCAGCATAATACAACTATGAGGTTTTTGAAATTGCTTTCCACTCAACAAGATTTTGTGATTTAGATTCAGTGAATTCAACCATTGATATTTTTCTTATGTTTGAACAAAAGGAACATAGATAATCAAGAATCAGTTCATTTTTTATGAATTCTGAGGGCTACTTCATAATGCTTATTATTATTATTATTATTTGAATATGGATTGTATCTTGGTAATGAAATGCAGATCTGGCAACATTACTTAAGTAATATCTTTTAATTGCAAAAAGGTGTAAAATAAAAACTTTATAAACAGTAAAATAAGTTTTATTAGACAGTTGACATGTTTCGGCTCCATCAGAGCCATTATCAAAATAAATAAAAATATTCTACAATTTCTCCGATGGATCTGAAACATGGCAACAGTCTAATAATCCTTATTTTACTGTTTATAAAGTTCTTATTTTATTGCTTTTTAGAAATTAAAAGAAGTATATTATTACAAGGTGTTGTAATTTGGTATATTTTTATTACATAAGTTCTTATTTTAAAAATTTTGTGGTCAAATATATGTAGATGGACCCATCAGTTATATATTAATTTAGTAAATTGTGAAACATAATAAAGTTTCTCCATTTTCCTACCCATGCATGATAGTTTCATCCTGTGGTAAGTACCTTTAATTTTATAATTATGATTATATATATTGTAAAAAAATTGCCAGGGTAATTGTTTAAAATCTATCTTCCATTTTAACCTAATTGAAATATTGATTAGAAAATTTAATCTTTGGCTCGTAAAAATGATATAAATGGGGGAAAATTAATTTTTAAATATTTTAATTGTTACTTTTAAGTTTCACAACGCAATTGATCAAAGTTTTAAATACTGAACGGTCTCATTTGGAATCTTGGAGCATGATTATAGTTATATAATATTAATTTGAGTAAAATTAAGATAATCTTATTTAAGTTAATAGTGTTAATTGCTTACTTAAGTTGACAATTATTTTTTTTTTATACCTTGTTTTCCATTATCTCATTAAAATTTTAAATTCTTTCTGTCCAGTAGTTGGAGTATCATAGTTGAGATTTTACCAACAGAGCGAAAATATGTCGGACCAGGACTCGAACCTGGGTACTTTGGTTTGCCGTACCAACGATCTCCTTACAAAAGTGGGTGTTTTCGCATGAGTGAAGTAGCCCCTTAAATAAAAAGAAAAGTAGTAAGAATTAATAAAATAATTATTTTAAGTTTGATAACTGATATAAATTAAGTTGGAAATTTATAAATTTAAATGAAAACATTTTCCTTTATATTCCTTCCAAGAGTCATCTTTATGATTTTCTTCGATTATCTCCCTTTTTCATGATTGAAATGTGGTGGCATTACTGATAAGCAAACATCAACATGCTAGCATTCTTCATTTGCGGGGTTTGTTGATGACCACACTTTTCCCGAACATTGCTTATGAACATTTTGAACAGTTTCAAACTTATCTCTAATTCCAATGATTCTAAATCAGATAGAGAAACCCTGGCTGTTTGAAACTCTCTTGTAAACTATCTTTGCACTTCAGTTACATTTTCACATTTTCAGACTTCTAGTAACACTTTATGATAAATTTCCTTTGCTCAAAGCTTAGTTTGTTTTCAACCATTATTTCAAGTTAGTTAAACTAGAACATGCCAATTATTAGAGAATAAATTGTGTATGATTTTTTTTTTTGAGCACCCTGTATGTATTTTATAGAAGAGTCAATAATAATAATAATATATAATAATTTTTGCTTCAAATCAAAACTTTATAAGAAAACAATCAACCAAAGTATTCAAAATAAATTTAATGTCAAATGTAAAAATTAATTAGTAAAAAAATAGATTATATGATACAATTTTTACAAGTAATTTAAATGCTTAGGATATTTTTTTTTATTTTAAAAAAAGAAAAAGTTATGGAAATATGACCCAGATAAGCTATAAGAATCCAAATAATGTTTAATACAGACTCTTTCAAATTCGCCACCCTAAAATCCACACTTTGTTTCTGATGTAAACACTGAAACTTACAATTAAGATATAGGAGTAAAATTCAAGGTTCTTATATATATATATATATATATATATATATATATAAATAATTCTGTTCTGTACACATTTTAATATATAATTCTGGTTAATATGATTCAACTCATGTTTTCTAACAAAGAAAATATAAATTTATTTTTGAAAAAATTCAAGATAGTGCTGATATCAGTGGCGATCGTGATATTTTTACGAAATAATTTATGTATTAATCAAGTTTTTTTGGTTATTAAGTCTGTCTAAACATGAAATGGAACATTATTTTTTTATTATGATGTAAATGATTAGCTACCTTTATGAGATGAGTTTCATTAAATAAATAATTCAGGAATAATTTATCTCATCATTATTATGAAGAAGCACATTTACTATTACATTATTGATTATTTACTTAGCATTTACATTTAATAATTTAATTTTTTAAACTTTTCTTAATTTTTATTATTTTATAATTTTTATTATTTTATTCGCTAAACACAAAATAAAACTTTTTTATTTAAAGTTTTTTATGTGAATTATTAGTGTACATTTATAAGGTGAGTTTCACTGAATAATGCAAGAAAAAATTTTCTCATCATCATTATGCATATTTAGTTATGTGTTATTAATTATTTACTTCACCTTTACTTTTAATATTTTAAATGTTTTTAACATTTCCTTAATTTTTATTATTTTACTTAATTATTTTTCTTTATTGTAAGCATTCATTATAATTTTGAGTGCATTATTAAATTCAAATTATTGTTTCAAAAATGTAAACAAAACGACCAGAAATCCACAAAATTCTAAAATCTTCACAATTTCTGGTTTTAAGCTATGTGGATTTAAGGAAGTCTACTGTATTTTATTTGTAAACTAGATGACTTTTCGGTGTTGCCCGGGCTCGTGACAATAAAATTAAACAAACCTAAGGTTTGTATGATTTTATATCTTTAACCCGATTTTGTATGAAATTATTTATTTAAAAGTGCTGCATACACAAAGGAAAACCTTTTATTTCCATCTTCTGTCGACAGGGGGGGGGGGGTGGCATTCTGATCTAAATGAACCTCTGACACATGTTTTCACTGCCTGCGGCACCATATAGTAGGCGTTCAGTGCTGCAAAATCTTTAGTTCCACCTTCTGCCACCAGGGAGCACACTCTGTTCCAAACAAACCACCTTCTGAACGAAATTCTGACATGTGTTTCCGCTGCCTCCAGCACCATATAGTAGGCATGCTACGCACACACTGCAAAGTCCTTTAGTTCCACTTTCCATGGCCAGGGGGTGCTATTGGTTCTAAACTAACACCCGACATGGGTACCTGTTGTATCAACAGAGTTGAATGAACCAATTCCCATAGAAATCAGACCCATAAAACTCGCGAAAATGATGTGCCCCTAACAGTGGAAGGTCAAGTTGTATCATCCAAAACCCGTTGTGATCAGACCCATAGAACCCAAGATAAGAATGCATAGTTAGATTAAAAAAACTTGTAGGATTGCCTGCCAGGGGGCGCTTTGTCAAGTGCTCAACAACAATTCATTTACTTTGATTGTTGGTATACATCAAGTAAATATGGGTTGTGTACTTTTATTAGGAACATAAATTTAATTTTTGTGAAAATCGTTATTTGAAATTTCTGGCATTCTCTCTCTTTATATCTATATATATATATAACATTTATAAAACGCTATGGGAAAAGCTAAAAATGTTACATTTCTTAAATGAAATTTGTTTTGCGCAAATCAGCACCCCTTCCCTCCCCATACCTGCAAATATAATGAATAAATTGTTCAAGAAAACCACCTTCTTCTACATTAATGCGATCATTTAAAAAATAATTATATTTTTCTGATAATTAAAATATAACAAAGATGCTATACTAAAATATGGGTTCAGATGGCACCAGATGGCACCCCGTCCCATCCTCAAATTCAAATCTATATCTTAATTTTTTTTTCATTAGTAAAAATTGGCAACTATTTCCTTTCATTTTCGCAAACTAAATGGAGGTATCAGCCAGAGAAACAGATTTCTGTGTAGTTCAGTTTTTAATGAAAGTAGATCACTGTCTGAAATTTTTTTGGATTTTTTTGACTGGTGCCGTCAGATTTTTGGCAGTTTTTTTGCAAAAATTAAGAAAAATTGCCTAATTTTACAAAAATTGCATTGTCGGATGCAGAAAATTGTTCTACATATGCTCAGAAAATTTCAAATAGATATCCTAAATAGTTTTCTTAAAATTCCGCTAATTAGTAAATAAATTTCAAATTTGTTCATTTCTGTTTGCAAATCGAGAACTGTTGTTCTTTTCTTTAGCCATTTTGATAAAAAAGATGGCATTTTCGATGCAATGTTTAATGAGATTCTAATTAATATCTTGGGTAATTATCAAAATATTGAAATTCTGAATCCCAGGTGCATCAGATCAGGCCTTAGACTCAGGGTTGTTTAGGTTTAAACCACGCTGGTTTAAACCATGGTTTAAACCTTGGTTTAAACCAAATGGTTTTTTTTAAAAAACCAAATGGTTTTTTAAAAAAAAGACTAGACTTGGTTTTAAAAAAAAACAGACTTGGTTTTTTTGAAATACCAAAACTTAAAAAAAAAAAAAAAAAAAAAACATTTATTTTTCATCACATACTGGAAATTATTTAGCAAATTTGGTCTTGAGTTCAGTGAAGACGGCAGAAGAAAAGTTCAAATGTAAAATATCAAGTTTTGTCACAGACAATACTGCAAATATGGTTTCTGCCAGAAACATTCTGCATGAAGAGCTTGGTTTTTCGGGACTTACATATGGATGCAGTGCCCACATTTTAAATCTGTTAGCCAAAGATTTGGTTAAAAGTGATGTAACAAAACATGTTACAAGTATTTTAAAATATTTTCGCAACCATCATCTCCCGAAAGCATGGTATCATGCAGAAGGTGGAAGTGCATTGGTACTTCCTCTAGAGCTACGATGGAATACTTATTGTAATTCACTTGAATCTTATGTTAAAAATTGGTCAATTTTTACAAAAGTTTGTGAGGATCACAGATCTGAGATTGATAGTGACATCTCCAGTAAAATCTTAAATATCGGTTTAAAAAGAAATGTCGAAGACATGATTGCGATTTTGAAACCAATTGCTGAAACTATTGATTTTGTACAGAGGAATAGCTGTTCACTCGCTGAATGTGTATTAGCATGGAAAAAGCTGGAATTGAAGCTAAAAGAAGCATCAACATCAAACAATAAAAAGGCCATATCATCAGCGTATAAACACAGATATGAACAATCATTAGTAGATGCACATTTTGTTGCATTTATTTTAAGCCCATTGGTATTAATTTCTAACCTAGGAATTGATGTCACAAAAGAAGAGAAAAACAAGGGTCTTGAATTTATCAAACAAAAATGTGGCTCTGATTTCTTAGCACTTGCATTAAAATTTTTGGAGAAGTTGGAACCGTTTCATAATCATGATCAAAATGTTTTTTTTTTTTTTACCCCAAAGTTGTTGATACAATGTCTGACTTTGAATGATGGAATAGTTTTTATAATGTTTCAGGTAAATCTTTGATTACAGAGAATGATTTGGAATTTGTGAACATGCTAACTACAGCCAAAGCATCGACTGCCTGTGTTGAAAGGATTTTTTTCGACATTTGGTGTAGTTCATTCAAAATTGCGAAACATATTAGGCATAGAGAAGGCATCAAAATTAGTGTTCGTAATGAAACAAATGAACAATGATTGAGGGTAAAATTTATTATTCATTCCTATTATTAAATACTGCTGTAAGATATCTATTCAAGAAATGTCAAGTTTTTTCTTCTTTCTTCAATAAAATGTTTAGATATATTTCATTAGTTTGTGATTCTTTACCTTCAGTTTGCAAATATTTATCAAATAGTTGTTATTTGTGTCAGTTAAAATTTCTTAGTTTAATTTTCTTTAAAAGAAAATGTAGATTAAAGACTTCTGTGTTAGTAGTAGTGATTGATTTATATATATACATATATAAGTGATACACTTTTTATTCTTTATTGTATATTAAAATATTATAATAATAAAAAAATATTATAATGGTTAAATTAAAATAGTAAAAATTGTATTATATAATTTCAACAAAATTAACTTAAAATAATTTTTGTTTAATGCTTGACTTCAAATATTTGAAAATATTAATATTCTTCGTTTTTCTAAAATATAAAATCATTTAAACCAAAAAAACCTGGTTTAAACCAAAAAAACCAGGTTTAAACCAAAAAAACCCGGTTTTTGGGTTTTTTTGAAAAAAACCTGGTTTTTTTACAACCCTGCTTAGACTACCTAAATTTAAATCTTCAGGCTTCTAGGTGCGCTAGATTTTGCTGGCCATCACCAACAGACAGGCACACACACAGAGCGAAACTTTCTTTTATTAGTTTAGATATAACCAGCCAATCTGTCCAGCATTGTTGGGTGTGGGATAATAATCTTAAAATTTACCTAAACACAGCATTAAATTAAGACATTTTTCTTTGGGGAGGGACTGTTGCAGTTCTGGGAGAGGGTGGGGGGGGGCATTATTTGGATCTGTTTTCATCTAACCGAAATCAAATGTGCCAGAAACCGGTGTGATAGATTTCCTTAGCCATTGCCAATAAGCAAACACATGCATGCACACACTGACAACAACTTACTTTTATTAAAATAGATTTTTTAACAAGCATTAAAAAAACATCTTGCTTCCTTTGTTCTCTAGTTTTACATAATTAGTATTCCGATTTACTTTTTTCTTTTTACTTCTAGCTTTTTCTTTATTACTGAGTAATGTTTCCTTTCAGATCCTTAATAATGAAGAGAAAAAAAGAAAAACAGTCTTTTATTCAAAAAAGCAAATTGCAAAACAATTCGCAAATTACAATGAAATTTAATTTAATTAATTATACTTGTTTGAAAAAAGAGAATCTGAGTACATTTATTCTTATCATTTAAAATAGCTTTTAAAGTTTTTTAACATCTAAAAATATTTAAAGTTCCCTGAATTTTTTAAATTGTTCAGCATGACAATTTAACAGATGTAAAAAATGTAAAATACGAACATAAAAAAATTTAGCAAATAGAGAACCCTTCTCATTTGGAATTCTGTATCAAATTTATTAAAAATTAACTATCACTAGCACCCACGTTAGTATACAAGCTTTTCTTTCTAAACTATCATAAACTAGCTGATCCGTTTGTTGTCTGTACCTGTGATACTCCACTTAAATATATCTAAAATCAGTGTTGAATGATTTTATACTTTTAGATGAAAATCTTTCCAAATTAACTTAATGTTGGTGGCCCCCGCTGCCTCTGGTAAAGTACAACCTCAAATTTGTTTGATTTTTTATTTTTAAATAAAAATCCATGCAAACGAACTTAGAATTGGGTGCACCTTCACTACTGTCTTCGGCAACACATGCCCTCAAATTTGTATGATTTTATACTTTTTAAACGAAATTTATCCAAACAAACCTAGAATTCCACTGCTTTCGGCAGAGTGCACCAGGAGTGCTATGCACCTTCTGGTCTGTTTGTGTTAACAAACCTCCAATTTGTATTATTTTATATATTTTAAATGAAAACCTTTCCAAACAAACTAAGAAGCCCTCATTATAATAATCATTAATTTTATTTCTGACATTTAGATAGATTAAACTTTCAATTTTGACGAAACAGTTCATGAGAAAACCTAAAGGTAAAATGTGCACCAACCCCTCACTTTTAAAACATGAAATAATATCTTTCAGTGTATTGACAACATGTTTTGAAAATGTAGAGGTTTCCCCAGACGTGCACAGGAATGAAATCCTCTGAAAATGTCCTAAAGCACAATTAAAATGGGAAACTATATCTTCAACAACACCAAAAGAAAAAAAAAAAAAATCTGGCGAATCTTTGAAACAACTTCAAGGAAGTAATTGTTGTTGAAATGATAAATATTAATAGTTTTTTAAATCAAAAATATCATTAGAACTATAAAAGTGTCTGGAATAAATGGGTATTTTTTATATTTTCATACGGGAAAGCAGATGCGGCAGTTTTAAAATTTATAAAAAACAGAAAACTCGAAAAGGAATCGGAAAACATAAAAATCAACATGGAATCGAACTTTGTAAAATATATTTAAAAAAATAGTAAATAGTAATATATATATATATATATATATGTAATAATAAAAAATTTTCGCCATTTTTCTTTAGTTAAATTATTCCAAATTCTTCAATTCTTTTTTCCCTCTCTTTTTAAAATATCTCTTAAATCTATTTTGTATTTTATTCCATAACTTAATCAAAATATTCTGTTATTTATCATTCTAAAAATCTTAATCTGTTAAAAGCTACACGTATTTATTAAAACCTTATTCTCTTAAATTGCAACACTGCCTCTAAACGCACCTGCCTAATTTCTTCTTTTGAGACATTTAATTTTTATTCTTTGGAACTTTTATAATACCATTTTTATTTCTATTTAATTCATTCGGCATCCCATGATTCCAAGCGGTTTTCGCGCCCAAAGGCCTTTTTACCTTTTTAATTTGCCGCTTCTGTTAAAGAGTTTTAATCATACGTCAGAGACACGTCTTCGTGGCCTCATTTTTTCATCCATTAGCGAGAAAGCTCCGCCTTCTTTATCCCCCTAGCGCCCTCCGAACATGGATGCGAGTGGACCAGCTTGTTCGCGCGGTTTGTACCTTTGTGCCAAATTTTGAAGTATTTATACGGTTACACTGGCTTCGGAGAGAAATTTTTACACGAATTAGTGGTTGTCATCTAATTGCCGTCACTGGGGAGTCTACACTAATGCATCGGTAGTATGTTCTTCAAGCTCTACTAATTCTTCAATATCTTCAAATGTGTTCAGTTTTAATGAAGCGAAAGTTGGTGGAGTTGCTTTCATCTCTGTGATCACAATAAAGCCACTGCTCATCTATTAAGTTATTAAGTCTTCTTTTTAATGTTTTTGGGAAATTTCTTCTGGATTTCACCGCCTCTGCTCAATTTTTACGACTGCAAAATCACTACGATTTCCGATGTGATATACTTCGAGATTTGTCTTCATGGTGAGCGACTCGAAGTGATGCCCTGTCCGGGTGTCATGACTACATTTCAACGATCTCGACTGCGGCTACCTCGATATGATTATCAGGTAATTTTAGTGGTTTCGGACTGAGATGTTCCGATTGTCTGGTGGAAAGAACGTTCAAGTCGACAGCAATAGCGATCGTCTATAATGTGCCAATTTTCGACAGGAATGTATCATATATATATTTCTTAAAATACACCTTTAGAAAGAGTAAGGTGCCTTGAAAAAGTGGGTATTTTTTCTTTTTTTGTATGTTTGTCCTGGAAGCAGATGTGACAGTTTCAGATTGCAAAAAAAAGGAAAACGTGAAAACTGATGAGAATTGGGGCCAACAGTAAAAATGTTTTTTGAAATAGTAAATATTAATATTTTTTTAAACAAAAGATACTGTTAAAGCCAGGAAAGTAAAACAAAAATTTTCGCTTTTTTTTTTCTGTAACTCTATAGGAGGTCCCCAGCAATTTCAATTTCAAAATGCAGAAAGAAAAAAAAAACCTCTTCACTTTGGTCTGTGGGAAGAACCAACAAATGTTTAAAGAAAGCATTCAATGAGATTTATATTGTCTCAATATAAACAGTGATGCCAGGGATGTGCTACAGTGCATCATTTAAACAAGAAATTAGAGAAGAGCATAGGCGTAACTAGGTCTATTTTGTGGGGTGGGCACAGGCCCCCAACTTCATAAGTCCTTTGTATGTGTGTATGCGTCCAGTGGCACAGTCCAAGGGGGGGGGGGAGGGGTAAAACGCCTTCCAGAGCTAAAAAAAATATTATAATTGCCGCTTATATGAATCACTAGTTAAGCAAATTAGACGCTTTCATGAATCGAAACTAAAGTTAATATTAAGTTTTTTTAGTTTATTTGAAATTCGCAGCTTTGTTGAATCAAATTATATTCAACAAAGTGATTAAATTAGACCGCGAATATTATATTTAAACTGTGGAAGCGTATATTAGATCTTAGATGCACTGGTTAAGTGAAAACTGTCATTTGTTTTGAAAAAGGGTAGCAATTACATTTTTCAGACATCTTGCAGTAAAAGAATGATTATTTCGACCGTCATACGCTTTGAGTATTATACAGTGGATAGTTTTTAAATTGAATTTCAGTCTTTGCTTCATGTTCAAAAGGGTAATAGACATCAATTTCCAGGAAAAAAAAGAAAAAAAACATAAAATATATGTTTATAGGTTTTTCTCAGTTTCAGACTTTCTGTTAAGGTCCGCACCGGAGAAATTTCTAAGTTCGAGCGCGACCCGACTTGTAGAAAATTTTTTGCCCCTCAGCCGGGTATAAAAGTTAAAAGTTCGATCCGTATCGTAAAAAATATATGTATGTATATTAAGCCGGCCTGGCACACATAAAAAAAAAAAAAAAAAAAAAAAAAAGTTAGACTCGAATCCGGTCTGGGCCATACACATAGTTTATTGGCTCGACCCAGTATAAAAGCTAGAATCTCGGCCTGAGCCCGGCCCGACCCGGCCCGGCTCATACAAAAACGTAATTATCCCTTCCCAGCTCGCCTGAATTTCAACAAAAACATATTTTTACACTGGTATGGTTAAAAGTTGTCTTCTACGAGGAGTTCTGACAAAAATATTTATTTTAGTTTTTCTTTTCATGTTGTTTGCATTCTTCGTTTTTTAAAAAAACACTTTGTGCTGAGATATTTATTTTGTTACTGGATCTTGATTTGTATGCAAATGACTAAGTTGTTATTAATAACTTTAATCCATATTACATGGCTTGGAGCCTTAAAAACCTGAAAATTCTTATAGTATAGTAAAAATTTCTAAGACTGAATCGCATAGGAGAACAGAAATATCCGTTATAGGAAAGTTACCTTCTTAGCATATACACTGTTGGTTGTAAATATATTACATTCTTTTCTCACGTATTATTATGTTCATTTTGCATGGATAAATACATTTTTCCGTTTGAAACAGGATTCTGTCATGGGCAGGTTCTTTTTCACACGCTTTATTGTACTTTAATTTTATTGCCTAGAAAATGAACTATTCTTTAAAAAGAAAAAAATTGAAAATTTTAATATAGAACAATGACGATTTAAAAATATATGCATTTTTTTGCAAAAATTGTTGGGCCGATCGAAATTTTACTGATTTTTGCATGGGTCAGGTCAGGGTAGGCATTGCCAATTATTTTCATATGGGCTTGATAAAAACAGGACCTGAAAATTTCAACTCGTCTAGACCTTTAGGAAGAATGAATTCCAGTTTCAGCCCTGCCTGGAAAAAAGGTAGCCAGGCCCGGTCCGATTGGCATGAATGAAAATAACCCGAAGACTGGCCCGTGGGTTGGTCCGGTTTCGGGCCAGGACCGAGCCCAAACAGACCTCTGCATGTGTATCTTGTTTTGTGTTTTTGCTATCAGTTATTTCTAAGACCAAGGTATGTGAGTGATGCAGGTAAAAATCTTTGACAAAGTAAGAATTAAGAAAATGTGCTATAAAGATATAAATGTAAAATGTGTTTTTGATTGAACAGATTATTGTAGTGTTTCATTCGAACAATTTGTTCCTGAGGGGTGGGGGGGGACTATATATTTAAAGAGTGTAGTTTATTAGCTAGTAAGGTAGCTCGAAATGTTCTTCAAGCCACGCGTTCCCCGGAGGAAAGAAGCACTGATTGCAATTTTATTGACTTTGACTTACAGATACATGCCTATGAGCAAGGTTTTCAAAAGAAAAGCGTTAAATATGAAGCATTTTCATAGAATTTATAAAATTTACTATAATTACATACAAACTTATGCTAATTATGCTTTAACTGAAATTAATAAGTAATAAATTAGTAATACATTGATCTACACTTATTAAATCTTAAATAATGCTGCCTCTATATCATCAAAATTATGACATTGTTTTTCATGTGGACAAAATTACAGTCGTGTTTAAATCAGATAAGAAGTAAAAACTGGAATATCTTTTAGAGTTTTAGCTATAATGTATTTCATTTAAAAAAATGTATATATAAGTAGATCATTTCGCCCTTACTTACAGGGAGGGGCAGAGAAAGTTAAAAAGTACCCTCTTTTTTCAAAATTGTTATTATAATGTATTTTCTTTTTTTTCACAGCCGAAGGCAGGTACAACCTATCTTTCATTCTGAATAGGTGTTTCTAACAGAAAACTAAATATAGATAAATATTCATACACGCAAACATTATACACACATACAAACTAGAAATACAATAAACCCAACAAGTGGGAAAAATTAGCCAGAGCCAGGAATCGAACCTAGGACCACAACATACAAGACTCATGCTCTAACCACTGAGCTACCCCGGCCAATACCTGGGTCTGCAATTTCTCACTAATAAATTGCAGACCCAGGTATTGGCCGGGGTAGCTCAGTGGTTAGAGCATTAGTCTTGTATGCTGTGGTCCCAGGTTAGACTCCTGGCTCTGGCTAATTTTTCACACTTGTTGGGTTTATTGTATTTATAGCTTGTATGTGTGTATAATATTTGTGTGTATGTTTAGACTTGAATGCAGGCGTTATTTTTGTGTGATTTAATAGATAAATATTCTCCAACATCATGAAAAAGGTTAAAAACAAATAATATTTAGAAAGCAAACATACTTAACACATAAACAATGTGTTTAAAAAAAAGTAGAACAATCTGTAAAAGGTGGTAGAGCACACTACAATTAAAGATTTTTGTATAGGAAACCAGGTCGCGATCCATTTATTTAGTGAAAAATATAGGATATAGGAAGTCAAGTCGAATCCAAGTATTTTTAGAGAACTTTAATAATAATGAAGATATTTTAACGAAATTTTCAGTATCCTGTATACGAAATTAGATGTCAAATAAAGTGCTGGAAGTGCACAGTAATTCAGTCAACGATACCGCGTTTAATGTCAACTACATCCTAAAATATGGAATACTTAATTTGGCATTGTTTGGACGCGGATTATAATAAATTCTACCTCTTCTCGTGTTATTTTACATCTGGACACAAAGCAAAGCAAAGTCTATTGGAAATTTTGCTAAAATTGCTTTATTATTACTAAAGTTAAGAACAAGAATTCGGGATTGTCTTGGAATGAAATCCTATGTATTTCTGATTTAAAAATCGATTCCTGATTTTCTGTACAAAAAATTGTTTGCTGTACTATTCCCTTCCATTTCTTAAGTTTGCCTCCTCATTTTTCAAACACTATATTAATCTAACAGTTTTTTGTTATTCCATTGGTGCATTTTATGTTTTCTAACTCTTATATAGTAAACGTTGCTGAAATGAATTATGGTCAATGTAACTATTGATTCTACTCTTCGAGGGGAAAAAAATGATTATCACTTCATTACCTAAACTGATTCGATTAGCCGGTGATTCAAGTAACCAGCGACCACCATTATCAACAATTCAACCTCTCCTCCCCATAGAGCAGAATTCTGGCTGCACCACTGATGTGTGCAAGGTGCAAGAATATTTTTAAAAAACTGCATTGAGACCAAACTCGTTAATTTAATGAAAATTTTGACTTAAAATTAGAAACAACTTATTATCAAGGTTATTAGTTAGGATCAATGGAGCCAACTTTTGAAATATATTGTATGGGCCCAATTTTTTTAAGCAAAATAGCACGGCACGTTTTATTATTTGCTTATGTTATTCGTGAATTCTTTTGCATAATAATGTCAATATTTACTATAATATCATAAATATCAATACAAATTAAAAACACAAGAAGCAAAGCTTTTCAGTCATTTATGAGCTTTATAATTATCAGGATTGGGACACTAAAATATAGATAATGTTCACTCACTGATTTATAATCACTGATCAAAAGGGGTATAGTGGATGGCATACGAAGTTACTCGCCGTATACATTTTAGAATCTTTTTTTTTTTTTTTTTTAAATGCTCCGTATACATTCCCTTTCTCAAACAAATCTATAGCATAGTCATTAAAGTTCACGTGATTCTAGCATTTACCTTTTGGTTTACATACGACAGCAATACTGCTGATCAAGTATATAGGAAATTGAACTGTTGAGAGAAATTTAATAATTATATGTGTACTGAAAGAACATTTAGTGCTCTTGATGTCTCTGTTACGGATGTCAATGCTATTTTCCAACGTCAACAAAATGAAATTTTCATAATGAACAGAGGAAAGTATATTCAACTAAGTAAATTATATCCAAGGCACAGGACTAACGCCCAGGACTCGAACCTGGGTACTTTGGTTTGCCGTACCAACGCTCTCCCTACTGAGCTATCCCGACGATATCCTGGGCCGCCATATTTCACTCTTATTTGTTGTCCAACAAATAGAAAATGAAATTTTGTTTCAGAGATTTAAAAATTTAAATAAATACGTAGTGAAATAAAACAAGGGGAATTAGGTGGGTCAGGGGAACAAATTATTGGGCGGGCTCAACGCTAAAGCCCCACGGGCCCATATAAGTCGGCACCACTGCTATTCATTGTGCCATTGAAATTTTTAAGATGACTAGAAGTTCCGAGAGAGACCCGATTTTAGGCATAATGTCTGGGTGTCCCAATACATCTCTTTAATGTCCCGGTTTTAAACACAGCACTTAAACTATCACTTCTCGAAAATTAATTTTTTTTTTTAAATGAATGTTTTGATTCTTACCGAATTCCACTTCTCCAACAGCAAAATGTTGAATTGTGTCTATTACACAAAACTGTCTTGAGAAAAATTTTGTGGTTCCGATAGAACGAATACCATATAGATATAATTTATACATGTCTGAAAAATGTATACAATTGAAACCTGTCTAAAATGTAGAAGTTTTCCGATCCCTGTAATTTTATGTAGGTAAAGTAAACTGAATCTATTTATTTTAAGAATAAATAAACGGAAAAAGTAGAGAAAATTTTTCTTGAAATCATTAATGTAAACTCTAAATTTGTTTAAAAATTCTAAGAAATGTAAGAATGTAAAAAAGAATATTTTGAGGAACGGAAGGAAAAGATTAGTTTTTATTTTGTGGGACGAATACATTTAAATAAGCAAAAGACAATTAATGTTTCCTTTAACTGCAGTAAAAATGATACGTCAGCCTGAGATTCTGACAAGAAAAATTTAAATATGACTTCAATTTGACTCACCTTTAATTTACAGTATTCACATAAATCGTTTATTTTAAATGAAAAGGGAGGATGTATGAGCTCTTAAGGGGATTGGGGTGGGTGGGTGGGTGGGGGGGGGATACTTCACTTACGCGAAAACATCCAATATTTAGTTTGCATTTTCATATTTTTAAAATGATTTTCTATTTTATTTTTTGCATTGGATAGTTGAGGCCAATCTCTACATAGACCGCATTTTACTTTTTCTTATGTTTTTTTTTTTTTTTTTTAAATCTTCGAAACCGGTACTGAAAACGATGCGTTTTTAACACTTTCCAACCTAGTTGAAAAGTGTTTAGGACTTCGGTTTGTCTGCCGTATGGCCGTCTGTCCGTGCTCTAACTCCCGTAAATATGCTCGGATTGCTCTGCAATTTTTATATCTTATTGTCGTTATCTATAGCATATTCCCTATTTCAACGGAAGGGTGTAGCACATATAGTTTTTTTACAGGCACACTCAAAAGACATTGCGGTCTATGGGGAAAAATCATTTGCGGTTTATTTAAATAATGTTTCACTGTTTTAAACGCATTGAAATATATATATCTCTAAGGTGCATTACAAGAAGCTTAATATGGAATAGGCTGTGCATAGCACTTATAGTTACTTTACAGGGATAGTCAAAAGAATTCCGTTACATTACGTCTATGGAGAAAAATCGTCTGCGGTTTATTTAAATAATGTTTCACTATTTTAAACGCATTGAAATTTATATATATCACTAAGGTGCATTACAAGAGGCTTCCTACAGAATACTGTGTGTATAGCAGTCATCGTTCATTTACAGGGACACACAAAAGAATTCTCTACTGTCTGTTAACAATAATTCCTAGAAGTTCGTTTTAAGTTACTGAACGCGATTTTAAATTTAACTCGCTTTTTGTCTATTACGTGGTGTGTATAAATTCTGTAGATCCTATACAGGGAAGCACAAAAGTTCGCGAACACATTTCCGTTTATTGACAGAAACTCCAGAAGGAGAATTTTAAACTGTGTTACGCGTTTCCTAACTGAACTAAAATTTAGCATCCTATGTAGTATACATACAAATCTATAGATCCTATACAGAGCTGAATAAAAGTATTCGGATATTTTTTCGAATATTGTATATGTTGGAAATTCCTGAAATTATGTTTTTAAATATGTTATGCTTTTTCCAAATTGTTTACTTAGATGTTATCTTTCAGCTTATTAAACGGTATGATTTGTAAAATTATTTTGGAAGCGTTGGAAAGTGTTACATAATCTATGCTTGACGCATGATTTTTCGTTTTTGTTTATTTAAAATTCAGTGGATACTCCACTGTTTTATTGCATAAAATCCTCAATTTTTAATATGTGCAAAATATGTTTATAAGAACACAATTTTTAAATTCGATACTGTATAAGTAATAGTCCTTTCAAAAGTTGACATATCACATAAAATAGTGTATAAAATCTTTAAAAAAAAGAAAGAAAAAGAAATCAGAAGTATTTTAAAGTTAAATATATATATATATATATTCTTAAATTTTAATAGTACATTATAATTTTAAAACTACGATGATTTCTATAGTAGTGGATTGATTTTAAATTTAATTAGCTCCATCAGCATTCAGCAGAAAGAGATTTGATTAAAGAGAACTCACATGGAAAACATTTTTACCTAAAATAATTTTCGCCCAAAATAAATAAAAAAGCTTAAGTTTTACCTTTTTTTCATGGGAAAACAAAAGTATTCTTCAAAATTATTTCTATCACATTTGAAAGGTGCTTATAGAGATGCATCGATTAGTGATTTTGATCCAATAGCGAATATTCGACATCTGTAAACCAGATGCTGAAAATTCGGTAGGCCTAATATTAATGTATTTTAAGATTTAAAAGTATTCAAAAATAAACTTTAAAAGTAAATTGTACACCATATTTAACACAAATACTTGTGTTTTGAGGAATGAGTACAGCAATGAGTTATTTTATAAGTAAACTTTACACACACACACACACAAAAAAAAAGCTTTCAGTTTTTTTTTTTTTTTTTTTAAGAAGAGGATGATCATAAAAATTATTAATTAATGAAACGTTAAATTCCATAATTTCTTCTCTAAATTAAAATAAATTTATAAGAGCTCCTTTATTTTAAAATAAATATTAGAATATTGAAAAGAAATTTTTAAGGACATAGAAGGGAAAATTTACTGTTATATAGTGTTATTTGTCAGAAAGAAACAGTAAGTCAGTAAGAAAAAAAAATTCTATTCAATTGGCAACTCGGCAAAAAAAAAAAAAAAAAAAAAAAAAAAAAAAAAAACTTATTGCTCCTTTTGATTTATCAATGAAAATTTTAAATGCACCACAGCGAGCGATCATTTTTAGAAGTTGCAAACATACAGGATTTTCCTAAAATTTTGAAAAAAAAAATTAAGGTTAAATTTGACAATTTCAAAAATAAATTTCTGTCTTTACCAAAGTTTTTTTTTTTTAATAATAAATGACATTAATTAAAGAGGTTCGAGCAAGAACCTGTTATGTTACATTTTCTCAAAATACAGTTTATTTTTTCGATGAGGGTGTTATGAGATAATATGTCATATGGTAAAGATAAAATACCAATATTTTAATTAATCTTTAAAATCTGATATATTATTTATTAAAAGTTAATATTTTAATAAAGATAACTTAAATATTATTAATAATTTTTATATTAGATAATTAAATGTTGCTAAGTTTTTCTGAGAGAGCTTAGTACTACTCGTTAACTTACTAAATACAAGGTACAAGAACAAAAATAAAATAAAAATTGCAACTAAAAGCTTTCATTTAAATTGTCTCAGAATTTTATTTTTGTTGCGTAACATCTTATTTCACTAAGCCCTTATATTTATTCAGAATATCAAAGATTGATAAGGAAAAATTTACTCACAAAAAGTACATTCAGAAACATGAAGCAAAGAGCCTCGATCCATGAAGCAGCATGCAGCAATACAAACAAAAATTGCCAAAACTACAGAATTTATTTGAGCACTGATAATTACGCATGCAAACTTGGAAAAGGGAAATAATCCCACACGCTTACAGCCGCAGGCAAATTGCAAAAAATTCGCCCTACCTTAACCCTCAAAGTAAAGCCCCCTGCGATGATGTTCTCATTTACGACTTTTGCCGTATCTCATCACTCAGACAATTAATTGATCAGTAATTGTCAATTACATCCTGTTTTTTAAATTGGTCATTATTTTGTAAGGAAAAAACCGTTCGGGCACCTGTGCCCCCTACTATCCCCTTCTCTCTCTTATCGGCTCTCACCACAGCAGATGATATTTTTTGACTTAGTTGAAAGAATACGGAACTAGACATCTGGAACTGATTTTTTCCCCATCACCTCGTGACAAAAAAGAAAACCCTCGTTCAGATTTAGAACTTTCAGATAATATTTCACTTTGTTCCTTTTGGAACCCTATAGACTCCGGGTCATATAACTGTTGCAAAGAATGTAGAAGACTAATAGGATTTTCTTTGTCTGTTGCTTCTTTTATACCTCACACACACACATTTACATATGCGTGCGCGCCGTTAGTTCTCAAATCAGAAGTATATAGTATAATTTATTGGTATAATCATTCAAATATTTGAAAATTAAAATTTTGACCATATCGCAGTCATAAAATTTTCACGTGAACTTGAAATTCTGGGGTGGGCACTGGAACTACCTGGGGTGGGCACGGCCCACCCGGCCCCCCCCACTAGTTACGCCTATGGAGAAGAGATGCATAAATCAAATTTTTATGGGTCCTTCAGGATGCGTAATTTTTCTGTTGAAAGATCATGCAAAGGAGGCATATGTTGTATAAAATACTTTAAATCTGTCTTATTTCTGAAAGAGGATCGAGTTTTTTGGAAGTGTCTGCATCCCAGGTATGACGTGGATCGTTGCCGTACAGTTTCAAGTTGGCTGAGCTGCAATAAAAGTTATTTGTTAATAGTTTCAAGTTGGCTGAGCTGCACTAAAAGTTATTTGTTAATATCCAGGGAAACAGGTCCCACAGAGTAATTGGATACGAACTCAGGATTTTCTTGATAAACAAATCTTTTTTACTACAAATTGCAGTTAACCATGGGTTCAAGTACGAGCATCAATAGGCATGGAAATGCCCAAGAGCGCTGGAGAGGAGGCACGAACAATTACATATCTTTAATCACAGACAAACAGCGAGAGAGTCCGTTATACAATTTCTTTTCATGATTACAGTTAAGGCATGGCGATAATTACATATGCCAATTAGCCAGATAACATACTGTTTTGGCGGGAATAATGTGACGAGAGACAGGTGGTGATTGTCCGTTAATGATAAGCCTATGGGAGAGAGATGAAAGGAAATTATGAATTTAAGCGCCACAGTGGAGATACGGAATTTTGGTAAACCAGCGAAACCGCATGGTGCATTTCTCATGGGGTTAGCTTAAAGAATTGAGAACTGGCGTTAAAAATAGAAATGGTACGTTACAGATATTATATATGAAAAGGCATCTGGACAATTGAGAAAATAATGAAATAAGTTAGAAGAAATTAAACCTTGACGAACAAAAGTGTAGGTGTAAAAATGTAAGTAAAGTTTGAGCGTCGATCGAAAAGAGCGAATTACAATGGGAATAAATTATTATTATTATTATTATTATTATTTTAATAACGGAATGATTTATGCGGTGAAGAAAGAATTCCGAATGAATTAAAGAAAGCTTAATAAAAAAGAAATACAGGGATTTTATAACACGAAAACTAAAATAATTTAAAGAAAGAAATTTAGAAAAAGTAAGGGGTTGGTGTAATGAATTTTATGAAAGTGAAATATGTGAAGTTAAATCCACTTCACACCAGGGACCCAGGATTTCAAAGGCCTAGTGACATCACTGATAAATCTTAGAACATACTGCTTTTCTTTTTCTTTTTTTGAAATTTTTTTATTATTTGAAAAATATTCTCACTACTTATTACATAGTAAAAATCTATTGACTTTTATATTTCACTAATAAATTTTAATAATCCGTGTATTATATGTTGTTTAATTAGAAAAAAGTAAATTATATATCATTCAATTGTTATAGATATCACAGCTTTTTCATAGCACTTTACATGGACGAAAATGGCAAGTTCATATGTGTGGATTTCAAGATCGTGGTGGAATTCAAATGAGCTTAGAAAGCCTGATAGATTTAATGTCAGGGATTTCTTGAGATTTGTTCATGTTAGCATTTTCAGCTAAATATCTATGGATTTTGGTTTGAGTGTATAAGGTATGTTCAAGTAAACCTTTCTTCTTAAATTTTCTGGATTTGATAAATTGAAATAAAATGAATCAAAGTATTCATTCATTTTTCCATAATAAAGTATATTGTATTTATTTGCAAGTGACACTAAATTTATTTTATAAAAGAAAATTAAAAACTTTATAGAGTCTGTCTTTTTGCTAGTATAAACCCGTTCAACTATTAGAATAAACCTATTTAAAGATTTAAAGCAAAACAAACAACAACAAAGAAATAGTTTGTAGTTTCAATTAAAATCATGCAAAGCAAAATCAGTCATTTATATTGCTTTTTCTGTTTTTGCACTATCACTTATTATTTTAAAACATTTCCCTTTTTGTACTAATTATTTTATTGTTGAAATTCAACCATGTACAGTCATGAGAGGGGGAAAAAAAAAAAAAAAAACTTTAAAGAGGTTTGTCACAGAGAGGTTCCTTTTGACTGAAAATAATGTCTACTTTCCAAATGTGAAAGCAATTTTTTAAGTAAAAGTCATATACACATTAAAAATTAATATAACTTTCATTTTTCAAATGGTGGCAACATCCACTTTTGACACTTTATTTGAGTTCCTTGGATCAAAGAAGTCCAGAAAAAAAAGTATAGTTTATATACTTTTTTCTTAAATCTTCATAGAAGTACAAAAGAAAATGTGTTAGGTGTTTATTCATAAATTAAAAAATAAATTAAGATCTTATAATTAAAAGTACTTATGCAGACAATTATTTGCTAGAAAATTATACAAAATTTCTAAATATAAAATAAACTCATTTTATATGAAAGAAGATTCCATAAAATTTTTCTGGCTACTTTTAAAGAATTTTTTGTGTGTGTGGATGCTTTGATAACAGGAGATTGTCCCTTTAAGGGGTACAGAAAGCTTTAAAATGATGAAAATTGCCTGAGATTTAATCGTGGGTTAAGAATTCTGTAGTCAGTTTAAACTATTGCCACTTTTTGCATTTATTTATTTGTTTTATAAAAATAACAAATATTTGTTAAATTGTAAAAAAAATAATAATAAAAGGTTTAATATTGTATGACAAAATCAATCTTGAAAAACTAGTTTTGCTATGATTTTGAAGTTCAGGTTCTATATTTTAGAGTTGTCATTTCTTTTTCATACTGCTTATTACACTGCCTTTCGATTATAACTGAAAAAAAAAAAAAAAATTTGTAAAGAAAAAAAAAAAACTTAATAATTCTATAAAATTTTATCATATTGGGTTGAGGAAAAAGTAATTTCGTTTTTTCCCAATAGATGGCTTTAAAGTGGCATATCTCTAGTAATGATTATTCAATGAAGCCATACTATAGACCGTTTTGAAAGGTAACAGTCCATAGAACATTCTAGATATAAAGGTAGCGTTATCTGTTTAATCAGGTTATTGCACTTTGAAAGTGGAGATTCCAGAAGGTCATTTTCGTCATATTTTGCTTTTCTATTTCCGAAAAGGAAAAAATGCAGTGCAGGCTCATCGAAAACTGTGCGGTGTTTATGGTGATGAGTGCTTAAGTCAACGCCAGTGTCAGAATTGGTTTGCTTGTTTTTGTTCCGGAAAATTCGATATTAAAGGTGAACCTCGTCCTGGCCGGCCAATCGTTGAAAAAGTCGATGAAATTCTTAACAAAATTGAGATAGACAGACATATGTTATCTTGCGACATCGCTATGGAACTAAATATCAATCAAAAAACAGTTTTGAACAATTTACATAAGATTGATTACCAAAAGAAGCTCGATACTTGGGTTTCTCATGAATTAACAGCGAAAAATTTAATGAACCGAGTTTCCATTTGTGAATCGTTGCCGAAACGAAATCGAGCCATTTTTCAAACGAATGATTACGGGCGATGAAAAGTGGATCACATACGACAATAATGTGTGAAAAAGATCCTGGTCGAAGCCCGGAGAAGCGTTACAAACGGTAGAAAAGCCCGGATTGACGCCAACGAAGGTGATGCTGAGTGTTTGGTGGGATTGGAAAGGCATTGTTCATCATGAGCTGCTCGAACCTGGCCAAACCATTAATTTGACTCTCTATTGTCAACAACTAATGCGATTGAAGCAGACGATTAAAAAAAAGCGGCCAGAATTGATCAATAAGAAAAGCGTTGTCTTCCATCACGACAACGCCAGACCACACACATTTTTAGTGACTCGGCAAAAATTGAGAGAGCTTGGCTTGGAAGTTTTGATACATCCACCCTATAGCCTGGATCTTGCCCCGTCCGACTACTATTTGTTCCGATCTCTGCAGAACTCTCTTAATGGTGTAAAGTTGGTTTCAAAAGAGGCTTGTGAAAATCACTTGGTACGTTTTTTCACCCAGAAATCTCAGAAGTTCTATAGTGATGGAATTATGGTTTTACCAAAAAGTGGCAAACGGTCATCGATCAAAACGGCACATATATCATTGATTAGTGTTTGAAATTTATATGAATAAATTCTCTTTGAAAAAACATGAAAAAAATTGAAATTACTTTTTCCTCAACCCAATATTTTTTGTTATAATTTGAAAATTTTCCTTTTTTTCCCCATGTATAGTTTGTAGAGAATTTAATTAAATTTAGTTTAGAAAAAGAAACACGTAAATATGTTAACTTGTTCAAAACTTATTGTGGGGAAACTGCTGAAAAACGGTGTATCGTGATAACTGAATTTTAGTTTTACCTTTGCAGGTATTGCCTGTCTGCATGGCTCAATGTTTACGGGTTGTATAACTGTAATTTTAGAAATTGTCATATCGGACCAACTGTATGACATTCTTAAAGGTTCAAACATTATAAAAAATATATATATGTATAATATAAATTACATTTTTTTTTTTTTTGTAATTTGAAACCTTTCTGGTCCCTTTAAAGGTCCGAAACATAAAATTAATCTATATCTCGTTAACAGAATGAGTTGTAAACTTTTGCTTTATGTAAAAATTAATGTAGATCATAATTCGTACTTTTTTAATACTAGTAAATCTGCAGATCAAAAGCCTCAACATCAGATGCCCAAAATATATTCTTATTTTGATTTTACTTTTTATAATATATTATTATTATTATTATTATTTTTTAATTATACAAATTTACAAGCATATGAGATTTTCTCATGACAGAGAAAATCTAAATTATTTAACTGTTATTTTAAACACTATTCCACACAATAAAGTCCACTGACTGTAAAATTGACTTTCTTATACACTTTTAAAAATAAAATAAAGTAAGACGTTTAACATCAGACATTTAATAAACTAAAAATCATATTAATATCACAAAATAAAATAAATCATTGTAGACGTTTCAAGCTTTAAACAAATCTACAATTTTTGATCAATTTGTTTAAAACATTACATACATATGTTTTAGAAGACCGCAAAAAATACCAGCTATTTTACAAATGTTCCAGACTGTTCCTTACATCTTTTTTCAATTGCTTGCATAATTTATCTTTATGCAAATCTAAAATTTAATTTTCAAATGAAATTTTTTCTTTTCTGTTGGCACAAAATGAACTGTGTATGGACAATATTTTTATAAGCCAATAAAAATTCAGACTCCCTCGCTACATTTTCAGATCCTAAATTGACGTTATTCTGAGCAGATAATATCCATTTTTCATATATATATATATAAAGAAACTACTGTAAGTGCATTAAAATGATGCAAGACTTTCATTTAAATGTATTTGGAACTGAAACATCTACTATTGTACAGACATTTCAGTTTCAACATTTTTTTTATTTTAAATAATCTCTTAAATATGACATTTGTTTGAATGGAAGAAACATAATGCATATTTAAATTATGATCCACACTAACTAGAAAAGCAAAGCAAACAGTGACATTTTCATGTAACCATTGTAGATCTAATTTTTGTGAATGAAAATGTAAATTTTCATTTAAAAGTTTTTTTTTTTTTCATCAGTCTCTTGCTCTTCTGAAATTAACAAACATTAACTATAAAGTAAAGGCTTTTTTTTTCAAGCCAGAATTTTAGGAAACACCATTTAGATGCATTTATTGTATTTTTTTTTTGGTATTGTCAGGGAATTATATATTTTCTATTACATGCACCAAAGAAAACATGTCTTATTTATAAAGCTGAGGAATTTTATTATGGATGTATGAAAGTAATGAAATTTTTTTCTTATTTTTGTTTTAATGATTTTTGGGCTTTGTTATTATCTTCATCGTATTTTTAGAATATTATATTTTTGTTTATTTTACCCAGAAGGCCTCAATGGTTAACAGGAGCAATGTTATGTGGGTCTGCTGGTGATCTATAAATTTTCATACACATCAATGGTATATTAAATTTTAATTCAGCTTGAAAATGCATAACACAGCTAAAAATACTTTTCCAGAAATATGCATTCAAAATCTTTTGTTCAGCTCTATATATTATCTAAAGATATTATACACTAAAATGACTACTAATAAAAGAAAATTTGAAACAAAAGATTCTCCTCTGTTCACAATAAGAAAAACATTTTTATGAAAAATGATTTATTTTATGCATTACTGAAATAGACTTCCGATAAAAACATATGTACAAATGTCTTAGAAACTTTAAAACACAAGTTATTAGCAGTATATAACACTTTCCTAGTACTTTCGTCTGTAAACTAAGCCATTATCAAGGATTTCAATCAGCGGAACATTTTAGATAACAGAACATCATTTAAGCTTACTTCTAATAGCACTTACTTCATATTACTTCCCCAAATAGCAGTAATGTCAGATCTTTTTGTGTGGCTCCATAAAAGAACAATAAATGTTAAACACAACATTTTTTATACAAAGTATGTTGTAGTACATATTAATTTATTTATGTTTTGAAGTAGTATGACATCAATAAAATAAACTCCAAACAGTTATCCTTCCTAGACCATGGTGTATCTCAATTATTTTGGATGTCACTGTAAACAAATGAATAATCCAAATTATACCCAAACTATACAGCTAATTCAGTGTGCCTCACAAACATATCCTGTAAATAGAAACCTAATTGTATGCTTTTTGTGGGAGTTATTGCGAGATAGACAGATGTTACAAACATACATGCTGACACCAAAAACTTCCACTGTGTCCTCAATTGATGTTTCGGCAATGATTTACGAATAATTTTCACAATTAAAAATAATTTTTTTAATTTGAAAAAGGCCTGGTACAGGTTTTTTGTAATAATCTCAAAATAATAATGTTAAATAAATAAATAAAATTAATAAAACACATGCTTTTTTGGAAGATATAAATTAAAGTTTGTCATGTAGATTTAACATTAGCATCCTCAAATTTTATATCTCTTCTAATTTTATAAAGATATTTAAGAAAAATATATAATTTATATATTTCTCTAGGCTGCATTCACACAAGAACTCAAATATGGTGTTTAAAGTGTGTGTTTATATTTGAAAATTCAAACTTTGTACAGTTCTTAATAAGTAGTCTATTTTAAAAATTGCAGGAAAGTAGACACAATTCCCAGTTGAATGGTACCTCTCACATCTTTCTGCGACAATTTGCTGTTAAAATAAATATGGCATAGGGTGATGCATTTATTTATCCCCCCCCCCCCCCACAGGACTAGCAATTTAACAGTTGAAAAAATGAAACTTTCTAAAATTTCATTAAAAAAAAAAAAAAAACTATCAAAAAGTCTCTTTTAACTTGAGACATTTAAAATATTTTGAATTATTTACTTACCTTATTATTACAGATAACTTAATTTTTCTTTTTCTTCCATTCTTTTCTTATACTGCTAAGATGGTTTTAATTTTCTGTTATCCAGAAAATTTATTTAACAGGTCAGTTTTATTTCAGATTTGTCTAGTCTAGAAAATAAATAAATAAATAAAACAATAATCTAGATATTTAGAATTTGTGATATGTTGATTATGTCAAAAACTAGGTTTTTTTTGGTTTAAAATTTAGATATGAATCTAACTTAAGGTTTTTTTTTCCCCTTGAATCTTATTGCACCTTTTTATTATATTGTGTAAATATGTAGTTGTATAATTTTGGAAAGTTAATTTAAATGTTTATCTTTGACTCAGACAGATATCTTTATTCTATGGAAAGTTTAACTTGCTATAGTCTGGCAGATTTTAACTGTTTTAAGCTTTAACCCTTTTAAAATACTTGATATTGTTTCCAGAACTGATAAAATAAGAATAAAGATTAGCTTTTTAAAACAATATAGGCTAGGTTTTCTATAAAATATTAAAGTTTCATGTAGATTTGTTTAAAGTTTTGCATGAAAATGTTTTAGAACTGATGTTTAATTATTTTTTTTCTTTGTGGTACAAATAGATAATGCTTCAAAAGAAATAGTAATAACTTTTATATATTTATAATTAATATAATTATATACCAATCATAAGTTTATTCTAAGAAGAGAGAGAGGGTAATAATTTTTTTTTATCATTCTATGTATATTGATTCATTATTTATGGTTTTTAATGTTTCAATGTTAAATGCTCTAGCACAAGTGTCATCAACTTTTGTACTGTCATGGGTGCATTTAAATTTCAGTGTGAAATATATAAATTATTCATATAAATTAATAGAGGTTCTGCTTGCACAAAAAAAGAAAGGGGGACTTGGTAGACTCAAATGCACTCACAGAAGCATGGTTGGTGACCCCTGCTTTGGTATAACACAGATGCACTTAAGGAAATTATATTTCCCTTTACTAAATCTGAAAACTGTTATAAAAACTTATTCCTCAATGATTGTTATATATGATTCTTGTTTATTTACTCACATTTATTTATTTTATTCACTGTACCTCATGCTTCAGATTTATATCTTTAGTAACATATGTGTTGTCTGCCAATCAACTTAAAATTATTTTGAGACAGCCAGGAAAGAAAAGCCTTATAATTAAGTAAAATACATTTTACAACTGTTACCCAGAGTAAAAATATTTTATTCAATAATGGAATTTATTTGCAGAATATGAATTTTTTATTTATCTCTTCTTGCTGCTTTTAGGAGGTTATGCAGTTAATCCAATTCTTAAAAGCACTCTAACAATAAAAAATCATGTTTAATCTTTAATCTTCCTTGATGTTTATTACATCAAATAATTGTGTTATAGAATGGTTAGTACAATGTCTATATAGCACACAGAATCTTAGCAAGTAATTTTGCTATTTTTACATAACATTTGAAAATGAAGGGTTCATGGGGGGAAAACACTTCCATCCATGGAAATCAATTTAAGAGAAAAATGTAAATCAAAGTTGGGACTGACATGGTTCTTCAATACAATCCTTTACTTCTGCCTAATTTTATGCAAATTAACATTGTTTTGCACAGGATTGCAATTGATAATATGCCATCAAAGTTTTCCTCCAAAGCAACAACAGGACACCAAAAAATTATGTTTCATTGAAAAGTGGACTGAAGTGGTTTTCCCCCGACCTTTCAAATGTTGTTTAGTCATTTGTGGATTTAGTCGTTCTGCTTCTTGATTTATAAACAAAGTTATATTTCAAACTGTTATAACATTTAAACCCTATAAATGCTGTGTCAAATTTGTCAAAAATTCACTCATTGTTTTTAATTTGCAGTGCTAAAGTTAGCAGTATCTTTTACATGCTTTTGTTAATGCTAACTGAGTTTTAAAATGTATTTGAAGAACATTTTTAAATTGAAAAGTCCTTGAGTTGTGTTTTATTTCCTGAATGTAGTTCAAAAAACTGGTATAAATAGTTTTATGTTGTAATGCATTGTAATTCAGTGTTAGTTTGATAATGTATGTAAACTGAAAATGTTCTCTTAATATCTGGTTTCAGTTGAAAATAATTTTGTAAATTCATTTATTAGTATGAATTTTATTTATTCAAATTCATTCATTAATATTTTCAAAGTATGATTTTAAAAGGTATTTACAAATTACCTTGTTGTAAGAGTCATATGCATATAATTTCAGATTGAAAATTTGAAATTATTCTTCAGATTTATCAATGCATATACATCAGTAAAATGGTAAAAACATTTATTAAGATTTTCAGAATGAATGTTTTGCATACATTCTATTTATGAAGAAAGGATATAATATTCAAATTTTGAATAATTTAATTGGTTCAAAGAGTTTATATCCTTTCACAATTTCAAATACTGCTGTAATAAAAATGTATTGTTTGTAAATAATAAAAATAAATATATTTACATACTTTTGGATATGGTCAAGAATTAATTTGATCATGTGCTAAAGTTTATGAGATATCATGATTTCGATTTTTTAAAATATTTTATTTATTTATAATTAATGTAAGACTGCTTTTAAAAAATGTATTATTAGGCTCAGCTTTTAAAATTGTTAAAACATGCGTTATGATAGGGCAGTTGAGATTAATATATAGCACAGAACTATATATTTATCAATCGCTAGAATACAATTACTATATAAAAATGAATAATTATTAAAGTTAATTTAATTAAGCAGGTTTGAAAAAAGGAAAATCCTTTTGTTAGTTCATAATATAGCTGCAAATTTTTTATCATACTGTATAGCATTGAATGTGCTACGCTTTATATTAAAGCAAATCTTATGTATCAGACAAGAGAAAATTTGTCATTTTGCAGACAGTACCTGAAAACACTAAATAAATAAAATAAGAAGTGTAAATTATTTCTCTAGAAAACTACCTTTTCATTTAAACATTATCCCTCTCTCTTTTAGGGTACAAATATGAAAGTTAGATTATCTTTATATAATCAGTATGATGTAACATTGAGTTCTAGTGAAATTTTCAGTCTTTTTGAAAATTTTACTGAAAATATGAAAAAAAAAAAAAAAAAAAAAAAAAAAAAAAGACATTTCTTCCTCTTACATCTCGTTTATCTTTCAAACATTTAAATAATCTTACATAAAGTTAATCCTTATGAACTTTGTGAAGTAT
Source organism: Maratus michaelseni (assembly GCA_963931845.1). Classification (NCBI taxonomy): domain Eukaryota; kingdom Metazoa; phylum Arthropoda; class Arachnida; order Araneae; family Salticidae; genus Maratus; species Maratus michaelseni. The sequence goes on along the minus strand of OZ007589.1, from coordinate 156,551,934 downwards.
GTGCAATAATTAGATTAGAAAATTTCATATTTACCAACTTGTTCCATTTGAGAATTGACTATTAAGTTGGGAAAACTATTATTTTGAGAATTTTTAACTTTGATTTTGCTGCAGGAATCACAGTATTTTATACAAAGTGGAATCGCACATTTTTTCACTTCATTCAAAGAGCTTTATAATAGTACATTGAAAAAATGAAAAAAAAAAAATCTAAATGAACGTGGTTATACATGTTCATTAAGTTTCTTAACGCTAATGTGTAAATCTGATTTATGTTCTAGAGCAGAGGTTCCCAAACTTTTGGATTTGTATACCAGTAAGACTAAATCAAAAATCATATTTTCGTCCTACCACTGTTATCGAAGGTATTTCTAACGTTTAACGTTGTACGATTATATATCTAAATTTATATTTAAAGTTACTTCTTTTATTGATATTTAAATAAATAGTAACACCATGATTTTAATTTAATACAAAATGCATTCATTAAAATGTCCGAAAAGTTGTATAAAACAATCTAAAATACAACAAAAACTGGAAACAGTGTACGTATAAATTTATGATTTATAAGTTTTGTAATAAGTGATATATTATTATACATTTTTTTGAGGGTGAAACTGCAATATTTTTGAACAATATATCTCATTGTATATCTGCTGAATATGGCTATCAACAAAATACAAAACAGGAGGTAATTGTTTAAGTATAAGATAGCGTCATTGAACAAATTTGAAAGTAATTCTGCTTTCAGCTTTACTGAAATTTATGTATAGCCTTCACATACTAGTACCTGAAGGCTCATGTACCAGAACTGGTGTGTGTACCATTGTTTGTGAAACCTTGTTCTATATTTTAAGATGCACTATCTTTGTTTTCCTCTTTGTACTTGAATATTACAGGGGTTGAAGTTTCCTTTTTTCTGTTTCTTTAACATTCCTTTTTTTTTTGCATTCTTTTTTAATTCCATCCACATACTCAATGCCTCTTTTGACTTGTCTTAAGTGAAGGCTTTCAGCAACTTTGTCCGCTGAGATTCATTGATTGAATGTCAGGATCATTGGGTAAAGGAGACTGGAGGCTAATAAGGACATGTGTAAATTTTCTCATTAAACAAATCAGTTAAATGTTCAAGCTTTTGTCAATAGATAGCAGTACCAGTATTACACGGGAACATGTATTGAACTTTTTATTTTTCATTACCTGATTACAAAGTAAGAAGCAAAATACTTAGTCTAAGTGTTTTTTTTTTTTTTTTTTTTTTTTTTTTTTTAATGTTTAATAAATACTTGTTTTGATAAAGTATTAATTCTGTTTTTTAACATTACATGCAATTATGAAGCTTTTAATTAAAGCCATTCATTTGCAATAATTAAATAGTTAATTTATAATAAGCCTAAATGCAGTTGGGGACATTTCAGATTGGAGGATCCCAAAGTGATTAGACATAAAAATTTTCATGTTATTGCATCTAAAATTAAACCTTTTGTGTCATTCTTTTATATCTGTTAAAATTAATAACATTCTACCAAATAAACTTTCAATGAAACATGACAAATTAATAAAGACCTTAATCAATTTTCCTTTAATAACTTTTACCAATTTAGAAAGAAAATTCAATTTTAAAGTAAGATTTTTTTTTTCATTGACTTTATAACAGGGCTGATATAACTCTTGAAGTTAGGGCCTAATAGAACAAAATTTCACTTCACAAATTTTTCTTTCAATAATTAAGCTATTACTAATATTTTTAATCTACTAATAGAAAACTGTTTAAAGTAGTTATCTGTTTAAAAAAAATCAGGAATTTTATAAATTACACTGTCTACAGCATGGAATATAAAACATGTCCCATTAGCCCACAGTCTCCCCTATGATTAACTAATCATTTTGCTATAAATAAGTGTTCTGCTTAAAAAAAAAAAAAGGAGGATGCATTCTTCAAAAGATGTGCTGAATCTACCCTTTGCTGGCCTTGTATGGATATACCATTGAAAATATAAAGAAAATTCATGCACCAGTTAATGCATAAATCAATTTTTAAAAAAAATTACAAACTTCAAAGCAACCAAATCTTCTAATTTTATGGACAGTTTTCCATTTCTTAATTTTTTCTCCACAACTTAACTCTCCAATAATGATTTACATTGCTCTTTAAAAACAAATCGTTCCATTTCTTGACAATTTTTCTTCTATTTGTATAGCTTATGTTTTGCATAATAAATTTCAAAATCAAATAACACTTCAAATTGGGTAGATTTTTTGAATTTTTTTTCCTTTCCACTTAAAATTTACAGACTCGTCTGTTGTTCAAACCTTTTGCATTTTTTATATGAATTGCCTTTTTTTTATGATTGCATCATTACAGAGTCCTACAAAAGTAAAGTTATACTTGATTCAAATCTGAAAATTATTTTTAAGGCACCCATAACCCAATCTGAACCTACTAAAATGATTTTTGATTCAAGTCCTGTATGGTTCAACTATAATCGGAAGCTGAATAAATACCTTTTGTCTACTAGTAAATCAATTTCAACTTCTAAAACCAATTTTCGTTTTGAACCACTTAAACCCAAACCAAAGATGAAATAAAATTCATATCGGATTAAATGCAATTATAGCATATCTGCCAAATCTTTTTATCTTATGACAGAGATTCATATATTTTGAGGCTATTTCCCATATGAAAATATCAAGCAAAATAAGGATTTTTTTTTTTTTTTTAATGTATGAATATATGTCTCAAAATGTTAAGTTTTCCGTAACAAACTAAAGACTTGGCAGATTGGAATAGTCTACAATCATACTTATAATATTAATTTTATTTGTTGTAAAATAAGTTGAATATATTCAAACACACATTATTTTCATCTGAATAAAAATTCTGCACTCTTGAATGTGCCCTACTCACAGCAAAAATTATAATTAACCAATTCTTGAGTCAGATGGTATTGTAGGTAAACCAATGTTAGACTGTATATTATTACAGTCTGTAACAACATGCAAGTTTTTTGCAGTGGCTTTTAATGGCATAGGCACATTTTTCCCCCTCTCTTGTCTTGTAGTAGAAAATGCATATTTATTTTGTTTAAAAAATTTTGCTGCTTTGTACATATGATTATATTTAATTTAAATCATTAATCATATCGTAATTACTTTATAAATCTTCCCCATTCTTAAAATATATATATCAAATGAGAATTCCCCTTTTCTCTCTTCACTTCTACCCAACAACAAATGCATAGTCAGTATTTACAACAATTACTATTTGAGGCTAGTAAAATTATTCTTTGCCTCCTTCAGTAAAAGGATAATTCTATGTAACCATTTTTATTTGGGACTAGGGAAAAATTAATAACATATGAATCTGGTGCTGCCATATTAGTACCAAAGCAAGATATTTAATGTATATTATAGGATTAATATAATTATATTTGTGAAACTTAAATTCTAAATATTTTTAATTGAAATGATTGAAGCCAGACTGGACCATCTTGTCTTTCTACAGTTTAAGAATATAAGATCTGAATATTTTCAAATGTTTCTGGTTTTGTTTAATTATTGTTTTGAAGAACACTAATATTGAGCATTATTTAAAAAATTAAACCAAATGAGCTAAGAGACTTGGCCGATTATAACAGAGAATTTTCGTGATTTTTACCCCTCTCAAAACTAAAGTATTTATAGCTTATGTTCTAGGGAAATAGGAAAAAGCTGAATTTTGCTTATACCTATTAATACATTTCACCATGGGTAACAATAATTGTGCTAAATAATTCAGTTTTACAAAATATTTGAAATGGTCTACTCTGACTCCACACATCTTATTAGTTTTTTTCAGTCATTGGGATAAATTTATTTATTTTTAAACCCTTTATGCATCTTTTCCATAATTTTTTTGTTATTCTAAGACAGGGTTGGCGAACTTATGGTATGTGTGCCCAAAATGGCAAATAAGAAAGTTTCTTTGATATGTGAGTAACTTATAGGTAATAATTAGCTTATGGTTCAAGCAGAGTTGTATAATATAGACACGGAAAATTTTCTGCAAAATTCAGAACTTTGCAGATTTTTTTTTTTTTTTAATATATATATATATATATATTTATATACCAAAAAATATTCTCCAATTTTATGTACGATTTGTTTACTGTTTGCGCACAAAAAGCATTCAAAGTTTAAAGATGTAAAACTTTGTTTTGTCATTACAGACACTTGCGAAAATATTAAGGATTGGGCTGTTTCTAAATCCATTGAAAAAATATTTGATTAGACTTTAGCTCTTGCTATCATGGATTTTTAGCTTTATTAATCAAAATAAGTATTCTTTAATTAATATTAATTAATTTTAAATGGTAATTATTTTAAACTACTGTTTTTAATTTATATCATCAAAATAATATAACATGCAATTTTATTAAACATTAAATTAATTTCCAGAAAGTTTTTGACCTAATATTTATGTGCACAGAAAGTTTTTGCTTTTATACAAGTCTGGGTTCAAGTCCAATTTTAAATTTGTTACAACTAAAATTTTGTTTACCATTCAAGAATATTAAAAAATCAGTTATTTTTGCATGAATTATCACATAAATTTCATTTCAGGCATGCTGTACTGGCACTCTCGCGATAGTACCATGGTACAATATTTTTTTTTTTTCACAAAACCATTTAACATACGTATATTTTTCAAATAATTTTGCTTCTCTATAGATTTTAAAAGATTATTTTTAACCCTCTAAGCGTGTGAAATGTAATATTCCGTTCACCAAGCTCCAGGTTTCTCTGCAATATAAGCAAAGTTTAAGATAATATAATTCTATAGATTTAATGAATTTTCAAAACATTGAAGAATGATTAATACTCTCAAGGGTTACATTCATATTTGTAATTAAGTTTTATTTATAATGCTGAAAGAATCATATTTTTTTAGCATTTAAAACAAAACGCAGAGAAAACAACATTACAATTTTACCCTTTTTCAAAACGCTCAGAGGGTTAAGCATTCTATTTTTCCAAATAAATTTTAACACATAGTTCAGATACTTACTTAAATACCTTATGGACTCACTTTTACAGTCATGTAATTAAAAATGACAAAGTATATCAGATTCTGGATTGACAGGGAAAATCTCATTTATAAATTATTAATTCAACATGGCTATTTTATTGAGTTCATACAGCATAAGGAATTTATAGTATAATAGATAAAAACTATTTTAGTGAAACTTCTATAAAAATTAATTAATTATTAACTAAGATATTTTCCAAGTTAGCCTGTTCCTGGCACATTAGAATGTCTGTAAGTAGTATTTTCGAAATTTTCTTCATGCTCATGCAAAATAGTTCACCATCCCTGGCTTAGAATAATTAAAATTGGCAAACAAAAAATACTTATCACAAATTTTTATTTTAAAAATGAAAGTATATCTAAATAATTTTAGTACTAAATTGCCAACCAAAAATTGTATTAACCAGTGTTTTATGAGTAGTTTTATAGAAATATAAGAAATATGGTTAGAAGGTTGACTATTTTAAACATTCATTGTATTTCTTATTTTCTGCAGTTTTTTTGTGTGCAAAGTATTGCATAAAAGTATCACAATTATTTCATGTGTAAGCTGATTCTGCTGTTCTTTTATTCATCAAATTCCCACCAAACAACTTCAGATAAAAGTTCAATTCTATGCCATTAATTCCACAATAATTGTTTGTAAATGTGTGTTAAGTTTGAGTATTCTTTTAAAATGTTTTATATTTTGAATGTTTTGTGGCTATAAAATTTTGTTACATTATACATTTATATATATACAGGTATCTGTACCTCTGTTATATGTGATCAATAAAGTTGTTAAAATTGAAAAATGTTTTTATATTTCTTTCATAAATACAATTCAGTATAGAGGTATTATTTTTTTAATTGAAACTTTTTGTTGTAATCCAGTTATAAAAAAAAATTAACAATGATCTAGCAAGTTTTTATCTAAAATTGGCTTTGATAGTTGTGTATCTATATATATATCTGGGAGCACGGCAGTGTGTCCGTCAAGTTTTGCAAGCTACCTTTTCCCTGACCATCTCGGCCTACTTTTCACCCCCTCATAACTGCATTTTGGTGAGAGCTAGAGAGTTTTCCTTTTTAAACACACATTAATATAATGAAACTGAACTAGGTTCAAAGATTTCTTATTTCTGTATTTAATATTTTTCGAAATATGAGATTCCGAAAAAGGGCTTTTTTGTAACTGACTCACAGGGGATCATCAAATAACTAAAAAGTTGGTGATCATCAAATAACTAAGGTACTTCTAACAGTCGTAGAATCATAAAATTTGACAAGTAAGTAGGTTTTGTCACACAATTAACCAGAAAAGTCTGAAAACATAGAATTTCTGCCTTTAAACCCTTCAAATAGGGGGTGCTGATTTGGCTATATACAGTTCGTAACACATTCAATTGGCAAATTAAATTAATTGCATTGTTGCAACCATTTGTGTTTTTTGTTGTACGATAAACATTTAACTAATAATAGTTGCCTAGACAATCATTTCCTCGCTCATATTTGACGCCAGAGTTGGTCGCCAAAGCCTGATTACAGAAAATTAGCCTGAGTTTAAAGGTGTTACATGGTTTCAAGCAGAATGAATTTTTTATATTCTTTTCCGAAAATGTTGGGAAGGCAAATCTTGTTTATTTGTCCGTTTTTCTATTTTTTACTTCCTTAAAATAAATTTTATTATAAATGTCGGTATTCTAATCGTAATAGCACTCAGTCAATCTGGCAAAATTCCAGTGGGTTGTTAGTTCTTTAAGTACATTTTAATGATGTTAATAAACTATATATATATATGCATCAAATATATAATACATATGCATCATTATGACGTCCACATAAACAGGGTATTTTTGTTGCCAAATTTGGCGATATTTCGTTAAGTGTCGCAAAGCTTTGAGAGAATTTGACGCTAGAGGCTATTTTTCATTGCGAATTTATAGAGCGAGTAATCATCTATTAATATTATGCGGTTAATTAAATGGCATAACGCACGAATGTTAATAAAGTTTCAATCTTTCGTCACTACACAAGACCTCTGCTCTTGCTATTATATTGTACTGTTATTATACTTACTCTTACTATATTGTTAGTCTTTACTCTCTTAAAAGTTTATTATAGAAAGAGAATTTTCAGAATTAAAGCATTGAAACTGCCAGTTCTAGATTATTATAATTTTATAACATATATCCAGTTTATCAATATGTACGTTAGAATGAATCTTCTATAATGGGGTTCCTCGCATTTTAGCTTCAGGTTTTCGAGTAAATTTAGCTAAAATCTTAAAACCAAGACATATAGACATATTATCTAAGACGATTAGATGAGAATAATGGTAGATTTTCTAATGGAAGAACGGCAGTGCGTCCGTAGATTTTCTAATCTTCCTTAATCGTTCCAATGTTAGAATGAAAAGGAAAAAAATTAGCATCAATATGGTTTACTGTAAATATGGATAGCTTAACAGGCGTTTAACAAGAACCACTTCACTTCAGTGTAAATTACAGAAGATTACTTAACAGGATTAAAAATCTCCGTATTAGAGAGTGTAACGATGCAAATGGACATGAAGCGTAAATTCCTAAGTAAATTAAGCGGTAATTGTCAATAAAGATGAAATGGATAACAACACAAAATATATGATATTCTGCCAATGATCGCAAAGAGAATTTCTCTAACAGAAACTTCCGATTTGGCGAAGGATTGAGCAAGTAAATCTAATACATGAAAATGAAAATCTGTTTGTCTGTCTGCACTTCTATACAAATCAACAGTTTGAAAGCCAGAATTGTGAAATGCTACGTGTAGGTGTATTAAAACACGGTCGAGGCAACTAAAGTAATCCGGAATCGAAATATAATGTAGAGTTAATTTTTAAATAATAAAAAAACCAAAAATCTATCAGCTTTTCCGGGAAGAGTTCCATATCCTGTGCTGGTTCGCGCGATTGGCAAAAAAATCTAAACTGCTGCCAAAAGAGGTGTGATGTCACATAGATAAGGTCAATTCCAGTTGTTAAGTTAAAACTCCAAAGACTGAATATCGCAACAACCAAATCAAACATTTATCGCCAAAAACAACTCGCCAAACCTACCAGCACAAGATATTGAACTCTTCCCTCCTTTTCCTATTAAATTTGAACATTTTTCGTTATAGCAGTTGCCAACAATTAAAAATCCACAATGAAATTCTTTCTACAATAATTAATTTTCTATTGAAAGATTTCCACGTGAAAAATGAAAATAAAAAGTTCCAGCAATGGAAAAAAAGATTAATATGGGTAATATAATGGAAATTTTCAAACATTTCTCAATAATACAAGGAGTATGAGTATGTGTAAATACAGAAAGCAGGTTAATATGACGTCATTCGATAATTAAAAAAGAAAATTAATATAACGTCACATTGGAAGTTTAACGGACTTTTTCAAATGTTTGGGAATTATACAAAGAAAGTATCAATATGAGTAATAGTGAAAGCAAGTAGGTAAGATGTCAGCAGGTGAGTACAACGTCATACGAGTTTGAGGAACGTATTGAATCATGATAAAAACATGATTATAGAAATATTGGTATATTTTAACATTTTGAAGTTATCTATACAACATGTTTAATTTTGAAATTGATTTTTCTACACAAACATTCTTAAAATCTCGAACAGCACCAAGTACTTCGGCTAGTTATGAATAAAAGTAATATGATGAAGTGCTTAGCATACATATTAGAAAGAATATATTGTTTGCCTGAGACGGCTAGTATTTTGATGTAAACTACAAATAAAAATATAGATTTGTAAAGCATAATAGAATAATTTTAAAATTCTTTGACATTTATACATTTATTATATTTATATCCTTTATACATTTGATAAAGCCTACAAAAAGCAGGTATATCCCATCAAAAACTTTCTGTAAAAAAAAAAAAGCGCCAAGTTCTCCTTAATGTTTCGGCCGTAAAAAGTACAGATATCTGATGTTCGCCCAAGTTAAAAGTCAAACATCCGAAATCTTTCATTCAAAATGGCTTCCTGCGACTTGGCCGTTAATTGCATTTTAGAAGGTTTTTCAAATTCTAAAGAATGTATAATGATCTACATGTCTACTACATTTTTTTGAACATTTTACGCATTTTGTTGTACAAAGTACTAAAATATAATACACATTTTCTAAAAACATAATTTCGAGATCACAGCTGTCGAGAATGGTCCACTCTGGTTCTCAACATCTCATATAATGTAACACAATGTGAAATTTGATGAAAAAAATATTCATTGGAATTCGTGTTAATGACAATAGACCGTACAAAATGGTCATTAAACCATGGTAAAACTAAATGATGGTTAATCAAAACTAATGTTTCTTGAAACTCAATGGTATGTATCACAAAGCTTTTAATTACAATGTCATCATACGAATTTGCCTATTTGCATTCCGATATTACTTTTAAATGCATTATTTCCAATCATTAATTTTGAAATGATTTATCGACGTAATTATTTATTTCAAATGAAAGATATGGCATGTTTAACATCAATCAGGGTGTATTATGTATTCTAATTTATTTTTCTCAGTATTACATTCTTCTAATGTTTTTAACCTAGAATGCATTAACGGCCAAGTCGCAGGAAGCCATTTTGAATGAAAGATTTCGGATGTTTGACTTTTAACTTGGGCGAACATCAGATATCAGTATTTTTTATGGCCGAAACATTAAGGAGAACTTGGCGTTTTTTCTTTTTACAGAAAGTTTTTGATGGGATTTCTCTTACGTGGTGCAGAAATAAGGCTGAATTTGTAGCTTAGCGTTTGGCAACAAACGTAGTTTCCAGAGCTCAGACCAATGAATAGGCTAGATTGGGTAAGATCAGCTCTGCCTCCAAATCCAATATGGCAGCCAGTGTGAGAGCAGCCAAACTCAAACTAGCAATTATTAAAATAAAATAACATGTACGTAATCCAAAGTGTTTGAGATGATTCCTGATTTTAATTATGAGTAATATTGTTAATTTCAAATGAATTCTCAACTCTTATTTATAATTTACTGTAATTTATTTATAATTTTAACTCTTATTTATAAATTACTGAAGAAATTTAAATAATTTTTTAAGTAGTTTTGACAGTAACTAAACTATAAATTGATCCTTTGGCAAGAAATAAAAATTAAAAGTACAATAGTTACATGTCTCTAATTATATGTTTTTCAAAGTTAATATTCCTAAAAAAGAAATTTATTTTCCAGAAACACAAATCAAAATATAGCTAATTATAATATCAAACAAGAACGAAAAATCATGTGTCAAGCACAGATTATATATAAAAAAAAAAAAAAAAAAACACTTTCCAACACATTCAGAATACTATAATTAAATTTCACTATTTAATAAGGTGAAATTTGTAAAACACATTTGAAAACCTAATTTCATAGATTACGATCTATAGTCGGAAAAATATCCGAATTATTTTGTGCAGCCCTGTATAAAATCTGGCCGATCGACCCATTTAATTTTTTTTTATCAGCCTGACTGGCCAGTTATTTTTTTTTCTTATCAACACTGCCTGTTATTTATTTATTGGCCTGTTAAGACAAGTTTTTAATTCTTCAAGCCCAATCTGGCCGTTTAAAGTTTATCTGCATTTTGACAGGCTGGGGAAGAGCTTTGAGCTACATAATTATTTTTTCTGTGAAATGACATAAAATTTTTTTTACTGTCTGTCTCTACTATACTGGGTTCCCAGCGACATAGAAAATCTGAAAAGTCAGGGAAAGTCATGGAAATTTTTAAATGTATAGGAAAAGTCAGTGAATTTACAAATATTTCCTAAAAGTCATGGAAAGGTCCGGGGGGGGGGGGGGGGGGGGGGAATTGAATTTGTAATCATTTCTTTTTCAGAAAGGTGTTACTATATTTCATTTGTAATCATTTCTTTTTCAGAAAGGTGTTACTATATTTCTTGTACATGGCACATTTGTTGTATGGCATTCATTTGAAAACTGGCAAAGATTAAGTTTTTTTTGTATTATAGTATTTTATAGAATTTCATTTTGCAATTTTCTTGAAAGGGGCTTGAATTTTCTCCTGGGAAAAGAGTATAAAACCTGCTATTACGTTACAAATTTCTGATTTTTTTTTTTTTTTTTTTTTTTATGCTGCTTGTTATTTTGAGTTATTTAAAGCAGATTTTGTGTATGCCCGTTTGGTCATGGAATTTTTTTGGATTTGGTCAGGGAAAATCATGGAAAGTCAGGGAAATTGCCAGACATGTTTTGCTGGGAAACCCTGCTATAAAAAAAAAAAAAAAAAACTAAGTTGTAGACTTAAAACATTCATGTAAAATAGGTTTCTCCCATATATAAAAAAAATTATATTTTATATTAATGAGAAAGGTATTGTTTCTTTATGAATGTAAGACAAGATTATCACATTTTTTTTCCTCTTAAAATGAAATTTGCAGTGAACAAAATATTGATTTATTTGCATATTTTGATATTCTTTCATTCTTTGTATCATCAGCAGTTACAAAGAAGCTTTATCTCTTCCTGCACTAGAAATCTTTTGTAAATATGCATCTATATCCACCAAACCTTTGATTATATTGTGTATGGTTATCTAATGTGCATCCATTGAACTAGAGAAAAGGACAACTATCAAAATGCTGTAAATATTGAATTTAAAAAAAATACTTAGTTTTGCAGTAATTTCCAGTGGTTTGGTAATGTAACACCTTACTTCTATAATAAAGTCAGGAAGAACAAATGACAGTGATTGAGGATTTTAAACAGTGGTTAATAATGCAAGTGCTACCAATCAAGTTTAACCCTTTGTACTCGGGGCCTTTTTCGCACGGCGCACCAGCAACTCGAGATGTTTCGCAGCCTTTTTGACGCACTTCTTACCAGTAACTTAAAATCATTACACACACAAATTAATGTATAAAATTTTTATATTTTAACATTTTATTATATCCCAAGTGATTAAGCAGCTGTTCGCTTCTCTGCTGTTTAGTGACTTTATCTATACTAATATTATAAAGTAGTAAAGATTGTTTTTTTGTTTGTTTGTTTGTAGGGAATAATCTCTGGAACTACTGAAGCGATTTCAAAAGCGATGGTGGCAAATTGATGGTGACAATCCCTGCTCCAACATAGGCTATATTTTATGTTGGTGCCACTACCCTTAGGGGGGTGCAGGAGCGAAAAACGTTCTAAAATTTCAATTTTTTTTATACTAAAGGTGCTAGAAACATGAAATTTAGCATGGTAGTTACTTATAAGAAGTAAATGCTCTCTAAGAACAAATTCTAAAAAAATTCGAAATTTAAATGGGTGAGATCAGCGAAAATCGTTCTAAAAACATTCTAAATTACAATTTCTATAGAATCTCTGGAACTACAGAACCATTTTCAAATGTGATGGTGGCAAATTGATGGTAATAGTCCCTGCTTTAACATGGGCTATGTTTTATATCGGTGCCACTACTCCCAGGGGGGTGCAGGAACGATAAACGTTCTAAAATTTCGATTTTTTTATACTGAAGGTGTTAGAAACATGAAATTTGGCATAGTAGTTACTTATAAGATGTAAATCCTCTCTAAGAATAAATTCTAAAAAAAAATTCGAAATTTAAAAGGGTGAGATCAGCGAAAATCGTTCTAAAAACATTCTAAATTACAATTTCTATGGAATCTCTGGAACTACAGAACCATTTTCAAAAGTGATGGTAACAGTCCCTGCTGTAACATAGGCTATATTTTATATCGGTGACACTACCACAGGAAAGGGGGTGAAAAAGGTGAAAAACTTTCTAAATTTTCGATTTTTTTCGGCATTAGTGTGGCTTAATTAGTATAATTTCTGAATTATCTGTTGCAATAAAATTTCCTCTATAATGAAAATAGGCCAACGAATACCACTTGGCATTTTCCAAGAATTACGCAAGCAAAGCCGCGGATCTTGCTAGTATAAAATATATGAATTTATTGAACAAATTTCTAAACCCCAAAAAACAGTTTACGCTACCATTTTAGCAATTTTCTTAAGAAACAGTACATTGAGGCAACTGATCTGCACGATTGACACTGCCCATATGTTTGATATAATCTATTACTACGTTAGGTTTTTTGACGGTCACTTCTACTCCACCTCATAAAATCAGTTTCACAGGCGTCATTCCTGCATTGTTCCAGTTAGTCAAGCATGTGACAACCCTCTTGTCCTTCCATGCTAAAACTAATGTAGTCTTTTCTGGTATGCTACTGTTGATTTTTTTCTGAATTTTGTTCTTTTTATTTGTTCTGGTATATGCATCTAAGAAACTAAACATAAACAGTTACTGCCACGCATTGAGTTACTGCAGCAAACCAAGTGGTGAGCGAGAGTCACCTCTCAAGTTGCGGCATCAAACCACATGGTGAGTGAGAATCACCTCTCGCGCGCAAAGGGTTAATTAATCAGTTGGCAAAATGATCAGTACTAATTTCTGAAGTTCAAAGCCTATTTTGATAATTGTCCTTCTCTTTCTTTATGCATGACACAGAACACATATCAATTTATATATATGTAGGGAAAAAAATGTGTGTATTTGAGGTCTGCATGAGCTCAGGCCAATTTTCTTTCATTAGACTCTGGTCCAGCCTTACATTTTTCCACAGACTCTGAAAGTACCAGGACAGACGTTTTTTTTTCTGGGCCTGGACTTCATTCTTATATTCTAAAAACAAAATTTATGTGTAAGTACCAAGTGTATTTTTTGAAGAATCTTAAGTGTAAGATAATGTTGCTTCAGAAATATCAGAATGTGTTGTAGAAATTAAGTTGGTCTGGGTTGAGCCAGTCTTGGGTAAAACTTTTAGATTTTGTACTAGGCTTGGGCTGAATTTATTCTGAAATTTAGATTTTAATAAGATACTCCTAAATTGTTCTTTCTTTCTATCCAATCAAAACAGCATCTTAAAACTTAACAAATGAACATTATGAATAATAATTTTAATAATTTTTGTATAAACAGAAAAATATACAGTTGTTGATAGCATATCAATACAAAATATCACTAAAACACTATTAGGAAAACTTGCTGCACATTATTTTCAGGTTTATAAATAATACTGTATTTGTTTTTTTTATATTCTGTTTTTTATCGCAATGCATCCAGTTGAGATTGCATAGTTTCCAACTGAAAAATAAAAACATTAATTCAATAATGTGAACAATCAAGAGAAAACTAAACTAAAATTAAATAACATTACTTAGATTATTAATGAATTAAAATATTTCTTATTATTAGTTTTACACATGAAAAATAATTAAATCCTCTTAATTTTCCATTTAAAAAAAAAATACTTTTTGTCTATTCTAAAGAAAAATTACAAATGCTGCCACTGTTGGTATTGAATCTAATTTTTCGCTTTCTCGACTTATCCGGCAAACACTATTGCATAAGAAAACTGATAGTTTTATAGATATAGAAATGTATGATAACATTCTGAATCAAGCCATTTTTAAATCTAAGAATTATTTTAAACATTGTTTATAATGTTGAAATCGGTCAAAATAGTTCACTTACATAAGTTTTATAAGATCAAAAACTATGCATAGCAATTTAACCATCTGTTGCAGGCATGTATTTGACTATATTATGGTGTATAGTCTCCAGTCATTTTTTTAAACTGAACTATTTTGTAAAGTTTTCTTTCACTTTTATTTATTCAAAATTTTATTATCTGAATAGAGATTTAATTGATATTTTGAAATAGCATTTTTTTACTGTTGCTAGATTTTAAAAAGACTGAATAATACTATTTCCAAACAATGTATTTTCAATTGAAATATATATTGTTACAAGATGACACTTTCTGCAATTTCTGGAGTAAATAACTTTTAATATTTTTTTTAATTCAAAATCCTAATTAATTAACTTCAATCCCTTCATAAAATCTCTAAAATTATAATTATTTATCTCAATGACCTCTCCAGAATTAGCTATCTTCAATTTTCCATAAGTTACGACCTTTTTCTCTTATTTTAATATCTCCGGATGGTCTGTAGCAATATTTAGATTTTTGAGATGTAACGGCTGCATCTTTTGAGTCAGGATTTTATCTACAAATACCATCTTTAATTCAGTGTACTTTTTCTCACTGTTATTTTCGAAGTTTCATAATTTGTTGCCAATCCTTAATTAACTTTTTGTAATCGAATGTGCAAACCAGCTCAATTTTTAGTAGATTTCACATTTGATTATGATTAGCTGAAAGGCTTTTCCCAACGACTTGAAAACAAACATGAAATCAAACTTCAGAAAATATTTGTTTCGAAATAGTTAAAAAAGGGCATCATTAGAAATGGAAACGTACCCCAAATAAGTGGGTAGTTTTTGTTTTTTTCTGGTTCATCCAGAAAGCAGATGTGACAGTTTAAAACTGCAGAAAAAACAGTAAATTTTAAAACTAATGCTTAGTCGATTAGTCGAGGTCCAGAATATACAGGGTGTCCGAAAAGTCTGGAAACGGTCAAATAACTCGAAAAATATACATCAGATTTAAAAATGGAAAAATGCATGTTCAATATTTTAGAAAAATCTATTTACGGATATCAAAGTTGCCCCCCCCCCCCCCCATGAGGGAAAGGGAGAGCAACTTTGAAATTTTGAATGATAACCCCCCTTTTTTACTGCAGATTCAGATTCTACAGGAAAAAATATGTAACTTTTGTACTTAACATTTTTTTCGAAACATCATAGATGGCGCTGTAATTGAGTAAAATGTAGTGAGAATCGTTATCATTGCAATGTCTGGAAACGCTCGAATAACTGTTGAAATATTCATCGGATTGAAAAATGGAAAAATATGTGCTCAATATTATAGAAAAATCTATTTAGGGATATAAAATTTGCCATTTTTGTAAAATATTGAACACCTTTTTTTTGTTTTTATGATTGACACATATTGGTAATAGAACAGAAATTTTCAAAGATTTCTCAATAATACAAGGAGTATGTGTATGTACAGAAAGCAGATTAATATCATGTCATTAGAGAATTAAAAAGAAAATTAATCTGACGTCATATCGGAAGTTTAACGGATTTCTCAAATGTTTGAGAATAATACAAAGTGAGTATCAATATGAGTAATAGAGAATAGTAAATATATGAGTTTGAGAAAGGTATTGAATCATGATAAAAACCAGATTATGGAAATATTCGTATATTTTAACATTTTGAAGGTGTACAACATGTTTAATTTTGAATTTTTTTTTTTTAAATGTCGCATTTAATCAACATGACAGATGTTTTTATGACACAGTATAATAGCGGGCTTCGTCTGCTATCGGGCTGGTTTAGATATTCAAAACAACGAAAAAATAGACAGGTAAATTTTTACTTTATAAAAAACATGACTTTTTTTTGTTGCTAAATGAAATTTATTTGGATTTATTAAAGAAAGGATAAAGTGTTTTGAAAGGAATATTAAGCAAAACTCTTTGTGCAATCTTCGATCACAATTACCCAATTGTCAATGTTATTTTTACTTTTCAAGTATACTTGAAGTTTTTTTTTTTTTTTTGAAAATTAATGTTATTAAACAAAAAACAATCTCTGTTAATGGATTAATCTTAAGTTAATGCATTATCTGATTATGTAAGTTTTATTTTATTTATTAACAAAAATAATATATAATTTTTTTTTTTTTTTTTTTTTTAAATGACCGATTTTTTATGAAAGTTTCTGAATTTGTATGATTAGGATTGCACCATCTATCGACAAACACTTAAATGCAAAATAAGTATAAGTAGCAAGTTTAAACTATTTAATTATAAAAACTAATTAAAAAATCATAAAACCACATTTTTGCACAAATCCCGAAACTCTGCACATCTGTGTTTCATCCAAAACTGCACACAAACACTAAAAATTTGTCTTTATTATTTTAGTTTTCTTCTTTTTAGAAATGATCTGTACACTTTTAAAAATATTTTTTAATTAAAGTTGTGGTCCACAAACAATTCTTATCTGATATAATTTGAAAAAGAAAAAAAGACTTCTAGAATTAATGTGTGTTATTGTATGTGAAGAGTTATTCAATTTGATATTTTGCACATAAATTTTTTTCTGAATCGAAATTACCCATAGGAATTGAATTTGAACTTTGACCTTTAATTACTCGTGTCAGATTGAATTTCAAAATTCAGGTCATGTTATCACCTATGTCTTACTAAGATTTGTGTTCATGATAAATTGAACTATAATTAATTAAGCCATTGGCAAGAAATCTTGTTCATTTCAATGTCAAATTAGAGTGGATAGATGGGATGATTTGCTCACTGCATCACAATTAATTTTTGGGACAGTTTATCTTTTTGAAATAAATCTAACTTTTCCTATGTTTGAAACTTTTAAATAAGTTTTATTATTTCATCTGATTTCTAAAAAATATATTTGAAATTTATATTTATTCCCATATCTTAGAGATATGGATTTTTTAAAATTATTATTCTAGAATTATTATTATAAAATATAATTTTCAATTTCAATACATTTGGATAAAAAAGTTGTCTGTTTTTAATTTTCTGGCAAAAGATTAATATAAATTTGAATAATTCAACAAGAAAAGTAACTTAGAAATTTGTGAAAAGCATTAAAATAGAGCAAAATTTATATAAACTTCAATGTTGATAAAAATATATTTTAAATGAGTTACAAAATAAAGCATTGATAATACCTGATTGTATAGGGAATATAATTCATCATGTGAAAATTCCATTTGTAATTTTTCTGGACCATTAGAAGTATCTAAAGCCAATTCAATTAATCCTACTGTATTCTTTTGTTTTGGAATAGTAGATTGTGCTAATTGAAGACGTAGTTCCCAATTGACATCAGACAACTGCAAAATAAAAACTTTTATGCAGAAAGAAAGCAATATATAAAAAACAAACTTATTTTTAAAATAAAGTATTTTTAAGTATGAATATTCTGGTTATCTACTATATATATATATATATATATATATATATATAAAATACAAATGGAAATTCTATTCTGACTGCTTATAACTCAAGTTCTGCTGAATATCGATAGATACTTTTTCAGGGAAGGTTTTAGTATGTACCATATTGTTCTATGTAAACCAAAATAACTTTAATATAAAGAAAATTCGAAACAAAGATTCGTCTTTGTTATCCACAAAAAGAAAAAATATTTTTATGAAAAATGATTTATTTTACACAATACTAAAATAGATGTCTGATAAAAACATATGTACAAATGTCTTAAAAACTTTAAAACACAAGATATTAGTAGTACATAACACTTTCCTAGCGCTTTCGGAACTAGACTAAGCCATTATCAAGGATTTCAAGCAGCGGAGACCAAAGCTCTGATGTTCTTCAAGACTAGAACTCAAAATGACAGGAGAACCCATTATAGACATGCATCGGTGGATGGACCTATTGTTGGTGAGGGGGGTGTAATGCCTCCTCTATGCAGATCCGATTAGGGTGTTAAGCGGTAGCGTATCGGAACAGATACAAAGAGAATTCTTCTATATCTTTAATAGAATTTTTATTGAATGAACAATATAGGTTCTATAAGTAAACATAGAAGTGGTATATACAGCATTTAAAAAATATATGAGGGTTATCAGCTTATCGATTTAATTCCTAATAACATAGAGTCAGACTCCTAATGCAAAAGTTCTACAAATCTCGGCTTGCTGTCGGTTCAATGTTCAATTGTTCAGGCACTTGGTGAACCCGTTCCCGCACTGGGATTTTTCTGGTTGCTATTTGTAATTGGAACTGAGTCCTATTTCACTGGCACTTGTCGTACCTTTCCCTTGATGGGACTTTATCAGATACACGGAGTATCAATTGATCAGAGGCAAGACCTCTCCAGCATCTTAGCTACGCTGACTCAGAAACTTCGTGTTTCTAATACTCTTCTCAGAGAGTCACCTCACTGTTTGTGATCTTTCTCCAAAACTGAACTTCTAACTCCAAAAATCTGTCTCACAGGATTTTCACTAGGTGTGGGGATTTGGTCAAGACGGGGCAAATCGGGGCCACTCAGCATCTAAACAACTCTGGGAAATAACATCCCTATTTAGAATCAAGTCCGTCATTGGTTTCTCCATAACAGCGGACATAAAATCGTGCAACATTCGTTTTCCCAGGCAGATGCTATTTTCTCACGAGTCCGGTAATGATCAAAGCACAGAGTTTTGTCTTGGAAGATCTTGACGATCCATCACTGTGCGAGGGTTCCTCTCTATCCACAAAGACGTTCGGTATTTCACTCTACTTCTAAACAACACCGACGTGAGAAAATCTGCTGGAAATAGTTCTTTCCAAATATTCTTACGGGAAACTCAGTGACCACACACATGAACACCTGGGAGAAGAAACTCAATTCTTTACAGGGGAAACACAAATCACGACTCTTACGGGAGACCATACTTTCCCGTAACTCAGAGAAGTTCGTACCAAATGCTTGGTATTTGGTATGATAATACATTATTGCAACAATTGCTTGCCTGTGATAAAATTTCTAGGGACTCCAATATTGCACAACTTTTAAAATTGCCAGCAAGCATAATGATTCTTGCTTTATGGGAAAATATCTCAATATCACTTATTTGGAATAATCTAGACAGAGCAGTGGCAGGTCTATTACGCGATTCCCTACAAAGATAAGGTTACAAATAAATTATTAAATTATGTAGGTATGACCACTAGAAAATTCAAAATGAGAATCAATGAATATATTCAAGATGTTAGAAAAAATAGACATGCCACTGCCCTATTTAGATTATTCCAAGTACGTGATATTGAGATATTTTTCCATAAAGCAAGAATCATTATGTGGGCTGTCGATTTTAAAAGTTGTGTAATATTGGAGTCCCTAGAAATTTTATCGCAGGCAAGCAACTGTTGCAATGATGTATTATGATACCAAATACCTGATAAATTAAAGTAGGTTTAAGTTAGATAATAAGTTGCAGAGCTAGGAAAATATAAGAAAGTAAAATGCACAGGTTGGAAGGTTGTTGCTGGTAAAGTTCAATTTCCAAAAATACATAAATGCTTGATATTAAAGTCAAATGCTTTTAACTTTTGTATCGTATGTTTAGTATCCGGAGGCAAGAAAAATACAGTTATTGGTTGAGATGTCAAATGTTTATTTGTAGAAGACAAGATAATAATGTATGCAAAAAGTTGAACTTTTATCAGCTTCATTTATTAAAGTAGGCAGTGTAAACAAGTAGTTTCGATGAAGTATACACACGTGTCGATGATTAACAACGTTGAAATATGCAGACATGCTGAGACAATAAAAGTAGTTAAAATATAAAGACACCCATCCATCCTCTCTTAAATAAAATCTGATTGTAGACGTTGAAAATAGAAATCAAACATCCAGAAATTGGACCTGCCAATTTCAGACTTTCTTGACATGCTCCCATTATCACGAAAACAAGAAGTATAATGATGGCGGTTGGTACTGACTATTTATGTGATCCCAACACGAGCTAGTGAGCAACGCCCACCTGTTGGGCCAATCAGTGTGCGGCATCGAAATACACGCAAACAATGAATCAAATTAATCGACTAAAGTATACTGTCGCCATGCAGTGGGAATGGAGCTAATTTGCATAAACTACTGTCATTACTGGAAGTGTTTTGATGGGCTGAGATTACTGTGAAGAAAATAAAGATGGCGGAACCCCCATAATTAACGATGTGAATGTAATAAAAGGACTAACTAAAATCTGAAGTAAACTTAAAAAGGTTTTAAGGTAAGTAATTTAACATAATAAAGATATAAAAAAAGTACTTATATAAAGTAAATTATTCTATCTACGATATATATAAAACACAAATGGAAATTTCGTTCCATTCCTTTATAACTAGAGTTCTGCTGAATGGATTTTGATGGAACTTGCACTGTTTGATAGATAATTTTTCAGGGAAGGTTTTAGTATATAACACAACATTCTACGTGGATTAGCTTTGAATTATGATGGAAAGTTCCGTTATTTTGGACGAAAAGGTTACCACTGCTTATTTTTTGGCGACCATTATCGTTGGTGAAAGAGTTAAAATGGCTTTATCATTTAGAAAATAATACAAACACCTCAAAAATAAAAGAAAAAATTACTAATTGTATTTAAAATAAAATAAGCAAAACAATTTTGATGAAAAAGAATGTTATAAACTGAAAATATTTAATTTATACATGAAAGGAAATATTCACAATGCTTAGAAAATTATTCAATGTGAAATATTGCAATTGAAACCATATTTGGCGATTTATCGTTTGCGTTATGTTAAGACAAATGCATCTGAAAAGTTTTTTAGATAAAATCTGAGTAACAAATTTATTTTTGAGTTGTTCTTTATTTTTTAATTTAATTTTTGTTTTTATCTAACTCTTGCGTCATGTGACTTCCTGAAGAAACTAGCAGATGCAATCATAACAAGAACAAAAAATCATGCATTAAGCATAGATTATGTAACTCTTTCCAACGCTTCCAAAATAATTTTACAAATCATTACCGTTTAATAAGCTGAAAGATAACATCTAAGTAAACAATTTGGAAAACGCATAACATATTTAAAAACGTAATTTCAGGAATTTCCAACATATACAATATTCGGAAAAATATCCGAATAATTTTATTCAGCCCTGTATATGATCTATAAATTAGTATATATGAAGGATGCTAAATTTTAGTTTAGTTAGGAAATGCTTAGTACAGTTTAAAATTCTCCTTCTGGAGTTTCTATCAATAAACGGAAATGTTTTCGCGAACTTTTGTGCTGCCCTGTATATGATTCTACAGAATTTAAACACACCAAGTATTAGACAAAAAGTGAGTTAAAATTTAAAATCGCGTTCAGCAACTTAACACGCACTTCCAGGATTTATTGTTAACAGACAATAGAGAATTCTTTTGTGTGTCCCTGTAAATCAGGCATGTCAAACTCGTTTACCCTCGAGGGCCAAGTTAAACATTGTATACAAAGACGCGGGACACATTACAAAAAAATTATATATATAATATTACCATCGCACAGAATGAAATTTGTACATACAAATTTTGTTAGTTTTGCAATTTTGCAATTTTTCTTTTTAACAGTCTACCTAAAAAAATTATGTAGTCACCGGAAAATTTTAAAAGAATATTTTCTAATTTAATGACATTTTGTTCTTACTAGAAATGCAAAAAGTCCATATCTGCAAAAACTCTGTATAATGAACTTGTTCAAAGTTCATGTATTTATTCTGTAAAATTAAAAATAGCAAGGATGTTGTACAAAAATGCGCTGTCGTACATAGGTAAAAATGTGTTCAGATAAAAATAAAAAGATGTTTAAACATATATCTGGCATTGAAAACTTAAACCGCAATCAAAGTGATAAGAAATGTATTATTGAGTGTAGTAGTTGACCCGCCCGGCATTGCCGGACCCGTGATAAAATCTTAAACGAACCCAAAATATAAAATACTGATATATCAGTATTTTACTAATTATAATTAGTGACAAATTGCTCATAAGAAAACATTAAAAAAAATGTTTCGTTGTGCAAACGCTTTGAAATTTTTAATGGTTATAAATTTAAAGGTTTTCCAGCCCGTGCAAAAATTACGTCAGAAATATTTTGTTATCTGGTTGTAAAATAAATCTATTTTCTTCTCTAGAAAACGACCCTTTTTGAAACTCTATAAAAAGGGAGAACTCCCCCCCCCCCCCCACCCATTTCCTTTTCCAGCCTTCAAAAAAGTGAAAGTGCATCCCTCCCTTTCCCTTTTGTTTACCCCTCTCTCAAACAGAGCAGGTGGAAGAATGGAAGCTTGCTCCAGGAAGGGGGAATGAAAATAGAATGAAGAATTTAGAAGAAGTATTTTCTAGGGGTGTAACTGTGAGCAGTGAAGGCTAATAGGCGAGCTATACTTTCCTCAATCCTTTTGATTCTTCTTAATTCTATTTCCTGCGTTATTCACCCTTCAAAAAGAGTTGAGGCTTGCGCAGTAAGGTCGAATTTGCTCTGAAAAATTAAGACTTTTGCTCTCGCTTTAATATATTAGATTACACTGATCTATCCATTTTTCTGTTAATTTTGAAATTGCCCCTTTTATAAAACATATCGTTGTAAGAACATTACTATTTACAATATAAACTTACTGTTTAAAGGACAGTTATTAAGTCAAAATGTTCAAAATCAAATATTCAGAGTCAAATATTTATTATTAAGTTCATAACCGAGTCTGATTTTTTGTTCATAATTGAGCCAAGCATATATCCGCTATTGTTGTTGTATCGAGCACAGGAATCATTTCTAGAAGCTCCTCACTTATTTTTTAGTATGCACAATCATCTCTACGAATAAAAACAGCTAACTGAATGGAATTTCGTGCATCTGTATTTTGATGAATTTCAATGTAAAAGGCAATAAATACTAAAATTATAGATTTCATTTGATTATTGAAATTTCTGGCTATATCATGAAACTTTCTAGCAATGACATTTATATAGTTTAGCTTATATTATTTTAAAATTTCCTTAACTGCTCTAGGCATTTCATACTATTCATTAGACGTCATTTCTTCTAATTCGCAGTGAAGGATACTGAGCTGCGTGCAATTGAATATTTTATCTTCCTTTCTAAAAGCAGATGCATAACTCTTAATAATATTCATGAATATACATTTTTTAATGAAGCACCAGTTTCAAATCTAACAATTTATATTTTCAAAAATTTTCTAGTTATTTGTGAGTACATTCTTTGCAAACACACAGTTTCTACATATCAAACATAAAATTTCGGTTTTTATTTAAAGATAAAAGTATTGTAAATTGACTGTTATCATTCTGTGATATTTATCTTATTAATATGTGTATCACATTGGCAGAGAGCTTTGAAATATTTTTTTAAAATGCTAAAATGTATGTGAGTACAAATGTGTGTATAAAAACAATACAAAAAAGAAGATAAAGATCACGTAAGGGCTCATTAATAATGACACTTTTACTAATAAATATAATGAAAATAATTAATGAGTTCAAATCCCAAACCTTCAAACCAAAAATTCGACTGTGCGATGAGCCAGGGTAATATTTTTAGTTTTTTCGCAAAAACAAGACTAGAATTCGTGTCACTTTCAAAGCTACTCATTTTAAAGCCATTTATGTATTTTATTTTTTTAACTATTAATTATTGTTAATTAACACCATATTTTAATAGTTTTTCGATACATTTTTTAGTACTTAATAAATACTGCACATTGTTTTGTAATGTGATGTAAATCGAAGAGAGAAGTAAAATAAAGTATTAGTTTCAACATAAAACATGGAACAATTTATAAAAATAAATACTCTAAAAAATTTACAAATCTTTAAATTTTCAGATTCAAGACTCTTTGTAGCTTTCCGATTGGTTATTTTTGTATTCACAATCTGTTGGAGAGATAATTTTAAAATGAGTTAGATCTGAGTATATACATATACTTTATGATGTTTGCGATATATACTTTATGATGTTTGCGATCTATAACGTCACGGTTTGTCAGATTGTCAAAACAGGAAATTTTTTACTAGTAACCTTTTTAGTATTTTCTTTATTTAACTACAGAATGTCTGTCAGTAAATAAGGTGACGATTAGTATTCTGAAAGAGAGATAGATATTTTAAATTAAAAAAATTCGCTGTCTTGGCAACACTGCAGCCACAGTTTGTGCAGAATGTATTTTCTGCATCAAACATGAATTGAATCAAACATGGGGAAAATGCCAAAGGCTTGGCGGGCCACAGATAAGTTGTCGGTTGGCCACGTGTTTGACATGCCTGCTGTAAATGAATGATGACTGCTATACACATAATATTCTGTAGTAAGCCTCTTGCAATGCACCTTAGTGATATATATAAATTTCAATGCGCTTAAAATAGTGAAACATTATTTAATTAAACCACAAACGATTTTTCTCCATAGACGTAATGTAATGGATTTCTTTTGACTGTCCCTGTAAAGTAACTATAAGTGCTATGCACAGCATATTCCGTATTAAGCTTCTTGTAATGCACTTTAGTGATATATATCAATTACAAAGTATTTGAAATTGTGTAACATCATTAAAATAAACCGTAAATGATTTTTCCTCATAGACCGTAATGTAACGTAATTTTTTGACTGTCCCTGTAAAACTAGTTGTTGGGGACCACCGTTAATACTCACCCATCATGAATATGCATAATGTAAAATATTAAAATAAAAATGTGTAAACTACTTATAAAATGCATTGCAATTCAAATAAAATTGTGGATTGATGACGTCATAAACTTTAAAGGCTCGATTACTGAATTGCTTGAAAGAGGTTTTTCCTTATAACTCCAAAAATAATAAGTCTATTAACTAGCGGTTTATTGCATCTGATTAAGCGTCAAATTTCCAATTAAAATATATCTTTGAAGTGAAATTTGGATGAAATACAGAGCCATGAAAAATCGAAGAGTGTGGAAAATAGGATTCCAAATATCTCGGCAACTAATTATCCGATCAACTTCATGCTTTATGCAAAATTTATGTTTTTTTATTGTCTTTTATGTTCATTTCTTAAAATAAACAATTTCAAAAAATTTTATATACCTTTTATCAGAACGAATATTTCGAGAGTCCGAAAAAAATTGTTCCGGTTAATCGAGGTTATTGAAATGAAATAGGTTTCTTCCCATTATTACATACTAAGTACATACCAAATTGCAAGTCTCTATCTGAATTTTTTCGGGAGATAGAGCGTTTACAGACACACAGACATCCAGACACATGGCAAATTTTTTTTTCTAAAAATATGTTTTTCGGAATCTCCAGTATCTGAAACGTGTAAATCCATCAAAAAAAATTTTCAATTTTTAAAACGATTACAACACTTACCCTATACTACGTATGATGGGTAAGTAAAAACTATAAGTGCTACACACTTCAGTTGAAATAGGGAACATGCTATAGATAACGACAATAGCATATATCAATTGCATGACGATCCCAGTATAGTTACGCAAGTTAGAGCATGGACAGACAGACAGACAAACCAAATACATAAACACTTTTCAACTATTTTGGAAAGTGTTAAAAATGACTGTATATTTGAGTCACATGTTATTTGTTTATTTACAGTTTTGATTTTACTTTTGTCGCCAAACAACATGATTTTAAGCCAAAAAAGGCATAAGCATAACATCGGTCAGAATATTGGCAAAATAATTCATGTTCATAATAATGGTGTTTTTTCAAGTGTACGACAATATTTTTGGAATAAGTTTTAATGTAAATTATATAAATAACAGTTAATGTTATAAAAATAGAGTCAAATATTTAAATTTTAGTGTAAATGTATGCGACACACTAATTATTATCACACATTAAAATAAAAAAAATTCCCCATTCATTTTTTTTAGTTTTCTTTGAATATCTTTTCTTCTATTTGAAGGTTTTTAAACATATTACACTAATCTTCTGTAATCGGTCACCCGGAAATTGGCGTATTTACTATATTGTTGGATTTTATTTTATATTTGAAAGGAGCTCTTGATGGTGAATCCGATTACAGCAAATTTGTACTCAGCGATTAGTTAATTTATGGTTTTTCATTATGAAGCAAACGGACAAAAGAATATTTACTATTACATATTTTCCAACTACAGTTATTTTTCTATCACCAAAAAAGCAATACTTGCAATGTACAAAAAATACTTTGAAATGCCAATGGTGACCAAGGAAGAATATTTGCTGATTTATCATTTTAACCTAGATAAGACAAAAAATACCTGGAATTCAGATTGGATAAAATTTTGATTATTATAAAGCAATTTCGGCCAGCGCACAGTCCTAGCCGCTAAACTTAGTGACAATGACCGACTAATCTAATTTTCTTGAACATGTGACCTAGTCCAATGATTTTCGCGTGCCCGAAACTCGTAGGATACAAAATTTAATCAAAATCGTTAGAGCTTTTTTTAGATAATTTAATTTTTTAGATAAAATTAATTTGACCCGCGTTGACTCAAAAATGACCCACTAATCGAAAGTTCTCGAACATGTGACCCAGCCCAATAGTCTTCTCGTGTCCGAAAAGGGTTGAATACAAAATTTCGTCAAAATCGTTTGAACCGTTTTTTAGATACAATTAGCTTGACCATGACCCAAAATGACCCACTAATCGAATTTTCTCGAACATGTGACCTAGCCCAATCGTTTTCTGGTGCCCCAAAACGGTAGGATGCAAAATTTCGTCAAAATCGTTAGAGCCGTTTTCAAGATAAAATTTGCATAACCACACACACACACAAGATTTGCTCGTATTAGAATATATGATTCGAGGATTATTTTCATTTACCAGAATCAGTTATCGAGTTTTTTTCTAAGTTAATGGTAACATGATTGCAATTGATATATAAAATGAAAAGGCAGTGAAAATAACATTATTTTAATTTTATTCAAACAATTCAGCTTTAAAACCCCGCTTTTTTATGATTCACATTTCATTTAAATATGAAAGTTAAACACTGTTCTTTGTGTCTAAATAATTTATTGCATTTTTCACTATATTTATCTGCTGGAATCCAAAAATAAAAAACTGTAGCTGTAGCAGACCTGCCAGAAGATCAGTATATTCCGAAATAAAACGTAACCTTTAGGGGGATTGTATTTAAGCTACCAGAACCACACATAGCACCAAACTGAGAGGCCCAGAGTTCAAGAACTAACAAACGAAAATGAATAACGAAAACATTATTTAAGTTCAATGGTCAATCTCTGCAATGATCGTAATGTTCTCCTTTTTAGTAGTGTGGCGACTCAAAGAACATTTTAATTTCTGTTGGTCACAACGACCACATTTCTCTACCAAACTCCAATATAAATCATCAAATTAAAAAGTTGCTTTTTAATAGCCCGAATTTTATAAACGTATAAAATAATATAACGCAATGGCAGTCGCATTGTATTTAGCAATGAGGAAGGATTTTCCAGGTGAAGATACATATTATTTGAAAATACATGGTCGAATTCATTTCGTTTGATCCAAGATTTATTTGGAGACAGACCAGCGCAGCGGGCATAGCCTGCTAGTTACATATAAAGTAAATTATATGCTGTGAAAACGTAAATAAGTATGGTTTCTCAAGGTAATTTATGCATGTTTAATAAAGATATGAGTGACTGTTTTAAATGAGTTATGCTGAGGTTTTAGGTGAAATAAATGAGTTTAAGAGATGATGAGACTGCCAATTATTTGTGTTATTTTCATCAATACCAAGCATTTGCTACGAACTGCTTTGAGTTACAGGAAAGTATGGTCTCCCGAAAGAGTCGGGATTCGTGTTCCCCCCTCACCTACAATGGGTCCATCCACCGGTGCATGTCTATAATGGTTCTCCTGTCACTTTGAGTTCTAGTATTGAACAACATCAGAGCTTTGGTCTCTGCTGATTGAAATCCTTGATAATGGCATAGTTTAGAGCTGAAAGCGCTAGGAAAATGTGATGTACTACTAATATCTTGTGTTTTAAAGTTTTTAAGACATTTGTAACTGTTTGATGCTCAAGGTCCTCAATTGAGGACAGGTATAAAATCCTATTTCCAGCACAGTTTTTTCTTTAGAATCAACTAATTCTGGTTGGGCTGTAATTTTAAAATTAAAGGGAGGATTTTCTTAACTTTCTCGAAAAAAATTACATTAAAATATATGACAAGTAGTAAAGTAGTTCTATTATTATTAATTTGGGCATTAATGGGTTAATGTACAATAACTCTTTTTAAGAATAAAAAATGTATGCAATAGTATAAACACCTATAACTACTAGATGTAGAACTACTAGAAACAACATATCTACCTGAATATTATATGATCCAAAGCTAATATTTTTGAAAAAAGTTAAAGGTTTTCAACTAGTAAAATGTTTTTGCAATAAATCGCCAATGTGCTTTTTGCATGATCTTTTTGTTGTTGTTTCATGTTTTTAGAATGCCACCTATCATGTGATCAAATAACCAAAGACATATTTGAAGATGTATTCTTGGGTATTGATAGAGTAGTATAATATGTAATAAAAAGAATCTATGAATGAAAAATTAATTTATTGAATATGTGAAAAAAAAATATATAAAAAAATAAAATAAAAATTAGAAATCTGAAAAATATATAGATTAAATTAACTCACTTCGCAACATAATAATAATTAAAAAATATATATAGTATATAGTTTTAATTTTTTTCACACTTTTAATTTTACCTGTTTGGAAGTTATAGTTTTCTTTTTTAGCTTATCAGTAATGTTGCTAGCATTATTTATCCAGGCTTGTGTAATTGTCATCACCTGAAATTTTATAAAAAATATTTTTCAGAATAATATAAATTACCAAAAGTGTTTTTCTTTTAGTTATAATTGTACAAATAGGAATTATTTTATCAAATATTTTAGCTATAAAACATTCTGGGTTCAAAATTAATACTTTTTTAAAATTCTAATTACTACTGATATGGAGAGGACCAGACATTGTGAGTCACAAAATTTATTTTAAATATTGTAGGTTAGTAGTAGAACAAAGATAGAAAATATTCTTTAGAGTTCTACTAACATTCATCATTTTAAGCAAATTGGTGATCCCAATTTCTGGTTCTCTCCTTGTTTAAATAGGGCATTTAATATTTCTAAAAATAACTAGTTTTTTCAAGATAATTGCATCACCTACATAATGTGGCAACAGCTGTTTGTTACTGTTCAACAGTAGAACTATTCATGTTTTTATGTGGACTATTTTCAAATTTCTAAAATAAATGAATTAATATAGCACATGAAAAAGCAGTACAAAGTGAGCCACAATTTATTAAAAAAACTATATCTTTTACCAAAGTTTCATTATAAATCTTATAAAATGTTTCTCATATACAGTAATTTTTGATTATTTGAGACAGTGTTTAATTGGAATAGCTGTATAATTGAGACAAAATGTTAAAAATGAAATTGTAAAACATAATTAACTTTACTTCTGATAATTGGTTCAGCTGCTTTATCAGGACAAATGTATTCCAATTAACTAAAATCTACTGTATATTTTTCCTTTGTTCCATATCCCCCCCCCCATCCTCCTCCTTCAAAAAACAAGAGCAAAAAATCATGCACACCATGTACTATGCAAAAATTTAGTTAAATTTAAAAACGTAAACCAAAGTTGAAAACACACTTTCAGCAATTATTCCTTATAGACAGTACTGTAACTGAATACTTTTGTGTGTCCCTGTAAATGAATGATAAATGAAATGCATACCATATTTTTCAGTAAGCAACTTATAGTGCACCTCAGTAATGGATATAAATTTTATTATGTTTGAAATAGTTTAACATCATTAAAATACACTGTAAATGATTTTTCCCTGTAGACCATTATGTAACAGACCATTGTGTAACTCTCTTGTGTGACCCTGTAAATGAATAATAAATGCTTTGCATCTCATACTCTACAAAAAGCATGTTTTAGTGCACTTCATAAAAGCATATTAATATCATTTTGCTTGAAATAGTGTAACATTATAAATGCTACACACTTCATTTTCAATAGCGATTATGCTATAATAAACATTAATAACATATAAAACTACAGGGAAATATGAATATATTTACAAGGACAGACAGTCGCACAAACCGAAGTTACAAACATTTTGCAACTATGTTGGAAAGTGTTAAAAAAATATTATAATCCTACTTTTGGCTTTTATAATGAATAGGAGAGCAAATTTTTATTATTATATTAAAAAATTAAAAAGTAATAACACTAAAAAAGTGTTCCCATTTTTTTTTTTTTTTTAAATACAAAGAAGATA
This sequence comes from Maratus michaelseni, assembly GCA_963931845.1. NCBI lineage: Eukaryota > Metazoa > Arthropoda > Arachnida > Araneae > Salticidae > Maratus > Maratus michaelseni. The sequence goes on along the minus strand of OZ007589.1, from coordinate 156,521,015 downwards.
TAAAATAGCTCCACACATTTTGTAGAAATATATCTAAGTACAACATACAAATGTAAACTATTCTGAAATAAATCATACACAGTGGACTCTCATTAATGCTTAAGACATATTATCTGGTTAATAAGAATTTTTCCCCCCATCATTTTTTATTTGCAATTAATATTAACATCACTTAATATGTACTATTCATTGGATAATATGGACAATTCCCCCCCCCCAAATTGGCCAATCAGAATCAAAACTAGTTCTGTATATTATTTTGTCAAAAGCAAAATTTGGTGTAACTTTGGTTATTGAGATATCAAGGAATTCTCAGCGACAAAGAGAAAAAAAACATTCCACCACCAAAAACATGGGGGCGCAAAAATTCCTAAAGGCTGTTCATACAAATTACCAAGCCAAAATTTCAAGTTTGTCCCAAAACTGGGAAATAGTGAAGTAAAAATATAATTTGTTCAATTATCGCAAAGAAATTTGAGATATTAGTTTATTTACTTTAATTAAAGTAAAATTGTGTAAGTATAGCAATTTTTTGGATATTTTGTTTGACCTGAGTAATTTATTCTTTTGTATTAACAAATTTTCATTAACTTAATTTTTACTAAAATTACTAAATTAAAGAAAAAGTTATTTATTCAGCATAAAGTTAATAACCTTTTAAATTTCTGTCAAAAACTGAATTCAATTTATTCAACTCAAGAGATAATTTTGCACAATTGCAACACTTTCATAATTTAATATGGACTTTGGTTGTACCGAGGAAAAATGGCCTCTCTTGGAAGCCTGTATTAACAAGAGTTCACTGTATATTGTATTAAATATGGGTATGTCCTCTACAAGAGTATGAGTAACCTTCTCAGGAATATATTTTGAAAAGACAATTACAGTAAACCTCCAGTTATCTGGATCACCAGATTGATATCAGGAAATAAAAAAATACAATAATAAAATCTAATTGAAAAGCGATTTGTATGTACTTGTAAGAATATAATTTCCTAAAAATCTTTTTTAAACCAATGATAAAATTTATATTTAATTGGAATTTTCTAGTCTATAGTTGGACAAATTCTGAGTTGGTATTTAATCAATTTCAGAGATACCATATTTATGAGTGTCTATGACAAAACAATTAATTTTGTCAGGCATCTTCAACTAACATCTTTAAATGAATGTAAGTTCAGAACTGTATTTTTTTTTCAATTGTTTTTAGTGAAAATTATCTTATTTTCAACATAGATTAAAATTTACTTTTTTATTAAACAAAAACGATTTTAAAAATTTTTTTATTTCACAATATAACATATATTTTTATGATTGAACTATTATCCGAAATGTGTCCAGAACACATTAGTATGGATAACAAGAATCTCACTGTATAGAATTCAAGGATGAATATGGCTAGAAAACTTTTAACATACTTTTATTAAGCTAAGAGTTAACTGACAAATCATGCTAATCTTTATCATATTTTCCAATAACTCAGTACTTAAAAAGCTACAAAACTTTTAGGATTTATCTGAACCCCTTTCTTTTTTCTGCAGCAATGCTGTGCTTGATTCCCACAGAAAAATAATATGATTATGCCAATGTTATTAAATATGATTGATCATTGCCTCACTTGACAAACTTAATAATTCTTAGCATTTAAGATGTAAAATAATGTAAATAAAAATCATACATTATACTAAAATTTACTGTTACATTTTAAACTAAAATAAAGATATAAATAAAACATTGCAAATCAAATAATAAAGTAAACAGAAACAAAAATGTACGCTTACTTTCTTCTCATTTATGTCTATACTCTGTAGCTGTTGTGATAATACAGATGGCTTTGCTAGATGATAAGAAGCCTGAAAATAAATTAAAATATTTCACATAATACTTCTGATACAAGTAAACAAACATTTTTGAAAATTTTATAGCAAGAGCAAAAGAATGTGGTTTTATTGGACAGTAATCAGTTTTGGCAATAAATATATACTTTTAAGGGAGGAGAGGTGGCCTCTCAGAAAAGAAACAATCTGTAAATGGATTGCATACACAAAATATATTGAAAATCTTACACAACCCAATGGAGCTGTGAAAAATTGGAATTAGTGAGGATATAATGTTATTTTAAAAGCAAAAGCTTTACAAATAGCATTTGAATACAGAGGCTGTTCGCACATTTTTTAGACAACTTTGTTTTGGTGTAAAAAAAAAAAAAAAAAACTTGTCTGCATAGAGAAATTATTTTTCACAGGTAATATGTTTTTGAAATTATAAATTCTCATCCGGCAACTGAAATTTTTATTTACATGCAAAATGGCACTTTTAAAAAACCGATGGATGGAAGGTTATATTTCTGTACTTTTCAAAGAGAATTATTTGTATTTGATTATTTAAAAGCTCTGTGCAAGGCATGTTTTTTCTATAGTTAAAGCCACAGTAGGTAATATTGTCAATCAGACAGGAAAAAAATGTGTATGACTGGCTTCAAATGGAAAAAAATGTTCCAAACGTGTACCCAAGAACAAAAAGGAATTCTTTGAATTCCTTAAAGGAAATTCTTAAAGGAATTCTTTGAAAGGTAAGATCTTTTATGGTAAAGGAAATCCCTCCCAGTCAAAGCACTGTTGCTGAATCATTAAAATGCTGTGTCAACTGTGATAAGAAGAGGTAAGAGAATAGAAAAAGGGTGTGTCAATCAAGTAAGATTGGAGGTATTATGCACAGAGAAAGTGATTGAATTTTTTGACATTAAGAGGCAGACTTGTTTTTGTGTACTGGAGAGATAGACCATGTTTTGGGGGTTCCTTGGACATACAAAATGCCGTGTAATGTCATCTATAATTTTACTATCATGTTTTTTTACAATTGTTTTTAAATAAAACTTTTTCGTTTAATACGAACTGATATGTTTAATTATATGTATGCAATCACGATACCACAGCTAATATATATATAATTAAACATTTGGTGGCAGCGGTGGGATAATGTGGACTAGATTGAATTAGACTTGGAACCTATGCTTAACTTGATAAACAGATGAATGCAGACAAGAATGACAGCTGAATGCAGACAAGATCGTTGAGGAGTCACAAATTTTATTCGGAAATATAGGGTTTTCTTGGAGGTTCGATAATTAAGGACGGGTGAAAAATTGTACTATGATATTAGTGCTATGAGTGCATTCTCCAGGAAATATCTGGTGGATGGAAGAAATGTGGTGTATTATCTTGTGTGTCTGACTATATACGGAGCTAATGTGATAGTGGCTCATCGATCAATTAAGTCTATTCAAGTCTTCAAAAGTGTTTGAGTAATATTTAAAAGTGCTAGGAAGCCTGGTAACAATGTGGAAGGAATATCTACAACTGAAGATAAGCTCTTTTATGAAAACTTTGAGGTCTGTTTTGAATTTAATGTTGTGCACATTTTTATTTTTGGAACATAACTCTAAAATTAAAAATTCTAGGGAAGCTATTAATTTGGTATTTAAATTTTTAGATATAATTCTTATGTTTAATTGTTTTCTGGTATCTATAAGGTATAATATTGGGTTAGGAAAAGTAAATACTTATGTATATATTAAAATTTACTTGGGGTATAGTAAATTGTTATTGATTAATTGGGATTATTAATCAGGATATTTTAATCCTAATTGTGTATAAAACTTTTGGAATTAGAGTTTAAATTATATACATTTTTATTTATTACAGTAATAAAGTTATACTTTTAATTTTATGGGTATACTGTGGAGGATTGTGATTAATGTTTAAAAATAAATTTATGTTATACTCTACTGTTGGGTATAAAAATTTATTTGAAAGATATACTCAGTTTGAAAGACATCACTCTTGCATGATAATTTGCTGTATTAAAATTGTGTCATTTTTTAATATACGTTTAGTAAAAAAATTCTATGTCTGTATTTATTGTATTATTGTAAATTGAATATATCTGATACTTTGAAATTTAGTGTATTTTGGAGGAAAATATGGCAGATTATTTAGGAAAATCTATATATATATATATTTCTCTTATGTGGTGCGGAAAAAGGGCTGAATTTCTAGATTATCGTTTGGCAACACCATAGTTTCCAGAATCTCTAATATGGCGGCCAGCAAAAGAGCAGTGAAACAAGTGAAACTCAAACTAGAAAATTATTAAAAATAAAATAAGATGTGCATAATCCAAAGCCTTTGAGATGATAACTCATTTTAATTATGAGTAATATCGTTAATTTCAAATGAATTCTCAACTCTTATTTAGAATTTATTTATCAATTTCACTCACACGAAATCGGAGAGAATAAAAATATCAACTGTCTAGATCACACCTGCTGCCATCTATTGCTGTCTTGGTGAAGTAAAAAATAATTTCTTTTGCAAATATCTATAATCAATTAGAACAGTTTTACGAAATGATTGATGATATGATTGAACAATGATTGATGATATATATAAACTATCTTCCTATCACATAGTGTTTTTTTTTTTAATGAATTTAAGACGTGGCAATAACTTTTTAACTAATTGTGTTTTCAAGATCTTTTTTTCATAGTATTTAAATGATTTTTGCACATTGTTAACACCAACTAAATGCATTTTTAACTGTGTTTTCAATGAAGTTTTCAATTATTTTTTTACATTAAAAAATTATCAATTTTATGGTGGTTTATGGTGGATTTATGGCAGTACTTATTCGGCTAGAATTGCTGCAAAAATGAAAAAGGGCAAGCGAGCGAAGCAAACTGGGATTGAATTAGATCATAAAGAAAGAAAGAGGCAAATTGAATTAGATCGGATAGCACAAGAGGAAAAACTTAGACAATTTGAATTAGATAAACTTGAGAAACAGCAACAATTTGAATTAGAAAGATTACATATTGAAAATTCTATGGATACTGTTAGTGTTTCATCGAATGAATCAAATGTAGATTTGCCGAGAACTCCTAAAGTAAACTTAAAGGATTTAGTTCCGCGTTTTGATTCAAAATTAATCTATATTACTCTTTTCTTTATGATTTTTGAGAGACAAGCTGAGAAAGCTAAAATTTCCCAGGAGGATTTAGTTAGCTAGTTAATCCCATTATTGCCTTCGGACATTGCTGAAATTATTGTTAAACAACCAGCAGATAAGTGTGATGATTTTCAGCATGTAAAAAAAGTTTAGTTCGATTGGTTTAGGCTGAGTACAGGAGCGTTAAGGCAAAATTTTGAAAATCAAAGAAAATCTGTGAATTATGGGTAGATTTGATTTATGAGTTAAGGGGTTATCTGGAAAATTGGTTAGAACCTTTAGAAGTGAGAGATTTCGAATCGTTGAAAGAACTGATGCTCATGTAGCAATAAAAAAAATAGGTCCCTTTTGAAAGAAGAGAAATTTATGGACGAATGGGTGGAAATCAAGATAGCTTTGAAACTCGCAGAGAAGTCTGATAAATGTGATAGTATCAGAAGAGAATTTAAGAAGTCAGGAAAACAATCTTGGGAAAAAGAATCTGATGGAGAAAATCCAAAGACTAGTTTCGATTCTAAAATTAAGAGCGAATTCAAAACTAAATTGGGTTTTGAGGGTAAAAAAGATAGCAGGAAAACAATAAATGTAAGAAAGACCAACCTTTTGAAAAACGGAGGCAAATTCAATGTTACCATTGTTTAGAAATGGGGCACATAAAACCTTATTGTGCAGAATGGTTAAAAGGTAAGTCTAATTATGAGGATAAAAACATAGGTTGGATTGCTACTTGTGATATGAATGATTGGGGAGGAGTGGAAACTAATATACCGATGATCGATTTACATGTAAACGGTACGATGATCAAAGCGATTAAAGATACAGGGGCACAAATTGCTGTTTTTGAAGAATGTGACATTCCCTGAAGAGCAAAAAAAGTGGGGAATATCTTTCTTGTTCCGGTCCTGGGAAGTAAACAAAAGGCATACTTAGTTTCTGTGTCAATAGCATTGATTGAAAAGAATAAAAAGTACTCTGAAAAGAATGTTGTCGTAGCTATTGTTAAAAGATTAAATTCTCCCCCACTCATAACGCCTGCTGTTTACGATTTATTAGGAAGAAAGGATTTAGACTTTCAGAAATCAGAATGTAAACAGATGGGAAGTCAGGTAGAATTACATAAACAGGAAACTCTGGAATTATCTGTTGTTCAGTTGGAGGAGAGGGTTGACTAAAAGTGTAAAAAAGAAAAGTGTAATTCGGACAGAGTCTGTTAAAATAAATAATGAAAAAAAGTTTAATTCTCCGGAAAAAGTGACAAATGAGAATTTGGGAAATGTTTCGAAATTGATAGGGAGAAAAGATATTACGACTCAGACGTATATTGGTAGGAAGCTGTATAGAGAAAATTACTCTTGGAAAAGGAATCCTAAGAAGTATAAAAACCTACCAAGGTATTTTGTTGGGAGTCTTGGGGGGTTACCTCAGTTAGGAATAAAATGAAAGAAAGATTGAGTTTGAACGAAGCTGAGATAAGAAAACTTAGCACTCATAAAAAGAAAGATGGTAGTGTAAATTGGGGAGTTAATTGTCAAATAAGTGAAAAAAGAAAAGTTAAAAATGGAGTTAAAAATGGGTATAAGAGAGCATAGTACTAAGATAAAAGATCGCACTAGTAATCACGGAACTATTGGGTATAATGAAGTGTCAAATACTCTGATAATTACAAAGAAGGGGATAGTGTTCCACTATCTGAACAGATCTCAGAAATAAAGCTCATAAAAACATACAAGGTTTTGAGCAGAAAAATTATGGTGATAAAGTTATAAAGTGAAATTTAATGTCAAAAGAATTTTTTGATAAAAGTAATTCAAATATTAGTTTTCGGGAGAATTCTCTAAATTAAGTTTTATTCTAAATTTTGGAGTGTTCATTATTGTAATATCTGTCTTATGTTTGTTTATCATTTAATGCTTAATAATTGGATAATTTAGTATGCATGCTTTCTTGAGGTATCTAACATCATGTTTTCAAATAAAATGTATTTAGGAAAATTATATAAAGCATTGTTTTGTATATAGATTTCTTCTTATATTTTTATATGTTATATAATGATGTAATTTGTAAACTGTGTTTAGTATTATATAAGTGTAGAATATTTCAAAATTATTTCTTCTGGTATCAAAATTATAAATTATTTCTGGAATCATACTTAAACATTGTTAGAAAAAAATTATAAATAGTCATGTTGTGTATTCTTTCAATACTGGGTATGGGAAAAAATTGTGTTCTGTAGGGATTTCATGTGCAATACTAATTTCTATTATGCATAATGACCTCTTTGGAAGTTGATTAAAGGGGCTTATTGTGTATTTCTGGTACATGACAAATTTCTTGCAGAAATTTTTCCTTAGGGGAAAGGAGTTGCGATGGCTTGGGGGTATCAACATAATTCATTCTGATAGGATTAAAATAAACCCAGAATAAAGTGGAGTGGTAGGTCTTGGTTGGCCCCTATTGTAAGAGGATTAGAAGAAATCCTTTGTTCATTTCAAGTAAGAATGAAAGACTTTCATGCTTTGTACAGCCTTGCTAAATGTGTGTGAACTTTATCTATAAGAAGATTATCTGAAGGGGTTTAAAATGTGCCAGGAAGGTATTTGTATGAATAGCATGACAAAAGAAATGGATTTTGAAGAACCCTGTGATAAGAAGAGGTAAGAGAATAGAAAAAGGGTGTGTCAATCAAGTAAAATTGGAGGTATTATGCATACGGGAAGTGATGGAGTTTTTTGCCATTAAGAGCAAGGACTTATTTTTGTGTTCTGTAGAGAGGAACCTTGTTCTTGGGGTTCCTTGGACGCACAAAATGTAATATCATCTAAAATTTTACTATCATGTTTTTTTTACAATTGTTGTTTTTAAATAAAACTTTTTCGTTTAATACTAACTGATATGTTTAATTATATGTATGCGACCATGATACCACTATTAGAATTTCCTCATGTTTTTAGGTCTGCTGAGCTCATTTTTGATGATATCACTATGTATATATGTGAGTGAATACGATAACACTCCAGATATGCTTTCGATTGACGAATTTATTGCAGGCCACTTTTGCAAAAACAGCATACATTTTTGAAGAAATCGACCAAAAAGTTTGGTATATGAACCTTTTTTCAATCATTTTTTAACTATTCTGTGACAATAACTGATAAATACTTTCTCTTAAATCTCAATTAAATTATTTTTATTTGTCATGTTTATGTTATGCCAATACAATAACTGTTTCACTAGAATGTGACTTAATTTAATAAAAGCTTTTCTTATTTATTTTTACTCACATTAAAATATTTTTACTTTGTTTTGTAAGGAAAAAAAATTAATAAAAGCATATGGAAATTTATGTATATTAATTTTATTGAAGAAGAAATAAAAAATATATCCATTAAAAAAAAATCAAATGAAATACTTTAGCAAAATATGCTAAAATGGTCCCTTTTTGGTGAAAAAAAAAATGGATTACACTTGATATTCTCATACACTTGAAACTATTTGTTGCCAGGTTTGGTGCCAACTTTGGTTGTGGATCTGATTACGGAAGATTAAAATTATGACTCTAGTATAATTGAAGTATTTTAGTAGAATAAATTGCATATATTGCATTATGGATTATCTGGTATCTGAATGCAAACTAAAGTGTTTGGAAAGTTGAGCAGAGTCACTTATAAAAAAAATTGAGAAACATAAATATATAAAAAAAGTGTCCACCAATTTGTCACCACTGCAAATTTTAAGAATATTCAAGTATTTTTTCAAAATTAAGATACAAATAAATATAATTCACAAGCACCATTCAATTATCTTGAAAAGTGTTAAAAAGATTAAGAAAATATAATTTTTGTTGAAACAGTTTGGATAACTGTATTACGTATTATAAATTCTTAGTAAAAATTAACTTTTTGTTAAAAAATAAATAAATAATGCTGTTTTACAATACCTTTTTAAAATGTTGATATATTTATAAAAAAAACATTGTTTTATTCATAGCATGTGAATCAAGTGTAACCTTGCATATGTCAAAAACTTTACAGGGACAATATTCAGGGATTGTTCCCACTAAACCATCACAAAATGTTTTTCCAGAAGATCTTAGATTTTCTACTTTTAAATGACATGAAATTCCATAATCAAAGGAAATTATCCAAGGAGAAACAAGTCTGAATTCAACATGTGCTTGAAATATAAAAATCATCGTAAATTATGCATAACACGATCAGACAGATCCCCTCTTGTAGTAAAAATGAAATGATGATAATGGAACTTTTCTAACCAGATGAAACAGCTTACTTAATGACATAAACATAAATAAGTTTCGGCCAACATGTGTGTTGTCTTCTTGACACCTATTTTCAACATTTTTATTAAGACTCAATTTTTACTGTTTATAGGCAAAAAATATTATTATACTTTAAAAATGCTTTTATTCAAATATTAGCTGACCTGCATTACCCAGGCATGTGATAAAAACCTTAAATAAACCTCAAATTTGAATTGTATTTTATCTTTGGCTCAATTTTGTACAAATTTATATTTTTAACTGAAAAAATTGCAAAAAAAATTTTGATATTTAGTGGTAAAAGTGCTCGTAAGAAGACATTTTCTTCTTTTTTCACAGAGTCACTTCATAGTTTAAAAAAGCTCCTGTTGTCCAAACTCTTTCAAATTTTGATTGATTATAAGTATAATTGTTTTGCAGCCATGTAAAAATTTTGTGAAAAAAATATTGATATTGAGTTGTAAAACAAATCTGTTTTCTTCTCGCTTTTTTTTTCCACACAGAGTCCTTTAACATAACAAGAACAACAAAAAGTAAACACAGTTTTTGTTGTCTGAATGCTGTGAAATTTTAATAGCTTATAAATATAACTGTATCCGAGCCCTCTATAAAATTTTGTGAAAAGATATGCATATTAAATTGTGAAAACATTACCCGAAGCTGAGCGTGACCGTGTAAAAGCACCCTGTTATTTAGCATTTTCATCAAAAATTTCTCAGATTTATTTATTTTTTTAAATATTTCTAGTCATAGAGAACATTTTGAAATTTTTGCAGATGATGTACATCTGGTGTTTACTGTGGTGCTCTAAAAAGATTGTGTCGAAATACAGACGTTTAGTTACTTTTAGCACAGAAAAAAAAAATCGTCCCGGGAAGCACAAAATGACCTGCATTCACTGGTCTTTTTGAAAGGGTTAAAATTCATATTTTTTAAAACAGATTGTACCATCAATTAGAAAAAGGTTTCAGTTTTAAAAGCATATTTTTCGTTTGTTGGTACCTCTAAAATTGAACCCTTGAGTGGCATTGCCATAAGAGGGAATACATCCACCCAGGAAAACGACCCTTTTTGCAAAATATTTTTCAGAAGTGTTAACATCATTTATTTTTTCGAATTGATTACACCATTTAAGGCGTAAGAGTGTGATCTTTCAGAATATGTCCTTTGTTTTTACATACACCAAACAGTTTAGTCCATAGAAGTTAAAACAAAATGGCAAAGTAAACGCATTCTTCATTCAAATGGTTCTTCATTTTGTCCGCTGCGTAAATCGGGTTCTGGGCATGCGCAAGTGCCGCCACTGATTCGGAAATAAAGAGATGAGCTTTTGATGAGTTTTTAATTAATATTTCACCTAATTATCAAAATATTAAAAATCTCAGCCTTAGGTGCATCAGGATATGCCTTGAACTACCTAAATCCAAATTTTCAGATTTGTACGTGTGATAGATTTCGCTAGCCATCGCACACACACAGACAACTTTCTTTTATTAGTACAGATTTTCCCATAAGAATTTATCATAAAAATAAAATTTTCTTTTTTTTACTTATGCATACAATAAATAACATAGCATAACACATATTTATACAAGAAAATGGACAGTAAAAAGTATACCTGCTGAAAAATAAATGTCAGTGTCTGAAGAATTAATTTCAGTTCTTCTTGAGAAACAGCTAAAGATATTTCTAATTTTGCACTTTCTTCTTTAGTAAAAATGTCTTCCTAAGAAAATAACAAAATATGATAAAAAAAGAAAACCACAAGTCATTTTTATACCACTATATATTAAAAGAAAAAACTGAAAAACAATTTTAAAATTAACTTTTAAAAATTTTGTGTGAAATGTGGATTCGAACATTTCTTGGTGTTTTTGCAATTATAGGGTAGGTGTACCAGTTTTGGCCACATTTAGAGAAAAATTAATTTAAATTTTATAGTTATTGACTGATTGAAGCATATTAAATCATAACACCATTCTGTAGTAAATTTAATTATCTTTATGTTAGTTATAATAACTTTCTACAGAATATTTTAGATTAGGGGTTATAATTAATTAAGTAATTTATTCCAATTTGCACCAGTTTTGGCCACATCTATGCACCACTTTTGGCCACTCCAATATCACATAATTTAACAAATGCTTTAAGGGTGATCATCACTTATATTTTCCCCTATACTGCTAATGCTATATTTTTAACATCAGAATTGCGCATTTACTATTGAACCGATTTATTTCAAAAAAATTTTAGTGATAGATATGACTTATTTCTTTGAAATGACACAAATTTTATAAGTGAGGTGTAATTACCCTTTTTTTTAATTTAAATTTAAAAATTTTTAATTTGTTTCCAATAGATTTCACCAGATGGCTGTACCAGTGCTGCAGATTTTCCGCATAGCTTAAAAAACGATTTTTTCTGCCAGTTTTTACATATATTCTTGTAAATTGTTATCATTATCTTGTTATAGATTTAATAAGGGGTATTTTTTACACGATACTATATAAAATATATCGTTCAACAAGCCTTTTTGTTTTTGCTATAGTAATTTTATTCTCATCTTCCATACCTGAAAGAAAAATTCTTTCACATTTGCAGTAACCCTAATCATTTCCGGTGAGTCAAACACCAGGGGTGCGTTAGGAAGAGATAAGAGATCTCCAACTCCCATATCACTTTTGACTTTTTCTCTACCCTTGCCTTTGAAAGGAAGGGGACCGGGGGGGGGGGGGGGGTTAAACGTAAACATTTGAGGTCATTTCATTTTCTTTCTGTAAAAGGAAATTTGTCTTTGCTTTGTAGGGACATTTATTGAATCGGTGAAAGCGAAACTTCTGATCATTTTTCCTAATGCGAAGCAGATATTTATCAGCGTTCACTAGTACCATTTATTGTGCACTGATTTGTCTTAAAATATGCCCAGTATTTGTGCTATGCATGCAACATGTACTAATCGTTCGGATAAAATGCACAATGTTTTATCCTATATATTGCAAGGATTGTATTCAATTGAATTGCAATTGATTGTATCTTGTATGCATTGCATGCAAACGAACATATAATAACTTTAATACTGAAAAAGCCCAAATTTGTTCTGATAATTTTTATCCTTGTGATTATATGAGAAATTCGGTTTCAGCATTTTTGGGTTCCGCTCCTGCTAAGAAAAATTGTCAATTCTAGAAAGATATTGGCATCGTCTATCAATGTAAAAAAAAAAAAAAAAAAAAAAAGTATATTGCTTACGCATGGAATTATTTATTATTACTATTATGAACTAACTCATCTTCAAGTTTTCAAGAAACAACACCTAGACTTACTAGATTTTGCAAGAAAGATGTGAGAAAACGTGAGCATAAGATATTCAAAAATATTTCGCCTAGAATAATATATATATATATAGTATATATTGCAGAAGAATTCACAGAAATTTTGAATATTTTTAGTGTTAATAATTTTAGTAACACATTTTTACTAGTGTTAAAGTCTCAAATATCAGCTACATAACAGGAAGATTAAGATAAAAATGCTGAGAAAAAAATTAAAGGAGTAAAAAGTTATTTTCAGGTTAATGAAATTTTAAAAATATACTCTTGCATAGCTGTCAACTTTTACGCTTTTTTGTTACCACTAAACTATAATAGTAAATTTTGTTCCTATTTTTACGAACAGGACTTTCTCACAAGTAAACTTCATACTAAAAAGAGAAGAAAAAAAAATCTATGTTTTGAATTATTAAATAAGATTTTAATTTTAATACTTGTAAATAATACTTTTAACTTTGGCTTCCTCTGTGAATTAAAATAAATTAATACAAATTTCGTAAACTCTAAAACAAACATTCTAAAATCGATTTTTGTTTTTGTAAAACCATAATTGGTTTTTATGAACTAATCCACTCTTCCCTTTTCTCTAACCTCATTATAATTGACTGAAAAGAAATACTTACAGTCATATAGTTTTTATTTGTCAAGAAAGGACAATATATATATATTTATTTATTTAAATGATGGCAACTGCACAAGAATAATTTATCTGCTTCTAGTTGATTCAGCAAAGAAGTATAGCAAGTTCCCTAGCAAGAAGAGTCTGGATTGAACGATTATTTTCAGAAGTTAGTTTTAGAGAATGTTTCTAAACTATTAGAACTAACTTTTAGGAGCAATAATGCTAGAAAAACAAGTTTTGTGCATGAAACTAGGTCGCAAACCGCTTATTTAATGAATAATACAGGGTGTCTCGCTAGAATCTGAATCCTCATTCACAACTGTAGTAATATTGAAAATATTTAAAGAAATTTTTTATCAGATTAACTTTGTTTTATATAAATATGATAACTTCCTTGGAAGTGCATCAAATTTTGATCAGTGACAGCATGTACTGTCAGCTGCACGCGAAATTATGGAGCAACTAGATTAGTGTTGTTTGGATGAGAATGGTGCTAATTTTTAACACTTTTCGTAATATCATATTTCATATAAAGCAGTGTAATTCTGATAAAAATATCATAACAATATCTTTATTATAATGAAAGTTGGGAACAAAAATTCAAGTTCGGCTTGAAGAGAAATACTCTGTATTTGAATAAATGGATTGGAACCTGGTTTCCTATACAAAAACTCTCTGTCTTGATAGATATTATCAAACTTAAAAGTGTTTTCCATTAGCTTAGAAACACTCTGTACATGAAAACGCCAAAATACAGATTAAACTTACATTTATTTGTTGAATTATTGCTTATCAGTAAAAAAAGAAAAGAAAAAAAACCTTTCTTAAAAAAATCAGTAATTCATGTGAATATCGTCATTTTATGAATATCGTCATAATCTATTAATTACTATCTTCAATTATAATATCTCTATTAGAGATGCACTCTTTAGGGATAGTGTTTTTGGCGGAATACCGAATATTCGGACTCAGGTAAACCGAATACCGAATATTCGGCCAACTGAACAGTAACTATACAACTGATTACCGAATATTCGGCTAGCAGAATATTTTTATATTTTACAGTTTAAAAGTATTAAAACCTAAATTATAAAACAATTTTATATAATATTTAACATAAATACTACCATTTTATGGACTAGACCTTTTTACAAGAAACCTTTACACACACAAAAAAAAAAAAACTGTGCTTGGAATTGTAATTTAAAACAAGTGGGTAAGTGTGATCGAAGATCGCTCAATGGGTTTCGTTTAATATTCCTTTCAAAACACTTTATCCTTTCTTTAATAAATCCAAATAAATTTCACTTAGCAACAACAACAACAAAAGTCATGTTTTTTATAAAGTAAAAATTTACCGGTCTATTTTTTCGTTTTTTCGAATATCTAAACTAGCTCTATAGCGGGCGAAGCCCGCTATTATATTCTGTCATAATAATATCTGTCATGCGGACTAAATGCGATATTTAAAAAAAATAATTTCAAAATTAAACAAATTGTACACCTTCAAAATGTTAAAATATGCGAATATTTCCATAATTAGATTTTTATCACGATTCAATATGTTTCTCTAACTCATATATTTACTATTCTCTATTACTCATATTGATACTCGCTTTGTATTATTCTTAAACATTTGAAAAATTCGTTAAACTTCCAATAGGACGTCAGATTTTCTTTTTAATTCTCTAATGTCGTGATATTAATCTGCTTTGTGTACATACACATACTCATACTCCTTGTACTATTGAAAATTTCCGTTTTATTACCACAATTACGTCAATCATTTTTATTTCATATTAATATTTTTTTCAATTGGTGAAACTTTTTATTTCATTTTCATTTTTCACGTGGAAATCGTTCAATATAAAATTAATTATTGTAGAAAGAATTTCATTGTGGATTTTTAATTTTTGGCAACTGCTTTAACGAAAAATGTTTAAATTTAATAGGAAACGGCTGTTAGAATTTTGGTTTATCTCTATTTATTAAAATAATACGATTTTTCCAAATTTTAATATTTTGAGCTTCATAGCTGGTATTCAGCTAGACATACACAAAGTTTCAACTCTGTAAGTTACATAGTTTCTGAGAATGGCGCTGTGACGGACAGACAATGAAGCGGGAGTAATAGGGTTTCGTGAGATGAACGAAACCCTAAAAAGGACAGTCTTAAAACTTTTTTAATTAATAAAGCTTTAAACTTTATAGCTCCTTCTGTGAATTAAAATAAATTTATAAAATGTTCTTATATTCTGAAACAAATACTTTAAAATCAAAGAAAATTTTTGAATGAATTAGAAGAAACATTTTACAGTGATATGGTGTTTGTCAGGAAAATATTAAAGTAAAACAATATAATATATTAAAAAAATCCTTGACGGCTCGGCCTACAGGCAAAGGTAGATTTCAAAGACGCAGACCGTGGGGGACCTGTTTATTGAGAATTGCAATAGAAATTACCTTTTTGCCATGATGCGGCAGTTGGGACCGCTCACTTTGAAATCTACCTGTGTCTGTAGGCGGAGCCGGCAGGAATTTTTTTTTTGTTTTATTTATTTATTTTTATTTTATTTTATTTTATTTTTTTTTTTTTGCTGTAAGGGTTGATCCTATAAAAAACTTGTCAGTATAAAAGTTGTAGATAATATTAATAAGATTTATAATAAATTTAAGTTGATTTGATATCTTGTGAATTGACAAAATTGTGAATTTTTTTCTTCTTAAACCCCTATTTTTCCCCCCTTTGAGGCCATTTTTAATGATATAAAAAATCTGTCCTACATAAATTTTCGGCCCTTTTCCTAGAAGTAATAATAACTTTAAACGGATTCGATACGTATCATAATTAAGAAGTTATGGGTTTTTACTGTTTTCAAAAATCCTCCCCCCCCCCCCCCCGGTTCGATTTTGCCCATTAACGAACTTGACGGAGATTTTATGTATCAGTTTGGAAGAGATTTGTGCAAAATTATTGAAGTTATCGTGTCCTTAAAAAAGTGATATAGATAGATAGATAAAGTTTTGAACTGGGGGTGGTTTTGGGTTCTGGAAGTCACGATCGGAGTAGATCTGCAAACATTTTTAAAGAAATTCCAACATAGGGGAGAATGTAACAGATAGTATTTCTTACGAAATCTACCTAATGGTGGCAAATCAGTAAGAATAACTTTCCTGCTGCTTTTGATTTGGCAAAGAAGTTTTTAAATGAAGCAAGAGAGCATGTGTCTGGAATGGGCGATCCTATTCAGAGGTTGTAAATCTACAGAGTGTTCATACATCTTGGAAAAAACTTTCTTCGTAGATAATGTGGTCAAAGCAAACATTTTTTGAGCAAGAAACATTATCCCAATCTACTTATTCCATCAAAAATACAATACATTTAGATCCAAAAGCACAGGGTGTGTTATCACAAGCTGAAACTGAATTTTCATTCACAACTTTAACAAAAATGAAAATATTTTAGCGAGATTTGCATCATATTCATTTTGCTTGTAGCAAATATGATGATATAATTGGAAGGTGCTGAATTTTAGCCAGTGACACAGTATAAGTAGCACTGTCAGATGCCTTCTGAATAAAGGAATATCTAGCTCAGTGTTGTTTAGATATGAATGGTGGCAATTTCCAGTTCTTCTCGTGATTCACAGAAATCAAAATAACTAAGTTGAAAATACATTTACAATATTTTCAATATTATTAAAGTAACAAATGGAAATTCAAATTTGACCTGTGGAGTTGGATGCACTTTATTTTTGACTGAATAAGTGTGTTGCGATTCTGGTTTCCTGGACAAAATTTGTCTGTCTTTATGTTTATTATCATTTGTGAATTTTTTTTTTTTTCGTTTTGTTTAACATGATGTTTGCGAAAAAACGAGAAACATATTATTTACTAGAAGACAATATTCAGGAATTTGCATTTATTTGTACATCATAAATTGCTATGGTTTATTTTAATTTAATTAATTTTAATTAATTAAATTTAATTATTAATAAATTTTAATATTTAAAAATAAAATCATAAATTTTAATATTTTAATTAATTAATGGTTTATTTTCTTAAGTGACACTTTTCAAACAGCGAATAAATAATGTAAAAACATTATCTTTCATTGAAATATAATTCTAATTCTAATTATTTTGAATATCTTTATTAATTGACAAATACAAGTAGAAATTGTGGTTTTTTAAAATATTTAAAAAAAAGTTATTTTGAGTATTCAGTTTGGCCGAATATTTCGATATTCGGCCAAACCGAATATTCGGCAGATCGAATAGTTTGATATTCGGCCAAGCCGAATATTTTGCAGACCGAATAGTTTGATATTCGGCCTAACCGAATGTTCTGTAATATGGCCGAATAACGAATAGATACCGAATATTCGGTGCATCCCTAGCCTAATCTCTATGAATATTGTAATTAATATCGTCTTAAGTGTCACTTTTCCTACTAAATAAATTACAATAAACTTTTATTTTAGTATGATTTTATTCCTTAATTATCTGAATAAACATTTTTATTTATTGCCAATGCCAGTTGGGTTAATCATTAAATTTAGGAATGTTGAAAAGAGATAATAGTTTAAATTTTATATGATACTTATCCTGTGTGTAAAGAATATATTTTTATATGATACTTATCCTGTGTGTAAAGAATATATTTTTATATGATACTTATCCTGTGTGTAAAGAATATATTTTTATGTTTTCTATATTTTTATTTTCACAGAAAAATTATTGCTGATATTTATCAATTAAAAATGGCACATCTCATACAAAACCTATTGAAAAAACAGAACTGAGAATCAAACATCGCGCGTAGTGACATAAAACAGCGTGTCGCGCCCTATTATAGCTTAGGGGTGAAATGATTCAACCTTGTAGTTGTAACCTCTAATCTTCTATTCTAACTTTCCGGTTTAGAGTCTCTGTGTTTACTCCGATGCGACTTCAAACGGGAAGTAACGTTTCACAGAAAATGGGGCTGCCAGAAAAAGAAGTTAATCTCCCATGCGAAAGTCAGCGCCATCTATTGAGAAAAGGAGATTTTCGTAATATCTGACGCTCTCTTTTAATGGATATTAAGTAAAATAAAGCACTTTTATGTCAATATCTATTTTATCACACATATATATTTGTCTGTTATATTAAAAGAATTTTGCAAATTTCTTAATGAATTGATAAAAACATCAAATAAAATATACTTAAATTGATTTTAGCTGAAAATTTCAATTAAAAACAAAAAATATATTTAATTTGGTTTGGACAAGGGTGTCTATCTATAGGACATTAATATATATATATATAGATATATATATTTATATTATGTGTGTGGACATAAATTAATTATATTTAATTAGTGTTATAAATGGATTGTGCATTGTTTAAAACATTTAAATCTTCTATTTCTTCAAACCAATTTTTGATTTTGTTTATATTTATATTAGCTTGTGCGTTATTTATGTATTATTCAGCCTCCTTGCAAATTATTTTAGGATGTGGTTACAAGAAGAAATCTTACCATTTCCTGCCTGGTCATCTATCTTGAAATGGAGTTTCTATCTTGCTGGCCTCAAAATTTTTCTGAACAGAATCTAAAAGCTGTTTTTTTGTTATAGGAAAGCTTATTCGGGCATCTCAAAAATCCATTTTTCTAATTGATTGTCAACTTTAATTCCTAGTACCTATACCTACTGTTTGAGGCTCAACATTAGCACGGGAAAATGATACCCATACTGCAATCTTGTGATGTTCGAAGTACTCCAAAAACTTTGCTGGTTTTCAGTACCATCATTCTATTATGAATATCCTTAATTGCACTTCCTATTTCAGAGTAATGTTTCCTCTAGGAAAGAGTACAGCATCCTGTCCTTTTTAAAATTGCTAAAATACACCCGTCTTTTTTAAAATAAGTAAAATGCACCATTAGTTGTATCTAGATATCGCTTGTAAAGATTTTCACCATACTATAATATTTTTAAACCCGCGTGTGTTCGAAATAATGCAAAAATTATAGAACTTCCTCATTTCTTTAAGAAAAATACAAGAGATAATTAAATCATGTTGTAATTTTATTGTATTTTTTAATTTATAACTCACCAAATCTTTAGAAATGAGCGACTTTATTTATCAAATTCCTAAACAATATATATCATCTTTCCCCTCTTTTTATTAACACTAGACACAATACTATATTTTCTCCATGTAATGAGAAAAGAAAAAGAAATAAAATATAGAAAGGAGGTTAGGGGATTTTCAAAAATAAGATTGATAGTGAATTTGGAATAATTAAATAGATGTTTAAAATTCAAAAAAAATTCCAAAAAAAGAAGAGAGATAAATTATGGCACGGTGATCGAAAGTAGTTAAAGACATAAACAAAAGTACATTATGTTTATGGAAACAAAAGAAAGAATAGTAAAACAAATCTTCATGATGAAAGAAAATATATAAGATATCACTCACCTGAACCAGACTACTGAGATACTGTAAACACATAATAATATCATATCCATTTATGTGTCATAATGTATATTTGAAGCAATCTATATTTAAGTAATGTTCTGATAAATTTAAATAGTGATACTTTCATAAATGCAAAATATTTAATTAAAACTTCAAGTTTATATACTTAAAAAATGTTATTCCTTTATAGAAATATATCTCATATTGTTTATTATTTACGTTTATTACTTTAAAAATTAAAGGCACATATTATTTAAATATAAATATTTATCTATACCCCTTCAGTAATATAACAGGATGACACACAAAATGAAAACACAAATGTTATTAACTAAATTTGCTTTGTTGGTAAATGCATAATAGAAGTGATAATAATAGAAGAGATATCTGCGCAGACCTCCTTACATTATATTATAAATAATTTAAAAAAAAACATTAATTATATTTTCATGGATTTAAATGGTATGAATAAACAGAAAGGAATATTTTAGGTGAAACAAGCTCAGTATGATATTAAATATTTCAAACAATAGCAATCTTATTTTTAGACCAAAGGAAGTCCAACATCTTATGTACATTCAAGTAAATTATTACTATGGAAATTATTTTTCATTTACAGCGAAGTATTAATGGTTCATTTATTTTTGGAATCAGACATCTGGAATCAATCGAAGCGATGCAACATTATAAAGTTAGATCAATGATATCTGGAGATAAAATCCCTTGTACAGTCTGGTTATTTCACACAAAGGATGATATCGAAATGTTCCTCGAACAGTTGACTACATCAACCTCTATGCCTTACATCCAAAATGGACATTTTCGCCAAACTTCAGAACCATAAAGGAAACATTAAAGTTTTACCATAACTGTTGTAAGACATCATACAAAATGGCACTGATGAAGAAACCAGACGTCATGCCTTTGGTATCAATGATGTTCCAGAATTTGTCATCATCATGGCAGAATCTCATTTTATATTAGATGAAGAGTTTCTGATCCTTTTAGATAACATCAAGTAATATCCAGCCACTCCAATTAGTATCCGGTTTAAAGCCAGAAATATTAACATTTCATCTTAAGTTTTGTATTAGGTAGCTTTCAATACAAAAAAGTATAAAGCTACCTATTGCAGCCGTTCGGAGGAAAGCAGTTCCGGAAAATTTCGATATATTTTCACCGATCATGACCCCCAGACCCCAAAACCACCCTCCGTTCAAATGTTGATTTATATATATAGATATATCTATCTATCTATCTATCTATCTATATATATATATATATATATATATCTGACTTATGTCATATGATAACGCTCGTATTTATAAATCGATTTTGATGAAACTAATTGTGTGTATTAAGCTCACCAATGTCTCGACCGAGTTCGTTGGCCAGTTTGGTCCGCCATTTTGTTTCAAGATGGCGGCCATTTAAAAATTTAAAACTAAAATAAATATACAAAAAAGTTAAAAATTCAAATTTACTTTTTAATTACGTGTTAGGCCTTGATACGAGGATTCCAGAGCATTTTTTGGTTTACATCTATCTTAAAAAATGGCTGAGATAAAGCAGTTTGAAATTCTAGGGTGGCTGACATTTTGAAACAAAACAGCACATTAACGCGATTACTCGCAAATTATTTTCTTTCATTGTTGTAATAATTTTTCCAATCATACGCATAAAACTACATATTCATATCCATTAGCGCCAAATTCTCGACCAAAATAAGTCTTCATAAATGAAGCCAATTTGGCTATTGCTCAATAATTTGGCGAATTTCTTATTCAAATTCAGTATTAACGAATATTTTGTAAACGTTTCTTTGCATTTTAACTTGCTGTTTTCGTGTAACATTAGCTAAAATTTTAAAACGAAGATATAGGAAAGCTACCTTTTCCTCCCGGTACAGGCCGGAAGGACTTTTTTAAAATTAGTAAATTTTAGTAACATTTTTTTGGGCAGATTCGACCATAGGCCTATTTAGCCTAATGGTCGAACTGCCTTTTACAGAAGCTTTCCAGAGATACGTGCCTCTCCCATGGTAGCCAGTTGAAGAGAGTTTCGACCAATATCACTGCAGTTTGAAAAAAGATTTAAATCCCGTCTACATAGTATTGCTTTGTATGTTAAATGACGCCATTTTAAAGAAACATATTATTGTAGTTGTGACAAATATTATCATTTTTATATCTTCTATTGCTTAAAAATTGATAATAATTTACAATATTACAATTTTTTTTTTCGTGCAATTAGAATTTTCTTTTCTTGTGTATTTAGTTTTGGTATAGCTTTCCAGTCTAAACCTAAGCCAACCATATGTTTTGGTTTAAGTTTTAAATTCTTAATATAAAAGTAATATTAATATATGTATGTATATTTCTTTAATGAAATTTATGAAACAGGTGGATATTTTAATACTTCGAAATATTTAGTTGAAAACAATTTTTATCAGAAAATTTACATTTTCTTTGCAAAGCTTATTTATATGCATTTATATAAAAAAAAAAAAAAAAAAAAAAAAAAAAAAAAAAGCATTATGCATTATATGCACTTATATGCATTTATATTTTTAAAATCAATATTTAAGGAAAAGGGAGAGAAGAGATAAAAAGCTTGAAAAGACTAAATAAATTTCAGTTGCATGTTATTAAAAAATACCTTGTTTCCAATAATAGTTAAATATTTCTAGCGATTATTATCTGATTACATGAAAAATTTCATCTATGCCAATAAAAATAAAGGCATGTTTCAAATTTTATATTTAATTTCTGGTGTATTATTGAAATAATTTTGCACATGAATTTTCATTTTAACAAGAGAAATTGCATGGGTCTGCTTACATTTTTTTTTTTCACTCAATCCTGTTTTTGTGAACATTTTGTATAAAAAATATTGCTTTTTTAAAAATAAAATTGTCATAAAAAATATAATCAAAATTTTGTGAATTAGAAATTGTTATATTTAGGTTCTTATTTAGATATTTTTAATAAGGTGATTCATAAATACAGTAGTAGCCAGAATTGTGGAAACCTTTTGGAAAAAATGCTTTTTTGAAATTTGATGGCTCATAAACACCCAATATTTCTTAGTAATACCATAAAAGCTATATACCACTGGAAAGATAATTCACTCAAGAATATCATGCAATACAGTTTGATCAATTATAATTATTTTATGAGACATTATAGCCTAATAATTAGAAAAAGGTAGTAAAACCTGTTAAGGTTGACAATAATTATTTTTCTTTTTCTTGAATGTAGCCAATGCATATGAATGTTTGGAGTGTCCAGACAGATTCCATTTTATTTGTCAAATAAAGCTAGGGTAGGATTTTTAAAAAAATGTATGCCATATTTTGGTATTTATAGGAGGACTTTTACCACTATTTTTTATGATTGCTATCAAGTTGCTAAAGTTCTTTGCCACCTTTCAATTTTTGAGCTAATAAAGCATAATAAAATTAACAAAACATCATAAAGAATTGATTAGTTAACCAGAAATCAATGTGTAACAATATTTTTAAGAGTAGAAAGCTATAATTATGAAGAAATTTGAAGTAAAATTATAAGTAAATTAACAAAGGACAGGAAAAGGTTCAGGAGAGCAATTGATGGTAGAAGAGTAAGGTTCCTGTGTCACAGAAAACATCATATCGGTAAATGCAACATGAAATGGTGCACTGAACTGTGGAGTTGAATCAAAGTACAGTTCTGTAGAGAATGCAGTATTTTGGTCTAAATGCTAGAATTTCATGAAAAACAAAATTATAAATCAAATAAAGGTTGAAAATATTAAACTGAGCTAAAAGGCATGTTTACTAACAGATAGAGAAATAGTAGGATCATGTTATTTGGAGTGTTAAATGTTTTTTTAATGGAATTCTAGGATTTACACCAAAATTTCATGATTGTATTGCATATTTTGGATTAAATTATCTTTCCAGTGGTATATAGCTCTTGTGGTATAACTATGAAATGGGTGTTATGAGCCCTCAAACTTAAAAAAAACATTGTTCCCAAAAGGTTTCCACAAATTTTGGCCACTAGTATATGCAGCTAGATAAGAGATTCATTGGCAATTTCAGCTGTTATGTGACATGTTTTGTTATTCTAAAATCATCACATTTCTGGAGGATTCAGAATGAAGATTGAAATAAATTCCGAATTTTTTGAAGAATCCTATGTTTTAAGGTGAAAAATTGTAAAGGATTCTTTAAATGACTCAAGTTCTTCCTAAACAGTTTACAGATCTTATTTTCTAGGTTAACATTTTCATGGGAGACACTGAACATGAAAAAAATATAAAGAAAAAATATCAGAACGCAGCCTTAATAACATTTTGAATATATTATTTTATAAATTAAATTTCAATTTTTCCCCATTTGGAAAAATTGAAAAATACCCCTTCAGAAAAAAAGTTTTTTCCCAAAGTTTCTGTTTTTTTTCCAAGCATTCCCATCTCTAGAAGAGAGACACACAGAACGCTAAGCAGCTAACGCCGAACTTAATGATACGGCTGTGGTAATTGGACAATAAAAGGCGAAGAAATATTATAATACAGTTCCTTTTAACACTGAAATAATATTAATATTCCAATAATTATATTTCATGATCATTAAGCAGAATATAGTATTGAATACACTGAGTAATGGCCGCAAAAAACCATGCCGACATGACAATCATTACAGTCAAACCTCGTTAACACGAACACGCTTAACGCGAATTACTTTTAGCACGAACAGGATCCGATTGCCCCGTCCAAGTTGTATGTAATGTATTTCAGTTCGGATAACACGAACTACTTTTAACACGAACAAAAAAAGTTTCCCCTTGAGTGTTCGCATTAATGAGGTTTGACTGTATTAAAAATGATTTGTTAACTAAATATTCATACATACTTGATAATCAAGAAGAAAGAAAATAAAAGCTAAAGTATTACCTGAAGTGACCTAAAACAACAAAAGTGGTGGATGCAAATAAAAGAACTGCACCAAGAATCCAGCTTCAAAAATCTTTATTTATAAAGAATTTTCTTTAAAAAAAAAACTATACTTATAATGGATACTCATATTTGTAGATCTATCCTTTTTTAGAACGAGTAGTACATAATCGATGCTTTTTGAATATGCACTTATCATGAGAAAAATAAAATTTTCTCTCAGGGATTAAGGATATACTTGTCTTAACAAATCAGATCATATATATGATCCATCAGCAATTCAAAAACACAGAACATCGCACTAGTCAAATAAAAAAATAAACTACTTTTGCCATACAGCATCACCAGGATTTACCCACTTAGCATTACTAACAATCTTCGTTGCATCCCCGTTGGTGGAAATGTTATCATTCTTGCCATAATCAGAGAAAAATATACAGGCCATCAAACTATAATAATTTTTGAAAAAAAAAACTTCTTTCATATTACTGCTTTCGATGTACACACATGATTCTTCGCAGAAAAACAAGCCGCTACCTTCCACGGCTTTAGTAAAATAATACCGGTGAGCCCAAGCACGCAGACTCAGCGCTGCAAGACGGAAAGGGGGTTGCCGTAATAATTAAAATCGCCAATTGGCAGGGATAAAAATACTATAACCTTGCGTTGGTATAATTTGCAATGCAATTGGATATGAAAACTGCATTTATTAGGTTAATTTTTTATAGATTTTTTAAAGATAAGATGCCAATTAGTAGTAAAGTGTTACAACTTTGAAATTACGTATTAAATTGATTTGAATTTGATTGGCTAGGGGAGAAGCTATAAGAGGAAGTGACATCACATTTAGAAGGTTGTAGAATGCTCTCGAAGATTCCTTTCCTGGAAGTACTGATTTCAAAACTATATTTATCATTTTAAAATAAAACAAAATGTTACATAAGAAAGAAAAGCTTACAGGGGAAGCTTTAAAAAGGAAGGAATTAAAATAATTTTAGAATGTGAATTATAATATTAAATGAATAAAGATTAATAAAATATTTCTTAAATTAAATTAAATAAAAATATGGCAGTGGTTGTAAGGAACCACAACACTGGCGGCAAAACTTCTCAGTCAATCGGAGGGCTACACGGCATTACGACGTCAAACTTCACTGAAAATGATAATATGAAACTGAGAAAATGCTTAAAAATTTGAAAGAACGACATGCAAAATCAGGGTTGCACTTGCAAAGCAGAACATCGGCGAAACGAAATTAATGTGTGATTGGCAACCGCATACAGAATTTGTAAACTGTTGGGAAGATAATAAAAAATAAAGATGTCAATTGTTTAAAAGCGGAAAGAAATAAAACTTGGTTGCCGATCGAATAAATAAATTTAGAAAACGGGAATAATTGAAAAATAAATAAAAATGGGAAATAAAATAAAAATATTTTAAGTTTAAGAATAAATTAAATTTAAATTTTGAAAATATAAATTTTAGAAATTGTGTTGTGTCTTATCACAACTAAAAATCACCTCTTCAAAAATATATTGGACTTCATAATAATTTCTCATTAAAAGCAAAATAATTGTTATTCATTTACAATCATTAATTACTTCTATAAAATTAATTTCTTAACTGATATTGAATTAAAATTCTCAATTATATTATTGTGCAATATAAAGTTAAAAGTGTTGAGATTTCTCATTTCCAATATAAATCATAATAATTAAATTCTCCCTGAATAATCATTAATTCATTTCTTACATTTAATTCCTTCTTCTCAATTAAAACAAAATCACTTAATTCATTTCTCACTTTAAATCTATAGAAATTCACTTGTGTTGTGTTATCAAAATAATTTATAAATTACAATTACAATAAACCAGATGCTGGGCCTAGAAAAATATGAGGTGATCAAGCTTTAAATTATCATAATACTGATGATTCATTTAGATGGTTATTGATTTACTCCTAAAACTGACATAATTTCCATGACAGAACCAATTATCAAAAGAACTAAAAGAATATTAAAATTTATCAATTAATATCAAGGGATTTATAATTATCAATGCCTGACTAAAAATTTTGCTTCCATAAATTAAACTTTAATTTGACTTTGAAATATAAGTGGTTCTGACATAACTAAGTTTGTTTTCTTCATGATAGTTATTGAATATTAACAATCATAGGAAGAGTTACAAATTAAATTAAGATTGCTCAAAATAACATTAGTTTACAATTTATCCAATTTTAAATTAAAAATACTAACGAATGAAATGTTTACTTATTCAATATAAATTTGGTAGAATTAACTCTTTCGATGATCGCAAACTTTCATCTGAAAGGGAAGATACATATCCAACACTTAAAAAATAGAGTGTAGCACTGCAGGTATTGAAAACTCAAACCATTATGTAATTAATTTTAGCTTATTGAGATAAACATATATAGTTAAGTACAATTTTACCTTCAGCATTAATTAATGAATTCCCCTTCCACAAAATTCGACTACACATAGTCGAGGGAATCATATCTGTAATTCCAACACAAAATTCAACAATACATAATTGTGTAAATGATTTCTGTAATTCATATAATGTTTTACTATATAAATCGGAGCTGCTGGTTTCATTTAATAAAGATATCTAATCATAATTTAAATTAATTTAAATCAAGCTTAATGCTTGAAGATAGTTTGACTTTAAATGTATATTAAATAAATGGAAATATTAGTGAACATGCAGAAATTTAAAGAAATGAAAGGAAAGCTAAGGACTTATCATTTTGGGGCCCCGGGCCACTCAGTACTGTCAGATCACTCTCAAGGCCTGCCATCGCCGCCGCTGTCAGAATCAAGAATAAGGACTTCTCTCCAGCTCGATTATAGTCAGAATCTCTCTGTCTTGCAATCTTCGCAAAGCCCGCAATCTCAGCCTGTTCACTTCCCTTTGATCTCTATGCGCGCAGAATAAATAGTTACGTGCATTTCTTGAAGCAAAACCTTAATTAAAATGAGCTATTATGCAAAATATTTTAATCTGAGTAATATAGCCTCAGATTCTTAAAAGTATTTCAATATTTTCTTTAATTAGATTCAATTAAGGTGTGTGATTGAATATTGCATATGTATCTCTACGCACATGTGGTAAACTCATCTATTCCCTCCTTGCTCTCCCAGAAGTCTGTGACGTTGTTGATCACGTGGTGACGCTAAAGGGGTATTCACTCTTTGATTACTTTACCAGAAGCTCTCGCTCCGATGTTCATTGTTCGACGATCTTGTAAACAAAGGGGGAGAAAAAGGGAGAGAGAGAGAGAGAAAAACAGAATTTTCACCACATGCAAGAAAGTAAATGGATTATCATTTATATTTAATTTAACCAGCAGCCTCCATAAAAGCCTTTTAAAATACCAGCAACTCCTTTCAATTAATATTTAAAATACAACCACATATTTAAAAATATATCTGTTAATAATGGTGCAGTATGATCGTTCCAGAAATAAACATTTTCAAAATTAACGTTAAACAAGTTGAAGTGCGCTTTAATCAACCGATTAAAGGCCAATTCCAAAAACATTATGTTAATAAACAAACATTCAGCCCAAATAATACAAATATAGAATTAAACCATTATTTATTTAGAAACTATTGAACTTAGTGGACAGTGTGAATACTTTTTGTTTTGGTAAAATTCTGTGCCAATTTATTTTACTCAAACAACCTTTCCCCGTAATTAAATTATTAAACTATAATTAGAAAAGCACCAATAACAATTTAATTGATATTGTGGATTAGAATAACAGTAAATTTAGCAACACAACAATTGAAAAAGAATAATAAAGAAAAAAGCAGATGTTTTGTCTGTGACATAACACTCTAGTAATATTGCCTTTTTAGTAACTAGCACAATGCCCTTCCCCCCTTTTTTAAGTGAATTATGTATTAGACGGAGAATAACAAAACCTCTTTCTGAAACATTCACCAACCTTGCTTTTCATACTAGGTAAAACAGTAACAAAACTAAATTAGTTGATTTTGTTTTATCCAGATATTCAAAAATTTATTTTATTGGCTAAAATTCTCACTATAATGAATCCATGTGGCCAAAAATGGAATGTATGTTGTACCCCTTTTGGCCACACCCATGGCCATAAATCGTACATATAGCAAATTTAGAACACCAGTTTTGACCACCCCCCATTAAATGGTTAAAATAATTAAGTTAAATATGAAATTGATATAGAAAGCTTACCTCATAAAACTCAATAGCAATTATTTTGAGAACAAATAGAGCCTGATAAGAGCCTAATGTTGAAAGATTCTAAAAACTTGTTAACTAAGCAAAAATCTTAATATTTGTGAGCACATACTATAGATTGGACACTTTTTTTGCAAGTCACATGTTTTGAAAAAATAAACCAATCCGATTGAAAATGATAAAATAGCGTTTTCTTAAGGTGTAATAATGCATATTATTGGTTAATATCAAATCATAAGCTAAATACTGGACAAACTGATTGAATGGGGTCAAAACTGGTACACCTACCCTATATAAATAAGGATTCTAGATTTTTAACTATACATTAAAGACTTTTGATCCAACGTGTGTCAAACATAATGCATTAAACAGTAGAATCATAATTAACAACATTTTTGTATAGATATTTTAAATATATAAAAAGATGCGTATTTTTCTGTTATACCAGCACCATTATCGCCAAGCGTAATAGTTGGCATTAAATAAAAATCACGTGAAATGAATAATTTGAAAAAAATAAATAAATAACATTGTTCGCACGAAATCAGGCATTTAAAATATAACGCTTGAAAATTAAGACTTTCACGGATTATTTTATTAAATCAATGCAAATATACAGGGTGTCCGAAGTCTGGAAACTGTCAAATAACTCGAAAAATATACATCGGATTGAAAAACGGCAAAATGCATGTTCAATATTTTTGAAAAATCTAATTAGGAATATGAAAGTTGCCCCCGCCCCCTCAACTTTGAAATCTTACATGATGACCCTGATTATTTATTACAGATTCGGATTTTACGGGAAAAAATACGTAACTTTTGTATTGAACATTTTCTTCAAAACATTGTAGAGGGTGCTGTAATCGAGTGCAATGCTGTGAGAATCGCTACCATTGCAATGTCTGGAAACACTCCAATAACTCGAAAAATATGCATCAGATTGAAAAGCGGAAATATACGTGTTTAATATTTTAGAAAAATGGCAACTTTGATATCCTTAAATAGATTTTTCAAAACTATTGAACATGCATTTTTCAGTTTTTCAATACAATGTTATTTCTAGAGTTATTTGAGCGTTTCCAGACATTGCAATGGTAACGATTCTCACAGCATTGCACTCGATTACAGCGCCATCTACAATGTTTTGAAGAAAATGTTCAATACAAAAGTTACGTATTTTTTCCCGTAGAATCCAAATCTGCAATAAAAACTGGGGATCATCATTTAAGATTTCAAAGTTGGGGGCGGGACAACTTTCATATCCCTAAATAGATTTTTCAAAAATATTGAACATACATTTTGCCATTTTTCAATCCGATGTACCTCAAGTTATTTGACCGTTTCCAGACTTTTTGGACACCCTGCATATGATTTGTATACGATACAAATATATAATTTGTTAATATAAGAACAAATAAATATTATGCAATAAAATAATGAAACAAAACTCAATTTAAACTGCAGGCATGATGATGGTGCCTTTAAATGTCTCTTAGCATTGCAGTAAACATTTCATTTTTTAATGAAGACGTTTAAGATTTTTTTTTTAATAAAAACTATTTTTATGTATCGAAAGTCCTGAAACAATTTTATTGCAGCTGATGCAAAATGGTAAAATCCATCTCAGTGTCAGCAATAAATCTAAGTTATAATTTAATAATAAATATTTTTGATTAAAAAAATAGTAAATTAAGATGTTTTCGAGGTTATGGTTAAATAATAATAATTAAAAAAAGGATTCACATTCAGCAAATCTCAATGTTTGACACTGTTTGCAATAAAAATCCTTTGCATGGTCAGGGTTGCAATAAATGGCTCATAGCATACATTTTGGCATGGTGTTGGTATAACAGAAAAGTACCGAAATATGAAAGGTTTCAATATCAGACATTAATACTTACTTTAAGATGAAGCTTTGGAATAATTCTTGCTAGAAGTAGAGGAAACTTAGAGTCATCTAATTTATTTATTAAAGCTGATGCTTGTTGTATTCTAGTCATAAAAATAAAATAAATAGCTGGCTATTCATCAAATTATATAGTTAGATATAGACAAAGTTTTTAAGTCCCAAAATAAAACTCAGAAATATTGCATTTTAACTTTACAGAAAATAACTTGTCATGAACAACACTTTGCACACTTTATTTCTTAAAATAAAATTTAACATTAATTATGTGAATTATCAAAAATAATGTTAATGAACTATGTAATGGAACTATAAAAAATAATGTTAATGAACTATGTAATGGAACTATCAAAAATAATGTTAATGAACTATGTAATGGAACTATAAAAAATAATGTTAATGAACTATGTAATGGAACTATCAAAAATAATGTTAATGAACTATGTAATGGAACTATCAAAAATAAAAATCAATCATGATAGAATACTGGGAAGATTTAAGAGTATGTCAGCCAAAATTCAACTTTATAAAATAGACTTAAAAGTTTAAACCAAATAAAATATTAAAAACTTATTTTATTTATATCAATAAATAATTATATAACAATAAATAATTTATTTATATATTAATAAATATTAAATTGTAATTAAAAAAATAATGCAGACAAGTTTTTAAAAATTTCATGGTATTTTCTTTATAACAAATTTCAGCTTTTTTAGTCAATTTTGCTAATAAATACAAAAAGCTTTTTTTTTATTTATTATTTTTTTTTTGTATAATGCATATGTGTCGCATTCATCATAATGCAAAGGTTCCATAAAACTTGTTCAGATGTGCAGTGAGAAAAAAAGGATTCAAAAACACTGCTTTAGATCTTATCAAAAAAAAAAAAAAAAATGTTGGTAATTAAGCTTAAGAATGTTTCCCTAAACTAAGAATATATTAGCATTTGAAATAATGTTAAATAATCTACATACTTGAAAATTATAAATAATATATTATATTTTATATAATATATATATAATATATTTTTAATAATTTTTGTCCCTTCAAGTCTCTTTTCCTCTCAGAAAAAGTATATATAATATTTGGTACTTTTCCATTATACGGACACCATTGTCGCCAAGCATACATTTACATACATTTAATATACATATATACATTTACATACATTATGCATTATCATACATTTTAGCATGGTGTCCGTATAACGGAAAAGTACCAAATATAACCTCTTTGTCTTCACATTATCCAGCAGTGGTGGATATATGATATGTAAAGTTAATTCCATCTGGGGGCGAAAAGGTAAAACAAGAAGTTGAATCCTAGAATTATTCAGTTAATCAGAATTATATTTATGAAATGGATGCACATTCACGCTTTATGCTTATGAATGTGCTATTATTAATGTGTTATAATTTCTTCTTTGTTTCAAAAAGCACCCTTCCTTTCTTTTTAAGATTTAGCACAAGTGCGCTGCTATATTCTTTCAAATTCAAAGTGATTACTGTAAACAAAAACATTTTATGAATTTTTTTTTATTAATAAAAAACATTTAACAGATTATGAATTACCATTTGGTAAAGCTATGAATGCACAAAAATAAAAGCTAAATATACTGCAGTGCATAGGTTGAAAATATTTTTTCAAAAGCTTATTTAAATCTAGCAACTGATTACTTTATTGTTTTACAGCTACATTTTTGTAAATAGTAGGGGAGACACAGGGGTCGGAAATAGCACGCTACTTTTTACAGTAGTTTGTAGTGCAGCGCGCTACATTTTGAATAATGTAGTGTAGTGAGTAGCGCGATACAAAAAATGAGTAGTTTGTAGCGAGAACCGACGCTACTTTTAACGCTACTTCAGGAGGGAAAAAGTGCCATTCTGCAAATCACGTGGTCGAAACTTGCTTCTTTTGTGCAGAATTTGTTCTACTCAACAATTTCCAAATCGCAGTGGGAAATCTCAGCTATGCATCGCATGAAGTCATAGATATTTTCCATTGACACTTGCTACTGAAATCAAGTATTAACCCACCAAAAGAAGTAATTTTCTTGTTGGCAATGCTTGTATATTTATTCGTTATTAAGCCTTCATGTTTTAACGCCGGTCTTTTTATTATTCGGAATTGCTCAATTTACAGATTTATTTATTGTTTGCATTTAGGATTTTTTTTTTGCAATTTTCTAGCTTAGAAAGATCTAGACAGTACAATAGCTTTCTTAATTTTGCTACGAAAGTTGTTAAGTGTCTATAAACTAACGTTTTGGAGACAAACACAAAACATTTTCTTATATGTTATTTTTATTAATTTATTAATGCCCTTGGTTATGTCGCATTTATTTAATTGCATCCTGGCAGACGCGATATAACGAGGGGTCACTTTATTATTTAATTCGTGTCTTCAATTTCTTATGTAAATTAAACACTTTGACAAAATTTGAAAGTAACGAAGTAGTGACTACTTTTGAAAAGTAGTTTGTAGTCGCTACTTTTTAAAAAAAGTAGTTGTAGTTGTAGTTAAGTACATTTTCGACAAAGTAGCTGTAGTTGTAGTTTGCTACAATAAAAAAGTAGTTTTCCCGACCCCTGGGGAGACTGGTACACAGTGGGCCACTTTTTCAGTTAATTTTTTTTCTCTCTTTAACAGACAAACCGATCGGCATGAAAATATTTATGAATATTCCTTAAACCTTTATACATTCATCATAATTTTCTCAGAACACAGTTTTTAATACAGTTTTCAAAAAAATATTTATATGCACCCGTAAAGTGGACCGCTATTAGGTATTATCTGAAATACAATATAAATCTATTTTTCATTAATCTAATTTTTTTTTATTTCCCTTTTACCCACAAAATAACATAGTAATATAAATTTACAAGTAACATTTTGAAACAAAAACAAAACAAAAAAAATAATTTTAATTTGAAAATAATAACAGATTAATACAGGAACAATTGCAATTTAATTGAAGTTATTACTTAAGTAAAAATAAATCAGCGAACATTAAAATTTACAAATGAAATTCTAAAATACTTATGAGTAAGATTGAGCCTGGAATTACATCAACAACAGATTCATCTACAGTTTCGGGAAAAAAAAACTGATTTGCATTCAATTTGCATCTCATGAATCTTACTTGAATAGAATCATCACCAATTACTACAGTTATATTTATCAAAGGCAGTATATACAAAAGAAAATATTTCTTACTATGTTAAATAAATTGTTATTTTTCTTTGTTTACTTTATTTTACAGTTAAATAACTACTTTAAAACAATAATTCTTATAGAAAATAAACAATTATTAAAGATTTTGAACATTCTGCTTTACAGGAGCATTTGAGTGGATTGTGGACCACTGTGCCTATAGGTGCAGATTCACGGTCGCCAGTCGCCACGTGGCGACTAAATTTTTTGCTGTGGCCACTAACTTTCGGTGTTTAAGTCGCCATGTCATTTAAAAGTAATCAATTTCTGGTATTCCCAGTCCCCATTGTGAAATGTTGATATTTTTTTTAAAGATTAAGACCAAAACACATAACAAACATTATTGTTATCTTTTAATAACATTTCAGAATGATCTGTTTAACACAGCAAACTATTAAATATATTCGAATAGCAATGTTATTCGTAACAGTTTGAATCTATAAACAAATGTTTGAAGTGTGTTTTGATTTTTATAGTGCAAAATATTCTCACAAATTCAGATTTTCTTTCATTTGTACTTTTGTCTGGCAAAATCAAAATAAGAAATATTGTTTTTCTGATATTCCCCGCTATCATGATTGCTTAGCTTATACATATTTCTTTTAAACCGTATCTTGCCCAACTTTATCTTCTGACTGTACATGATTTAATATTTAATTAATATTCAAATTTTGTTGTACACGTGTTTATATGAAATAAATTACTTTACACTTTGAATTCATTATTATTATTATTTTTTTTTTAATTTTTATACCCTCCCTATATAAACACTATTGTTTTTATGCGTTTGTTTTACAATTGTGGCCACTGGATTTTTTGGGTTTAGGAGCCAGTGACTCCTTCCAAATGTTGGGAATCTGCACCTATAACTGTGCCCCATGTTGAAGTTCAATAAATAATCATATTAATATTGTTTATAGCTTTCTTTTAAACATATTAACTTTAAAGTTAAATAAAAACAAGTGTCAACTTTGCAAAAAAACTGTTATATCTTATTTATCTACAACCTTTAATTACTAAAAAAATAAAAATATGATGATGAAAAAATTTACTTTTAGAAGCTCAAAACAACCAGTCAGGATAAAATAGTTCAATCTGAGCTAAACATATTTTCTGAAGGCTATAAATAATCTGTGCAGTGCTGTTGTCTATTAGGATAGAAGAGAAGATTTAAAAAAAAAAAAAAAAAAAAATTATTAGGGGGTGGTCCACTGTGCCCATAGGTATGTGTACCAGTCTCCCTTACATAGGATAACATCAATAAAATGAATGAATTTTGCTACTTATAATATGTAAATTAATAATTGAATAAAAACAAAAATCACTTATTTGTCGACAAGCAATTAAAATGCGTAGGTATATAAACTGGAATAAACTTAAAACTAGAATATGCAGCACTGCACAGAAGGGGGAAGGGTTTTTTTTTCCTTCCAGATATTAAAAATCTTAAATCACAATGACACTTCTGTATTTTTTCACCTGCCAGTGTTTTATATATATATACAGTCAAACCTCATTATATGGTCACCCGCTTATATGGTCATCCCGCATATATGGTCACTTTTGAAAAGTCCCAGCTGACTTAATAGGAATTCTGTATATTTTGTTTCCGCATATATGGTCATTTCAGAATACCTGTACCCGCTTATATGGTCACTTTACTTGTGAAAATATCTTTCTTCCAGGAAACGATTAGCCATACTTCCGATAAATGAAAAAGTTTGCTTTCATTTCCATTTTAGTATAGCTGAGTGGATGCTGTCAATATGATTTATTGAGGAGGAAAGCATTTAAAAGGGACAGGGACTCCCTTACAAAAGGACTTTTCTCCTTTCCCTCCCCCACACACTTCACTTTGCTACTGAAAGAATTTCATATGCCATTCTCATTTCTTAGAAAACGGGATTGCAACCAACTTTGTTCACTAATCTTTAGGGAAAAGAACACGTGTGGAATAAGTGTCACCTTCACGCCAATAAAATTTAAAAATTGTTTCACCTGTTTTTGGTCACTGCTTTTTTGTTCAGGATTCACTTTCAACTGCTTATGCTTGCGAGTAAACATGGCTGCAAAACGAAAAAATTTGTCATTTAAAGAAAAAAAAGAACTGATAAAATCTTTTCAAACATCAAATTTATCTAAAGCGGCTTTTGCGAAAACGCATGGAATTCCAAGGACAACTGTAAACAATATTTTATCAAAATCATGTACTGTAGATTTCAAAAATGAAAAGAGAAAACGGGAACGTGCTTCACCATTCGACAAGGTTGAGCAAGCGCTTGTGATTTGGATAAAAAATGCCAGATCTCAAAACATGCCAATATCTTCCTTCATCTTAAAAGAAAAGGCTTTACACATTGCAGCTGAACTAGGAGAATCCGATTTCAATGCTAGCAACGGATGGCTTCAAAAATTTATGTTCCGGCAAGATTTATCTTTCAAGAAAGTATGCGGTGTAAGCTGCTGATGTGAATGACAGTGAATTAAATGAATGGAGAGAATCTGTTTTGAGTGATGTCCTCAAGCGTTATAATCCTTCTGATATTTACAATGCAGATGAATGTGGACTATTCTATCGTGCTCTACCAGATAAAACTCTTTCTTTTAAGAGCGATAAATGTATAGGTGGCAAGAGAAGCAAAGACAGATTAACCATTTTATTAGCAGCAAATATGGATGGCTCAGAAAAACTAATTCAATTGGTTATAGGAAAATTTCTGAGGCCCCGTTGCATGAAAAACATAAAATCTTTGCTCGTGTTCTACGATGCAAACCAAAAATCTTGGATGACAACAAGCATCTGGGAGAAAACAATCCGACGTATGGATAGATATTTCTCAAAAAAAAAAGAAAAATCGTTTTCGTTATCGACAACCACCCTGCCCATTGCGACATTCTTCAATTAGATTCCATTGAACTTGTTTTCTTACCTCCAAACAGCACTAGTGTTTCCCAACCCCTAGATCAGGGGATTATTCAAAATTTTAAGGCAAACTACCGGAAGTTACTCCTTAATGGCATGATTTCTGCAATTGATCAGAATGAGAAGTTTTATGTGTCCGTGTTGGATGCGCTGTTTTATATAGACAAAGCTGGGAATAAGGTATCAAAGAAAACCATTTCAAATTGTTTTAGACATGCTGGTTTTTGCCCCTCTGAAAATGATGAATTATCGGACGACGAAGATGAGGATATTCCTCTATCTGAACTTGCAAAGCGTCTTCAAAATTATGAATGCACCGTACCTGATGAAATGGATTACGTAACTATTGATAATGATTTAGCTACATCTTCTGAAATGTCCATTACTGGAATTGTCTCCGAAGTGTTAAATTCAAATGCTTCCGGAAGCAACGATGAAGAGAGTGATGGTGAATTGGAAATTCAGCCTGTAACTCAGGCAGAAGCTCTCAAGGCACTGAACGTTGTTAGGTGTTTTTTTGCACATTCAGAAGCTTCAGAAGAACATTTTAAAACTATTAATAATCTTGAAAAGGTAGTGCTAACAACAGCGAAACCGAAGCAAAGACAATCCTGCATAAATGAGTATTTCAAACACTGTACTGTACATTCCTAACTATTCTGTAAGTAATGCATTAATTTCTATTATAGTAGTATGTATTATCCCATTCAGTTTCATACTTAAATTAAAACAAAATAATTAATTAATATTATGTACACTTCTGTTTTTAAAAACTTCATGTTTTTAGCTTTTTTTATGTTGACAAACATGTTTAAGATTAAAAATAGCCTTTAATTTTCTTTTATCGCATATATGGTCACTTTTCAACGGTCCCCACGGGTGACCATATAACGAGGTCTGACTGTACCTACTATCTTGAAGGCAAAAGATATTTTAAAGGGAATATTAATTTTATCTCTTCAAAATTAAAATTCTCCAGAAATTAAATGAAATCGTAAATCAAGATGACCCCCTTATATATTTTTCCACTCTTCCAGTGTTTATATACTATTTATATATCTTTAGTACTATCTTGAAGGCTAAAAAAGATGTTTTGGTTGGTGTGTATATTAATTGTATCCCTGCAAAATTAAATAAGAGATATGGTAGATAATATCTATTTAACCGTAAGAAATATATTTAAATTATTATTTATGACAAGGTTCTCTTATTAAGCTGGTAGAAACAGAA
Organism: Maratus michaelseni; assembly: GCA_963931845.1. Lineage (NCBI taxonomy): Eukaryota > Metazoa > Arthropoda > Arachnida > Araneae > Salticidae > Maratus > Maratus michaelseni. Next base: position 156,482,853 of record OZ007589.1, on the reverse strand, counting down.
AAGGTGCATTTGAGATTTTTCATACATGTCAATTATCACTTGTTTACAAACTGGAAAAGCATTTGAAGATATTTTACAGAAGTGACATTTAACATTTCTTCTTATTACTCCAATTAATTTTGAAATAAATACCTAGAGCTTTTGACAAACATCTGATGAGAAGCCATATTTCTATTAGCAGTGATAAAAATATTTTTGATTTATCCTTAATCCTTGGCGGTGGAGCAAGTGGGCATGTTTTATTTCGTTAGTTTCAGTCACGGAGAAAGAACCTGGAGGGGAAACTAGAATAGGCGAGGATATCGAAAATGCAAGTCATATTTTTTTAACGAAAGAGGGCGCTGTAAAATTTGGCGGCTGCCTTTAAACAGAATGTCATTAGATTACATGTTAAATTCCGAAAGTATTTTACTCGATTATTTTTAATTATAGCAATTATATGTCATAAATATAAGATGGGATATAAATGTTTTATTCCGGGATGTAGATCGGGCTATGATGATGAGATAAACAAAAGAAAAATCGAAGAATTTATTTTTTTTTAAGTATGTTTAGAGCTCCAAAGATGAGTGCTTTTTATTATACTTTAATTTAAAGTTATATGCATGTAATCATTTTTAAACTAAGAAATTTTTATTCTAGTATATCGATCTTAGTGTATATGTTTTTAAAATGTTATACTTAATGAATGCTAATGTCTGTGGCTAATTGACATGGCCATTTAAATTGTCTTATAGAGTGCTATTTGTTTGGCTGTGATCTGAAGCTGTTTTTATTTGAATAATACTTTTAATCACTAAAAATTATACGTCCATTCCGTATTTCTTCGCAGTACAATATCCGTGATATTTATTTTTAAATGACTATTCAGATGCTTCTGTCAGGATGAACTCTTATTTAAAGAGTTATAAAAAACAATCGGAACGCCAAATATCTATTAAAATATATGCATGGTGTGAAGAAAACTTTATTTAATGAAATTTGTACTTGTTTGACTTTTTTAAAGTTCAAATTTTCAATCAAAAACATTTAAAAAATGAATGCTTTTCGCATTGAAAAGCATTGCAGTAGCAGGTTAGGATAGCCTTCAGTTTACCGTGGCGCCATCTATAAGGAGAAAAACTGTATTGTAAAATTTCAACGTTACTTTCCCCTCCATCTATCTTCCTCCGTGGTTTCAGTTTTTATCAGCTCACTAGCCCATTGCGCGTGCGCAGTGAAAATTATTCTTCCATGATACATTTCATTTCTGTATGTATGTAGTCACGTCATTTTCGTGAATGGATTAATAAATTTTGTTGTAATAGAAGCATGTAATGTGTTGCGTAGTTAATTGTTGTAACTATTTTGCAAATGACTTGTATATATGTTGTAGTATAAGCGGTGAATTCTATTGTTCTTGAGGTAGTGAAAGATCGTGAATTGAATAGCTACATTGTATGGGCTTTTAAAAATCTAGGTATGTAAAGCCTTTTTTTCTAATTATCGTTTCACATAGCTTTTTTTCTCTTTAAGATCGATTTGTGAACTGCAATTTATTCTGCCATCAATTTACCCAGAAACTTTCCGCGTGTTTTTACTGATTTTTTATTTTTCCTGTATGATTGTGTTATTATTTAAAGGGCGATAACCTCAAAAGTTTATTTCCTGTTATTTTAGTGAGTACTCAGTCTCACAATGTCCCTTTATGATTCATTTTAATATCATTAATTGTCGGTTTTGTTATAAATTAATATGATAGTCTTAATTTTTGTTTATTTAATCTTTACAGTATTTTCTGTATTAGATTGCAGGGGGAAATATCATTTATTTAAACATTTTTGATTGTGTTTCATTGCCTACATTCTTTTTTAAAAAATAGCGTAGAACTATCCCAAACTCCATTTTTTTTTTCTTTCCGAAAATTATTTTATGAAACATAATTTATAAAGGATAGAGGATGAGATTTTTAATGTAGTTAAAATTCTGTGAAATATCCGGGAGAAAATATTTGTTTTTGTTTTTAATGCTGAAGAAAAGATTGTGATTTATTCTTCGCTGGAGTAACAATAAGTATTATTTAGGTTACATGCATTCTATTTATTTTTGATGTTTTTATTTGTTGTGCTTTATTAAATTATTAACCTGAAAACTAAAAAATAAGTCATTCCATGTCACAGCGCACTCTGTTTGAATAACCCATTGACTATTTTTAATTGTTGTATTCTTAATAAACTTGTTATAATGTCAATAATCTGGATGTAGTAAATCTGGGAACAGATGCTTTACACTCACGCAGCGTTGTCTTTTAATGTTCTAGAATTTCTTGATTTAGAATTTCCATTTAGGTATTATCATAAATAATGTACAGTAGTGTAGCTCACACAAGAAATTCGACATATTAAAATGTCTTAATACTGAATATAGGGTAGATGTGCCAATAATGGACACCCTTAAGGAATTTCTTTAAAAATTATTTTTTAATTAATAGTTATAATTATTATAGTCCACTTTTTTTAATATTATATTAATCTATCAACAATATTTAATCATGCTCATAGTCACATTTCCCAATGTGGATCAAAATTTAATTGTAAATAACAGAAATAAATCAAAACACCCTAAATTCCAGTAATGGGCCACCTCTCTTCCAGTAATGGGCCACCCAGTAATGGACACCCCACAAAAAATAATAGGTAATTGATTTTATGATTGTATTTAAAACCAGAATTTCATGAAAGGATATTAATGAAATAAAAGTAATTTTAAAATAAATTTAACAATTAGGATATCAATAATTAATAAAATATTTGGCAAAATCCTCAAACAAGGGCGACCCCCGATTTGGCAATTTTTTTAACGCGCGCCAAGCACGGACGCGCGCCAACCTAAAAAACGGCAACCTCCAAATTCCACCCAATCAGAACACGTACTTTTCGGCAGACAAGTCACTACTTACACAATTCCTAGGCCAATTTCTTTCACAAAGTAAATACTGATTTTATTTCGTTTTACTGCTATTTACAAAGTTTTGAAAAGTTTTTTTGCGAGATTTCTCCATTTTTACATACTTTTAGCAATATTTTCATTCAGATTTTTTAATTTTTACAATTTTTAACTATTTTTTCCTCCGGATTTTTCCATTTTTACAAATTTTTAGCTATTTTTTCCTCCAGATTTTTCCATTTTTACAAATTTTTAGCTATTTTTTCCTCCGGATTTTTCCATTTTTACAAATTTTTAGCTATTTTTTCCTCCAGATTTTTCCATTTTTACAAATTTTTAGCTATTTTTTCCTCCAGATTTTTCCATTTTTACAAATTTTTAGCTATTTTTTCCTCCAGATTTTTCCATTTTTACAAATTTTTAGCTATTTTTTCCTCCAGATTTTTCCATTTTTACAAATTTTTAGCTATTTTTTTCCTCCAGATTTTTCCATTTTTACAAATTTTTAGCTATTTTTTCCTCCAGATTTTTCCATTTTTACAAATTTTTAGCTATTTTTTCCTCCAGATTTTTCCATTTTTACAAATTTTTAGCTATTTTTTCCTCCAGATTTTTCCATTTTTACAAATTTTTAGCTATTTTTTCCTCCAGATTTTTCCATTTTTACAAATTTTTAGCTATTTTTTCCTCCAGATTTTTCCATTTTTACAAATTTTTAGCTATTTTTTCCTCCAGATTTTTCCATTTTTACAAATTTTTAGCTATTTTTTCCCCTAGATTTTTCCATTTTTACAAATTTTTAGCTATTTTTTCCTCCAGATTTTTCCATTTTTAGCTATTTTTTCCTCCAAATTTTTCTATTTTTACAAATTTTTAGCTATTTTTTCTTCCAAGTTTTTCCATTTTTACAAATTTTTAACTATTCTTTCCTCCCGATTTTTACAAAGAATTCGCAAATTTAACAGTCAATTTTTTCCTAACAAAAAATACCCCTTAAACTTTGTAAATTGCAACAAAACGAAATAAAAACAACGTTTACGTCGTGAAAGAAACTCTCATACAAATTGTGTAAATAATCACTTCTTTGCCACAAAGCACAAATATTACAATTGGACAAAATCTCTAAATTCCTAATTTTTTAAATACGTAAAATTCATTCACGCAGCGGTCAGCAACTTATGTATGTACGCTTCGCGTACATTAACCGAAAAAAAAACATCACTGGATGCATGAAACTCACTGTACAGCAATCTCTAGAATGCATGAAACTCATTCACGCAGCGGTCAGTAACTTATGTATGTACGCTTCGCGTACATTAACCGAAAAAAAACATCACTGGATGCATGAAACTCGCTGTACAGCAATCTCTAGAATGCATGAAACTCATTCACGCAGCGGTCAATAACTTATGTATGTACGCTTCGCGTACATTAACCGAAAAAAAACATCACTGGATGCATGAAACTCGCTGTACAGCAATCTCTAGAATGCATGAAACTCATTCACGCAGCGATCAATAACTTATGTATGTACGCTTCGCGTACATTAACCGAAAAAAACATCACTGGATGCATGAAACTCGCTGTACAGCAATCTCTAGAATGTACAAAATTCGTTCACACAGCAATCAATAACTTATGTATGTATCCTGTACACATTATCAAAAACAAAAAACAACACTCGATGCACGAAACTACCTCTACAGTAATATCTAAAATGCAAGACACACACTTATCAAATAAAATCAATAAAAATTCACTTACTTTTATTTTTTAAATTTACCCTTTTTTTAAGGCTTCGGTTTGTCATAATCGCTATCGCCGATCACTTCTAATGAGGCAGCAGTATTTATACAAAAATAACCCTTAAACTGATGTATATTGACGATATAAGCAGGCACTTGATGTCAAGCACACAAGTCACATGTATCTTCTCAAGAAACAAACAAACAAACCCTTAAACTGCTCACTCAAGAGGACAAAATTCAAATTTACCTCTAAATAATCTATCAAAAACACCTAAAATATCCTAAATTTTCATTAACAACACACTACACACACTATTTCAAATTCACACTTGCCGCTTCGCCGAATTCTTCATAAAAAAACAACACGTCAAAAGATTAAATTCACTTCACTTCGCAAATCCCAGAGTTCAAACAAAAATAAACATGCGAAGTGCCGTGATGCAACACTAAAGTCGGCCCAAACAACTTGGGACTTGATTTGAAAACCTCTCACTGTCCAATAAATTCAGCCCTTATTCCATACACTGTTAAAAATATCGTGAAAAATTACCTCTGTTTATAAAGGCTCTCTATTTTCTGACCAATGAGAATGCTACATGAACGCCCTTGGCGTTCTCATTGGTCAGAAAATAGAGAACCTTTAAAAACAGAGGTAATTTTTCACGATATTTTTAACAGTGTATGCTTCCTTTTTTGGGCCTAATAAATTCCGAAATTATCGGTTTCATTCTCAAAAACATTTTTACGGTATAGTGCACCTCTATCTAACTCATCACTCTCTGAATCCAACAATACGGCACACAATAAACCAACCAACCCAACCAAACGAACGTAATTCACTCATAAACCAATCAAATTTGTAGATCAAACCGTAGTAGGCGGGGAAGAAATGCAAGGAACAAACCGGTAGCAAGAAAAACTCATTTATCGCTTTGCCAAATTCGACGCAGCCAAGCATCGCCCTTGTTTGAGGATTCAACCAAATATTTATGAGAATAATTCACTGTTTAAATTAATTATTGTCACTATCACAAGATCAATATTTTAATTATTTTAGATAGAAGGTTTAAAATACTAACTTTCAAAGAATTATATCTATCAAATTATTAAGTCATTGAGGGCGGGGGGGGGGAGGGGGTTTAGAAGGGTTAGTTTAACAAAAGAAAAAGATTTTTTTTAAGTGTCTTGAAGTACCAGTGCATGGAATCATATTTCTTTTTATTCTTAACAGTTAAACTTCCTAAAACTGCATTATATATTACTTTTAGCAATTTATATAAAATATATCAAATAAATGAAAGTGTAGGTTGAATGTTTTTTAAATACTAAATAAAATTATTTCAAAATAAAATATCAGAACTGACATTTGAGCCCCCTGATCTGCAGATTTACTACTTTCATTGCTACTATAAATTTAATATTATGGGGATTTTTTATGTATGTAGTTCTTTTGTCAGAGCTGAATAATGAAACATTTAAGACAGAAAATAAATTTTTAAGCACTCGTTATGACTTAAAAATTTGTCTTTTTTTAAATGGGGAAAGTGTGAACCCCATGAGCCCCTCATTTTCCCATGCCCTTAAAGATTATTGTCTGCTTCCTGTGGGTGTTAGTTGCCACATGGGTGTTGTTGCTGATGGGTGTTAATTGCCACATTATAAAATATGCAAAGTACGGTTTACAAAAAAATAATTTGATAGCAATCTAAAAAAAATTATTAATTACATGAAATTAATAAAAAAAAAAATGTATTATTACAGTCTGGTAAGTAAAATTAAAAAATTAAGGAACAGATGTGTTACTATCACGCTAAAATGTAAACAAAAGATTGGCGACTGTTTGTTTGGCGTGATTTCCAAGACTGCGCCAAACGAATAACTTAATACAATGGCTAGGTTGCCATTAAAGAAAAAAATCCCCTAAATTTGGCGACTTTTTTCTTTTTTTTAACCGATAATTTTTTTTTTTTTTTAGCGTGAGTGTAAAGCATCTAAGCCAAAATTAAAATTTGACTACTTAGCTTTTCAGTTAAATAACAAAAATATATGCACTATGAACATTACTGAAATTGCTTTTTCAGTAATGTCCACATGGGGTGTCCATTACTGGAAATTGACTAATTAAGCATTCCAGTAATGGGCCATGGTCCTTAAACCTGAAAAATAAATGAAATTTTGTAAATTGCCATTAGTATGTAAAATTCAAAGTTTTCTATTATTGTCTAAACAAAAACATGCAATTTTTTCAAGAAAATAAAAAAGATATCAGTTGTTTAAGTGAAGCCAGCTCTTAGCATGTTCATTATGATTTTCACAGAAAATCTGTGGAACTGTGAAACATTATTTTCTGCTTCCTGATTGGTTTGATTAAGAGTGTCAACAATAACCCAGATTATAAAACAAGCAAGGAGGAATTATGAAAAAATATATAAAAGGCTAAATTTTTATTGGTTATTTTTTTATAAATCAAAAACTTTGAAAGTGGCCCATTACTGGAAGGGGGTCCGTTACTGGCACATCTACCCTATATTACAAAAACATTAAAAAAAAAAAATATGAGTATTTCTGCTGTTATATAAATCATTCACACACTCTTAATTTTTATGTTTCACTTATTTTTTCAGACATAAATTAGATTTGATCATTAAAACTACTTTTTTTTTTTTCCTCTAATGAATTAAAAATCATGTCACAGAAATCATCAGTCAGTATTAAAACTTCATACAAATCATATGGTATAAATTCAAAAATAAACTATTATATATTATTTAGAGTCTGTGCATTTGCTATTGTTAGTGTATTATTGAGCTAATTTTTGTTATGAATTATAAACAAAATCTTGTGTGGATAAATATACTGGCTATGATGTGGAATACCTGGTCACTGATTTTTTATTTTTTTATCGGTTAAAAAAAGGAAAAAAGTCGCCAAATTTTGGGGACTATGATTTCTACTATGGTAACCCGGCAGTAGTTAAATTGCTGGATTTAGTTCTTTTTCGTATCTCGTCGGCGCGATTCTGAGAGGCGCGTCACAATAAAAGTCGCCAAAATTCCGTGACCAGGGATTCCACATCTGTTCCAATATACTAAAAACACCAACGTTTAACACACAATATCATCGTACAATGGACAGACGCACGTTTCGTGAGTAACTTGGACTCACTTCCTCAGTGTCAATAAAATAAAATAAAAATTAAACCCTTTTGGAAATTCTATTGTATCCCCCCAAAGACATGAAATTGAATCTAAAAACCAAATGAAAACAACAACACACCGAGAAACTCATCACGCATGAGCCACCAATCAGATTAAGCCGGAAATGATTCACTATGACACAGTAACTCAACCCAGAAAGGTGAGATGTAAGGTATACTTGAAAAATCATTGACCAGGGAGTTACCAAATTTATGAATATAAACTGCCTCAAAGAAGTCTAAATCTAATGGAGTGTTACATTTCTTAATAGTGGCTGAATCAAAGTTAAAATTATGTTCCTCACTCAGGGATCATTCTAGAGAGTTTCAGAAGGGCGGCCTGCCCTCATGCCCTTTTTAGATAAAATCCCACTCTCCTTGCCCTTTTTCCAGGTGGAATTCTACCCTCCTTTTATTCCTGGCTAGAATCATGCCTTGTTTGCATTGTACTTTCAAAAATTCTTTACCTCTCTTTTATTTTTAGAATGCTAGTAAGGTACATCAAGAGTACTAATCTTTCCCTTTTTATTTCTCTGTGAAATGCCCTGGTATATCTAATCTTTGACTTTGAGCGATTCATCTTTCCATTTATCATTTTTTCCATTGAACAAGCCATAAAAGGTAAGGGTCATTGATTAATTTCACTTTCTCTAGTGAAATGTAGTATTAGATCAGGCATTCTGGCCTTTGACCACATGATAACTTAAATAAGTTCTATAAAAATTTTGAGAAGTAGCTTTAGAACTTTTATTTTGTAGTTTTTTCAAAACCAGGAAAAAGTTGTCTGGTGAATAATAGTTTTAGAGAGAGAAGTTTTTGAATGTTGTAAGAAAAGGGGAAAATGACTGTGAATATAGTAAACAATTTTAAAATTCAAATCGAGAATATGTTTCATTTTTCTATTTTTAATACTTTTCAAATGGTGAAGTTGTGGAAATTAGAAATGTTATTGGATTTTTTAAACTAAAGAGCACTTTAAGCTGTTGCCAGACTTCCCTCCCCACCAGTATATTGGTATATGCACTTATTACCAAAGTGCCCTTTTTATGAAATGATGTGCCCTTTTCAGCAAAATTGCCCTTATTATATAATGTGCGCCCTGCCCTTTTTATGTTCTAGAATTATCCCTGCCTCACTCCAGCAGTGACAAGCAATAGAGGATTTTTGTAATTATTTTTTCTTAATATAATTTCTGTGTTCATTGAGTCTGAAATGGAGTTGTCGTTTAGTCTGTCCTATGTAGGACAAACCACATTGACATTGTATATTGTAAATGCCCCAAAATTTTTGTTGCAATTTTTTGTTGTTTTAGCTGCTTTTAATTTACAACATAAACGTAAGTTCCTACTAAGAATTAATGTTTTCTCTTTCTATTATCAATCCTATGTTGATCTATGTGTTAGATATCTCACGTTATTGTGTCTTAATTTTTATGTATACATTTTATTTTTCAGTTACATGATGGATGACATTGAATTAAGGAATATTGAACCTGATCAACCTCTTATCCGTTCTTTATCAAGGGCAGATTCTTTTACTTCTCAGGTAGTATTTCCTTTTATAAATTTTGTTTTTAAATGTCTGTATATATTGGATATATGTATTTTTTTTTTTTTTTTTTTTTTTAGATGGGAGGGCAGGGTACTTAAGCATCTTAAGAACCATTCTGTTGTAAAGACTGAGCTTTATTTTAAATATTTAACTTTATGCAGTGGCGTAGCTATGTTTTTTGGCACTCAGGGCAAGAAGAAATTCTGGGTTCTCCCTCTTTTCTAAATAAAAAAAAATGACTATTGAGGCTCATCTATCTGTGATACTCAAAATGGTGTCTTTCAGCAACAATACACATCTGGATACAGGATTGCACTTCCCGCTACACATTGTACAACATAGCAGGTGACACGCTGGCACAAGCAGTCGTAATGGGGTGTCGAAGTTCCTGCAATTTTTGTGGAGGGGTTGCATACTTTCGCTGTTTCATGTATCTGCACTATTTATACAAAATGGATGATATTATGATTTATTTATGTAAAGATGAATACTGTATATCTACTGACAATTGAAACTCTGGACTGTGACCTTTTCTCTTCTCTTCCGCATTATGTCGCGTTACAATTTTGGGAATTTCGAACCAAATAAATATGCATTTTATGCCTTCTACTTTTAATCTGCTTTCTGTACATACACATACTCATACTCATTGTATTATTGAAAAATCTTTGAAAATTTCCGTTTTATTACCAATATGCATCAATCATTTTTATTTCATAGAATCTTTTTTTCAATTTGTGAAACTTTTTATTTTATTTTTCACGTACAAATCTTTCAATAGAAAATTATTTTAGAAAGAATTTTATTGTGGAGTTTTAATTGTTGGCAACTGCTATAACGAAAAATGTTTAAATTTAATAAGAAAAGGCTGTAGAAGTTTGATTTTTTATCTCTATTTATTATAATACAATTTTTTCAAATTTTAATATTTTGAGCTTTATAGCAGGTATTTAGTTATATATACACAAAGTTTCAACTCTGTAAGCTATATAGGTTCTGAGAACGGCTCTGTGACAGACAGACAGCGGAGTGGAAGTAATAGGGTTTCGTTCATCTCACGAAACCCTAAAAAGGAAAAAAAAAAAATTGAGGTGACTGATAAATGATGAATGTATTGATTGTACTAATCGGTTGATGATCGTGATTGTATGAATTTATCATTGGTAAATGATGAGGAGTCTTCACTCAAGAAAAATAGATCATACAAAGAAAAACAAAACAAAAATTTCACAGTTAATTTAGGTCGCACAAGCCAGAAAAATCTAAGAGAAAAGTAGGGAGAAGAGAATGAATTTTTACTATCTCTGCATTACTTTGGGTCCCTTGGATTCGGGGGGGGGGGGGAAGGTGAAAATTTACAATTTCCGTATTTCGGGTCCTGGATACTCAAAAGGTAATGCCAAAATTTTATAATTTCTGTGTTAGTGTTAAGCAGGCCAATAATTTTTGAATGAAAGGGAGGAGAAAAAATTGGAAATTTTACTATTTCGAATCCCGTTGCCATGCACCCACACAAAGCAGAATTTTACAATCTTTGCTGTTTCTTTGGGTCCTACTGATCTGAAAATATCCGTGAGGGCAGAAAAAAGCGACAATTATATAATTTCTGCATTATTTTGAGTCTTGTGAACGTTAAAAAAAAAAAGACAATTTTTTTTTTTCCAGACATATGTTTTTCAGCATGCTGTAAAAGTTAATGGTGAAAATGGTCATTTTACAATATGCTGTAAAAGTTAATGATGAAAATGGTCGTTTTTCGCTGTTTTTATAAGATATTATTAAATATAGATTTTTTTAAATTAAACTGACTAAATCCCTTTTCACATTCAGCAGTGTTAAATGGCAGGTTCAATATAAAGTTCAGAAGTTTGCATAAATTAATATAGTCATTTGGATTCATACACTCTGCTAAAAATCACTGTCAAACTTTCTCACATGTTTAAACAACAGTTTGTTTGGTGTGAGACCAAATTTTCAAAAGTGGGTGATTGGCTAAGTTACGCAAAAAATAAGTGTTAAAAAAAGCTAGGCATAAAATTTGACGCCCGGGAATAATTTTGTAGTCATCAAATGCTATAATGTAGTTGCATTTGACTACTAACAACTTCTAATTTCGAGCACTGGCTATATTCTATAACAGGGGTTCTCAAACTATGGTACGCGTACCAGTACTGGTACGTGAAGCTCTGGCCACTGGTACGCAGAAGTCCGATACTGGTACGTGGAATAAAATACAAAAATCAGCATATTAATATGGAATCGAAAAAGGCTTGTCTTTATTAACTTGGAAATTTTCAAAAAATTTTCGAACACGATGTAGGATCTGTAAACGCTTTTTCTATTTTCTTGTACGAGAAATGCATAGCAGACTTGCTGAAGAGGGACTTGGTTTGGGATGCATTCTCCCGCGATCTGCAAGCCGTGGATCTGATTTAGTATAAGTTTGCGACCCCTGATGACGTCTTCTTGGCAGCACGGCAACGAGCTGTCATGAGGTTCGCAGAGTTGTTTGGGCCGATTCTCTCCGAGATCCACGCTTGGGTGACAGAGTGAAGCCTCACATTCAGTTTCGGTAAGTGCGGTTAAACTGTTATGAAGCCCCTGAGCAGGTACCACAATGCCCTGTCTATTCCCACCCTCATGGAAGGGAACATGATCCGCTTTAAATGGCAGATCCTGTATCTGGGTGTCACAATCTATTCCCACCTAAGTTGGATGCCTCACCTAACCTCGGTTCAGCAGAAGGATTTTAAGGTGTTGAACAAAATAAATCGTCTCACAGAAGATAACTGGGGTCTGAGACCGAATTTTCGCAAGATGCTTTACTCGATCATAGCAGAAAGAATTATTCCTTATGCGGCATCTATTTGGTACTCAAGCAAGGTAGTGATAGCAAACAGGTTGTTCAGCATGCAGAGGAACCTTCTCCTCTGTGTAACAAAATGTTAAACAACGACTTTCACGAATGTTCTGCAGGTCTTGTCAGGGGTCGTCCCCTTCAACTTGCGTGTGGAGCTGGACAGGGAGTGCACGGCCCTCATCCGATGGATCTAGAGCGTTGATGGTACCGGAGTAGATTCCCAGTCGGTCTACCTCTGGAGGCCCACTCCCAGACTTGAGGATCTTTGTTCGGGTCCGTTGGACCGTGGATTTGACTCTGTGAACCACGTTTTCGTACTACATGGGCAGGAGAACGACACCGTCGGGTGTGCGTTCCTTGCCGTATCAGAGAACCAGATTGTAGTGGAGAGCCAGTATAGTGTCTCGGATGGTGCGGAAGTTTTTGCGGCCGGGGTTGAAGCGATCAAGGAAGTGTTATGCCACCGTACATTGTTTCTGTATTAATCTATGCTAATTTAATTCATTAAATTCTGTTAATTATACACTTAACTTAATCTTATAATCATTTTTCAGTAAAGTCCTTTTTCTTTCTAAATTTTCAAATATTTCGTTAAAGTAATTTTATTCTGTTATTAAATAATAATATTAATCAATAAATCAAATGTTTTAATTATTAAAATCATTAATATAATATTCAGTTAAAGTAATATCAGTAAAAAGATAAGTTTTTCGCGTGTCAATACAAACTGATACGAAATATTTCTAAGTCCAAAAACGAAAATCATAATTATTAAATATTAAATATTTTGTATTAAAACCATATTCAATCTATAGATAAAAAATTCTACTTCAAGAATCCGTTTACGGTTTTTAAATACGTTATTTAGTTCAGCAGTTATGGCAAGAAATTCTATTTATTCAATTCTCTTTTCAAAGATCGCGCGTTTTGTTTTGCAGAAATATCGACATTTTGATTGCGCATCTTCCCCAAGATACTTGTTGTTTACGATCACGTGACAGGATTTCTCGGAAGAAATAGCGTACAGTTCATTGCACTCAGGCAGAGACGCGCTCCCATCTCAGCGTCCATCCGGGTACTTTTACGGCGTCGTTGCCATTCAGGAGTAATGATGATTTTTATTCATCTCAACTCTGCGTTGCGTAGCGAACGCTCGATAATGCTCGATGCTCATTGGCTGAAAGTTAGCTTTCAAAAATCTAACTGACTTTTGAGCACGATGTTTTCAATCACTTGTCAGCGAGGGATTAACGCGTTCGGTTGCTCTATTTAAGCTGCGGACCTTCGGGTCCCGCAGAGAAAGTTCGTTTCAACGATGTTAGCTTCAGCAGTCTTCAAAGTTATTGCATTTTAGAGTGAAAACTCAAGTAACTTTTCCTGATTGTTAGCAGCCTCATCCATTCCGGCCATCGTCGATCATCTTAGGCCCGTAGCTTCATCTGTAATGAGTTGTTTTAACATCCAGCTAAACTTCGCTAAAGTTTTTTAGCCTGAAATCTCCTGGAACGAAGATAGCTTGAAACATTACAACTCACTTTTCCTGATTGTTAGCAGCTTCATCAAACAATCCATTCCGGCCATCATCGATCATCTTAGGCCCGTAGCACAATCTGTAATGAGTAGTTTTAACATACAGCTAAGCTTCGCTAAATCTTTTTTTAGCCTGAAATCTCCAGTAATTCATACATCTATAGAAGTAGTTCTGTTTTTCCCTCTTTGAATTCACTCAGCGTGTCCCATCTATCATCTTGGTTCCGTTTTAAACGATTTTAACTTCACCTCTCTTCATTGTGCTCTTCAAGCAATATGCCAAAATTGTCTAGCTTCATATTTTTACTGTAAGAATTCCACTTCACAAACTCATTTCATTATAGTGACTTATCTCAAAGTCTTAACGTTATTTCATACAAGAACTCTGATCATCCTATTTGATCCTAATTTATAAACTTACGTCGATGCAGCGTGGTCCTCTACAAATGAATTTACCATAATCATAGTTCTGAAATCCTGATATAGTAATATGTAATTTCAATATAATGATACAAAATTTTTAAATGTTTGTTGTTTTGGTTGGCCAACTAAGCTTTCTACACCTTTATGTTTATGTGTTGTTTCGTCAATAAATATCTATTTGTTATACGTCAGTTTCTTTGTTTTGTCAAGACATGGGTGAGTGTTACTTTAATTTACTTTACATCTTAATCTAAGAATCGACTTCATATCTTAACTATTTTCCAAATTATCTAGTGAAGTTTATTCAATTGTTCATCCGGCCTTGTTCTTTAAATTCTTTTGCTATAAATTTAACTGTTATGTCGATTATTGGGTTAATTGCCACTTTACGATCACGTGCCGTGACGTTGTTTTGGATTGGCATTTTTTAAAGCATTTCTTTAGTTCTTTTAACTTTAATAATTTTTGCATCTCTATTTTTCAAAATCACTTTCAATCTTTAAATTTTTCACACCAATCCGAAACGACGTGACAGGAAGCAATCACCCATGCCCGTCTAAGAGGTCTCGGGGAAATCCATGTCTACTCTGACTTGAGATCGGCAATCCAAGCGTTCCACAAACTTGTGCCTCATCAGCATTGGGCCATTGCCGAGATTAGGGAAGTCGATGTTCACATGCACTGGGTCCGGGCCCATGTTGGTTACATCTTTGATGAAAGGGCGGACATATTGGTAAAAAAAGCCACCACACGGCAGTCTGTCGATGTGGTGATTCCAGTCACGCGCCGCCAAGCCAAAAAACATCTTTTTGGCCGCGCCTTATCAAAGTGGCAAGAGAGATGGGATCAATCTGCAGCGGCCGCAGGGCGTATGTATCCTTCCCACGCGTTGGCACTCGCCGACTGCAGGGCGATTGCTACATTAATAAGGTCTTCACGGGAAAAGGCACCTTCGGTGACCACAAAGCTCGTTTCTTCCGCCACGACTCTACATGTTTTTGTGGGGTTGGGGTATGTAGCATAAGCCACGTGCTTTACCTATGTGTTCTCTGGAGGTCTGTGTGGGAAAGGTACTTCCCTCGCGACTTCCGGACGCGTGCATCACGCGATCTATACCTGGACGTATACGCCAGAAAGGGAGATCGGTTGATAATCCACAGACTCCTAATGCGTACATTGGATCGCAACCTGGGTCGCCGAAGAGCTGGCCGAAATCACATAGCTCTTCGCGGTCAAAGACCGCGTTTGAACGCAATTCTAATTGCCCGCGGCACCCGCGGTGCAGGAAGTAATGGTACATAGAGTTCGCAGGCTTGAGACTCGTTTCGTAAGCCGGCACTTTAAAATGTGATATTGCTCTAGTCATGCAAATGTTATTGTTGTCATTGTTGTGCGTGCTTAAAGTTTTATCCTTGTTGTTGTTGTTTTAACCCTCTAAGCGTCTAGAACATAATATTCCGTTCACTAAGCTCCAGGTTTCACTGCAAAATATGGAATGTTTAAGATAATATAATTCTATAGATTTAATGAATTTTCAAAACATTGAAGAATGATTAATACTCTCAAGGGTTACATTCATATTTGTAATTAAGTTTTATTTATATTGCTGAAAGAATCATATTTTTTTAACATTTAAAACAAAATGCAGAGAAAACAACATTACAATTTTACCCTTTTTCAAAACGCTCAGAGGGTTAAAGTTCTATTTCATATTTTGCACTAACACAACTTCTTTCAGGTAAACTACGACAGGGAATTGTGACTACCTTTGTAGGTTTCCACACCCCACGAGTTCTGGTAAAGCAAGTACGGGTAGGAAAATCCTGACTTAAGGCCTAGGGCCTGATTCCCTTCTGGGTGTCCAGCTCCGAAGCTGTTGGGGGATGCCGGTCCGTCCCCAAGTGTCTCGTAGTGACTCCCCTACTGGGTTTCATCGCGTATCGCAACGACTTAAGTCATCCACACGTGGGTTTAAGGTTGGAGGGTCTGCAGGTGACGGTCCTCTGGCCGGCCGAAACGCCGTGGGAAGCAGCTCCTACTGGTGCGCTAAAAGTCCTTCAGGACTTGGGTTCGGTGGTCGCTTGCGCTCCGGGCGCCCCTCTGGCGTCTGGCGGCACAACTTTCTTTTATAGCAGACTTGCTGAAATTCACACTCAACCCTTGTGATGGAATCAGTTTTCAAGAATTAAAAACACAATTATTAGATTTATATAGATAAAAATTTATTTTTTTTAATAAAGATCTAATTTTAAAATTAATGTGTGAATTAAGTATTTTTAATTAGCGGAAGAAATGTTTTTAAATAGCTTTAGCTTTACAAATTGAATTATCTGAAGGTAAAGTCTGAATGCTTGGAAGTAGGAGGAGCTTGTGTGAGTAGGAGGAGTTAAAACAAAACAACATTCCAAGTGTAATTTATAAATTACACTTAGAATGTTATTTTGCTACACATTGTTCTCTTTATACTAGAAGAGCTTCTAGGAAGTGTTGAAATAAAAGTCTTATTTCAAACATAATTCATAAATTGATTCATTGTGTTGAATGAAATATTTTCTTCTATTTTACAAAAAGTGTTATAGTTTCTTCCTACTTCATGGAAATCAGTTTTTAAGAGAATAAGGTTATTTGAAATGGTCAAGAGAGTAAGATTATTCCAATCAAACAAATACTGTGGTCATATGCAGAGTGGATTCAAGGTAAAGCATTGTACATATGTATTGAGGTGGTATATATATAAATGTATGAAGAAACTTGCAAATGTTTGTCTACTGAGCGACATTACTGTCGCATTTAAAGGTATGCAGATTATTAATACGTTTGTATTAAGCCTATGTTAAATGCGCTAACTAAGCTTTAGATAAGAAATTCGCAGGACCTGATTAATGCAGAGGCTGACTAGGCCATAGCCTAGGGCCCACCACTGATGGGGGGGGGGGGAGGGGCAAAATAAATAAAATTGTTTACATAAAGTTTTAAAAATGCAGTTTTTTTTAATTACTTCTTACAAAACCAAAAAAGATTTTGATTAACTTCGTAACCCTATCATAATGTTTAAGGATAACCACCAAATACTCCCCCCCCCCCCCCCAAAAAAAAAAAAAATAAATAAACAAATAAAAAATATATAGCTATTATCTTGGTTTCAGACTGGCTCCGAAAAGGTACTGGGTCTAGAGCACGACATGACCTTAATCAGGCTCTGGAAATTCGTTTCTCATTTGAAACATTCTGCCACTGTATCTCATGAAAGAGGAAAGAAGTGAACTTATTCAGCTCTCCCTCCTGTGATGGATTACTCGAGTCCACATTCAAAAGGATAAATGTAACAGAATTTTCGCTGACGAGAATATCAGAGTATCGTCAAAAATACACTAAGTCTGTTTGTGTTTAGCACAACAAATCTCTGTGAATGTGCTTCTCCCCTCTTTGTTATATGAAAAACAAATACAGGAATGAACAAAACATCGAATCTGACTTATGACTAAAACTTCCTAATACTGAGGCAGACATGAGGAAGTTGTGCTTGATAAAGAAGCCATCCTTTTCATTAGCCTACTACAATAGTATGTGAATTAGTGTGCGCCAATATGTCATTAAGTATTGTGGCTTTTTTTACTATACCAAAATACTGTATTTTAATATTGTATGCATTATTAAAATTTAATGATGATACTACTTTTTACTTGAATGTTATTATAAAGCAGTCAATTTAGTAATGTAATCATTCATTTTTAAATGCACTAAAACCTGCTATGACAGAAATACAAAAGACCGGAGAGATATTTCGCTTTAGACAGGTTTTTTATATTAGCTTTATGTTTATTACCAGGTGGTACGCAGAAGTATGAACTTCGATTTAGTGGTACGTCGTTCTAAAAGTTTGAGAACCCCTGTTCTATAACATAATGCACACAAATAGGTAATTTTTCAAATATTTAAAAAAATCATGACCTGGCCTCCGATTTATCCAAGAAAAACAGATGTTCTTCTGACTCGTCTGAGAATTGGACATTCAAGGATCACTCATAAACACTTCTTACTTCGGGAGGATGCACCCATGTGTCCACATTGTCATTTTGATCACCTGACCATTTATCATGTTTTAACTGACTACTCCGGGCCTCCGGCACTTGTATAGAATATATTTTAATTCATCATCACCAATCTTGACAAACCTCATTGCGGAAACACCTCATGGGGCACTCTTTCACTTTTTAAAACATTCTGGGTTTTATTTTGAGATATAGTTTTATACATCCTTCATGTTTTAGCTATAACAATCTTAATTAATACTTGTTTAACTTGACATCTGGATGGGGTAACCCCATCCAGATAGTATTTCTTAGTATATTACTTTTATACTTTACTTTTTTTAAGAACTCATAATATTTGTTTTAAACATTGACTATATCTGGATGGGTGACCTCATCCAGATGTTTTGCCCATTATGCTTTGTATCTCTTTTGTAGACTAGTCTTTTCTTAACTTTTACCTTGGCGCAGCTTGTCCCCAATGGGATCTTGCGCCATTAAACCTTATATAACCAACCAACCAAATATTTAAAAAAAAAAATCCCTTCCTAAGGTAGGTAGGTACCTTGAAAAAAAAATTATTTAATATAGGATTATTAAGATAATCCAAAAATTTTTTAATATTTCTGTTTGAAAGCTTCAATTTGGCAAAATCATTTCATGAATTATCACAATATTAACTTCAGATATACTAGCTTTTTAAGGTGATAAATTTTATGGGATATAACTGAATATTTATGAAAATATATATGATAAAATAATATATGAAAAGATTTTAAGAAAAAGCAACAATGCAAAACACTTGCTTTTCTTTTAAGGTTATTCTCAGGTCCAAACTGTATATGTATACTTTCCGACACATTCCAGAATTAATTTTTATTCTTTTATGCATTAAGTGCTACTTTTCCGTTAGCCGGGTGCCAGTTGCACACTTTTCATTCATCTGAGAAAAAGCTTACTTGGAAGATATTGTTGTAAAAGAGCTTTGTAGGCTGCAGAAATGGGTTTTAATCTTCGTAAAGTAGAACGCGGCCTGCCAGTTGAAAACCCTTGGTCCAGAAGTACAGGTACCTCCTTTCTCCCAAAGAAAAATGTCTAAATTCAATACTCATAGAATTATTAGAACTGAAGCTTTAATACATTTATTGATGGAGAGGGGAGAGGGCTCCAGTATGCCAGGCTCAGACTGAAAATAAATATTTTTCTCATCGAGGGTATGAAAGCTTGGCTATTCATATTTCTTACTATATAAAATATTTATTATATTTGTATTCATTGAATTGATGCATGTTAATACTATATTTTGATTATAGGATGATCATATTGATACTGAATATGGTACTGTAACTGTCTGTGTCCAAGGAGAAAGGAATAAACCTGCTATCTTAACTTACCATGATATAGGACTTAATTGTAAGTATCAAACTTCTAAAAATAATTATATTTCGATTTATACATATTTGTATTAATTTATAAAAAACATTCATTACAGATGTGTCAAACTTCCAAGCGTTTTTCAATTTTGTTGATACTCGCATTTTAATGCAGAGTTTTACTGTGTATCATGTAAATGCTCCTGGACAAACTGAAAATGCACCAACATTCCCAGAAAAGTAATTATTTTTTTTCTTTTAATTTTTTTAATGTGAATTATATTTAAACTTTTGTTAGTAAATTCTAATCTTTTGGTACTAGTACCAATGAACTTAAAATTAATAATAATTTCAATCTTATTTGTTTATCTTTCTGTCTATTTACTTCGTAAGACAATAAACATTGTAATGTTTATTGTTAGTTTATAATTATTAAAAAAGAAAGAAAAATAATCTTCCTTTTTTTTACATCTGGTGTCAGCCATATGGGAGATTTTAGTGATGTCAATATGACATCTGTGGTGTCGAGACAAATACAACAATGCTTTGTTTATCAAAATCAGAAGTTCAATTTCAGCTCTTTGTCTTAACTATATGTTAACCTTAATACACATTTCTGTTAAAAGAAAAATTATATATAATTCAATTGTTTATAGTAAAATCACAGCAAGGTTTCAGTAGGATTCGGAATAATGCCTTCTTTCAGTGTTTTTGTTTAAAGGGTCATTTACACATTAAAATTTTACTATATATATATAACTAAGATGGCAATGATCTATGTTATGGTTTTCGCTTTTATTGCTCATACATCGTTCAATTTTTACATCATCAAATAGGGAGAAAAATGTACTTCCTAATGCAATTTATTTGAAAACTGCAAATCAATTTAATGACTTATGAATTTTAAAATAATTTTTAAGATTGATTTTTTTTTTTTTTTTTAAATTCTATCTCAACAATAAACAGTTTTTACAGTAATGTAAAGTAATTGGTGATATGGTCCACCAATAGATGAAAATGCACTTCTCATATTAAATTAAAATTTAATTCAGGGAAAAAACTGACAACCCAACTGAAAATATACTTTCAAAAATTACTAACCATAGACAATAATGTATCTGGTTCCATGCATACTTCTGTATGGAAATCCTAATAATATTATAAATCTGATTGTGTGCAAATGTTAGGCTGAAGCCAGCGTCAAAATGAAGCCTTTAATTATCCTGTATCTTTGCATATAAGTTGGTTATAACCCTCAAATGAACATAGAACTGTTTTTGTTTATTTTATTTCAATATTTTTCTTAATAATTCAAAATTTCATTATTTTCATAGAGAATAAATGGACATTTTTTCGTATATTTTAAAATGGTTGGTTGGTTTGGCCCAAAGGTTTTGCAGCTTTTTTTAAAATGGTTAAATTTATTTTACCGTTGCTAATACTTTATTGTTGCCAATATAAAATAAAACCCCTGAGTAACAATTTTTAATCAACAATTTATTTTCAAGTGAAAATTTTCCACGTGAAAAATGAAAATGAAATGAATTATTTAAGAATTAAACAGAATATGAAATGATGTCATATTAGAAACAAAACGTGCGTTTTCAAATATTTGATAATAATACAAAGTGCATAAATACGAGTAAGTATGGAAAGCAAGCGAATATGGAAAATAAAACAGATTTGTTTTGATGTTGAAATAAAATGATCTTGGGTTATCAAATTATTTGTGATTAATTTCTCTTTTTTTTTCTTTTTCTTTTTGACATGAAAGGAATTATTTTAAATGTACGTAATATATGTATTTTAAATGTATGTGTTGTAAATTAAAGTTCTGTGTTTTAAATGAAATGAGTGAAAGATTTATATTTTTAATGAATTCAATACGAATGATGGGATAGGTTGGCGATTTATCGTCTGCACACGGCTAACATAACCATATTTTTAATTTAAATTTTAAAAAGTAAAAAATAAATAAAATAAATAAATAAATAAAAAATATTGGATGGTAATATATATATATATATATATATATATATATATATATATATATATATATATTGGATGGCAAATGTCAATGATATGCATCGCAAAATTATCTGTATCGAAAATCTTAATAAAAATAACTATATTTTTTAAAAGAAAGTTGCTTTTCTCATAAAAGCTAAAGATTTAATATGATTGTGTCGAAGTAACAGCATTTTTCCTCTATCATTTTCCCACAATCGAAACACATTTGTAAATCGTCGTTTCGAACCGGAATTTAATTTTACATTTCTTTTAGTTTTAAAATAGGAAAAACTCTGTTGTCGTTTTTAAATATAGATTTTTTTAAAGTTGTTTCATAATAGATTTTTGTAAAGTTTTGTAGGATAAGAAAAATTGCATAGATTTTAAAACAATGTTTAAGTAAAATTACAATATTTTTTAAACTTAAAAAACAACAATGTTATCGAAAAGAAAATCGATTTTACCAACAAATACGCGTAATGCAAAAGCAAAGAAGAAATCAAAAAGTAATGAATCTGTTCTTCCAGCCGAATTGTGTAAACTTGAACAAGCCAATCGTGCCAATTCATAACATTATAAACGTGAAAGCGCGTTCTATATAGTAGATTTTTTTTTACATATAGGTAGAAAATTTTCTAGAATAACAAGGTTAGGGGTCTGTAATTAAGTCCATAGTAAATTTGCTTTTTTTTTATCAAGTGAAATTTGGCGCAAAATTAAATACATTGTTGTAACCAGATTTGTTTTTTGCGTGGTAAACACTTAATGGTATTTTAGATGATCATTTCCCCGCTCACCTTTGATGCCAACTATGACTGTAAAACATATTAAAAACTATTAGCCGATAATTTTCTAATTTTCTTATTGCTCCATGATGGTTCATACTTTAAACCTGAATCGGTCATGCCATTGTCGTTCAATTTTTATTCCTAATCCTAACCCTAATCGTATCCTATCCTAATCCTGATAATAACTTTAAAGAATATTCTTTGACACGAATATGTAAATTAAATCAATATCCATAAATGGAATGAATGGAAAATAGAATAAATAGAAATGGCAAAATAAAATAACAAGGAAGTACATTTATTCGACACCTAACCCTAGAGAAAGCGTAAAAAATTTCAAGCGCATGAAATAAATTAAAATAATCCTATATATACTAACAAAAATATGTAAATTTAGATAATCAGATTTGTGTCGTCGGTATTTATTTGCTAATAGTGTTCTTAACGCGATAGAGAAAATATCGAGGTTAAATTGGGCAGAATTTAAAGTACTTTCTAGCAACCTTTATTTACATTTTAGAATCGCATCAGATTGTTATATCTTTGTGAAATATCTATCAATGTATAAAATCCACAAGCAGTTTGTTCACTATTTACACCACTTAGCGTGAAACACTTAATTTAATATATACATAAACAAGATAATGTAGTAAGAAATATATAACATAT
This sequence comes from Maratus michaelseni, assembly GCA_963931845.1. Lineage (NCBI taxonomy): Eukaryota > Metazoa > Arthropoda > Arachnida > Araneae > Salticidae > Maratus > Maratus michaelseni. The sequence continues at coordinate 156,459,749 of OZ007589.1, read as the reverse complement.
ATCTATGCAAATAAACAATATAATAATGCCCATTTAGCAATGCACACATATACAAATTGTACACCAAATACCACCTAAAATGCACTGTTGTATAGAAGAATTCTGCCAGTGTTGTTTTTCGTTTTACGAAAAGGAATTCCTCGATTTTCACGATTTTACTGGGTCCTCCTTTTTTCATTAGTTGCAGTTTCATTTTCGCGATTGTATATATTTTTTGGCATGAAATTTCACTTTTTTAAGACTGGGTTATGTCAAGGCACCTATAGCAAAGAAATACCGTATGGTCTCCTATAAAATGTGATAAAGCTTTGGTTAATTATATATGTTGTTAATTATCAAGTGAAATATTTTGCTAAATTAATGCATTTATTCTTTTTTTAATGTTACGTGAACGAAGTCACGGGTAACAGCTAGTTTATTTATATTTTACGAAAATCTCTAAATATACTTCAGCTGGAAAATGCATAACCCCAAAAAACATTCTTAAGGATGTTGGTCAGTAAGGTCTTGAATTCACCTCGCTAATGATAAACCTATGGACGTTGTAATACATTTGTATTTTTAACATGCCTTTTCAGGAGATTAATAGTTTTTACTTCTTTTTCCTATGTACTGCTCTTAAAGAAGGTCTCTTTTTAGGGTTTCGTTCATCTCACAAAACCTTATTTGTCTCTCTTCTCTGTCTATCCATCACAGAGTTAGTTCTCAGAAACTCTATACATTAGAGATTTGAAATTTTGTGTACTTACAGCTGAATACCTACTGTCACGCTGAAATTGTTTGAATTGTTGCCAATTTGTAAAATAGTGCACATAATAATATTCCCTTTCAATTAAAAAATGTATTTACACATGACTATCAAAAACAGAAATAAAACTTTAACACTTGATCATTTAATTATATTTTTAAAAGTAGTAATTGTAGAAAATTATGTAATAAAAAATATATACTTGCATGTGAATATCAAAAAGAGAAATAATTAAATTATTACGCATTCTAAACATTAAATAAGGAAACTTGCGTCATATTTAAAATGCTGAAATAACAATATTTCCAAACAGTTCCAATGTAAAAATATATTTACACGAGATATTAATTTATTTTGACAAAATATTTTACCTATTATTACAAATTTTAAAACGCCGTAAATAATAATATTTCCCTTCAATTAAATCTTTTTAAGTTTAATAATAGGAAGAAAACTTTGACAATTATGTCATATTGGAAACGATACCTTTAAAACAATTTTCGGTATTTCTCCATTAAACCATTAACAACTTTCAAGTTAAAAAAAAAAACTATCGCCAAATTATTCGCCAAACTCTAATGCCCCAAAAAACAATGGAAGAATGTTGCTATTGGAATCTAAAGCCCCACTCGCTAAAGTGTCAACTATCAGTAACTTTAAATAATAAAATTTATAATATCTTAATGAAAAGAGAAAAAAAAAGTAATCTTAAATATTTATTTACAATATTTTCTTAATTATCCCCATCGGCTGATGGATAAGTGTTTATGACGTCAATTAAAACTGAACTGTTGTGCATAACGTAACTATGCATAGCAAAATTTTTTCAACGCTTTTCTCTTTTAATATCATGGCGCATGTTTAATTGATGTTGTTTAATCAATCACAAAAACAGTTGTTAGCACTTTTGACAGCAGTTGATTCGGCCTTAAAATACCTCAGTGAAAGGAAAATGAATGGAAACTCAATTACAGCAGATTGCCACTGGTCGCTTAATTATAATTCAATCTTCCGTAATAATTTTAGAGTTAATCAAATTAGCGTGTTTTTAGAGTTGTCAGAACGGGGGTTGGCGGGTGTAGCTTGTAGGGGCCCCTAAGTAGAAAAAATAAATAAAATGCCAATAGACAATGATGTAATATCAGAGTAACCATACTTAGAGGGATAATCTCCCCATCCTTTCTACAACAAGGATAAAGTCACGTGACTCAGGGCAAGAAGTATTCCGCTCAACGTGCTAGTAGCATTGGTTTCTATGGGCGATATTAGACGATTTCATGTTTGCGATTCAAAAATATTATGGTAGCCTATGAATGTAAAGAAAGAGCCAACAAAACAAGCTCTGTTACCTTTCATTTATGTGCATTCATTTTTAATTACTTTTTTTTTCTATTTAAAGGATCTTAAAAATATATCTTACTAACAATGATACTGTTTATTCACGTTGTCCCGTTGAAAATAGGAAATATTTTACTTTTAATATCACAAATGTATGTAACAATAGGACTTACTATCATCTGGTGTTATCAATTTCAATATTAAAAGTGTAATTATTTGAAAAAGTTTGATTTGAAAAAGCATTTTAAAAACATCTCATACAACAATGCTTGGCGATACAATTTTTTGCCAAAAGAAACTTGTTTTCTTTCTTTTAAAATATAAACAATTCTTTTTAAAAAAATAATTTTTCCTATTTTAGATTAAATTTATGTTTTAAATAAGTATAAATGAGTGTATATGTATATATTAAAAGGAAATCTTCAAATATTACCTAAATTAAAAACTATTGCAATGTTTGAAATATTTTCAAATTTTTTTAATATAGTTTTATAATTTTTAATTGAAGTTTTTGAAAAAAAATATATATATGTTTTGTTTATTCTCTTTTTATATCTTCAGAAAAGTTTTGAAATTAAAATTAATTTGCTATGAAGACTTATGAAACTCATATTCAACTATATTTATTTTATTATATATATTACTAAAGTTTTTTACAAAGTATTCAATGTCTATCTTGAAAATCACACCTAATTTCATGATTGCAATTCATGTTTTTTCACAAAAATTGCCTTTAGAATACATTAATTTGGCATGGGCACTGAACTTATGGAAAATTCACTGTGTTTTTGTATGCTCTATATAATTCACTGCTTTTTTTTTTTTTTTTTTTTTTTTTTTTTAGTACTTGGTAAAAAGCGGGAAAAAGGTTAATTTATTAAAAAATATTTAATTTTTGCTCTGTAAGATATGGCAACAGAAAAAGAAAAATGAAACATTATTAAACCATCTATTTAGGATATTAAACTGAATTGATAAAAGCATATTTTTTAGGAGATTATAATATTGAAATGTCATAACTGTTGATTTTTTTTTTTTTTTTTTTTTTTTTTTTTTTTTTTATTATTATTTTAATTGATATGAGTAAAATATTTTAGTTTGATTCTATAAAATAAGAGTGTTGCATCTCATTGTTTTTATTTCCAAATGTTCTTATAAGTTTAGATTTCTATATCCTTTGTCCATTGGTAAGAATTAATGCATAGATATACTAAAAAATTAATTTTGTTATTCAAAGGTTTTCCCTTCATATTTTTAATGAAAATATGTTTTCCCGAAAGACTATGCCATATTGCTGTTATATAATATAAATGTTTTTATCTCGATTTGCAGTTATGTATTTCCAACTATGGACCAGCTTGCTGAAACTCTTATTCCTGTTATGAAGTTTTATGGGTGAGATATTTATTTTTTGCACTTTTAAAGTAAGTGATTAATATAAAAGAAAGATTGGATTTATTGATCAACAATTTTTGTTATTTTTTAAAAATGTGTGTTAAATGAATTTCTGTATACATTGAATTCTACTAAATAAAGTTTGAACAATAAGTATAGTTACTAAATAAATTGTTTCTGCAAAAAAAAGTGACTTTCTTTTAAAATAAAATTCAGTGCATATTAATTAAAATTATTACAAAACTATATTTAGTTGAAACTGAGTCGTATTTCCTTTAAATTATTGATCAAAAATTTTTACAAGCCTGATCCCTTTACCTTTTTTCCCCATGTTCAAGGGCTACCTTTAAAGCTTGTTTTTTTCCATATTTGATGAAATCTCTTAAGATTTTTGGAATTTTTTTTCTTTTTAGTGTAATTTTTTTTCGCATAAGGTCCTTTTTTTTATGCCCGTCTAGCCTGCAAAACATTAGATGCCTTTTTAGATTTTGTATTATCAATTCTGTATTTTGACATATTAAATAATTAGTTGCATTTTTTACATTACGAGCAGGGAAGACCGAGCTATGCTCGGTCAAAATTAGCTTTGAGTTCAAATATCCTGACGCATGACCAAAATGACCCACTAATGAAATTTTCTCAAACATGAGACCTAGCCCAACAGTCTTCTCGTGCTCAAAAACCATAGGATGCAAAATTTAGTCTAAATAGTCTGAGCCGTTTTTAAGATAAAATTGCTTGACCCATAATGACCCATAATGACCCACTAATTGAATTTTCTCGAACATGTGACCTAGCCCAACAGTCTTCTCGTGCCCGAAAACCATAGGAGGCAAAATTTAGTGTAAATAGTCTGAGCCATTTTTAAGATAAAATAGCTTGACCGATAATGACCCATGACCAAAATTACCCACTAATCAAATTTTCTCGAACACATGACCTAGCCCAACACTCTTCTCGTGCCCGAAAACCATATGAGGCAAAATTTAGTGTAAATAGTCTGGTCTGTTTTTTGATAAAATTAGCTTGACCCACAGTGAAAAACCGTTTTAACCGTTTTTTTTTTTCGGAATCCAAAAATCTTAAGAGATTTCATCAAATATGGAAAAAAACAAGCTTTAAAACCGTTGTAAAACCGTTTTTTAGATAGAATTAGCTTGACCCTGACCCTTGATGACCGAAAACCATAGGAGGCAAAATTTAGTGTAAATAGTCTGAGCCATTTTTAAGATAAAATAGCTTGACCCGTAATGACCCATGACCAAAATTACCCACTAGTCAAATTTTCTCGAACACATGACCTAGCCCAACACTCTTCTCGTGCCCGAAAACCATATGAGGCAAAATTTAGTGTAAATAGTCTGGGCCGTTTTTTAGATAAAATTAGCTTGACCCACAGTGATGCAAAAATGACCCACCAATCAAATTTTCTCGGACATGTGACCTAGCCCAATGATTTTGTCGTGATCGAAACTCGTAGGATACAAAATTTAATCAAAATCGTTAGAGCCATCTTTTAGATAAAATTAACTTGACCCGGGTTGACCCAAAAATGACCCACTAATCGAAAGTTCTCGAACATGTGACCCAGCCCAATAGCCTTCTCGTGCCCGAAAATGGTAAGATACAAAATTTAGTCAAAATCATTTGAACCGTTTTTTAGATAGAATTAGCTTGACCCTGACCCTTGATGACCCAAAATAATCCACTAATCGAATTTTCTCGAACACGTGACCTAGCCCAATGGTTTTCTGATGCCCCAAAACGGTAGGATACAGAATTTCGTCAAAATCGTTAGAGCCGTTTTTAAGATAAAATTTGCGTATATATATGTAACCACACACAAGATTTGCTCTATGATGTGCAGAGGCTATAATTAATGAAAAATTTCCCGTAAAATCCCGATTGTAAGCCCCCCCCCCCTTTTTTTTTCAAAACCAAAAAGGGTTGAATATGGGAAGGGGCTTATAATCGGGATTTTAAAAAAAAATCATTTAAAAACCTGTTTTATCATTAATTTAGAAGTAAAAAGGGGCGAGAATCTTCTGTATTTCGGCAGATTTTCACTCAAAAATAAATAAATATAAAAAAAAACTAAATCCCCCCCCCCCGCCCCCTAAAATCTGACCCCTGACCCCGCCTCCCCCCCCAAAAAAAAGATTAAAATCTTTAAAAAAATGTTTATTTTCTTTTATTTTATTGTAACAATGAATAATCAATCATCTGAATCCCCCTCAAAATTACTGCTTCCCCTTCCCCCCCCCCCCTCTAGTACCAAAACTCCATACTTTAACCTTCATAACTCTTTAATTTTAAATTTCTTTTCAGACTTATTTACTACTCTATATTAACAATAAATAGACCTAATCGACCACCTGAAACAACCTCTTCTCCTAAAATCTCTGCTTTTCTCCCCTTCCCCCCAGCCTCATGACATGAAGACCCTCCCCCCTGTAAATGCATCTCATTAAATTTTAAATCTTTAAAATTCGCTCTATTTCTTATTGTTTGTAACAATATTTAAATAACAATCTAAATTGTTCCCCTCCTCTCCCCTAAAAAGTCATCTTTATTTTCTTTGCCCCCCCCCCCTAGTACATACTTTAAAATCTTTAATTTTTTTCCTACAATAATTAAATAATTATCTAATTTGCTCCCCCCCCCACCCAAAAAAAATCTGCTTCTTCCCCCCCCCCCCCCCCCCCAAGCAAACAAACCTTAAAAACTTTAAAATTATTTTTTAAAGATTTGTATGCCTTATTGTTACTTTGTAGCAACAATAAATAAATGATCGTGCAATCCTCCCCTTAAATTTCCATTCTCCATCCCCAGGAAAAGGGATGAATTTATAGACATGGGGGGGGGGAGGCAAAGATAAAATTTTAGTCTTTTTGTATTTTGACTGTTCTCACAGCTGATATTTTGTTAATGGGAGGGGAGTTAGTTTAAAGAACACATTCATTTCAAAACATAAAATATACACATGATTCAGGGAAGAAAGAACAGCCAAACTGCAAAAAAGATGAAAATTTTTGCTTTCCTTCACATATTTAGAAATTCAACCCTAAAAGAAATTTAAGCAGTTCCCTTTTCCCCTTGGGAGAAAAGGACAGAGCAAAAATTTAAAAGGGATTTTAGATGAGTGATACTTGATGATGATGTAGATGAGCTGAGTTACCTTACTATAAAATAAGAAATAGAACAGCATTTAAAAAAATTTATACTAGAGATTTCAAAGTATTTGCTCAGTGGGGGATATAGAACTTTTGGGAGAAAGAAGGGTATTTTAGATGATTGATTATTCATTAATTGTTACTAAACAAATATAGCAGATTTAAAAAAAATAATTTTAAATATTGTATGTGTGTGTGGGGGGGGGGGGCATTTTTTTTGAGCAGAGAGAAAACTTGGGTGACAAATTATCTATTTATTTTTACTAGAGAGCAACAAATAGGACAAAAGATTTCCTCAAATAGGAGTTTTACAAATTTTAAACTTTGTATTCAGGGGGATGAGGGGGTAATGTGAATTTCAAAGGCAGGGGTTTGTATTTTAGATGATTTGTTATTTATTTATTGTTAATAGAAAGCAACAAATAGGACAGAAGATTTTTTTTTTATAATTTTTTTTTTAATTATAGGGGTTGACAAAGAGAGGGAAAGCAGAAATTTTGGGGGTAGAGAGGTAATTATAATGGTTGATCAGCCATTTCATGTGGGGGGGGGGAGTATTTCATTAACAAAATATAAAAGCAAAAGTGGAAATCTGCCAAAATCTTCAAAAGATTGAAAATTGTCTTCCTTAAATTTTTAAAATCATTTTTTTGTGTAAAAAAAAAAAAAAATAAAATAAATAAATAAATTATGTAGTAAGGGGGGGGGGGCTTATATTTGGGAATGGAAAAGAAAATCAAAATTGCTTAAAAGTGGGGGGGGGGGTTACTTTCGGGATTTTACGGTATTTCATCTTAATGAATGGAATAATACCTTTTGATACATTCACTGCTCGTGATAAATTTTGGCATTCAAAGACCACTCACAAAGAAATGGTTCTGATACATTTCCAGCCTGCCTCATTTAAGGTTTTCTAAACTAAAAATTTAATGAAAAATTTCTGCTTTGACTTTATGATACAATAAACTTCATTTGGATTTGAAGCATGAAAATATTTACATATTGATAAATCTGCTGAATCTGTAGGCACATAAATTTTGTCATACAAAATGAGTTTTCCTAAGCATTTTTCTATCAATGTGGCGACATCTTGATTTTGTCTGACTTTCTCTGAATCTTTTCTTTATTTAATTGTAGAATTTCTATGATTAAATATAGCAAAGATTTCTATTAAAATATAGTAATAACAAAACAGAGTAAAAGTTAGCCATACATATAGCATCCTAAATAACCAGTCATGAGCCATCACTGGTGTCTTCTAGTATTTAACATAAATTTGAGATGCTGGTTCGCTCATGGGCATTATTCATTATTAAAAAAAACTTCTGCATGTATGTTTGTATTGTAAATTAATACATGTAATTGGTAATTCTTTTTATTGACTGTATTTTGTTTGATTTATTGATATATGCATAGTGCATTAGTTTTAAAAGTTACAGATATGTAGAATTTTTTTTATAAATAAAATTTGTGAAGATACTGCTCATGGGTAGAAATATAGCTAACAAATACTATTATATTTATTGCGGACAGTATGTTAAAATATTGTAATTTCTCCAGTTCTTTTAAATTTGTAGGTATTGTGTATGTAGTAATAGTGTAATGAAGTATAATGCAATATCTTTACTACCTCTGAATCTATATCTTAGAAATGTTTTATTGTGCGTTTTGTTTAATCCCATACTATCGATAAGTAGAATGCTGATTTTCTTGATAAATGCAAACAGAATTTCAATTTTTTTTTTCTTTCCTCTATATACATAAGAAGAAAGTATTGGAAACATGAAATTTTTTTACTTCCAGTTTTTTGATGAATTTACATGTTTTTTAATGTTTTGAACGTGAATTGACTTTGGAAAAAGTCTGTGTATCACAAATCTTGTGGCCGTTCTATCTCAAGTATTAATGCACAGAATTTCATCAAATTTCATATTCTATGCTGTGTTTTTCATTACTTCTGCTATACAGGGTTTGTGTGGCCCTTAAAAGTCCTTACATTTTTCAAAAGTAATTTTTGGTCTTTAAAAGTGCTTATTTTTATGCAAAATCTGCAAGAAGTCCTTTTACTGTCCTATAATTTCTTAATCAAGTGTGAAACTCTTCCATGTTTCAGTGAATTTCCGATTAAAAAAAAAAAAAAAATCTAAATATCCCCTCTCTCAAAATTCTGCTCCTCCCCCCCTCCCTAACCCCGCTTACAGTACCCAAAGTTGAAAATCTGAATTCTTTAATTGTTTTCAAACTTTTCTAAAGAACTTTTGATGAATTTCATGTTTTGGAATGTCTTGAACGTGATTTGACTAATTTAGGAAAAAGTCTGTGTCACAAATTTTGTGGCCATTTTATCTCAAGCATATTAATGCACAGAGTTTCATCAAACTTCATATTCTATGCTGTGTTTTTCATTATTTCTGCTATACAGGGTTTGTGTGGTCCTTAAAAGTGCTTATTTTTTTATGCAAAACTGCAAGAAGTCCTTAAAAGTCCTTCAAGGTTCCGTGTTTCAGTGAATTTCAGATTTTTAAAAAATATATTATCTAAATACCCCTTCTCCCGAAATTCTGCTTCCCCTCCCCCCCCCCTCCCAACCCCGCTTACGTACCCAAAGTTTAAAATCTTTAGAATTCTTTAATTGTTTTAAAACTTTCTTCTCTTTGTTACTTTATTGCAACAATAAATAATCAACAATGTACATTTTGTTAAAATTTCATCTAAATCCCCCCCCCCCTACTGCACTGTATGCATAGTTTTTAAAATCTTAAAATCTTATTTTTTCAAAAAAAGAAAATCTGCTTTATTTGTTATTTTATTGTAACGATAGATAACCCATAAAAAAAATTTATCCACCTTCTTCCTACTGAAAATTGCTGTTTTCTCATTTGCCCCACCCTCCTCTTACCAAGCAACATTTAATTTACACACAATATTTAAAGTCTTTAAAACTCATTTGTTTAAATTTTTTTGCCCTATTTATAAATCTTAAGCAAGGTAAATAATCAGTCATCTAATACCCCCTCCCCCCCAAAAAAATAAATAAATAAATAAATAAAATAAAATAAAATTCTGTTTTTCCTTTATTGACCCCTCAACTCACAAAATTTAAAACCTTTTAAAAGTCATTCTTTTTTTAAAAATTTTTGCAGTTCTCTCTACCTGTTACTTTATTGTAACAATAAATAAATGATCATATCACTTTGTTCCTCCCTCGCCAAAATTGACGTTTCCCCCACCCCCCTCTTACCAAGCACACAAATTTAAAGTCTTTAAATTTCTTTAATTTAAATTTTTTTGTCCTATATGTAAATCTTTAGTAAGATAAACCAATAATAAGTCATCTAATAAACTCCCCCCCCCCCCCTAAAAAAATCTGCTTCTCTCCCTGCTACCCCCCACGTATTTCACATATGCACATGGCTAACGCCACCGGAAGAAATGCTGTCCTCTGATTGGTTAAACGTGTTTGTTCTTACTGGGAAAACGTTTCCTTACACGCGTGTTTTGATAAAAAAGATATGGTAGGCATTTTTCCTAACCAATCAGGGCACATATCGTGTTTCGTTGCATTAACAAGAAATTTTAAAATTCGCTACGGGTAATTCGAATTTATTTCAAACATTATGTTATTAATGCATCAAAATTTTGTATGTTATACTACGAATTTTAGTTTATATATAATATAAATTAAACTTAATCGTGGAAAACAATGAATTAGTATTAAAAACTATATTGTAAAAATTATTTTGCTGGATAAAAGCTAATAAGCCTTTTTGTGTGTAATAAAAAACAATTTTTCAAACATTTTAACAAACATTTCATTTTTTCCATTATACATTTAAAAAATACATATTTATATATTGATATTTCAAATAAAATAAATAATTGCTGATAACTAAACGTTATAATTATCTATGTGTATTGATTTTATTTAAAACTCCACTAGTTTTATGTAACCCCCTCCCCCTAAACTTAATAGCTATATTATTTTTAATAATATAAAATAAACCAATTTAAAAAAAAATACTGGTCAAAATTTTATATAAAGCTTTTGTGTGTCTGTAAATATAAAAACAATGTAAAAAGTCAGTTCTATAGTCGAACCAATAGTCATATAAGTTGTAATTTTCCAACTGGACGAAAAATGTCCGGGCCAGGATTTTTTCGTCCAATTGGAAAATTACAACTTGTATGATTTCTTTACCAATTTAAAATAATTGTGTTAAAATTAATCTAGTGTACCAAGAGTCATATCTTCAAAATTGTCAGAGGAAGAGGGGAATATAAATAATCTAAATCCCTCCCCCCCCCCCCCCCATAGTAATTTATAATAATATATATTTATGGTTAGTAACTATGGTTACTAAATAACAAACAGGACAGCATCATTGGACATGTAGATAAATGATAAGGATTCTGAGAACACACACACATATATATATATATGTATTTAATTTTCACTTTCTGCAGATTGGATTTTTTCTCTACATATCTTTAAGTATTTTTTCCACTTACCATAATTTCGGGGAGTTAGTTTTTGACGCATGCGTCTTATCTAATAGTGCAGCGTATCTGCCTTTTTTTTTTTTTTTAAAGGAAGGAGGCAATATTTTCTATATCATTGAGCAACTTATCAAAAATGCAAAGTGATAACAACATTTTCCCTTCCCAATACCTTCTGCGGATCTTTTAATGCCTTTATCTTATTATTATTATTATTATTTATTTTTTATTTTTTTAGGTAGATTTCGTAAGAAATACTACCTGATTACATTCTCACAAAAGTTGGAAAGTTTGAAAAATTTTTGTAGATCTACGCCGATCGTGACTCCCAGAACCCAAAACCACCCCCAGTTCAAAACTTTATCTATCTATCTATGTCACTTTTTTCTGACCACGATAACTGGAAAAATTCTGCATAAATCTCTTCCAAACTGATACATAAAATCAAGGGACATAAAATCTCGGTCAAGTTCGTTAATGGGCAAAATCGAACCAAGGGGGAGGAAATGGGGGGCTTTTTGTGAAACCAGAAAACCCCCCATAATTTCTTAATTATTATACATATCGAATCCGTTTAAAGTTATTATTACTTCTAGGAAAAGGGCCGAAAATTTATGTATGACAGATTTTTGATATAATTAAAAATGGCCCCAAGGGGGGGAAAAAGGGGGGTTTTAGAAGAAAAAAAATCATAGCTTCGTCAATTCACAAGATATCAAATCCGCGTAAATTTATTATTAATCCTCTTAATATTATCTAAAACTTATATATTGACAAGTTTTTTATAGGATCAACCGTTATAGTAAAAAAAAATTAAAAACAAAAAAATCCCTGCCGGCTCCGCCTGCAAACAAGTTATTTTTCGAAGTAGGCGGTTCCAACTCCCGCATCTTTTCGAAACTGATACATAAAATCTCGGTCAAGTTCGTTAATGGGCAAAATCGAACCAAGGAGGGGGGGGGCTTTTTGTGAAAACAGAAAAAAACCCATAATTTCTTAATTATGATATGTATCGTATCCGTTTGAAGTTATTATTACTTCTAGGAGAAAGGCCGAAAATTTATGTATGACAGATTTTTGATATAATTAAAAATGGCCCCAAAGGAGGGGGGTGTAGGTTTAGAAGAAAAACAAGTTGGAAATTGTACATCAAACGAGGTGCGTTCGTACTATAGATAGTTATATAAATATTCAGATCTTGATGATTTTTAATTCTGTGAAATGAATTATATCGTCTGCAGATTAATTTCTGTCATAAAATAAGTATCTCGGTCGCTTGACGATTCAACCTCGGAAGCTCCTATAACAAAAAAGCACCGATTTAAAAAAAAAAAAAAAATTCAAATTTCTTAATAAATATTTTTATTAATATCTCCTAAAGTTTTGATTCGATTTTTATACAATTTGAAATGTCTCGACAAAATTCTGCAAAGATAATATATCTTAAATCTCAAACCATTCGGTTGGGTAGTTTTTGCGTTGTTATATGCGGAAGGACGGACGGACCAAGCGACGACAATAGGTGCTACGTATTTATATAATTACGAACACACCTAAAAATCATAGTTTCGTCAATTCCCAAGATTTCAAATCCGCTTAAATTTATTATAAATCCTCTTAATATTATCTAAAACTATTATACTGACAAGTTTTTTTATAGGACCAATTCTTATAGCAAAAAAAATTTTTTTTTTTTTTTAATTCCAGCTAGCTCCGCCTGCAAACAAGTTAGGTTTCAAAGTAGGCGGTTCCAACTACCGCATCATCACAAAAAGGTCATTTCTTCCGCAATTCCGACAAACAGGCGCCCCACGGTCTGCGTCTTCGAAATCTACCTGTGCCTGTAGGCCGAGCCGTCAGGGATTTTATTATTATTTATTTTTTATTTATTTTTTTTTGTAAGCACTAATCTAAATAATTTGCCTACACTAGCTCTTACATAATAGTGCACCTTACATGCAAATTCAGACCCAGTCAATATCACAAAAAACAGAATGATCTTTCTTCTGCTAATATGTAATGTAAAGACAATCCCAAGTCAATTTAAAGTGATACCATATCATTAAATATAGATAAGATAGCTTAAAAATATGCCCCCCACCCCTACATCAACAACGCAAAACTTTGACTCATTTTTAAACATTGAAAATCCGAACATCCAAATTCCAGAAATTTCTAAAATTCATATTTTAGTTTTATTAATTTTTAAAATAAGATTTAGCTGGAATTTCCATATTTCTCATGAAATGCAGTTAAACCCTTTTAACTAAACACTATATAAATACATATGAACATACTTTATTAGGACATTACCCCTAGTACAAAAAAAAAAGTGTTTAATTGTAGTTCTATTTTTAAATTAATACATATGTATATATAATTAACACATATATAATCAAAATGCATATATTTTAAAAAATGTTATCATTTGGTCTAAAATTTGGCTGAATATTCTATTTAACTATTTGGCCAAATCGCTATTTGTTACATCCCTAGTTTTTTTAAAAAAACATATTTGTTTTGTAATAAGAATTACCTGATGTGCAGATTTCTAATATGAAAGTCCATGTAAATTTTGCAAATTAACAAATCTGTTATTTTTCAAAAAAATTATTTAAAAGAATGATAGATTCCTTTAATTGTAAAATTGCTCCTGCCCTTGATAAAAATGTGATGTAATAAATGTAGAACCTGCAAAGTTATAAGGAGAGGTAAATAGAATCCAGTTTCTGTATTGACCGAAGTTAAAAAGTTTCATTAATATACTTCATTAATATTAATATGATTTTTGTAAAAGTGATTTATTTTTGAATTATTAATTTGTATCTTAATAAAATTGATAATTTTGTTATACCAGCTTTTTATATTTTATTTTTGTAGATTGAAGCATTTCATTGGTATAGGTGTTGGTGCTGGTGTTAATATTCTTTCAAGATTTGCTGTAAGTCATTGTGCTGATATTTTTTTTTATTGATATAATTTTGATTTTCTTGTCATTTTGTTTTATCTGCAATAAAAGTTTTACATTTGCGCTATTCTTGCCTTCTTTTTGAAGGGCACTTTTCCAGTATTCCTTGATGAGATAGAGAAAATGAGCTTGGAAAGAGAAGGAAATTTTTCATGCATATTTTCTGGCAACCTATTTACTGTTTTATATACACAATCTCAATATTTATACAATTTATTTAATTTAAATACAAACAGAAGTAAATTGTACATCAAAAACAACAACAATAATAATAATTTCTTTATATAAATACATATAGAAAAAGGCATAAAAATTCAACAGGTTTGTTTTCAAAGCTGTTCATATCATTTGGCAACAAATATCACTTTCTAAAGCCTGAATTTCACCAAGCTTTAAAAGAAAAACACCAAGACACCTAAACTGGAAAAATACTGTTTTAAATATCATATATATTATTTCTCCTGTTAACATCCCTTTTTCTAAGAAAATACGAAATGCAGAACGAAGGATGAGATAAGATTAGAAAGTATTTTGAACAGGCTTCTGACATAGTACACTTACATTTTCCTAAAACATGTTTTTTGATTAAAATTTGCTGATAATTAAAAATTAAATTGGCATTGTTTTCATAAATGAAATGAAAGGTTTTCTTCAAATGAGTGTTACCACAAAAATAAAATTCCGGATTATATCATGCTCAACAATAATTATAAAAAAATAAGTAGCATGAAAAAGATAAAGTGTGACATCTCTGCACGTGTTTATTCTATATTTATGATTAAAAAGCAAAATTGAAATTGCAATGTTTAGGAGAAAAAGACACCATGGATTGTCCCATGTTTTTTTTTTTTTTTTTTTTGATACAGTTAAAATACAATTGTTAATTATTATTTTTTTTTTCTCTCACGTGCCTTTTTGTAAGTTTGATGGAATAAATGAGCTGATATTCTGGCTTGACTAATTAATGTTAGGGAACAGATGTAGCAGGCACAACGGGGTTGGCACAATTTTTTTTTTGTGCTATTTTGCCGAGAAAACCCCATTTTCGAATACCTGTTAGGCCTAGCTTGCGAAAACATGTTAGTTTTATTTTATAATAAAATTGTATTATAATTTTACTTTAAAACACACACATTTAGTTTCATTATTACACACAGTTTTATTTAGCACACACATTATTTTTATTATACATATATTTTAATTTTATTTATTAATTATTTTTATATTTTATTTTTAATTTATTTTCATACACATTTCATTTCATTTTATTATAAAATACCAAGTTTCCATACAAAACAGAAGTCACCGTGGTACCCCACCAGGCAAAAAATCGCCATTTTGGCGCTAAAAAGAAAACCCGGTGTGTTTGTGACATCTGTATTAATGTAGTTTACAGGTATTTTTATTCTTAACGTTTCTGTAGAAGTTTAAATCTATATAAAAAAAATACTACAATGCTAAAAAATTTGGAGTGCAGTGTGAAATCCTTGCACGGGTCCCACTGGTTAAATAATAATAATAATATTTAGTGCTACTGTCGAGGCATATACAGTAAAACTTTATTAAAGGGCCACCCACTTGAGACTGACAATTGTGTTGCTTTAAAAGAAGTGATGATCCAAGTGAATCACATTATTTATTTTAAATAAATTGGTTATATTCATTTTTAATGAACATGAATTTAATCTTATTCATAAACTTTCACATGAGTTTATTTTATTTTATTTATTTTGTATATATAATATATTTAATGAGATTAGCATTGCAAAATCCTCTTCAGTTTTTTTTCAGAAGAAATAATAATAAACACTTAAAGTACATAGTGCAATTACAGCATTTTGCAATTTGGGTGTTGTTGATTTCTCTTAAATTTATTGTTGGCCTCATTTAATTCCTTATCACTTCTTTTTTTTTTTTCCTTTTTTTTTCTGTAATTTTGCAACTATTATTTTCTTATATTAGATAAAATGTATATGATTGCATGTATCTATAGCTAAAATTATGTAGTCAGTAATTTAGAGTTGGTAAATGTCATGTTTTATTATTAGCATATAGGTGTTTGAAATATTACAAAAATACATCAAGATAATAAATTTTTTAAACATAAAAAAAAAAAAAAAAAAAAAATCCGTAAGTAAAAGAAAAAATATAAATCAAAAGTGACAATTGGGTTTATATTTTTGAGTGCCTTTTGTTAGAATTTTTTAGCACTATTTTCTTATCTGTTTGGCCTAGTAATTTGATATGTGCAGGGTGGCATTTTAAACAAGTGATGTTTAAAAAGTCACACTGTTTATCCTACCTAAAGAACATATTTGATGGTGAAGAGGTTAAATGTGCTTAAAAAAAAGTCAAATCATAGTTTTTTTTTACCATTTTTTCCCTTATAATCTTTTTTCCTGTGTCTTTTTACATTTTGCATAACATATCTAAATTTGTATGCAAATTCATATTACTATTTATTTACTCTATTTTACAATTAAATTGTTTGAAATCTATAAATTATGTTCAAAGTTCTGAATTGTATCTTAACAGTAAATTATGCCTTACTGCAATGGTTCCCAAACTTTGATGTTATGCGACCTACTTTGAAGTTTCATTTTTTTTTGCTATCCACCTAATATGTAGAAATATGATAAGTAAGGTAGGCAGGCCCATATTTTGGATGCGTGATTCCCTCTGTTCACTCAGTTGAATTCCACAGGGTTCTCACAGACTCCTTAGACTCCTTGGAAACTCCTTAGAAATGAAAACATTCCCAAGTAGTACTTAGAACTACTTAGATAAGCAAACCACTCCTTAGAAACTCCTTAAATTGTATTGCGGCTTTGGACGCAAGCGATTGCTGCCGAGGGAAAAAAATCGGGATTATAAAACGCACGGTAAATCCTTTATACACGTCATTTATCTGAAGCACAGCATTGATTGGTTAGGATAATCTTATAGCAGGGCTCCCACTAGGTCCGTTTTTCAATTATTAGGTCCGTAAAGATCGTTTTTCAACACTGTACTTTACTTTAAATTTTATCAATGTTTGGCATTTAGCCAAAAATCTCTGAAAAATCGCATTTTTCGCAAATATATCCCAAAAAATACTGTCAAATTTCGTCAATCGATCGCGGAAAAAATTAGTAAATTTTGTCAAAGGATTGTGAAAAAACTCTAATTTCTCCAACAGATTGAGAAAATTGTGGATTTCCTCAAAAGATCGAGAAAAATGCGGATTTCCTCAAAAGATCGCCAAAAACGCGAATCTCCTAGAAAAATTGCCAAAAACACACGAATTTCCTCAAAAAATCGCGAAAAACACGTAAATTTCGTTAAAAGATCGTGAAAAACACGCGAATTTTGTCAAAGGATCAGGAAAAACACGCGGTTTCCATAAAAAGATCGCGAAAAAACCATCAATTTCGTCAAACGATAGAAATAAAATGTGAATTCCCTCAAAAGATCGCGAAACACACATGGTTTCCATCAAAAAATCACGAAAAAATGTCAGTTTCGTCGAACGATCAAAATAAAACGTGATTTCCATTAAAAGATCGCGAAAAAACGCGAATGTCTTCCAGAAGATCGCGAATTTACCCCCAGAAGATCATGATAAAAAAAAAGCGAATTTCTCCCAAAATATAGCGAAAAACACGCGAATTTTCTCAAAAGATCACGAAAAATGTGAATTTCCTCGAAAGATCACAAAAAACACACGAATTTCCTCGAAAGATCGAAAAAAAACCCACACAAATTTCCTCAAATAATCGCGAAAAACACGCCAATTTTGTCAAAGGATCGCGAAAAACATTCAGTTTCCATCAAAAGATCGGGGGAAAAAAGTCAGTTTCGTCAAACGATCGAAATAAAACATGAATGTATTTATTTCAATAAATTGATTTATCTTCTGTGCCACGCTATCCAAAATCATAAGTAAAATTTATGTAAATGATTATTTTGCGTCATATTATCCACTTGCATACATTTCCCTTTGTTTGGATACTATGACGCAAAATAATCATTTATATAAAGTTTACTTATGATTTTGGATAGCGTGGCACAGAAGATAAATCAATTTATTGAAATAAATACATTTCAATACATAATATAGGCTCAGTGAAAGTAATATATTTAAAAGTGTATTGAAAAATTAAAAGTATTGTTTGTATGTGTAAATATACTTTAGAAGACAAACCAAAAATAATTTTAATTGAATTTTAAAAGAGTCCTATTAAATTCACGTCAAGGTGTCACTCAAATTTTGATATCATTTCTTTTAAAACCCATATTTTGAATTCATGAGAGATGTGAATGAAAAAGCATCAGCGAATAAGTTCTATATATTTTTTTCATATTAAGATAATAATTGCACCTGTGAATATAAATAAAACTAAAAAGAAAATTATGATTAAAAAAAAAATTATTAACATAGCGTCACTTAAATTTGATATCATTACTTTTAAGACCCATATTTAAAATTTATAGAGCCAAAACAAAGTGCTGCGTCACAACTTTTAACCCGTTAAGGGTTTTTGTACTGATATCATTACTTTTTTAAGGTTATTGATGAAAATGTCAATTAGTCAAAATTAAGCATAGGGTATAAATTAATCATTAGAATAAAATTTTAAAGAAATGCTAAAAAAGACCCCTTGGACCCCAATAAAAATATGAGGGTGGTGGCCCAGGGAGAGGAATCCAAGACTCAACTTTTAAATTATACAGCGAGAGAGTAACACAATTAGAAGTATGAAAATGCATGGCAAAACCTGACTGTTCCATCTTCCACCGCCAGGGGGGGGCACTCTGTTCTATACAAACATAGCTGAAATCTTTGAGGCTGTCGATTTGGAGTCGAATGAGCCATACCTCGTCGTGATCGGTCCCATAGAACCTGATATGAAAGCGCCCCCTGGTGGTGAAACTTGGAACTAAAATCGATATATCCTGTCGATGAATCAAACTACATTGTGATGGGACCTATAGAAATAGAGTTAGCTACAAAATCTGTTAGTTCCACCTTCCACCACTAGAGGGCGCACTCTGTTCTATACAAACATAGCTCAAATGTTTGAGGCTGTCGATTTCAAGTCGAATAAGCCATACCTCGTCGTGATCGGGCCCATAGAATCCGAGATAGGAAAGTGCCCCCTGGTGGTGAAATTTGAAATTAAAATCGATATATCCTGTCAATGCCGAGTCGAATAAATTAAACTGTATTGTGATGGGGCACATAGCTACAAAATCCGTTAGTTCCATCTTCCACCGCCAGGGGACGCACTCTGTTCTATACAAACATAGCTGAAATCTTTGAGGCTGTCGATTTGGAGTCGAATGAGCCATACCTTGTCGTGATCGGTCCCATAGAACCCGATAGGAAAGCGCCCCCTGGTGGTGAAACTTGGAACTAAAATCGATATATCCTGTCGATGAATCAAACTACATTGTGATGGGACCTATAGAAATAGAGTTAGCTACAAAATCTGTTAGTTCCACCTTCCACCACTAGAGGGCGCACTGTTCTATACAAACATAGCTCAAATGTTTGAGGCTGTCGATTTCGAGTCGAATAAGACATACCTCGTCGTGATCGGGCCCATAGAATCCGAGATAGGAAAGCGCCCCTGGTGGTGAAATTTGGAATTAAAATCGATATATCCTGTCGATGCCGAGTTGAATAAATTAAACTGCATTGTGATGGGACCCATAGCTACAAAATCGTTAGTTCCATCTTCCACCACCAGGGGACGCACTCTGTTCTATACAAACATAGCTGAAATCTTTGAGACTGTCGATTTAGAGTTGAATGAGCCATACCTCGTCGTGATTGGGCCCATAGTACCCAAGAAAGGAAAGCGCCCATTGGTGGTGAATTTTGGAACTAAAATCGATAAATCCTGTCGATGAATCAAACTACATTGTGATGGGACACATAGAACTCGAGTTAGCTACAAAATCCGTTAGTTCCATCTTCCACCACTAGAGGGCGCACTCTGTTCTATACAAACATAGCTGAAATCTTTGAGGCTATCCATTTGGAGTCGAATGAGCCATACCTCGTCGTGATCGGGTCCATAGAACCCGAGATAGGAAAGCGCCCCCTGGTAGTGAAACTTGGAATTAAAATCTATATATCCTGTCGATGCTGAGTCGAACCAAACTGCATTTTGATCGGACCCATAGAACTCGAGTTAGCTGCAAAATCCGTTAGTTCCATCTTCCACCATCAGGGGGCGCACTCTGTACTATGCAGACATAGCTGAAATCTTTGAGGCTGTGGATTTCAAGTCGAATAAGCCATACTGCATGGTGATTGGGCACATAGAACCCGAGAGAGGAAAGCGGCCCCTAGTGGTGAATTTTGAAACTAAAATCAATATATCCTGTCGATGTCGAGTCGAATAAATTAAACTGTATTAGATACCAATTAATCTTGGAAAAAATTGCAAATTTTGTCATTTGGCAGCGTAAAAATCATGAATTTCATCGATCGGCACAGAAAAAACATGTATTTTGTCGATAGGGGGAGAAAAGATCATAAATTTCGTCGAACAGGCGGATAAAAATCATGAATTTCATTTATTAGCGCATGAAAAACACAAATTTCATCAAACACTCGCATAAAAATTAAAAAATTCGTTGATCGGGCATGAAAAAACATTAATTTCGTCAAGTTTGCACGTAAAAATCACAAATTTCATCAAACGGTAGCATAAAAATCACAAATTTCATCAAATCAAATTTTGTTTTTTTAGGAAACATTTATTTAACTGCGTTTATTTTTTTTTTTTTAAGAGGACAGCCAAGGGTCGATGCATGCTTTACACTCACGCTAAAAAAAAAAAAAAATTAATCGGTTAAAAAAAAGAAAAAAGTCTCCAAACTTTGGGGACTGTTTTTTCGTTTATGGCAACCTGGCTATTAAGCTTGTATTTAGTAGCTTGGCGCAGTCTTGGAAATCGTGCCATCCAAACAGTCGCCAATCTTTTGTTTACATTTTAGCGTGAGTGTAACACATCTGTTCAGTTATTTTTCTTGGGGCCCATTTTGTGAAAAGTAAAGGTTACTTTTGTGAAATTTATTATATTTTAGTGAAAAATAACATTTTGTAACAAAAGTTGAAATTCAGTTACTCAAATTAGAACAAAGTACTTATTAACAAAAACTTTTTACATTTACAATCACTTTGCTGAAATTTTCCTCTCAAGTGAACTTGTTTGTTTACAAATTACACATTTTAAAACATCACAAAATAATAAATATTTAATAAATAGTAAGTTTTTATGGAATAGAATTTTGTGAAAGGAACTATTTTAGTAAAAAGAATTTTGTGGAGAGGCCCATTTTATCAAATTGATTTTTGTGAAGAGGTCCGTTTTATTAAATTGATTTTTCCCCAAATTTTACCTGGATCGACCCTTGACAGAGCAAAATATAAATATGTAAACTTTATTCTTAATAAAACAAACAAATAAACTGATATTTTTTTTTATGTATATCAATATTTATTTACATCAAACTATCAATTATTTATTTTTTTAATAATAGAAACTATTTCATTAGTTACGCTATTTTATTTTTATATTGAAATAAAAAAATCCACGTGCTATTATTGCATGCTATTTGTAACTAATATTTTAAAAAAAGTTTTCGCCGGCGGAGGAAAAAAATCGCACCAACGTGGTGCGTATATGTATGACATCTGTGCGGTATTATTGATCAATAATACTAGATTAATAAAATAGATTAGCAGTTTCACACAGCTTTTTCGCCAATCTTAAATTTTGCACGCATTAAAACATAAGAATGTTAGTAACAAAAAATTATTATAAATACAGGAAATAATCAAGTTAAAAAGCATTCTTACCTGAAGTATTGATATAAAAATTATAAAATGTGAAATTTTAGCTGTCGAGACAAACTAATAAATAAGAGCCAAGCCAAAGACAAACTAATAATAAGTAATAACAGCTAAGCCAAAGCTAAACTACTGTGGCTGTGGCTAAACTATCAGTCAGATAATCAACCGATTGGTTGGTTGGCATGGCTAGAGACTTTGCCCACTGTATACTAGCAAAAAAAAAAACAATTTCTTATTAAAAATTTTGAAATCATAAATACCAATAATAAATACAATCTAATTTTATACATGTAATTACGAATTTCTCGTTTTTAAAATTAAAGATAATTCATTTTTCTACCAAATGCAGATTAAAAATATGAATTATTTGCATCCGAACAAGAAAGAAAAAAATTTAACCATAATTTAATTTAATACATATTTTGGAATGTATAATAAACTGTTTTCATATTAAAAAAAAAAAAAAATCTAAATAGTTCTTCAGCCACATATGATTGCGAAATCGCCTTTAACTATAACCGTGATACCCATGAACATCCTGACCGCGCAGGAATAAAAAAAGGGTGAAAAGGCCGAAAATCTTTAATGTTAGTCTACCAGAAAAAGCATAAGAAAAGAGTCCGATTTTGAAGCTGGATTATATAAAAAACAAGAGTTTTCCTACGTTAGCTCAAAATCTTACTCTCTTCATCTAAAAGCGATTAATATAATATATTAATTTAAAAAAAATCGTTCAATCCATTTTCGAGATAACACCTCTGTGCCCATTACACCATTACATTTTCCATTTTCGCATAAAAATTGGTTTCCAGATCTCAAAATCTACTGCATGTAGAAATCTATACATTTCAGGATAGAGTTAGGCCATAGATATAAGACTAATGTGAAAAAATCGAAACGGTATGCCTCATATTTACTGAGATATTAAATGTCGGCGTTTCGATTTTCCTTTGATGTCCTGCTAGCTGTATATATGAGAGTGACGGAATCTTCGGTTTTGGGCTTACGGTTTTCGGTTTTTCGCTGCGTCACTCAAGAGACTACCGTCTCTTATGATACATAATAAGTGTTTGAGGTTTGACTAATCTCTGTTTATATGACCATTGGTCGCTGCATAAAAAAGTTGATTGTCTACTTTGTATTTAAACTTACGAAATCAGTAAGCAATATTTTGTGAATAGTACTGTGCAATTCCAAGCACTAACAATTAGATTCTAATAGAGTAAAATTTGTTTTTGTCTCCAAATTGGCCATTAAAAATTGGAGTGTGCATACCACATAACGATGCAGCACATAAAAACAACAACAACAAAAAATTGCAAATGCTTAACATTTTTTGGACTCCTTGGATTTTTTCGGTACTCCTTGGATTTTTTCTTCCCAACTCTGTATGAACCCTGATTCCAATAATTTGTGGAATTATTTACTTCAATTTTAAACTCTATAAAATATAAACTGATTTGAATACATAAAAAAAGCATAAAACAAACATTGAAAGCACAAAATAAATATGCATGTGCAAGTTAGTTTTACTAATTATTCTGAAGAAAAAATAAAGTGGCAAATACGCAGAAAATGGTCACTCTAGTTAAATCAGCCCCTTTCAAAAATTTTGCACAAAACCCTGCATTTTCTCCCTCTTCCCCAAGAGAATAAATAGAAGTTGCAAAAAATATCACTAAGTTTTAAGTAAAATTTGCACACATCTCTAATTTAATCACACAAAATGTAAAACAGAATCACTACAGCTTAATAACCCATATTTCAAACTTATATATCACAAAAATATTTAATTTAATGTGTCAAAAGAATGTTTTACAAACAAATAATAATTTATAATTTGGTAATCCTTTTGCGATACTTATGAAGTATAAAAAATGACTTTCTTCTCCCTTTTTGAATTTGAAAATGCATTTATTACTTACTCGAAATTGAGACTGACTGTGATGTCTGGTTCTATGGCCAGTACTCCAAAATTGACAAGCCATTCTTGATGATATGCTGTCCGTAAATAGTTTTTAGACTGTTTTAAAACAGAAAATGGCTTTTCGGTAGAACAGTTTGTTCTTGGAAATCTTGAGTGTAGTGCACATAGTTGGATAAACGTCACTAATTTACTTTGAAGCCAACATCCTGCAGAAAACTGGAAAACAGGACAGCTTGTCATTTCTATCTGCCTTCCATAGATAAGAAATAACTTTTAAGATTGATGCAATCTTCAGCAATGCTCCGCTCTATGGTTGGAATCATAAATGTTTCAAAGTTCCTCCACGGCATTTAAATAACTTCTAGTTCCATGATATTTGAAAGAAATGGAAATTTTAAATTATACTCTTTGCAGATATAAACTTTCTTTTGTAAATCCCTCTGTTGAGTTTGTATTATTTTACAATATACAATCGAGCCCATTTATAGTGAGCCCACATTTAACAAGATTCTGCATTTAACGAGGAAAATAGTATTTTGCTTGATAGAATGTTTATAAATGTATTGAAATATAGTCTTTTAACGAGCACATTTTTGTAATTTCCTTGGATTTAGCTAGGGAAATAATTATGGAAGCATGAAACAATTACAGAAAGAATGATTTAAAAAAAAGAACAACATACAGTTTCCCTAGAATTTTCCCACTCCTCTTATAAAGGAAAAATAAGCATTCTTTAAAGTTATCCAACAACAGGTGTAATCATCTATTGTGGAGTGATACTACATGCCGGATGAGTATCGTATAGTGGCATTGAGCACCACGTGTGTTATCAACGAGGCCTATGCACATGGCGTGGATTAAACACTAATTTAAGCGTACTGCTGAAAATGCAAATAACCAATTCAAGTTCACAAATCGCTAAAGAGTTCTCTCAAATGGTCTTGACGAAGTTTCACTTATAAAAAGAACGGATATCTCTTACCATGATTGCAGGAGCATGCTGGACCCGCGCGATCATTGTTGATGTCTTTAGTCATATATCGATGTTACTTGAAATCGTACACAATGTGTGCGACGAATTTATATATTATGAAGACAGAGGCCATTTCATTAAGGTTGAATTAACTAGTTTATTAAAAATACTTATTTAAAAGGTAAAGGGGGGAATCCTAGTGACGGGCATCACGAAAACGGGAGCGATCCGAAGACCGACCACTCTACTGCACTGAACCAACGTAACTGCCGATCGGCGCTTCAAAACTACCGGGCTTCCCTACGCTTGGCGGCGGAAACCGGAAGATCGCCAAACAGTGAATGAAAACGGCGTGCGCGCTCCGCGCCAACAAGCGATACGCTGTTCCGCTGGTACAAGATGCGCGCGCAATCCATGGCTGTGCCGGGAAGAAAGAGCGGCAACCGCTACGGTGAAATGAAAAGCCAAAGATGGCTAAAACGTGGTTACTGAAAACGGGAAAGATACGCGACGAAATAAATAGAAAAATACGGTCGTCGTGACGTAAGGTCAAAACATGAACGAACCGTTGAAAATGATTAAAAGAGGCGTCAAAAGAAAGATAAAAATATATGCCGAATAAAGGAATTAAAAGATTAATTAAATTTTAAATGAAAATTATTAAAATAGTTAACTTATAGAATTTAATGAGCGCAACCACGTGTAATCGCAAAAGATCTCGATTGAGATTAAAATATGTCGTTTTCTCAACACGACATATTACACCCGGACAAACGGAAATTTGAAAAAAAATGCCAAAAGAATACCTATAAAAATGAATAGGAAAAAAATTGCAAACCGTAAGAAAAAAATGGGAAGAGTACTCGCCACCAGGAAATACATGGGGTTAACAAAATGACTTACAATAAGTCATATCATAGACAAACAACCTATTATAAATTTAATACATATCAAAGTATATTTTAAATAGCATATAAATGATTAATCAATGATGAATTTCCAAAAATTACTGCAATAACATATGATTACATACACACACTACGTGATAAATGTAGTACATACTCTACAAGTGAAAAAAATATATAGCTCAAAATTAGCATATTATTATGCTACCTACTGGCAACAATAATGAAAAGTTATGTATTCAATACTCAAACATTACGATATACCAATATCAATAGTAAACCATGTTATAAAAACAAAATAAGACATATAACACAAACCATTACTAAAAGATTACTGCAACACAATATTGAGAGTGAGTGTATGTACAGATTGTAAAAATGTATGAATAGAACCAGAATACGTGTCAATTAAAGTAAAAGTTTAGTATGTAAATGTAAGAAAATTGACAGAACAATTAGTTGAACTTAAAAATGAAAAGTGGTATGCAAAATGTCAAGATCACATGTACTTCAACGACTGAACAGGAAAACAAATGTAAATAATGTAAATTTTATACACTGCTCAACTGACACTTGCATGAATTATGCCACAAAAGTGACAAAGAGTATAGTTGAAAACATGCAACACTTGAATAGGAACTTAAGAGTTCAAGTACAATGAATGTACAGCAAAAAAATAATACACGAACAAACTCGCGTTGAAAACCCTGAATGATAAATAAATATATATAACTATACAGTGTAAACCCTGCCAAGATTATATGGAAAGAGCTGCAATGAACTCAACAAAAAATTAAGTATTGAAAATACCCTGGAAAACATGGAAAGTAATATTGAGTTGATTGAAAAAAAAATGTTAGAATGAAATTCATAACAGATGTAAAGTTACAGTATAGAATTGTGAAAATGAAATACATAATAAAATTATGAATTTATCAAGTTTAATTAATGAATTTTACCAAATATGTGTGAAACGTGTGTGCGTAAAAGAAATGTTAAAGTATCGTCATTTTAAATCATTGATTATATGCTGTAAAAAAACAGATTTTGCAAATTTTTACCATAAATGGATCCTACCATTTTTTTTTTTGCAAAACAAATGTTAACTTCACTTTAGTGAGATTATAGCTATAGCAATGTATTTATATAAATGCATAAGATATTGAAAGAAGGTAATGAAATAATTGCATGGTAAATTTTAAAATATTTCATATTTGTAAAATGAGTGTACACATGTTTGAAAAGTAAATAGCTAGCATAAAGTAATTAATTAGGTACCATAAATCAATATATGTATATACAAAAAAATTTTATCAAGCGCTTAGTATAAAAAATACATAGGACAACACAAATCAAAATGAAAAAAGGACGGGGGAAAATAGGGAGCTTGGAATTTAAGAGTTGCAACTCATGAGTAATTAAGGGTTAAGGAACTGGGAACACAAATAACACTTGAAAAAAAATACCAAAATTGTAATGAAAAAAAATCTGTCGAAAAGACAGGTGCCAATCAAAAAGTAAAAATATTGAAAAAAATGTATACATGACAATATTTTGTCTTACTTGTTTTGCATGTCAAAGTTGACATATTTGTTACACCTTTTCAAGTATTGAAAAGAAATAGTTGAGAAAAAATTATATTTACAAATAAAAACACAAGTATGGTTATGACTTTAAAAAAACTTGTAAATTTACAGATGTTCTCAGCAACCACATCAACAGGGAAATGTTTAAAAATTGAAATTTTAGAGAAAAAACTTTTAAATGAACTATTTTAAGACAGTTCTCAATGAAGATGAAACAGTTCTTTACTTGAAGTGTACACAAAATGAAAAGTCCAAATAGAGAATGATATAGTTCATATGAACAAGATTACTACAGGATTTACATTGAAGAACTAGATGTTATCACTAGATTGAAAAACTAGATGTGCATATATCACTGCTGTTATGGATAAAGGTAAGGATTTAAATTTTTGATGTGTAATTATCTGACAGAAATCAACAAATGTCAAGAGATTTATCTTGACAGAACCACTCCATTGGGTTCTATAAGAGATTATCTGCCAGGCATAGCAATTATGAAAAAAAATATTGATGTGAATCACTGAACTGTAAATAGCTTAAGTTGTATACTTGGTGTTTAATCGAAGACGTACATTCATGATATAATATCGCAGCGCTTCACAATTTTTCGCAAAGTCTGGATGGTTTATATTGAAGTTGTGTCCGTGTAACCGATTGCTATTGATGCAATTGTTGCACCGTGGAGGTTTTGAACATTTCTCTTCGGTACTGTGGTGTTCACTGCACCAACCACATATTTTATTTTTATTGCATGATTTTGCAAGGTGATTAAATCCTTGACATTTGAAACATCTTGTGATACGAATAAATCTTTTAATTGGATATGCTTGATTATTGATTTGAAGAACTCTCTTGCTGGTTAAAAATCTGGAAATGTGAAAAGGGAGTTCAATTAAGTAATTGTAGTTATCAGAATTTTTACGTGGGTAAGTTTTAATGAAATTGATGGATGGGATGGGTTGGTCAGTAGAGCTGGATATGGCTTCGATGATGTCTGTTGTATTAATATCAGGTTTTAAATTGTAAATCATAACTTTGGCCACTTTTGATACGTTTAAATTAAATGAACAGTCCATCATGGTTTTAGAAGTAAATGAACAATTAATTGAAGAATTTAAGGTGTATTGATGTGGGGTACTACACACATCCAAGTCATCACAAGGATGAAATTTCTCTGTTTGGGTTGAATTGCAGGAAGTATTTTGTTGTATGGGTAAACTGGTGTCTTCTACCTGAGTAGATTTTTCACAAGTGCTTACAGTGGGTGTTTCCTTCTGTTTCTGAAGCCTTCCAATGAGTTTTTTGTTGACCTCTTGGAGGTTTTCTTTATCTTTAAGTACTTGTTCAAATTCTTTCTTCACATTGGCAAATAAATCAAAAAAGTCTTGGATGTCAAAATTTATCAATTTTGAAATTTCACATGTGAGTTGTGTCAAAGCTGGATTCTCTTGAGTACTGTATTGACTAATAGAATATTTTATTGACCCATCAAGCCTTTCAGGAAGATCTGACAACATCATTTCAAAAAATTTGAACTTTGGTGCATTCTGGCAAGGAGTGCTCAAATCTGGAGCAGCATTAAAAGACATTCTGAGTTGTTAAATAAATAAACTTTAAATAATAATATGTTTGAAAAAAAAAATTTGATTGGCTTTGAGTTACGTTGCTCAGGCCTGTAGTGAAAAAAAATTTTGGCGACGTCACAGGATCCAAAAAGAAATATAGTTGTTTGTGGGAAAAAAAAATCTTGATATCAACTTAAATGTAAAAAAATTCTTCAAAGATAAACTTCATTTTATCAATATAAAATATTTTTTTGTTATCTTGAGAAATTCCACTGTTACAACAATCTTCTTGTCACAAAAAATGTAAATTCACTAGTATAATATTTTTAAACACTTGGAAAAATATCTTTTTTTTTTTTTTTTTTTCTTTTTTTTTTTTTAAATTTGAAAAACGATCTTGTAATATCTTGAATGAAATTAAAATGTTGACATCATGCAAAAATAATTAAAATATTGATACTATGCAGAAAAAATTAATAAATACTTCATGTGAATATTGTAGTTATAATTTATTTCATGTTATATTTGAGAGAAAGTGCGAAACTGACATCGGCACCATAATTTATTGTGGAGTGATACTACATGCCGGATGAATATCGTATAGTGGCATTGAGCACCACGTGTGTTATCAACGAGGCCTATGCACATGGCGTGGATTAAACACTAATTTAAGCGTACTGCTGAAAATGCAAATAACCAATTCAAGTTCACAAATCGCTAAAGAGTTCTCTCAAATGGTCTTGACGAAGTTTCACTTATAAAAAGAACGGATATCTCTTACCATGATTGCAGGAGCATGCTGGACCCGCGCGATCATTGTTGATGTCTTTAGTCATATATCGATGTTACTTGAAATCGTACACAATGTGTGCGACGAATTTATATATTATGAAGACAGAGGCCATTTCATTAAGGTTGAATTAACTAGTTTATTAAAAATACTTATTTAAAAGGTAAAGGGGGGAATCCTAGTGACGGGCATCACGAAAACGGGAGCGATCCGAAGACCGACCACTCTACTGCACTGAACCAACGTAACTGCCGATCGGCGCTTCAAAACTACCGGGCTTCCCTACGCTTGGCGGCGGAAACCGGAAGATCGCCAAACAGTGAATGAAAACGGCGTGCGCGCTCCGCGCCAACAAGCGATACGCTGTTCCGCTGGTACAAGATGCGCGCGCAATCCATGGCTGTGCCGGGAAGAAAGAGCGGCAACCGCTACGGTGAAATGAAAAGCCAAAGATGGCTAAAACGTGGTTACTGAAAACGGGAAAGATACGCGACGAAATAAATAGAAAAATACGGTCGTCGTGACGTAAGGTCAAAACATGAACGAACCGTTGAAAATGATTAAAAGAGGCGTCAAAAGAAAGATAAAAATATATGCCGAATAAAGGAATTAAAAGATTAATTAAATTTTAAATGAAAATTATTAAAATAGTTAACTTATAGAATTTAATGAGCGCAACCACGTGTAATCGCAAAAGATCTCGATTGAGATTAAAATATGTCGTTTTCTCAACACGACATCATCAGAGACAGGTATAGATTGTTGAAACGCAGGCGGTGTGAACTGGACGCCAGTCTTGTTATCCTTTTCCTGGAAGGGTACGAGAGAGAATGAAAGAATCCTAACTCCTAAGGAATAGAATTCCAAATCACTTGGTGCTTTACCACGTTTAAAGATGGCGGGCACAGGGGAGTGGGGGGTGGGGCGGTCAGCGTCAAGTGACGTCGTTCATGATGACTCCTCCCTTCAATGGCTTGATCCAATCGAAATCAGGTGTAATTACAGGTTTCAGAACTACTTGTACAGGCCTCCCAAATGGTCCACTTCCCCCCCCCCCCCCCTAAAGTCCCCTTTTATGAATTTTGATCCCCTTAGTCCCCTTTTAGTGACTGGAAAAAAGATTTACTAATGTGGAAAAATTCCTGCAAAATGCAAAACACTTTAAAAATTGCTCAAAGTTCAAAAATCTTAGAAGACAAAATTTACTATAATGGGCTAAAACATTGTAACCGGAATTTTTACACGAATGTCAAAAAATTGCCGTGGAATGTGGAAAAATATTAAAAAATGCATTAAAAATCTCTTTAAAAATCACTAAAGATTAAAAAAATGTACAAGACAAAATTTACTTACAAAAAATCACCGCAAAATGCAAAAAAACTCAAATTGCATAAAAAAAAAATTAGCCAAGAATTTAAAAATCTCTACATCAATTCTGATTAAATTTTATTGAAAAGAGGACAAAATTTCTTAAACTGGGCTAAAAGATTGAAATCGGATTCCTTTTCAGACTCATCAACATGTCAGGCAAAGACAAGAAAAAACTTTTTATCGTCGGTAAATTTGCAAATCCAATGTGCTTTAAAGGGGTACAAAGTCTCCCAGTGACTTACTAATCAAACAAAAAGGCATGGATGACTTCGGGATTATTTTTATCCTATTTGCACGAGCGGGATAAGGTGCTTTAAAAGCAGAAAATAAAGATTGCACTCATCATTGATAATTGTTCTGCTCACCCGCAGGTCAACAATTTAAAAAAACAAAACTTGTTTTTTTTTACCGCCTAACTCAACCTCAGTGTCTCGATCAAGGTGTTATTCGCAACTTCAAATGCTATTATAGAAAGCAATTGATTCTCATGATGTTAGAGAGAAATGAAAAAGATCAGGATCTTAAAATTTCTGTTCTTGATGCTATACACCTGATGACAATGCTTGTGGAAGTGTGGCTCAATCCTGTATCCAAACCTGTTACAGGAAAGCTGGATGGATTGACATAAATGATGGTGACTTCGAAGATGAAGATGACTTGCCATTCTCAGCCTGATTGCAACAAAATAACATTGAGAAGTTTAACGTTCGATGTACCGTTGTACTCATCGATATTTTAAACATCGATGAGTACAATAACGTTGATGACTGTGTCTTAACGTCGGGGCAATTCTCCACTGAGGATATCGTCATGGAAGTGGTAAAAGCCGGGAACAGGAAAATGCAAATGATAATGACTTGGAAGAACAAACTGTACTTAAAACGCAGATATGTGATTGTGCTGAAGAGTCATTACAAAATCTGGATCAGTTTTTTGAAGCAATGAAAAATACTGATGATGCAGCATTTAATACATTAAGTGTTTTAAGATGAAAATTGAATGAAATGAAATTTTGTAAACTCAAACAACCAACTTTGAATGAATATTTTTCCAGTTCTCAATAAAGATTATCAAGCAGTAATTCACGTAAGTTGCTTTTTATATTCATACTACTAGTTATTAACTTGGATTTAGCGAGTGACCGGATTTAACGAGCATTTTTCTATGTCCCGAGCTCCTTGTTAAATACGGGTCCTACTGTATTTTAAATTCTTCACCAGATCTCGTCATTTTTAAAGCAGATTCTGTGTCTTTTTCTGATTCCTCTTTTAACTCAGATGATTCATTAAAACATCGCTCCCCTTTAATTGCGTAGTTTTATCTTGAAATCTCATCATCCGAAGACGATGGAACAGATTCCTAGTCTCAGTAAATTTCTTTTCAGCTGAATCTTTGTAAATAGGGAAAGAGGTCTGTATCTCAGTTAAAAAGATAATAAAGGGTCATTCCATGTCAAATCACCCAGAATTTTCTAAAAATGACACCCACCATCTTCAATTTTGATAAAATTTGGTGTACTTGTAGAACTTTTCCTACTGATTCCAAAAATATCAACCATATTGAAATTGATCAAATGGTTTAAGAGTTATGAGCTTTTAAAAATCTTTCAAGATGGCCAATTTGCCACCATTTTGAATAGCACATGTGACAACATAAAAGGCTATAACTACTTACAGGTTTGACATAGAACCTTCAATTTTTTTTTTTTTTTTTTCAGAATGAAGTAAACTTTCATTGAAATAGATTTCTGTGCAGTTTATTTCATTAAAATGCTCTCAGAAAATTATTTATTTGCATTTTTTTAATTAAAAAAGGGTGTAACTTCAAGAGCTGATTTCCCCCATTGCCCCCCCTTCAATTTTTATCTAATTGCATACACAGACACTTCAAAGTGTGTTTTGAAGCCTGGTATAAAAATTGTAATGGGCAGTTCACAGACATTTTGTTTAAAGAAGAATTTCAATTTTACTGACCTTCCAAACATAACAGAAAACACAAGATGTTTGATATTTCTTTTATTATCAGAAATATCATAATATTTACATCTAAAAGTTTGATAAGGTTTTATCTTAGATAAAGATATTTTTTTATAAATGTAGCTAAAAAGAAGTGGAATCCCATGGAAGTAAACAGGAATGCTTATAATGAATTCCTGCAGGACGTAGCAGTGTTGTCATGTCAAATTGAAATCTGTTGCAAAGTTTCAGTAAATGATAAATAAAACAAACAATGGAAAAAAATTCTACGAACAGTCACATTTTATAACTAAATCATCTTGTATATTACACCTACACCAAATGTGATAAAGTTACAACTCTTAAATAAAAAAATATTGTCAAGTAAAAATTATTGTAGTATTTTAAAATTATAGAAAATCACCTTTTTAATAACATCAATAACAATTTAAAATAAATATTTAATTAAAAAAATAACTCTATTGTAATAGTGATGAAAAATCACAAAATTGTTTTAGTTAAAATTTGTTCATTTTATCTTTAAATTTTATTTCCCTCTCATTTTATGTTTTGCCAACTTGGTATTTATTAAAGCACTGGATATATCAATAAGTTTATATGTTGTGATACTGATGTCAACTGCACAAAGGATATGATTGAAAGGCACAATACAACTTTCATTTACTGGCTGATATTACGAAGATGATGGGTCATGTGGATGCATGAATTTAAGTTACATCTCTTTCTTCTTTGTGGACTTCCAAAACTAAGCTTATACACTAATTCGATTCATATATATGTGCTACATAACTGTTAAGGGATGGAATATTCAAAGTCGCTAACATTTCTATCAAAAGATGAACAAACAGAAAAATTTTCATCAGTTCTTATTCTTTTTCACTTATTAATAAATTTGCTGTAGATTCAAAATAATGCATACCATGTGTTTCAGGAATTGTTGTAGCAAGTTGCATCCGCTGAGACATATTGCTGCAGTTTCAAGATGTCATTTTTTATGATGATAAAAAATGTTATACCTTAAATGTTTTGTCTGTAATATTCGTATATCATAGTCACATTTGTTTGACCATGCAGTGGTCTTTGCTTTTCTCACAATTCTTTTAACAGTCTCTCTTACACCCCATCACAAACAGATTTTTTTGTGACTTGTAGTAAAAAACCTCCATTTTGCTTTTATTCCACCAAAACCATATTGGTAACATAGGTTAGAAAATGTTTTGCAATATTTATACTGGGCAGCACAGCCGTCAGTACAATATTCTACATTTGTAACTAAGGGATACTTATTATTCAGGATGGCTACAGAAATATCGAAAAAAAAAGGTTCCCTGATTTTTCTGACTACCTTTATTTTAGATTTCCTTGATTTCCGTTATTAACTATATACATATGATTTTTTTTAATATATGCTGCTTCCTCATATAACACACTTATCCAGCTTGCCAATTCCTTATTTGGGAGAAAAAACAAGGGAAAATATAAAAATCGCAAAATATTCTTAAAGTACTGGTTCACAGTTTCATAAATCCAAACTCAAAATTAAGTCTAACAACTTCATACAGTTGTCAATGAATATATGACAAGCAAAAAATTTCCTCATTTTCTGAAGAATGTTCAATTCTAAGACATATTTATATCTGATGGGATAGCTAATCGGATTAAGCTAGCCACCTAGTCAGCTTATGCTAATGTATCATAAAATTTTCAAAAATGTGTAAATTGCCTTCAATATAAATGCTATCCACAGAAAATGAGGACATCTGATCACGTTAATTTGTGTTAAATAATAAAAACCATATCATGTGCATCTTTTTAAAAATATATAAAAAATTAATTTTCTTTATCGCGTATACTATTATTGGCTTAAATATCATCTGTTTGTCTACAAATCAGTCTTGTGAGGAAACAAATTTTCGCATATAAACTAATTTCCCTGATTTTCAACTACCTTTACGAAATTCTCTGACTTTTACAGATTCATAAACCTTTCAGATTTCTAGAATCTGTAGCCACCCTGTTATTTAAATACTGCATGATTAATTTTTGAGTCTGATAAACCATTGCTATATCATGGTTCATATCAACTGAAACCACGCAAAAGCTTTCACTTTTTGAGTTACTTCCATTTTTTCCATAATTTTAAAGTACGATAATTTTTACTTATTGTATTTTTTATTTAAGAGTTATAAATTTATCATATTTGGTATAATATACAAGTATGATTTAGTTATAAAATGACTATTCGTACAATTTTTTTCCATTGTTTGTTTTATTTATCATTTACTGAAACTTTGCAACAGATTTCAATTTGACATGACAACATTGCTACGTCCTGCAGGAATTCATTATAAGCATTCCTGTTTACTTCCATGGGATTCCACTTCTTTTTAGCTACCTTTATAAAAAAATATCTTTATGTAAGATAAAACCTTGTCAAACTTTTAGATGAAAATATTATGATATTTCTGATAATAAAAGAAATATCAAGCATCTTGTGTTTTCTGTTATGTTTGGAAGGTCAGTAAAATTGAAATTCTTCTTTAAACAAAATGTCTGTGAACTGCCCATTACAATTTTTATACCAGGCTTCAAAACACACTTTGAGGTGTCTGTGTATGCAATTAGATGAAAATTGAAGGGGGGGCAATGGGGGAAATCAGCTCTTGAAGTTACACCCTTTTTTAATTAAAAAAATGCAAATAAATAATTTTCTGAGAGCATTTTAATGGAATAAACTGCACAGAAATCTATTTCAATGAAAGTTTACTTCATTCTGAACAAAACAAAAAAAAAATTTAAGGTTCTATGTTAAACCTGTAAGTAATAGCCTTTTATGTTGTCACATGTGCTATTCAAAATGGCGGCAAATCGGCCATCTTGGAAGATTTTTAAAAGCTCATAACTCTTAAACCATTTGATCAATTTCAATATGGTTGATATTTTTGGAATCAGCATGAAAAGTTCTACAAGTACACCAAATTTTATCAAAATTGGTGATGGTGGGTGCCATGCTCTGGGTGAATTGACATGGAATGACCCTAAAAGAAGATGTCGACATTTCAACAGCAGTTTAAATATCCACACACTTGGCTTACAGGTTTGTTATTGCTTTGCTAAACTGTTTCAGAATACAATCCCACACCAGTCAGGTATGCTTATCTGCTTATCTCAATACACTGTAACTTTTTAGGACTATCAGCTACATACCCAACTTCTACCCTTTTAATTTTCTAAAACGTTCTTAATGCAATTGCATTGTTTTTCAATTTGTCTTCTAACTCCGACAAGCATTCTTGTGTCCACACCACCAAGTTGTTAATAATTTCAACGTCATACTTGCAGAATCAAAAAGTTATACCAATGTGTTCCATCTCTCAATGTAATATTCAAGACAATATGTGTTAGCTTAAAAAATCATATTGCATTTGTACAAAATCATACTGCCCATTCTCACTCAATCTTAGCATGGAAATCACTAAAAGTTACATTATTTAAAAGAAAATTCTTAAGAATTGCACTATTATAATTATGAAAATCTCTATGTATAATACACTGAATTGCAGCAAGTATTTATGCATTGTAATTTTTATACAATTATTTAATAATTTGATTCATTTTCTATTAGTTTTAATTAACAACCTACCATGAAAATTTTTGTTTAAAACTTATGAAAATATAGTGTTTTAATGCTAAAAATGTCATTTCCCCCCCCCCCCTTACAGTCTTTTAAAAGCAAAACACAGGATAACAAATAGCAAGATATACATGGAAATTGAAAAGAATTTTTGTATTTTGAAATTTGGAATTTTTGATTATCTGTGCAGTAGTTTTTCAATTCCTGGTATCTGAAAATCTGAATGACAAACTCTCAAATACTCCATGACTTTGTCATATGAGCTGTGAACTCGTTTCTATACCATGTTCAGACTAGATTATTTATGCCAGCTTAATTGAGATTTTCAATGCAGGGGTATGCAGTTCACAGGTCCCAGTCACAGAGTACAACTACCTTCGGAAAGCCTTATTTTAATGCATATTTTCTGTCATAAATGCAAAAATTACTATTTGGAAATAGTGATAAATGTGTTCCCAAAAGGGTTTAGTTGTACTCAGTTTCAACTTGCAATACCCAGACTTTGACATATCCACTGATTTTGGACCCTATCAAAATCCCACTAAGCTGTTTTAGGAGTTTGTGCTGGTATAAATAATGTGGTCTGATGGGGATTTTAGATGCCCTGTGAGCTGCATGGAAAGTTACCTTTACGAGAGTCTTATGCTAATACTATCCATACAATATCAGTATGAGATTGTTGATCTACAGCAAATTTATTAAGGAAAAGGCAATAAAAATAATGAATTTTTTTTTTACTATTAGCAATATTTTGCCATATTCAAAATTGTTTTCTGAACTCAAAAATTTTCCCGTTTTCAAAATTTTACCGCCCCTGTGCTGTTGCACAGGTAGGTAAGAACTGTGGTACAAAGCATACATGAGAACAGTAATTATTAATGCTAATGTAAAAGTAGTGTCATCAAAATGTTTTGCTACATAAAATAAATGTTTTATTAGGAAAAATACAGTTTAAAAGTCAATGTCATTTGTGGCATTGTTTTGCACCACTGATAGTCTCTGTCATAACAAAGTGATCTTTGAGATTTTGGTCAGGTTGTAAAAGAAAATTTTCTCAATTTGGAGTTTATTCTTTAAAATTATAAATAAGAAACACAAGATATGAAGTTGAGTAAGAGGACATGCAAAAATTGAGTGCCAGTTATAGCATCTCAGTAATATAAATCAATCTTTTCTGTTACTTTTACACATGGTGGAGGAAGGGAGAAACACATGCTATTCTAAATTTTACTTTTATTATCTAATGGTAAAAAATGTTGACTTGGAGTTATCACACAAAAAACAGAATCACCAAAAGTATTTGTATATATAAAAAAAAATCCCTAAATAACCACAGATAGAAAAAAAACCCCCACTGTATTTATATAAGAAAT
This sequence comes from Maratus michaelseni, assembly GCA_963931845.1. Taxonomy (NCBI): domain Eukaryota; kingdom Metazoa; phylum Arthropoda; class Arachnida; order Araneae; family Salticidae; genus Maratus; species Maratus michaelseni. The sequence continues at coordinate 156,421,681 of OZ007589.1, read as the reverse complement.
TAAACATTCTTTAAAGAATCATCTTGAAGATGAATTTCTTTATAATTGAAAATTTATGATATAGTCAAGAAGAAAATATTAAAATGTTCAATGTACTAGTTTTCACTGCAAAAAGATACTACAGTCAAGGTAGAGAAAATCTTTTATTGTTGTGTGCTCCTATAATATTCGCACAAAAGATTGAGTCTTTTAAAAAAAAAAAAAAAAAAAAAAAAAATCATTTTTTTTCCTTAAATTTTTAAATCAAAATTCTGTTGAATAAGCACATGTTTAATTTTAATATAACAAGATATATTTAGATGCTCTAAAACACAACCAAACCCACTATCTTGAATCTAACAAAAAAAATGCGGGAAAATTTGAGATACGGTTCTCTTGGGACATTGTTTCATAAAAAAATATATATATATTTAATTTAGTTATTTAAGTAATGTGTCTTATTATAACACATCTTAATAAAAGAAGCCCGTTTATTAAGTCTGATGACTGTTTAAATCTTTTAGCACATGACAATTTTTTGTAAAAGCTACTTTACATTTTACGACCAATATTATCAGTAGTATAAAAAGCTGGTAAATAGTTTTTTCTGCTTATTTTATATATATTTTTTTTAACCTTGCAGTTTCGGAGAAGCGTCAAGTGACAATAGACAATACTTTTCGAAGGAAAGTATAAAAACTCTACTAAATGTCATATCATTCCAGGAATTCCTTATGAAAATAGTTTTTTTAAATGAGATATTATAATTGGTCCTTTAGTGTTCTGACAGAAACATCATACATCCCAGATAACAAATATTTCTAAGAAAATGTTTTGAATAGATGTGGAAAATATATTATATTCATGAAACTACATCAAATATTTATTTATTAATCAAAAGATTCTGGATAAGATTTTCTATCCACAGCAGTTTATTCTTTGTACAGCAGTTTATTCCTTGAACATAAGATATATCTGTTACTAATAATGTTTAAATTACAAATTATTGCAATTTTCTATGTAACTAACTGTAATTATTTAATTTGAATTATTTTCAAATGAAGTTATATTACTTAGATAATATCCAACAATGTTTATTTTTATGAACAAATATGCACCTATATGTAATTGAAAAAAAAAAAAAAAGTTTTTTTTTAAACCTGATTTTTATTAACCCTGCATTTAGCACACCTTTTGTCTATTTTAATACATATGCTTTGACCAAAAGTTTTTTTTTTTCATAGATTATATAAAAGGATCTATATACAGTACATACATATTAAGTTAGTTGCAAAAAACTTTCAAACTTTAAGGTAGGTTGTATATCGATAAAGTTTGGGAACCACTGTGCTCAGCTATAAATATACTACACTAATGTGCTGCTGGATTTTATTCTTTTCTTCCCAGAAAAGAATAGTTATACATTTTGTGCCTATTTCATTAATCATAAAATCGTAGATTCTGTTAATCTGTGTTATATTATTTATTTTTTTTCTCTCTCTTTTCTAGTTGGAACATCCTGATTGTGTTGATGGCCTTTTCCTCATAAATCCTACCTGTACAGTATCAAGTTGGACAGAGTGGGGTTATCAAAAATTAAATGCCATGCATCTAAGGTCTTCAGGGATGACAGCTACTCCTTTGGAATACCTTATGTGGCATCATTTTGGACGGGTAATTTATTCATGGTATACATACATGCAGCGATGATGTTAGGATTTTTTTTTTTTTTTTTTTCAAAGCATGTAAATACTCCTTTACTTATTTTGGAGGTATGAATTTAACATTTTAAAAAGTAAAAAAACAAGTTTGAAATTTACGTCAAATGTAACAAACGGGGTGCATTCGTACTATAACTAGTTTCAGTTAAATGAAGTATATTGTTTGTTATTATGATATGATTAATTTCCATAATAAAATAAGTGCATTTTAAGTTAGCAATATTTATCTTTTGTTGACATTACTGAAACTTCCAATGGGAAACTTAAGCCTAGCTTTGAAATATTCAAAACTTGAAATTCATATTTACTCTTTTTTCCATTTAATATCTATTTCTCCCAGAAACATCTATCCAAAAACTATCGGTAGATTATATGATTGCTATAATTAAACAATTTTTGTATACAAATTCGATTTTTAAATTTAGTAATACAGAAATAATACGACTTCATCTTAAATATGATGTAGTCACCATGGCAACCTAGATTCATTACCTATCATGGGATATCATTGAATTATTTACATATAATAGGATTTAATGGAATGAAGAAAACTTTTATTAATATCTTTTTAAGTTTTGGTTCGATTTTCATAACATTTGAAAAGACTCAACACAATTCTGCAGTGTTTGTATGTATTACATTTCAAACCATTCAGTTGGGTAGTTTTTTGCAGTGTTATATGTGGACAGATGGATGGACCAGATGACGACTATAGGTGCTATGTATTTATATAATTACGAATACACCTTAAAACAGTGACTGGCATAAAAAGGGTAAGGAAGAAAGAAAAAAATATAATTTTAAAAAAAGCTGAACTTTTATAAATGGTGGAGGAAAGGAGAAACACGTGCTATTCTAAATTTCACTTCTTATATTCAACCGTAAAATTTATCTAGTACCAGTCATATTACAGGAAATGATCAGTTTTAATAATACAGTAGATGTCACCTAATGTGATTACATTGAGACCCTGAGTTTTTGATAACAGTATCTTATCGATAACAATAAGCAATTTTGGAAAATGCTTGATAACAAGCTAGTATTACATAAGGCCCTTGATGAAATAATGACTTTAGAAAAATGTTGAAGACATATATTAAAAAGTTCAATAATTTTTGTTGGTTAATAATTCTCTCTTAAAAGATCATTAATAAATAGTTCAATATTGATTTTGAAAATAGCCAAGCGATGTTGTACAACTTATTTCAAATATTTGAATGCATTCCTCATTTCCACATATGTATGCCTTTCTTTTTTCCAATAAATTTGCTCTTGTTGTCTTCCTGATCATTATTATTTTGTATTTCTTCTCAAACTTTTTGGCAAATTTCAGATTTCTGTGAGCTTTGCAGTTACAAATTTCTGGAACTTGTTATCATTACCATTACACACTACTTTCTTACATTTCTTGATTGATTACATGTCCCCATGCATTTGCAAAGTGAGCACAAAACAGAACAGCGATTGATAACAATATCTGTGATCATATTAAGCAGTATCTGTATTAATGATTTCAATCTAATTTTTTATAGTTTAATGTCAGAAAATATGTACAAAATATCACTCGCCTTATAATCCTTTATAAGATTCAAGAATCATCATTAACGTGTTCATTCCTGCTGGATCAACGGTTGTATCCTAAATATTTATTTGACCAGAGCGTGTTACAATGTCTGTACCCTAGCTCATTTTCTCCTTCCTGAAAACCAGTGACATCAACCACTTGACATTTACACTGGGATCTGTATTGTTGGTCATTGAAACACCCACCCAAATACGCGAAGATGCAAACTTTTCTCTTTTGGCAATTGGAAGAGATAACTATTGCTTGTTGCCGATTTAGTGTGTATTTCTTTTATGTATCACTGTTCGAATTTATTTTTTATTTTTTATTTCCTTTCAGTTTTGAGTAGCGCTTGACTGCAATATTTTTTTATAATGAAAGATTTTTTTTATCACCCCCTATCCATCTTGTTCAATTGTATAACGTTTTCATTTTCCTTCTCTAGATGAAGTTTTCCCTTCATAAATTGGCTTAAAACGCCGTATTTTAAAAAATTGTTTGAAAGATATTTTACCTTTATAGGAAAGTAAAAAACACTTTGATTTCTATGTTTCGGAATAAAAATAAAAGCAAATGGAATGCATTTAAGAAAGAAAATGACTTCTCGAATGTGTAAAAATGTAACAAGATAGAATTTCCGAAAAAATCGAAATATATGAACACTAGAGCTGGACGATATCTGAAATTTAATATCGCAATATATCAACAAGTTAATATTGATACTACTGATATATCACAATACTAATTTAAAGGGGGGGGAGGAAGAGTAAGAGCATTTGTTATTTTAAGATAAATGATATGGTATCAACAATTTAAACACAAAACCTAGTTGAATGCAATGAATTAAAATTTTTATATCTATTTGCTTATAGAACATAATTTTTATTTTTTTATGTTTTTTAAAACAAAATATTTAAAAGAAAATAAACTAATTATTTAATAACTATTTGCATTATCATTACTTTCTTAAAGCTTTTCTTTAAAGATAGTTTATCTTCTATTCTTTTCATTTTATTCTATTAATATATATATATTTTTTTTTTTTAAAGTCATTTTCACCACTATATGATTAATATATGATTAAAAAGCACAATTGATAAAATGAAATTCAAAGTTGTCTACATAAAAATGTATACAATTTTCATTTCATAGATTTTAGTTATTTTTTTTAATAATACCAAACTTTGTTTTACTTGGTTCAATTACAATTTGGGGGGAACTGAGTCTGATTTAATTTATTCTGTACACGAAATGGGTCCAGGGCCAAACCACCGATACATCATGATGCTTTCATCATACATCCTTTTAGTCCAGGCATTAGGGGATAAAAAAGAGCAAATAAAGAAAAGTTTTGGTGTAGTTTTTTTTTTTTTTTGGGTCGCTGAACACGAATCCGAGGTTTTCCAACAAAAATTTTTTCGGGAAATATGTTCTTTTTACAAAAAATGGACTTTTTTCCGTTTTTTCAAAATAATTCCAAAATTGTGCATTTTACATGAAAATCGGCAATATATGAATTAAAGAAAATAAAATTTCATATATTTTATGTAATGAAAGTTTTTTTCTCTGATCAATGGTTTAGCCGTGAGAGTGCCGCAAAAAAGGATGTTAAAAACAAAAAACTGTAAAAAAAACGGGAATTACGGTAGTGTATGTCGATGTAACATAAAAACTAACCATTTTACGCAAACGGTAACACCATTAATGATACTAAAGATTATATGTTTGACTGTATTTTATGCATTTGAGAAAGAGGAAAAGTGCGGATCCTGCACCAGGGGAAGGTGGGAGCAGTGGAGTAGTTCCAATAGTCCAGTAGAAATAGCGCAAAAAAGGGCCTTGCCTTACAAAATTTTGGGTAGTTCTCATTTTTGGGTATGCTGTAAAGGTTGACCCTCTAATAAAAGAAAACCAAGTTTTCGACCTTCTAGACCTTGTGCGTTTTTCACAATATTGAAAAAACCAATATTTTTCGACACTTTTTTCGATTTTTCTTAAATAACTCAATTTTAGTGCATTTTACAGAAAAAAGCACTTTTACCATTTTGTTGAGCATAAAATTCTCTACAACATGCAGTATTCATGTTTGTAAATTGTCCAAATAGGGGGTGAGATACAGACCCGGAAAAATAGGGTAAAATTTGCAAAAATCCACTAAAGACGTTAGTTTTTGCTTAATAACCTACTTTTAGTGCGTTTTAAAGACAAAAGCACTTTCACCATTTAGTAGAGCATAAAATTCTCTACAACATGCAGTATTCATGTTTGTAAATTGTCCAAATAGGGGGTAAGATACGGAGACTGGAAAATAGGGTTAAATTTGGAAAAAATGTAAAAATCCATAAATGACGTTAGTTTTTGCCGTATTTTACCCCCTATTCGGACAATTTACAAATATGAATACTGCATGTTGTAGAGAATTTTATGCTCTACAAAATGTTGAAAGTGCTTTTGTCTCTAAAATGCACTAAAAGTAGGTTATTAAGCAAAAACTAACGTCTTTAGTGGATTTTTGCAAATTTTACCCTATTTTTTCGGCTTTGTATCTTACCCCCTATTTGGACAATTTACAAACCTGAATACTGCATGTTGCAGAGAATTTTATGCTCTACAAAATGGTAAAAGTGCTTTTTTCTGTAAAATGCACTAAAATTGAGTTATTTAAGAAAAATCGAAAAAAGTGCCGAAAAATATTGGTTTTTTCAATATTGTGAAAAACGCACAAGGTCTAGAAGGTCGAAAACTTGGTTTTATTATTAGAGGGTCAACCTTTACAGCATACCCAAAAAATCAGAAATACCCGAATTTTTGTAAGGTAAAATGCTATTTCTACTGGACTACAATGTTACCGCCTCCTAGAATATGAGCACTCCGGAGAAGTACCACCTTCGACTCATGAGAGTAGCTGGAACTGCCCCACTGCTCCCACCTTCCCCTGGTGTCGGATCCGCGCTTTTCCTCTACCTCAAATGCATAAAATATAGTCAAACATATAATCTTTAGTAACATTAATAGTTAACATTTGCGTAAAAGGATTAGTTTCTATGTTACATTGACATACAGTACCGTAATTCCCGTTTTTTTACAGTTTTTAGTTTTTTCCACCTATTTTTGAGGCACTCTCACGGCTAAACTATTGATCAGAGAAAAAAACTTTCAATACATAAAATGTAAGAAATTTTATTTTCTTTAATTCATATATTGCCGACTTTCACGTAAAATGCATAATTTTGGAATTATTTTGAAAAAAAAAAAACGGAAAAAAGTCTGTTTTTTTACACGTTTTTTGTAAAAAAAAAAAAAAAAAAACATATTTCCCGAAAAAAATTTTGTTGGAAAACCTCGGATTCGTGTTCAGCGACCCAAAAAACATAAAGGGACCACCAAAAAAAAAACTACACCAAAACTTTCCTTTATTTTCTACCAAATGCCTGGACTATTTGTTTAATTTTGGCATAAAGAAATCTCTCCATTCTGAAAAACTTCATTTTATCAATGATCATTATCATTTCGTATTTTTAATTTAGCAAAGGATTACCTTGGATTGCTAAAAATATGAATTTAAGAAATTTGAAAAATATCGCATATTTTAAGAATCTTATGATGTACTACAAAATTTAATCATGGCAACCATGTAATTTTTTTTTTCATTTTTTTGCGTTAATTATCTAACATTGTTTAAATTATTTAATGTATCTCTCATTGAAAAAAAAGTCTTCTTTGCTGAATAACTGATGACATCCTTTCAGAAATTTAATTTCCTCATAAAATCCACTAGAATAAGAAATTAATTAAACTTTCATAATCTAGTGAAATTCAGTGTAAAAATTTTCAATGTATTTAAAGTACCTTTTTTATGAACAGGGCAACAAAAAAAAGACCGAATCTACCCAATTTGATACACTCATTTTAAGCTTGGTTATAAATTCCTTCCGAATCCAAGAAACTGCACTCTATAAATAAAGCATATCAATACTACGCAATAATCAACACTCATCTTTTTCAACATATTAAAAGCTGAGAGTTTTATCGCAATATGTCTGGACCAATCACAGCAGCCAAACAAGGAATGCGTGATTGTTATTCAGTAGTGAAAGTGTTATTAATTATTTATCTGTAACGAACAGTACAATTCGTAGGTTTTAAAGATAGAATGTATTGGAATATTCCTTATTTTGAGATATTATAGAGAGATAATCAGTGGAGGTAGTTTTCCGTTTTGGATGAAGCAGGGCAGTGAATAAATAGATGGATCGAAATAAAAAAGGATTGAAGGACATATTGGTACAGGATATTTGTCGCTGTTTTTCGAGGCTCAAAATCACGGTGATCGTAAAACAAAACAATATTATTGTTATTAGGGTATATTTTGGCTGAGTCAGAGTTTAGATATTGTTATTGCGATATTTAAAAAATATCAATATTTGACTAATATATTGATAAATAATCCAGCCCTAATGAACACCCCTTCTCCCTTCTTCAATCTAAAAGCATTTTCCATTTTCTTAGAAATATCTATTATGCTGCCTTATGAGGACCCTTCCCCGCCGTCATCCCTCAGAAATCAGCTTAAAACTCTATATTTGACAAAATTGTTTGAATGATGCATTTCCTTTATAGGAAAGAAGAAAATGTTATTTGATTTCTATGTTTCGGAATAAAAATACATGCAAATTGAATGCATTTATGAAAAAAAATGACCTTGAATATGTAAAATAGTAATGAGATAGAATTTCAGAAAAAATCGAGATATATGAACCCCCCCTCCCCCCCCCCTTTCTTTTTTAATTGTACAGTATTTTCCGGCTTAAAATGCTGTATTTGACAAAATTGTTTGAAAGATACTTTGCTTTTATAGGAAAATAGAAAGCATTATTCGATTTCTCTGTATCTGAATAAGAACATCTGCAAATTAGACACATTTACAAATGAAAATTTCTTTTGTATATGCAGAAACTAGATCAAATGAATTTCATTCCAAACTTACGAGATTCATCTAGAAATTTTCTCACTCTATTAGTTATATGACCCATTTCTAAATTAAGAACTAGAACTTACAATGTTTTTATATTATTTTAAAATTTGCTAAATAGTAAAAACTTCATTCCATAAAAATTTTATACATTGTTATCATAAAAAAAAACTTTCCAGGATTATTTTACTTGTATCAATCATTTTAATTTCATTTTATTCATGTTTTATTTCATTAAAAAGAGCATTTAAAACTTTTTTTTTTAGTGAACTGTTCTGCTTATAGTATATATCAGAACAGTTTTTTATATAATGAAATTTGGCACTTTCATAATAATTCATACACATATTTTTCTTAAGTTATCTTTATTTCAAATTTTACTTTAAAAGAAATATTATATGTTGGAGTATCTGGAAAATAATAATAAAAAGATAAATAAATAAAAATAAAAAACTGGAAATTTAATCCCCATTACATAAATCCCCCCAACTAATAAAAAAATAAGGATTGCAAAAGCCAACTATGAAATTTTATAAAATGAGGAAATATTCATAAATAAATACATTTTTGCTTTAGTAAATGATAATATTTATAAGACATATGAAATGAAAAATATATGATCGATTATTTCTGTTTTTCAATAGAGCCAGAAATAGATAAAGCTCCAAAACTGGTTTTACAACAACCCTGTTCTTCTGTTTTCCTAGAATTTTATGAACTTCTTTTGCTTTGAATAGGAATGGAAGTTCCCTGTGAAAATACTCTCTCTGAAAGAGGGGGTCGGGAATTATGAAAAAGTGCTGTATTTTGGGTTGAAACACGTTCAGAACATTGCCGGAAGGAAAAGGTTAAAGGCTTTCTTTATGTAAGAAATTAAAACAAGTTTCTGATAAACATTGAAAGTTGATAGGAAATACAATGTTCATTTTTAGGATTTTAATGTAAACTGTTCTAAATATCTATTTATACAAAGTTACATGAAGAATAACTATTCATTCTTGATAAATCAAGACTCTTGTTTCTAAAAAGGAAAGTATGGGGTGTTTCTAAACATCTAAACATTATTAACCATACAAAATTTTATGAAAATTAACTGTTTGTTCTTGAAATTTGAAAAATTTTTGTTCATGAGGGGGAAAAAATATGCAGTGTTTCTATATAATTGATTATTGTTAGAAAGACTAATTAACAAAATCTTAAGTTTTAAAATTTGTCAAACTAGTAAGGTTTAAGCTAAAAAATATTATAATTTCTGAAAAATACAAAGTGTGCATGATTAAATTTCTAAAGCATATATATATTTTAATATGTGAACTATGCTTGTAGAGGCGTTAACAATATCTCTGCATACATGTTATTTTTCTTGTTATTTTAATGGATTTTAATAAGATATTTTATTTAGTTTCTCGAAGAAAGAAGTCATGATTTGATCCAAGTGTACAGACAGTACTTCCAAACATCAGTTAACCCTTACAACCTCTCACTTTTTATTGATTCTTACATAAAGTAAGTTTAATAGATTTTTATAGGTTTGTTTATGTAATACATTATTTTAGATATTTCAAAAAAATTCCCCAGTACATATATAAAATAAAGATTTTTTAATATTCACATAATCTGGTTTTATTTTAAAATGAGTTAATATTTGTGTTATTATGTTTAAATTCCACATTTAAAGGGTGAGGTTGAAAGAAACTTTTTGTAATGTTTGGAACTTCCTGTTGTGCTGTTACAAAAAGTTTGCAATAGCATAAGAAAATAACATTGAATTTGTCATTTTTTGACAGTATATGAGAAGTATTGTTATTCATTTCATAGCTGCCAATCCTCTGGGTTTTTAAGTTAAATAAACCTATTTTGAACCAGAATGTTTACTTAATAAATTAAATCAAATAAATATCACATAAATCCAAAGCATTTTATTAAATACATTTTCAGTTTCAAAATAATATATTTAACTTGGGAGTGGGGGGGAGGGGAGGGTTAGCAGCTATGTGCTTTTAATAAAATATAGAACTAATTTTTAATATAATAGTTTGAAGAGTTGTTCCATACATAAACTGCGATTCAATCCTCACACTGTTTTTTTTTTCTCTCTCTCTCTCTTTTTTTTAATCTGTTTTATTTCCCTGTTGTAATCTAATAATAATAATAATAATAATCACATTTGACTATAGTAAGAATTGCCCAATGCAAATTCTGAAGACCAGGCCTCAATCCTATTAAGTTGGGATCCCTGCCATCAGGGATATTGGTGAACCTTTTCCACAATAAATTACATTAATTTTCAGTTACATTCATAATTTGGGGGCTGTGGACAATTATCAGCTTATTAATGTAGTTATGTGCTATTTGGCCCTGCACAATGTTTAAATCCATGCAGATATTGATAATTTAGAAATTTATGTTGAATTCAAAATTGCTTCTTTGGTTACCTTTGTGATTGTGGGGAGGGGGGTTAAATTTACAGTCAACATTTTCACACCACAATAAATATGAATAAGATTTTTTATTGGCCTTATAAAAACATTGTATTGGCATTTAAATATATTTACCATAATTTAACATGCAAATTAAATAAATCCATAAAAACCACGTGCCTGAATATTGCCCATGCATATCATTATTTTTTTGTTGCTCAGTTTCTTTTTTAAGAAATGGCAACAGGAATGAAAAAAGAAAAGAAACTAAATTTAATTATTGAAGGAAACATGTTTTGGCTGAAATTTAGCCCTTTTTACACAAAACATTATATATATATTTTTTTAATTTTAAAAAAAGGTTGAAATTGCTTCTATGAAGCATAAGCAAAATTTCAAGACATTTGACCATCTTCAAACTTGCTGGGATTACAGAGCTTTGCCTTTGACATTCATACATACATATGTATACTTGACAGCATTTAATAGTATCTTTATTACAAGCCCTGAAATGTTAATTTTTCGACAACCAATCACCAGCTTAAAATAATCATTAATCACTTCTAGAAATGTGGCATTATAAGGTAGAGGCATATTTACTAATAAATTAACACATAGAAGCCAGATAAATTTATTTTAATTAGAAAATTAAGTGAAGTATGCTCAATTTGTCTACTTCCGGTAGCAATACACATGCACTTTCATACATATACATGCTTTGCTACAGGTGGTCAGCAGATTGCATGTACAATATTTGAAAACAGCCATGTCTGATGAAGTAAAACTTTCAAATTTTAAGTTGCATAATTAAGATTTAGAATGGTATAGAAGATAGGTCTGATGCAATTCACTTTGAAATTGTAATTCATGAATGAATATTAATCTTATTCCCTCTTTTGTTGATGGTTTTATTGTTGTGATTCTAAGGATTTGGCCTGTGAAGCATTAAACTTTAGAAATTGATAGAAATTATTACTTAAAAGTGACCCTGAATTACTTAAAAGTATTTCTTAATTGAATTATGCAATTTCTAGCTAAGCTTATTTAGGATATTAAAAGATGTTTGTAGAATATAAATAAATTCATATACAGGGTTGTGCAAAGTCTGGATATATTACCATCTATAAATGGTAATTTCTGAAAGTACATTTTCAGTTGTGTTATGTGTTTTTTTTCATGAATTAAATCTTTAATTAATATGAAGCATGTATAAAAATCTGTAAGTAATATACAAGGCTGTACAAAATTATTTGAATGTCATTCCATCTATTGGCAGAAATTGCTGAAGAGGAATTTTCGACTGTGCTATGTGTTTTGTAACTGAGCTAAATTTTAGCACACTATGTTGAGTATATACAAATCTATAAATCATGTTTAGGGGGTGCTCAAAAGAATTAAAGTACCTTTCCAGCTATGGACAGTAATTACCAAAATTCGGTTTTCAAATGTGTTTCGTATTTTCTAAGTTGTTTACTTAGATATCATTTTTCACCTTTTTAATCAGCCAAGTTTCATTACAGTATTCTCTAAGTGTTGGAAAGTGTTTTAACATCTCATTATTTACAGTAACCATGTTTGGCATCATGCTTATTTGTGGACCTTGTACCATAAAACCTAAAGTGACCAATCAATCACAGGATCTTATGTTCCTTGTGAGAACTGCATAAAGGAGATGTCACTATTTTGAATAGAAATAACTAATTTCAGTAGGTATATGAAATGGGCAAATTATTTAATAAAATTACTCAAATGTACAAATTTCTTGAGATTAATTACAAAATATTATCTTAAAACTATTTTGTCCATTGATGATTTTAAAATTTTGTTTGCTTATTTGCAGATATAGAAATTATGTTAAATTCCCTAAGTTCTTTTTCTCACTTTTAGTATGTCACTTAAGTTCTGCTATTTAGTTTTTTTCCCTTAGGCGCACAGACTTGGGAATTATTAGAGAAATGGACCCTACAAAGAAGAAGGATGCCAAAAATTTTAAGTTGGTATATTTAAAAATTATTTTACTGTTCATTTTATTTTGAGATTGTTTTACAATTTTTTGCATATATAGTTACTTAACCCGGGAGAACTCGCCCGTGAGATTTTCTCTCACCATCATACTTTTTTTTGTCCCAGCTGTTGCAATAAGACTCTAATTTAAACCCTTTTTTTCATTTTAAATTAAATTTTAAAAACTTTTTTTTTATCATTTGACATCTTTTTGTTAATGAAGTATTAAGACTAAGAATAAAGTATTAAGTTCTGGTGTGACAAGAAATCTAGTGAGTTCTCGCAGGTTAATTAAATTGTTGGACTTTTAAAATAAAAGTTCTTTTAATGTGGTATGCTTTCTTTAAAGTATTTATTTGCTTAAGCTTTATAGGGATTTAGTGCTTCTAAAGGCAGATTTTTGTAATATTCTGTTTAGTATTGTTGTGTCTTACCTCTCATTAAATTAACACACAACAAGATAACTAAATTACCTAGACATTCATTTAAATTAAACCTTTTTACTCATTTACTTAACTAATTTACTACAAGAGAATTATACCAATTTATTATTTACTCTTACTTTATCTTTTTCACTCAAAACTGAATTTACTTTATTATTTTACATTATAAATTTTGAATATTTAGATTGACATTTACATTTAAATAAAATAAATTACATTGGCCCCAATTACAAAATAAGATAATCACTAAATAAAATTATAAGGAAGTGCGTTGTGTTCTGTCTTCCCAAATTAAGTTATATTTAATCCAACAATAACTCCAAGTGCGTGGTCAAGGTGAATCATGTCTTAATAAAATCTTAACTCATTTGTAAATCCTTCTCTCTAAATAAAAGTTAATCTTCCTCTCTTCTATGATTCAAAAATACTAAGAAATGAGACAATTTTAGTTCCATAATTACAAATTCAAAACAATTTGAAAGTTAAAATCACCTGAAAATTCAATCCAAAAAAATATAATTTAAACTCTTACGAACTTCAATGGTCTCATTTCATTAACAAACTCAAAATTAATCACCATCATAATTCTTCTTCCTCCTGAAATACATCTTAATCTGAAAAATAAAAATGTATTCTCCTGAAACATAACGCGATGGAACTAGTTGATTCAAAAATGTATATCAAAAGGTAAATCTCCAATTTCTTATCAATTCAACATATCAAAATATCTCTTAATTCTCCATCATTAATAAAATCCAATTTACCTCAACTCCGTTTCAAAACATATACATTATCCCCATATCAACCAGTTCCAACGGTTATTCACTAAAACCTGAATTAATGAATACAGACAACTTCTACATTAAAAATCACGCGAGAAATAATTAAAATTAAACTGCACTAAATTTACATCCTTATTATTAAAAATTATTACTTAAAAGTTAACAAGCATTAGACTTTACATAAGCTGTCTGTATTCCCCTAATTCCAAATAAATTCATATCTTCTAAAGCTGAAATAAAATAAATAGAAAGAGATGCACTGCAAGGTAAATGAACACAAATCCATAATTGTAATTAAATTTTGTTTATTGTGATAAACATATATAATTAAGTATAGCTTTGCCTTCAGAATTAATTAAAGAAAATTCTCTTTTCAACACAATATTCAACAATACATAATCGTGTGAAACATTCTGTATTTCCAACACAAATTTCGACATACATAGTCGTGTGAAACATTTCAATTATTCATTTAATATGTTACTATATAATTCGGAGCTGCTGGTTTACTTTTAAAAAATTAATTAACCATATTTTAAATTAATTTAAACCAAGCATAATGCTTGAAGATAGATTGAAGTTTAAATGAACATAAAAAAAATATTAGGAAGCATGCAAACAAAATTAAAGAAAAGACAGGAAAGACTAGAACTTATCATTTTGTGGCCCCTGGCCACTCAGTACTGGCAGATAAATCTGAGACCTTCTCAGTTCTACTCCATCTCTGCTGCTGTCAGAATCAAGAATATATCCCTCTCGCTCTTGCTTTCAAGAACTCGCCACTCAACTTCTCTTGTGCTTGTTCACTTACTTTTGATCTCTATGCGCGCAGGATAAATAGTTATATGAACGTCTTGAAGAAAAATCTTAATTAAGATCAGCTATTGTGAAAAATGTTCATAATCTGAGCAATAGAGCATCAGATTCTTACTTGCATTTCATTATTTTCTTTACTTAAATTCATTTAAGGTTTATGATTAAAAATGCATATGTATCTCTGCGCACATGTGTTAAACTCATCATCCGGAAATACGTGACGTCAAAGATCACGTGGGGACGCTAAAGGGGTATTCACTCTTTGATGACTTTACCAGAAGACTTGCTCCGGTCCGGTGTTCGCCGATGATATTGTAAACAAGGGGAAAAAGGGGAAAGAGAGAGAGAAAAACAGAATTTTCACCACATGCAAAAGTAAATGGATTATCATTTATATTTAATTTAACCAGCAGCCTCCACAAAAGCCTTCTTAAAATACCAGCAACTCCTTTCAATTTAATATTTAAATTATAACCACATATTTAAAAATATATCTGTGAATAATGGTGCAATATGATCGTTACAAAAATAAACATTTTCAAAATTAACGTTAAACAAGTTGAAGTGCAAGTTGAAGTGCGCTCTAATCAACCGATTAAAGGCCAATTCCAAAAACATTATATGTTAATAAACAATCATTCAGCCCAAATAATACAAATCTATAATTAAACCAATATTTATTTAGAAACTATTGAACTTAGTGGACAGGACAGTGTGAGAATTAAATAAAATTCTGTGCCAGAAGAATATAATTAAAAATAAACAACTTTAGCTATTAAATCAACCTGCAACCCATAACTGCAATATTAACTTTAACTATGAAAAACAACAATTAGTATTAAAATAAACAAAACATCCCATAATTACACAATATTATAAAGGTTAATAATTAGACAATTTAGAAATAAAATAATTTAATAAATATTTAAATTTAAGTTGTGTTAGCGACACAACAGTATTAAGTAATTTCCTCATATTTTTAATTTGTGAAAAAAACATAAGAACTGCTTCTTTTCATAAAAAACAACTTTCAAACAAAGGTTATTGAAAAAAAAAATAATAATAAAATCAAATCAAATTTACTACATTATATAAAGATTGAAATTGAATTGCTTTAAAACAGTCACTACATTGTCTGAGAATGTAAATTCTTAAAAGTATGAAATATAAAAAAAAAGTAATCAAAAATTTGAAAAGCGGGCTTCACACAGACCTGCCAAGTCCTCGGGGAAAAAATAAATAAAGGAGATGTCACTATTTTGAATAGAAATAACTAATTTCAGTAGGTATATGAAATGGGCAAATTATTTAATAAAATTATATTTTACAAAATAATGTAAAATTAATTTTTTTAGTGCAGAAAAACCTATTTGGGATAAAATAGTTATGCTGTTAGGCTTGACAAACAGAATTTTTTTTATCCTTTCTTTTCATAATTCTTTTATGTAACATTTGATATTAAAACAGTATAGTGCTCTAAAACTATTTTCTTTTCATAAGTTAGTTAGAATTAAATTAAATTTGATAAATTAATATACAGTAAAAGCAAAGCATGCAACTTTCAGTTATATGCTTACTTTGTACAAATTGTTATACATGAAATTTTGAAAAGTGACAGGAAAAAAAGAACAGAAAAAAAAATGGAAGCCTGAAATATTAACCAAAATATGACAAAAAATAAATAAATCTACATAAAATATATACACGCATGCAAACACTTTCTTTTTTTAATATAGATATGCATTCTTTGTAAACACAGTAATTTAAAAATTCTGTACTGAAAATAGGATTTATATTTTTTACTCTTGCTCTTTTATCTTTTGTAAAAATCCTTAAATCAGCATGAGATATCAATTCTTTCTTATAATTTGACAAGCAGGGCTCATCATGTATAATGCAAAAATAAAACTAAGTAACTGGTATTGGATTAAAACTTGCACAAATGGTGTGAAAACTAGTCCATAACAATGCATTCAAAAATCTATTGGATTTCTGTTAAATTTTATTTTTCCTTTTTAGGTAGTTGTATTTAACTATTTAGCACTCCCCTCCCTCCACTTCCAGGTGCGGTACAATTGGTGGGTTTAAAAAAAAAAATACAAATAGTAACATTTTTCAAGAATAGTGTATTGCAGTTATTGATTTTTAGTGAATAATGATATATTTGTTGCTGCATTATGCTTGGTAGCCATTTTACCATTTATGATGAAATAACTTGGTTAGAATGACAAAATTACTTCAGATTTAAAGTAAAGGAGACTTTATTTTCTGCTTATTTATCCATCATATAGCATAAAACACTTATTCAAAATTAACTTTCTGCATTTTATTTTACAAAATAATGTAAAATTAATTTTTTTAGTGCAGAAAAACCTATTTGGGATAAAATAGTTATGCTGTTAGGCTGGGCAACAAATAGAAATTTTTTTTATCCTTTCTTTTCATCTATACTAATAAAAGAAAGTTTTGCTCTGTGTGTGTTTGTTTGTTTGTCTGTCTGTCTGCGATGGCTAGCAAAATCTAGCCCACCTATAAGTCTGAAAATTTAGGTGTGGATAGTCCAAGGTCTGACCATGTGCCCCTGAGTCTCAGAATTTTAATATTTTGATAATTACTCAAGATATTAATTAGAATATCATTAAACATCGCATCGAAAATGCCATCTTTTAAATCAAAATGGCTAAAGGTAAGAACTTCTGTTGTGGATTTGCAAGCGGAAATGAACGAATTCAAAATTATTTTACTAATTAGTAAATTTTAAGAAAACTAATTAAGATATCAATTTGAAAATTTCTGAGCATATGTAAAAAAAAAAAAAAATCTGCATCCGACTATGCGATTTTTGAAAAATTCGGCCGGTAATTTTTCTTAATTTATGCAAAAAACTGCCGACGCCAGTGAAAAAAATCAGAGAAAGTTTCAGACAGGGATCTGCTTTCATTAAAAACTGAACTACAAAGAGATCTGTTTCTCTGGTCGATCCCTCCATTTAGTTTGCGAAAATGAAAGAAAATATTTGCCAATTTTTACTAATGAACAAAAATTTAGATAACTAATTAGGATATAGATTTGAAATTGAGGATAGGAAGTGTTGTTATCTGCCGGCTATTTTAGCGTAACGTCTTCGTTATGTTCTAATTATCGGTAAAATTAAATTTTTTTTTTAATGATCGCGTTAATGTAGGTGAAGGTGGTTTTCTTGAACAAAATTCGTTATATTTGCGGGTATAGGGAGGGAGGGGGGTTAACACCTTGCTCTGATTTGCACAAAACAAATTCCATTTATCAGAATGTGCCCACATCGGCGGAAAGTGGAAATAAAGGATTTTCAGTCGCCATGCAAAGCATTTTAAATAAATAATTTATACAAAATCCGGTTAAAGATATAAAATCATACAAACTTTAGATTTGTTTAATTTTATTATCACGGGCCCAAGCAGCGCCAGGTGGGTCATCTAGTACTTTTATATTCTTTTATGTAACATTTGATATTAAAACAGTATAGTGCTCTAGAACTATTTTCTTATTATAAGTTAGTTAGAATTAAATTAAATTTGATAAATTAATATACAGTAAAAGCAAAACATGCGACTTTCAGTTATATGCTTATTTTGTACAAATTGTTATACATGAAATTTTGAAAAGTGATAGGAAAAAAGGAAAAGAAAAAAAAATGGAAGCCTGAAATATTAACCAAAATATGACAAAAAATCTTGTCAACAAAGTAGTGGTTAGAAGATATTTTGTTTCTTCAGAAGAGGAAAATTCATCTAATTTAAACAGTAGTAGTGGTGGACAAGCTATCAAAATTGGATAGTAGGCCAGAGTTTTTCAAGAAGACAATAAATTGGATATTTCTGGGGATCATAATAATCAAGAATACATAGTTAAGTTTGTAAAAGAAAGTGAGGTTCCAATTTCATGTTTTCTGAGAAAAATGACATGGTTGCATCACAAATTGTAGCTATCCTTCCTTTCTGTTCTGCCAGTGAAAAATATGATAATCTCATCAGAAAAACAACTCGTTGTAAATGATCCTGCCAAGCCACAAACCTAAAACGTCAGCCAAAAAAAGAAGTGATGTCTCATAAAAAGAAACTATCTAGAAGTGCATACTCAGAGTCCCATGTAAAAATCTATCTCATCAAAAACAACTCGTTGTAAATGATCCCGCCAAGCCACAAACTTAAAACGTCAGTCACAAAAAGAAGTGATATCACATAAAAAGAAGCGATATAGAAGCACACTCAGAGTCCCGTGTAAAAATCTATCACCACTCATAATGTTTCCAAAGGACTCGGAGTGAGGTACAGTATGTGAAAACTGCTTGGCGACCTGCAGGCTTTTATAATATATGCAGTATATCAATTTTGAAAATCGAAAAAAATAAATTTTTAATTTTTGTTACATCATTTTTTAAATATTTTTGTATGTGAAAGAACTGACAGAACAGATTTTTCCCCAGATCTATGCGATTCCGCTTACGCTAGAATTACTGCAATATATCTCAATTTAGTTAACGTTTATTATAAGGTACAATGTTATTAATATGCGTATGATCATCACATACCTGCCAACTTGTAAGGTTTATCCTTACAGTGTAAGGATTTAGGTCCAATTGTAAGGTTGTAAGGGCAACAGGTAAGATTGTAAGGTTTTTTGATAAAACTTGAAATGATTCTTCAAATATGTTACTTATTGAGTAAAAAAATAAAACTGAAGCACACATTGTGTTTGTTACATGAGTAAACAAATAAAACTGATGCACACATTGCATTTATGTTACAAAGATGAGGAGTGTGATTATTAATATAGTACGTCACAGCAATCAAATAGTAATTCACAACACGTTATTATATGCCACAGAATGTTTAGTCATGCTGTGTATTTTAAAAATTTCCCGCAGCAAAGCTAAAATTGAAGTTTTGACACTTTTTTTATTAGAATTTATTTGATTTTTTTTTTATTTATTTATAAAATATTTGGAACTTTTATGTTACCTGTGCACCAGTGCCAAATCTTGTTTCAGTTGGCATCATTTGAATTGTAACCCTTTCAATTCAAATGATTTGAATTCAATGATTTTAATTTTGATTTTAATTCAATTCTTGAGATTTTGTTATTTGTATTGATGTGTTTGTGTTTACGTATTTTATCATGATTATATTTTAGCTATTTTTAAGTAATTTTTTAAGACATTATACTGCAGCGTTGAAATATTTATTTTTTATAATAGCTAATGTTAAAACATTGTCGAAAAAAAAAATGCTTTGTGAGATTAAAAAAAAATTTGGCAATCACTGGTGCCCGGCTAACATAAAAGTACTAAAGATTTTAATAATTAAAAGCATGCAACACGATCACTATGGAGAAATGTATGACAAAGAATTGTTGGGTAAAGCCAAATCAGCCTATTTAACATATATCAAAAAAGAATTATCAGTGCTAATAATGTTTGGGTTATTTTTATTATTTAATATTTTTGTAGTTATCAGTAAATTTTGTATCAAATCTTATAATACCTTATTAGACGTCTTCATAAATACCTTTTACCACATATATATGTTTAAAGATGCACAATGAAGTACGTCAGAAAAATTGTAAGGTTTTCTGAATAGACATGTTGGCAGGTATGTCATCATATATATATATATATATTACAAACTCAAAATCTTTACATGTTTACTTAAAAAATCCTCTTCGTAAGAGTGGTGTTTCTAGTTTAAATAATGGTAAATAAAATCAACAAATTGGTTTTTCAAGCTCATAAATAAGAAAGGACATGCAAACACAGAAGTTTCAACTTTTTACAATTTTATGGGAGCAAAATAAATAAATTAAATTAAATTAAATTAAAATAATACTAGATGAACCCGTCAAAACTTGACGCAAAAAGAAATACTATAACAGTATCAGTAAAATAAGCTTCTTTATTGTTTATGAAGGGTTGCGTATAAAACAGTCTTTCAAATATTTTTTTTTCCCCAGTCAAATACAGTACTATTTCCGATGCAAACTCCAAACAAAAAATCCGTAAATAACTGTGTAATGCAAATCAGTTTGACATTACCACCATATTCTCCACGGCAAGAAAAAAAAATTCATGGACCTATGAAGTATATACAAATAGTATATTCCTACGTTCATATCATATTCAGTAAATAACAGAACATAGTAAATAAAGCACACATCTCCCCCCCCCCCCCCCTAGATAATGCAACCGAATGAGCTCCTATGCGCATGTGCATTGCATTTGCCCAAAAGCACTGTCAAAATTCGACGTTAAAAAACTTTTAAAATGATTAAATTAAAAGTTTTAAAATGTCCTCTTTAATCATTGTTCGTTTCAAATCCATATCTTCTAAAACGCATCCACTGTTTTAAGCTAATCAATTTTTATGCAAAGATTAAGAAGTTTTTTACAGTAATAAATCTATCTGCAGATGGAGATTTTTAATGTTTTCAAGTGTAATTTATTTGTATGGTTTCTTCGGTTCCTTTACATAATCAGGATGATTATATCTTTTCCATCACAGTCGGGGATATTTTTCCTCTTATACAGTTGGCAAATGTAAAAAATAAAAAAATACAATTCCTAGCATATCCTGATATCTGATGGAACATATTCATCAACGAATTCAACATATCAATTTTATGTTCAACATAAACTAAAAATAGTCTTTTTTTTCTTTTCTTTTTCCTGACAGATTTTTGTTTAGCGCCAAAATGTTCTATCTTATGGATAATCTGATCTTATGATTTATCACTTTAAAAAAAAATATATATATTATTCACTTTTTATGATGGTTAGGGAAATCTATTTTCAATTGTGGCAACTTTCCCAGGGGCTATTTTACATTATTGAAGTAAACTGGTGGTCATTGATAAGATAGAATTGAAAAAATTTTCATGCTTGAAAAATATTTAAAAAGTCGTTAAATTAAGGGGCAGTTTTCAAATTAATTTCAATCGAAAGCTAATTTTTTTTTCTAATTGATGATGTAAGAATTAAAATTGTAAAATGTAGTAAAAAATAGAAATTTGTAGTATTTCGAATTGATGTAAGCGCGATGAAAATTAAAGCGATAGCGCCTTTATTGTCACAACTGTTGTACATCTCTAAAAATTGCCACTGTATTTTGGCTGGCGTCCAAAAGTAGAAAAACATTTTTTGACATCGAAAGAGAAATTCACAGTGAAAGAAATAGGACTTTGCGCTAATAAGGAACTGTTAAATGAACTTATAACAAACCTACCAAAATAATCATATATATATTATTTCTCCTGTCAACATCCCTTTTTCGCAGAAAATATGAAACTCAGAACGACGAATGAGATAGCATATGAAAGGATTTTGAACAGGCTTCTGACATAGCCCACTTAACGTTTCGTTAAAACATGTTTTTGATTAAAATTTGCTGAAAATTAAAAATTAAATCGGCATTGTTTTCTTAAAAGAAATGAAAGGTTTTCCTCAAATTATTGTTGCCAAAAAAATAAAATACCACATTATATGATGCTCAGCAATTATAATAAAAAACACCGCACGGGTTTATTTTATATTTATGATTAAAAAGCGACATTGAAATTGAAATGTTTAGATTTATATTTCTATGTCCCATGTTTTTCCCGAAGCGGATGACATCATCCTCTAATGCAGTCAAAATATGATTGTTAATTTTTTTTTTCTCTAGCGTGCCTTTTGCAATCTTGGATCAATTTTTACTCTAACTTTGATGGAATAAATTAGATAATATTTTGGATTGACTAAAAACTAAATGTTGTTTGCAGATATTTTTATCCTTACTTTTTCTTTAGAAGTTTAAACCTGCATCTAATAAATATTACATATTGATAAAAAATGGTACTTCTCTATTATCCCGTCGACCACTTTTCATAACAAAAAACTATCGCCAAATAAACGGGAGAACGTTGCCTTTGGAATATCAAAATAAATAAATAAATAAAATATAAGAATTTAAGGACACAATTCTTATTTTAATTAATAAAGTAACTAATAAATCAGTAAAACATAATGAAAAATACACGCAAATGTTGAATTAAAAACGACTTGACGTAACAAACACGTATAATGCTTCTGGCATCCAGTAAATGGGACTGCATTTTTGGCGTTTAATCTTACAGTTTGGCGATAGTTTTTTTGTTATGAAAAGTGGTCGACGGGATAATAGAGAAGTACCTAAAAAATATTAGATTTCAGTGCAAAATCCTCGCACGGGCCCCGAAAACATATTAGTCTTACATTGTTTATTCTAGCTAAAAATACAATCATTATTTCAAGATTTTTTTCTACCATAACACTATTTTTAATAACTTTAAATTTCCTGAAATCCTTTACTTTTGTGATTTGTTTTATTAAAAAAGGAAATCTTCTATCCTATAATTAAAAAAAAAGCAATTGGTAACATGTAATGAAGGTATCCAATCAAGATGAAGAAATCAATGACGGCTCCAATTCTAATCTTTATAATTATGAATGCAAAAATCAGAAAATTATGTCATGTTAACACAATCATATACATTTTTCTCTTTAGTTTTATCAATGTTAAAATGCACTTCAAGCTAAGCATAACGTCATTTTCACCGGCGCAAACTTTTCACACGTACTTCATATACCTTACATTAATGCTTAAACACCATGTGCACAAATAAATATATTTTGTATTTAATTTTAATGAAAAAATGGCATCAACAAAGTTATAATGCATAATGATAAAATAAACCCAATGGACAATATTCCCGTGACGTCGCAATAAATATGAATTATTATTCGCTTATAAAACACACGGATAAACATTTTTACCGAAATTTAACTTGCAAATTAACAAATTCGGCTTTAAAACCGCGTGCTTTTAATATTTATTATTTCTCTTTTATTCAACCACAGAGTTTAGAGTAGAAACTCTGTGCTTCGCAACAGTAGGCGTTATCCGATTATGACATCATTAGCAGAAGTAAAAGTTTAATTTAAAATTACGGCTAATTAATTAAATTTTCGAACAAACGAATGCATGATAACAAATATGTGTCCGAATATCTTTCATTTAAAAAAAGAATGATGTAATTTGATGCTGTAGTTTGTTCTCACGGATTGTCGAAAGAAATCGCTTAGCATTTTAAATATATAGATAGTCATATGTAAATGCAGGAAACGCAAACATTATAAAAGTCTGCAGGTCGCCAAGCAGTTTTCACATACTGTACCTCACTCCGAGTCCTTTGGAAACATTCTGAGTGGTGATAGATTTTTACACGGGACTCGGAGTATGCACTTCTATATCGCTTCTTTTTATGTGATATCACTTCTTTTTGTGACTGACGTTTTAGGTTTGTGGCTTGGCGGGATCATTTACAACGAGTTGTTTTTGATGAGATATCACTCCTTTTTGTAAGGTATTTAATTTCAATTATACGGATTCCATTTTTATTCAGAAAAGAAAAGATAAAAGGGGCAAAAAAAATAATAGTGATGCTATAAACAGAATTATACATCAGAATTATACAATTTATTGAGTGACTTATTCCAATGTACATGTCGCTACCATAACAACTGGGAAACTTTTATATTAATTTCCTGACATTGTATTCATCAGATTATTTATGACATATTTATTTTCCTTTTTCTTTTGTTTATATCACTCTTCCGTTTATATACATTCAAAAACAAAAAATTACACAATTTTACAGTAGTTTACAAACTAATTAAAATACTACAGTTTCAGAAAAATGTGGAAAAATAAGAAGCACTTTTTCGGTCAACTACAATGATAAGTTTATGGAGCATACTTTACCGAGAATAATCAACATTTTTTTTTTCCCTACGAACCTATTTCTATTAGTATAAAAATTTACAGGGATTTTTATACTAACATATTAAATATATTATTTTTGAAAATTACTGAGCACCTTAGAAGTTTTTTATTTGTTTAAATTTTTTAACTCAACGTTTCGAGAATTTGAAAAATATAAAATTCGCAACATTTGCAAAAGTATAAAAACTATTAAAGTGATTTCTGTTCATATAGTCTGTTCATTCCAATTCGGTGATCCTAAAATATAGGTCCCCAATCTCCGGCAGACCATGAATTAATTAGGACATATGTATGCAACTGTTAAAATGTTCTCAAAGTTGACAACAGAGGCAATAAGTATAGCTTGACAAATATGAAACACGACATTGTTTCATCATGGCTTTGTTTCGTGAGGAGTTCGTTCTCCGAACATAAAAATCTCATCCGAAAGTGTTTGTTAACCGATTTGTTCGTAAACCGAACAGTTCGTTACCGATCACCTATTGTATACGAAATTTAGCATTTTAAGTTCGTCATAGCCGGAGATTCGATGAACGGCAAATATTTAAACACAAAACTTGTAATCTTGGGGTATCAACATTTTTACATTCTATTACTCAGCACATGAACGTAAAGTTGGAATTTTGTAATCGCTATTTCAATCAATTCCTAATACGCTAGAATTATATATTTATAAATAAACACAGTTTTTTTAATGGATGAAAATACTATATTTTAATAGATTTAGAGCTTAACATCGACGAGATTTCAGACGGACAAAATGATCTTATATTAAATTTTAAAGCAAGATAATGAAACCTTACAGAGATTGAAACAGTGTAAAATCATTAAAATACATCTCACTCAGTAAATATACATCGGTTGTAGTGTAATCAAGATCTTCTAAGAGACTCTGTAAACGAAACGTATATGCTTCAATGCTGCTTTACAATAGAGAGGATGTAGTAACATATTTGAATATATTGTGTATATAGCGAATTTGACAAAAGTTATGCAATTTACTATTGTTTTTCCTCTGTGTTAAGTACAGGAATCATGTACTTCAACTTAAAAATTTGCTAATTACACAACTTTTTAGTCTTATTAAAAAATCTTTTGAGTTACCCTGTAAACGAACAGTAAATTCTACAATTCTGTTTTACAATAGGAAACTAACTTAGGTAGTTCGTAGTAACATATTTTAACATCATGCGCATGCGTTCTTTTTAAAAAGAGTTAGACCATTTAATATTTTGTTTGCTTCATCTTAAGTATAGGAATAAATCACTTTAAAGTGGTATACATAAAAAACTAATTATTTTTACACGAAATATTAAACATTTGAACTACTTATAAAAACAATTCAAATGCTGCAAACTGCGTAAAAATCGGATAATTGCACAACTCTTTAGCCTTATATCAAAAGATCTTTTGTGAGACCCTGTAAACGAACCTTAAATGTTAAGATTTTTTATAATAGGAAACTTACTTGGGTCGAGTGTAATAACATATCTTAATATCATGTGTATACGACCATTCCTAAAAGAGTTGGGTCATTTATTATTTTTTTGCTCTATGTTAACTATAGGAATCAATAACTTTAAACTGATATAAATCAAAAACTAATTAATATTTTTACATGAAACTTACAAAGGTTTAAACTACTCATAAAAACGATTCAAATAACGTAAACCGCATAAAAATCCGATAGTTACACATTGCTGTAGCCCTGTCAACAGTTTTTTGCTCTATGTTAAGTATAGGAATCAATAACTTTAAACTGATATAAATCAAAAACTAATTAATATTTTTACATGAAACTTACAAAGGTCCGAACTACTCATAAAAACGATTCAAATAACGTAAACCGCATAAAAATCCGATAATTACACATTGCTGTAGCCCTGTCAACAGTTTTTGGTCTGAACAAGATTTAAAAAGGGCAAAAAACAGCACTATTAAAATCGCATTTACTGAAAAACTATTCGTCGGATTTTGCTTTACTTTTGAATTCTTAGTCCCGTGGCACGCCCCATTCCATAGAATCAAGAATTTTGTTTCTATCATAAATAGAACGCGAGATATAGATGTGTCAAAAACCTGTTTTGTCCCGTCCGCAAAATATAAACTAGACAGGGTTAAAAAAAAAATATATATTGTAAAATCGTTTGGCATCTATTGGCGGAAATTCCTTTCATTTACGGTTCAATGCATTGCTGTTTCTTATGCTTGGCGAGAAACTCTGGCGAGTTTCTATGATCACCACTCATAATGTTTCCAAAGGTACAGTATGTGAAAACTGCTTGGCGACCTGCAGGCTTTTATAATGTTCGTGTTGCCTGCAATTACAATTGACTATATTATTTTTATTTTTTTATTTATTTAATTATTTTGCTCCCATAAAATTGTAAAAAGCTGAAGCTTCTGTGTTTGTGTGTCTTTTCTTATTTATGAGCTTGAAAAATTAATTTGTTGATGTTATTTACCATTATTTAAACTAAAAACACCACTCTTATGAAGATTTCTTAAGTAAACATGTAAAGATTTTGAGTTTGTAATATATATATATATATATAATGATCATACGCATGTTAATAACAATGCACCTTATAATAAACATTAACTAAATTGAGATATATTGCAATAATTCTAGCGTAAGCAGAATCGCATAAGTCTGGGGAAAAATTCGTTCTGTCAGTTCTTTCGCATACAAAAATATTTATAAAAGTGATATAACAAAAATTTAAAATTTATTTTTTCGATTTTCAAAATTGATATACTGCATATATTATAAAAGCCTGCAGGTCGCCAAGCAGTTTTCACATACTGTACCTCACTCCAAGTCCTTTGGAAACTTTATGAGTGGTGATAGATTTTTACACGGGACTCGGAGTATGCACTTCTATATCGCTTCTTTTTATGTGATATCACTTCTTTTTATGGCTGACGTTTTAGGTTTGTGGCTTGGCGGGATCATTTACAACGAGTTGTTTTTGATGAGATATCACTCCTTTTTGTGAGGTGTTTAATTTCAATTACACAGATCCCATTTTTATTCAGAAAAGAAAAGATAAAAGAAAGATGAAAGGGGCAAAATAAAAGAATAATTGTGAGGCTATAAACAGAATTATACATCAGAATTATACAATTTATTGAGTGACTTATTCCAATGTACATGTCGCTACCATAGCAACGGGGAAACTTTTATATTCATTTCCTTACATTGTATTCATCAGATTATTTATGACATGTTTATTTTCCTTTTTCTTTTGTTAATATCACTCTTCCGTTTATATACATTCAAAAAACAAAAAAATATAAAATTTTACAGTAGTTTACAAAGTAATTAAAATACTGCAGTTTCAGAAAAATGTGGAAAAGTAAGAAGCACCTTTTTTTTTTAGTCAATTATAACAATGAGATTACTTTACTGAAAATAATCAAATTTGTTTTTCTACGAACCATTGTAATTTACAGGGATTTTTATACTAATATATAAAATATTATTCTTGAAAATTACTGAGCACCTTAAAAGTTTTTTTATTTGTTAAGTTTTTTAACTCAACGTTTCGAGAATCGGAAAAATATAAAATTCGTAACGTTTGCAAACACATAAAAACGATTAAAGTGATTTCAAAATAGAAAATGTTTTTAGGATGACATGTATTACAAAATTTTGTGTGAGTTTGTAAATATACCACAAAGACTAATGCGTTTACATAATGAACCGTTTAAAAAAATGTAAAATTTTATTAAAATTTTTGATCTGATAAATCATAAAGCTTTAAATTAGATTTTAAAAAGGAGCGTGATTAAACCAAAAGGGATTATATTTACTAAATGCACAAAATACATAAAGGCACAAAATACATAATTAATGTTTCTAGTCTGTCCATTCCAATTCAGGGATACTAAAATATAGGTCCTCAATCCTCGGCAGTCCATGAATTAATTAGGATGCAACTGTTAAAATGTTCCCAAAGTCGACAATAGAAGCAATAAGTATAGCTCGGCAAATATAAAACACGGCATTGCTTCATCATGACTTTGTTACGTGAGGTGTTCGTTCTCCAAACATAAAAATCTCTTGAAAGTGTCTGTTAAGCGAACATGTGTTCATTATCCGAACATAAAAATCTCACTCAAAAGTGTTCGTTAATCGATTTGTTCGTAAACCGAACAGTTCGTTACCGATCACCTATTCTATACGAAATATAGCATTTTAAATTTTTATAGGGAATTTAAGAAGATATTTCCTTTTTATTGTGCTCTAGGCCCGTTTTTAGAGCATTTTAAGTTTGTCATAGCCAGAGATTCGATGAACGGCAAATACTTAAACGCAAAACATCTAATCTTGGGGTAGGAACATTTTTACATTCTATTACTCAGCGCATGAATGTAAAGTTGGAATTTTTTAATCGCTTTTTCAATCAATTCCTGATACATTTATTAATAAACACAGTTTTTTTTTTAATCGATGAAAATACTATATTTTAATAGATTTAGAGCTTAACATCGACGAGATTTCAAACGGACAAAATGAACTCATATTAAATTTTAAAGCAAGATGATAAAACCTTACAGAGATTGAAACATTATAAAATCATTAAAATACATCTCACTCAGTAAATATACATCGGTTGTAATGTAATCAAGATCTTCTAAGAGAGACTGTAAACGAAACGTATATGGTTCAACAATACAAACAATAGAGAGTTTAAATGAATCGGATGCAGTAACATATTTGAATATCTTGTGTATATAGCCACTTTGACAAAAATTATGCTATTTATACTATTTGTTTTTCCTCTGTGTTAAGGAATCAAGTACTTCAACGTAAAAATTCGCTAATTACACAACTATTTAGTCTTATTAAAAAATCTTTTGAGTTACCCTGTAAACGAACAGTAAATTCTACAATTCTGTTTTACAATAGGAAGCTAACTTAGGTCGTTCGTAGTAACATATTTTAACATCCTGCGCATACGTTCTTTTTTAAAAGAATTAGGCCATTTAATATTTCTTTTCTTTATCTTAAGTATAGGAAGAAATCACTTTAAAGTGATATACATAAAAAAACTAATTCATATTTTTAAACGAAATATTAAACATTTGAACTACTCATAAAAACAATACAATTGCTGAAAACCACGTAAAAATCGGATAATTACACAATTCTTTAGCCCTATATCAAAAGATCTTTTGTGAGAACCTGTAAACGAACCTTAAATGTTACTATTTTTTTTTTTATAATAGGGAGCATACTTGGGTCGACTGCAATAACATATCTTAATATCATGTGTATACGACCATTTCTAAAAGAGTTGGATCATTTATTATTTTTTTGCTCTATGTTAAATATAGGATTCAATAATTTTAAACTGATATAAATCAAAAACTAATTAATATTTTTACATGAAATTTACAAAGGTTTGAACTACTCATAAAAACAATTCAAATGACGTAAACCACCTAAAAATCTGATAATTACACATTGCTGTAGCCCTGTCAACAGTTTTTGGTCTGTACAAGATTTAAAAAGTGCAAAAAACAGCACTTTTAAAATCGCATTTCCTTAAAACCTATTCGATAGATCTTGCTTTTCTTTTGATTTTTTAGTCACGTGGCACGCCCCATTCCATAGCATCAAGAATTTTGTTTCTATCATAAATAGAACGCGAGATATAGATGTGTCAAAAACCCATTTTGTCCCGTCTGCAAAATATAAACTAGACAGAGTTAAAAAAAAAAAAAAAAATTGTAAAATCGTTTGGCATCCATTGGTGGAAATTCCTTTCATTTACGGTTCAATGCATTGCTGTTTCTTATGCTTGGCGAGAATCTCTGTCGAGTTTCTATGATAATCATGTGTCTGGTCGAAAGAAGAAACAAAATAATATATATCTGGGAGAGTGTAGGGATGATAGTTGCATAATAATAGTCTTGATGTCTTTTCTTATTTTTATTAACAACACACTTAACAACACACAAAAGTAAATAAAATAAAATATTAGACTGAATATAATTATAAATTCCAGGAGAGCAGCCTAGATGCTCCATATTCAAGATACAAATTTATTCCAACTGACAAAAACAAGTTTTCTAATCGGTTTGGGGTTACGTCACATTACGTAACGCGCGCCGTGAGTTTAACTCTGACCACAGAACATGTGATCAAGGATTTTCTCAACATCCTGCCCCATCATGAAGACATGGGGGTTCATCAAAAATTTTCAAAAATTGTACATCATATATATATAACATCAATACATATAACCTAGTTTTCAATTAACAAATAATACCTCAATTATCTAAATTGTACACAATTTTCAAATAAAAAATAATATTAAGGTATTCAAGTAAGCAATTTAACATAATATTATTCAAGATCAATATCTATTCAAAGTACAAGTTTTAAATTAAATTATAAAAAGTAAAATAATAATATATCCAAGATAATAAGATTCAAGAATGAAACCAAGTAAGTAAAACAAAACATTTTTAAAGTTTTGCCTAAGAGTTTCAAGAAGACAGTCAAATATAAAATAAAATATTTAAATTTAAAATAATTCAGGTCAAGATACAACTGTCCAAGATACAACTATAGTCCTGGAAATCAAAGTTTGATATGCTATCTAGATTAAATCAGGATGATATACTATGTAGATTAAATCATGAACACAAGAAAATTTCAAATATTAAATTCAAGAAACAATGCAAATATACTTGTATATATTCCAGTGATACTTACATACCTTCTTCAATAAGCACAAAAACAAATTTAAATTGTATCTTCTACTAAAAATATAAAAAGAAACAGTTAAAAATATTATTCATGTACATTGTATTATCAGGTAAAGAATTATTTTAGAAAAATTCAAAAAGGATAAGTAAGAGAAGTTAAAGTCCAATACAAATATCATCAAGAAAAAATTTAGAGTCTTTTGAAAGTAAAAAAAGTTTTTTTTTTTCAGTTTTTCAAGTCACTAATTTCAAGATTGTGCAACAGATTTATTGGTCTTTTAATAGTTGAATTGTTTGTTTTCACTTCACAGGATCTTGTTCTTCTATCTCTTCCAACAAATGTTTTTGTAATTTTTCCCAACTTCCAGAAAGCTCTAGGTAAATGTTCATCATGCACAAGCACAACATCATCTATCTTGAAATCAGATGTTTTATTTTGATCCGTGCAGTTTGCAGATTTTAGGTTGAGGAGATATTCATTCTTCCAGCGCTTCCAAAAATGCTTTAAAATTGTCTCACGTAAACGAAAATGTTTCACTAAAGTTTCTTTGGTTGCTGGTAAGGTTAAATCGTTTACTTTTATAGTTGGTAAACACAAAGCTCGTTTTCCTATAATAAAATGAGCAGGTGTTAGAGGAAATGGTTCATCTAGTTCAGAATAAACGTAAGTCAATGGACGTGAGTTAATGATAGCTTCTACTTCAACTAGAGGAATTTCCAGTTCACTTAGAGTCAACAAAGATTTGCTGATGACTTTACATAAAGTAAACTTCACTGAGCGCACCATTCGCTCATAAAAGCCACCCCACCAGGCAGCACGTTCGACAATGAATTTCAAAGAAATTCCCCGATCGGCGTAAAACTTTTTTATGTCCGGATGGCGGATAGCTTTCCACATTTATTTTAATTCAAGCTCAGCTCTTTTGAAAGTTTTTGCATTGTCGGAGTAGCACACAGCCCTCTTCTTGAAATAAATCTGCGAAATCCTAATAAAAATTCTGCAATTGACATGTCTTTCACAAGCTCCAAATGAATTGCTCTTGTGATAGCGCAAGTAAACAATAAGATGTAATTTTTATTCTCACTCCCCTTCACATATAGGGGCCCCGCAAAATCTAGGCCTGTAACAGAAAATGGGGGTTCTTCGTTAATGCGGTCACCTGGAAGAGGTGCTATTACTTGTTGACCAGGACGTATGTTAAATTTCTTGCAGATTGTGCAGTTGTTGAGGACTGATTTTATGCACTGTCTACCTCTCAAAATCCAAAACTTTTCACGAGTTTGTACCAGTGTGTCTGATACTCCTGCATGCAAAACCCTTTCATGGGAATCTTTAATAATCAATTCAGTAAATTTATGTTTGGGAGGAAGCACGATAGGATGTTTATCATAAAATAGCAAGTTAGCCTTTTGTAACCGCCCTCGTACCAAGAGTAATCCTTCTTCTGACAACACAGGATTTAGCTGCAAAAGGTTGGATTCTTTAGGGATATTTTTGTTAAGCTTTAAGCATTTTATAACCTCAGGAAAACTTTCTTCTTGAACAAGTTTTACCCAAAAATTTTCGGCATTTTTTATTTCATCAGCTGATAACTCTGCAAGATTTCGTTTTTCTGCTTTTAGTTTTATATTGAAAATAAATCTAAATACCTATGCAATTACTCGATACAACTTCTTTAGTGAACTATACCTTGACAAATTTAAAATTTGAATTTTATCAGCGTTATTTGTGTTAACTACACAAGAAATAATTTCTGCTTTTCGAGACCGCTCTTCAGAAACATTAGACACTTGAATTGCGGGTATTTTAACTCTGGGCCACTGATCTTCAGGCAAGGAAAGAAATTCGGGACCGTACCACCATTTTTGAGAATTGACCAATTGTTTTCCTGAACAACCTCTAGTGATTAGGTCGGCAGGATTAAGTTTGCCTTTGCAATGTCTCCATAAACTAGGATCAGACAAGTCATGAATTTCTGAAATTCTGTTTGCGACAAATGGTTTCCATTTTTCTTTTGAGCCTTTTATCCAATAAAGGACAATTTCAGAATCTGTCCAGAAAACAAACTGGAATACCTGGAGAATATTTTTTAGATAATTTGAAAGTCTTGCACCAATAACTGCTCCCATCAATTCCAAGGCGAGGGAGAGTTAATTTCTTCAAGGGGGCAACTCTAGATTTAGACATGACAAAACTAGTTTTAAATTTTTCTTTAGATGTTTGATACCGCAAGTATACTACTGCGCCATAGGCTTTGTTCTGTGATGCATTATTTAAATTAGAAATACTATTATTACTTTTCACGGATTCAGCTTGCTCGACCTTGAATTGTTTTAATTTACCTCTAATATTGGTTTTCGAATCAGATATCGCTTCATCATACTCAAGTGACTTTTGAATTTCGTTTTCAAATTTCGTTGCATCATCTATTAATTCTTCAATTTTTTCATTTAATTTTTTAAGTTCATTTTCTTTTTCTTGTAAATTTATTAAATATTCTGATAGTTTAAAATGATCATTGTCACTTTGAGTATCAATACTTTCCAAAAATGTATCAATAGAAGTTATCAATTTCGTACATGCAGTTCGAGCAAGCTTCCGTTTTGATTTTAACTTTTCAATTTTTCCATTTTAGAATAATAATAATAATAATAATAATAATAAAGTTTTTACAGTACCTTTTATCCGAGCATAGTCCACAAGAAAAGAAAAAAAAAACTTCCAATAAATATTTTTTTCCTATATATTTACGTCTATGAATTCAGAACAATTTCTTGATTTCCCGGGTTTCGGCACCATGAAAAATATGATAATAATCAGGTGTCTGGTCGAAAGAAGAAACAAAATAATATATATCTGGGATAGTGTAGGGATGATAGTTGCATAATAGTCTTGATGTCTTTTCTTATTTTTATTAACAACACACTTAACACAAAAGTAAATTAAATAAAATATTAGACTGAATATAATTATAAATTCCAGGAGAGCAGCCTAGATGCTCCATATTCAAGATACAAATTTATTCCAACTGACAAAAACAAGTTTTCTAATCGGTTCAGGGTTATGTCACATTACGTAATGCGCGCCGTGAGCTTAACTCCGCCCACAGAACATGTGATCAAGGATTTTCTCGACAGCCAGTGAACCATAATAGAAACTATTTCTTCTCTTAATTTTGTTTAGCATTATCAGCACTCTTAAGTACACTTTGTGTCAGATTCATGTGCAATTATTTACCAAATTAAAGGGATAAAAAGCTTTAAAGGTATGTACTTTACCCCATGGCATGAGGTAAACTAGTTAATTGACAATGTGTTTTAAAATATCATTATCAGTAATAATTTGCAACTTTTTGTTGAAATTGACCTTGAAATCTTTGGTGCAACATTTATGTTCATTTACGCATTCTATATATTTTTTTACCCCCACGGAGGGCACTCCATCCTAGGGCCTATATCCCTCGATTAGATAATCGGCTGTCATAAATCAACCAACCAACTATATATATTTTTTGCAGATTAAAACAATATATTTTTTGCAAGAATAAAAAAAAAGAGCCATTTTTTAAAACTATTTTACTCTACAAATTGTTAATTTCTGTAAAAATTGTAAAAACTGTTAATTTCTTCGAAGGATCACGAAAAAACTGTCAATTTCATCAAAGAAATGGTAAATTTCATCATCGGATTGCGACCCTAGTATTAAAAGAAGTTATTGTAATTTTACTGACTTTTTGCACTACATAAACAGTTTCAAATGAAAATCAGCCTATTTTTTAGCTCAATGTATGCGACGGGCGTCGCAGTCTTTTTAGGGCACCTGCAGACTAAAAACATACAGCGATGCCGCGGATGTGCTATAGCACGTAAATTACGCAAAAAAAAAAAAAAAAAAAAAAAAAAAAAAAAAAAAAAAGGCAAACTTCATTGAAAGATCGCGAAAAAACGGCGAATTTCGTCAAATAATCGCGGAAAAAATGCGAAATTCATTTAAAGATCGCAAAAAATGACTAATTTCGTTGACAGATCGCGAAAAAATGCAAATTTAGTCTAAAGGCCGTGAAAAAAACGTGAATTTCGTCAAAAGGCTGTAAAAAAAACGTGAGTTTCATTGCAGGATCGCGGAAAAATGTGAATTTTGTCGAAGGGCTACGGAGAAAACACCAACTTCGTCAAAGGATCGTGGAAAAACTGTTAATTTCTTCGAAAGATCACGAAAAAAATGTCAATTTCGTCAGACACGGCAAATTTCATCGTCGAATTGCGAAAAAACAGAGAATTCTGCTGACAGATCGTGAAAAAACGACAAATTTTGTTGAAGGATCCCCAAAAAATGGTAAATTTCGTCAAAGGATCTAAAAAAAACAGCAAATTTCGTCGGAGGATTGTGGAAAAAACGTGAATTTTGTTCAAAGGCCAAAGAAAAAACACAAGATTCAGCAAAGGATCTGTGAAAATGGCTAATTTTGTTGACAGATTGAGATAAAAACGCAAATTTCGTCGAAGGGCTGCAGAAAAACTTTATTTTCGTCAAAAGACTGTAAAAAAAACATAAGTTTCGTTAAGGATTGTGGAAAAAATGCAAATTTCATCAAAAGGCCACAGAAAAAACGCAAATTTTGTCAAATGGCCACAGGAAAAATGCCAATTTCATGAAAGAATCGTGGAAAAAACTGCTAATTTCGTCAAAGGATCACTGAAAAAGTATGAATTTCGTCAAAGGGCCATGAAAAAAAACCTTGAATTTCGCCAACGGATCGCGGGGGAAAAAAGAAACTCTAATTTCGTCAAAGATTCATGAAAAAAACTTGAATTTTGTGAATTAGTCCCAGAAAAGATGCAGCATTTCTTTAGAAAATAGCAGACACACAAATTTCTATGCTTATTAATATAGGCATAGTTTTTAATCTGAAACAATATACTGAACTAACTTTTGAAAAATCGGTTAACTCAAACCCAATTTGCAAGAATCTACACTCAGCCTGAATTAGACTCGAATCAAAAGCAGCGTTAATCTGACCTGCAACAAGAATAATTATTGCCAAGAGAGGATTTTCTCCCCTCCCCCCTCTGCTGTGAATTTCAGAATTTTTTTTTTTTTTTACTCAGAAAGGCTGATAAATGCTGATGCCTTAATTAATTGGCACTACAACTACAACAGCAGCAAGAATAGATTTATATGATATATTGCGTATTGCAGACTATTTCTGAAAACATTATTAGCGTTGCAGACACTTGATAGTTCTGTCACTGGGCTTTAAAATATTGAAGATTCTAATTTAAATGTCAGATTATGTAAACTTTAAAATTAACTCCATAGATTAATGAGTATAGTTTTTAAAATGCAGAAATATACAGGACCTATTTTATGAGATCTACATTACTACATAGAACCTCAACAATTGTAAGGTTCTGGAGTGCTTGAGCCTGTTTGAGATATTTTCTTGCTTATTTTGTTATAAAATATTTGTTTTGTTCTTTATCATGTAGCTAATTTTCTTTACATTCAGATGTCATGTATTACTTCTGGTTGGTGACATGTCTCCACATCTGGAAGATTCAGTTACTATGAACAGCCGTATGGATCCTACAAATTCAACTTGGATGAAGGTACTCTACTATTTATTTTGTTTCATTGCTTTTAACTAATTTTAAAGCAAATACAAATATGATAAAATTATTTCTAAAGGCTATAAGGAAATGGGCTT
The DNA here is from genome assembly GCA_963931845.1 of Maratus michaelseni. Lineage (NCBI taxonomy): Eukaryota > Metazoa > Arthropoda > Arachnida > Araneae > Salticidae > Maratus > Maratus michaelseni. The sequence goes on along the minus strand of OZ007589.1, from coordinate 156,384,716 downwards.
CATATCAGAATGCATTTTGACTGTTTAAAAAAACTTAAAAAAATTCATGCTAATATAATTATTTTTAAGCAAAAATTATGTTGTTTCTTTAAAACTTTTACTTCTCTTGATACCTGAAATTTCCATAAGGCAGTTTTAATATTTATTTATTTTTTTTTTTGGGGGGGAGGGGGGAGGAATGCTTCTTATTGAGATTTAATGATCTCTGAATTTTGAATTTCAAGATTTTTGAGAGTCTAAGACTTACAAGGAGACTTTGTACTGTTCACTGATGCTTGTCAACCTCCAGAAACATGCTTTAAGCACTGCTGTAAAGTTCAAATAAATAGTACCCATCACAGAAAACTTTATTATATTAGTTTCTACTAATAAAAATTTTCCTTGTACACTACATTATTGATTCTCACTTTTTCTTACCAAATATGGATACTAAAGATCTTTCAATAAAAATAGTAAGGGTTCAATCTTTTTAAACTACAAAATAAGGGTTAGTAAATATGACATCATATTGACAATCATAGTAAAACAATTTATTCTCATGAATGAAAATGCATCTTGTCTTTCTAGAATAACATCATTTTCACTACCAGAACCATTCCATGCTTCCAAGATTAGTGCATCATTTATCACACTATTTTTTAAATGTTTGTTTCATTGAATTATTATGATTACATGTAAATAATGTAATTTTCTGAAACGTTTTTTCCATCTTTTTATACCAAAAATCTTTTGCACTAATTTTTAAATATTTGAGTTTTATTGAATATTTAAATACTTATTGTGATTACATGAAAGTAATATAATTTTCAGCAATGTTTATGTTCATCTTTTTGTACCAAAGATCTGTAAATAAATAGTAAGGGGTTCAGTCTCGTTACATGCATAAATAAAAGGCAGTTAATATGATGTCATATTGACACAATCATAGTAAGATATTTTATCCATGAATGAACATATTTCTTTTGAGAATTAGGTCATTTTTACTAACACAACCATTCTACCATTTTTTAATTAGGGCATCATTTGATGCAGTCATTTTAAAATGTTGAATTTTATCAATGTTAGTGCAATTTTTCATGCAAAAATGACATTAATTTTCACTAGTGAAAAAATGCTTCTGATTGGTAAATTGTTAATAAGGCAAATTAAATTTTATGTTATAGAAAGAAATATTTGATATCTACTAACTGTTAATTATATATAATCTGATTTGCGAATGAAGATTTTCTTTTTAACCCGTTAAACATTATATTTAAAGAAATTAATCTAAATGTAGTTTCAACGTTTAGAGTTTTTAATTAGAAAATTTAAGAGATAAATTTATTTAGCAAAATTCATAAGTAAAAAGATTTATTATTAAATTTTCAAAATATCTAATGTAATAAAATGCAAGTATCTCGAGTGTCTATCACATCTCTAATAAAACAATGGTGGGAAATAACAAGCAAAATAAAAAATAATCAATGTTTGAGCCCTTTTCTTTTTAAAGTATGTGTATAATTAAGAAAAAACTGCAGTTAAGGAGTTTATGCTAAGGCATGTTATGACAGAATGACCTGATGTTGTCATATGACAAAATATGATTTAATCAACATGTTAGAACAGATCCTGCACATCATGTACGAAGAATCTATTCTACCTCATATTCTACCCCTTGCAGTTACAGTTGAATTTGATGACTTTTTAGTCCCTATGTAACAACATTTCTTACCTTATTGATTTACAAAGTCATGGGCTCATAACAAGATACATTGCTCAAGAACTCAAAAGGCTTTCTCTTGCTTATGTCTTTACAATTCATAAGTCACAAGGGTTGGTCATTCCAAAACAGTCAACGTAGGAACAAGTTATCATATTTTGGTTTCAGTCAAGTAACAAAACATAACAATCTAATTATTGAAAATGTCTTTACTAAAGGCAGATTAGATCAAATAAGGCATATAATTGCCTTGCATCATTTTTAAAAGGAAAAATAAGAGCATACCACATGCCTCAAATTTTTAATTGTATTTACTGAGCGCGTCTTTCGGTAAAAAAAATTCTATTCACAATTTAGTTTTTTCCTTTTTTTAACCTCTTCGTGATGAGGGTCCTTTACACAAAATTTTTAATCTTTTATTACCAATAATTCTGAATAAAACTTTTTGCCTAATTTAATTGCAAAAATTCTGCGATTAAATTACTCAAACTTTTCATTTAAAATTATTGGTACAGGGCTGCCATATAGCACTAAAATGTTACTAAAAGTGGCTGTTTTCACCATCGGGTGACTGTGGCTACTATTTTAGCCCAAAACTATTAAAAAATGACTATTTCTAGAGAAAACCAGAAAAAATTATCCTTTTTTTTCCCCGTTTCCAGCGACTATTTTTTGGAAAACAGATTTAGCCTCAATCCCAGAGCTGTCAACTCTTTCGATTTCTGCCTCCTTCACCTGATTTTACATTTTAGTATCAATTTCCATTCAGTTTTAAAATCTATAACAGGGTTCAGGCTCAGGGAAATCTATAGGAAAAATTTTATTGTAAAATCTCAGGGTAAAATCCAAAATGTACTCTAAACCTAGAAAAATGATGAGTTTCTCTGAGAAATTCAAGCAATCACTGTTATTTGCTCCTGATTGTGATGTCATATTGAAATCAAACTAAGACCAAAGATTTTTTTATGGCAATTATTTTTATGCAATTACTTTTTATGACACTAGGCAGGTGTGTGTTGCTTCTAGAATCAAGGATTCTGAGCACCATGTACTACATCATGTATACACAATGTTTGTCCACAAATGGATTTAAGGGGAATTTATAATATAACTCTCACAATTTGGCTTAATGGGAATACTAGTTTAATAAACACTCCTTTAAATATTTAACTGCATTTTGCTTTAATTTACTAACAGTAATTAAAGCTGTATGTTATATTATTTTTATATGTTTTCAAGTCTTAATTTCATGATTTTCCTTACTGTAGCTTTCAAATTGTGGAATGGTCTTAGAAGAAGAGCCAGCAAAAGTTTGTGAGGCTCTGCGTTATTTCCTTCAAGGCCTTGGTTATGGTATAAATACGTTGTTCTCTCACTTGTAATTTTTTTTTTTTTTTAATGTCATATAGCATATGCATCATGGAGATTTTTTTTACAGCTCTTCATCAGTACCATCGCAAATCTTCAACTTCATCATCTATTTGTGAAGGTAATATTGGCATTGCCAACGCCTGTTGAAAAATTAGCTTTGTTTTGTAAGTTTTCAGACATCTTTGTCCCTATTTTCCATTTTATTTGTTGTAAATTTTATCAAGCTTGTAATGCAGTTTAAAATTTTTGCTTATAATTTTTACTTTGACAAGAATTTTAATGTTAACAAAGTTAACTGTAAATTTTATATTACTTTTTAGTTTTTAGGTATTAATGTTAACATAAAATGTGAAGAGGAGTAAACCTCTTGTTTGTATTTTATTTGCTGAAATATATATGTGCATATACACCATTTTGCTGTTGGAACAGAAATATTATTTAGAAAATATTGTGCATAAAACTTTTGCTAGAGCTGTTTTCTCCTTATTAAACTTGTGAAGCTAAAAATTTGGTAGTTAAATTAACATAATCAAATATCATAAGAAATTGCAAACTCTCATTATATTTTGAAAGTAGTATTTTAAAATAAGATTTATTTATGTAATCAACAATTGTTTAATTATGGGTTATTTTATATAACCACAGCTGTCTCATTGTTGTCCCTGTGCCTGGTAAAATACAGTTAGTCTTTTTAATTTACAATTATAATTCACCCTGTATTTTAGATGACTGTTTTTTGTCATTTTAACAAAATTGAAAAATCTTTCAAATATTGATTGCCATAAAAAGTACATCATACTTCAACATTCTTGTACCTCAGACATAAAAATTTCATTCTATGAATATTTTAATAATTTACTGCATTTTTAATGCCTATTGGAGTTTTTTCTTTTAAATTATTATTATTTTTTAAAAATAAAATAACTACTTTTAACATGAAAATATTAATTAGCCACCAAAGAATACATTTTTGAAAGCTCAGAATTGAATGAAGGGAATAATTTTAATATTCTTCAACTTGATATGTTAGAAAAAATATTTCTTTCATTTTTTAGAAAAAATGTTCAGAAATATTCATTAACCTTTTTGTGATGAATAGCATGTATGTGTGTTGTTTAAGGTTCATAAAATCTTTTAATTTGAACATCAGTATTTTAGTACAGAAATTTTAGCCTTATATAATCTCAGACTTTCAGCAATTGAAAAAGGTAAAAAATTGGAAATTGTACATTAAATGTTACAAATGAGGTGCATTCGTGCTATAACTAGTTTTACAATGTTAAAAAAACAACAGCAACAAAAAAAAAACCATCTATATATTTAAAACAGGAGGCTGTTTTTTTTAGTCATCTGCCCTGAACTTTCTACTGAATTAATTTTGATAATTATTTTTTTAAATGAAAGCTGTTCATTTGCAGATGTGCCCGCACTAGCTATTTTTTAAGATATTCCTATTTTTATAATTTAATTTTAAAAGTTTTTTTATGAAATTTCTTTTAAAATGGTGTCAATTGGGTTACGATTTTATCTCTACAACTTAAGATTAATTTGCCTTATCACATTCCACCAACCAGAAGCGGGATTCCATCAGTGTAAATGTTGTCATATTTAAAAGAAGAATCTCAATGGTTTTTCATAAAATTTAAGCATAGTAAAATGATTGTGTTCAATTATGCAGTAATCACAGTAGAGCGGAATACAGATTATTTGTTGAGAAATAATATTAAGTAATGTATGCAAATAGGATAACAGTAAATAATCTATCATAAAAAGTAATATGAAAAACAAAATGGTTCTGATGAAGAAAATGACGTCATTTGGAAAACAAAAGATGAATTATCCTCCGTAAATATAAAGTATTTTACAATCTCATGTCAGTGTGACGTCATATTAACATTAACTGACCTTTATTCTGCATCTAAATAGACAGAACTTCTGGTATTTATTTACTTCCTTGGTATATACGAAATAAAATATTTCAGAAAATTGCATCATTTCCATTTAATTATAATAAATATTTAATGAAAATTTTAAAACAATCGGTTAAATAGCTCTTACGGTAAAATTTTTCTATTTATTTTGTGAAACGGGTTTTATTTTCCAAGATTTTTATTCCACATACACTGAAATATACAATAAAAAAAAATAAAAAATATACAATATACAATAAAAAAACATAAATTTTGCATAAAGCATGAAGTCGATCGGATAATTAGTTGCCGAGATATTTGGAATCCAATTTCCACACTCTTAGATTTTTCATGACCCTGTATTTCATCCAAATTTCACTTCAAAGATATATTTTAATTGGAAATTTGACGCTTAATCAGATGCAATAAACCGCTAGTTAATAGGATTATTATTTTTGGAGTTATAAGGAAAAACCTCTTTCAAGCAATTCAGTAATCGAGCCTTTAAAGTTTATGACGTCATCAATCCACGATTTTATTTGAATTGCAATGCATTAGTAGTTTACACATTTTTATTTTAATATTTTACATTATGCATATACATGATGGGTAAGTATTACGGTGGCCCCCAACGACAAGTTTAAGGGTTTCGTTCATCTCACGAAACCTTATTACTCCCGCTCCGTTGTCTGTCTGTCACAGAGCCATTCTCAAAAACTATGTAACTTACAGAGTTGAAACTTTGTGTATATAGCTGAATACCAGCTATAAAGAGCTCAAAATATTAAAATTTGAAAAATTCATATTTTAATAAATAGAGATAAAAAACCAAAATTCTAACAGCCTTTTCCTATTAAATTGAAACATTTTTCGTTATAGCAGATGCCAAAAATTAAAAATCCACGATGAAATTATTTCTACAATAATTAATTTTCTATCAGACGATTTCCACGTGAAAAATGAAAATGAAATAAAAGTTTCACCAATTTAAAAAAAAGATTAATATGAAATAAAATTGATTGACGTCATAGTGGTAATAAAACGGAAAGATTTCTCAATAATACCAAGGAGTTTGTGTATGTACACAAAGCAGATTAATATCACCTCATTAGTGAATTAAAAAGAAAATCTGACGTCATATCGGAAGTTTAACAGATTTTTCAAATGTTTCAGAATAATACAAAGCGAGTATCAATATGAGTAATAGAGAATAGTAAATATATGAGTTTGAGGAAGGTATTGAATCATAATAAAAACCAGATTATGAAATATTCGCATATTTTAACATTTTGAAGGTGTACAACATGTTTAATTTTGAAATTAATTTTTTTGAAATATCTCATTTAGTCCACATAACAGATATTATTATGACAGAATATAATAGCGGGCTGGTTTAGATATTTGAAAAAACGAGAAAAATAGACTGGTAAATTTTTACTTTATAAAAAAACATGACTTTTTTTTTTTGGTTGCTAAATGAAATTTATTTGGATTTATTAAAGAAAGGATAAAGTATTTTGAAAGGAATATTAAATGAAACCCTTTGAGCGATCTTCGATCACACTTACCCACTTGTTTTCTTATTACGTATGCCACATATCCACATGTGATTTTTCTTTTTTTCGACACCAGGTAGCACTGCAAAATTTACCATGGAGATCTTGCTTTGCGAATGATTCCCTCAATGTGGTTTAATATTTCTGTGACTCGCGATGAATGAATCTCTTTTGTTTATTTACTGTAATGGATTGAAATATTCAGCTGTTAACCTAATTTCCACTGAAGTTATCTCAGAATCTATACATTTTTTAATGTAACTCAACTCATCTCTCAAGCAAACAGTTTTTTTTTAACAACCTTTCTAAAAATGTAACTTTTATGCAATTTTATTCAAAAAAATAATTTTGTATAAAAATGACATATGAAAAAAGATGTGGTTAGCCAGTATTTGTTTTCCTCAGTCACGACTTGCGCTTTTATTATATAGATTACGTATGATAGGATTTAACAGAATAAAAAAAACTTTCATTAATAACTTTTTGATTCAATTTTCATAAAATTTGAAATTACTCAACAAAATTCTGCAACGATTATATATATATATATATATATATAATTAAATTTAAAATCATTTAGTTGGGTAGTTTTTGCGCTGTTATATGCAGACAGACAGACGGACCAGACAACGACTATAGGTGCTATGTATTTATATAATTATCAACGTATCTAAAAATGACAATGTAGAAAAACTGGTGTCAAACAATTAAAAGAAGTATAAAGTCCGTTGTCTTGAAGAGGTTAATAACTGATGCAGTTATTCTTTTTGGATGATCTATTCGATCAATAGAATATTTATACAGAAAAACTACCTCAAAAAATAATGTTCCTGTGATTTAAGAGGAAATAGGATTCTATTTGCGAAAATAGAATGGATGTTTAGTTTTGTTTTCAAGAAAAAAGTATAACTGTTTTACTCTTTTAAAACCCAATGTGAACTGTTTTTTGGCAACATACCATGGCTAGTTTTAAAACAATTATGCAGTTACTGTGAGGGATTTTATGAAAGTTACTTGAGGTGTCAGAAGATTTTTAGATAAATATGTTTAATGATCTAGGATTAAGGAATGAAAATAAATTTATTTCAGTATCTATAAATGTCTTATTAACTGAATTTCTGAGCTTCCAGCTGTTGAATTATCAAATTTTGTTTATGAGCAAAAGATTATTGAGGAAAAATAGAATGAGTTACTCTGTGAAAAGTAGGAAATCCTTTTGACAACAAATGTATTTACAAAAAATAAAGCAAAAATACACAAAGTGTGTTGGTCTTATCCCTTGGGGTTGCTTTCTATGTATGTTTATTGAGATAAAAATAAAACTGACGCCAGAGATATTTTAAATTTTTCAATATTAGAATCTGTTTTAAATCTAGTATCAATGGGGAATATTTAAACCAAAATATTTCTCCTGATTTTTAAAAAAGAAACAAAATGAGTCGCATATCATATCTATACTATCATAATATCATACTATCATGTACCATCTAATGATAGAAATCTGTTACAATATTCCTCTTTAACAACAAGCAATAAAATCACCAAAATTACTATAAATAGCTTTATTTTAAGCAAATTTGTTAACATAAACTCTAATCTTATTTCAGAAGATGGAATTAATATTTTGAAAACAACTATTCTATCTATCCTGTTAAGAGAAAAGTAATATTTCCTTGTAAAAGGTTGATTAGACCAAGTTTTATTTGTATTTACTCTAAGCCATGACAATAATTTTTTAAAATATTATTTTACATTATTTTTAAGATTTTTAGTTTAATTTAGAAATTTTGCAAAGTTTCCTTACTTCCTGTACCTATATACATATTCCTATCCCTTCCTTCATATCTGTTATTTTGAGCAAAACATTTTCAACTTTTAACTCGTAAAATAAATTGAAGACATAAATCCATTATCATTTTTTTAAAATTGCATTCTTATTAATTCTTCATTTTCATTCCAAGCACGAATTATAATTTACATTTATATTTGTTTTTGGCACAGGAAAGATAAGGTGTGATGGAATCTATACTAATATTATAAAGGAGTAACGATTGTTTTTTAGCTCACAGGCTATCAAAGCCTGAGAGCTTATGTGCCCGCCGGTTCTGTATGTATGTATGTACGTACATATGTATGTACGTAACGCGATAACTCTTCATAGAAATATCCGTTTTCCTTCAAATTTTGTTTATAGGTTCACTGTGTTAAGGCGCTACCCTGATTAGTTTTCGGGATTGATTGGTTAAGTATAAAGGTGGGGAACGGGGGGGGGGCTAATCCCCCCCCCCCCCCCTTAATTTAGATAAATGGGTTTTTCATGCAGAATTATTCCGATTTCCTTCAAATTTTTTTTATAGGTTCACTGTGTTAAGGTGCTATCCTGATTAGTTTTCGGGATTGATTGGTTAAGTATAAAGAGGGGGGGGGGCTAATCCCCCCTTAATTTAGATAAATGGGTTTTTCATGCAGAATTATCCCATTTGCTTCAAAATTTGTTTATAGGTTCATTGGGTTAAAACGCTTCCCTGATTAGTTTTTGGGATTGATTGGTTAAGTATAAAGAGGGGGGGGGGCTAATCCCCCCTTAATTTAGATAAATGGGTTTTTCATGCAGAATTATTCCGTTTTCCTTCAAATTTTTTTTATAGGTTCGCTGTGTTAAGGCGCTATCCTGATTAGTTTTTGAGATTGATTGGTTAAGTATAAAGGGGGGAACGGGGGGGATTAGCCCCCCCCCCCCCTTAATTTATATAAATAGGTTTTTCATGCAGAATTATCCCATTTGCTTCAAAATTTGTTTATAGGTTCATTGGGTTAAAACGCTTCCCTGATTAGTTTTCGGGATTGATTGGTTAAGTATAAAGAGGGGGAACGGGGGGGGGGGGGGGCTAATACCCCCTTAATTTATATAAATGGGTTTTTCATGCAGAATTATCCCATTTGCTTCAAAATATGTTTATAGGTTCATTGGGTTAAGACGCTTCCCTGATTAGTTTTCGGGATTGATTGGTTAAGTATAAAGGGGGGGGAACGGGGGGCTAATCCCCTTTTAATTTATATAAATGGTTTTTTCAAGCAGAATTATACGATTTTCTTTAAATTTTGTATATAGGTTCATTGTGATAATGCGCTTCTCTGAACAGTTTTGGGGGTTCATTGGTTAAGTATAAAGGGGGAAGGGGGGGGGGGCTAATACCCCCTTAATTTAGATAAATGGGTTTTTCATGCAGCATTATCCGATTTTATTCAAATTTTGTATATACAGTGACTTCTCACTTATACGACTCTCATTTATACAACTCTCTCGGTTATACGCCAAATTCTCTTGGTCCCGTCCACGCTTTATGGAAAATAATGCTAAATTTCTCTCAGTTATACGACTGCTTCTCTCACTTATACAACACTTTCAGGCGATTTTACATTTCCCACTCAAGAATTCATTTTTACAATCATTAAAGTACAAATCATTAACGTTTCTTACCTTTATCCTTTTGAATATTGTTAAAGTGTTTATCAATAATGAATAACATTTCTTATCTACCTTGGTGTGTTATTGTCGATGAAATCTATGGCGGGAAGGTGGTTGCATAAAATTTTATTGTGCCTGCCATTTAACAAAAGCCAAACAAACACCTGCAGATCACGTTTCTGTATAGTACTGAGTGAGTGAGAAATCAGGGTTATTGTAAAATACACTTTCCTGGATCCATGACATCCAGATGTAAAATATGTACCATTTTTGCAATAAATTAAAGTTCTATTTTTGCCAGCAAATTCTACAAACAGATTTAAGCTATTAGATTTATGGAGTATAAAGAATTTCAAGTAAACTGCAGAAGGAGTTTGATTTGTTGTTTTATTTTTCATCGGGAAAACAAAAAAGGAATCTAAAGCAATTTCCATTTTAGATGCTATGTATCTTACGGCATCTGCATGGAAAAATGTGACATTGCAGACAGTTAAGAATTGTTTTAGGAAATGTGGTTTTTCACAAGACCAAACTAGTTCAGCGAATGAAGGCGATTTTGAGAGTGTTTGGGAATCCTTTTATGAGAAATCTTTGAGGATATCAATAATGAAGACGTGATCGAGGAGGGTGACGAAGATGAGAGCTGTTGTAAATTTTTCAGAAGCAAGTGCCGTTTTAAATACATTAAAGAATTATGTCCACCAAAGTGATTATTCCCAAAATAGCTTAAAAGCTTTCATAGACTTAGAAAAAGACATTTTCTCTTTTCGTCGACGACATAGACAAACTAATATCACTTCATTTTTTTGAGAAAATCTGATATGTAAATCTTCAAAATAAACAAGTGGTGAATGAACTATTTTGTGAAATTTATAAAATACATTTTATATTTTATTTTTTAATATTATTTTATAAATTTGTTAAAATCTGTTCGTATTACTCAAAACTTATCGTTTTTAATGTAGGTAAAATAATTAATGCATATAAAGTTTGAAACTTGTATAATAAGACCGTCTCTCACTTATATGACGCCCTCATTTATACGACTCTTTTCTACGGTCCCCTGAAAGTCGTATAAGTGAGAGGTCACTGTATATATATTCATTGTAATAAGAGGCTTCCCTGATTAGTTTAAGGGGTGCATTAGTTAACTATGAGGGGGTAACAGGGGGATGACCCCCCCCCCCCCTTAATATATTGTCAATTTCTTTATTTTTCGAGGGGCTTATTTCAAATTCTTTGAAATACGAGTATAATATACAATTAGTGTGAATAGCCTGTGAGCTCAATGCCCTCAGTTTAACTGGGCAGTTTTCTTTTTTTATTTGTTTGTTTGTAGAGTGTAATCTCTGGAACTACCGAAGTGATTTCAAAAATGATGGTGGCAAATTGATTGTGACAACCCCTGCTCCAACATAGGTTATATTTTATGTTGGTGCAGGGGTGGGGGGGGGGGGTGCAGGAGCGAAAAACGTTCTAAAATTTCAATTTTTTTTTACTGAAGGAGCTAGAAACATGAAATTTGGCATGGTAGTTTCTTACAAAATGTAAATGCTCTCTAAGAACAAATTCTAAAAAAATTCGAAATTTAAAAGGGTGACATGAGCGAAAAGCGTTCTAAAAACATTCTAAATTACAATTTCTATGGAATCTCTGGAACTACAGAACCGATTTCAAAAGTGATGGTGGCAAATTGATGGTGACACTCTTTGCTCCAACATAGGCTATATTTTATGTCGTTGCCACTACCCCAGAGGGATGCAAGAGCGAAAAATGTTCTAAAATTTCGATTTTTTTTATACTGAAGGAGCTAGAAACATGAAATTTGGCATGGTAGTTACTTATAACAGGGTTCATAACGGTGCTTGAAAGTCCTTGAATTTTTAAGAGAGGAAAAAGGTCCTTGAAAGTGCTTGAATTTGTTTATATTTTAATGAAGGTGCTTAATTTTCATTATTTTTTTTATAGGTGCTTAATTTTTCTTATTCAGGTATTCGAAATAAAATATAATTGCAAGCTTTTTTAAAAAAAAAAAAAAGGCGAAAATATTTGTTCCGAGATTGTTTTCTTTTCAGGAGTTCAAAGTACGAGCATTTGTCGCTTCTCCCTTCCCTCTATAGGATTAAGTTAACAAAAGAAAAATGAAAAGAAGGGTAACTTGTTGCTACTACTGACAGCAAGATCGGAAATTTTGTTCTTATCTTTCTTCCTTTGTACGTTCTGTTTCTTCAATATTGCCACACATATTGCAATGCTAAAACTTGGTCAGTTGACCCATGAACTCATGCATGTACGCCGGTTTTCACAACAAGTAGTTTTCATCTGAACTTGTGCATTCTGTAGATCTGTAGTAGTAATTATTCGTTGAGATTATGCTATAACGATGCCTAGAATGTGCAATTTCAGTGACTTGTGGCTAGAAAGAGAAGAATACAAGTATTGGTTAGAAGCAGTACAGAATAGTGCATACCAGTTCCGATGCACGTTATGCTGTGTTACCCAGCAATTGGAGAATATGGGAGAATCTGCATTAACAAGTCATATGAGAGGGAAGTGTTTTCCATAACAATAAATATATAATTCTGATACCTATTGTAAAATGTGAGGAAGATTGGAGGTGATGTGATAGCAATGTTATTCACGTGTCGTGAATCATGGGTACCAGCAAACGGGAGCAAGGAAAGGTCATCGCCCTTGTTGTAATTCTAATTGTTTTAATTAGATAATTTAAATTATTTGGATTTACTTTAATTTTAGTTCTAAGAAAAATAATGAAATTTATTTTTGTTGTGTGACTTTGTTTTGATTAATCAAATACTTATTTTTAATAACGCAATGATTGAACTCCCACCAAAAAGAAAGAAAAATTGTCCCATTCCTAAATTTAGTTTTGACAATATTTGCATAGTGAATTGATTTATTAATTAGTGTTGTTTTTATTGCATACTAGTTGACCCGCCCAGCGTTGCCCGAGCCCCGATCAAATTTGTATGATTTTATATTTTAAAACAAAAATCTTTCAAAATGAATCGGGACCTCTACTGACTTTTCTGCTTATTTCCATGTGTTCTGCCCGATGTTGCCGGGGCCCCGGTCGAATTTTTATTTTTATACGAAAATATTTCAAAACAAACCTGTGATCAGTGGCTCCACTACCTTTGACAGTTTATCTCGTGTGCATTGTCCGATATTGATTAAGGTATATTTTTTACAAAAATCTTTAAAAACGAAACTGTGATTCTTGGCCCCCAACTACCTTCGACAGCATATCTCGTGCATGCTGCCCAACTCCAAATGAAATTTGCATTATTTTAATTTTTTTAAAGAAAATCTTTCAAACTGAACATATAATAATTTTATTATTATTCATTTTTTATTTTTAATAATTCCAGTTTTATGCGATTTTTATTATCTCTTTTCATTATCTCATTTTAATTAATCCCTTTACTTCTTTCTCTTTTTTAAAGAGATAAAAAATTACAGCAGCAACTATTTATATCAATGTCTAACAGAATATGAGGTTTTATGAAATTTCGTGCATTCGTTCTTGAGCTATAGCTATTGTAAAAATTATGAAAAATGTGGTATAACAGCACCACCTGTTGGGATATCTACACCAAAACGTAATCAGCGTCTATTTATGTCAAGGTCTAACTGAATCTGAAGTTTCATGAAAATGAGTGCATTAGTTCTTGACATAGAGCTATTGCGGAAATCGCGAAAAATGCAGCATAGCAGCACCACCTGTTGGGCAATTTTCACCAAAAACTAATCAGCACCAATTTGTATCAGGAACTAACTGAATATAAAGTTTTATTAAATTTAGTGTATTAGTTCTTGAGATAGAGCACCCACAAAATTTTTGTCACATACAGACACTCACAGACAGACACTTTTAAAAACAGTCAAATCGTTTTTAGGACCTTCTAAAACGTATAAATTTGTCGAAAACCGGAAGTCGAAAATTTTCATGAATCCAATACTTTTTTCTTGTAAAGATAGAAGAAAGTAAAAATTAAGAAATAGTGTGAATTTTTTACTATGATGCATAGCGACATTGAATAATTTTAATTTTCTATGAACTCAACACAAAAAGTTACTGGCTACTTCAAAGATGCAAAAATGTGCTTTTTACTGTGGAAAAGTAACTATTTTATTGCAACAGCCCTCTGAGGAGTTAGAAGCTTCTGCATCTTTACCATTGTCTGCTCTTTCAACTTCACAAGCGTCTGTGCTATCATCATCACAAGCCATATCATCTAAACCTAAATCTATAAGTGATTTTATGGCTGGCAAAGAAGTTTTAACAGCTGAGGTTTTGTGGGCATTAAAATGTGTGACTTCAAATTACTCCTACAATTCTTGCTCAGAAGTAGGCGATGTACTGAAAATTATTTTCACAGATAGCAATATAGCTAAACAATTTACATTATCACCAGCGATATGTGCTTACTTATGTTGTTTTGGCATTGCACCACATTTTAAAGATCTCTTAATCAAATTAGTGGACAAAGGTCATTTCACTGTATTATTTGATGAACGCTGAATAAATCGACACAGTCCAAGCAAATGGATTTATTAGTCCGATGTTGGCATCCAAGCTTAAACCAGTTATGTACTAGGTACATAAATTCAGTTTTTTGGGGTCGTTCAACAGCAAATGACTTGCTTAATGGCATAAAAACTGCACTTAGTAATTTTAATTTGGGAAATATTGTGTAGTTATCCATGGATGGACAAGCTGTAAACTGGAAAGTGTATGAAAATCTCCAAAAAAACCTTAAAAAAAAGTATGATCATGGTATACTAAATATAGTTCCTGCGGCTTGCATGTGTTGCATAATGCATTTAAAGCTAGTGGAGCTCCTTCAAATTGGCAAATGGATGTATTTTTGATTAATTTGCATAGGCTATTCAAGTACTCTCCAGCAAGACTTCAAGATTATTATGAAGTACTGATGCACCACGCTTGATAGAAACCTGGAGCGAACTGCGCATGAGCGAAAATGGCTAGTCCATGTCGAAAATGGGGAAGTCCGTAAGCCGTAAGTACGCTGCCTTAGATAAAGAGTTGTGATTTCAGCTTCTTTTGCCGGGGCTATTCTCCCTACAGTGTGAATGGAATCGGCTTGGCATTCTGCCAACCGGGGTTCTTGGAAGCGTGGTTGAACAGTATCATCAACTGGCAAGACTACCTTGAAGTTCTGCTGACATAGATGGCTTGACAGCCTACCAGCTATAAAAAGAGCCATTGAAATCTTGGAAGATTTAAAGTCATTCATCTCTAAGAACATTCTTATATTTCTTTAAGAATTATAAAAGATCATATAGAGTATTGTGGTGGCGTGCTTAAAGTACCTATAATAAAAAAGGCTATTTTCGTCTGCATCCAGTGGTAGACAAAGATACATGATGTACCTGAAAGATCAGAAAAAAGAAAAGGAAAAATGTCTCACTGAGAACAAGAAAAGAAAGCTTGAAGATGATTTAGATGACTTAAAGAAAAAGAAAAAAATGTCTGGAAGTTGACATCAAAGAACTTCTGGATTCAGCGGATGAGTTGTCTTTGAAGGCAGAATCTACAAAGAAAATAACTTTCTGTATACAGTCAAACAGCCTGAGAAAAACCGTAAAAGAAAAACAGGCTGAAGTTAAAATTTTAGATGAAAAAATAGAAGAGGCAGTAAAAAAGTTTAAAGGCTAAAAAAGTCTTGTATTTAAAATGCAGTAAATTATTCATGCTGAAACATGCAAATTTTTCTTTGTGTGTGTGTATTTTAATATACCTTTTTGTAAAATGATTTAGTGGATGTTTTCAAATTAAGGCAAAGTATGAAAATTTGTTTAGTTTTTTTTTATTTTATTTAAAATTGTGTGTATCATAGCAGTGCAGAATTATCAAGTGTCTACTTTTGTCTAGTGTTAGCACAGATAACTTTCAAAATATACTGCAAAAGTGTTTTCTGTATTTTTCGGAGACTTTCTCATGACACTTCACATTTAAGACTTCGATACTATATGTTATGTATGGCATTCACCTGAAAATATATATAAAGGAAAAAAATATTTCATTTTCATATGTGCATTATACAAACAGACAGTATTTTGTAACGTTAAAATTTTCATTTCTGAAAAGGTGCTTGAATTTTGGGTAACGTGCTTGAATTTTATCATGTAAAGAGAGTATGAACCCTGTTATAAGATGTAAATGCTCTCTAAGAACAAATTCTAAAAAAAAAAAAAATCGAAATTTAAAAGGGTGAGATGAGCCCAAAGCGTTCTAAAAACATTCTAAATTACAATTTCTATGTAATCTCTGGAACTACAGAACCATTTTCAAAAGTAATGGTGGCAAATTGATGGTGACACTCCTTGCTCCAACATAAGCTATATTTTATGTTGTTGCCACTGCCCCATGGGGGTGCAGGAGCGAAAAATGTTCAAAATTTTCGATTTTTTTTATACTGAAGGAGCTAGAAACATGAAATTTGGCATGATAGTTTCTTATAAAATGTAAATGCTCTCTAAGAACAAATTCTAAAAAAATTCAAAATTTAAAAAGGTGAGATGAGCAAAAAGCGTTCCAAAAACATTCTAAATTACTTCTTTGGAATCTCTGGAACTACAGAAACACTTTCAAAAGTGATGGTGGCAAATTTATGGTAATAGTCCCTGCTGTAACATAGGCTACATTTTATGTCGGTGCCGCTACCACAGGGATGTGCAAAAGCGAAGAACTTTCTAAAATTTATATTTTTTTTATACTGAAGGAGCTAGAAACATGAAATTTGGCATGGTATTTTCTTATTAAATGTAAATGCTCTCTAAGAACATATTCTAAAAAAATTCAAAATTTAAAAGGGTGAGATTATATTTTATGTCAGTGCCACTATCCTCAAGGGGTTTCAAGAGCAAAGAACGTTCTAAAATTGCAATTTTTATTATACTGAAGAGATTAGAAACTTGAAATTGGGCAAGATAGTAAATTATAAAATATACATGCTCAGACAGTTTTTAAAAAATTTGAAATTTAAAAGAGTGATGTGAGGGAAAACTGTTCTAAAAACATTCTAAATTAAGATTTCTTTGGAATTGTTAAGGACAGAAACTTGAAATTTAACGTGGCTGATACTTTTTAAGGCACAAGTGCACACACGGAACAGTTTTTTAAAATAATTCAAAATTTAAAAGGGTGAAAGAGAAAAAAAAAGTTCTAAATTACGAATTTTTTTTTTTAATTAATAGGATTAGAAACTTCAAATTTGGCATGATGGTTACTTTTACGATACAAATGGTCGCTATCAATGGTTTGTAAAGAAATTCAAAATTTCAAACTGTGGAATGGACAGAAAGCATTTAAAAAGCATTCTAAATTGCAATAACTTTGGAATTGTTAGGTGTAGAAACGTAAAATTTTACATGGCTGCTGATTTGGTTGCACATAATTAAAATTTAAAATAGTGAAACGTGCGAGAAGCGTTCTAAAAACGTTCTTAATTACGATTTATTTGGAACTTTTAAGACTAGAAACTTAAAATTTCGCCTGGCTGTTACTCACGTAAATGATCACCCAGAACAGTTTACTAAAAATGCGAAATGTAAAAGGACAGGAGAAAAAAAAAAAAAAGTACTAAAATTTCAGTTTGTGATACAGCTGGCATAGATGCTTCGTATTTGGTACGGTCTAAAAATGTTCTACATTATGATTTAATTGGATTTATTTGGGTTAGAAACTAGAAATTTAGTACAGTTGTAATTTTAAGATGCAGACACTCAGTAGAAACAGTCTATTAAAAATTCGAAGTTTAAAGGTGTAAACTGAACGGAAAACGATATAAATTATATTTTTTTCCAAATTGTTAGCGATATAAACTTAGAATTTAACATGCCTGTTATTTTTTATACGTAAATGCTTCCATAGAACAGTTTTCAGAAAATTCGAAATTTAAAAAAGGTGCAGAAGCAAAAAACTTTCCAAAATTGCGATTTTAGTGAGATGCTGCTGGTATAGGAAGTTGAAATTTGGCATGGTGGCTATTTTTAAGATTTCAGTGCTTGCTAAAAATGTTTTCCATAAAAAAAATCAAAATTTTAAAAAGTGAAATAAGCTGAAAAAGTTCTAAAAACCTTCTAAACAATGGTTTATCTGAAATTGTTAGGGATGAAAACTTAAAATTTTACATGGCTGTTATGTTAGAGACACAAATGCATCCATAGAACAGTTTTTAAAATTTTTAAAATTTTAATGTGAGCAGAAACGGAAAAGTTTTAAAGTTGCAATTTCTGTGATATAGTCATTACAGAAATTTGCTTAATTAGTAATTTCTGAATTATCTGTAGAAGTAAAATTTCCTCTAATGAAAATAGGTCAACGAATACCACTTGTGGCATGCTTCGATAATTACGTGACCAAAGCCGCAGGTTTTGCTAGTAAAGTTTTTCCTTCCTTAGTAATTTCTCAATTAGAAATAACAGTTCTATTATATTAAAATGTGTTCTGATGTTTGATTTTGAAAAAAAAAAATCATTTTCAGTTTGATTTAAATTAAAAAATCTCTTGTTCTTTTTCAGTTAGTGCTTTGAATCCTTCTTCATCAAAATTCGCACACTCCAAAGGCAGCTCACAAGCCAAATTAGAAGTGCACATTGTGGAAAATCCAATCAACAGTTTAAGTGTATCATGCTGATAACATGTACTTTTTCCTGCTTAAATTTTCTGGTAAAGGAGACATATTATGTACTAGTCAGAAATTGTGATGATGCTTAAATTTTTACAGTAATGCTACATACTGAAGATGGAACCTAAGTGCAATGTTTTGTATTGGCTGATGTATTTTTTTGCAATGTGGTGATGAATATGACTGCTACATACATTTTTTTTGCGGGTATAGAATGGTGTTTGATGGATTTTTAATTGATGCAATTTTTTGTTCATATATAAAGCCATTATTTTTAGTAACCTTTAATTTTTCACATATTTTTTTAGAATGTGTTTATCATAATTATGACCTTCACCAGCAAATCTGGAAGATATGTTGTGTGCTGACTGAATTTAAAATTGTGCATCTTGTAAAAGTTCATTAATTTTCTTGCTTAATGTCAGTTTTTCATGCATTATTCATTAACTTTTCATAAAATAAATAGAAAAAAGCTTTCTGAAAGATTGAAAATCAAAAACATGTAATAAACTGCTGTCGTCATTTATTCTTCTTTCTTAGAAAATAGCATTAGATGTGTTTTTCATGCATTTATTTAGAATATATATTATTAAGTATTTGAATTTATATTCATTGTCATCTGATTGAAACTATTTTGTTTATCATTTAACGTATGGCTCCATTTTCATGCACAATTTAGATGAATTTCTGTACATTTTGAGATGTAGTACTTTCCCTAATTATCCTTTATTATTACATCTAGATCTTTTAGTTATGTTTTAAGGTAACGAATTTTTAGGTAGATTTTTGTGTTTAGTTTGGATTATCTTAATTTATTATAAATACAAAAGTACTTAAAGTACTTAAACTACTGCCAAGAGAAGAGGAAAAAACAACTCAAGTTAATATGCTTATTAAAATTAAACAATGAATAACAAATGAAAAACTAATAGTCAAATTTCTGTTTTTAAAATGTTATTCCATGGGGAAAAAAAAAAAAAGAAATAAGCTGCAAGTAATGTTACTAATTTGTATATTCATCAGCAATTTTAATCTTATTGGTTCATTATGGAAGTTCATGCTTTTGTACTGATTATTTGTATGTGAACTATATTTTAAAGTGTAGATTTTTATGCTTGAACGAAAATTGTGATACTGTATTGGAATATATATGTCTATTATATATAAATTTTTTTATATATATAATAGACAATATCATAATTCATCATACACAAATGGGGGTGAGGGCATGGAAGTTGAAATTCATACCTGTTTTGATACGTTATCCAGAAATGCAAATGTTGAAAAAATGTGAAATCTATAGCAGAATTATCAAGTTCAAATTATTATAGATTCCACAAAACATGTGCAATTTCATCCTTGCCCGAGCTATAATAAGCCAAAAAGGTGCAAGATTTAGACTATCATGCATAAGAAAACCACTAATAATGGATGAAAAAAAGTAGAAACATGCAAAATTTGTGAGTATAATTCAGAACCATGTATATACAGTGGAACTTCCATTTAACGAAGTCTCATCGTTACACTTAAAAACTTCGTTATGAAGAAAATTCGTTAAATAGAAATTAACTTAAATTCATGAAATTTTTTTCTTGAGATATGACAAACAGGTATTGGATTCAGAAGCATTTGATTCAGTTTTAATTATGAAGCCGTGTTTTACAAAACAGTTGTGTACGGTCGATGAAATCACGTCACATTCCCAAGCTTTCATCAGCTCTGATACACAGAATCGCAAACTAATGTTTTCACTACATCAGCTTTTTTCTGTCTTTTTCGATAATGTACTTCAAGATTTTTTATTATTCCTTAGACTAATGATTGAAGTTTAGCTGTATTGGAAGGAACAAAAATAACTTTGATGTTCTTCGATTTGTATTTTGAAGCACGTTCTTTTGGATGTACAAAGCAATTGTCTATCAGCAATGGAAGGTCAGAATGGTACCTGACTCTAATAGATATTTTTTGTTTCAATGCATCTGACGCCATTGCGACACCTCATCATCTTCTATATCATTGAAGGTTAAAAGGGGATTTTGACTTCCCCCAACTGTCAGCTCTGGAGTCTCAGAGTGGGAGAATAGTGATAACAAGTGTTTTTCTTAGTGTGAAAAAAAATTGTTTTATTTAGCACCAAGCAGAATGGAAATTATTTAAATGTGTTCATTTTCATACAATCGAATCCGCTGAAATAAATTTGCATATCCTTCGAAGAGCAATCGCTTAGTTTGAATTTTGTACACGTACAAAAGTGGAATAAACTTCGTTATATAGAATATATTTTTCGTAATGTGGAGATTAATTTACATGCTAATGGTATTCAAAGTCAAAGTTCTGCAGAAAATTTCGTTAAGTAGAAAACTTCGTTAAATAGGGACTTCGTTAAAGGGAAGTTCCACTGTATATCTGATGTATCCCTGAATTTGCATGATTACAATATGTTGTCATACCAATTCTACAAATTAGCAATGATCTGAAAAATAAAAGAAATGACTCATGAGGATTGATTGATCTTCTTTTTAGGCAATAAATCACAGAAAAAAAGTAAAAAGAGAAAACATGAAGCCAGATATATTTGAATGAGATAAATTATGGTGCTGCCATCTAGTGCGATATATTTATATAAATATTTAGAATGAATGTTCTAAAGAATGATAGATAAAAAATTTCAGCTATTTTTATGTCATTTTTATAGTATTTAACTGGCGATATAGCTGATTTGATTCTAAATTCTATTTCTATTACTTACCTATTTCTTTTACGTTATTGCACCATTATTTGTGAAAATATATTTAGAAATATGCAAAAGGAAAAAAAAAAAGATTTAAATTTACAAAACAAGTTTATTTTTTATAAAATTGTCAGTATTATCCTAATAATGACTTTTTAAGAATTCAAAGCATTTGTAGTATGTCTACTTATAAAATAGTTTTAAACAATGTAGCTGTAATAATATCAGTCTATTCCTTTTAGCTTACATTTTCTGATATGAATGTGATTCTTACATTACAGAATATTCTATGTTCCGATTTCTCACTAGTTGTTTATTGCATTAGAAAATTAGAAGATTGAATGACAACTTTATCAGTATAAATATTTTGACATGAGTTTTTGACTTTTTATTTAAAGAATTATCATACTTTACTTTTTGGCCTTAAAAACAGTTAACTAACCTTTCAAGATAATTTCATGAAAAACATCTGAAATCCAAGTAAAATTATTTAATTTTGCAAGAAATTGTCCAGCTTCTTTTCCTTAGTTAAGAAATAGTTGTTTCGATTGCAAATTGACTGTCCTGTTCAAACAGGGAAATGAAAAAAAAAAGGGGGGGGGGGTCAAAATAAGTAGTTTAATATGTCAGTTGAAAATTACAGGAATTAATTTTTAATAGCATTAAAAATTATTTTAAGAGATAAATAGTGAGAAGAATATATTCAATGATGGAAGATCATAGGTAAATATTTCTAAGGAATTTTAAAAATACCAATAGTGCATGAAATATGAGTAACAGAAAAAAGTGATGTAATATGAAACTATTAGTAAACTTTCACCTAACTCTTCATTCATCAGTTAAAAATTAAATTGGCTAAAATATTGTTTGTTCTAAAATTGTTAAGTCTAATAACGCTCTTAAAACAGACTTTCATCTATAAGTAGTGTTGGAATTTCCTGTTTTCTTTTACTTTACATGAGTAGTGGAAACCTTTCATGTGAGAGTATTTTAATTAAATTGCATAATTTCCCTCAGTATAACCTATGCTGTTTGTATATTGTAAAACTGCTTTGACAAGAAATTTTCACGAATTGTAAAAAAAGCTGTGAATCTCATATTTTTAGTTGCTTTTATATTTTTGTTTTATAAATATTTATATGCATTCGTATGTTTTTTTTAGTATAAATTACAGTGTTGCAAAAAAAAATATTATTACTTAGTTTTTAAATCAAAAATGTATTTAAATTGATATATGTTAGACTGTACTTCTTTATTTTATGGAGAATGTTGTGCTTTTCAAATATCTGAACTAATTTTGATATTCAGTTCTAACTAAAATGAATAAACTTGTTATGAACTTTTTACTTTACAAAGAGTTATAATTCATTGTAGTACTATTTTGATGAATATGTATATTTTAACAATCTGCAACATCAATTCATAAATATGTGCAAACCACAGACTCCAGGATCAAATCTCCAAGACAAAATATGCAGGTTGTCCCTTCTTATTGTTCAATTCCTAAAATGTTAATTTTAGAGGTATAGTTGAAATTACAAAAATGTTTCAAATGTCTTTCTTTATCATATAAAAATAAATTTATGTTAAAATAGTTATTTTAAAAAAAAATATGAGGTTAAAATTTTTATATGTTCCCTGGGTCTTATAAGTTATATTTATGAAAACTTTCTACATGCTTTACCAAGTAAAACAGAAAATTTTCATTCTTATACGACAAAACATACCAAATTCTGATACCTTGCATTTTGTTAATTTTTAGCTTAAAACACTAAAAAGGTGTTTTTCTGATTTTTAGTGCCAGAAAATGTTAAAATTCAAAGTGTCATAACTCATCAAGTTTTGGTTGTTGAAGAATAGGATTTTTGCTGTTTTATTTATTAGAGCATGGAAGAGCAATTTTCTCTAAATATAACTTATAGGAATCAGGAACCACATAAAAATTCAAACTTCATCTAATTTCAGTTCAAAAATAACTATTTTGGTGTAAGCCTTTGATATACTGAATAATAATATTTAAAACAATTTTGCGATTGGAAGTATGACTCTAAAAGTAATGGTTTAGGAATCGGCTATTGCTCAACAATAAGAAGGTCACCCTGTATAAATGGTACTATTACAGTCTTGTTAAATTTTGGTTTTAATTTAACCTGAAGACTGAGGCCTCTTTCATGCGTTTACAATCTAAATTTTGATCTGTGCACCAAATTTTAAATTTCCATCTTATGAAAGTATAAATAAATTAAAATTTCTTTCTGGTTAAACACTATAAAGGGGACTATAATGGAGTTCTAACAGTGAAAACCCTGTACCAGAACATATTCAGATTTACTTCTAGCATTCTAAATGAAATTTTTAATAGTTATAGAACACTGCATATTGAAAATAGTGAGTATATCTCATTAACACCACAGTTTGTTTTAATGCAAGCATTTTTTTTTTTTTAGATTATATTTAAGTCATACAGGAAGATATTTGATTTTATTGTGAAAACTGTAATTAGCAATCTTGTGCCTTTTAATAGAAGAACATCACAACACAAAAATTACATTTTTTAATATAAAAATATAACAAATTATAATATCTTGTAATTATATAATTCTTTTAATTGCTAAAAGGCATAAAATAAAAAGATTATAAACAGTTGAATAAGTTTTATAACTGTTGATATGGTTCAACTCAATCTGAGCCATTATCAAAACAAATAAGAATATTCTATAATTGCACAGTCTGTGAAGTTATTAGAAACACTATCAATTTTTCACGTACTTTTTAAAATTACGCACACATTATTTTTTACTTGGTTGTTTATTTCCATATTTATAACCATTTTGTATTTGTATATTTTTTCATATTGTTATGCATTTCAAATAACTTCAGACCGTGCAATTATAGAATAGTCTTATTTGTTTCGATAATGGCTCAGAATGAGCTGAAACATGTCAACAGTCTAATAAAACTTTTTTACTGTTTATATGCCTTTTAGCAATTAGAAGAAGTATGCATTTTTAGCATATCTTATTTATTTAAATTATTAATAAAAATATTTACGTGAAAGATCTTTATATATGTGTTATAGTAATTGATCCTGCCAACTGTGATTCTGTGCAAAATATCAGTTTTTAAGATAAATCTATCTCCCTTTTTAAGAAGCAGAAGCTTTAATACCATTTGTCCTAAGTGTCATGTGAAAGTATTTTTATATAGAGGAGAATGACTTAAATGAATGACCTTGATAATTTAACTGATCAATAAGATTCACATTAGCAATTAATTTATTGTGTCTAAATATCAAATATATTAATTTTATAGCAGTTGTCAATGCAAATAAACATGATTTATAATATTATGTTACATACTAGCTAACCCGCCTGGCGTTGCCCGGGCCCAATATATTAATCATCTGTTCTATACGAATTTGACTGAAATCTGTAAGACTGTCGAAATCAAGTCGAATGAGGCAAACCCCGTCGTAATCAAGCTCATAAAACCCAAAATCGGAAAGCGCATCCTGGCGGTCGAAAGTGCAACTAAAATATTTAAGGCTAACTAAAGGTTTCTGCTTAAACCCGATAGAACGTAGATGTCTTTAGGTGTGTTTGCTTTTTGTTTGGTTATTTTAGAAAGCCAATGCCAGATTTTATATATCGCAGAAAATCGGAATTCGCTAAAGAGAGTCCTGCGCACAAATTTTTTTTGAAGGGTTAATATTCGTATATTTCAAAAACAAATACAGATGTTGAAAAAGGAATAAATGTAGATATTGTCTGGTAGTTTGTTTTTCGTACCTTTCTTTGAATCGTCGATGTGAATTTTTAAAAGTTGCAGAAAATCTCAAAACGGCATACAGAAAATATACTTTTTCGAATGGTTAATTTTTGTATTTTTTAAAACCAGAGGTGACTTTAAAAAGGGCAAACTTAGATCTTTAATTTGGTGACCGTCGTTTTTCCGTATCTTTTGTATTCCGGTGGATGCAAGGTTCGGAAAACAGAAGAAAATAAAAAACATGAAACATGAATGGGCTTCAAAAAATGTTATAAAATATTCTCAAAAAAATTTTAAATCGCTCTACGAATACCAAATAAACTTTATTGAAAAGAGGGCAACATTTACTATATTGGGCTAAAAGATTAAAACTGGATTCATTTTACTAATGTGGAAAAAGGTTCTGCATTGTTTTATTTTATATAATATAAAATCCTGTTTTTATATTTTTCAACAAAAGACACATGACATGGGAAATGGCATAAAATGATAATGTGCGAAAGTTTCATATAAAATATTCACATTAGGTTTTTGTGCATTTTCATTATTTTATTTCAAGGGATCACATTTAATAGAACTTTTTTAATCTATTTTATTGATAATATGAAAAGATAATTAAATAAACTAATACTTAACCATGTTTAATTATTGTAAAATAAATTGAAAATATTTGTATTATAAGAAAGAATTGTGTTGGTTATTTCTGCTTGTAAAGATATTTAGATTTTTTACAGAGCACATGTATGTATTAAACAATCGATTAAAGTCAGATACTTGTATTAAAAAGTTTTAGTGTAGGAAATAGCATGAAACATTGAACAAACTTTACTTAGAAACCTTTAGCAATTTTTTTAAATTTTGGAACATTCCAATTTTTTTTTTTTTTTAATGTAACTGATACAGTTGATTTTCTAAAGCTTGTAAGTATTTTTGAACAGCTTTTAATCCATTTGTACCTGAATTGAAGTTCAGAATTCCCGAATCATGAAGAAAACCTCAAAAGAAGGGACTTTTGAATTTTTATAAAAATTCAAAATCTGGGGGCCCTCAAAAAACCTTAAAAATATTCTCAAAAATTTTTTTAATCGCTCTACGAATACCGAAAATAAACTTTATTGAAAAGAGGGCAACATTTACGATATTGGGCTAAAAGATTAAAACTGGATTCCTTTTACTAATGTGGAAAAAGGCTCTGCATTGTTTTATTTTATATAATATAAAATTCTGTTTTTATATTTTCCAACAAAAGACACATGACATGGGAAATGGCATAAAATGTTATGCAAAAGTTTCATATAAAATATTCACATTAGGTTTTTGTGCATTTTCATTATTTTATTTCAAGGGATCGCATTTAATAGAACTTTTTTAATCTGTTTTATTGATAATATGAAAAGATAATTAAATAAACTAATACTTAACCATGTTTAATTATTGTAAAATAAATTGAAAATATTTGTATTATAAGAAAGAATTGTGTTGGTTTATTTCTGCTTGTAAAGATATTTAAAGATATTTAGATTTTTTGCAGAGCACATGTATATATTAAATAATCAATTGAAGTCAGATACTTGTATTAAAAAGTTTTAGTGTAGGAAATAGCATGAAACATTGAACAAACTTTACTTAGAAACCTTTAGCAATTTTTTTAAATTTTGGAACATTCCTAATTTTTTTTTTTTTTTTTTTTTTTTTTAATGTAACTCATACAGTTGATTTTCTAAAGCTTGTAAGTATTTTTGAACAGCTTTTAATCCATTTGTACCTGAATTGAAGTTCAGAATTCCCGAATCATGAAGAAAACCTCAAAAGAAGGAACTTATGCATTTTTATAAAAATTCAAAATCTGGGGGCCCTCAAAAAACCTTATAAAATATTCTCAAAAATTTTTTTAATCGCTCTACGAATACCGAAAATAAACTTTATTGAAAAGAGGGCAACATTTACTATATTGGGCTAAAAGATTAAAACTGGATTCCTTTTACTATTGTGGAAAAGGGTTCTGCATTGTTTTATTTTATATAATATAAAATCCTGTTTTTATATTTTCCAACAAAAGACACATGACATGGGAAATGGCATAAAATGATATGCGAAAGTTTCATATAAAATATTCACATTAGGTTTTTGTGCATTTTCATTATTTTATTTCAAGGCATCGCATTTAATGGAACTTTTTTAATATGTTTTATTGATAATATGAAAAGATAATTAAATAAACTAATACTTAACCATGTTTAATTACTGTAAAATAAATTGAAAATATTTGTATTATAAGAAAGAATTGTGTTGGTTTATTTCTGCTTGTAAAGATATTTAGATTTTTTACAGAGCACATGTATGTATTAAACAATCAATTAAAGTCAGATACTTGTATTAAAAAGTTTTAGTGTAGGAAATAGCATGAAACATTGAACAAACTTTACTTAGAAACCTTTAGCAATTTTTTTAAATTTTGGAACATTCCTAATTTTTTTTTTTTTTTTATGTAACTCATACAGTTGATTTTCTAAAGCTTGTAAGTATTTTTGAATAGCTTTTAATCCATTTGTACCTGAATTGAAGTTCAGAATTCCCGAATCATGAAGAAAACCTTAAAAGAAGGGACTTTTGCATTTTTTATAAAAATTCTTATAAAACGTAAGTTTATTTATTTTATTTATTTTTTTCTGAATTTAATAGTAAAATACCTTTCATATTTCGTCATCTTAGAATTAAAACATAATTCTGATAAAAATATTTTTGCTACAGCCAATTTAAGTTGTTTTCTGCAAACAGAAAATTACAGAACCGCCCCTTAGATATTTAAAAATGTTTGAAAATATATCAATATAGCTTAAAATTATTTAATATTTTTTATGTTAAGGTTCTTGTATCTAGTATATTTTACAAAGCTTCTTCATCCAATATTAGGTAGCTTTCAATACAAAAAAAGTATAAAACTACCAATTGCAGCCGTTCGGAGGAAAGCAATTCCGAAAAATTTCAGTATATTTTCACCGATCATGACCCCCCAGACCCCAAAACCAGCCTCCATTCAAATGTTGATTTATAAATATATATATAATATATCTGATCTATGTCGTACGATAACACTCGTGTTTAATAAATATTTTTGGATGAAAATAATTGTGTGTATTAAGCTCACCAATGTCTCGATCAAGTTCGTTGGCCAGCTTGGTCTGCCATTTTGAAACAAAATGACGGCCACTTAAAGATTTAAAACTAAAATGAATATACAAAAAAGTTAAAAATTCTAATTTATTTTTTGCTTAAGTGTTAGGCCTTGATACAAGGATTCCGGAGTATTTTTTGTTTTACCTCTACCTTAAAAATGGCTGAGATACAGCAGTTTGAAATTCTAGGGTGGCAGACATTTTGAAACAAGATAGCACATTACAAAAATCCAACGATTAATTTATGAGTTAGTGAACGCGATTTCTCGCAAATTATTATCTTTCATTGTTGTAATCATTTTCCCAATCATACGCATAAAATTATATATTCATATCCGTTGGTGCCAAATTCTCACCAAATTTTGCGACATAAATAAGTCTTCATAAATGAAGCCAACTTGTCTGTAGCTCAATAATTTGGCGAATTTCTTATTCAAATTCAGTATTAACGAATCTTTTGTAATCGCTTTCTTTGCATTTTAGCTTGCTGTTTTCCAGTAACATTAGTTAAAATTTTAAAACTAAGATATAGGAAAGCTACCTTTTCCTCCCGGTACAGGCCGGAAGGACTTTTTTAATCCAATATTATAGCAGAATAATTTAAAGAAAATGTTTCATTCAACTCAATAAATTTTTTGCATATAATATAATATTTTAAGTATTTATTGTAAAATGTTTTTAAGAGTATCATGCTTTAAATGCATAAATGTAAGTAATTATCAAAAATTGATACAATTAAAAATATATATTTAGTATTTATGTAACATAGTAATAACCTTTCATAGGAGATAATAATATTGAGAATACTTTATCTAAATCAAAAAGGAATAGCATTGTAATTTAAAAGATAGGGAAAATGTGCTTATTGCTAAGAAATGATTGTTATTATATGGCAACAAACTGTATTCCATTTAGCATCAAACTTGTAAAAATTGTTAAAAACAAACAAACAAAAATTAAAAAAAAGTCTTCCATACTAATTTAGCATCTAAAATTTTAATTTGAATTAAGTATTTGCTGCTGTAAAATTTTTAAACAAATCTAAAGTTCATCCTTGAATTTCCTTTCTACTAGGACTTCCCTCGAAGGGATTAGTCTGAGTGATATTGCTGTGAGCATGGGGTTAACAATTACGATATAAAAAAGATACAATATATAAAAAAGAGTAAATTAAATGATAGAACTACAAAATATCATATATAAATTCATATATACTGTTATGTTTTCATGTATATTTTTTTATAACATTTGGCAAAGCATCTCATTTTCAAGTGGGTATTGCTCAAAACTTAAAAAAAAAAAAAAAAAGTCTGATCTTTAAAACGCCAAGCTTTTTAAAGTTTCGTAATCGGATTTGCAGCAAAGAGCGTATTTTAGCAAGCGTAGTTTAACGCAAATTTAATTTCGTTGATGCAACATTTTCTTTGTAGCAAATATTTACATTTGAATTAAAAAATATTCTTACTGTTTATTTGAATAACTATTTATAGAAACTCGTACACTTCAAACCACATTGATAACATGCTTTGCTAAATTCCTACTAAAGTACATAAAAAAATCTTTCGGTGTCTTCTGTAAAGATAAATTTCACATCAAATCTCCATGTCGACGAAATTGAAATAAAAAATATTTCAAAGATAATACTTCTTGATTATTTTCTAGGAATCTCTCTCCCCTGCACCTTTACTACATCAAACCCCAGACTTTTCTTCTGCCTGCCTGTCTGTCTCTCTCTACAATCTGTTTGTTTCCTTATCCGTTCATCTACCCATCTCTCTACCCGATTGACTCTCTCCCTACACATATCTCTACATGTCTGTATATTTCTTTACTGGTCTCGCTACCCGCCTTTCTGTTTCTCTAACCGTCTGTCTACCCGTCTAACTACCCGTATGTCTAGCCGTGTCTCTTTACCGTGTCTCTCTCCGTACCCATCTGTCTACTGTCTCTCTACTCGTCTGTATACCCATCTCACTATCCATCTGTCTTTCTACCCTACTATTTAACAGTCTCGCTACCCATCTGTCTATCCGCCTCTCTGTCTCGCTTCCCGTTTCACCACCCGTCTCTGGACACGTCTGTCTGTCTATATACCCCTCTCTCTACCCGTCTGTCAACTCGTCTCTGTACTCATCTCTATACTCGTCTCTCTATCCACCACGCTACCCGTCTCGCAACCTTTCCCTCTACATCCTATCTACCGGTCTCGCTACTCGACTCGCTACCCGTTAGCTTATCTATGTCGCTATCCGTCTTTCTACCTGCATGTCTACCCGTTTGTTTACACGTCTCTCTACCTCTTGCCACCTCTTCCCAATATTTAAACAATTTAGTATACAGAAGCCGTTCATCTGTTATTAAATGCAAACAGGAGTAATTTATCTAATAAGAGCAATCAGATGCAACTTTTTAAATGCATACATAAACCAGCATAATAATTCATCAGGTTTATTTTCCTAGTAGTTTATGTCATTTGGCAGTAAATCTCAACTTCTTAAACTCGAACTGCGTCAAGCTTTTTAAAAGAGCCCCAAGCTCCGTATAACTGGGAAGGGAAAGTACCCTCAGTGCTATTAGATACACGTTATTAAGTTAAGTGAAAGTTTCGTAATCGGGTCGCAGCCAATTGCTTATGTCAGAAAGCGTGGCTTAACGGCATTTTAAATTAATTTCTGTAACTTTTTTTTTGGGGGGGGCAAGGTTCCAAATATTTACACTTAAATTCAAATTTTTGCCCCCATGTTAATATTAATGTTGTTTGTATTATCAATTAATACTTTGGTGACATTCGAAACAAATGTAAAAGACTTCTACAGTTTTTTTTTCTAGGAAAAACATCCGTAATCGGGGCCAAAGCTAATCGGAGAATTTAATGTCATTATTGTTTGTAACTCTTATAGAGTTAAAAAAATATTGTTGCTAGCATTACTCTTGTTTGAGACCAGCCTTGTCTGTTTATCTGAATGGAGAAAAGTTCCGTATCATGTGCTGGTTGGCGCCATTGGGGAAAAAATTAAAAATGGTGCTAATAGGCAGTTTTAGCATCTTACCAAATTTTTCTAGAGAGTGGAAAAACATGTTTTTCAAATATTTACAAATATACGTTTATTAAACCATGTTTTTGCGCCATCTTAAAAAATTAAGTACGATGCTAAAATAAAATTTTATTGCCATTTTTGATATTTTAACAAGTAATGAAAATACATAACAAACATATTTAACAAAACTAAGAGACATTTTTGTGATAAATAATTACCGAAAATAACTTGTGGGAATCTCAGGAAAGAAATATCTGATATAAATAGCATTTAAAATTTTAAAATGGAGAATTGGTCCATATAAAAATGCAAATCATTATACGCCTGATATAAGTATTTTTTTATATTTCCGAAAGCACAGATAAAAGGATAAAAATCCCGGCACAGATGTCATATACTCACCACGTTGGCGCGATTTTTTTCCTCGCCAATTTGGCGAAAACTGTTTGTCATGATTATTTACTTTTATTTTTTATTTTAATTCCATAGATTATTTTTATATGTATATCAATATTTATTTATATCAAACTATTATTTATTTATTTTTATTTCTTTTTTTAAAATAATAGAAGCTATTTCATTTATTACGTTACTTTATTTTTATATATAAATAAAAATTCATGTGCTATTATTGCACGCTAATTTGTAACTAATATTAAAAAATAAAGTTTTTGCCAAATAGGCGGGGAAAAAATCGCACCAAAGTGGTGTGTATAGGAAATCTGTGCCTTGTTTTCATTTCATATACGTATTGGTACTTTATGTTAACTTGGCGCAGTTGATAAATCGCCAAATATTGTTTTCATAACATCTTAATATTTCATTAATTTCATTTAACTATAAACCTTTCACTCATTTCACTTGAAATACATACATTAAAAATACATGTATTTTACTCATTTAATTTAAAATACATGCCTTTCACAAATTCCATTTAAAATACTAAAAAGGAAAAGAAAATAAGAAGAAATAATGCCACAAAAAACTCTTTATTTAAACATCAAAGAAACGTTTCTGATTTACACACGCAAAATAAAAAAGCTAGGCTAATGGTGAGATTTGCGCCAAATCTCTAATACTAAGTTATTGCGGGTTTTTTTCTTTCAAACAGAAAAAATTCCAGATTAATTTTCCATTTTTATTAAATGGAAATATGCTTTATTGTACTGATATTGTATTTCACTGTGCGTGCATATTTTTTTTGTTCTGTGTTACTTCATGAACTTTTGAAATCCTATTATTTACGAAAATCTCCGCCAGTGAAAATGACGTATGCACTTAATTTTCGTGACGTATGTACTTTAATTGTGCTTTTTTATTTATTTTTTAATATAACTTCCAAACGGTTTGACATTTATTCTTGGTAATAAATAGGCGTCGTTGTCACCTTTATAGGTACCTGCTGTAAAAATTTGAACGAAATCCGTTGAGTATTTTTTGAGTTATGCTTGACGAAAGGTTTTAATATCCATCGTAGCTATATATGGGGCAAAGTAATACTGCGCTGTGTATAAGTCTTCGTGTTCACTCACACAATAAACCATAGATTTATTGAAATATTTCCGACTTTACCAAGCATTAACAGTGATTCTCATAATGAAGAGATTTAATTTACACAAATACTCAAAAATAATTACAAAATGTATGCATGAGCATAAAATCAGGTTTTTACTATAATTAGGTTGCTTGTAATTCTGAACATTTTTTTTAGATGTTGATGATACAGTTACTAATTTTAGCTCATGTTTTCACCAAGGGGGAAGGGGTGTGAGGGCAGATTAAACAAAATTCTCAAGAAGTAAGTAAAAAAGAAAAGAAAAACTATTATGTGTTTTTAGAATTACTCTGTATTTAAAAATAATAATAATTATGCCGATTAAATAATTTTTTGTTGTAGTAATGTGTTGAAAGTACATTCTGTAATCATTTATGTTCATAATTTTAGTAGAATTAAACGTCTTTGCCTCCTACAAGCTACGCTTGCCAACCCCCCTATCCAGACACCACAGGATCTAAAAGCATTCCGATTTTCTCTGTATTAAAAAGATTTTCCAATTATGGAAGATTGAATGATAATGATCGACAAGTGATCTTCTGTAATCGGATTGCCATTCATTTCTTTTTTACTGGGGAAATTTTTTAGTGCCCAAGGCTTCCACCACTGTCAAGACAGCTGACAGCTGTTTTTGGGATTAAGTAAAAAACAATTACACTTTTGAAAGTCAACTTCTATAAAAGGGTTTAAGTAAAACATGTCGCTGCTTCCTAGCTTTCTATAATGACGCTATAAGAAAATAGTTTTATAAATGACGTTTTAAATGTATCATTTTACACATAATGTAATTTTCACAATTAAATGCTTTTCATATGTCAGAATTATTTTTAAGTTTCTCTCATTTCCAATATTCATATGTAACAATATTTTTCAATTGAAAACTGTTTGTAAATATTATTTGGGCTTTTTAAAATATGGCAATAATAGGTAAAAAAGGCTATTTCAAACTATGAATTAAATCTATATTCAGATAATGAAAATTTGCATAAAAATATTAAATTTAAAAAATGATTGGACACTCCACACTGCAATCTAGTTTAGTATGTGCCTGCAAACGATGGTTAAATTGCTATGCATATTTTTTTATCAAATAAAACTTATTTAACTGAACTACACTGGTGTGCAAAATTAAGAGAATTTGCATATTTTGTCAAATTTCATGAAAAGAACAGAACTGAAATATAAAACCACTGCTTCGGAAGAAAGATGCAAATATTGTGTGTTGAGTACGTAAGTGTAAACAAGTGTGTGGGAGGAGATAATAGAGATAGAGACTTTGTAAGTGCGCTTGACAAAATTCGCATTTCCTTTGCTCACACACCTCTACAAATTTCTGGATTTTTTTTTTTTTTTTTTGCAGCAATTAGTTGAATTTAAATTTAAACAGTCAAATTGAGTAACCACTGATGTTTAGATGATAAAATGAAGTGGTGAATTGTAGGGAGGTTAGAAGCAGGCCAGTTGTTCGATGTAACGCCCAGCGTAATGTCCAACTTATGGAAACAGTTTCAGGATACCTGATCCATTGAAAGAAGGCCTGGCCAAGTTCATTCACGAGCCACGACGACCAATGAAAATTGTTATTTGTCAATTACAGCAAGGTGTAACAGGCATGCTACAGCTTCTTTTCTCTTTAATGGCCTCCATGCGGCCAGAAGAAGCAGAGTTTCAAGGGTTACTGTTTCCGTTTCCAGAAGGCTTCATGAGAGAGAGTCCTGTTTCCAAGAAGACCTGCTTTTTGTGTCCCGCTCACTTCTGCAAACAGGAGAGTCCGTTCAGCATGTTGCAAAGATCATAGAGATTGATGCAGGGATCAATGGGTAACCATCCTCTTCACTGACAGTCCCGGTTCAGCTTAACAACCAATTCTCGCTGTACTTTCATATGAAGAGAACCAGGGACCCGCTACCTTCCCTCCAGTATCCGAGAAATTTACCATTAGGGTAGCGGGGGTTTGAAGGTCTGGGCAGACATCATCTTGGACGGTCGCACAGACCTCCATGTCTTTAAAAGAGGCACTGTGACGAGTCGCCTGATATCTATCCCCAGTATATCTGCCCCCATACGTGATTTTTACGTCACAGCAGAAGGGGATACATATCCAGGTTCACTTTCTTTGAGAGTCGGATATCCGACCCCAGTATATCTGCCCCCATATCAGAAGGGGCCATATATCAAAAACTAGTTCGTGTTACTTTCGTCGAGACCTGGATAACCGTCCCCTGTATATCTGCCCACCTACGTCATCTTGACGTCATAGCAGAAGGGGACATATATCAAGGGGTAACATATCCGATGCTTGGGCGTTTTACTTTTGAGTAGAGCATTGGATATTCGACCCCTGTATATCCGCCCCCATACGTCATCTTGATGCCACAGCAGAGGGGACACGTATCCAGTGCTAGAATATTTTCACGCTCGTCGAGAGTTTGATATCCGACCCCTGTATATGTATCCCCTTTTACGTACAGTTTTTATTTTGGCCGTGAACTAATATACGTCCTTATTTATCTAGAAATCCGTAGACGTCATTCAGATTATAACACACCAATTAGATACATATATATATACATAATTGAAACAATATAAATATTGTTTGAATTATGTATTGTTATGTTTAATAACATTACATAATTTAATTTTGTTATATATAATATATGTATTAGGTTTCAATGTATTGAATACAATATATCTATTGAAATTTGTAATGTAAAAAGTATTTTTTTTAAATCATTTTTTCCTTTTCTAAAAACGAGTTATAGTTAGATGGCTAGAAATTATTTTCAAATGAAAAAATATATATATTATTGCTGATTTTCCATCTGTGCCTAATTCCTGTTGATAGCACATACGAACAAAACAATAACGAAAAATAATGTCGATTGCACAGATTATAAAACACCTTCCAACTATTTTTACTTATTACATTTATCCACTATCAGTTTTTCGAAATATATTCTGTACTTTCATGCAATGTTAAAGATTAAATAACTTTCTTTGAATTTGTTCGAGAAAAACATGATCAAAATACACTTCAAATAAATTCTGCCACTAGACCGTAATGTGTCCGAATTCTTTTGTGTACCTCGTGTAAAAACTATAAATGCTAGATATAGCATTTTTTCTTATAAGGAACTTGCAGTATAGCATTTCTTACGACCCTTTTCAAATCAAATGGATGTGCTTACTGACACATTTCTGAAATCATTTTTGTCCAGAAACGCATGAAATTGGCAGGTGTTGTTATTCAGAAACTATGTAATTAAAAGACGTTTTCCATTTTTTTTGGTAAAGACAGAAGAACTTTCTTGAAATGCTGTCAAAGTCTGCTTTTAAACCGAATTCCCTACACAGAAGTGCGAGAAAGGGGAAATGCTTGTCACGTGAAAACAATCGCTTATCACTCGATAGGTAATTTATTTGCCAAACGCTATTCAAATGCAAATCCCTTCAATAATCAGGCTTGCCAATTTTATACATTTAAATTTAAATATGAGTTAGAAAATGTCTCAGAAAGTTCCTCATTGTTGAGCAAGGAATTTGAAAGCTACCTTAATGACATATATGAATTTTGTGGTTTTTATTTGTCAATATTTTCCCGAAAGTTAGAGTACGAATGGACAGACAGTCAAAACAAAATTATAAAGACATGCCTCACACATAAATTATTACACCCTTTCCAACACGACGAACATATACATTAAGCTACAGTTTACGCTATATCTTTTTATTACATTTTACGCTATTATACTTTCTTGAAATGGCCTCAGAAACTGCGTGGTCCGGCGACTACCAGGGACACGAAAAACTAAAATGTATGAAATTCACTAACTATTAAGTGAAAATTTAAGGTTGTTCTCAAATTCCCTCCTGAACAACTTGAAACTTTCTGACTACTTTTTATAACACATTTTTAAACCTAAATGCATAAAATTTGCAAGCCTGACTATAAAAACGATGGAAATTGGATTGAGTATTACATTTGTGATAAATAAATTATTTATCAAGTTACAAATGATTGTTGTCACGTGACGACCACTTTTTCCCCTTTCCCTCGCTGCCGCGTCCGGAAATTAGATTCAAAACGCCAACTTTCAAAGTATATTCTGAAAGAAATTTCTGTCTTTACCAAGAAAGGTAAAACATTATTCGATTACATAGTTTCTGTACTCATTAAAAAAAAGTCATTTGTTCTTTAAAAAAATAGTGATTTTTTTAAAATAAATATTTCTGTAAATTCCTTAGTCAAATCAAAACTTATAATTTTCATATCAAATGTGAAAAAAGTATTCAAAAATGTCATTCCGGCCTGCACTGGGAGGAAAAGGTAGCTTTCATATTCCATGGAATTTCAAACAGCTACATCGCTGCCGTTTTTTAAGATAAAGCCAAAACAAAATATGCTCCGGAATCCTTGTATCATGCATCCTTGTATCTAACAGTTCACGGAAACAACTTTTTAAATTTATAATTTTATTTTACATCTTTTAGAACATCTTTTTACATTTTTTAACTGGCCTCCACTTTGAAACTAGATGGCGCATGATGCTGGCCAACGAACTCGGTCGAAACTTTGGTATGTTCTGTACACATGATCAGTCACATTCGTATCGGTTCATAAATACGAGAGTTACAGCATAACAAAAATCAGGTTGTTTCAAAATGTCATCCTCCCTAGAATTTTAAACTGCCATATCTCAGCCGCTTTTTTTTTTTTTTTTTTAAGATAAAACCAAAACAAAAACTGATTCGTAATCCTTGTATCACAAGAACAACCGCGAGGTTTATAGTGAAAATGTCCTGGCGGAAACTCCCCCCACCATCCAGCGATTCCGCAAGGAATCAAGCTTGATCAGCGGCGTTTTTTCAAGATAATATTCACAAATCATCCCACACTGGGACAAATCAAAAGCAAAGTTGGCAACATGCCTGCTTTTAAATAGTAAACTAAAACTAAATTATCAATAAATTAACTAAATATTACATCAACTATCATCACAGTAGCTTACCGTGACTACTAAACTAACTATGAATAACAGAAAAATTATACTGAAGTTCACCAAAAAGTTCACTATGAAAAGATATATTGTCTTTAAAAACAAATGTTCATGAAGATATGATGTCTTTTAATAAAACAAATATTCATCAAGATTTCATGAATATATCACAGTCCACCATCTCTCTTCCTCCAATGATCAAAATTACCACAAGTTTTGATAATTGTGCCTGAACAACTTCATTTAACTATGATGCATAAGAAGATCAGTAAAGATCACCAGAATGTTCAGTATATAAAAATAAAATGTCCTTAAAAGCAAATGTTCATGAAAATAATGTCCTTAAAACAGATAGTCATCACTATATACTGTATTACTTATACCACCTCGTTGCTAAGAAACAACAAAAAACTTTAATTCAGAACATAATATTCTTCCTTTAGGCAAATAATACTGATTGTTGATAATTGTAACAATAGTAATAATCACTGTACAATGTTCATGTAGATCATCAGTAAATATAACAGTTCCAAATACAATTAAATGACCAATATACGTTATTGCAGAAATCTTCAACTATGTCACAGTCAATCTATAAATCATGCTTTATCCAACTCAAAACCTTTAGAATACTTGAAGTTAATGTTAGATAAATACGTTCAAAATGTATACTTAATAAATGAATATAGACTGTTAAGTTTGTTATAAATTATTTTTAATCTTTCATAATTCTTTGAGTTCAAAAATACGTCCTGCAGATTTTTTCTCAATGTCTTATTTGAATTAAAATCAAAGTAGCACGGCATTAGTGGGCATCTTCCAAAGATATAGTGAACAACATCACCCTTTATGCCACATTGGCATTTATCTGATTGTGATTTATTTATTCGAAAGAGAAAAACTGGAAATGAACCATGTCCTGTCATGAAATATTGCACTACCTGGCTTGTACATACGTAATCTGTATTTACATATTTGAACACCAAATAGGTGTCTCTGCCCAAAGTGGACTCTGACCATTCAACTTGCCATTCTTTATTCATTCTATCCTTAAGGTATTTCGATATTGCAGAAACCGGAAAATCTAAATCAATTCTTTTATCGTAATCGTCTTTTAAAATAGCATTTTTTGCCAAGTCATCTGCAATCTCATTTCCTTGCAGACCCGCATGCGCCTTTATCCAGCCAAGTTCAAGTTTTATCCATGGATTATCCAATACAGTGGCGTAGCCAGGATTTCCTTTCGGGAGGGGTCCAAAATTTTTCTTCAGCTTATATATATAGTAAGACCTGCCAAGATAATATTGCAAAGAGTGGTAAAAAATTCCGTGTTAGACAGTTTTCCGTCTTAGCAGGTGTATGGCATTCTTTTCTATTTGACGAATGAATATTTCCGTTTAAGTCAGCATTCCGTTATAGGCATATTTCGTTTCCACAGAATTTGCTGTATATATAAAAATATAACTTATGTATGTAATATGTATAGTAAAACCTGTCTATAGCAGATTCCTGTCTTAAACGGAAGCATTACATGGCCTTGATATGGATAACTATACAATTAAGTCTGCTGAAAACCTGCCTGAAACGGGTTTTTTAACCGTTCTTCTGCGATTCCGATTTCGTCTTGTCAGTTTTTATCCTACTTATAAATACAGTAAAGCCTGTGAAATGGAAACTTTCTATAACGGAATCCTATCTCAAACTTAAAAGTTTCGGGATCCCGTAGACACAAACAATGCGTCTGATTGAAATATAGTGTG
The DNA here is from genome assembly GCA_963931845.1 of Maratus michaelseni. Lineage (NCBI taxonomy): Eukaryota > Metazoa > Arthropoda > Arachnida > Araneae > Salticidae > Maratus > Maratus michaelseni. Next base: position 156,345,008 of record OZ007589.1, on the reverse strand, counting down.
ACAGGATTGACTGTGTGTGTATATATGCAATAGAAATATTTCGAGTAACTTTAAAAATTTAGATATTTCCTTATCAATTTCTTAATTTAAAAAAATAGCATGTGTTAAGATCAATCTCTATAATTGTGGCTAATAATGCAATAGAATTACATTAATATTTACCAAATAAAAAGATTTTACAAACACTATGATATAAAAAACTGAGCACGCACTGAAGAATGCATTTAAATCAAGTTTCATATAACATAAACATTTGATTACGTTAAAGTTATGATCAAAGGGTTAAGTTTATAACAGCATTTGGTTGATTTTTTTTTCAATTTTCATGCTTAATTTCCTGTTATTGAATTAAGAACTTGTGCTGTAATAGGTATAATGAATAATGAGGACACAATTGCCAATGCCGTCAGCCGTTGATTCACCATGGGTGTATCTGAGATAAGTTTTTAATTTTTAAGAAAAAAATCTTGTAATTTCGGCTACAGAAACTAGTAATGTAACAAACACACGCAACAAATATAGTTGATGTTGGGAAAAAGAATTTTGTTACAATTGTCTAAAACAGCCATAATTATTTTTCAAGTTTCACCGCTTTTGATACTAATGTATATTCGACTTGAATAGTTGTTTCCGATATCTGGTCGACTTAAAATATGTTAAATTTTTATAAAAAATTTATTACGATGGATTAGCACATCTTGGGAAGTATTAGACTGTGTAAAAAATAATGGTAGTTTCTGCTGTTTTACTGTTCAACCAATTTATTTTAAGCGGTTGGAAATAATTTTAGAACGTACTCCAAGTTCAGCAGCAATTTTTCAGACTTTTGGTACGTAGATTAGCTTTAACCTTTGCTTTCAATTTCTCATTGTTAATAATCGAATGCCACCTACGACCTTCATATTCAAACTCTCATTGCCATCATGAAATTTCTGAAAACAATGTTAAACTGTGAGTTCTCAAGTCGTACTTCGGTCAAATGTAATGTTGAATTCAGACATTTTTTCTCCAGGGGGTATTTCTGCGGAGGGTACAATTTTTCTCCTGAATCTCCAGTACACTCTGGAGTTCAAGGAAGGAGAAAGATTGCACTCCTAGACTTTTAATAAGCATAAAATCTCAGATCTTTTGAGGGGTCATTTCGATGCTCCGGAGTGGATACCCCACCCTCGCTCTCCTGCATTCAACGCTGTAGTGTGGTTGATATACAAGCCGTTTCCGCTGATTATCGTACCATTTGGAATTAGTAAAAAAATCGTACGAAATTTCCCAAAGTTCTACAACTGCCTTAAATATCCCTGTACAATAGCGAAAAACAAAACTATAATACTAAATAAGTAAGGTAAATACCTGCCCTTTAAAATAATATACAACAACGTAATATTCCATTAAGAGTTTATTAAAAATAGCTCAGGTTGAAAAGTTTAATAACAAGAATTACCATTATTTTGTACAAACCCAGAAGAACGTCAAACTCTTTCAATATCCCTCTGTTCTTTTCTTTAATGATTAACGAATAACGAGATCAGAAATAAAAGTATCAAAAGGAGGAAAAAATTGATCTCCCGAAATATTCTTCAGGTTTGACATTGAACCAAATGTATCTGATGGTCAACTTGACAAGGAATATGTGTGACTAAAGAAAATTGTGTCAGACTTTTCTTTAGCAAAAGACTGTGTTCTCTTGAACAGGCCAGAAAACTTTTAAACACCAGTCTCCTCTTCCTTGCTTACTGATTAATGTAAAGTTAGATAAAGTTGAAAAAGGACGTCTTCAGCATGGTTTTCAGCAGACGACAAATCACATTCAGATGCAGGTATTTTGAAAGTGGCAGTGTAATGTTGAATAAGAATTCACAAATATCTAGTCGAAGAATAAAGTTAATTTTTTTTTAATTCCAGCAAGCAGATTTAAAGTAAATGATAACATTGCTCGATATAAAATTATAAAATGAACAAAGATAAGGATCGCAAATCTCTGATTAATTTGCTGTTATTGCATTCGTCTAATCTAAACTCGTCTTTTCCCGTAAATGTTGGCAACAGTTGGTCCCATCGAAATCTCTGTTGAAGAAGTTTTGCGTTTAATCTAGTTACATTAAAATCTATGTAAACGGAATCGTCAGGTATCCTTAAAAAAATCCGTTGTAGATAGATTTCCGTCATATCAGGTATACTTGCATAGTTATCCTTCCGTCATCGAGACCATGAAATGTTTTCGTTTACGAGAGGATTCCGTATTCACAAAAACCTGCCAACAAGGAATCACAACCAGAAAAGGTTCCATTTTAGAGAGGTTTCTAATCATAGAAGGTATAAATATGTAGTGTTGTTTTCGTTGAACCTTGAACTTTTGCTGTTTACGATAGCTCTCATCTTCACAGATTTTACTATAATACATCTATGCTTTTCAGAAGTATACTATAGAGTGGATACGTTTTAACAGTTCTGGAGGATACCTGACAAAATGGGACGTGTTTATGACAAAAACCTGTCTTAAACGGAAAATTTTCATAGCCCCAGCGAAAGACATACCTTTTCTAAGACAAACACCTGTCTAAAGCGGAATTTTTCAATGGTTCTTTGCGATTCCGTCTTATCAGTTTTTAATATTGTTTTATCTATGATTCAGTAAACCAGTTCTTCGTTCGGGGTTCGGGGGGGGTCCGGACCCCCTGGACCCCCCCCCCCCCCCTTGGCTACGCCACTGATCCAATAAAAGTAAATAGATATCTCTTATTATTGTATTTTTGGGGAATAATTGTTGTAATGACATTACTGATGACAATGAATCTGTGTATATCCTTGCTTTACTACATCTATTAAAAACTGTCCATTTCACTGCTTGTTTTATGGCTTGCAGCTCCGCCTGAAAAATCGTATTAAGATCATGCAATCTAAGTTTTTCTTCATCGATATAGTTATTCTTGTGAAACACTGTAAATGCAGCAGCTACTCCACCATCCATTTTAGATCCATCAGTATAGATTACAGGAAAATCTACAGTGACTATTTGTTCCATTTTTGATACCGAATTTATAATGTGTATGTTTGGCTTTATGGTATAATTTACATAGTCATAAGAACTCAGATTATCCATTAGTTTATGCCTATTTATTATAGTATTCTGAATGGAAATTTCAGTATCTTCATTTCTAACTTGATATTTCTCCAAAATCGCCTTTATCTTATGATGTATTGGTGGAACTCTCGCCAATACACAGAGAGCTTCCGTAGATGTGTTTCTATATGCTCTTATTACACTGAATAACCCCGTTCTCTGACATGAACTGATTCGTTTAATTGCCGGTTTCTTAATATCTCTAGCCCACGCCTCGCATCCATATAATATTTGTTTCTCAATAACGGTTAAGTACCATATCTTCCTGTAGTCTGCTTTAAGTCCTTTGTCTCTCCTTGACGTCCTTGCAATAGAGCCCACAAAACTTTTAATATTTTCTCTAATAACCTCAAAATGTTGCATCCATGTGAAATTACCATCAATTATAAATCCCAAATAGGTGATTGCATCTTTGACTGTAATAGAAGTGTTATCAATTTTAAAAATTGGTCTTCTGTTTTCTAATTGACACTCCTTGTGATCCTTGTATCACAATCTAACACTTAACGGAAACAGTTTTTCAAATTTATAATTTTTTGTTCATCTTTTTGAGTTTTTAAAAAATTAAAAAAATTAACTGGCCGCCATTTTGAAACAAGATGGTGGATGAAGCTGACCAACGAACTCGGTTGAGACCTTGGTATGTCCTATACACATACTCAGTCACAACCAAATAGGTTCATAAATAAGAGAGTTACAGCATGACAAATATCAGATATTTATATCTATATCTATATCTATATATCTATACTAATAAAAGAAAGTTTCACTCTGTGTGTGTGTGTGTGTGTGTGTTTGTCTGCGATGGCTAGCAAAATCTAGCCCACCTAGAAGTCTGAAAATTTAGGTGTGTATAGCCCAAGGTCTCGCCATGTGTACCTGAGTCTCAGAATTTTAATATTTTGATAATTACCCATCATATTAATTAGAATATCATTAAACATCGCATCAAAAATGCCATCTTTTTAATCAAAATGGCTAAAGAAAAGAACTGCTGTTGGGATTTGCAACGGAAATGAATGAATTCGAAATTGTTTTACTAATTAGCGAATTTTAAGAAAACTAATTAAGATATCAATTTGAAAATTTCTGAGCATATGTAGAAAAAAAAATCTGCACCCGACTATGCGATTTTTGAAAAATTCGGCCGGTATTTTTTCTTAATTTATGCAAAAAATCTGCGGCGCCAGTGAAATAAATCGGAGAGAGTTTCAGACAGGGATCTGCTTTCATTAAAAACTAAACTACGAAGAGATCTATTTCTCTGGCCGATCCCTCCATTTAGTTTGCGAAAATGAAAGTAAATAATTGGCAATTTTTACTAATGAACAAAAATTTAGATAACTAATTAAGATATAGATCTGAAATTGAGGATGGGTAAAGTTGTCCTCTGCCGGCTATTTTAGCGTAGCGTCTTCGTTATGTTCTAATTATCAGAAAAATTTAATTATTTTTTTAATGATCGCGTTAATGTAGGTGAAGGTGGTTTTCTTGAACAAATTATTCGTTATATTTGCGAGTATGGGGAGGGAGGGGGTTAACGCCTTGCTCTGAGATTGTTATTATCTTTGGCCCGGGCAATGCCGGGAGTGTAGCTAGTACTAATATAAAACAAAATCGCTCTGTGTGTCTGTCTGTCTACGATGGCCAGCGAAATGTAGAGCACCTAGAAGTAAGAAAATTTAGATTTATGTAGTACAAGGCCTGATCTGATGCACCTGGGACTCAGAATTCTAATCTCTATAATAAAACCGTATGTCATGTGACTGTCCTCAACAGTTCCGGGATGCCGCTTCACTGTTTCATATGCCAGGCAGCCATTTTTATTCAAAATTTTTTTTTCTAATAAAACTGCATAAAAGTTACATTTTTGGAAAGATCGTTCAAAATAAATTAATATTTGAGAGATGACTTACGTTCAATTATGTATACATTCTGCAATAACTTCAGTTTCAATTAGGTTCGCTGTTCAAATTCTCTATCCATGAAAGTAAACAACAACAAAAAAAAAAGATTCATTCGTTGTGAACGTTTAAAATATTAAACCATGAATTTTTGGACCGCTGCCTGGTGTAAAAATAAATAATCAGCACCAGTGAGACAGTCAAAGTTTACCATAATTCTGTTCCATACAACTCAACTTCCTTCGGATCTTTTCTTGATGTAAGTTGAACTCCGTGGTTGAACTCATGTAATAATATTTAATGGATCAAATTTCGAAACAAATTGTCAGCTTTTATTTTTCGTGTGTATTAATTAGAAACGATATTTTAATTTTGAAATCAAATGTTTTGATTTATGATAATATTTCTTATTTATCTATTTTCTATTTTAAAGAAAAATGTGAACGTCATGTATTTTAAATTGGAACAGCTGTCACGGACGCACCAGGGTTGGCGGAATTTTTGTTTTGCGCCATTTTGGCGAGAAAATCCCATTTTCAGGTACCTATTAGAGATTACTAAAACAGCATATACTTTTATTTTATTATGAAATAGTTTATTTTATATTAAAAACACACACACAATGATTAATTTATTATAAAGTGGGTTAAGCGGTTTTTGTCAAGAAAGATGAAATACATAACAACAAAAAATATGCGAAATGCCACCACGATCGCAAAAGTTCTTGATTTGTCTATTAGATTTTTCCGGTTTGGCGAAGGATTAAGGAAAAAAATAAATTATGAATAAAAATAATTTGTTACAATGCTTAACATACATTTAAGGGCGACCAAACTGGTCGCCAGTGGCGGCTAGTATATTGATAATTACCCACGATATTAATTAGAATCTCATTAAACATCGCATCGAAAATGCCATCTTTTTTAATAAAATGACTAAAGAAAAGAACATCTGTTCTCAATTTGCAAGTAGAAATGAACAAATTTGAAATTTATTTATTAATTAGCGAATTTTAAGAAAACTTATTAAGATATTGATTTGAAATTTTTAATCATAAGTAGAAACATTTTCGACATCCGATAATGCAATTTTTGTAAAATTCGGCGGGTAATTTTCCTTAATTTTTACAAAAAACTGCAAAAATATGGTGGTGTGTATGCACCTGTGTGTATGCATGTATGCCCCCACATGTACACATACATGTGTGTATGCATGTATGCCCCCACTAGTACACATACATGTGTGTATGCATGTCTGCCCCCACATGTACACATACATGTGTGTATGCATGTATGCCCCCACATGTACACATACATGTGTGTATGCATGTATGTGCATTTTACAACGTTAAAAAAATCCGAGAAAGTTTCAGACAGGGATCGGCTTACATTAAACACTGAACTACAAAGATATTCGTTTCTCCGGCGATCCCTCCATTTACTTTGCGAAAATGAAAGGAAATAATTGCCAATTTTTACTAATGAACAAATATAACTAATTAAGATATAGATTTGAATTTGAGGATGGGAAGGGGTGCCATCTGGCGGCTATTTTAGCGTTATGTTCTAATTATCAGAAAAATATAATTCTTTTTTTTAATGATCCCGTTAATGTAGGGGATGAGGATTTCCTTGAACAAATTATTCGTTATATTTGCGGGTATGGGGGGGGGGGGGGGGTGTTAAGGCCTTGCTCTGATTTGCACAAAACAAATTCCATTTAAGAAATTTAACATTTTTAACTTCTCCCGTATCGTTTTATAAATGTTATATATAGAGAATACCGGAAATTTCAAATAACGATTTTCGTAAAAATGAAATTTATGTTCCTAATAAAAATAAAGAGCGACCGCGAGCAGAAGGCGGGTATGACGTAAAAGTCACGTGGTGCCAGAGGGGTCTATTTGACTGATTTAGCGAAAGAAGGAGGATTGAGAGGAGGAACTTCAGGACCAAGTTATTTGATCTCGGATTACCATATCTGGCTAGTTAGCGCCTTTTGATGTAGAATGAAAATAAGATTACATGCTAATGCGTTATACAAAAATACAAATTCGAAATTCTTTATCATTGTGATATGCCAAAAAATGTTTGGAAAATAGGAAGTAGTGAATTTTTATTGGGTGAATTCATTGTTCTGAAAAATTTTTGTTAGGGTATTTTAGGTAAGGACAGTTTTTACAGAGTGAGAGACCATGTGAATTAAATATACAAGCTAATCCATAAGCAATAAATACAAATTTTCAGTCAAATGTGCTTTCTTATTCAGGATACTTTTCGCATAATGTTATATCTTATATATATATATATAAGATATATATATATATAAAATATATATATAATTTATATATATATAAAATATATATATATATATTTTTTTCAAATAAAAGTTTGAAAACTTTTTCACACACCGAAACATTAAAGGCAATTGAATATTATGTATTATTAAATATTAAGTTGCGATGGAGATATTTGTATAATGTTTCGGTGTTATATAAAATATTCATGATATTTTGGTCAGTAAGATCTCTCGGTTAAATCATATTTAAAAAAAAATTGTTTTTATAAATTATTTTCTCAGAATATTTTAACTAGATTTTATATACACTTATATTAAAATGCAAATATGCGATACCTGGAAACATTGCCCCACCAGTGGCTGAGAGGTTCTGCTCTCAAAGCTGGTAGACGGGAGGTGATGGGATCAAACCCCTGTCGCGCTCGTCGGCCTAACCGTTTGGAGTTTTCCGTGGTTTTCTTCGAACCTTGCATAAATATGGGTTAGGATCCCTTAGAAAGACCTTCACGGAGGACATTCCCCTCACCGGCCTACATCGCTAGCGCAGATAATCGGCCGTAACAAATAACCAACCAATCAACCTGAAAACATTCTCAAAACTTGTATTTCAATCTAATTTAAAATCATTTTACATAAATCATATAAATTCAGGAGTCGATGTAGGGTTTTTTTTTTCCATTGGGGCTTATTTTGGGAAAAGTTAAAGTTATTTTTCTGATATCTTTTGTGAAATTTGTTATATTTTTGTGAAAAATAACATTTTGTTACGAAAGATCCAATCCAGCTACTCAAATTCAAACCAAGCATTTAATAATAATAACTTTTTTAAGTCCTTCTGCTAAAGTTTTCTTTTCTGATGAATTTGTTTTCTTTGCAAATTACACATTTTAAAACTTAACAAAATTAAAATAATTAAGGGAGAATATGTTTTAAGGAAATGGAATTTTGTGAATGTACCTATTTTATCAAGAGGAATTTTGTGAAGGGGGAGTGTTTTATTAAATGGAATTTTGTTAATTAAATGTTGTAGAATGTTAATTGTCCTTGTGCTCTCTGAATCGGAATGGAAAGAGACGAAGATTTTGCTTCATTTACAAAAAAAAAAAAAAAAAAAAAAAAAAAAAAAATCCCCGACGGCTCGGCCTACAGGCACAGGTAGATTTCGAAGACGCAGACCGTGGGGCACCTGTTTATTGGGAATTGCAGAAGAAAGACCTATTTGCCATGATGTGGCAGTTGGGACCACCCACTTCGAAATATACCTCTGCCTGTAGGCGGAGCCACCAGGGATTTTTTGTTTTTATTTTTTTTAACCGTAAGTGTGGGTTCTATAAAAAACTTGTCAGTATAAAAATTGTAGATAATATTAAGAAGATTTATACTAAATTTAAGCGGATTTGATATCTTGGGAATTGACGAAGTTATGATTTTTTTTTCTTCTGAATCCCCTATTCCACCCCTCCCCCCCTCCTTGGGGGAATTTTTAAAGAAATCAAAAATCTGTCATAGATAATTTTTTGGCCCTTTTCCTAGAAGTAATAATAACTTTAAACGGATTCGATATGTATAAAAATTAAGAAGTTATGGGTTTTCTCTGTTTTCACGTCTGCTTGAAGGCGGAGTCAGCAGATTTTTTTTTTTTTTTTTTTTTTTTTTTTTTTTGCCATAATAGTTGGTCCTATAAAAAACTTGTCAATATAAAAGTTGTAGATAATTTTACGGCGATTTACAACAAATTTAAGCGGATTTGATATCTTGGGAATTGGCGAAGTTATGAATTTTTTTCTTCTAAAACCCCCTTTCCCCCCCCCCCCCCCCTTGGGGCCATTTTAGTGATATCAAAAATCTGTCATATATAAATTTTCGGCCCTTTTCCTAGAAGTAATGATAACTTTAAACGGATTCGATACGTATCATAATTAAGAAATTATGGGGGTTTTTCTGTTTTCACAAAAAGCCCCCCATTTCCTCACCCCCCCCCCCCCTTGGTTCGATTTTGTCTATTAACGAACTTGACCGAGATTTTATGCCCCTTGATTTTATGTATCAGTTTGGAAAAGATTTATGCAGAATTGTTGCAGTTATCGTGTCCATAAAAAAGTGACATAGATAGATAGATAAAGTTTTGAACTGGGGGTGGTTTTGGGTTCTGGGAGTCATGATCGGCGTAGATCTGCAAAAAGTTTTCAAAAATTCCAACTTAGGGGAGAATGTAATAGGTAGTATTTCTTACGAAATCTACCTAAAAAAAATAAGCACATTATTAACAATGTTACGTTCTTCAGAACGCAAAGTTTTCCCTTTATCAGACATTTTGTGTTGTTCTGAAAAGAACAGTTTAAATAGAGAATAATGATAATAATAATCAAGAGCGCGAGAATAACAACCGTCTAGGACAAAAGAAATGATCTCAATGACAGGACAGACGAGAAAGAGACAGAGAGGAAAATGTATATCGCCAAAGGCAGGAACGCTCAAATATGTTACAACCCTAAATATTTGCTCTTCCACCGTCCGAACCTGTGAGAAAATGAACTCTTCTCCCAAGCGACTTTCTGAGCCGCCATCTCGTGCTGGTCGAATATTACACAGCCCGTATTTACTTGATGCATACCAACAAACAAAGTAAATGAATTGTTGTTGAGCACTTGATCAAGCGCCCCCTGGCGGGAAACCTTACAAACTTTTTTTCTCTAACAGTGCTTTGTTATCTCGGGTTCTACGGGCCCGATCACGACGGGCTATGGTTAATTCGACTTTTCGATCGCGTTACAGACTTTAGTTTTACCTTCCACCGCCAGGGGCCCATAATTTTCACGAGTTCTATGGGCCCGATTTCGACGGTAATTGGTTCATCCAACTCCCTTGATACAACAGGTACCCGTGTCGGATGTTCGAATCTAACAAATGGCGTACCCTGGTGTTAGAAAGTGGAACTAAATGATTTTGCAGGCGTGCACGTCACGCCTACTATATGGTACCGGAGGCAGCGGGGACACGTGTGGGAGTTTCGTTCGGAAGGTGGTTTATTTGAACAGAGTGTCTCCCCTGGCGAGAGACTCCCCTGTGAAAGGTGGAACTAAAAGACTTTGCAGCGCATGCGCTTCATGCCTACTATACGGTGCTGCAGGCAGCGGAAACACGTGTCGGAGGTTCGTTTAGATGAGAATGCGCATCCTGTCGGCGGTAGGTGGAAATAGAGGATTTTCCGTCATGTGCGCAGCACTTTTAAATAAATGATTTCCCGAACGGCTGCAATAGGTAGCTTTTTGTATTGAAAGCTACCTAAAATATTTTAGAAGATAGAATATTTTAGTAATTTTCATTAAAGAATTTACATTTAAAAGGGAATACATATATAAATTTATATTTCAAGAAAAAAAAATTATTATAATAAATAAATGATTATAGATATAAGATATATACGTATATATCGTATATGTGATATTATTTATCTCTCTTTCTATATATGTATATCTGATATTATAGGACAAAGCGATTTTATATATATCACTCTATTTTGTATATGCATATACCTTTGTATAATAGGTGTGTGATATTTATTTCAAAATAATTAATAATTATTTTGAAAATAAATATCACACACCTATTACACAAAGGTATATACAAATGTAGAGTGATATATATAAAATCGCTTTGTCCTATAATATCAGACATGCATATATATAAAGAGAGATAAATAAAATCGCTTTGCCCTATAATATCAGACATGCGATATACATTATATATATATATATAGAGAGAGAGAGATAAAAAATTCGCTTTGACCTATAAAATCATATATGCGATATACACGCATATATATAGAGAGAGATAAACAAAATCGCTTTGCCCTATAATATCTGACATGCAAGTATATAGAGAGATATAAATAAAACCGCTTTGTCTTAAAATAAAAGTTCTTTTCCAAAAAAGCAAAGTCTGAAGCATAGTTGATTTAATGAAATTAGCCTACCTCTTCTTTAAATACTCTTTCGAAGGTACGCAATCATGATTCAGTGGTTAAGATTTTGTATAGAACTAGTTTTTTTCCTGATTAAAAAAATTTAAAAGGGAATCTATTTCGTGAAAGAAGTATTCTTCGAGAATAAAAGATTATTTCATAATGTGTCTGAAATTTTTTATAATGAAACTTTATAATTATTTTGATTCCGTTATAAATTCTCTAAAACCTAATTTCATTCTTTAAAAAGTATTCTTTGAGGTGTTTTTAGAAGAAAAAATATTTATGAATGATACAACACGAGTCGAAAAAAGTGTGATTGTAATAGATAGTATTTATAAAAAAGTGAGAAAGTATCAGGGCACGGACAGCCCAATAGTTAGCGTATCTATAATAAAATAATAAATTCGAGCTCAAGTTCGCGGGCTCAAAACCGACGCAAACGAATGAAACTAAAAAGTCCTTATGAATAAGACATGTTGGCTTTCTGATTTTAAAAGTAATATAATTTTCCAGCGTACGCGCAATCACATCGATTTCAAGATCTTTAAATTTTTCTAACTTTGTTATAAAATGATGACCATCATAATTTTTCAAGTTATGGAATAAAACAGGGATTGTTTTACATTGCTTATAGTTCAAGTTACATTCCACATGTGTAGCTCCTCTGTATACACCTTACAGGTGATTATGGTCACGTGTGCGTTTCTAACCTAATACTTTTTTACAAATTGAACACGGATCATATACAATTTTTAGTTTCGCAAACGTTTTATCGCATGAGTTATTGGCGAATCCTTAACAAAAAATTTGAATTTTATAATTATAGGTTATGTACATGGTTGAAAAATTATAAATTAGTATAGATGATTGGTTATGAAATAAAATTTGTGATTAGCGAATTAATTTATTATAATTTTAGATAGTCACGTGACATACATTTAAAAAAATCCATATGTGTTATGGTAATGATAAGCTACGGCTGCCGAAGGCAGTCTAGTTCACAGCGGATTCCGGGCTCTGGTTAGCCCATACGAGGTCACGAACAAGAAAGGCCGGTTTACCCGGACACCTCCAAGGTGGTGCTCTTCGGCCTGGGGAAAGACGGGGGCCGAATCCTACCTGCGCCTCTCACCCTAACCCAAATGAGTGAAGTTCAGCGGACGCTGCGACTTGCGGTGGAACCCAAGTACAGGACACCACCACACGACACTTGGGCGGACGCAGAGACGATCCGACGGCTTCGTTGCCAGAACCTCATAAGAGGATCCGGATTGTAGGCCATTGCCGAAACGCCCCACGACCCATTACTGTAACCACGCCTTCCGATTATCAAATCCTAGGGAAGGAGGAAGCGACTAGTTCATCGGACGTGGCGAGCAGAAGGTTCTTCTTGCCAACCCGGGGCTTCGAAGAAAGTTAATCCCTGACCCACAGACACGCCTTGGTTAAGGTTGTCCCCCACTAGAATAGCTTCCCGCGAGACAGAACACCATAGGCGAAACTAGGACGTGGTCAAGCGACCCCATTCGAGGGAGATCATACCCATATTTATATAACTACGACATTCATGCACAACTACATATATATAACTCCGACATAAATGCACTACTACATATATATACTACTGCATGCAAAACATAACACAACACATAGAGATAAGGAAATCATACCTACCTGTTTACCTTACCTATGGGTTCTCGAGTAGGACTCTTAACCCACTAATTATGCACCATGACCTCCAGCGCCACAAATGCCGCGGGCTGGTTGATTTGCATTTAAACGTGGTCGGCGACCATGAAGAGCATTTGCGCTTCGGCCTGCCCTTCGACGACCCACATTGCGGTCCAGTGTCCGAACAAGGATAACAACACATAGAACAACCATAGGACAACACATAGGAACAACACATAGGAACACAACACATAGAGATAAGGAAATCATACCTACCTGTTTACCTTACCTGTGGGTTCTCGAGTAGGACTCTTAACCCACTAATTATGCACCATGACCTCCAGCGCCACAAATGCCGCGGGCTGGTTGATTTGCATTTAAACGTGGTCGGCGACCATGAAGAGCATTTGCGCTTCGGCCTGCCCTTCGACGACCCACATTGCGGTCCAGTGTCCGAACAAGGAGGTCTGGACTATGAGCCTCACTCCCTTGCGGCAATAACCGTCCAGACATAAGTCACGCAGCGTTCGAGTCCGGAAGTCACGAGGATAGAATGTTTCTCTCTCGGACCGCCAGAAGTTGCACTCGTACAGACAGTGTCTGACTGTGCTGACGCGCGTTCCGAAGAAATATACTGAGATGTTTCCGAAGAGGCGTCTCTGAAAGTCGCCATGTCCCGTAAGGGCCTGGTTCACATAGAATTCTCCCTGCAGTCTGCGAGTGCGGACCCGCGGGAAAACCTCATACGTCGCTCGACCGTGCTCAGAATCGGTCCATCTTTCTTGCCAAGATGCTACGGTCCGACCCAGAAGAATTTTCTTGGCCTGGCGGCGCGTTTTCCTCATCTCCACGTCGACAGTTTGTCGTGTCGTGGCTGCCTTGGCCAACGCATCAGCACGTTCATTGTATACGTGACCGACGTGAGCACGAACCCAGTGAAGATGAGGCTCGACTCCAGTTTGCTTCACCAATTCCTTAATCTCAACAATTGCCGGAACAGATGTGTTACACTCACGCTAAAGTGTAAACAAAAGATTGGCGACTGTTTGGTTGGCGCGATTTCCAAGACTGCGCCAAACGAATAACTTAATACAATGGCTAGGTTGCCATTAAAGGAAAAAATCCCCTAAATTTGGCGACTTTTTTCTTTTTTTTAACCGATTAATTTTTTTTTTTTTTAGCGTGAGTGTAAAGCATCTAAGCCCAATTGCCTTGTGTTTTGGAACCAGGCTATTAAGCGCTTGGAGCACCGATCTCGAGTCTGAGTAGAGATCGAGCTCACTGAGACCTCGCAGATGGGCGTCTGTTATTGCTTCTTTGATCGCGTGGACCAAGGCCACAAATACTTCTGCACCATTCGTGAGATGAAACTGACTCTCTCGTTCGATCCGGCCCTCGACAACAGCAAGGAACGCACACCCAACGGTCTCGCTCATTTGCTTGGATCCGTCCGTGTAGTAGGAACACGTCGTCTTTGGGGTGAAGTCTTAAGTCCATGGGATCTACCGAAGGTCGTCTCTGTTGAGAGTTGGCTTCCACAGCTCGACAGTTCCGGGGTTTAGCCCAGTGCCGTCAATGCTTGCGTTCCAACGGACCAGAGACTTGAAGTCTCGGTCCAGCTCTGCACGTAGGTCGAGAGGCAAAACCCCTGCCAACACGTTTAGAGCATCCGTCGAAACCGTCTTGTAACACTTGGTAACGCACAGCAGTAGACCCCGCTGCGCGCTTAGTGACCGATTTTTCAACACTACTTTACCGTTGTACCAGACTAGTGCGTAGAGCATCTTGCGGAGGTGCGGCTTGATTCCCCAGCTCACTGCAGTAAGTCGGTTCATCTTGTGAAGTACCTTGAACGCCTTTTCCTGAACCTGGTCCAGGTGGGGCATCCAACTAAGATGGCAGTCAATCGTAACCCCCAAGTACTGTATGTTCCATCGATGTGCTACCTTGTGGCCTGCCATACGGATGCGCGTCGATGGCTGGTACTTGAAAGGTGCCCTTGGGAGGAACGATTGAGTGGCAGCACTTGGCGTAACTAAAAGTGAGGACGAAATCCATCGCCCAGCTGTGGATCTTCGAGAGAACCGGTCTGAGCACGGTCGCGAACCTCATGACCGCCTTTTGACGTGGTACCACAAAGACGTCATCAGCGAAGGCCTGGACAGCCCACTTCTCGTCAATTGGAACTGGCAAGCGATCCAACTCGTCCAAAAGGACGTTTGTTACAACCAGCCAGAGAGTCGGGCCGAGACACGACCCCTGAGGCACGCCTACGTTGTAGTAGTGCTCCCGTCGTGGAGGATAATCGAACCAGGTTTAGTTGTCGATCATCCCCAGGAGATACGGCTCAACGTCGTAGTCCTTCAAGCATTGAAGGACAGCGGCTCGCCGTACGCTGTTGAAAGCGCTCTTGATGTCTCACGTAAGCAGACATGTGTTAGCTTCACTTCTCTTTGATTCGGCTATGTAGTTCAACACCTTTCATAGCGCCTCTACGGTACTGACATTCTTCCGAAAGCCGTACTGATGCGGGTGGATCTTACCGTTGGTCTGAAGATAGAGCGCCAATCTTGCTGCGCACAACTTGTCTAGAACCTTCCCGAGGGTCGGGAGTAAACAAATCGGACGGTAGGAATCTGGGTCGCTCGGTTCCTTGCCGGATTTGACAAAGTAAACAGCAACCGCCCGCTTCCAAGTCTGCGGAAAACAAGACTTCCTCAAACAGTGGTTATACAAGGCCAGTAACCATTGAGGATGGAACTGGAGGACCTTACGGGCGATCTCTAAACTGATTCTGTCGTGGCCGGGTGCCTTGTTAGGCGGCAGCGATTCGACTGCAAGCTCCAGCTCTTCCAACGTGAACCAGTCCGGTTCGCCGGTCCTAATGATTTCGACCCGCGAGGTTTCGGCGGCCTGTGGGAAATGATGTCTAGCAAGTGCATCCTGAGATTTCTCCCAGGTGGAGACCTCCTCACCGGAGGGAAGGACCAGCAAAACGGGCGCCTCCCGTCCCGACTTGCCCTTTACCACATCAACTACTTGGCCTGGCCTATCCGTGACAGGTCCTTCGGAAATAAATTTCCTGGACCAGGTACGTTTTGTGCGCAGGATCGACTTCTTGTATTCTGCTCGCTTACGCTTAAAGAGGGCGCTAAGTGTCGCTCTCCGAGTCGGCTCCAGATTATTCTGGTAGAGCCGCGTCAGCGTGCGCAAACGAGATCTGAGGCTGGTCAACGCAGTTGTCCACCAACATGCACCCTTGCGACGAACAAGCTTTCGGCGTTTGTGCTTCTGACACAGCTACACCAAAGTTGACATCAAGTGTTCAACACCCTCCTCCGGGGTGGCGAAATCGTACCATCTCAGATCCGCTGTCTGCAGATCACGGAGGAACTCATCCAAGACTAAGTCCCTTGGGAATCAACGTCTGTTGGTTCCTCTAGGTTGACCTCAGCCTGCCTTCATAGGTCCATAGCATGAGACGGTGGTCACTGAGTGTTTCGATGTCGGAGATCCTCCAATCCGCAATGCGACTGGCGCAGAAGTGGGCGAGAAGGACGTCGATCCAGCCTTTCCCTTGAAGGCCAAGGAATGTGGGAGGACCGTCCGGGTCGTTAACGATTTCAAGGTTTGCGTTCGAGGCGAAGGCAATCAGAGATCGCCCTCTGGGATCCGTGGGTCGCTGCCCCAAATCGTAGTCTTTGTATTGAAGTCTCCAACCAGAACGACGTTGTCATTCGGGTATTGCATCAACAGCGTATCCAACGGTTCAAGAATGAGGTTGATATCTTCAGATGGGGCACAGCAACACGTTATTACCAGTACCCAACTGCTCGGCCACTTGCAGCGAATGGCCACCACATCCGGGTGTCTCAAGACCGTGCAGAAGGACACTCGCTTGCTCACCCAGAAGGCCGCCCGAAAAAGGTTACCCGCCGAGTGAACTTGCGCGTAGTCCCTAGGCGTACCGGTGACGGAGCCCTCGCCGACGTATGGTTCATTGAGTGAAACGATATCTGTCTCTTGCGACAGAGTATCCTGAGCCAGTTGGTTTGCGGCCGCCATAGCATGGTGGCAATTAAGATGTGCGAAAGTCGGGTTTTCCACATGATGACGCTGTTCTTAATTGTTCGACCTCCAACTTGTGGATTTGACACTCACTAGAACCTGCGGCATGACTGGTCGACAATTGCTTGCCGTTTGGTCTTCGTTCGTTCCTGGTTCTGCAGTTCGGGCAGCAGAGCGCGTCCGCACTGCATTCCGAGGTTGTGTGATCCGAGACGCCGTACCTCCCACACAGGGACACATTTCGGCACACCTTCTGTGTGTGGCCGTACTTCCAGAAACAATAGCAAATCAGAGGCCTCTGATTTGGCCAGAAGTCCACCTGTCACCAACACACACTCAATTTGCGAACCCGCTCCACACGCTCATATGAACTCTCATCAATCGCTATTACGTGATTACGACCGTGTTTCCCTGTGAACGAAGTTCTGAGTTCAAGGGAAGCCCCTTGAAGAATCTCATTCTGCTCCAGGATCGTAGGAATCACGTCGGCATTGGATAGATCCGCGTCCACACCGAAGACAATGATAAACAGGGTGCGTCGACGCGGTCTCGAAATCGATTGATCGCTCACTAGTTCCGTCTTCCCTATTTCGGCCTCCAGCCTCTCGAGATCTGCGGTGCTGTCTGTTATAATGACAATGCCTCCACCTGAGATATCCCGCACACCTCTGATTCTGATTTTGGCCTTGATAGGGTCGATTTCGCTAGTTACTTTTGTCCGAATGAAATTGGAGGAAACGTCAGAGTGTGTGGCCGGTGTTTTCGGCCGCACTATGAGGGCTAGTTCCTCTTTAGGTTTGGCTTTGGCTTTTGGCCTCTGCTTCCCCTTCTGGGCGGATTCCTTTGGATGGGGATTCGCAGCTTTTGGGAGTCCCGCCCGATCCATCTCCCACTGTTTCTTCCTTGCATTCCTGGACACAACTTTGGACCAAGAGCCGTCCTCATCAGCCATTAATCCACCTAGCTGGGTTTCTGGAAGATCGTCTACGGAAGACGCGTCCGAATCATGAGATTGGACTTCGCTCTTCCTCGAATCTTTCTTACTTCCCTCACGATCGTCCTTAGAGCTCTAAGAGTTTTTCTTTTTCCTCTTTTTACCCAGCTTGCCAGCGCTCTTGGTCACTTTCCGTTTAATCCCCAGCTGAGGATCGTCGGGTGACCCGTCTTTGCGAGGCTTCACCTTGTTTCGAGAGGATGGATCAGAACCATTACGTCGCTCACTAGCACTCTGGGTTGCTTTCTGTTTACTCCCCTGCTGAGGAACTTCGGGCGACCCGTCTCCGTGAAGTTTCGTTTTGTGTGTGCTTCAGACATGGGACGTGCCTGTCTTGGACCTCTCCGTCTGCACCAGAGACTTACGTTTTTGTTTTTCCGTATTTGGATTCGGGTACGATTTACCGTCCGCTACGTCCGAATCTCCAGAAGGATTACGCTTAGTCTCTGGAGTTAGGCCATCCTTGTGACCCTTCTTTCCTGAAATGTACTCGTGGGGCTTTGCTTCAGTCTGATTACCGTTATACTCGGCTGCCGTCGACTCCCCCCGCGCACAATGTTATGTGTTATGATAAAAGAAAGAACATATATCTTAAAGTCTGTATGAAAATAACTAAAAGTATGGATGCGTTTCTGTGGGTGGAAGTCTTTATATTATTAAAGATTTAACTTAAAATGCAATATTTTTGTTTTCCTTTTTGCCTACCCCTACATAAAGAAAAATAACTTTAAAAAATATATTACTACTAACTTACTATATATCTACTTACCTCGAGTGCATCCTACAACTAGATCGTATACTTGCTTTGGAAGAAATTAATTGAAATGTGTTCTTATCAGTGAATCTTATCTAGAGTGTTATCACGATCAGTGATATCGTCAAATCACGTGATGTTACTAATCTACCACGTGGTGGAAAATCCCTGACGTTAGAGACCATGTGACATACAGTCACTATGTATTATAAAAACAAATAATTATTTTATTTTAAAAATCAATTAGACGAAACATGCTCATTTCAATTATACCTATACATTATGTCTACTACCATACCCCTTATAAATGACGTCACAGTATCCCATGGTCTTGCGATTTAAGCGAACACGTTTCCGTTCACTCCTTTTAAGACAAGTGCCACAGAAGTTCAAATTTGGGTCAAGTCCAGTACATCATGGTTGAAATTTTAGGTAAGAAACGTTTATATATAAGTTTTAATATGGTAAAAATGTATTTTAAACATTTAAAACATATTTTTAAATAATAGACAAACTAAATCGTAGAATACATATTTTATAAAAACAAAGACAAAAGGTTTGTCAGACAAGTTATTTATTTATCCTATTCATTAATCGAAAGAAATTTTTAAGCCAGAATACTAAAAACCCAATTTAGTATAATTTTACTATACTTTACTATACAAGTTACAAAAAACATAAACGTGGAAATTAGTAAGCATTTTATTTAATTTTAAAACTATGGTGAATTCTACAGATATTCGATAAAATACCGTTAAACTATCAAAGTAATTGTATACCAAAGTACTTTCCAAGCCTTATTATAGATAATGACCGAATTTTTTGTGAAGGACCCTATAGTGTAATGTCGGTCCTCACTTCGAATGGGGAAAAAGGGGGGGAGGTTAATTAACTGATTTTATGAAAGGTTTCCGTAACGTGAATTCATTAGATTTTTGTGAAGGACCCTAGGCCATTTATTCAAAAGGAGATCTCTCCAATTTTTGTGAAGGGGTTAATATCTATAACTTTTTCCAGTTTCTTTCGAAGCGTCCCTGTAACTTTTAACTATTTTAATTAACTAATGCACTATATGGTAAAATTATATTTTATTTACATATCATTTCGATAATGGAAGATGATTCATAAACTATACCGATACGCATCATTTTTCGTTTTTGTTTACTTTCATACTTACTATTTTATGTTAACATTTCAATTCTTCGTACCTTTTTTTTTTTTACCTTTCATATCCATTTTCACCTCTCCAAACGTAAATTTAAACATTCGAAAGTAAAATCTAACTTGCGCTAGATAGTAAAGTTATATTATTTACTTATTTCACATAAAATTCCGATTGCATTTGGAAAGTGTTTCATATACTATACTATGACGCATTTTTCGTTCTTATTTATTTATTGTTACTTACTATTATGCATTAACGTTAAAATTCTTCGTATACTTTTTGTGGGCACTCTCTATTTTTCGAAGTGCGTATTGTTAGCCTAAATTATATCGAAGGGCTATCGGGGGAAAAAAAGGGGGGGGGAAGCTATTAAATTTAGTGCAGCATAATTCTTATGGGGGCCCTGTATTTTTAGCATAATGTGTATCGAATTCATTTAATTAAAACCCACCTCTTACCCCAAAAATTTTTAAGACCAATCAACTTTTAATTATTATTTTTAATTTATTTCTTAATTACTATTTTTAATTTATTTCTTAATTACTATTTTTAATTTATTTCTTAATTACTATTTTTAATTTATTTCTTAATTACTATTTTTAATTTATTTCTTAATTACTATTTTTAATTTATTTCTTAATTACTATTTTTAATTAATTTTTAAATACTATTTTTCATTCACTTCCACCATACTTCTACATACTCTAATACTCAAAGTGCATATTCTAGTTGAGAAAAAATAATCTCGCTTAAATTCTTAAGTTCCTTCATTAACATATCTCTTAATGAGTAATTTTAATTAGCATTTTTAATTTATTTTTAAATACTATTTTGCATTCACTTCTACTACATACTCTAATATTCATACTGCATACTCTTGTTTAAACAAAAAATTGCTTCGAAAATTTCTAAGTCCCTCAATTAAAATTAAAATTAAATAAATTTCTATTTCGCTAAAATGAATACGTTGAAACTCGTATTCTAGTAGATATTTCTCCGCGAAAAAAAAATGCTTCGAAATTTTCTAAGTCCCCCAATTAAAATTAATTTAAAAAAAAATCCGTAATAATCCCCTCGTCTTATAGCTGACGCCCCGATCCCCCGCCGCACAGATCCCCGATCCACCACCGCACATATCCCCGATCCCTGATCCCCAGATCCCCCGCCGCACAGCTCCACAGTAGCCCTACTAACCTATGATTAATATGAAATTGTTAGTGATAGAAACTTGAAATTTTACATGTCTCTTACTTCAAAGACATAAATGCATCCACAGAGAAGTTTTTAAAAATTCAGAATTTTAAAACTGTGCAGGAACAAAATACATTCTAAAATTGTGATTTCTGCGATATAGTTGTAATAGAAGCTTGAAATTTGGCACGGCGATTACATTTAAGATGTAAATTCTCTTCAAGAACGATTTCAAAAAATTCGAAATTTCAAACAAAACATGAAATGAGCGAAAAACCTTCAATATACACTGCTCAAAACAATTAAAGGATATTGCAGTTTTAGGTGGATTTTGTATCTGGGAAACTTTTTAGCTGATTGATACATGGTCGACAGACATAGTAGGTTATATGAGAATAAATTACACATGTTTGGCAGAAAAAAATGCATTTTATTGGGCATTTGTGTACAAAAGGAAAAAAACACAATTTGTGCATATGAGAAAAAAAGAATAAGAAAAGGTGTTTTCTTCAAAGAAAATCATTTTCAGTAGGGGGTATGGTTTCCACGGGCGGCCAGCAACGTTGAACACCTTTGAGGCATGGACTCAATGAGGCTATTAATGACGAGTTGGGGTATTCTGCCCCACTCTTCCAGAAGAGCTCTTTCCAGTTCTTGCAGAGTTTGTGGGGGTTGTTGGCGGCCAAAAACTCGTCTTCCTAGAGCGTCCCAAACGTGCTCGATTGGATTCATGTCTGGAGAACACGCTGGCCATTCCATTCGAACGATTCCTTCCTCGAAAAGGAAATCCTCCACCAGGTTTGCACGATGTGGCCTGCAGTTATCGTCCATTAAAATGAAGTTATCTCTGATTGCTGCAGCGCAAGGGACTACAATAGGTCTGAGGATCTCATCCCTATATCGGCGACCAGTCAGAGCTCCATCTCGAATGATGTAGAGGTCAGTGCGCCCGTCAATGGAGATGCCACCATACACCAACACTCCTCCACCGCCAAATCTGACACTTTCGTGCACGAACGCAGGATTATTCCTACTGCCACGGTCCCTCCAGATGAAAATACGCCTATTATCCGGATGCAGAGAAAAACGGGACTCGTCAGAAAACAGAATATTGCTCCATTCATTTCTCCTCCAGTTGACATGCTCGGTTGCCCACTCCCTGCGGTCGCGACGATGCCTTGATGTTAATCTAACACATACCATCGGTCGGCGAGCATACAGACCTACAGTATGGAGCCGGTTTCGGACAGTCTGAGTTGAAATCGTGGTGCCTGTAGCCGAGCGAAGGTGTTGTTGGAGAAGAGTAGCGTTCATGTTTCGGTGTCTCCGAGCTGTTAACGCTAAATACCGATCTTCATTGGGAGTTGTTGCCCGTCTACGACCTTGCCCTGGTCTTCGGCCTACACATCTACTCTCCAAAAAACGGTTCCAGATCCTGGAAATGACACTTTGTGACACTCCAATGGCTTGCGCTACTTCGGCTTGAGTTTGGCCCACTTCTAACCTACCAACAATTCTCCAAGCTTCTGAATCTCTCATATGACTTCGCTGAGACATCGTACTCATCGAAACAAAGCAATCACTGAATGCCGATCATCCTTGTCTTCATTCTCTTTTATCCAGTTGAAAGTCAAATTTCATTCGCTGCCGCTGAAGCGACGTTTTTGACGTCGAACTCAAAATTTGCATACTCCACAGTTTGAAAACCAGAAAAATTTGCATTTGTGATTCTCTTCTTCTATTTTCGGCAAAAAAAAATTCGTTTATATCTTTATTTTATATAAAACTTCAAATATCCTTTAATTGTTTTGAGCAGTGTATACTCTAAATTACCATTTATTTGGAATTAATTTTAATTTTTCTCATTCATTTAAGTCTCATGTTCGTCTAATGCAGTATAAGAATGAAGTTTGCTCAAAATGTGACTTAATTAGTAATTTTTGAATTATCTGTGGCAATAAAATTTCCTAATGAAAATCGACACACAAATACCACTTCACAATTACTTCAACAATTACGCGATCAAAGCCACATGTTTTGATAGTATATGATAATGCTTTAAAATCAATGGAAGTGCAAATAAATTAATTGTGAGCCACATGTAATGATATGTAAGAGTTCCTGTTCTGATAAACTTGACTTACTAAATACATGTCCAGACATCCATAATCGTCCTCCTACTTTAATATATAGGGTATCTAACTATAAGTTGAAAGCTGATTATTTACCACCTAGATTTTTAGAATTACCCACTGTGAGTTGGTCCACAGAAATTTCCTCTCTGTCTAAATTCCGTCCGAATCATATAGCAGCTACATAAGTAAGTCACTATTGTTCGACCGTCGAGTCAGCAGATACGAAACATTTTCGGGGAGAGGGGGCGGAGACTAACTCGACCATTTCGTTTCGCAATCTATGGACACTTAAAAAAATATATATTACTAGCTGTTACCCGTGACTTCGTTCACGCAACATTAAAAGAAGAATAAATACATTAATTAAGAAAATATTTCACTCCCGATAATTAAAAACGTTAAAATTAACTAAATATTTATCACATTTCATAATCGACAATACTGTATTTTTTGTTATAGGGACCTTGACATAACTCAGTTTTTAAAAAGTGAAATTTTGTGCCAAATAATCGCGAAAATGAAATTGCAACCAATGCAAAAAGGAGGACCAAATAAAATCGTGGAAATAGACGAATTGGGTAAAAACAAATGTCAATTTTACCTGATAAACAATTTTACTTTTAACACCTTTGTGAAACGTTTTAACAGCCATCCTTCAAAAAAATATTAATTGGAAAAAGTACATGCTTTTTCTTTAAATTCAGTTCTGCCTCCTTGGTTTAATGTATAGCTGAAACAAATCTTATTTTCTAAATGACAGTATGTTGACAGGCAATTTTCGTTCTCTAGAATAAATTGATTCATAAAGTTTGAATATGTGAAAATATGTTTTTATTTTTCGGATAATTTACTGAAATCAAGATTTTGTTTTCACCATCTATTCAAAGTGAAAAACAATTCTGTTTTTCAGTTTTAATGAGAAAATGGTGTAAAAACTATACTGATCTATTTTATTTTTCCTTTTTTTATACACAAATATGGAGTAATTTACTTTCCGTTTTTAGAGAAACTTCGTTAAAATTAACAAAAAAGAAAAAAAATCTTGGCATCTAATTTAATTTTTTAAATTCTGACAATTTGTGTAACATCCTCGGATCAATGATAAACGGTATAAAGTAAATCACGTTGCGTTCAATATTCTGGTACTGTAAATGAAAATTGTAAATTCACGGGCATTCTCCGTGAATTGCTGCCGTAATTTTACGGGAAATGCCCCCTTTTCAAGGTAAACGGTCCATTTCAGTAAATTTCATGTTTTTACGGGCAAAAACCGTTTATCTAATAACAAAGCTCGTTTATCTAATCACAAAACCGTTTTCTTATGGACATTGCCTGGAATCTCTGCTGCAGTAATTTTACTGCAGCAATTTTTTACAGTGAGGAGTAGTTGCGAAATACAAACATAGATTCGTGTTCATTTTCCTTTTCTTAAAATTATGATGCGATTTTTAGCAGAAAATTCTCATCTGTATATAACGAATATTCATACTTAATAATCAGTATAGATAAAAAAAATTTAAATTTTTCGTTATAAATATGGCGTGAAACTCATCTGCTTTCTATACTTACTGATCCTTGCATTATTAATGTAAGGAATTGATTCACACTCATTTTAAAACACATTGGAAAATTCCCGTTTTATTTCAAATATGACGCCTCTTTTTCCCGCAGAGAAATCCCTTTTTAATGACATAATTCTTGTTAATTTTCTTTTCCAGGCAATTAATTTCAGTACTGGCATAGGGGAAATTATGTCGCTTTAACGAAATAATATTAAATCTTTAGTTTTTATCAACAAAAATGGAACTATTAACATTCGTCATTTTTTTTTTTTTTTTTTTTTTTTTTTTTTTAGGTAATCGAGTTATTTCTTTTAGTTTAGAGAATGAAAATAAATATTTCTCGCTATCCATGACATCATTTTCGATATGGATAATTTTGCGGAGCATATTATTGACATTTGCTGACCCTTTTCTTTTGAAACTTCTTTTTACTTTTTTAAAATTTAAATAAAAAATACGGTATAATTATATTAGCCCTGCGCAGACGGTAAAACGCCAAGAATTATTACCATACAAAAGAAAAAAGCGAAAAAAAAAAACCAAGATCAGTTTATTTCACCAATCAAAGATATCCGCTTTATTTTTGATGTATGGCGTCATATTCGCCTGTTTCCTATGGTTACTCATATTGAAACCTTGTATTATTATCAACAACTAAAAAAAAGTACGTTTTATTTCTAATAATATTATTTAATCTTCTTCTTAATTCTTTAATTTTTTTATTTAATTTTTATTTTTCACGTGAAAAAATTTCAATTGAAACTAAATTGTTGACTAAAAATTATTATTCCGGAAATTTGAATTAGTTTTGGCAACGATAAAGTATTAGCAACGGTAAAGTGAATTTAACCATGTTAAAATATTATACGAAAAAAATGTCCATTTACTCTCTATGAAAAAA
This sequence comes from Maratus michaelseni, assembly GCA_963931845.1. Classification (NCBI taxonomy): domain Eukaryota; kingdom Metazoa; phylum Arthropoda; class Arachnida; order Araneae; family Salticidae; genus Maratus; species Maratus michaelseni. The sequence continues at coordinate 156,319,277 of OZ007589.1, read as the reverse complement.
CGAAATTTTGAATTATTAAGAAAAATATTTGAATAAAATAAACAAAAACCAGCCTATGTTCAAATGAGGGTTATAATCAATCTGTATGCAAAAATACAGGATCATTAAAGGCTCCATTTTGACGCTGGCTTCAGCCTAACATTTGCGCACAATCAGATTTATAATATTACTAGCTGTTACCCGTGACTTCGTTCACGTAACATTAAAAAAGAATAAATGCATTAATTTAGCAAAACATTTCACTTGATAATTAACAACATATATAATTAACCAAAGCTTTATCACATTTTATAGGAGACCATACGGTATTTCTTTGCTATAGGGTCCTTGACATAACCCAGTCTTAAAAAAGTGAAATTTCATGCCAAATAATATATACAATCGCGAAAATGAAACTGCAACTAATGAAAAAAGGAGGACCCAGTAAAATCGTGAAAATCGAGGAATTCCTTTTCGTAAAACGAAAAACAACACTGGCAGAATTCTGCTATACAACAGTGCATTTTAGGTGGTATTTGGTGTACAATTTGTATATGTGTGCATTGCTAAATGGGCATTATTATATTGTATATTTGCATAGACATATGTTATATATTTCTTACTACATTATCTTGTTTATGTATATATTAAATTAAGTGTTTCATGCTAAATGGTGTAAATAGTGAACAAACTGCTTGTGGATTTTATACATTGATAGATATTTCACAAAGATATAATAATCTGATGCGATTCTAAAATGTAAATAAAGGTTGCTAGAAAGTACTTTAAATTCTGCCCAATTTAACCTCGATATTTTCTCTATCGCATCAAGAACACTATTAGCAAATAAATACCGACCACACAAATCTGATTATCTAAATTTACATATTTTTGTTAGTATATATAGGATTATTTTAATTTATTTCATGCGCTTGAAATTTTTTACGCTTTCTCTAGGGTTAGGTGTCGAATAAATGTACTTTCTTGTTATTTTATTTTGCCATTTCAATTTATTCTATTTTCCATTCATTCCATTTATGGATATTGATTTAATTTACATATTCGTGTCAAAGAATATTCTTTAAATTTAATATCAGGATTAGGATAGGATACGATTAGGGTTAGGATTAGGAATAAAAATTGAACGACAATGGCATGACCGATTCAGGTTTAAAGTATGAACCATCATGAATCAATAAGAAAATTAGAATATTATCGGCTAATACTTTTTAATATGCTTTACAGTCATAGTTGGCATCAAAGGTGAGCGGGGAAATGATCATCTAAAATACCATTAAGTGTTTACCACGCAAAAAACAAATCTGGTTACAACAATGTATTTAATTTTGCGCCAAATTTCACTTGATTAAAAAAAAAAAAAAAAAAAAAGCAAATTGACTATGGACTTAATTACAGACCCCTAACCTTGTCATACTCGGAAATTTTCTACCTACATGTAAAAAAAATTCTACTATATAGAACGCGTTTTCACGTTTATAATGTTATGAATTGGCACGATCGGCTTGTTCAAGTTTACACAATTCGGCTGGAAGAAGATTCATTACTTTTTGATTTCTTCTTTGCTTTTGCATTACGCGAATTTGTTGGTAAAATCGATTTTCTTTTCGATAACATTGTTGTTTTTTAAGTTTAAAAAATATTGTAATTTTACTTAAACATTGCTTTAAAATCTATGCAATTTTTCTTATCCTACAAGACTTTACAAAAATCTATTATGAAACAACTTTAAAAAAAGCTATATTTAAAAACGACAACAAAGTTTTTCCTATTTTAAAAACTAAAAGAAATGTAAAATTAAATTCCGGTTCGAAACGACGATTTACAAATGTGTTTCGATTGTGGGAAAATGATAGAGGAAAAATGCTGTTACTTCGACACAATCATATTAAATCTTTAGCTTTTATGAGAAAAGCAACTTTCTTTTAAAAATTATAGTTATTTTTATTAAGATTTTCTGATTTTCGATACGGATAATTTTGCGATGCATATCATTGACATTTGCCATCCAATTTTTTTTTTTTTTTTTTTTTTTTTTTTTTACCTTTTAAAATTTAAATTAAAAATATGGTATCTTTATGTTAGCCGTGTGCAGACGATAAATCGCCAACCTATCCCGCGATTTTACAAAACATCACGCGTAGAGCGATTGGAGGCGGTGTCGAATAGTGATTGGCTGAAAGATGGTTACGTTGTTATTGAGGGGAGGAGTTAAAGCGTGCGTATTAAATGAACAAGTATGATAAAAGTTAATAAATTTTTGTGTCCGATCTAGTATAGTGGTTAAAGCATCAGGCTCGTAATTTTGATGCATCAAGTTGTGTCCTTGCTGATTTTTTTTGCATTTTTAGAGTTTTGCTTTGATCTTTATTGAATTAGTTAATAAAGAATATTTATTAACAATGCTTCTTAAGCATTGATATAAAGATTAGTTAATCTTTATCAATTGCTCTGCAATATTTTATTCTCAATTTGATAATTAAATTTTAATTAGAATTAAGTTAAACAATATTAAATTATAAATTATAATTAAGGTAAATAAAAATTAAATTTTTATCACATACAATAAAATTTAATATCAGATAAATTTCAAGAATTAAATTTAATTTTAATTCATATACGCTATTTTTTAATAACTATACGAACATTTATTAAAATGCAAAAACTCCTAAACTTTCATTAAAAATATTTTTTGTATTAGAACTTTAGTAACAGATGATTATCAAATTAGCAGAATTAATTAATTAAAGTTTTCATCTTTTAAAATTAAGCATTATTCTTAAAAATCTCTATTAATTTACTAAAATTATTTTTGCCAATTACTGGTTGATCTGCAGTGATAAAGTTGTGGAAGATTACCATATTTAATTTTTTTGTCTATTATTTTATTATTTAATTTTTAATTACTATTTATATTTAAATAAATATAATTAATATTAATTACTATTTTTATTTAAATACATACAATTAATATTAATAAGTATTATTATTTAAACATATAATTAATATAAATAAATATTATTTAAATATAGTAAAAATGAAGGAGATAAATCTATCTAACACTAGTAATAATAAATATAGTTATCATTATTTTAATTTTGTGGGGGGAAAAAATGTTGAATGATTAATTGCTTATTTTAAAATCACAGCATGTCCTTTTTTAGGTTATAATTAATTCCTGTTTAGTTCAATAACTGTGCTGGTCTAAAATTTCAAGATTATTATTCATTATGCATTAATTCAGTAATTTGGGTCTTCAGCAACCCCAGGGTTTAAAACTATATTGGGAGGGGGGGGGGGGGAGGTTTTACTTGAACATAACTGCATAAAATCTATGAAGTTCATTATTATAGCTCTCATTTTTAATAAAAAGTATTTTAATGCAATTTAATTTCAGAATTCATATTTATTCTTAATGTTGTATTTGTTTGGTAGATCTATCATATCTTAAAGGTTGTTATTTAAAAAAAAAGGGTTAGGTATCATTTTATTAAGATGTTCAAATTGCTTTAAAAATTGGTTTTAACCAAATATTAATGATTTTAAGAGCTATGCTTAGAAAACCTTTACTTATTCTGGATTTTTAAAAAATCGCTCCGAAACTAAAATCTCATATCTTAGATTTATTTTATATTTCTGTTTTAATACTTCATTTTACGAACAGATGGCGCCACTACACAACGGCTTAGACGTTGCATGGATTTTAGGCGTTCGAGTGTAATTTGCATAGCTTTTTAAATTATTTAATTACTGAATGAGATTTTTTTTTTTTCAGTTAACTTTTGCCAAATTTTGCAAACATGCAATGTTTGCAAGTTTTTAATTGTAAAAAGAAAAAATTAATAAAGTATATTTCCAAAATTAAATGAATTTGTGTGGCAAATTTTGTATTTTACGCTGTCTTGACTTAAAGATATGAAAGAAATTGTTTAATAAACCTTTAAGTTCAGTAAAAAATTTAAAACTATATATATAAATTTGAAATCTGCATTTCTTAAGTTTATATTGATTTTATGAAATAACAAACTATATAAAAATCTGAAAAATGCATTGCTTAAGTATATGTTGATTTTATGAAATAACACAGTTCAAAAAGTTTTTAACGACCTAGTAATTTTATTTTCGTTTATTAATTCAATTATGATGATTAAAAAAATAATAATAAACATTCAGAAAAGCTAACATTTATTTGCTGTGCTTTCAGTTTATTCTTGTGAAATAATGTTTAATATGTTGTTCTTTGTTTAATTCTAATTGTAGTGAGTATTTACTATAAATAAAATTTAAAATAAAAACTATAAAAAAATGTAAACATGTAATATTTATTTGAGTTGGGTTGGGTTGGGTTGATTGTTGACGGCCAATTATCTGCACTTGGGATATAGGCCCGGGGGGAGTGCCCTTCGTGGGGGTCTTTCTAAGGGAACCTAATCCGTATTTACGCATGGATAAATCCACGGCTCGAAGAAAACCACGAAAACTCCGAACGATTAGGCCGACGGGCGCGATTGGGATCGAACCCAGCACCTCCCGTCTACCAGCTTGGAGAGCACAACCTCTCAGCCACTGGTGGGGCAATATTTATTTGAAAATTGGAAGTTATGGATTATAGATATTAAAGAATATAATAATTTATAAATGAAATATGTTTTACTTTATGTAAGGTTTGTTATGTATCAATAAATTAAGCTGGACGTATAGTTTTTTCACTTAAAAAATGTACACAAGCTACTACAAATTTAAATTAGTTTTCAATAACCTTTACAATTACAATATCAGTTTTATTTTTCTTAAAAAAAAAAAAAAAAAAAAAAAAAAAAAAAACAGGAGTTGAATTAGGTAATGAGCTCTGAAAATACAAATACAAGAGCTAGAAGTATTTGATTTGCTGTTTCAAATTATACTTGTACACATGGATTGTTTTCTTTTAATTGGATTAAGTTAATACCAGAGGGCCCGTGCGAAGATTTCGCACTGAAATCTAATATTTTTTAGGTACTTCTCTATTAACCCGTCGACCGCTTTTCATAACAAAAAACTACCGCCAAACTGTAAGATTAAACGCCAAAAATGCTGCAGTCCCATTTACTTGATGTCAAAATCATTATGCCTGTTTGTTACGTCATCTAGTGGTATTACATTCGACATTTGCGTGTATTTTTCATTGTTTTACTGATTTAGTAGTTATTTTATTAATTAAAATAACAATTGTGTCCTTAAATTCTTATATTTTATTTATTTTTTAATATTCCAATGGCAACGTTCTCCCGTTCATTTGGCGATAGTTTTTTGTTATGAAAAATGGTCGACGGGATAATAGAGAAGTATAATTTTTTATCAATATGTAATATTTATTAGATGCAGGTTTAAACTTCTAAAGAAAAAGCAAGGATAAAAATATCTGCAAACAACATTTAGTTGTTAGTCAATCCAGAATATTATCTAATTTATTCCATCAAAGTTAGACTAAAACCTGATCCAAGATTGCTAAAGGCACGCGCGAGAAAAAAATTAACAATCGTATTTTGACTGCATTAGAGGATGACGTCATCCGCTTCGGGAAAACCATGGAACTTAGAAATATAAATCTAAACATTTCAATTTCGCTTTTTAATCATAAGTATAAAATAAATCCGTGCGGTGTTTTTTTATAATAATTGCTATGAGCATCATATAATGTGGTATTTTATTTTTTTTGGCAACAATAATTTCAGGAAAACCTTTCATTTCTTTCATGAAAACAATGCCGATTTAATTTTTTTAATTTCAGCAAATTTTAATCAAAAACATGTTTTAACGAATTGTTAATTGAGTTATGTCAGAAGCCTGTTCTAAAACCTTTCATATGGTATCTCATTCGTTGTTCTGCGTTTTATATTTTCTGAGTAAAAGGGATGTTGACAGGAGAAATAATATATAAGGATTATTTTGTTAGACAAGTTTAATATGTCCTAAGCATCATTAAAAATAAAGCAAACCTGAATATACAAGCTCAGACGATCTTATGAATCTTCAACGAAATGAAAAATATCTTCTTCAAGCGCATTAAGCTCCTCCTACATCGTCTCAGGCAGTCGACCAATCACTGTTCAACATCGCCTCCAATCGTTCTACGCATGATGGTTTGTAAAATCGCACCTATCCCATCATTCGTATTGAATTCATTAAAAATATAAATCTTTCACTCATTTCATTTAAAACACAGAACTTTAATTTACAACACATACATTTAAAATACATATATTACGTACATTTAAAATAATTCCTTTCATGTCAAAAAGAAAAAGAAAAAAAAGAGAAATTAATCACAAATAATTTGATAACTCAAGATCATTTTATTTCAACATCAAAACAAATCTGTTTTATTTTTCTATATATGACACCATATTCGCTTGTTTTCTATACTTACTCTTATTTATGCACTTTGTATTATTATCAAAGATTTGAAAACGCACGTTTTGTTTTTAATATGACATCATTTCATATTCTGTTTAATTCTTAAATAATTCATTTCCTTTTCATTTTTCACGTGGAATTTTTTCACTTGAAAATAAATTGTTGATTAAAAATTATTACTCAGGGGTTTTATTTTATATTGACAACGATAAAGTATTAGCAACGGTAAAATAAATTTAACCATTTTAAAAAAAGCTGCAAAACCGGGCCTTTTGGGCCAAACCAACCAAACCATCCAACCATTTTAAAATATACGAAAAAATGTCATTTATTCTCTATGAAAATAATGAAATTTTGAATTATTAAGAAAAATATTGAAATAAAATAAACAAAAACCATTCTATGTTCATTTGAGGGTTATAATCAACTTATATGCAAAGATACAGGATAATTAAATGCTTCATTTTGACGCTGGCTTCAGCATAACATTTGCACACAATCAGATTTATAATATGACTTCGTTCACGTATCATTAAAATAAAAATAAATTCATTAATTAAGCAAAATATTTCATTCCCGATCATTAGAAACGTAAATAATTAACTAACACTTGATCACATTCCATAGGAGACAATACAGTTCTATGTTATAGAGGCCTTGACATAACTAAGTTTTAAAAAAGTGAAATTTTGTGACAAATAATCACGAAAAGGAAACTGCAACCAATGAGAAAAGGCGGGCCAAATAAAATCGTGGAAATCGGCGAATTATATAAAAACATATGTCAAGTTTACCTGGTAAACCATTTTACTTTTAACGCCTTTGTGAAACGTTTTAATAGCCATCCTTCAAAGATAATGGAAATAGTATATTCTTTTTCATTAAATTCAATTCTTGTGAATAGGAAGCAATAATTGTAGATCTAAATGCATGGAGCTTAAATTTGCCTCCTTGATTTAATCTATAACTACAGCGCCTATATTCTAGGCGCTGTACTACAACTGAAAAAAAAAAAAATCTTTATTTCTAAATGAAAATATGTTGACAGACGATATTTGTTCTCCAGAATAAATTGACTCATGAAGTTTGAATATGTGAAAATACGTTTTTATTTTTAAAAAATTTTACTGTAATCAAGATTTTTTTTTTCTTTCACCATCTATTCAAATTGAAAATAAATTCTTTTTTTCAGTTTTAATGAGAAAAAATATATTATTCCATTTCATTTCTTCTTTTTTATCCACAAAATTGGAATAATTTAGTTGCCATTTTTAGAGCAACTTCGTTAAATTTATAAAATAACAATAATAATAATCATATCTCGGAATTTAAATCATTTTTTTAAATTCTGAGAGTTTATGACATCCTCTGCGAAATACAAACAGGCGGTCAGATTTTAATATAATAGATTCGTAATTATTTTTATTTTCCTAATAATCATGGTGTGGTTTTTGGCAAAAAACTCTCATCTGTATGTAACTGATATTCATGCATAATAATCGCTAGCTAAAAAAATATTTAAATTTTTCGTTTTAAATATGACGTGAAACTCATCTGCTTTCTAAACTTACCGATTCTTGTATTATTAATGTAATGAATTGATTCACGCTCCTTCTAAAACACATTTCAAAATTCCCATTTTATTTCAAATATAACGTCACTTTTTCCTCAGAGGAATCTCTTTTAAAGGGCACAATTCTTGTTAATTTTCTTTTTCTGGCAACCAGGACGTAAATTTTAGCGGAAAACTCACATTTGTGTGTAACTGGTATTCAAGCTAATTATTAATCAGTATCGATAGAAAATATTTCAGTTTTTCATCTTAAATATCACGTCCATTATCTATTTACTTTCATTATATATTGACATTCATGCTCCTTGTATTATTACGAATATTTGAAAATACATGTTTTATTTATGACGTCATATTTGTCCAAGCCGAGGAGGATCCTTTTCATAGTTCCATGGTCCAAGCGAAATCTATTTTTTAATAATATAATTATTGTTGCACTTTTCCTTCTAATTATAACGCAGTTTTTGACAGAAAAATATCTTTTTATTTTAACCGATATTCATACTTCATGTATAATAACAAATACTCTATATTTTTGTTTCAAATATCACGGAAATTCACCTTCTTTTGAATTTTTTTAACTTTCAGTTTTCACGTGAAAATCGTTCAATTGAAAATTAGTTGTTGGGGGAAAAATTATTTTTCTGTGTTTTTATTTTTGTGGCAACGATCAAAGCCCTAGCAACGATAAAGTAAAATGGTTAAATTGTATGGGGAAATGTCCATTTATTCTCTATGAAAATAATGAAATTTTTAATTATTAAAGAAAATATTTGAATAAAATAAACAAAAACCAGCCTATGTTAATTTGAGGATTATAATCAACCTATATGCAAAAATACAGGATCATTAAATGCTCCATTTTGACGCTGGCTTCAGCCTAACATTTGCACACAATCAGATTTATAATATTATTAGGATTAGGATATCGGTTGACGACGGGTGGAAGGAAGGGGAAAAGGACACCTAACCGCTCCCCCGCTCAATCCGCCTTCGATAAAAACTGGCATAGTTTTAAATTTTCATTCTCCAATTTCGCATTCAGTGAGGTTACTGGTATATGCGCATGACTCGAGCAGAATTATTTTTTATCCGGGTTGTTTTAGCTAAGCACATATATACTATACTCTGGTCTCCATTGAACACTTTACGTATAGAATTTATACTCATTTTACAAGGCTAAACAAACAAACAAGCGTAAAAAAGGTATAGCGTAAAATGTAGCTTAATGTATAGGTTCGTCGTGTTGGAAAGTGTGTAATAATCTATGTGTGAGGCATGACTTTATGATTTTTTTTGACTATCTGTCCGTTCGTGCTCTAACTTTCGGGAAAATATTGACAAATAAAAACCACAAAATTTATATACGTAATACGTCATTAAGGTAGCTTTCAAATTCCTTGCTCAACAGTGTGGAACTTTCTGAGACATTTTCTAACTCATATTTAAATTTAAAGGTATAAAATTGGCAAGCCTGATTATTGAAGGGATTTGCAATTGAATAGCGTTTGGCAAATAAATTACCTATCGAGTGATAAGCAATTGTTTTCACGTGACAAGTATTTCCCCTTTCTCGCGCTTCCGTGTAGGGAATTCGGTTTAAACGCCGACTTTGACAGCATTTCAAGAAAGTTCTTCTGTCTTTACCAAAAAAAAAGGGAAAACGTCTTTTGATTACGTAGTTTCTGAATAACAACACCTGCCAATTTCATGCGTTTCTGGACAAAAATGATTTCAGAAATATGTCAGTAAGTACATCCCTTTGATTTGAGAAGGGTAGTAAGAAATACCATACAGTATGTTCCTTTTAAAAAAAATGCTATATCTGGCATTTATAGTTTTTACATGGGATACACAAAAGAATTTGGATACGGTCTAGTGGCAGAATTTATTTGAAGTACATTTTGATCATGTTTTTCTCGAACAAATTCAAATAAATTTACTTAATCTTTAGTATTTAATGAAAGTACAGAATATATTTCGAAAAACTGAAGGTGGATAAATGCAATAAGTAAAAATAGTTGGAAAGTGTTTTATAATCTGTGCAATCGACATTATTTTTCGTTATTGTTTTGTTCGTATGTGATATCAACAGGAATTAGGCACAGATGGAAAATCAGCAATAATATATATAGTTTTTCATTTGAAAATAATTTCTAGCCATCTTACTATAACTTATTTTAAAATGGGAAAAAATGATTAAAAAAAAATACTTTTTACATTACAAATTTGAATAGATATATTGTATTCAATACATTGAAACATAATACATATATTATATACTAGGGGGCCTACCCCCTGCGAGCTACGCTCGCCAACCCCCGCTAAGACTTCGAAGCCTCTAAAAACATGACAGCGTGCTTTGTTTTAAAAATATTGGTAAATCTGTAATTGGGTTGCCATGCTTTTAACGTTTTAATGAGGCATTTTTTATTACCATGGCCTCATACACAGCTGTTGCGACAACTGCCGATTGTTTTCGGGATTGATAAGTAAAATCAATTACAACTTGAAAACCAGCTTGTATAAAATGGTTAGGTTTAAATTGTGGCTACCTCTCGGACTTTTATAACAACGATCTGTATTCTATTCTTCCTTTGCGTTTAAGGATGAGAAAAAAAAAACCATCTTCTTGTGAATAACATTAAAAACCATGGTATTGAAAAGTACTGTTATAGACATTTTCAGTAACAGGTTTTAATTTTCTCTCTATTTTAGTGCACCATCATGCATATTTTCATGTTATTTTAAATATGTCAATTATTTATTTTAATTAATATGTATATACGAATTTTCTAATAATTATTTATCATACAAAATTAATTAAATATTTTGTGCATGCATTCCTGCATTTATTCGGCATCAATTGATGACATATTTAAACAAATTTGCTATCCGCGATAATTTTACACCTTGTTAAGTGACTTGAAGACGGAAGATAAATTCCCTTAGATAAGTCCATAAGAAAATCGGGTACTTTTCCAGTATAGGATCCTTTGCTTTTAGGTTTGGCGTAATTCGAGCTTCTAAAAGGGATAGATTCGTTAATATACATAGATTTGTTGCCAAAAGTTATGAAAACAAACCCAATGAGCTTTTGGTGCTTTTCTATTATAGGGGTCTTAACGCTTTTTTAAAAACCTTGGCGCAATTCGGGCATCAGAAAGTGAGATTTGGTGCCAAATGACATAAACAGCCATGGAAACAAAATTCGACGATTTTTTAATTTATATGCGTATTTTAATTATACGTATATTATTATTGTTTTTTTTATACAAATTACTTCTGATTATATATAAATTAGGATAAATGACATTTTACGCTAAACAAATTGTATAAATATTTTTTTGCTCCTTTCTTTTGCGTTTACATAAATGACGTCATTTGGACTAATTTATTCAAAATATTTTCAGTTTATAAATTAAATTAAATGCTGACAGACGATTGAATCCTGACGATAGAAATGTGATTTTTTTTTTCAAATTTTCCTGAAAAACATAATTTAATCACAATCTTGTCTTCATTATCGATTGAAATAAAAGATAAATTCAATTTCAATTTGAAAATGACGAATAAAAAGAAATCAATAATCCCTATCGGGATCCTTTTCAATTTTTTTCCCTTTTTTGTCACAAACAGAGTAATTAGTTGCCATCATTACACAAATGTCATTAAAATTAGAAAAAAATTAATATCTCGAAAACTAATTCCAATTTCAAAATTCTATTACCAGTTTTGACATCCGCGGATTTTTATGGACAATTGGTATTAATTTCACCATCAAGCGTTTAATATTTTATTAAAAATAGCCCTGAAACATAATCAGTCGTTTAATCAGTCGTTTCATAAAATCGTTTCATAAATTCGTTTCATAAAATCGTTTCACAAATTTGTTTCATTAGGATTTTATATATATAGGGTAGATAACAAAATTCAATTAAGTATTGTTATTAAATGTAACAATACATAATTCAAACAATATTTATATTTTTTCAATTATGTATATATATATGTATCTAATTGGTGTGTTATAATCTGAATGACGTCTACGGATTTCTGTAAAAGGGGATACATATACAGGGGTCGGATATCCAACTCTCGACGAGCGTGAAAATGTTCTAGCACTGGATATGTGTCCCCTCTGCTGTGGCATCAAGATGACGTATGGGGGCGGATATACAGGGGTCGGATATCCAATGCTCTACTCAAAAGTAAAACGTCCAAGCATCGGATATGTTCTTGATATATGTCCCCTTCTGCTATGACGTCAAGATGACGTACGGAGGCATACAGGGGACGGTTATCCAGGTCTCGACGAAAGTAACACGAACTAGTTTTTGATATATGGCCCCTTCTGATATGGGGGCAGATATACTGGGGTCGGATATCCGACTCTCGAAGAAAGTGGACCTGGATATGTATCCCCTTCTGCTGTGACGTATGGGGGCAGATATACTGGGGATAGATATCAGGCGACTCCATCTCTATACTTCACAGCAGTCACAGTGGGGGACGCTGATATCGAGTCGCCTGATATCTATCCCCAGTATATCTGCCCCCATACGTCGCATTTAGGTCACAGCAGAAGGGGATACATATCCAGGTTCACTTTCTTCGAGAGTCGGATATCCGACCCCAGTATATCTGCCCCCATATCAGAAGGGGCCATATATCAAAAACTAGTTCGTGTTACTTTCGTCGAGACCTGGATAACCGTCCCCTGTATATTTGCACCCGTACTTCATCTTGACGTCATAGCAGAAGGGGACATTTATCAAGGGGTAACATATCCGATGCTTGGACGTTTTACTTTTGAAGCATTGGATATCCGACCCCTGGATATCTGCCCCCATACGTCATCTTGAAGTCACAGCAGAGGGGACACATATCCAGTGCTAGAATATTTTCACGCTCGTCGAGAGTTGGATATCCGACCCCTGTATATGTATCCCCTGTTACGTACAGTTTTTATTTTGGCCGTGATCTAATATACGTCCTTATTTATCTAGAAATCGGTAGACGTCATTCAGATTATAACACACCAATTAGATACATATATACATAATTGAAACAATATAAATATTGTTTGAATTATGTATTGTTATATTTAATAACATTACATAATTGAATTTTGTTATATATAATATATGTATTAGGTTTCAATGTATTGAATACCATATATCTATTGAAATTTGTAATGTAAAAAGTATTTCTTTTAAATAATTTTTCCCTTTTTTAAAAACGAGTTATAGTTAGATGGCTAGAAATTATTTTCAAATGAAAAAATATATATATTATTGCTGATTTTCCATCTGTGCCTAATTCCTGTTGATAGCCCATACGAACAAAACAATAACGAAAACTAATATCGATTGCACAGATTATAAAACACCTTCCAACTATTTTTACTTATTACATTTATCCACTATCAGTTTTTCGAAATATATTCTGAACTTTCATGCAATGTTAAAGATTAAATAACTTTCTTTGAATTTGTTCAAGAAAAACATGATCAAAATATACTTCAAATAAATTCTGCCACTAGACCGTAATGTAATGTGTCCGAATTATTTTGTGTACCTCGTGTAAAAACTATAAATGCTAGATATAGCATTTTTTTTATAAGGAACTTGCTGTATAGCATTTCTTACGACCCTTTTCAAATCAAAGGGATGTGCTTACTGACACATTTCTGAAATCATTTTTGTCCAGAAACGCATGAAATTGGCAGGTGTTGTTAGTCAGAAACTATGTAATCGAAAGACATTTTCCATTTTTTTGGTAAAGACAGAAGAACTTTCTTGAAATGCTGCCAAAGTCGGCGTTTAAACTGAATTCCCTACACGGAAGCGCGAGAAAGGGGAAATGCTTGTCACGTGAAAACAATCGCTTATCACTCGATAGGTAATTTATTTGCCGAACGCTATTCGATTGCAAATCCCTTCAATAATCAGGCTTGCCAATTTTATACATTTAAATTTAAATATAAGTTAGAAAATGTCTCAGAAAGTTCCTCATTGTTGAGCAAGGAATTTGAAAGCTACCTTAATGACATATATCAATTTTGTGGTTTTTATTTGTCAATATTTTCCCGAAAGTTAGAGCACGAACGGACAGACAGTCAAAACAAAATTATAAAGACATGCCTCACACATACATTATTACACCCTTTCCAACACGACGAACATATACATTAAGCTACAGTTTACGCTATATCTTTTTATATCTACATTTTACGCTATATACTTTCTTGAAATGGCCTCAGAAACTGCGTGGTCCGGCGACTACCAGGGACACGAAAAACTAAAGTGTATGAAATTCACTAACTATTAAGTGAAAATTTAAGGTTGTTCTCAAATTCCCTCCTGAACAACTTGAAACTTTCTGACTACTTTTTCTAACACATTTTTAAACCTAAACGCATAAAATTTGCAAGCCTGACTATAAAAACGATGGAAATTGGATTGAGTACTACATTTGTGATAAATAAATTATTTATCAAGTTACAAATGATTGTTGTCACGTGACGACCACTTTTTCCCCTTTCCCTCGCTGCCGCGTCCGGAAATTCGATTCAAAACGCCAACATTCAAAGTATATTCTGAAAGAAATTTCTGTCTTTACCAAAAAAAGGTAAAACATCATTCGATTACATAGTTTCTGTACTCATAAAAAATAGACATTTGTTCTTTAAAAAATTAGTAATTTTTTTAAAATAAATATTTCTGTAAATCCCTTAGTCAAATCAAAACTTATAATTTTCATATCAAATGTGAAAAAAGTATTCAAAAAAGTCATTCCGGCATGCACCGGGGGGAAAAGGTAGCTTCCATATTCCATGGAATTTCAAACAGATATATCGCAGCCGTTTTTTAAGATAAAGCCAAAACAAAATATGCTCCGGAATCCATGTATCATGATCTAACAGTTCACGGAAACAACTTTTTAAATTTATAATTTTATTTTACATCTTTTAGAACATCTTTTTACATTTTTTAACTGGCCTCCACTTTGAAACTAGATGGCGCATGATGCTGGCCAACGAACTCGGTCGAAACTTTGGTATGTTCTGTACACATGATCAGTCACATTCGTATCGGTTCATAAATACGAGAGTTATAGCATAACAAAAATCAGGTTGTTTCAAAATGTCAGCCTCCCTAGAATTTCAAACTGCCATATCTCAGCCGTTTTTTTTTTTTAAGATAAAACCAAAACAAAAACTGATCCGTAATCCTTGTATCACAATCTAACACTTAACGGAAACAATTTTTCAAATTTATAATTTTTTTGTTCATCTTTTTGAGTTTTTAATAAATTAAAAAAAAATTAACTGGCCGCCATTTTGAAACAAGATGGTGGATGAAGCTGACCAACGAACTCGGTTGAGACCTTGGTATGTCCTATACACATACTCAGTCACAACCAAATAGGTTCATAAATAAGAGCGTTACAGCATGACAAATATCAGATATCTATATCTATATCTATATCTATATATCTATACTAATAAAAGAAAGTTTCGCTCTCTGTGTGTGTGTGTGTGTGTGTTTGTCTGCGATGGCTAGCAAAATCTAGCCCACCTAGAAGTCTGTAAATTTAGGTGTGTATAGCCCAAGGTCTGGCCATGTGTACCTGAGTCTCAGAATTTTAATATTTTGATAATTACCCATCATATTAATTATATTCTCATTAAACATCGCATCAAAAATGCCATCTTTTTAATCAAAATGGCTAAAGAAAATAATTGCTGTTGGGATTTGCAAGCGGAAATGAATGATTTCGAAATTATTTTACTAATTAGCGAATTTTAAGAAAACTAATTAAGATATCAATTTGAAAATTTCTGAGCATATGTAGAAAAAATAATCTGCATCCGACTATGCAATTTTTGAAAAATTCGGCCGGTATTTTTTCTTAATTTATGCAAAAAACTGCCAAAAATCTGCTGGCGCCAGTGAAATAAATCGGAGAGAGTTTCAGACAGGGATCTGCTTTCATTAAAAACTAAACTACGAAGAGATCTATTTCTCTGGCCGATCCCTCCATTTAGTTTGCGAAAATGAAAGTAAATAATTGGCAATTTTTACTAATGAACAAAAATTTAGATAACTAATTAAGATATAGATCTGAAATTGAGGATGGGTAAAGTTGTCCTCTGCCGGCTATTTTAGTATAGCGTCTTCGTTATGTTCTAATTATCAGAAAAATTTAATTATTTTTTTAATTTAATGATCGCGTTAATGTAGGTGAAGGTGGTTTTCTTGAACAAATCATTCGTTATATTTGCGAGTATGGGGAGGGAGGGGGTTAACGCCTTGCTCTGAGATTGTTATTATCTTTGGCCCGGGCAATGCCGGGAGTGTAGCTAGTACTAATATAAAACAAAATTGCTGTGTGTGTCTGTGTGTCAGTCTGTCTACGATGGCCAACGAAATGTAGCGCACCTAGAAGTAAGAAAATTTAGATTTATGTAGTACAAGGCCTGATCTGATGCACCTGGGACTCAGAATTCTAATATATTGATAATTACCCACGATATTAATTAGAATCTCATTAAACATCGCATCGAAAATGCCATCTTTTTTAATAAAATGACTAAAGAAAAGAACATCTGTTCTCAATTTGCAAGTAGAAATGAACAAATTTGAAATTTATTTATTAATTAGCGAATTTTAAGAAAACTAATTAAGATATTGATTGAAATTTTTAATCATAAGTAGAAACATTTTCGACATCCGATAATGCAATTTTTGTAAAATTCGGCCGGTAATTTTCCTTAATTTTTACAAAAAACTGCAAAAATATGGTGGTTGTATGCATGTGTATGCACATGTGTGTATGCATGTATCCCCCACATGTACACATACATGTGTGTATGCATGTATGTGCATTTTACAAAGTTAAAAAAATCCGAGAAAGTTTCAGACATGGATCGGCTTACATTAAACACTGAACTACAAAGATATTCGTTTCTCTGGCGATCCCTCCATATACTTTGCGAAAATGAAAGGAAATAATTGCCAATTTTTACTAATGAACAAATATAACTAATTAAGATATAGATTTGAATTTGAGGATGGGAAGGGGTGCCATCTGGCGGCTATTTTAGTGTTATGTTCTAACTATCAGAAAAATATAATTATTTTTTTATAATGATCCCGTTAATGTAGGGGAAGAGGATTTCCTTGAACAAATTATTCGTTATATTTGCGGGTATGGGTAGGTGGGGGGGGGGGGGGGGTGTTAAGGCCTTGCTCTGATTTGCACAAAACAAATTCCATTTAAGAAATTTAACATTTTTAGCTTCTCCCGTATCGTTTTATAAATGTTATATATAGAGAATACCGGAAATTTCAAATAACGATTTTCGTAAAAATTAAATTTATGTTCCTAATAAAAGTACACAACCCGTATTTACTTGATGCATACCAACAAACAAAGTAAATGAATTGTTGTTGAGCACTTGATCAAGCGCCCCCTGGCGGGAAACACTACAAGCTTTTTCTCTCTAACAGTGCTTTGTTCTACGGGCCCGATCACGACGGGCTATGGTTAATTCGACTTTTCGATCGCGTTACAGACTTTAGTTTTACCTTCCACCGCCAGGGGCCCATAATTTTCTCGAGTTCTATGGGCCCGATTTCGACGGTAATTGGTTCATCCAACTCCCTTGATACAACAGGTACCCGTGTCGGATGTTTGAATCTAACAAATGGCGCACCCTGGTGTTAGAAAGTGGAACTAAATGATTTTGCTGGCGTGCACGTCACGCCTACTATATGGTACCGGAGGCAGCGGGGACACGTGTGGGAGTTTCGTTCGGAAGATGATTTATTTGAACAGAGTGACTCCCCTGTGAAAGATGGAACTAAAAGACTTTGCAGCGCATGCGCTTCATGCCTACTATACGGTGCCGCAGGCAGCGAGAACACGTGTCGGAGGTTCGTTTAGATGAGAATGCGCATCCTGTAGGCGGTAGGTGGAAATAGAGGATTTTCCGTCATGTGCGCAGCACTTTTAAATAAATGATTTCCCGAACGGCTGCAATAGGTAGCTTTTTGTATTGAAAGCTACCTAAAATATTTTAGAAGATAGAATATTTTAGTAATTTTCATTAAAGAATTTACATTTAAAAGGGAATACATATATAAATTTATATTTCAAGAAAAAAAAATTATTATAATAAATAAATGATTATAGATATAAGATATATACATATATATCGTATATGTGATATTATTCATCTCTCTTTCTATATATGTATATCTGATATTATAGGACAAAGCGATTTTATATATATCACTCTATTTTGTATATGCATATACCTTTGTATAATAGGTGTGTGATATTTATTTCAAAATAATTAATAATTATTTTGAAATAAATATCACATACCTATTACACAAAGGTATATACAAATGTAGAGTGATATATATAAAATCGCTTTGTCCTATAATATCAGACATGCATATATATAAAGAGAGATAAATAAAATCGCTTTGCCCTATAATATCAGACATGCGAGATACATTTATATATATATATATATATATATAGAAAGAGAGAGAGATAAAAAATTCGCTTTGACCTATAAAATCAGATATGCGATATGCACGCATGTATATAGAGAGAGATAAACAAAATCGCTTTACCCTATAATATCTGACATGCAAGTATATAGAGAGATATAAATAAAACCGCTTTATCTTCTAATAAAAGTTCTTTTCCAAAAAAGCAAAGTCTGAAGCATAGTTGATTTAATGAAATTAGCCTACCTCTTCTTTAAATACTCTTTCGAAGGTACGCAATCATGATTCAGTGGTTAAGATAAAAAAAAAAAAAAAAAACATTGAGTCATGATTAGATTTTGCTAGGGTTACAACCACGCAATCACTTTCAATTTATATTCTCACTACTATTTAAAACTGAAAAGCTTAAACTAATATCCAGTGATAGCAGCATTGAAAAATTCTACAAATTTCGGTACATGTGTTAAAGCATTGTGTACTAAAGAGGAATTCCTATTCGAAACACATTCTTTTTTGTATAGAACTAGTTTTTTTCCTGATTAAAAAAATTTAAAAGGGAATCTATTTCGTGAAAGAAGTATTCTTCGAGAATAAAAGATTATTTTACAATGTGTCTGAAATTTTTTATAATGAAACTTTATAATTATTTTGATTCCGTTATAAATTCTCTAAAACTTAATTTCATTCTTTAAAAAGTATTCTTCGAGGTGTTTTTAGAAGACAAAATATTTATGAATGATACAACACGAGTCGAAAAAAGTGTGATTGTAATAGATAGTATTTATAAGAAAGTGAGAAAGTATCAGGGCACGGACAGCCCAATAGTTAAGGATCAATAATAAAATAATAAATTCGAGCTCAAGTTCGCGGGCTCAAAACCGACGCAAACGAATGAAACTAAAAAGTCCTTATGAATAAGACATGTTGGCTTTCTGATTTTAAAAGTAATATAATTTTCCAGCGTACGCGCAATCACATCGATTTCAAGATCTTTAAATTTTTCTAGCTTTGTTATAATATGATGACTATCATAATTTTTCAAGTTATGGAATATAACAGGGATCGTTTTACATTGCTTATAGTTCAAGTTACATTCCACATGTGTAGCTCCTCTGTATACACCTTACAGGTGATTATGGTCACGTGTGCGTTTCTAACCTAATACTTTTTTACAAATTGAACACAGATCATATACAATTTTTAGTTTCGCAAACGTTTTATCGCATGAGTTATTGGCGAATCCTTAACAAAAAATTTGAATTTTATAATTATAGGTTATGTACATGGTTGAAAAATTATAAATTAGTATAGGTGATTGGTTATGAAATAAAATTTGTGATTAGCGAATTAATTTATTATAATTTTAGATAGTCACGTGACATACATTTAAAAAAATCCATATGTGTTATGGTAATGATAAGCTACGGCTGCCGAAGGCAGTCTAGTTCACAGCGGTTTCCGGGCTCTGGTTAGCCCATACGAGGTCACGAACAAGAAGGGCCGGTTTACCCGGACACCTCCAAGGTGGTGCTCTTTGGCCTGGGGAAAGACGGGGGCCGAATCCTACCTGCGCCTCTCACCCTAACCCAAATGAGTGAAGTTCAGCGGACGCTGCGACTTGCGGTGGAACCCAAGTACAGGACACCACCACACGACACTTGGGCGGACGCAGAGACGATCCGACGGCTTCGTTGCCAGAACCTCATAAGAGGATCCGGATTGTAGGCCATTGCCGAAACACCCCACGACCCATTACTGTAACCACGCCTTCCGATTATCAAATCCTAGGGAGGGAGGAAGCGACTAGTTCATCGGACGTGGCGAGCAGAAGATGCTTCTTGCCAACCCGGGGCTTCGAAGAAAGATAGTCCCTGACGCACAGACACGCCTTGGCTAAGGTTGTCCCCCACTAGAATAGCTTCCCGCGAGACAGAACCCCATAGACGAATCTAGGACGTGGTCAAGCGACCCCATTCGAGGAGATCATACCCATATTTATATAACTACGGCATTCATGCACTACTACATATATATAACTACGACATAAATGCACTACTACATATATACACTACTGCATGCAAAACATAACACAACACATAGAGATAAGGAAATCATACCTACCTGTTTACCTTACCTGTGGGTTCTCGAGTAGGACTCTTAACCCACTAATTATGCACCATGACCCACAGCGCCGCAAATGCCGCGGGCTGGTTGATTTGCATTTAAACGTGGTCGGCGACCACGAAAAGCATTTGCGCTTCGGCCTGCCCTTCGACGACCCAGATTGCGGTCCAGTGTCCGAACAAGGAGGTCCAGGACTATGAGCCTCACTCCCTTGCGACAATAACCGTCTAGACATAAGTCATGCAGCGTTCGAGTCCGGAAGTCACGAGGAAAGAATGTTTCTCTCTCGGACCACCAGAAGTTGCACTCGTACAGACAGTGTCTGACTGTGCTGACGCGCGTTCCGAAGAAATATACTGAGATGTTTCCGAAGAGGCGTCTCTGAAAGTCGCCGAAGGCGCCATGTCCCGTAAGGGCCTGGTTCACATAGAATTCTCCCTGCAGTCTGCGAGTGCAGACCCGCGGGAAAACCTCATACGTCGCTCGACCGTGCTCAGAATCGGTCCATCTTTCTTGCCAAGATGCTACGGCCCGACCCAGAAGAATTTTCTTGGCCTGGCGGCGCGTTTTCCTCATCTCCACGTCGACAGTTTGTCGTGTCGTGGCTGCCTTGGCCAACGCATCCGCACGTTCATTGTATACGTGACCGACGTGAGCACGAACCCAGCGAAGATGAGGCTCGATTCCAGTTTGCTTCACCAATTCCTTAATCTCAACAATTGCCTTGTGTTTTGGCACCAGGCTATTAAGCGCTTGGAGCACCGATCTCGAGTCTGAGTAGAGATCGAACTCACTGAGACCTCGCAGATGGGCGTCTGTTATTGCTTCTTTGATCGCGTGAACCTCCGCCACAAATACTTCTGCACCATTCGTGAGACGAAACTGACTCTCTCGTTCGATTAGGCCCTCGACAACAGCAAGGAACGCACACCCAACGGTCTCGTTCATTTGCTTGGATCCGTCCGTGTAGTAGGAACACGTCGTCTTTTGGGTGAGGTCTTAAGTCCATGGGATCCACCGAAGGTCGTCTCTGTTGAGAGTTGGTTTCCACAGCTCGACAGTTCCGGGGTTTAGCCCAGTGCCGTCAATGCTTGCGTTCCAACGGACCAGAGACTTGAAGTCTCGGTCCAGCTCTAGGTCGAGAGGCAAAACCCCTGCCAACACGTTTAGAGCATCCGTCGAAACCGTCTTGTAACACTTGGTAACGCACAGCAGTAGACCCCGCTGCGCGCTTAGTGACCGATTTTTCAACACTACTTTACCGTTGTACCAGACTAGTGCGTAGAGCATCTTGCGGAGGCGCGGCTTGATTCCCCAGCTCACTGCAGTAAGTCGGTTCATCTTGTGAAGTACCTTGAACGCCTTTTCCTGAACCTGGTCCAGGTGGGGCATCCAACTAAGATGGCTGTCAATCGTAACCCTAAGTACTGTATGTTCCATCGATGTGCTACCTTGTGGCCTGCCATACGGATGGGCGTCGATGGCTGGTACTTGAAAGGTGCCCTTGGGAGGAACGATTGAGTGGCAGCACTTGGCGTAACTGAAAGTGAGGACGAAATCCATCGCCAGCTGTGGATCTTCGAGAGAACCGGTCTGAGCACAGCCGCGAACCTCATGACCGCCTTTTGACGTGGTACCACAAAGACGTCATCAGGGAAGGTCTGGACCGCCCACTTCTCGTCAATTGGAACTGGCAAGCGATCCAAATCGTCCAAAAGGACGTTTGTTACAACCAGCCAGAGAGTCGGGCCGAGACACGACCTCTGAGGAACGCCAACGTTGTAGTAGTGCTCCCGTCGTGGAGGATAATCGAACGATACCAGGGTTAGTTGTCGATCATCCCCAGGAGATACGGCTCAACGCCGTAGTCCTTCAAGCATTGGAGGACAGCGGCTCGCCGTACGCTGTTGAAAGCGCTCTTGATGTCTAACGTAAGCAGACATGTGTTAGCTTCACGTCTCTTTGATTCGGCTATGTAGTTCAACACCTTTCGTTGCGCCTCTACGGTACTGACATTCTTGCGAAAGCCGTACTGATGCGGGTGGATCTTACCGTTGGTCTCTAGATAGAGCGCCAATCTTGCTGCGCACAACTTGTCTAGAATCTTCCCGAGGGTCGGGAGTAAACAAATCGGACGGTAGGAATCTGGGTCGCTCGGTTCCTTGCCGGATTTGACAAAGTAAACAGCAACCGCCCGCTTCCAAGTCCGCGGAAAACAAGACTTCCTCAAACAGTGGTTATACAAGGCCAGTAACCATTGAGGATGGAACTGGAGGACCTTACGGGCGATCTCTAAACTGATACCATCGTGGCCGGGTGCCTTGTTAGGCGGCAGCGATTCGACTGCAAGCTCCAGCTCTTCCAATATGAACCAGTCCGGTTCGCTGGTCCTAATGATTTCGACCCGCGAGGTTTCGGCGGCCTGTAGGAAATGGTGTCTAGCAAGTGCATCCTGAGATTTCTCCCAGGTGGAGACCTCCTCACCGGAGGGAAGGACCAGCAAAACGGGCGCCTCCCGTCTCGACTTGCCCTTTACCACATCAACTACTTGGCCTGGCCTATCCGTGACAGGTCCTTCGGAAATAAATTTCCTGGACCAGTCACGTTTTGTGCGCAGGATCGACTTCTTGTATTCTGCTCGCTTACGCTTAAAGAGGGCGCCAAGTGTCGCTCTCCGAGTCGGCTCCAGATTATTCTGGTAGAGCCGCTTCAGCGTGCGCAAACGAGATCTGATGCTGGTCAACGCAGTTGACCACCAACATGCACCCTTGCGACGAACAAGCTTTCGGCGTTTGTGCTTCTGACACAGCTTCACCAAAGTTGACATCAAGTGTTCAACACCCTCCTCCGGGGTGGCGAAATCGTACCATCTCAGATCCGCTGTCTGCAGATCACGGAGGAACTCATCCAAGACTAAGTCCCTTGGGAACCAACGTCTGTTGGTTCCTCTAGGTTGACCTCAGCCTGCCTTCATAGGTCCATAGCATGAGACGGTGGTCACTGAGTCTTTAGATGTCGGTGATCCTCTAATCCGCAATGCGACTGGTGCAGAAATGGACGAGAAGGACGTCGATCCAGCCTTTCCCTTGAAGGCCAAGGAATGTGGGAGGACCGTCCGGGTCGTTAACGATTTCAAGGTTTGCGTTCGAGGCGAAGGCAATCAGAGATCGCCCTCTGAGATCCGTGGGTCGCTGCCCCAAATCGTGGTCTTTGTATTGAATTCTCCAACCAGAACGACGTTGTCATTCGGGTATTGCATCAACAGCGTATCCAACGGTTCGAGACCGAGGTTGATATCTTCAGAAGGGACACAGTAACACGTTATTACCAGTACCCAACTGCTCGGCCACTTGCAGGGGATGGCCACCACATCCGGGTGTCTCAAGACCGTGCAGAAGGACACTCGCTTGCTCACCCAGAAGGCCGCCCGAAAAAGGTTACCCGCCGAGTGAACTTGCGCGTAGTCCCTAGGCGTACCGGTGACGGAGCCCTTGCCGACGTATGGTTCATTGAGTGAAACGATGTCTGTCTCTTGCGACAGAGTATCCTAAGCCAGTTGGTTTGCGGCCGCCATAGCATGGTGGCAATTAAGATGTGCGAAAGTCGGGTTTATCCCCATGATGACACTGTTCTTAATTGTTCGACCTCCAGCTTGTGGATTTGACACTCATTAGAACCTGCGGCCTGACTGGTCGACAATTGCTTGCCGTTTGGTCTCCGTTCGTTCCTGGTTCTGCAGTTCGGGCAGCAGAGCGCGTCCGCACTGCATTCTGAGGTTGTGTGATCCGAGACGCCGTACCTCCCACACAGGGACACATTTCGGCACACCTTCTAAGTGTGGCCGTACTTCCAGCAACAATAGCAAATCAGAGGCCTCTGATTTGGCCGGAAGTCCACCTGTCACCAACACACACTCAATTTGCGAACCCGCTCCACATGCTCATATGAACTCTCATCAATCGCTATTACGTGATTACGACGCGTTTCCGTGTGAACGAAGTTCTGAGTTCAAGGGAAGCCCCTTGAAGAATTTCATTCTGCTCCAGGATCGCACGAATCACGTCGGCATTGGATAGATCCGAGTCCACACCGAAGACAATGATAAACGGGGTGCGTCGACGCGGTCTCGAAATCGACTGATCGCTCACTTGTTCCGTCTTCCCTATTTCGGCCTCCAGCCTCTCGAGATCTGCGGTGCTATCTGTTATAATGACAGAGATATCCCGCACACCTCTGATTCTGATTTTGGCCTTGATAGGGTCGATTTCGCTAGTTACTTTTGTTCGAATGAAATTGGAGGAAACGTCAGAGTGTGTGGCCGGTGTTTTCGGCCACACTATGAGGGCTAGTTCCTCTTTAGGTTTGGCTTTGGCTTTTGGCCTCTGCTTCCCCTTCTGGGCGGATTCCTTTGGATGGGGATTCGCACCTTTTGGGCGTCCCGCCCGATCCATCTCCCGCTGTTTCTTCCTTGCATTCCTGGACACAACTTTGGACCAAGAGCCGTCCTCATCAGTTATTAATCCACCTAGCTGGGTTTCTGGAAGATCGTCTACGGAAGACGCGTCCGAATCATGAGATTGGACTTCGCTCTTCCTCGAATCTTTCTTACTTCCCTCACGATCGTCCTTTGAGCTCTAAGAGTTTTTCTTTTTCCTCTTTTTACGCAGCTTGCCAGCGCTCTTGGTCACTTTCCGTTTAATCCCCAGCTGAGGATCGTCGGGTTACCCGTCTTTGCGAGGCTTCACCTTGTTTCGAGAGGATTGATCAGAACCATTACGTCGCTCACTAGCACTCTGGGTTGCTTTTTGTTTACTCCCCTGCTGAGGAACTTCGGGCGACCCGTCTCCGTGAAGTTTCACTTTGTGTGTGCTTCAGACATGGGTCGTGCCTGTCTTAGACCTCTCCGTCTGCACCAGAAACTTACGTTTTTGTTTTTCCATATTTTGATTCGGGTACGATTTACCGCCCGCTACGTCCGAATCTCCAGAAGGATTACGCTTAGTCTCTGGAGTTAGGCCATCCTTGTGACCCTTCTTTCCTGAAATGTACTCGTGGGGCTTTGCTTCAGTCTGATTACAGTTATACTCGGCTGCCGTCGACTCCTCCCGCGCACAATGTTACGTGTTATGGTAAAAGAAAGAACATATATCTTAAAGTCTGTATGAAAATAACTAAAAGTATGGATGCGTTTCTGTGGGTGGAAGTCTTTATATTATTAAAGATTTAACTTAAAATGCAATAATTTGTGTTTTCCTTTTTGCCTACCCCTACATAAAGAAAAATAACTTTAAAAAATATATTACTACTAACTTACTATATATCTACTTACCTCGAGTGGACCCTACAACTAGGTCGTAAACTTGCTTTGGAAGAAATTAATTGAAATGTGTTCTTATCAGTGAATCTTATCTAGAGTGTTATCGCGATCAGTGATATCGTCAAATCACGTGATGTTACTAATCTACCACGTGGTGGAAAATCCCTGACGTTAGAGACCATGTGACATACAGTCACTATGTATTATAAAAACAAATAATTATTTTATTTTAAAAATCAATTAGACGAAACATGCTCATTTCAATTATACCTATACATTATGTCTACTACCATACCCCTTATAAATGACGTCACAGTATCCCATGGTCTTGCGATTTAAGCGAACACGTTACCGTTCACTCCTTTTAAGACAAGTGCCACAGAAGTTCAAATTTGGGTCAAGTCCAGTACATCATGGTTGAAATTTTAGGTAAGAAACGTTTATATATAAGTTTTAATATGGTAAAAATGTATTTTAAACATTTAAAACATTTTTTTAAATAATAGACAAACTAAATAGTAGAATACATATTTTATAAAAACAAAGTCAAAAAGTATGTCAGGCAAGTTATTTATTTATCCTATTCATTAATCAAAAGACATTTTTAAGCCAGAATACTAAAAACCCAATTTAGTATAATTTTATTATACTTTACTATACAAGTTACAAAAAACATAAACGTGGAAATTAGTAAGCATTTTATTTAATTTTAAAACTATGGTGAATTCTACAGATATTCGATAAAATACCGTTTAACTATCAAAGTAATTGTATACCAAAGTACTTTCCAAGCCTTATTATAGATAATGACCTAATTTTTTGTGAAGGCCTTTTTTTTCAAACAGGGGACTCCTGCGATTTTTTGTCAAGGGGTCTTTTTATTCAAATAGGGCACGTATCCCATTATTTTGTGAAGGGCCCCTATAGTGTAATGTCGGTTCTCACTTCGAATGGCGGAAAAAAGGGGGGAGGTGGTTAATTAACTGATTTTATGAAAGGTTTCCGTAATGTGAATTCTTTGGATTTTTTTGAAGGACCCTAGGCCATTTATTCAAAAGGAGATCTCTCCAATTTCTGTGAAGGGGTTAATATCTATAACTTTTTCCAGTTTCTTTCGAAGCGTCCCTGTAACTTTTAACTATTTTAATTAACTAATGCACTATATGGTAAAATTATATTTTATTTACATATCATTTCGATAATTGTGGAAGATGATTCATAAACTATACCGATACGCATCATTTTTCGTTCTTGTTTACTTTCTTACTTACTATTTTATGTTAACATTTGAATTCTTCGCACCCTTTTTTTTACCTTTCATATCCATTTTCACCTCTCCAAACGTAAATTTAAACATTCGAAAGTAAAATCTAACTTGCACTAGATAGTAAAGTTATATTATTTACTTATTTTACATAAAATTCTGATTGCATTTGGAAAGTGTTTCATATACTATACTATGACGCATTTTTCGTTCTTATTTATTTATTGTTACTTACTATTATGCATTAACGTTAAAATTCTTCGTATACTTTTTGTGGGCACTCTGTATTTTTCGAAGTGCGTATTGTTAGCCTAAATTATATCGAAGGGCTATTGGGGGAAAAAGGGGGGGAGCTATTAAATTTAGTGCAGTATAATTCTTATGGGGGCCTTGTATTTTAGCATAATGTGTATCGAATTCATTTAATTAAAACCCACCTCTTACCCCAAAATTTTTTAAGACCGATCAACTTTTAATTAGTATTTTTAATTTATTTCTTAATTACTATTTTTAATTTATTTCTTAATTACTATTTTTAATTAATTTTTAAATACTATTTTTCATTCACTTCCACCATACTTCTACATACTCTAATACTCAAAGTGCATATTCTAGTTGAGAAAAAATAATCTCGCTTAAATTCTTAAGTTCCTTCATTAACATATCTCTTAATGAGTAATTTTAATTAGCATTTTTAATTTATTTTAAATACTCTTTTGCATTCACTTCTACTACATAACTCTAATATTCATACTGCATACTCTTGTTCAAAAAAAAAAAAAATTGCTTCGAAAATTTCTAAGTCCCTCAATTAAAATTAAAATTAAATAAATTTCTATTTCGCTAAAATGAATCCGTTGAAACTCGCATCGTATTCTAGTAGATATTTCTCCGCGAAAAAAAAAAATGCTTCGAAATTTTCTAAGTCTCCCAATTAAAATTAATTTAAAAAAAATCCGAAATAATCCCCTCGTCTTATAGTTGACGCCCCGATCCCCCGCCCCACAGATCCCCGATCCACCACCGCACATATCCCCGATCCCCTATCCCCAGATCCCCCGCCGCACAGCTCCACAGGAGCCCTACTAACCTATGATTAATATGAAATTGTTAGTGATAGAAACTTGAAATTTTACATGTCTCTTACTTCAAAGACATAAATGCATCTACAGAAAAGTTTTTAAAAATTCAGAATTTTTTAACTCTGCAGGAACAAAATACATTCTAAAATTGTGATTTCTGCGATATAATTGTAATAGAAGCTTGAAATTTGGCACGGCGATTACATTTAAGATGTAAATTCTCTTCAAGAACGGTTACAAAAAATTCGAAATTTCAAATAAAACATGAAATGAGCGAAAAACCTTCAATATATATTCTAAATTACCATTTATTTGGAATTAATTTTAGTTTTTCTCATTCATTTAAGTCTCATGTTCGTCTAATGCAGTATAAGAATGAAGTTTGCTCAAAATGTGACTTAATTAGTAATTTTTGAATTATCTGTGGCAATAAAATTTCCTAATGAAAATCGACACACAAATACCACTTCACAATTACTTCAACAATTACGCGATCAAAGCCACATGTTTTGATAGTATATGATAATGCTTTAAAATCAATGGAAGTGCAAATAAATTAATTGTGAGCCACATGTAATGATATGTAAGAGTTCCTGTTCTGATAAACTTGACTTACTAAATACATGTCCAGACATCCATAATCGTCCTCCTACTTTAATATATAGGGTATCTAACTATAAGTTGAAAGCTGATTATTTACCACCTAGATTTTTAGAATTACCCACTGTGAGTTGGTCCACAGAAATTTCCTCTCTGTCTAAATTCCGTCCGAATCATATAGCAGCTACATAAGTAAGTCACTATTGTTCGACCGTCGAGTCAGCAGATACGAAACATTTTCGGGGAGAGGGGGCGGAGACTAACTCGACCATTTCGTTTCGCAATCTATGGACACTTAAAAAAATATATATTATATCGGTTGACGACGGGTGGAAGGAAGGGGAAAAGGACACCTAACCGCTCCCCCGCTCAATCCGCCTTCGATAAAAACTGGCATAGTTTTAAATTTTCATTCTCCAATTTCGCATTCAGTGAGGTTACTGGTATATGCGCATGACTCGAGCAGAATTATTTTTTATCCGGGTTGTTTTAGCTAAGCACATATATACTATACTCTGTTCTCCATTGAACACTTTATGTATAGAATTTATACTCATTTTACAAGGCTAAACAAACAAACAAGCGTAAAAAAGGTATAGCGTAAAATGTAGCTTAATGTATATGTTCGTCGTGTTAGAAAGTGTGTAATAATCTATGTGTGAGGCATGACTTTATGATTTTTTTTTGACTATCTGTCCATTTGTGCTCTAACTTTCGGGAAAATATTGACAAATAAAAACCACAAAATTGATATATGTCATTAAGGTGGCTTTCAAATTCCTTGCTCAACAGTGTGGAACTTTCTGAGACATTTTCTAACTCATATTTAAATTTAAAGGTATAAAATTGGCAAGCCTGATTATTGAAGGGATTTGCAATTGAATAGCGTTTGGCAAATAAATTACCTATCGAGTGATAAGCAGTTGTTTTCACGTGACAAGTATTTCCCCTTTCTCGCGCTTCCGTGTTAGGGAATTCGGTTTAAACGCCGACTTTGACAGCATTTCAAGAAAGTTCTTCTGTCTTTACCAAAAAAAGGGAAAACGTCTTTTGATTACATAGTTTCTGAATAACAACACCTGCCAATTTCATGCGTTTCAGGACAAAAATGATTTCAGAAATATGTCAGTAAGTACATCCCTTTGATTTGAGAAGGGTAGTAAGAAATACTATACAGTATGTACCTTTTTAAAAAAAATGCTATATCTGGTATTTATAGTTTTTACATGGGATACACAAAAGAATTTGGATACATTACGGTCTAGTGGCAGAATTTATTTGAAGTACATTTTGATCATGTTTTTCTCGAACAAATTAAAATAAATTTACTTAATCTTTAGTATTTAATGAAAGTACAGAATATATTTCGAAAAACTGAAGGTGGATAAATGCAATAAGTAAAAATAGTTGGAAAGTGTTTTATAATCTGTGCAATCGACATTATTTTTCGTTATTGTTTTGTTCGTATGTGCTATCAACAGGAATTAGGCACAGATGGAAAATCAGCAATAATATATATAGTTTTTCATTTGAAAATAATTTCTAGCCATCTTACTATAACTTATTTTAAAATGGGAAAAAATGATTAAAAAAAAATACTTTTTACATTACAAATTTGAATAGATATATTGTATTCAATACATTGAAACATAATACATATATTATATATAACAAAATTCAATTATGTATTGTTATTAAATGTAACAATACATAATTCAAACAATATTTATATTGTTTCAATTATGTATATATATGTATCTAATTGGTGTGTTATAATCTGAATGACGTCTACGGATTTCTGTAAAAGGGGATACATATACAGGGGTCGGATATCCAACTCTCGACGAGCGTGAAAATGTTCTAGCACTGGATATGTGTCCCCTCTGCTGTGGCATCAAGATGACGTATGGGGGCAGATATACAGGGGTCGGATATCCAATGCTCTACTCAAAAGTAAAACGTCCAAGCATCGGATATATCCCCTTGATAAATGGCCCCTTCTGCTATGACGTCAAGATGACGTACGGAGGCATACAGGGGACGGTTATCCAGGTCTCGACGAAAGTAACACGAACTAGTTTTTGATATATGGCCCCTTCTGATATGGGGGCAGATATACTGGGGTCGGATATCCGACTCTCGAAGAAAGTGAACCTGGATATGTATCCCCTTCTGCTGTGACGTATGGGGGCAGATATACTGGGGATAGATATCAGCGTCCCCTAGAGATGAGATCTTGGAGCCTTATGTTTGCCTTTTCAGAGGTGCAGTTGGCCCTGATTTCATTTGAAGGATGACAAAGCCCCGCCACATAGAGCTCATCTGGTCGACATTTTTCTGGAAACTGATTATATTCGCCGGATCGATTGGCCAGCCAGTTCTCCATATTTCAACCCTATAGAGCATGTTTGGGATGCTCTAGGGAGGGTAGTTGCAACTCCTTTCTGAAAACTGTATAGGGCCTGAAAAGTGTCTGAACGAGTGGGAACTGTTGCCACAGAAACTCATAAACTGCCTTATTTCCAGTATGAAATCGTGGTGTGAGGCCTGTATATCTGTAAGAGAGGACCATCCCTCCCTATTAACCCATTTTTTTGTTCGATTCTTTAACCACTGCTTCAAACCTTCTGTTTTCAATGAGTGTTATGCCCAATCATGCGTGTGTATTATAACTGTTGAATGGTTATTTTATTTGGGTTATATCAACCTATGTTCATACCAAATTTCTTTCGAATCTGTGCAGTAGTTCTAGAGATAATTCACCAAATCTGAGAATTTTCTTAATTTTGTACACCAGTGTATCTTAACAAACATTATACAGCATTTAAAAAAAATTTAGATTTGAAAACTGTCTTCTTCAGTATGTTTATCATAAATTTCTCTATAAAACTACTAATTTTCATGTTTTTATATGCAGTAGTTTTTGCAGAATAAGCTGAGAAAGTGAAAGGATTACAATAAATCAAATTGTAGCCGCAGCAGCAGCATTAGTTACTCATTTCTGGAATAGAGATATGCCACTTTTTAGAAAAGTAACTTAATTTAAAAAAAAAAAAAAATTCTGCTGGTCTCTTCTTGGCTTTGTCTGTACTAACTTAGACCATATTGCGAATAATCTCTTTTGATATATTTTTCCTGTTATCTTTTCCATATACAATGATTAATCATACTGAAAGGCATAGCTCATTTTCTGGACATGTACAAATTAGTATTAAAAAAATTTTCTTTTGAAAAAGGAATATTTTTAGAGGCCTTGGGGCTTTAGCCCTTCTTATGCTGCCCTACATCTAGTTCTACCACTGGGTAGAGCTAGCACTAAAATTACTTATCTCTAATGTGTTAATTTCAACATATTTGCTTGTTCGTATTAATGAAATATTTTATTATTTTTTATTTTATTATTATTATTATTATTTTTTCCAGAAACAACCGCTTGGTGATTTTGTAGAATATAGATTATTGTCCTTTTTTTGTAATATCCCACTTAAATTCGGATTGTTTTGATATTTGAGTAATAAGAAGCAATGCTTCATCATTTTATTATTCCAGAGAACTCATGTATAATATGAATAATATGATATAATCTGCACATCAAGCAGGAAAGTTTTGTGTGTTTTCTCCGAAATCCATTGTGAACCCCTTTAAAACAGCCTTGGCAGTTTTTTTAGACCGATGCAAAACAGTTGCGAAATTGTGATCTAAACTTTTGTCGTACATACTTCTGCAGACGTTAATATTACAATAATTCTACATTCACGTGGAGTTCAGCTTTTTTTTTGTCCAGTTTGCTTTTTCATGTTTGATATATTTAACTCATTCAACAATATTTTTCCCCCTTAAAAAAATAATATAAAACAGTTTTTACTTGATTTTAAAATTCAAATATCGATTTTGATTGGTATGATGTTTAAAAAGTTTGATGTTTAAAATCATATATACATTTTTTACAGGTTATATTGCAGTTTTGATGATAGATACTCAATAACACAAAAGTTTAATAAAACTGATACATAGTCTTAAAAGATTTGTTTTATTAATGATAAATGTTTCAGGTGTGTAAATGATACATTAATAAAATTAGGAAACATTGTCATAATCCACTGCAAGCCATTCCAATAAGCTATCTTCAGATATTGATTAGTTAATCATGTTTTGGAAATCTGCAACTCATATCATGAAGCTTTCGAACACATGACTGAAAAGAAAAAATAATGTATTGTGTTAGAATTGTACGGTACATTTTATGCTTTTTTTTTTCCATATAAACTTAATTTACAATTTATGTTATCAAAAAGTGTGGAATGGAGTATCACTTTTAGTTTGAAAATCTTACTTCAAATTCAACCATCATCTTCTTATCTTCTGCAGTCAACTAGAAAAAAAGAAAAATGATTGTTTAATTGTGTTTGACAGTTATTAAATTAATACTCAGAAGTAGAAATTTTTTTCGTGATGTTTAAGTGTCATTTAAGCTTATAAAAATAATCTAAAACCATAGGTGAGAAATGGAGGGGAAGGGGGCAGTGCTAACCAGATTGTTGGATAAAAATTCTTTCATTTAAATTAACCATTTTAGTCTTATCTTTCAATCAGTTCATGCCTCTGTTATGCAATAAGTGTAACTAGTGTCTGCACATTCTCCAGATCCACAGCATAATTTAACTTAAATAAATAAATATGACAATCATATTGTACACTTCAACAAATACAAGGAAGTTCTCCAAGTGGCTGCTAATTTTTTTATTCAGCTATTACTTGTACATTTCTTTATCAGTATACAAGAGCCACGACAACAGGGAACGCGACTACCTTTGTAGGTTTTCATTCCCCTCGAGCCGTGGTAAAGCAAGAGCCGTCACGAAGCCTAGCATATGACCTAGAAACCGACTCCCCTCATGGGGTTTCGGCGACGAAGCCGCTGGGTGTTCTCGGTGGTTCATCAAGTGTCCGTTCCTGCGGAAGTTTCCTCCGAGATATGGGATTACTGTGGCAGAAACCTGTGTCATCGACACTTGGTAAATTGGCTTGGGGGTCCGCAGTTGGGGAGCGGCCCCAGGCCGATCGCAGCGCCGTGGCAGCCAAAGCTGCTGGTGCAATATAAGTCCTTTAGAGACTTGGAAGCGATGGTCGGAACGCTAGACGGCGACCACCCGTGGGCGGGGGGTCGCCTTTATCAGTATACAATTATTGCATCTAAAATATATACAGTTGAAGCACTTTATAACGAATTACGATATAACGAAAAGCACTATATAACGAAATTCTCATAACCATTTAGTTGGTCTGTATGTTAAAGAATACTGAATTCGAAACAATATAACGAAATATTTATAACGAAAAGCACGATATAACGAAAAGAATTCGAGCATGAAATGAGAGAAAAAAACGATATAGGAAATTTTTCACTTTTTTTTTTTAGTTAACAAGGAATATTTTTTGTTACATTTAAATTTGTCCGGTTTTTTCATATGTAGTATAGTAATATATATTATATATATACCGTTAAAATAATATATTAAAGCTCTAATTATCTGAAATACAGTCATCCAGATCTATAATCACAAATTAAAAAATTGTGATATGAATTGTAAGTATTATATTCATAAAAATATAATTATCTTGAAATTTCTTTTTAAATCAACGCTTTTCTTCTTTTTACTGTTTGTAGTAAAAGTTATCCATCCTATGAAGGCTTAATATGAATATACAACTTATTTAGTAATACATAAGGCATAGCTTTTTCTTTTATTATTAAATAAGCGATTTTTAGATATATTTTTGTAATAAACCGCCTTTTATATGATTGTCTCCCTTATCCGGACTTCTACATACTCAGATTAAGCTCAGACCACATTAATTGGAATTATTACTATATAACGAAATAATTCGTTATAACGTTTTAACGAAAGCACGTTATAACGAGCAAATCTTCGGACACTTTCGATTTCGTTATAAGGTGCTTTGACTGTACTTAATTTTATGTGAAGTGTTAAAATCTTACTCAGTTTCGCTAAGACTTTAATACATAAAATAAGTATATATTTTAGAAGTATTTTGAGAACTTATATATACAAAACCCCCAAGTCTACGTTTGTTTGGATAGATTTTCATTTAAAAATATAAAATCGTGCAAATTCGAAAGTGTACGCTGCTAAAGGCAGTGAGGCGCTTAACATTAGGTTCGTTTCAAAAGATTTTCTTTTAAAAATATAAAATCATTCAACACTGATTTTAGGTATATTTAAGGT
The DNA here is from genome assembly GCA_963931845.1 of Maratus michaelseni. Taxonomy (NCBI): domain Eukaryota; kingdom Metazoa; phylum Arthropoda; class Arachnida; order Araneae; family Salticidae; genus Maratus; species Maratus michaelseni. The sequence continues at coordinate 156,284,144 of OZ007589.1, read as the reverse complement.
TATCACGGGCCCGGGCGGGTCAGCTAGTTAAACATCACATTATTATTGTACTTGTTGGCAGAAAATAGAAATAAATCGATTAGTATTGCTCAAAAAAGAATCTGCAGACTGAGAAGACATACATATTGAAGTAGTATTTTTTTTCCCCTACTAGAAATTAGTTTAAAGAAATAAGTATCAAAACTAGAGAATTTTCACCAATTTGTCAAACTTTTTTTAGAAATTTATACTGATAAATGATTTAAAATTACGTTTAAACTAGCTGACCCGCGATAATAACCTTAAATATACCTAAAAGCATTATTGAATGATTTAATATTTTTAAATGAAAATCTTTCCAAACGAACTTAATGTTGGAGGCCCCACTGCCTTCAGCAGTGTATATCCTCGAATTTGTATGTTTTTTATATTTTTTAATGAAAATCTATGCAAACGAACCTAGAGTTGGGGGTTTCACCCCTTCGGCAGCGTACACCGGGAGTGTTACGCACGTTCTGATCTATTTTGATTTGATATTTTTAAACGAAAATATTTCCAAACGAACCTAATGTTGGGGGCCCAACTGCATTCAGCCTCCTAGGGAGGCGATGAACCCAAAAAGTTTAAAACGGGTGATTCTGTGCTGATAAAAAAAAAAAAATCTGTCACCGGTTCAAAAATTTAGGCGGTAACTCCCTACTTCCCCCCAAAAAAGCGCAAGGGGAGAAAAGAATTGGGATTGAAAATAAACTTTTTAATATAAAACCCTCTTAATGGATATTAACTACGAATGAATCGTGTAATTTCGTCAAAAGATTGCGCAAAAAATATCACAAATATTTCGATAAACGATCGAGAAAAAATATTGCAGATTTCTTCAAAAGATCGCGAAAAAACTGCGAATTTTATCAATTGATCGCTTAAAAATATCGCAGATTTTGTCAATCGATCACAAAAATATATATATATCGCGAATTTCGACAAATGGTCGCGTAAAAAAATCAATTTATTCAATCGGTCGCAGAAAAAAATCAATTTCATCAAAGAATATGTAAAAAAAGGCGAGTTTCGTTTCGTCAAAGGATCGCGGAAAAAAAAAATTTCGAATTTCGTCAAAGGATCGCGGTAAAAAACGCGAATTTCATCAAAAAGGTGAATTTCGTCAAAATATAACAGAAAAAAAAACGCAAACTTCGTCAAAGGATCGCGATTAAAAAGAAAGAAAGAAAAAACGCAAACTTTTTCAAAAGGTCTGCAAAAAGAAACTCGAAATTCGTCAAAAGATCGCGGTAAAAAAAAAAAAAAAAAACGCGAAATTTGTCAAAGGATCGCGGTAAAAAAAAAAAAAAAAAAAAAAAAAAAAAACTAATTTCGTCAAAGAATCGAGGTTAAAACGCGAATTTCGTCAAAAGATCACGGTAAAAAAATTCGCGAACTTTGTCAAACGATTGTGAAAAAGAAAAATCATGAAATGATCGCTGAAAAAAATAGCGAATTTCGTCAAAATTTATTGCATTAGGCTAAAAGACTGAAATCATGTTCCTTTTACAAATGTCAAAAGATCGCCGCAAAACAAGAAGAAACGCTAAAAATCGTATAAAATTTGCAGAGGAGAAAATTTACTGTATTGAGCTGAAATCGGGTTCCTTTTACGAATGTCAAAAAATATCCACGAAAAATCGCACAAAAAATTAAAAAATAGCTGTAGAAATTTCGATTCCTTAATACATATAGTTTTTAATCAAGCAACATACAGTACTAACTTTTAAAAAATTGGGTTAACTTGAACCCAACCTACAGGAATCTAAACTGAGTTCGAACTAAAAACAATAATTAGAGTTAACCCGATCTGCACCTGATGCAGAACTTTAATTCAGACACTTTTCTCTGGGAGAAATTTCTGTAGCTTCGTCAGGAGAGGTAAATCCACCCCCCCCCTTTCATGGATCCTTTCAGAAAATTCGCTGTGAAGTTCAGAAATTATTTTTTTACTCAAAATCACCCCTGATTTGTGAACCACTGCTTTAGATTGTCGAAAAGTAAAATTCATCTGGATCTCGAAAATGAATGATTGGAATGGACTATAAACTTTCACACTCATGTTTATGATGATAGTTCGTTTTAGGAAAAAATCACTGTAGGTCATAATTCACAATTTTTTAATATGAATTTCTTAATCATTTTCATAATTAAAAATGTTTTTGAATCGAAAAATATATAGAATATGTTTGAGTCATATTCATTGTATTTCATTAAAAGAAATTCAATATGATGATTTTTTTTTTCGTGTGTGTGTGTGTGTGTGTGGGGGGGGGGGGGGGTATAAATTAGAGCTTGTCACGTAGATTTAATATTAGCTTCCTCAAAATTTGATCCTCTTCTAACTGTATGAAGATTTAAGAAAAAGTAAAGAAACTGTGCTTTTTTTTCAGACTGTCTTGATCCAAGTAACTCCTTATTTCCAGGACTATACATGCGACATGATAATATAACATGCAATATAACGAAGCGCGATTCGGCATCATCCGCGGCTTGGGGGTTTTTGATAATCGAAATGAAATTTTCTATTATCGAGTTCAAATTTATTTCAAAAATTGTTTTTTTTTACTTACCATATGAGTATTTTTCTTAATGCAGTCAAAAATCTGAAAACATAGATAAATAAAATTAACAAGTGCATAATTTTGCAAAATAATACATCACAGCATAATATAAATCATCCTTTATTTTCCTAATATGTCAAAAGAATAAAGGAAAATAAATTAAATTAAAAATTATTTATTTAAATTAAATTATTTTTAATCATTCTTTAAATTATTTTTAATCATTCAAGGCATTTTAGCACTTAATAGATAACCTAAAAAAGATAATTAAAAGTTCTATGATAGCAGCTTTTATGATGGATAAAGCTAAGAGAAGTTGTTTAACAAATGATGAGTTAGCATTAATTGACGGGATCTTGGGGAGCGGTGGGGGGAAGGGAGGGCGAGCTATACAAAACACAAGTGCTCTACGAGACCTTTAAAATGAATCCTCACTTGAAATTGAGAGATGGGACTTTAAAAGGGATCCCCCTTTTCGCCCCTCTGACGGGCCCCCTCGAGAGATACGTGAAAACCGAGGGCGCCAAAAGAAGGGGGGGGATACCTTTAGGCAGTTTACAGCTAATTTTGGTAAAATTTTGGAGCTGTCCGGTCCATAGGAACAGAGAAAAATGGGAAAAACTAAAATAAATATGAAAAATTGAAAAAAATAAATAAGAAAAGTGCTCCTGACAGGAGGCGGGAGAGAAGGAGGGGGAGAGTAAAACCAGACAAAGTGCTTGATGAGATCAAACTTTTGATATATTACATGACGGGGTTTGAGCACCTTGAATTTCTCCCCCGTGAGGGGGGTGGTAACTCCGGTCCTATGGGATACAGGGCCTCGGGACCCTCTTAGAAATGTCGGCCTCGACGATTTTAATTTCGTTGGATCTTTAAGAAGAGGCCTACGCCCTCTGTGGGGCTTAAAAGGGCTGAGAAAGATGGGAAAAACTAAAATTTAGAAAGAGTTGAAACAGAGAAATATGCTTCTTAAGGGAGGGGGCGAGTGAGAGGCGGAGAGTAGGACCAGACCATAGTGCTTGACGAGATCTATCAATTATTGATATGTTACATGAAGGGGTTTACATGAGGAAGGAGCACCAAAAAGGTCTTACTGAACCTTTCCCTCCAGGAACTTACAAGAACTTACCCCCCCCCCCCAGATGTAACTTCATTCCTATTGGAGATAGGGCCACGGGTCCCCTTAGAAATGTCCGCCACGACGAGTTTAACTTTGTTGGATCCTTTATATTATTGTTTAAATGGGGTCTGCGCCCGCTGTATGGCAATTAGGTACTGAGAAAGGAAATACAAGCGGAAGTATCGGCTTAATACAGAGAGACAATTTGATTTTTAATATCGTCAGTAACAACCATTTGTATAGCTATGCATAAAGGGTGTCCTCCTTTATATATGGAGTGGCTGTGACTTTTCATAAACATGAATTTTACTGTAAACTGAAAGAATTAGCCCTGTGTGTGGCAAAAAAAAAAAAAATAAATAAATAAAAAAAAAAAAAATAAAAAATTACCGTACTTTTGTGTTATAGCGGCTCCCACAATTATGATTATACCAAGGTTGCAGTTATGATTTCGCCAAGATCATCGCAAAGCTTATATAGGCATCCTATATATGCATATATATATTCCAAACACTCCTATATGTGCCATATACGTCATTATACACATATTATTTATGTCTTATATGTCGTATATACATCATATACACATGTCATATATATACATCATATATGCATCATATATGACTATAACTTGGCCACATACGTACAGAAATGTTATAGATATACATATATTATTATAATATATGACTATAACTTGGCCACATACGTACAGAAATGTTATATATATATCATATATTATTATAATGTCATACATGCTTTATAATTTGGCGATAAATCTTGACCGCTTGGCAGTTCATCCTTGGAAGCCGCTATAACACGAAAGTACCAAATTTACAATATATTAATGAAAACAGAAACAAAAATATTTCATGCTTGGTGGCTGCTATAACACGAAAGCACGAAAGTACCAAAATTCTTCTTTATTTTTCATATCTGATAATTTGCATCTATCCTTTTTCGTAATTTTAGAATTTTTGTAACGATTTTATGCATTTCTGTTGCCTATTCAAAGAAAAATTCTTCTAAAGTTACAGAATTTCGTTAAAAACGGTAAAAATATAGTAAAATGCGGACATCGTTTGGTCCATTCTCGACCGAAAGCAACAACCGTTATCATTATCTTTTTACGCGTGAAGGTTTCGTTATGGTATTTCATTGTAAATTTGGTAATTTTTGAAGTTCAATATTTGAAAAACGGCATAATCAATCGATTTTAAATTTATATCAAGAAAAATACAATTTTTTTCCTTTCTAACGCAGTTTGTCTAACAATTTTGTGATAAATACTTTTTTAGTTATTAATTTTTTCAGTAACTTCAAATGTTTCATTTTCCGAGATTAACCTGTGGCAACGATGGATTGCTGTGACTTTTCATAAACATGAAAAATGATAGAGATTGAAAGAATAAGCCTCCCTGTGGGTGGCTAATTAATTAGAACAGCTTCGTATGAACAAAACAAATTAATCCAATATCTGACTTTTATAGTATTGTGGTACATTTATTTATTTTATATTGCAAAACTGATACTAGTTTTTGACACTTTGTTGATCGACGACGAGTATACGCGTCACTAATTTATTACGTATTATCATTATTCAAAATGTCTACCATAATTTTTAAGTACTAATCTTTGCATTATTTTATCGCGAAATGTCTATCATTAAATAAACTGAAAATTAAAGTTGGAAAATTCTGGTAGACATTTTGAATAATAATAAAAATCTCGTTAAAATGGCAACATTGTCGGTCAACACTGTTATATGATTCAGTGAAATTTATAAAGATAATTAATTCCAAAGGTCAAAAGAAATAATAACTCCTATATCAATCCGCCTATTTAGTTTGCTGCCCTTTTTCTTTTCTTTATTCATTCTGCGAAAATATCTTCTTCGAAGTTATTTATACGAATTTCATGTTATTCTCGAAATATTACTATGTGATTAAGAAATAACATTTACAGGAAGTGATTTCAATCATTTCTAATAATCATGTAAATCTAAAGAATTACTTATAATCACATTTAAAATACACCGTTTAAATTATTTTTCTTTGAAAACACTGTATCCTACAAACAAGAAAGAAAAATCATGCTTCAGACATAGATTATGAAACACTTTCCAACACTTCCAGAATATTTTACGAAATTTCCCTGTTTAATAAAATAAAGAAGATACCTAAGTAAACAATTTAGAAAACGCACAACACATTTGAAAACTAAATTTCACCATCAGCCGTCCATAGTCGGAAAAACAGTTGAATTTTTTTGTGCAGCCTTGTGTATGATCTACAGATCTCTATACATTCTGCATAGTATGCTAAAATTTAGCTTAGTTAAAAATTCACGTTACGAATTTTTTGACAATAGACGGAAATGTACTCGATTTATTTTGTACAGCTCTGTAATTTATCTACAGATTTGTATACACGCCACATAAGGTAAAATTTAATTCAGGCAAAAACCGCTTAAAACTACTAAAATCACACTTCCAGAAATTACAATCTACACTGGAAAAAAAAATGGTTCTTAATCTAGAAAAATATAATATAACAACGAACGAAATTATATAATAATTTCTTTCGAATTACGCACTATTCCGAAAAGCGTTCTTTATCTTTAGAAACCTCAAAAACCAATATTTTTTAGATAAAAAAAAAACATTTATCAAAATAAGTTTTCTTTGCTGCCACGCATTTTCGAAAACGTTTCCGAGTAGTTTTTATAGTGCATTAATCAGTTTTCTCAACCGGAATATAGGTTTTTCGGTTGCTATCAATTCTAACATTAATAAGACAATTTTAATTCTGCAGTACTACAATTTTTTAGGTTATTTATGTTAGCTTACCTGCCATTAGGTTACTTTTTAAGAAATTACAAAATTTGATTTCAAACTTATTGTAATGTATTTTGATAATTTCAACCTTACATACATTTTAACTTATTTAAGCGAGATTGCCATTTGCACAGCCCTTCTTTTGGGGATACATCTTACGTTAATATACAAAATCTGACTGTGGCGTAGGAACTTTGTACAAATAGGAGGAGCCGGGGCATATTGTCGAAAGCTGGCGGGGATCATTTCATTCATTTCGGAGGATTCTTCATAGTGTTGTTCTTTTCACAAACAGGAATATATATAAAATAGAAGCATATCAAAAGATCACCAACTCTTTAATCCAGTTAAAATAATTTTTATTAGCTATGCTATACTTGATACATGGAAACTTAATTTATGGACGATCCCGAATACAATATTCAAATGTAAGGCTTCTCGCACTCCTATTTACCAAAAGTTAAAGTTCTTTCTGTTTTACTTACAAATTCTTTACAAATCTCTTCCAAATCAATTTTAAAAACATCTTTATAAATATGCAGTAGCATCAAGTGGTTGAGTCTCTGTTGACCCATTGTTGTTCGGAGGTTCGTTTGAAAGATCTCTACTGATGTCGAAATCGCCAAAATAAATTCTGACTAAAGGTAAACTTCAGAAAATAATTTCTTCACTAATTCCTCCGATGACATAATTTTAATTGCGATCGGCAACGCATTTCTGTCAGTTCCGTCCGGGATTGGTGTTGGTAAAAGCGTCAACTGAGTAGAAAGATTTGTCAAGTCAATATCATCAGCATGTATTCCAAGCTTTAGTTTCAGATCTTCTGAAGTGGTTGATGCTGTGCCTGTTAATATGGATTCGATCTTTATGAGAGAGTCAAACGTTTTATGATCAAATCGTTTTTTTAACCCGTCAGCACACGCGCTGGGATACAACCTACCCCAGCTCAGAATCCTTACTTAAAATGTGAGAAACTCGTTCGTTATCATTCTGAGCATCTGAACTTTATACTTTTTTTCAAGCAAGAACGTCTTATCAGCTCAGAATCCTTACTTAAAATGTGAGAAACTCGTTCGTTATCATTCTGAGCTTTATACTTTTTTTCAAGCAAGAACGTCTTATATAAGACGTTCTTGCTTGAAATAAAGTATAAAGCTCAGAATGATAACGAACGAGTTTCTCACATTTTATAAGACGTTCTTGCTTGAAATAATGTATAAAGCTCAGAATGATAACGAACGAGTTTCTCACATTTTAAGTAAGGATTCTGAGCTGGGGTAGAATGATAACGAACGAGTTTCTCACATTTTAAGTAAGGATTCTGAGCTGGGGTAGATTTTATCCCAGCGCGTGTGCTGATGGGTTAATTCATTGGTAATGAGGTCCAGTGCCTCGCTGAAATTTACTCGCAATTTTTCTTCTTGTCCAAGTTGTGATGGAGCGGAGGGATGGCTTGTCTACTCATATCTTATTGGAACTATCTTTTGTCTGGAGACTCTCGTCATTTTCATTTCCAAATTTAATGTGGACGCTTTTCTCTCCCATTTCTTGTAGAGAGTTTTGAAATGGCTATCCTCTTTCATACGTTGTATGGTTTCTCCTAACGTTGAAACGGCGTTCTTGACGCTTGCGGCAGAAAATTCAGTTGTTTGCAGAAATTTCGCAAGGACCAAAAAGTTCCTTGGCCATGTTCATGTCAACAAATGTCTAACGTTTTCAAGCTTTTTATGAAACCCTTAACTTCAGCCTTTTTCTCACGACGTAGTGCTGTTGGATCTTTCAATGATCCATCAAGAGTTTCTAAAACTCTTGGAAAATTTTCCACGAATCTCGATATTGCTGCAAATCTAACTGGTGGGGCAGAGAGGAAGCAACTGCTTCGGTTTTACGTTTATGTTGCTTTCTTATTCATTGTTAGTTGGGCAAAGAACGATGTTCTTGTAGACATCTCTCCGTTTGGACTATTCTCTAATCAGATTCGATATCGTCTTGATCAAAATTAAGGTATCTGCAATGATTCTATTGGAACGCGCCACCTCTTGCAGCGCGAGGTCCAAGGAATGATTTGCACAATGTACAAAAAAAGACTTCGGTTGCCACTCCTTGAACCTTATTTGGACGCCTTGCATGATGCCATTCATATTACCGGCTCCGTCAAAACAATGTCCACGAAATTTAATGAGATCGATGTTGCAACGTTGAAGTACATCCTTTATAACTTTATCTAGTGTTTCCCCTGTAGTATCAGGAACATTGAATAGTCCTAAAAGCATGTCCTCCGTTTTCCCCAAATCTTTCGCCAAGTATCGTACACATATGGAGAACTGCTCTTTGCCGGCGGCAGCGGTTTTTCTGTCAGCAATGAAAGCAAAAAAACTTGCATCCTTCATTTTTTCTAGCAGTGCACGCTGCACTGAGTGTGCCAAAATTTCATTCTGAATGTCCGGGCTGGTCCATTTATCGCGCTTGGACAATGATGACAACATGATTCAATTTCCGGACAAATTGTTCCCAATTCTTGCAGATAGACGTACAAATTTTCATCATTATTGTTGGCGTGGCCCCAAACAGGCTGGCCTGTTTTTGCTAGGTAGCGAATACCCGTCATAATGTATCGAAGTACTTTTCTTGCCTTAATTTGGTCCGACTTCAGTTTTGTGTTCAATAGATTGGATACTGGTGCACCTTTCACTAAAGATAAAAGTTGTGCTTCAATATTTTTGTGATGCAAACTTTTTTGTGTGTGTTTTTTTTTTTGAGTTTCTCTAGAGCCCTCTTCCAGTTTCGAATTCCAGAATCCACAAATGTTTTATCTTCATCATTTGAAGAAATCGACAGTTTCTTAAAATTACCTGAAATACAGGTGTAACACGGCAGAGCATCCTTTGCAGTGTTATAGTGTAGCCATGTAAATTTTTCAAACCATCCATGTTGACAGCTGCAGCCAGCTGGATAACCATCAGTTTCCGGAGGAAATTTAAAATTCTTTGGAGGTAAAAATAAACGCCAATGGACACTAAAGTGAGCTCGAGAGGGAGGGAAACACCCTTATCGGTGCAGGTAATTTGTAGTAAACCTGTAAGACCCCCCCCTTTTTTTTTTGGGGGGGGGGAATCGAGAGGCTTGTAAACAACGAGAAAAAGGGCGAAGGCACAAACAAGTGTGCTCATCACCGCCTCCCTCTCTTCTCTTCGTTGTTTATTGTGTGAATTTCCTAGAAAAAGTAGACTTTATTTTTTTTTAATTCAACAATGCATCGTAAACAGATGTGGTGCGAGAATTTCTCCCGGGGGAGCTGAGCCCGTCTACGCCTTTGAAATCTGATTTTCTAAACCTCAGTGCAATTGCATACTTCTAATAATGTTTGTGTCTATATCTATCAAATGGTACTTGAGAAATTTTAATTTTTGAAAATATTCTTTGCATTCTTTTAATGTTATTTCTTTTTTCAGCATTTTTTTAAAATTAAAATATTTCAAATTTCGTTTTAAAAAATTCTATGCATCTTGCTGGGAAAAAAAAAAGGATCGCCCAATTTTTTTGCTTTGCGCAGTAATCGAAAATTTTCTGTCACTTATTGAGCGGACATCTAAAAAAACTTTACCGGACTAATTGAAAATCGCATTAACTGAAACCGCACTAAGCGAGGGAAACCTGTATTTGGGGAAATCGTTGTTTTGAAAAAACGAGAATTTTGTGTTGTTATGAAGTTATAAACAGGGCTTTACAAATTTGATAAAATCTGGTAGCCAGCAAAAAGTTCTAGTTGCCGTAAAAAATATTTACCCTCGCCCCTTCCCTGTTATTATTTTTCATAAACAGATTTTTTCTGATGAATTAATTGAGAAAAAATAATAAAAAGCATAGTTTAGAATTATTAGTTTCATAATTTAGAATAGTATATAATTTAAAACTACTAAATCTATTATCTATCTCTGAAAAAGAAAGAAATACTGTAAGGGCTGGATTAACCGGCATGTTCGGAAAATACTAATTGCTGAATGCTTCAAATGTCCGGATAGTTCAGTGCTACAAAATTTATATGTGAGGGGGGGGGGGGGGTGGCATCGATAAAATAGTGTAGCAGGAAGACAATTTTTGCCTCTTTTCCTGTCAAAGTCAGTCAAATTCTTTTCCTGTCAAAGTCAGTCAAATTCTTTTCCTGTCAAAGTCAGTCAAATTATTATTTTAAAAAATTGCAGTTAATGAAACTTATGTTTGCCAAATAAAAAGCAAAAGTTATTTATTATTATTATATTTTAAATATAATTTATAAATATGTAGGGTGTGTTCATAAAGTGTCAAGACTGGGCTGAAAATACAAAAAATTATTAAACATTTTTATACAGTGAACTAAAATTCTTCGAAATATGAACTTTGGGCATCAACACACCGCTGCCAGCGTTTTTTCCATTGTTCATAGGCTCCCTGGAAGTCTTCGCACGCAAGGCTGTTAAGGGACCTCGTCGAAGTTGCCTGGATCGCTGGAATCGCTTCCCTTTCAGGTCTTTCTTGATCCGAAAGAACAAAAAAGTCGCTGGGAACAAAGTCAGGGCTATAGGGGGCTTGCGGCAGTATTGCCACGTTAAACTTAGCCAAAACTTCGACGGCGGCGAGCGACGTGTGAGAGGGTGCATTGTCGTGGTGAACAATCCAATCGTCTCTGATGTCTGGGCGGACGCGCCGGATTTGATCTTTCAAATGGTGGAGCACTCCAGCGTAAAGCTGACCTGTGACACTCAGTCCGGCAGGAACAAACTCTTTGTGGATCAGTCCTTTAGCATCGAAAACAACAATGAGCATGCTTTTCGCGCGTGACTTGTTCATGCGAGCCTTCTTGTGTTTTGGAGATGAGGGCTTCTTCTTGGTAAGCCTCTTGAGTCATACGAAAAGTCTCTGTGGCGGGTTTTCTTAAGTTTCACACAGAACTTTACAGAATACCGCTGCATTTTCCACTCACCCAGTTTTCGACGGAGGTCAATGTCACGTACTCACTTCACTAGCGATCTACTCACTCCAACGTTTCGGAGGCAACTGATGCGCGTGCGCTCCGTTAGCTGACACCCCCCACTACCTCATCCTGTCGTTGGAACGGGTATACGCGCGCGTCCTTACTCAGAAAACAATCAGTCTTGAAATTTTGTGAACATACCTGTAATTCTTAATATTGAGGGAAGAAAAAAAAAGCTGTTTGTGTTCATTTGTTATACCCTGTTCACATCGGACATTTAAGATATCTTAGACCGCCATTTTTGAGGTGGTACCTCCCCGGAATTGAATACCTGTTCACACCGCCAAACGCATTTAAGATAACTCACTCAACATCACCGTGTCCAGTGCGCATGCGCATATGTTAAAAGCAAACTCAACAGCCAATCGGCCTCCAGAGCCAATCAGAGTGAGCGGTACTGACTGTATCTAGCAATGGAAAGTTTGAACTCACTAAGTGAGTTTCTGGAACTCACTCAGTGAGTTCAGCGGTCTAAGATATCTTAACTATCCGATCTGAACGTAGTATCGTACGCTCGATCTGAACGCTCGATCGTAGGATGGGCGTTCCTGCGATCTATCTTAACTTGGTATTGCGGTGCCTCATCCTAATACCCTGTTCACATCGGGCATTTAAGATATCTTAGACCGCCATTTTTGAGGTGGTACCTCCCCGGAATTGAATACCTGTCCACACCGCCAAACGCATTTAAGATAACTCACTCAACATCACCGTGTCCAGTGCGCATGCGCATATGTTAAAAGCAAACTCAACAGCCAATCGGCCTCCAGAGTCAATCAGAGTGAGCGGTACTGACTGTATCTAGCAATGGAAAGTTCGAACTCACTAAGTGAGTTTGTGGAACTCACTCAGTGAGTTTAGCGGTCTAAGATATCTTAACTATCCGATCTGAACGTAGTATTATACCCTGTTCAGATCGGATATTTAAGATATCTTAGACAGCCATTTTTGAGGTGGTACCCTCCCGGAATTGAATACCTGTCCACACCACATAACTCATCTAAGATAACTCACCGAATATCACCGTGTCCGAGATCTGAACAAACATAGAATGTGCGCATGCGCATAAGTTAAAGGCATCCTCAACAGCCAATCGGCTTCCAGAGCCAATCAGAGTGAGCGGTACTGGCTGTATCTAACAATAGAAAGTTCGGACTCACCAAGTGAGTTTCTGGAACTCACTCAGTGAGTTCTGCGGTCTAAGATATCTTAGCTATCCGATCTGAACGTAGTATTAAGTAATTCTTGAACGAAATAAAAAATCGTCGCCATATTAAAAAAAAAAAAAAAAAAAAAAAAAAACTTTGGCGACCGCGTTTGTCAAGTGCTGGTTATAATTATGTAGGAAGGTATTCGTAGTTACTAAGGAAAAATAAATTACCTTTGAAGGTACTTCATGAGATTCGAAGAGCTTTTCATAAGGGCTGCATTTCTTCAGACCACCAGTCACGCACTCCTTCTTGCAAATATTAGATGCCATTATGACCTATAAAATATGCCAAATACTTATTCAGAGGTAAAAAGATTAGGGCAAATAAAATAAAAGAAGTTAAATGCTAGCATGTGTATAGAAGTAGGGGGGGGGGGACTGTAACCAGAAAAATATATAGAAGGAGAATTTAAGGCCCAGAATTTTATTCTTGTCTTATTTTAGATTTTTAATAATTGAATAGAGGCAACTGTTAAGGAGTCTTTATTAAGTGTTTTTGTGAAATCAAATAATTCAAGTTAGTATAATCCCATCAAAAACATACATGTGAAAGAATGCCAAGTTCGTTAACGGTTTCGCTAATAAAAGAAGTGAGATCTAACTGGAAAACAAGTTCTTTCGAAGCTTCTTAAATCATAGCTCCTGTCATGCATAACGTTCTTCAATTGCTTAAAATGATTTGTTATGTTATTTGCTACTCAATAGAGCGACTTGGCAAGTTTTCACCCACCAACATTAATTTTTGAATCTGAGAACAATTTAGTCTTGTATGTCATTGGCAAAGATCTAGTCCAGGGGTTCTCAAACTGTGGTACGCGACACTCTGGCTACTGATACGCAGAAGTCCGATACTGGTACGTGAAATAAAATAGAGATTTCAGGATATTATTATGGAATCGAAAACGGCTTGTCTTTATTAACTTGGAAATTTTCAAAAAAATTTCGGATGCGATTTAGCATGTGCAAACGCTTTTTCTATTTTTTTTATTACGAGAAATTTTTGTTATACAGGATTCGTACAATTTTACCACAATTTTTAATAGAATTTTCTATTTATTATTTAAATACCAGAAATTGTAAACGTCACGATTAATTCCAGGATTTGTAATACTTTTTAGCATTTAAATAAGGCAAAAAATTCTATTAAAAATTGTAGTAAAAGCATACGAACCCTGTTACAGCAGACTTGCTGAAATTCGCACACACCGCTAATGATACAATTAGTTTTCTAGAATTAAAAACGTAATTATCAGATTTATACGGAAAAAAAATTTAATAAAGACCTAATTTTAAAATTAATGAATGAAGTATTTTTAATTAGCGGAAGAACTGTTTTCAAACATATTTTATAAAGTGAATTATCTGGAGGTAAAGTTTGGATGCTTTGAACCAAGAGGAGCTTGTGTGAGTAGGGGGAATTAAAAAAAAAAAAAAAACTCTAAGTGTAATTTATAACGCACTGTTCTCTTTGTTCTAGAAAAGCTTCTAGGAGTTGTTGAAATAAAAGTTTTATTTCAAACATAATTCATAAATTAATACGTTCTGTTAATAGTAGAAATAATTTTTCTTCTCTTTTAAAAAAATGTGTATAGTTTCTATTTCATTGAAATCAGTTTTTAACAGAGTAAGTTTATTTAAAATGGTGATCAGAAACGAAACAAAAACTGTGGTCTTATACAGTGCTGATTTGAGATAAAGCATTGTACATATGTATTGAGGTGGTATAGTATACATAAACGTATAAAGAAACTTGCAAATGTTTGAATACTTCGCGACATTATTGTCGCATTTAAAAGTATGTAGATTATTAATACAGTTGTATTGAGCCTATGTTAAATGTACTAACTAAGCTTTGGATAAGAAATTAGTTTCTCATTTAAGACACCCTGCTACTGTCTTTCACGAGAGAGTAAAGAAGTGAGTTTATTCAGCTCTCCTGTGATGGATTACCGGAGTCCACATTCAAAAAGATGAAAGTAACAGAATTTTCGTTTGCCAGAATATCAGCGTAACCGTCTGATATTGTCAAAATCTACTTGTGTTCAGCACAACATATCTCTGTGAATGTGCTCCCCCCCCCTCCCCAATCCCCTTATTTATATGGAAAACAGATACAGGAATAAACTAAACATGAAATTTGACTTATGACTAAAACTACTTAATATTGAGCCAGACATGAGGAATATGTGCTTGATAAAACAAACCCATCTTTTTTTTTTATTAGCGATAGAAGCAAATTAGTGCAATCAGCCTACTATAACAGTATATCAATCAGTGTGCGCCAATATGTCATTACGTATTGTAGCTTTTTTGCCTGTACCAAAACACTGTATTTTTATATTGTATGCATTATTAAAAATTAATGATACTACTTTTTACTTGAATGTCATTATAAAGCAGTCAGTCTAAGTATCAATTAGTAATGTAATAATTCCTTTTTAAATACAATAAAACCTGCTTTGACGGAAACACAAAAAACCGGAGATATATTTCGT
The DNA here is from genome assembly GCA_963931845.1 of Maratus michaelseni. Lineage (NCBI taxonomy): Eukaryota > Metazoa > Arthropoda > Arachnida > Araneae > Salticidae > Maratus > Maratus michaelseni. Next base: position 156,268,890 of record OZ007589.1, on the reverse strand, counting down.
TTTAGACAGGTTTTTCTACGTTAGCTTTACGTTTGTTACCAGGTGGTACGCAGAAGTATAAGCTTCGATTTAGTGGTACGTCGCGTCGGTCTAAAAATTTGGGAACCCCTGATCTAGTCAATCAACTATTCGAAGTTAAGGTATTGATAAGTTGAAGTGTTTAAGTTTAGATGAATCAAGTAGAGAAATTTGAATAAGAGAAAACTTGCCAAGTCGCTCTATTGAGTAGCAAATAACATAATAAATCATTTTAAGCAATTGAAGAACGTTATGCATGATAGGAGTCATGATTTAAGGAGCTTCGAAATAACTTTTTTCCAGTTAGATCTCACTTCTTTTATTAGCGAAACCGTTAACGAATCTGGCATTCTTTCTCATGTATGTTTTTGATGGGATTTCATTACTTTTTGTACATGTACAATATACTTAAACATTTTACTTAATGGTTTTTAATGTGTTTACAAGTGACTATTTTATTCACCAGTCAACATTCAATTTAATTTAAATCTCCTACAACAAAATATTTGGCTGTCAATTTGCGTCAGAAGTCTGTATTTAATATTTGTTTTGAAACGAAGTGTATTGATTTGAAATTTTTATTTCTGAAATAACAATAATCATATTGACATAATTTTATGTTTTACCATTACAGACTCATTAACATATAAATCAACAGTTCGATTCATATTTACAAATAAAATAACGAAGCTATCCAAATAATATAAAATTTACTGATAATTGAAAACTAAATCGGCATTGTTTTCATAAATTAAATGAAATTTTCCTCAAATTAGTGTTGCCACAAAAATAAAATTCTGGATTATATCAGGCTCAACAATGATTATAAAAAATAAATAGCACAAAAGAGATAAAGTATGACATCTCCGCACGTGTTTATTTTATATTTTATGATTAAAAAGCAAAATTGAAATTGCAATGTTTAGGAGAGAAAGACACCATGGATTGCCCCATGTTTTTCTTCGATGCAGTTAAAATACGATTGTTATTTTTTTTCTCGCACGTGCCTTTTTGTAAGTTTGATGGAATAAATGCGCTGATATGTTGGCTTGACTAATTAATGTTAGGGAACAGATATTGCAGACGCACCGGGGTTGGCGCAAATTTTTTGTGGTGCTATTTTGGCAAGAAAACCCCATTTTCGAATACCTGTTAGGCCTAGCTTGCGAAAACATGTTAGTTTTATTTTATAATAAAATTGTATTATAATTTTACTTTAAAACACACACAAGTTTAACAACAAGTTTATTGTTACACACAGTTTTATTTAACGCACACATTATTTTTATTACATTTTTTAATTTAATTTATTAATTAGTTTTATATTATTTTAATTTTAATTTATTTACCTACACATTTCATGTTATAAAATACCAAGTTGCCATACGAAGCAAACGTCACCAGGTCACCCCGCCAAGCAAAAATTCGCCATTTTGGCGCCAAAAAGAAATCCGGTGCGTCTGTACAAATGTAGTTTATAGGTATTCTTATTCTTAAAGTTTCTTTAGAAGTTTAAATCTATATGAAAAAAATACTACAATGCTAAAAAATTTGGATTGCAGTGCGAAAGCCTCCCACGGGTCCACCGGTTAGTACTATAAGTACCCAAGAAGTGACTATTTTATTCACCAGGCAAGATTCAATTAATTTAAATTTCCTACAACAAAATATTTGGCTGTCAATTTGTGACAGAAATCTGTATTTTAATACTGCTGTATTTAATGTTTGTTTTGATACTCGAAATTTTTATTATTTCTGAAATAACAATAATCATATTGACATACTTTTATGTTTTAACATTACAGACTCATTAACATATAAATGAACAGTCCGATTCATATTTACAAATAAAATTACGAAGCTTTCCAAATAATATCAAACAAATAGTTGAGTACTTTTATCCGCAGGGGAAATCGATAGAGTACCCGTAGCACTGATGTTGAGAGTCCGAGACAAGGTTGTCCACATCTACACTGCCTAGACCCATGGTAGCCACACATCCATAATCAATATTTATTTGAATCATAGGAATGACTCTCTTTTGTTTACATTTTTAATTCTGGGATTAGACGAATTTCAACTGCGGATGTCTCGAAATATATGCGTATTTCGATATATGTATTCTCTCAAGATGTTTTTGTTTTTTCTCAATGTGTCTAAAAAGGTAAATTTTATGCACCATTAGTCAAAAAATTAATTTTCTGAAATTAGCTAAAAATGGCTGATAATCAAGTGGTTTTGCTGCAAGGTCAGCCCGGATTCAACATTTGGCGCTTTTTTTGGCAAATTAAAATTTCGCCTAATAGACGCAACGTTAAAGTAAAAATGGACACCCCCCAAGTGGGTAAATCGATTTTTTTTCCGATTCCTTATAGTGTAAACGAACTTCGTACCAAATCTGAAGTCTGTAGGTGCAATAGATATATGAAATCTTTTTGATGAGTGAGTGAGTCAGTGAAAAAATTATCGATTATCAGACATTTTCAAATATCATTATCTCGGAAACTAATTATGCGTTATTTATAAAATTTTGGATTCTGGATAATTAAGGAGGCCTTACTACACATCTAAAATTACAAGTACGTAGGTCAAATAGATTTTCAGTAGTAGAGTATAGAAATTTGGCGAAAACAGCTCGAAATGGTTCGTGTAAATATACCCACGGCCGGTGTGTCGACTTTTTTGCTTTGCGAACTTAGCTGACACACTGCTGTGTGTCTAGATTACAAAAGCAAATTTAAGCCTTTGTCATTGCAAATAGCATTACCATCTCATTTAAATTCTTCTTTGGTGACGTACTTTGACGTTAGTGTTAACCAAAATATTGTTTGGAATTTAGTATATCTATATATATATTACGCTATCGTACTACGTAGCACAGAAATCGCGATTATTTATCATTTGCCGATGACAACGGAGATGTTTGTTTTCACTAATTTGCAAATATTAAGAAAAGTATTTGAGGTATCGATTTAAAAGTCACCACACATATGTAAAAAAATTTTTGCATCCGAAAATACAATTTTTGTAAAAATTGACCGTTAATTTTTCTTATTTATTTTAAAAAACTAGCTACTTTCTAAAAAGGAAAGAAAATAAAGTGCGAAATCAAACCAAGAAATGCACCATTTTGTTATTAATTAAAACTTAATTAATTGTTGTACCTTATGCAGTTTAACCTCATTGTTGTCCGCATCGTTATGACGTCAATGTTACGGATGCACATATTTGTTATTTATAATATTGATAATATTGAATATAATATAGATTGAGTGATAACAAATAAATAATAATAATAAATAATAATAAATGAATAAAATGATCTTATTGGGTGAAGATTTCCGTCAAGTCAGTCCTACTTGTCATTTTTAGAGGCTCAAGATCACTAACAGTTTCAAGTTGCATAAAGAAGAAAAGATTTTACATTATGCAACTTACAGAAATTATGCGTGCCCTTCAAACAGAGAGAGAGTTAGCAAGTTAGCTGTTACAGGTTGGCGAATGTCAAAGTGGGGAAACTATTAAGTTGCCCCCAATTTTGCTATCCAGATATACAAGATTCAGAAAATTTGAAATTAATAATAATATCTCCAAGCTCTGAAATTTAAAATTGTGTATATAAAGACGTTTTCGATGAAGACAATTTAAAAAACAGATAAAAATATATTTTCCTAATAGTGAATGGTGTAGATATTTTCAATATAATATGTATACACTTTTTTAATTTTTCAGAAAAGAGAGTATCCAGCAACTATTGTGCACATGCAAAGGTTTCGATATGCACGATGCTGAAAAAAATACCTCTGTTTTTCATATTTCGAAATGGTGTCCATATCTTATGATGCATATATATTTTTTCTTTCGAAGTATCCAGTCCCAAGTGGAGAAGTTTTTATATACATATATTTTATATATGATTTATACATATAATGCTGAAATTCGTGTATTCTAAAATGCATATAGTAGTTAAAAGAGTAGACACTAGAGTGCAGATACTCTGCGCGGGATCGGCTAAATCATTTCTCTCAACTCGACTTAGTCAATATGTATGATGCATTGCCATGTGGATGTGAATATTATGCAGAAGTTGTGACATTTTAAGGATTCTGTATAATTATTGTGAGTAAAATATTTTATCTACACTTTACGCGTTCATATTTCCAATTTTATTATTTCAAAACTGTTATCTCGTGGAATTTCGTGAGGTGCTAAATACAGTTTTTGGGATAATCGATGTGTGTGAAATATATTGTATATTCTTAATGGTTGTTTATTTCCTATTTAAATATTTCCAAATTTTAATATTTCCAATTGTTGTCTGGTAATAATTCAGTGTACCTGGATGATTCTACTGATCTTAGCATTATGCAAGTAGAATTATGAAACACTGAATTATTATTTAAAACACATGTGGGTGCATCCAGGCTGATGAGTACATGTGCATGTGTTTTTTCATATCCAATTCATATTTAATTCTCATGTGGTCCAATTTTCCATTGTAAATGGTTCATATTTAATTTATTAATCCATTTGTATTTACTTAATTGCAACTTCAATTTATAATTTTTTTTCCCTTTCTCTCTATTTCTTTTTTCTTTTTTCAATATTCTTTAGGTATGAGTAAAATTTGGCCAATTACCATTGAAGCACAAGCTATGGTAATATTATGTTTGCACATGTTAATTATTAGATATGTGGTATTCTGTATACACAATATCATTAATTATCTCTTTGGAGATTTAAGTAGAATGATAATAGAACTTGATATGTTTTTTGAAATTCATAGATATTATAATTATATATATATATATATATATATATATATATATATATATATATATATATATATATATATATATATATATATATATATATATTTAATATGTTGCATTTTTTAAATTATTTGAACTTCTCATGTTTCTTGTCTGTTAGAATTTGCTACAATACAAATTTTGCATAATGCATGTAAAACTGAAAAAAAAGTTGAAGATTTATTTAGATTTCATTTCAACTAAATGAAATGTTTTAAAGTTGCTTTAATATCATGTTTCAAATTTAAATTTACTTTTTTAAGATTTAATATAAAAATGCAACATTACTGTAGCATTGACTAAATAAAATAATTTTAATATCTGTCCCTTCTCGGGCTTAACAATACAGAAATAAATTTATTTTTTTAATTTGCTTTGCAAGTTCCCTTTTTTTTAGCATCTCAAGTTTTTTAATAACAAATTAATATGAATCAGATAAGATTCACACGAGGCAAGTATGTAAAAGACTGCACAGATCAAAATCAGTATTGGTAATATGAAATATACAGTTCAAACATTGATTATTCTTGAAACAATTAAAAAATAAAAGTAATTTTTTACAAAAAAAAAAAATATAACGGAGTTCAACGGATTGTTTCTCATCTTCATAATGATAATAATAAACAAATCATGTTCATTTTTGCAAATAATTTTATTCCATTGTGCAAAATACGTTAGCAACCACTTTGGAAAGAAACAGTGGAAGAGTATGTGGGGTGTGAAAGCTATCGATAAAATCTTATGTTGTTTTATCACATAATAAGAAGTATAAAAATAATAACGAGCAGAATGTTCTTGAATATAATTGTAAACAGAGAACGTGTCAAGATTTTTTGTTATATAATGCAAATAATAAGAAAACTAGCTGGCTTCGCCAACTAGCGCGCCCTTAACTTACATCAGTGCCTCGAATCTTGTAAAACCTCGAACCGAACGAACCTCCGACCCGGGTCCCCGTCCCCGCTGCCTTCGGCACAGGATGATCCCTTAATTTGCACATCAAATAGTATAAACCTCTAACTGAACGAACCTCCGGCTCGGGTCCCCGCTGCCTGAGGCACCGTATAGCAGTCGTGCTGCATAATATAATTAAGCGGTCACAGACCTTTCCAACGATATATCACTTGAGAGGTGTGTGCAAAATTGAGAAAAGTACCCCCCTTGGGGAGGCAAAGTGGGAGATGGACACCGGAGATACATAATATGATTAAGCGGTCTCAGACCTTTCCAACGATTTATCACATGAGGGGTATCGGCAAAATTTAAAAAAAGTGCCTCCCTTGGGGGGATGGACACCGGAGATGCATAATATCATAGTTGCCAAGTCTCCGGCTTTTTGCACACCAATAATTTTTTAGAGAAAAATGTTATTCTTTTAAATCGGAGAATGCTCCGATTAAATAAAACAAAATTTTCTGTAATAAAATACTGGTGTCCAAAAAGCCGGAGACTTGGCAGGTCTGTAATATGATTAAGCGGTCTCACACCTTTCCAACGATATATCACATAAGGAATGTGTGCAAAATTTAGAAAAGTACCCCCCTTGGGGAGGGGCAAAGTGGGGGGATGGACACCGGAGATGCATAATATGATTAAGCGGTCTCAGATCTTTCCAACGATATATCACATGAGGGGTATCGGCAAAATTTAGAAAAGTGCCCCCTTGGGGAGGGGCAAAGTGGGGGATGGACACCGGAGATGCATAATATGATTAAGCGGTCTCAGACCTTTCCAACGATATATCACATGAGGGGTATCGGCAAAATTTAGAAAAGTGCCCCATTGGGGAGGGGCAAAGTGGGGGGATGGACACCGGAAATGCATAATATGATTAAGCGTTCTCAGACCTTTCCAACGATATATCACATGAGGGGTATCGGCAAAATTTAGAAAAGTGCCCCCCTTGGGGGGGGGGCAAATTAGGGGGATGGACACCGGAGATGCATAATATGATTAAGCGGTTATAGACCTCTCCAAATATATATTACATGAGGGTTTTCGGCAAAATTTAGAAAAGTGCACCCCTTGGGGGAGCAAAGTGGACGGATGGACACCGGAGGTGCATAATATGAATAAGCGGTCACAGGCCTTTCGAACGATATATCACATGAGTGGTGTCGGCAAAATTTAGAAAATCCCTCCACCCCGTGTCGGCAGAACGTGCTTCCCCCACCCCTTCCCATAATTTTTGACGCGGCTTCATTTAAAAAAATTATGTTATGTGTTATAAAATATCGTAAAGTTTAAAACAGATCGCTTTATTGTATTTCCAAATTGTGTCCCTTCCCCCTCCCCTCCCGAAAAGGCAAAACGCACCCCCCTCCCCCTCCTCCACATAATTTTTTACACGGCCTAATTCTTAAAATCATAATATATCGCCCGCACTGTAATAGAAAGCTTTAATTTACCCATAATGTAATTTAAACAGATTGGATGAATAGTCGAAAATAATCTATCTTCCTGGTCGAAGCGCTAGTCGAAACCTGACAGGTCTCTAAAGAAAGTAATAAACAGAATTAGGTGTTTTGAAGAAAATTAGTGGAAGCGCCTACAAAAAGTGGGAAAAACTCTAGTAAAATAACTCGTTCAACGGGATTTGCTGTGTTAGAATAACATGGGAAAGTCGCGCTGGAAATAAATAAGCCTTGCGCTGCCGCGCAAGAACGTTGTTCGATTCTTCGGCATAGAAAAGTAATTTTTGCAAATTTCATGCATTTATTCATAAAATGTACTTCGTTAATATGACCATCAGATTTGCTTGTTGGTAGAGAAAAATAGGAACATCGATCCTTTAAAGAAGTATATTTTTATTTCATACCAAACTTCTTTTTTGATAAAATTGAATGTAAATTTCCATAAAATTAATTATGTGCACGGGATTAACAGTTATTTTCTTGTACGAAGATTTTTAAAAATGAGATATTACTTTTAAAACAATTTTTGAATATTATGCAATTTTTTCGGTATCGGGATCGGACGGGTTCGTGCTCTAAAGATGCAAAATGTTTCGGGCTCGGGCGGGCTCGGGTAGGCCCGGGCTCCGAAAAGAGATCTCTAATACACACACAAGATTTGCTCGTATTATAATATATGATTTGGTTACGCTATTTCTACCAGTAACGACCATGCGAGAATAAATTTTATTGTATCAGTATTACCTAATTCTAACTTGAAGCATGGTAGGCATATGAAAAAAACATAAGGAAAATGGATTTTAAAGTTTTAGTTAGGCAATGTTCCACCATGGGCGCTACCAGTGTAAAAAATCATGCGAAAATGTTTCTTAAACATAAATTTGATCATGGCATTATTCAAATAATTTACAAACCCGTCAAAAATAAAGTTAAAAAAAAATTAGTTATCCTATCTCTCACCAGAAGACTCTATAAACACAAAAGAAAATTGTGTTGAATCTGTGCCAACTACTTTTAATTTCAATATAGCTATTATTCAACTAGCCGCCACTGGCGACCAGTTTGGTCTCCCTTAAATGTATGTTAAGCACTGTAACACGTTACTTTTATTCATAATTAATTTTTTTTCCGTAATCCTTCGCCAAACCGGAAGATTCTAATAGACAAATCAAAAACTTTTTCGATCATGGTAGCATTTTGCATATTTTTTGTTGTTATGTATTTCATCTTTCTTGACAAAAACCGCTTAACCAACATAAGCATTTATGCTTCATATCCGTTTGCTTATCAGTTGCAATATGTTTGCTAATGAGGAGATTCTTAAACATATTAAGTAGTTTTCCGTAATTGGATCCATTGCCAAATGGCGTATTTTAGTTAATACGATTTGGTGCAATGAAGTCTATTTTGTGAAAGTCTTTAATGATATCCCACCATTTACACTGAACCATATTGTTGCCAATATTTTTTTGTTTGTTTGTTTGTTTCTCGCTAACTTTGGCTGTAGACTTGATTACGGGAGAATCAAGAAGAAAATCTATCATTATTCTCATTTAAAACGTCTTGAATAATGTGACATAATCGGAGTGCATATTATAACACGTAATTTTCGAGTATGGTTTGGTGAAACATAGAACTTTTGGAAGCCAGTTTTGATAATCACGTAAATATGTCACACCAACATTACCGCCTATAATTCTAATTACAGCAACCCGTTTTTTCTCTCTATATTGCAACTCTATAGTTAATATAGTGCCCCGGTGCGTCTACGACAGCTGTTCCATCAGAACATTTGATTTCAAAATAAAAGTATCGTTTCTAATTTGCACACGCGAAAAATAAAAGCTGGTATTGGCGATTTTAAAAATTCTATTGGCGAGATTTGCGCCCAAATAACACAAAAGTACTTAATGATGTTATGTATTTTGTAAATGTATATTAAATTACTGTTTTGAAAGCGATTGGTCATTAATAACGGTAAATATGATTGGTGATTAACAATCATTTTCGGTGGTCTCTCTTCCTTTCACGTATAATACATAAATACCAAATTAACTGACAATTTGTTTCGAAATTTGATTCATTAAATATCATTACATGAGTTGTATTTGTTTACATTCAGCTTACATCAAGAAAAGATAAAGAATGAAGTTGAGTTGTATAGCACATAATTATGGTAAACTTTGATTGTATCACTGGTACGAATTATTTTTTTGACACCAGGCAGCGCTCCAAAAAATCTTTCATGGAAAACTAACTTTACGAACAATTATCTCCATGGTTTAATGGTTTAATATTTTAAACCTTCACGACGAATGAATCTTTTTTTTTTGTTTACTTTCATGGATAGAGAATTTGAACTGCGAAGCTAATTTGAACTGAAGTTATTGGAGAATATATACATAATTGAACGTAAGTCATCTCTCAAATATTAATTTATTTTGAACGATCTTTCTAAAAATGTCACATTTATGATGTTTTATTCGAAAAAATAATTTTTAATAAAAATGGACGCCTGGCATATGAAAAAGTGAAACGGACATTCCGGAACTGTTGATGACAGTCACATGACTTACGGTTTTATTATAGAGATGAAACATTAAAACAATCAATTTTATTTAAATTTGGTTACCTTATTTCCTCCCAGGGGGTGCTATAAACGGAAAAGTAAATTGTGTTGAACCAGTACAATCTATTTCATAATAACTGTAATATCTGGCAACAGATAATAAATATGTTGCTATTGGTAACGTTACGAGGTAAAACAAAGTACGATGCTTATTATTCGAAGATAAGATGTAACTCAGTTTCAATGTTCATTTATTCTATCTGTGTGTAAATGTTATGTCCGCGTATTGAAATAAATAGTGTTCGTCTATAACTTTCAAGATGTTTTCCCTACCGCATTCTAATCCGGTCACAACAGTTTCTGGCGACGAGGTGAAGTTTCGTTTTATTTGATTTCAAGTGTAAACTTTGTAATTTACGTTAGCCCTAAATTTATTCATCATGGATGCAAACCAGTTTAAAGAATTCATGACGGCATTTTCAGCTCAACAACAGCAACTTTTCGAAAAATTTTTGCCTATACAATCTTCAGATGCTTCAACGCGGAATTCAACTACTGAAACCGTGCAGGTAAATCCTATTTTATTACAACCTTTTGAATGTTTTGACATTAAGAAAGAATCCTTTACATACTATATTCAGCGCTTTGAAAATTACCTTCAAATGAAAAATATTTTTTCTAATAAACAATATTGTGCACAAATTTTCCTTAATTCCATAGGAGCAGCAAATTACAATATGTTATCGGCATTGGTATCTCCTAAAATACCATCAGAATTAACTTATAAGGAGCTAGTAAAGGTTTTCGAAGAACACCTTTGTCCGAAGAAAAATATAATTGTGTCGCAACATAAGTTTCTTTCAACATATCAGGGTGAAAATCAAACAATTGCAGATTATATTGCTGCACTTAGACGTGATATAGTGAACTGTGAATTTATTTCTCCTTGTGATTGTAAAGTGTCTATCGCTGATATATTTTTACGATGCTTCCATTCGCGAGCAAATTTTACAGTCAGATGTCAGTACATTTGATGATATAACTAAAAAAGCTATTGCTTTAGAGGTTTCCAGAATTAAAAATCGTGAATTGTCGAAAAAGTTAAATATAGTAACCGATACAGGTGAATCTAGTGCAAGTGAAATTAAAAAGGTTTCGAAATATCGACGTTCCGGATGTGACTCGAGTAATTCATCCTCTTTTCAACGCTCTAATTCTAGTCCAAAAACCCGTTTTAACCAAAGATCAAGTGTACGGTCCCGAATTGATTACGAAAAATTGGGAATAAACAATTTATGCCTTCGATGCGCTAAAAGTAATCATACGGCAAAAACATGCAGGTTGGATCGCAATTCTCTTAAATGCAGTGCATGTAAGACAACAGGTCATATTGCAAAAGTATGTATTCGCACATTGTTAAGCGGAAAAGGGAAGACTAACACAGGTAAGACAAATGCAGTGAATTGTATTACGGAAAAAGAAATATTTTCTTACTATGGCGTAAATAAGATAATAGATGTTTTTCAAAATAAAAAGGGAAAAACTAAAGATCTTGAAAAATATTTTGCTACAGTGAACATTGAGGGCCACAAGGTACCGTTTGAAGTGGATTCAGGTGCAGGTTTTACTTTTATTCCCCGAGATAAATTTTATAAATTGAAAATTCCTGTTCAACTTCAAGATTCAACTATTGCTTTCCGATCATACACTGGTGATGTTTTTCTTCCAGATGGAAAACTGTAAATGTAGAATACCAGGGAAAAACGTCACGTGAAGAACTTTATATCGTTCCGAAAAATTTCGATGCTTTGTTAGGACGTGTATGGATTCGACGTCTTGGAATTAGCCTTCAACAGATTGATTCGAAAGATCCAGAAAACTCCAATAATTCCAAAGTAAAAACTATAGAAAGTCTCGAAGATGTTATTTCTATGTATCCAGAAATTTTTGAACAGAAAGTAGGATATATTCCAGATGTGAAAGTGTCAATAAAACTCCGTGAAAATAGTAAGCCAGTTTTTTATAAGGAAAGAGAAGTTCCGTATGCTCTTCGTGAAAAAGTTGAGAAAGAATTAGATACGCTTGAATCTCAAGGAATAATCTCGAAGATAGCTACTAGCGATTGGGGATCACCTTTGGTAGTGATACCAAAAGCTGATGGAGGTGTACGTACCCATTGCGTCGATTACAAGGTTGGAGTAAATGAAAGACTTGTAAGTGCTAATTATCCAATTCAACGAATAGATGAAATTCTTAATAGCCTCCGAGATTCAAAGTATTTTTGTCGCTTAGATTTGTTCAAAGCTTATCTACATGTTCCTGTTGACGAAGAAAGTAGCATTATTCAGGCAATAACCACACATCGAGGGACTTACCGCATGCATAGATTGTCGTTTGGAATAAAGACTGCCCCTAGCGGGTTCAATCGAATTTTAGATCAGATACTCCGAGATCTACCAAAAACTTTAAAGTATTTCGACGATATTATTGTGCTTGGAAAAACAAAAGAAGAGTGTAGAAGAAATCTAGAATTATGTCTTCAAAGGTAAAAAAAAAATATGATCTACATTTAAATCGCACCAAATGCGTATTGTTTCAAGAACAAATCGAATATTTAGGTCATGTTATTGAATTAAATAAAATTTCAAAGAATCCTGAAAAGGTAAGAGCAATTAATGAGATGCCAAGACCTTCGAATGTGGAAGAACGGAGATTCCTGGGAATGGTGACTTATTATTCTCGTTTTTTGCCACACAATTCAACAATCACGTATCCTCTTCGACAGCTTCTTCGAAAGAACGTTAGATTCCGTTGGACAGCAGCATGTGAAGCAGCCTTTATCAACCTGAAAAGTGAAATTTCTAGTGAGCGCTCTCTTGTTCCATTTGATCCTAATTTACCAATTATTCTTTCTTGTGATGCTAGTCCTGTAGGTATCGCCGGTGTTCTATCACATATTATAGATGATCAAGAACGACCCATTGCATTTGCATCAAGATCCTTAACAGCAGCTGAACAAAATTACTCACAATTCGATCGAGAAGCTCTAGCCATTGTATTTTCAGTTAATCACTTTTTCAATTATTTATTCGGAAGAAATTTTAAGTTAGCTACTGATAATCGACCTCTAACAAGAATTTTCCACCCACATGTAAAATTGCCTCCCATGACTTCAGGACGATTGCTTAGATATGCTACATTTTTATCAGCATTCGATTATGAAGTGGTTTTCAAAAAGGGTAGTGATAATATAGAAGCAGATTGTTTTTCTAGAGCTCCAGTTGTCCAAAAAGGATTATCAAGTGATATGGCCATCAACAATGAAATAAATGAAGTTTGTATGTCATCTGTTAAAGCAATTTCAACAGAATTTCTGAATTTCAAAACTATACGTAAAGCAACAGACTCGGATGAAGAATTATCAAAAATAAAGAAAGAAATCGAAGAAAATCCAGATCGTGCATATGAATATACTCTTGACGAAGGAATTTTGTTTAAAGCACAGCGGATAATTATTCCAAAAGTACTTCAGAAATCAGTTTTAGAAGAATTACACAAAACACACATTGGAATTACTAAAATGAAACAGTTTGCACGTCGATACGTTCACTGGAAAGGTATTGATAGAGATATTGAACATCTGTCAAGATCATGTGAAGCGTGTGCTGAAATTAAGAAAAATCCTTCAAAAGTATTTCATCCCTGGGACGAGTCAGAAGAAAATTGGGATCGCATACATATGGATTATGCAGGTCCATTTCAAGATCATTTCTTTCTAATTATCGTCGACGCGAAATCAAAATGGGCTGAAGTTAAAATATGTCGCAATTCTCCAACTTCTGCCTCTACAATCGAAATGTTAGCTGATATCTTTTCGACCCATGGTTTCCCAAGAGTACTGGTCTCAGACAATGCAAAAATTTTCTTAAGTGAGGAATTCAAGTTATATTGCTCAAAGCATGGAATTTTTCAAAAATTTATTGCCCCAGGTCACACAGCAACAAATGGATTGGCTGAGCGGCATGTACAAATTCTGAAGACTCGATTAAAGGCTATGAGTAAAGAGTCTTTACCTATGCATACAAAAGTTCGTGAAATATTATTTCGTTATCGAGCAACACCTTTATCAAATAACAAAACTCCAGCGGAAATGTATTTACAACGCAATATTCGAATTCAACTTGATGCCATTCGACCAGCAAAACATATGAAAAATTCCGGTTATCTAACTAAATCCCGACAATTAAACATGGGAGAAAGAGTTCAAGTTCGATGGTTCAATAAAAATCAAGTTACATGGAAATTAGGCACAATTACAGAAAAATATGGAAAACTCCATTACAAAGTAACTTTAGACAATGGATATATGTTAAAAAGACATATCAATCAATTGAGACTATCAGGAATAACAAAGAAAGCTGTTTCGTTTGTTCCAGACATAGATACAGAAGAAAAATCAACAGAACCAGCTCCCGCGCAACGTTTGTGGAGAAGATTCCCGGCTTTGGCTGCAGCAGCACAATATGCAGATAACTCCGGCACATTTACTCAACCCGAAAGACGTCAATATCAACTACTAACTGACCAAAGATCGACCAAAGACCTAACACCGATAGTTTGATTCGAAGATCATCCCGACAGCGTAGACTGCCGTCTTATTTGCATGACTTTGTTATGCGCTAATCACAGAATATTTTTGTTCCAGTTAACTATATTTTCAAGCGTGGGAGAATTGTAATATCTGGCAACAGATAATAAATATGTTGCTATTGGTAACGGTACGAGGTAAAACAAAGTACGATGTTTATTATTCGAAGATAAGATGTAACTCAGTTTCATTGTTCATTTATTCTATCTGTGTGTAAATGTTATGTCCGCGTATTGAAATAAATAGTGTTCGTCTATAACTTTCAAGATGTTTTCCCTACCGCATTCTAATCCGGTCACAACAATAACCATCTCCGCCATTAATATATAATAAGACGTCAACTTTCTCCCTAGCGAAATCTCCTATAAACTATTTGACAGAAAATTTTCTCTTGTATGTAACTAATATTCATACTTATTAATCACTATCGGTGAAAATTATTTCATGTGTTTGTTATAAATATGACGTCATATATACAATTGCTTCCTGTATTTATTCATATTGATGCTCCTTGTATTATGAACAAATGTATACTGAACTAAGAAAATGCTTTTTTGTTACAAATGTGGCGACATACTCACCTGCTTTTTGCTTGAATTATAACCAAATATTTGAAAATGTCCGTTTATTTAGAGTATGACGTTGTGTTGTTCCATTTTTTTAAACTTAAAAAATCTAATTCATTTTCATTTTGAACGTGGAAATATTTCAATTGAAAATTTATTGCTGTGGTCAAATTATTATTACGGTTTTCGAATTGTTGGCAACAATAAAGAAACAGTTAAATTTTATAGGAAAAACGTCCATTGATTCCCAATGAAAATTATGAAATTTTGAATTATTAAGAAAAATATTTGAATAACGTAAATAAAACATAGCCTATGTTAATTCCTGGATTATAATCCACTTATATTCAATGACATTTAATCATCCGTTTTGATCCTGACGTCAGCCAAACAATTTCACTATTTCAAATTTCAAATTTTATTAGAATTAGCACACAGTTAAAATTTTGTGGCAAGGCGTACAAAAAGTGGGAAAAACTCTAGTAAATTAACTCGTTCAATAGGATTTGCTGTGTTAAATTAACATTAAGATGTCACACTGGAAATAAATAAGTATTGCGCTGTCGCGCAATACTTAAATTAAAAGAAACTATGGGTCATTCTTCACTGACATGCAAATTTAGATCCCAAAGCAATTCGAGCATTGCAAAGTATTATTTTTTATTAAATTATTTTGTAAAATGGAAGAATACTTTAGGAGTGAAATACAGTTTACTGTTTTTCAAGCTAAACATTTGACAATCAACTCAATTTCGGTGTCAAAAATACACTCAAAGCATAAAATTCTCACTCGTATGACTGTCTCAAAACCTGAAAACTCAATTTTGGCATATTATTCTAACTTACTCTCTATTATCATCTGCCAATTTTGACGCCATGTTTCACTCTTATTCCTATAGCCAGGCTTCTTGTTAGAACAGTTAAATTTTTAGAAAGATCAGCTTGTTAAAATATTTGTGTCCTACACCAGAAAGAGTGCATTTTTCAGCACCCTTAAAAGTGTGTGTTAGTTGTTAGTATTGCTTGTTTCCACCAAAATATCCCGCGCAGTACAATATCTGAAACTTATTTTCATTAGTAATTTTTTTTTAAATAAATCTTAAATATGTCTTAAAAATGTAGTATGTTTTTAGGTAGATTTCGTAAGAAATACTACCTATTACATTCTCCCCTATATTAGAATTTAAAAAAAATTTTTGCAGATTTACGCCGATCATGACTCCCAGAACCCAAAACCACTCCCAGTTCAAAACTTTATCTATCTATCTATATCACTTTCTTATGGACACGATAACTTCAATAATTCTGTACAAATCTCTTCCAAACTGATACATAAAATCTCGGTCAAGTTCGTTAATGGGCAAAATCGAACCAGGGGTTGGGGGGGGGGGGGGGTTGTGAAAACAGAAAAAAAAACATAACTTCTTAATTATGAGACGTATCGAATCCGTTTAAAGTTATTATTACTTCTAGGAAAAGGGCCGAAAATTTATGTATGACATATTTTTGATATAATTAAAAATGGCCTCAAGGGGGGGGGAAATAGGGGTTTAAGAAGAAAAAAATTCATATAACTTCGTCAATTCACAAGATATAAAATCCGCTTGAATTTATTATAAATCCTCTTAATATTATCTACAACTTTTATATTGACAAGTTTTTTATAGGACCAACCCTTACAGCAAAAACAAAACAAAACAAAAAAAAACAATCTCTGCCGACTTCGCCTACAGACACAGGTAGATTTCGAAGTGGGCGGTCCCAACTGCTGCACCATGGCAAAAAGGTCATTTCTTCTGCAATTCTCAATAAACAGGCGCCCCACGGTCTGCGTCTTCGAAATCTACCTGTGCCTGTAGGCCGAGCCGTCAGGGTTTTTTTTTTTTTTTTTTTTTTTTTTTTTTTAATTTGGATCGGTTATCTTAGCTTGCAAAGTCAAGTTACTGACATAGCAATGGAATAGACGTTATTCGGTTATAGGTACAAAAATTTCACGCCCAGCCCGTGGTTATATCACAAG
The DNA here is from genome assembly GCA_963931845.1 of Maratus michaelseni. NCBI lineage: Eukaryota > Metazoa > Arthropoda > Arachnida > Araneae > Salticidae > Maratus > Maratus michaelseni. Next base: position 156,251,844 of record OZ007589.1, on the reverse strand, counting down.
GGAATGAGATTAATACCTGTCATATAAATATAGAAACTAAAATTGTTTGGGGAACATACAATGCTTTACATACCTTATAATTTGTTTATATTTATTTAGATTATTATCTCAAATAAAATTACTAGTTCAAAATTTGCTTATTTGAATGAATCCAGTTATAAATTGACTAGTTCTCAATGTGTTATTTTTTTTCTACATTATTTTCTGTGTAATATTTTTTTTTTACTTTAATTTCAAAAGACCCTAATTGTATATTATATAGAGTAATTTTACTTAAAATAGATTTTTAATGCTATATGAGCTCATTAATTTTCTTACTCCTCTTTCATCATTTTTGAGAAAATTTAAATAGTATGGGTATGGCTGATGTATGGCTATAAATGCTTATAAATATGGTTATAAAACTTGAGTAAAATTTCCGGCCATTCAATTAATAATGGATTAGGTATCTGGTCACATGATCGTTGTACTTACAAAAAAATTTTAAATCGTAAAATTTTCGCGAAAATTTAAGGAAAAAATGTGCTTGAAATTTTGTGAAGACCCGTATCCTATTTAGAATTTAATAAAATTTTATCCCATAGAAAAAATTTCTTCTTACTTGAGGAGGCATTATCATCTCGCATTCAGCAAATTTGTCACAAAGGATAGGATTTTTAGCTGAAAAAAAAAAGTAAATAAATAATAACATAAATAAATTGAATAAAATAAGGAAATTTATGATAAATTTTAAAGATAGAACAACTAAAATACGATTTGTGCCGGAAAATTGTGTAAAAGATACACACATAGTAAACTTTGTTTAAGGCGGAATTACTTGGGTCTGAGAAAATTTTCCGTCGTAGACAGAATTCCGAATAAGATAGAGCTTACTCGCTCTGCAGGACAACTCGCTGGGGACAATCATGACTCGTTGGGGACTCGCTGGATACCGTTGGGGACTCTCTGGATAGTTGCAACTCGCTCTGCAGGATCTTAAAATCTTTCCGCGTTAGACAGACAGTTCTTAGATTTCAAGATTTTAGCCTTAGCACAGAGCTCCCACTTGGTCCGTTTTTTGAACACTACTTAAAAAAAAAAAAAAAAAAAAAAAAATCATCTTTATAAATTTTGTTGAAACTAACGTCGAAGTTCATTTTAGTTGTAAATGTTGCAAATGCCTACCACAATTTTCTTTCTAAAAAAATACCGGTTTTCAAAAAACGGACCAGTGGGAGCCCTACCTAGCAGTATCACTCAAATGACATTTTTAGAACTTTTTTTTCCCTGCCCCCTTTTACATTTTGATTTTTTTTTAGAAATTGTTCTGTTGCGAGTATTTACATCTTAAAAGTAACAACCATGTCAATTTTCAATTTTCTAATCCTAACTGCTCCAAATAAACTTTGAAAGTTTTCAGAACGTTTTCCCGCTCATTTCACCCTTTTATATTTCAAACTTTTTAGAAACCGTTCTTAACGAGCATTTACATTTTAAAAGTAACCATCACACCAAATTTCAAGTTTCTAGCCTCAGCAATATCATAAAAATCGCAATTTTAGAACGTTTGTTGTTCCTGCACCCCCTTGGAGGTTGTTGTACCGACATAAAGGATAGCCTATGTTGGAACAGAGATGGTCATCAGCCTTTTGCTACCATTATTTTTGAAATCGGCTCTGTGGTTCCAGAGATTACCCCCTACACAGACAAACGCACAATCGTTATTTCTTTATAATATTAGTATAGATAACTAGAAGGATAAAAAAATGTAATTTTTGATGACAACTATGTTCATATTTAATGTAGCATGAAAATTTAATAAAATCTTCACTAAAATTAGTAAAACTTACATTCTGAAATACAGTGGACGATCTCCAGCATTTCAGCTTTTCTCATAGTTACAAGATGAGTATCCTCAACAGGAACTGACAAAGTATTTGCAGCCAAAACAACAAACAAAATTATGTACAAGCTTTGCATCTTTTTTGGATACGTTACTTAAACACTATTCGTACGAAACGCTACACGCGTGCTTCTTAACTAAACACTGGCATGTATTAGCGAAGTAGTATATATATATATAGTCAAATGATTGCAATTCCCAAATTGTTTCATAATGTATTTTAAATGAGATCTTACACTTTGCATTAATACTTGAAGTAAACACTCTCAAGGTTGTATTAGATTGTCATAGATTATTCTGAAAATGATAGTAATTTTTCAAATACGATGCTTGAATGAATAGTCAGTTAAGCAAAAGATGTGGCTAAAAAGAGAAATATTAAATATTAGTTGCTTTCCTTCACGAAATTAAAGTTACTGGTATATGAATAAGCATTAAATCACTCTTTGTATCATTTAATAGTAATAAGTTGTGATTTTATGAAAAACATATAATCTACTACATGTTTATTACCCCCCTCCCGCCCACCTTTCCAATTACTGCCTTGTTCAAGATTTTAATATAAAATAGCTGATCATAATGCCATACAATTCTTGTAACTACTATACTATATAATCGATTTGTTATACAATGGGATATTTAGAAAATCCGGTTAATTCGAATAAAGTTCAAGGTCTCTTTACTTTGCGTCTACAAACAACGGTGAAGTATTGCCCTCAATTAAAACAAAGCCTGGCGCCCGCGAAATACTATTATTTTTAACCGTAATTATTTCTTATTTAATCGCAAAAATTTTGCGATAATAAGGCGAATATGAGAATATTAAGAAAGTTTCAGATTGAATTACTTTGCAATCTGTATCGCAAAAATTCCATCTATGCTGGAAAGTGATTTAAAAATTAAGGTATCGAAAACATAGTCGCCAGTTAAAATATTTTGGTCGCCAGTGGCAAACCGGCAACAGCATTTGTCGAGCCCTACTCCTCACTTATTATTATTCTAAATACGCAATATCGTCTCACAACGAGTGTATAGGTTTATAAAGCAAATTGTTAATTTTTAAACTCACTTAAAATTGTTTAGATATCAAGTTCGATGATGCACTTTTAAAGTTCTGATGTGTTGGGAGATAATGAATATCTAAAAAAATGGCTAAAATTGTTGCCCGAATTTGCCCTCCTTTACCTATTTATCTGATTCAGGGTGTTTCCTCTTACCTTTGACCAACAGCTAATTCCTAAATCCTTTAGAGGCATACTTTCAATTACAAAGATGTTCCAAATATTGTTCTCCATTATGTTAAAAGCTATCGTCAAAACAGTTATTTTTATTTATTTATTTATTTATTTGTAAAAGTTGTGAAATTAAAATTTTTGTATGGTGCTTGGATACTTTAAGTTAGATTTAGAAAAGTATTATCCAATCTCTAACAAGTAAAAATAAATAAATAAATAAATAAATATTTTTACAACAAATACCAAATTATAATACTTTTTATATATTTCTAAAAATACCAAATTATGATACTCATAATTTTTATGAAATTTCAGAGTTTTCCAGCACTAAACACAGATCAAAAGTTATCATAATAACACTCGCAATTTTGAAATTTAAATAAATTTTCAATAATTTTTTTTAAAAATGGAATTTCTATAATGGTGGCAATTTGGCTATTCCATTGTTGTAAAAAAAGAGAAATTACGGGTATTATCAGATGTTTATTGACACCATTTCATTAAAAATTGAAAGAAAAAAATATTTTCATAATAATTTTAATACATAGATAATTTAAGACTTTTCTCAACTAGTCTAAAAGTGGAATGATTTAGCAAGTGAAAATGACCCTTTTGTTAAATGGAAGCGTGTATTTTAATTTTTAACACTAAACATACCGATTTATAACAATATTTATATAGTTTATAACAATATTTCACATCAGAATTTTTATTTAAAATTATTTAATTCTTCTATTTAACTTAGTTTTGTGTGATTTATATTTTATTTATTTTATGAAGAAATTTCTGGTTCGAATTAATATTTGATTTTCATTTTATATCGGTCAAATGATCGGTTGTTGATATGTTTAGTATTAAAATGGAATCCGGGTTTTTTTTTTCTATATGAGCGTCAAGTAGACATAATTTTCATTACTCAAACGAAGAAAATAAATGTTAAAGCTCTTATCAAAATGTTTTGAATAATAACGTCACTGAAATCCTACATTTTGATTTTAGAAAAATGCAGCGTTTTTCTATAATTGCAGCAAAATCACGAAATTTTCAAAATGATTTTGTAATTTTCATTTAATTTACATTGTAAAAATGATTTTATCTTTATTCTAAGAAATTTACATACATAGCTATAATGTTCCTCGCAAAAACCATAAGGCTAATATTCCGTAATCGGGTCTGCAGCCAAAGTTGACATCAAAAACGAAAGATTGTAGCAACAATGTGGTTAAAAGTGTATGGAAGTTACAAGGATGGAGTTAATAATACGGCAAACTCTAAAAACTGCATTGTGGATCCGATTAGGAATCTTTTTCACAAGACATAGGATAGCAGTGCCCACTAATGAGTGTCAAAGTCAAAATTGAGACAGTATCGATTTTCAAGAAAAGCATCGTTCGTAAAAAAAAATTGGTACAATTCCATCGGATAGATCCAGAGATATAGATAAGTCGGAAATTCGAAAAACATAGCACAGAAGCGCCATCTGTAGGACTACATACATAAAAATGTAATCCGTACTCATTTATGCCAAGGCCTAACTGAATATGATGAAAGTCTGAGCATTAGTTCTTGAGACATTACTCTCATGCTCATGACACGCCTGCCAGCTTTCCGGTTTTTTTTTTTTTTTTTTAATCAAATAAACGTATTGGAACTAGAAAATTTACTTAAGAAAATGCATCTTGTATCTACCTGATACTCATTTGATTTCAATTTGATTTCATTTATTTAAAATATATCTGGTTCAAGTATGATTATTTCCCTTGAAAAAACCGGAATGTTTACAGCTGTGTCACGGTAATTGTGAAAAACACAGCATAACAGCACCACCTGCTGAGCGATACGCACCAAATTTAATCAGCATCAATTTATTTGAAGGTCTAAAATAATATGAAGCTTGATGAAATTTCGTCCATTAGTTTTTTAGATATAGTTATCGCGAAAATTATCAAAAACACGGGAGCGATATACACTAAAAGCTAATCAACAACTATTTATGTTCAGGTCTAGTGGAATATGCAGCTTGACGAAATTTCGTGCATTAATTTTTGAGATATAGCTATCAGGGAATAAAATAATCCAGCATAGCAGCATCACTTGTTGGGTGATATAAATCCAAACCTAATAGGTATCAAGTTATGTCTATGTCTAACTGAATCTAAAGTTTGATTAAATTCTATGCATTAGTTCTTGAGATAGAGTGGCCACAAAAATTGTGTCACACACGGAATAACCGACAAACATAAATAAAAATAGTCAGATCAAAAATTTCAAAAATAGTCAAGTCGCGTTCAAGACATTCCAAAACGTGTAAATCCATCAAAGAATGGAAGCCGAAAAATTTCACGATTCCAATACATTTTCTTTTTGGGTATTAGAAGAAAGTAAAAATAAATTAGTCTATATGTCTTTAAAGGGACACATTTTTAAATAAACTGATCTGATTATATACAATGACACCGAATAAAATTGTTATTTAAATGTTTTTTTTTCTTTTATATAATGCACGTGTGTTTAATAAGACCTCCCACATATGCAAGACCCGATCATGAACTAAAATATTTTGGGTCCAAATCTTAGATTATGATCCTTTTACAAAGTATGTATACGAAATTTAAAAATGTATTCCCGAATGCGAAGATATAAATGAAAAACTTACATTATTGCTATCACAAGTTGAATTATTATTAGCATTTTTTTAAAATAAAAAATGAATTTGGCGAATCAAATATAATTTAAAATAAAGAGGATTTAATTTTACTTGAAACACCTATGTATACCCCAAAAAAGTACGAATTCTACGCATAAAGTGTGTTTAAAATTAAAACACCCAGGTAATATATCAAGCATATATAAACGTAAAGTAATAGAAAATGATTTGGACTTATTAATGAAAATCTGGAAACGTTTAATATGTAGCAGGAAAAATGTTTATCAAAAATACTCTTACATTCGTAAAACGAAAGCACTTATAAAATATTCATAAAAATTAGGAATAACTGTAATTCAAAATTTGCAAAGTCATAAATTTCATTTTTTTTTATAGTCAAATCGTTCTTTTAGTTTAAATGATCATTGTAGCGATGTTCTCACAGTTACTGCCTAATGTATGAATCAAGCAGACATTTAAAAAAAATCTTATTAAAGTATTTTTAAATAAAACTACGACTGGGAACCAGAATTTTTTTTAGCTCCTTACATCTGTGGTCAATGGGCAAGTGCCTCTGTGTCCTGTCGGTAATAGGGCACTTCACCTATGCAACTCTGAAAGATCCTTCCTGTCTATCACGCTACAATTTTTTGCAATTCTCTAAATCCCATAGCAACATTAAGACTTATAAAAGTTATTTTTGTAACCAATCAGCAAGAATACGTTTGCTGAAGCTAAACAACCTGTTCATTAATATTTTTATCCTTGCAATAGTTGAAAAGGTGTGTTTATATTAACTTCCAGAAAATAATTTGAAAACTAGACAAAACAGACAGGTTCGTATTTCCTTATTGTGAATCGCATATATTCGCTGCGGTTTAAACATGACAGTTTGAAATCTGAAAAAATGTATTTTAAGTATTTTAAATATACAAAATACTTGTAAAAACATTAGAAAATGCATTACAAAAATACTTTGATTTTATCGGTTTAAAATACAAAATAAAATACAAATGTATTTTGAAATTTTTATCCCCTATGCAATTACTTTATTCACCTACATGTATTGTATTTCCGATACTTTCCAACTCTGTTTTATAAGCCCTTCACACCATAGCGAATAAATTTTTTTTTAAATGTATTTCTTTGGTCGTGGTTTGCGAAAAGGAACATATGGAGCCCTTTAAAATTTTCTCAAACAGAAAATATGACTCTCAAATATGCCTGTCGGCAACGCTACACTTCACCAAGGAGACAATTCGTTAAATCTGAAATAGTATTGTACAGTAAAATAGAAAAGGATGCCAATTTTACATTAATTTGAATTTTTTCCGTTGCGTGCTGGAACTACTATGCTTACCATAGTTTCGGAAACCGAGCATCATCATTACTAAAAATATTGTATTTGAAGAGGCACAAAGACATAAGTCTGCTCTGCGCCCCTTTCACGTTAGAATTTGGTGTGGTTATATGTGCAGTCCTGGAAAAGAAAAAGTGATTACATCCTACTAAATCTGTCACAAATAATCATATAAAAACAATATGGGTTTTAATCGACTAGGAGTAACGTTCACTGTGAACGGTTCACTATTAAATGCTATGCATAATCATACTTCTCGTATCGTCTTTCTATTAAAATTCGCCCTAATATAACATCCAATTTTGACAATTTATTTTTAATCTACGGTTAAAATTAAGTCCAGACACCAGTTTTCAGATCAATTGGAAAGTTTATTCTTGAAAAGTTTTGAAATTAAAATTATTCCAAATTTTGCCTCTCTAATGTTAAATTACTTTTACATAGTTTCCTTAAAATTTCCTAAAAATTAAAATCTTATTATGCTGATTTTTGTATTAACATGCCAATTGAAAACTCAAATCTTACTTTTGTGATTTTCATGATTTTATAGTATGAAACTAGGGGGCCTACCCCCTGCGAGCTACGCTCGCCAACCCCCGCTCAGACTTCGAGGCCTCTAAAAACATGACAGCGTGCTTTGTTTTAAAAATATTGGTAAATCTGTAATTGGGTTGCCATGCTTTTAACGTTTTAATGGGGCATTTTTTTATTATCATGGCCTCATACACAGCTGTTGCGACAATTGACGACTGTTTTCGGGATTGATAAGTAAAATCAACCTTGAAAAACCAGCTTGTATAAAATGGTTAGGTTTAAATTGTGGCTACCTCTCGGACTTTTATAAAAACGATCTGTATTCTATTCTCCCTTTGCGTTTAAGGATGAGAAAAATTCCATCTGCTTGTGAATAACATTAAGAACCACGGTATTGAAAAATACTATGTTATAGACATTTTCAGTAACAGGTTTCAATTTTCTCTTTATTTTAGTGCACCATCATGCATATTTTCATGTTATTTTAAATATGTAAATTATTTATTTTAATTAATATGTATATACGAATTTTCTAATAATTATTTATCATACAAAATTAATTAAATATTTTGTGCATGTATGCCTGCATTTATTCGGCATGAGATGTTTAAACAAATTTGCTATCCGCGATAATTTTACACCATGTTATGTCACTTGAATATTGTCCATAAGAAAATCGGGTACTTTTCCAGTATAGGATCCTTTGCTTTTAGGTTTGGCGTAATTCGAGTTTAAAAAACGAATAGATTCGTTAATATACATATATTTGTTACCAAAAGTTATGAAAACAAACCCAGTGAACTTTTGGTGCTTTTCTATTATACGCTTTTTGAGCTATCTGATTTCTATTATACGCTTGACGCTTTTTTAAAAAGCTTGGCGCAATTCGGGCATCAGAAAGTGAGATTTGGTGCCAAATGACATAAAGAGCCATGGAAACAAACTCGACGATTTTTTTTGTTTATATGCGTATTTTAATTATACGTATAATATTATTGTTTTTTCTATACAAATTACTTCTGATTACATATAAAATAGGATAAATGACATTTTACGCTAAACAAATTGTATAAATATTGAAAAAATGCTTCTGTATACGAAATGACAAAGTGAATAGGTTGACAGAAAGTATGTTGCCAAATTTTCCTTTTCCGCCAAGGCTATTTTCTCTGTTTCGTCAAGGTCCCATATACTGGAAAAGCACCGAATTTTTATGCTTGTTTATACATGTATTTATATGTATACAATTTATTTATAATTGTCTTTCAATTTACCTCTTTTTGTACATAAAAATATATAAATGGCTTCTTTATATTAAATAAATTGTATAAACATAAATGACGTCATTTGGACGAATGTATTCAAAATATTTTCAGTTTATAAATTAAATTAAATGCTGACAGAAACGATTGAATCCTGACGATAGAAATGTGATTTTTTTCTTTTCAAATTTTCATGAAAAACATAATTTAATCACAATCTTGTCTTCATTATCGAATGAAATAAAAGATAAATTCAATTTCAATTTGAAAATGACGAATAAAAATAAATCAATAATCCCTATCGGGATCCTTTTCGATTTTTTTCCCTTTTTTGTCACAAAAAAACTGAGTAATTAGTTGCCATCATTACAGAAATGTCATTAAAATTAGAAAAAAATTAATATCTCGAAAACTAACTCCAATTTCAAAAATCTATTACCAGTTTTGACATCCGCGGATGTTTATGGACAGTTGGTATTAATTTCACCATCAAGCGTTTAATATTTTATTAAAAATAGCCCTCAAACATAATCAGTCGTTTAATCAGTCGTTTCATAAAATCGTTTCATAAATTCGTTTCATAAAATCGTTTCACAAATTCGTTTCATTAGGATTTTATATATATAGGGTAGATATGAAATTAATATTAGAAAGATTGCGACTTTTAATCTATAAATATTTTAAGAGGTATTGATTTCTTGAGTTTTCTAATATGAATGTGCAAAATTTTGGCCCGCCAAACGATTTTTTAACCCTTTGAGCTTTAGACCCGTGTTTTTCCGTTCCTAGAAGTCATGTTAACCCCTTCAGGAACAAAGTACTCTTGGAGCTAAAATATTGAAATGATTGATTGACACCGAGATTCACGGACGAATTTATTTTAAAGTAAGTAAAAGCTTTCCTTCATTTAGCTTATAAGTTCAAAATTTGATTCTAAAATTTCTGGTGTCAATGTGGCATTTTGGGATTAAAATTAAGTGGTATATATAATATACCGGCGCCCTTCAAGTGGTTAAAATGGCTGTAGACAACAATATTTTTAACAAAATAATAATTAGGTTTAAAAAAATTCATCATAATATGAGCTTAGCTTAACCCGGGATCTCTAAATCTGTTTAGAATCACCAACGTCGCCATTAAAAAAAAATTCCAACATTTGACGATGTGCTAGATTTTTTAATAGTTTATTTTATACCTTTATTGACTTTAATTGTTATCCTGGTCTTTTAGTCCATTTTGATCCATTTAATTCCATTTAATGCATTTGCTGCAAGAATTACTATTATTATTATTTTTTAAACTTCAAGACGGGGGTAGCCCCGTCCTGAAGTTTAAAAATTAAAAGAAAAAAGAAAAATTCGAAAATATTTTATTACCAGTTTTTAACACTTTCCAACCTAGTTGAAAAGTGTTTATGACTTCGGTTTGTCTGGCCGTATGGCCGTCTGCCGTCTGTCCGTGCTCTAACTCCCGTAAATATGCTCGGATTGCTCTGCAATTTTTATATGTTATAGTCGTTATCTATAGCCTGTTCCCTATTTCAACGGAAGTGTGTAGCACTTATAGTTTTTTTACAGGGACACTCAAAAGAATTCCGTTACATTGCGGTCTATGGGGAAAAATCATTGACGGTTTATTTAAATAATGTTTCACTATTTTAAACGCATTGAAATTTATATATATCACTAAGGTGCATCAGAAGAAGCTTAATGTGGAATAGGGTGTGCATAGCACTTATAGTTACTTTACAGGGACAGTCAAAAGAATTCTGTTACATTACGTCTATGGAGAAAAATCGTCTGCGGTTTATTTAAATAATGTTTCCCTATTTTAAATGCATTGAAATTTATATATATCACTAAGGTGTATTTCAAGAGGCTTACTACAGAATAGTGTGTGTACAGCAGTCATCGTTCATTTACAGGGACACACAAAAGAATTCTCTACTGTAAGTTAACAATAATTCCTGGAAGTGCGTTTTAAGTTACTGATCGCAATTTTAATTTTAACTCGCTTTTTGTCTATTATGTGGTGTGTATAAATTCTGTATATCCTATACAGGGAAGCACAAAAGTTCGCGAACACATTTCCGTATTATTTAACTCCAGACGGAGAATTTTAAACTGTGCTACGCGTTTCCTAACTGAACTAAAATTTAACATCCTATGTAGTATATATACAAATCTATAGATCCTATACAGGGCTGAATAAAAGTATTCGGATTACTTAGATGTTATCTTTTAGCTTATTAAAAGGTATGATTTGTAAAATTATTTTGGAAGCGTTGGAAAGTGTTACATAATCTATGCTTCACGCATGATTTTTCGTTCTTGTTAATTACTGTAACTGTTTAGTAGGTTAATTTTTTTTAAATTATAAAAATACCAAACAAATCGCAAAAAAACATGCACGTCATGTATATCAGGTGTTAAGTTAAACAATTCAATGTTAAACACAAGAAAGGGGCGGAGCTTTCTAAGTTGTGCTGGCAGCTACACGTATATATTGCAGTATGCCATTAATAATATAACATTGAAGGAACAACAAAATGATATTTGCATCAGGCAGAGTGGAAAATACACATAGCACTCATTTGAACAATCTATGTTCTGTATAGTATAAATCCGATACGTTTCTCCGTTTTATTCGTAGCACTAAATGAATTAATAAAATTTGATTAAAGGTAAAATTGATTCAGAATCATTCATATCTATAACCGAGTTTAATTAATATGGATCTTTCTCACTATCAGATTACCCATTTCTATGACGCTATTTTCGTCAATCACATGTTTTTCTTTAATCTCATTCGCAAACTCATAATTCTCTTTCACAAACAACAAACCCGTATGCTTTCAGAATACGTATGATTGCGTTCAGTTTTTACTTTTAGATAGTACATTCTTCGGAAACCAACTTTATTAGGCTGCTAAAATGAATAGAAAAGCATGGTTGTTAAATAAAAACCTGCTAGGTTTTTACTAGGTTTAGTACTCGAAAAAATTCTATATTAGACAGAAACAGGTGTCCATTTTATTATAAGTACATGGCATTCCTTTTGCTGGGACATGAAAAATTTCGATTTAAAGCAGCATTCCGTTATAGACAAGTTTCGTTTTAACAGATTTTACTGCATAATAAAAGATATTCTATTCAAAATAATACAGTATGCATCAGATTAGAAAAAGGGTGCGGTTTGAGTTTAGCTCCTCCTGTGAATAGGTCTTATATTGGATAGCTGCCCTTTTTTACGCTTTTTTGTTACCACTAAAAATTAATAAAAAAAATTTTTCTTAATCAATCACAGATTTCAGGGATTAAAAACAAAACAAAATGTATTATTAAATTTTAGTGGTGATATAAAAGCATAAAAGTTGGCAGCTATGATATTGAAAACAAAAAAAAAAAAACTACTTAATTAATAATAATTAATAGGTCATACATTGATCTGGAAATTGTCGATATTAAAATAATGTAAAATGATTTAACTTAAAAATTAATGCTTAATTTATAAATATTAAAAATATCAGGGTGCGTACAATTCTGCTAGAATTTTTCAATAGAATCTTCCACCTTATTCCACAACCTTCCACAATCGCAGAAAAGTATTCTAAAAAAGAGGTGATTACAAATTATGCTATTTAAATATTAAATAGAAATTTTCAAACCTTAAATAGTGGTGCCAGACTCCTTGGGAATTCAAAGGAATGTACTCACCTTAAAATATGTAAGTTGTAGAAACACGATTTGAAACTCCTACTTTTCATAAATCTGTTATGGCTTATATGCATGTAAAAGTTATTAAACTAACATAAAACGGGGAAAGAAAATAAGTAAAAAGCATATATGATGACAGTTAAGTAGTAATCTAAACTTATTTCACATTACATTACTTACTTGTAAAAAAATTAAAAACATCGCTGCAGTTTTTTTTTTTTCACTAACCCCTCGTAATTTGGAAGAGGTCAAGCAAATGTCCAAAAAGGTTCGTTCTACGGAGCTCATGGACTGCTGGTAACGTACAGCCTATAAGAAGTATACAAGCAGTGTTGTAATCGTAAGGAAAGCCAGAAGATATACGCTATCACTATTTTATTGTTATATAATGTATTTTAATATTTTTCAAAAAAAAAAAAAATCTCCCTTTAATTTATTTATTTGTACTTTGAAATAAGTTTTTTCTACTGTTTCCCATCTCAAAATTCCAGCATTCTACATCTGGTATTTTAACTTTCCCGTATTAAAATAATTCCATTTCGAATATTCCTTTTCTTTTATAAGCCTTTTTTTATTTTTCGGGACGCATTCTAAGATATTTCACGCCTTTTTACCGTGCTTAATTGCATTTTTTTTCTATACGCGGTTACGTAGTGCTGTCAGTTTAGCTGATCGATGGGGATCCGATTTGCACTGGTTTTCGGACTGTTCTCTGTATTTATACGCACCCACTAATAAAATGTCATGGGCTGTCTCGGAAACCAGATTTTTGCTAGTTTGCTTGCTTCGAAAAACATCCGCTGTGCATCATAAGTTCTCTGGTCAAGAAGTTTTGTTATTATTGGAATTCTTAAATCTTTTTTGTTTACATTACTGAAGAGTTCTATCGATGGATTGTTACAGCAATATTTATTTTGTTCTTGAATTTCGAAAATCGTTATATGTCTTGCTACTAAATTGGAAAGACTGAACGATTTTAAAATGTTTTGATGGAATAAGTACCTCTGAGTTATTGTCAACTATGATCTGAAAGAACTTAATGAAGATGTCATTTTTTAGCACCTGACTAATTCTTTTAAGTGGGACTTTCTTGTAAAATTCATTCCATAGCTATGTATTCAACCACGACTCGACTGCTTAAAATGTTTGCTATATTTTCTAGTAAATGGAATATACGGCTGCAACCACAGAAATACAAATCATTATGTTAATATCTTCAAGTGTAAACTCATTACGCTACAACCTAAAAAGTCTACAGCATTTATATATATATATATATATATATATATATATATATATAAATGCTGTAGACTTTTTAGGTTTTAGCGTAATGAGTTTACACTTTACGCTACAACCTAAAAAGTCTACAGCATTTATATATATATATATATATATATATATATATATATATATATATATATATATATATATATATATATATATATATATATATATATATATATATATATATATATATATATATATATATATATATATATATATATATATATATATATATATATAAATGCTGTAGACTTTTTAGGTTGTAGCGTAATGAGTTTACACTTGAAGATATTAACATAATGATTTGTATTTCAATCAAATCAAATGTATCAAATTTTGTAGCGAGATTTTACTGTATATATATATATATATATATATATATACAGTAAAATCTCGCTACAACGAATTTGTAGAGACCACCGTTGAAGTTCGTTATTCTGAAAAATTCGTTAATGTGAAATTCCAATATGGCGGATTAAAAAAGATGATATACATTAAAAAAATGTATATATTATTAGTAAAGTTGTATTAAATTTCTTCAATAAAGAATTTATATACAGTACATTATTGTGAATATTTTTGTTATAAGATAAAAATTTAATTAAGTAATTTTAAAGATTTTAGTCATAACTTCGTAACTATAAAGAAATTATAATTTATCTCACATACCGGATTGCTGAAAAATTCACACTGATATGTTCTATTAATGTAACTATTAATTAATTGTTTTTACAAAAAGTCGGAAAATTTCCTCCTTTTTCAATTTGAATTTTTTTTTTCCAAAAAAAAATCTTTAATATTATTTAACGTTGCATAAAATGTGTCCGGCTTAATGTTTTGCTTGGATAAATGCTTTTTAAATTTTGCAATGTTCGACAGAGCTTCTTTTGATTGTAGAAAACAATTTTTAGTACTGGATGAAAAATCGCTATCTTAACTTTCACTGTCGTTTGCTTACCCTTCTGTTATTAAAATTTCAGCAGTGTTGTTTGTATGTCAGGGCATGTGACTCCTTCATCCATTCAATGTAATCAATAGCAGATGATGCAAGTTAAAAACATTCTGTAACTGTGGTCCTGAGATCAGAAGGAAATTGAATGCAATAAGTACACTATTCTGCAGTCTTTTGTGCGAGTTTTTAATTGTGGTAGTGGATACACTTTGCCAGGCAGCCTATATCACGTCAATTGCCTGTCTCCCATTCACCGTTACAGAAATTTATAATCTTATTTCAGAAAAGGCCCTTTCTATTAATCGGCGCCTAAATTAACTTTGACATTTTTTCTAAAATGGTCTAAATAATTTAAAAAAGTTATGTGTGGGCTGCAAAATGGAAGTACGATTACGAGGTCAAAATTTTACTTTTATATTAGATAAATTTGCTGTAATTTAGTCTATACTATTATCTGAGCAAAATTTACTTTTCTTCTGATTTTGCTTATTTGTTTAGTCAAACTCCTAAGCAACTTAGAAAAGTGGAAGTTTCTTCACCATTTTTAAGCAGCATGGATTGCAGATGTCCCAAAAGAACTTTTAATGACAAGTAAAAATATAAATCTATTTGAACACTAAACTTTTTTATGAGTTTTAAGCCAAGTTTTACACTGATTTTAGCAACTAACAGGCACAACTTGTGCAATTTGTGTTTTAAAAGAGTTTTAAATGACTTGAATAATTCAGCAGATTATCGATAAACGAGATTAAATTAACTTAATTAAGAAATAAATATGAAATAAACATTAGGAAGATTACTTTAATATGGAAAATACAGCTAACTAGCTTTCGCCATGCAACAACCTGCGATATCAACAAACCACCATCACTAAGAACTGCCTTTATTGGTTTTTGTGTTTGATTTCTGAAGAAAACACAAAATTCTTCAAATTTGGACACAACCTCAGATTTATACTTGAGAAAATACACTTTTCTGAATTTAGAATAATCATCAGTAAAACATACATAGTAATTGGCACCACCTAAGGATTCTTCTTCCATAGGCCCACAGAGATCAGTATGGATAACCTCAACAACATCCTTAGCTCGTTGTTGACGATTTCGGAATGGTAATCTATGTTGTTTGCCTAGCACACATGCTTCACAAAACTCACCATCATTTTGCACTTCTATACCTTGAGTGTGAAGAAACTTTTTCACATGTTGCTTATTCAAATGTCCAAGCCTCTCATGCCAGAGTTGAAGTGAATTTAATTCAGTAAGTTGAGCTTCAGTAGAGGGCACTGTAACAATGTTAGTTGCACTGTTTACCTCAGGTACTATTACTTTGCATAACAATCTGAATAGGTTTCCTTGGCGTATACCCACAGCAACAACCCCTTTGGGTTTTACAAATTCACATTTATCATGAGACATGTTAAATTTTGACCTATGGTCTAAAGCTTGGCTTACAGAAAATAAATTTCTCGAAGCATCTGGTGCATACAGAACATTTTCCATTACACTGTCTTTCCAGCTGCCATTAACTAACATTTTTACAGATATTTTTCCATGACCATACGCTTTCATTGTGGAACTGTTACCAACCCTTACTTCAATTGGGCACTTATACTGTGTATAACTTTTAAAGACGTCATGTCTGTTGGTTATATGTTGTGTGGCTCCTGTATCAATGACCCATGTGTCATCACTGTTGGCTACATGGCATTCACTAATAAAAACTTCATCGTTTGGTTTTCTCTCATGCACATTATTAATTTTCTTAACCATACAATCTCGTTTCATGTGGCCCTTTCTTCCACATCTAAAGCATTTATACTGCTTCCCCTGCTTGTTTGCAGGCTTTTCATACTTTTCTACAGCACTGTGAACCTTTCTCAAACTAGCCTTGGCAAGTAAGGCACTTAGTTCAGTTTCTCTAGAAGATTCTGACATTCTTCTTTGCTCTTCTGCAATAAGTAATTTCTTCAGCTGCACTAGTGTTTGTTGTTCTTCAGGTCTTGCACACCAAGCCATTTTCAGTGGCTCAAAGTCACTAGATAATGTTTCAAGAAGTTTACTCATTATCACAAAGTCATTTGGTTTGATATCCAAATCAGACATCCGTGACACTAGGCGATCTAATTTTGCTATGTGCATAGCCATTGAATTCGTTGGATCTCGCACAAAAGATGAGAACTGCATCTGGCAAGCATATTGAGCTTGGGTATTTTTCTGCTCAAACAGTTCCTGTAGTTTCACCCATATTTCTCTTGTAGTTTTGCACATCGATACGAGGTCACATATTCTGCTATCTAGAGTTCTTGAAAAAATACCTCGAGCCGCTCTGTTGCCTTTATTGTAGCTGGCTAAGTCACTGTTATATTTATTCCGATCTGCAGCAGAAGCGTTTTCGGGAACCGGTTCTGGCTGTACGATCTCGCCAAAGCACAACTCGAACGCATTTTCTTTTTCCATTAGCAAGCCTTCCATCATCCATTTCCATCTGACCCAATTCTCTGAGCCAAGAAGTTTATCAGTCGTAAAAAGTTCCATATTTCTATCTTAATTAACTAACCAAACACAATTCAAATTTGAAACACGTTTTTACCGTTGGTTAGGCCTAATTCTCGTTACCGTAACTATCGCGCAGTAGAATGCAAGTCTGGTCACATAACCACTTGAATAATTCAGCAGATTATCGATAAACGAGATTAAATTAACTTAATTAAGAAATAAATATGAAATAAACATTACGAAGATTACTTTAATATGGAAAATACAGCTAACTAGCTTTCGCCATGCAACAACCTGCGATATCAACATACCATACTGTTGCCACACAAGTCAACAGAAAAACATTACATAAAAGAATAAACACATTAAATACATGGAGTATGAGTAAGAATGAAAAAGATAGGAAAACAGTAATATTGTCAATTGAAGTTCATAATATTAGCAGGTTTTAAAGAATTGTGGCTTTTTGTTCTAGTGGCATTATAACAGAAAAAAACCTAAATCCGCGCTTGAGATTTTTTCTGCC
Organism: Maratus michaelseni; assembly: GCA_963931845.1. Taxonomy (NCBI): domain Eukaryota; kingdom Metazoa; phylum Arthropoda; class Arachnida; order Araneae; family Salticidae; genus Maratus; species Maratus michaelseni. Next base: position 156,233,948 of record OZ007589.1, on the reverse strand, counting down.
GTTACATTTTTCAACTTTCATTGATGTAGTGCGACTTCCATTTAGTAGAAATTGATAAGACAGCTATTTCGTCGGCATTGAAAATTTCTTACGATATATAGGTACTTTTTTCTTCTCCAGAAATTTATTTTTATGCCATGAAAATGTATTACCTATGACGAAAACAAAACAGCCAACCAGAATTCGCTTCAAATTTATCGATTTTCATGTTCTGTGAAACTTTGGCTTTACCATGTAATATAGGCCATGAGATGGGCAAAGTGTTTGTCTTATATCTTTAAACCTAGTGTATACATTTTCATAAATCACGTGATAGTCCACAAGTCATATTGATTTCCTTTTTGGGCACTTTTCAGAAAGCTTCAAAAGTTTTCATTTGCTTTTAAAATGATAGCCAACGCCGAAGTTTCTTTCGTGGCATCTACAGTGGTGGCCAAAAGTTTGGACATTTTTTGAAAGTTTCATGTTTTTCAAATTTGTTTGCTTGTAGAATATATTAATTTTCACTTAAATACAAACGTTTGTATATCAAATTGAAGGTAATTTAATGTAGAATTTAATAATAAAAACATGTATTACAATATCTGTATTACAAAAAAAGTATGCTCATTTTAGTAGAACAAACAAACACAAATCGTTTTGAATAAGGACGTGTTTTGTAATAAAAGCGTACTAGCCAATCACAAACACTGTTCTGAAGACCAATCAAATGTCTGTAACTATAGTTTAGGTTATTTGGATGGTAAAAGAGTTATTGTTGTGGAAATATTTTGCGGAATGATGCATACTAGTACAATTAAATAGAGTATTGCTGTTTTTGAATATTTAAAGTGCTTTTTTTTAATTATACTAATTTTAAATGTCATCAACAAGAAGAACTAATTGGACATCTACAAAAAGAAGCCGAATTATCATATTGAGAGAAAATGGCCTCTCTTATGCTGAAATTGCAAGACAAGTTGGTGTTTCAGTGACTTGTTCTGGTGTACGAAAGTTCTGTTTACGTTATGAAAAAACGAAATCAGTGGAAAATACCGCCAAATCAGGCCGAAAAAAATGCGCAAGTGCTACTGCCGATAGAAAAATTAAACGGCTATGCCTTCAAGATAGAAAAATTTCATCAGATGCCATTAGATGTGAAATGAATGCAGCGGGTATTGCAGTAAGTTCAAGAACAATAAGAAGAAAGTTATCAGGATTTCGACTACAAGCTAAAATTCCAAAGAAAAAACCATATTTAAATCAAAAGCAACGCGAAAAACGAGTTAAGTGGGCAAAAGAACACATTAAATGGTCATAAAATCAATAGAAGCAAGTAATCTGGAGCGATGAGAGTAAAATATCGCTCTTTGGTAGTGATGGTAGAAAATACGTGAGACGTAGAGTAGGAGAAGCACTTCATCCTGATTGCATTGAAGCAACTACAAAAAACCCAACAAATGTCATGATTTGGGCATGTATGTCTGCAGATGGTGTGGTTCGAATTCAAGTGACTGATGGCATCCTGAATGCCAAAAAAAATACATCGAAACTGTCCTGGAACCAAAATTGATACCTTCCATCAGGGATCTCTTCCCCAACAACGCTCCATTTATTTTTCAGCAGGATTCAGCTCCATGCCACACAGCAAAGGTATGCAAAGCATGGTTTCAAAATAAAGGCATAGATATATTACCATGGCCAGGAAACAGCCCTGATCTCAATCCAATTAAAAATTTGTGGCGACGTTTGAAAATTCTTGTACGAAAAAAACGTCCATCCAATAAAAGACAACTTATTGAAGTTATAATTGATTCTTGGCACCATGTAATTACAAAGATGAACTCCAAACACTCGTTCACTCGGTGAAAAGACGCTGTGAAGCTGTCTTAAAAAATAAGGGTTATCCTACTAAGTATTGATTGAGTAAGTATCACTTTAAAAAAATGCAAATCCAAGATAGATCTTACTATTAGTTGCATAACTTTTTTTGTAATACAGATATTGTAATACTGTTTTTATTATTAAATTCTACATTAAATTACCTTCAATTTGATATATAAACGTTTGTATTTAAGTAAAAATTAATATATTCTACAAGCACACAAAGTTGAAAAACATGAAACTTTCAAAAAATGTCCACACTTTTGGCCACCACTGTACTTGCTTTCTTCCAGTACTTACTACTTTTAGAATATTAAGCTTTTCTTTCAATGAAAATTGCTAACTTTTTCATTTCTCTACCATTCAAAAAGTAAGAAATGTAATTCCAAATGTAAATGTTGCAGATTACAAATTCACTGGGTTTTTATTCACAGCTATTTATTGCCAAATTCGAATGTAAGGGACTACTTCAAAAATAAAATCATTGATCTTCCTACATATAACTAAGCGAGTGTAAAGGCAAACCAAAGTAACTATAAAGAAAAGTGATTAGATATAAATACAAAGAAAGAATTTCTTAATTTTACAGATGCGAATAGGGCAGCCATTCTCCCCGTCTCTCGAAAAATAGCTGCGAGATACGCTGAAAATTCAAAAATCGTGAAGTATTGAAAATATTTAAAAAGTTTTCTTCCAGTATTATAGTTTTTTGATAAAAATTATTTTTTACCTGTGAACTCAGCGTTCGTTAAACTGAAATAAGCATTCTTTGTAAGACTTCAATAAATTCGTTAATTTGAAAAATTCGTTAACCTGAAATTCGTTAAAATGAATATATTTGTAATGACAAACTATAGGGGATTTTTTTCTAATCAAAATAATATTCGTTAAACTAAAAAATTCGTTAAAGTGACATTCGTTGTAACGAGATTTTACTGTATATATATATATACACACAATGACTTTGAGTGATTCAGAATGTGCTTAAAGCATTTTAAAAATATGTGTATTATGCTTAAATTGAATTAACATCACTTAAAAACAAACAAATAAAAAAAAATTCTCATTTTCTCATTCACAAAATTATTATACATTATTTCAAAACTGCCAAATCCTAATTATACGTCTTAGCATAGTTTATTCTAAAGAATTGCAAAATGCAAAATGAAAATTTTCAATATGAATATTGCTTATTTCTTATACTGAAAATAATCACATAATGAATAATAAATACAACTAGAACTATGTTATTTTTCCCTAATAGCTAAATGATTAATGTACAATCCAAGACTCCCTTATCATAATATCAGACTTCACAATCCGGAGAAAGTCTATGGGTGAAAATGTCCGCGGTAATTGCCAACTTATTAATTGACTTTCTCCGGAAAGTATCGCCGCCTGGTGGATACTACCGATATTAGCTCATAAGCAAATGCATAGAAAAAAATGGAGCTATGAAAAAATTTCGTGTTATTGGCAAAATTTAAAAAATATTTTTCGAATTACGCAAAAATAAATACGTAATATATATATATCGCACAATTATCATCAAGTTTTCAAAAATGTTGTTGAAAATGAAGATTTAAATATCAGATTAATTAATACATAATGTAGTATTCGTCAATCTTCTGTAATATCAGGTCCACAGCCAATGTTAGCGCCAAATTTGAGCGATGCTGGAAGAATGTAGTTCAAAGTGTACGGGAGTTACTTGTACACTTGTTAAAAAATTAAATTAGTTTTGTGCCAAATTACACTTACTGTAACAAGCCAATTGGCTGTAGGCGGAAGAGTCCCCCAAACGTTATTACGGAAGAATCCCCCGGAAAAGATTTACAAACACCATAAGCGTAGCATGACAAGAATTTATTTTTAGGGAGGAAAGTTGGGGAGGGGTGGAGACACGTATAATTTAAGTGATTATTAAACATTTTTATGCTTTCCAAATTTTTAACAAGTTGGAAATTGTACGTCAAACGTGACAAATGAGGTGTGTTCAAACTATAGCTAGTTATATAAATATTCAGATCTTGATGATTTTTAATTCTGTGAAATGAATTCTATCGTCTGCAGATTAATTTCTGTAATAAAATAAGTATGTCGGTCGCTTGACGATTAAAAATCATCGCAAGCTCCTATAACAGAAAAGCACCGATTAAAAAAAAAATTCAAATTTGTTAATAAATATTTTTATTAATATCTTCTAAAGTTTTGATTCGATTTTCATAAAATTTGGAATGTCTCGACAAAATTCTGCAAAGATAATATATCTCAAATTTCAAACCATTCGGTCGGGTAACTTTTGCGTTGTTATATGCGGACAAACGGACGGACGGACAAATAGACAGACGGACGAACCAGGCGACGACAATACGTGCTATTTATATAATTACGAACGCACCTAAAAAAGTGTTTATGATTTCAGCGCTCGTATGTTTGTCTGTCCATCCGTACAGTATAACAATAATAGTATTTATAATTCATACACATTAAATGGAACTATATTTATTATATATGACCGTTTGGTTTTTGTTATTTCAAACTAGTCGAATAAAAAAGGAAATTATGCTTGCTTTCACTCATAAAGCTCGACACTTTCAAATTTTCTAGATCGATATAATCCTCAGCATCTGCTGAACGAATGGCAAGATTTCTTTTAGCAAGTTTGTGATAATCTGATACTTTATATTAAATGAAACCACGGATAATCTTTCGTAATAAAGTCCATAGCCAAGTTGGCGTCAAACATGAGCGATGTTGGAAACAATGTGTTTTGGAATGTACCTAAGTTACAACAAAGAAATTAAATATGCGCCAGCGCCAAACCATGCTTGCAAGATACGCCAATTGGCTGTGGACCTAATCATGGAACTTCTCAAGTAAACTTCTCACTTCTTCATATATATAAACTTTCGACCACAAAATAGTGAAGTTTACGCTTAAAAGATATGTTAATCTAAAATGATACCCCATCACTTCAAAAATAAATAAAATGATAGACTAATAATTATAATAAATAAATAAATAAAATGATCAAAATGTGCATTAAAAAAAAGAAAAAGAAAGAAAGAAGAAACGATGATAAATTTATACGTAACATAAAATTCTAACTAAGAGAAAAGTCAAAATGTCTTTCATATATAATATGAAAATAGAAAAAATAGAAAATTACATTACATATTTACCTTTTCGAGATATAGATATTAGCAATTTGTTTCGAAGATCAATATCACTCGCAAACTCATGAAATGAGATTTTTCTTTCCTGATTTTTTTTCTTTATGTGATTTATACAAAGAAATACAGCAATAAACCATTTTGGTTTAACAGTAAAATAAGTTTATGTTATGAAAAAAAAAATGTCTCGAATATATGACAATTGTAAAATAAATAATTTTCATTTGAAGAGGACAAACATATTGTATACCGTAAAGAAAATGAAAAAACACATATGGAAAACAAAATAAAAAATACTCCTGTTACTGTCGTTAGATGGCGCCAATAGCAGGACAACCATGTGCTTTTTAACCACGTGTATAGCGGTCAAAGGAAACTTGCTGATTGTGAGGCCTAGTACTATGATAAGGGGACCTTGGTACAATCATGGGGGAAGGGGGAGGGAAGGGACCGAAACTGTTTTGAGCCCCGTTTCTCGTGGAAAAGAAAAAAGTACCAATTGCCTGGTAATAATGTTTTATTTTCGAATATGAAGTCATTTTCTGTATAAGAGGTCGTCTATATATTAAAAATGGCACCAACTTTTTTTCCAAATAGCAACATTAACTTTTGTCCTTTTATTTTCGTTTCTTGGTTCAAATCAACCCCGAAAAGTATGCTATTTATATATTTTGTCTTCAAGCTTCACAGAAAATAAAAGGATTAACGGTTTATCCATAAATTTCAAAAAATAAAATTAAGATCTAATACTATCAGGATCATTCAATTAGTAACAAGAAAAAATGTAAATAACCTAATAATTTAATAATTGTAAATAAAATAATATTTTGAAAAATAAAAAGAAGTATGCAATTTTTTTGGTTACTGAATGAAATTTTATTTTCTGTTGAGATACAAACAATAACAACAGACGACACTCTCCTCGACCACCGCCCCCTTCTAGGTCGTCGATAAGTAAAATTTCTCTATATCTCCAAAATTAAAGCTTGGAATCAACTGTAAATTTATACAACCAAGTTTTTGTCAAAGCTGATTCTTTTCGTAAACAGTCTTTTGTAAAAATTAATGTAGGTCATAATTAAATTTTTTTTAAATATGAATTCATTAGCAATTTTTAAAATTAAAAATGTTGTTTTGAATAAAAAAAAATTACTAGGTTATGTTTGGGTCCATTCACTGTATCTCATTAAAAAAGGTACACTTTAATCGGAGGATTTGTTTGGGAAGATATAAATTACAGTTTGTCACTTGAGTTTAACATTAGCATTTTCAAATTTTGACACCTTCTCTAGGAAAATTAAAAGACAAAATGGACAAAATATACTTTTCAGGGTTGATTTGATCCAAAGAAATCGAATAACGTGTCAAAAATGGGTATTACCATTTGAAAAAATAAATTTGGTGCTAATTTTAATATGTAGACAATCTCTTATGGAAAATATGTATAAATTTTGGAAAAGAAGACATTTTTCATAGTCAATTGGTACCCTTCGTTTACTTGTACGACAAAGAGTTTTCAAAATAGCATGGAATGATGTTTTTTCCTCCTTTTTTCACTACTGTATTTAAGCAAAACAAATGTTGTTTTTCCTACTTAAAGTGGAAATATTTACTTATAGAATACCTTTAAAAAAATTGAACTATGCTATTTTATTCCTTTAGTTGACTTATTAACATGGTATATATTTTTTAAGATTTAATTTAATTCTAAATTAATGAAGCGAGAAATGTCATTTTATCTCGAAATGGAAACGGTTTTTAAATGCACATAATGGATGGAATATGAAGTATTTCGATAAAATCACTCACTTCTTACATTTAGTACCTGAATGAATTTCATTATCATTTACGTATTAAAATATTTTTGACAATCACATTAATCGCTTTACTTTACATTTTTCTATATTTTGCATATAATTTATTTTTTTTATAACAAACAGTTATGGAAGCATGAAGAGAATTACGCAAATAAAACACTCTACATTATTTTCTTCGACGCAATCACTAAGAAATCCTTGATAAATTTGCATTGTTATCTCAAAGATAGTAAATAAGTCGTTATAAAATAATTTAGAAACATACTTTTCGATTAGCGGAGCTTCTATATATATACTGGACGTGTTCATTTTCCACTATACTGAAGCACGAAACTTTAACTTGTTAACTTTGGAATTCATACATTGGACCATGCATTCCAGCATTTTTCTCACTTTCGTCTCTTTAGTTTTTTCATTTGTACAAGCTGATGTTTACGAAAGCACTCATTTAGTCACTATGAGAAAAGCCGAATTCATGGAAATAATAGACTGTGTATCGAAATGTAAGTATGCACTCGCATTATTTTGTGTAATAATAACATTTATTTAATTATTTAACATTTAACTGTAGTTTTATTATTAACAGTAAATTAATAATGTTTATTGAAGGAAATTTTCTTATACAATGATGGTAAGTCAGAAAATATTCTTCACGGAATTAAAACAAAAGACAGAGAAATTAGTGATACATGAAAGGATTTCACAGACCCTCACTTCTCGACTCAGAGTGTGAATTCCATTAACGTAAGATTAGCAGAGAGGAGAGTAGATCATGTGCACAAATTAAATATATAGTCAGTATGTCAATTCCTATTTGGGACAACATGTGCTGTAGAAGTTTTCCGTTCAGTTTTGTGCTAATATAGGTAGTTAATTTAGGTAGCTAATATAGGTAGATAGGTAGTTAATTTATTTTCTCTCTGTTTTTTATTAACTTTTTAAAGACACAACCAAAGTCTGCTTACATTCAAAGGTACTTAAGCTTTGAGAAAAGATTTCTGGATTAAAAATATACATTTTATTCTCTAATAAAAGATATGTTTTCAATTATGTGTAAAATATCAAAATTTCTATCAAATTTCATAATGGTTTGATTTTAGTTGTTTTCATAAATATTAATAGTTGAATACGAATGAAAAAAAAAATTGTTGATTTTACAGTATAATACTGACAACCCCAGCTGCCAGTATTATTGTTAGTATATCGTATCGTAATTGTAATCGTAGCATTACATCTTAAAGTTTATTGGATGATACTTTTGTGTAAGCTTTCTCGCACGTCCGGGAACATGACTGGCAAAATCCCAGACGAATTTATAAATATAAGTGATGTTCAATTTTCAGTTTAGTTACTATGTTTTTGTCATTGTGTAATGTTCTTTCGTAACTCAATATATATATTCGATCCAAGGCCTCGCCTGTTTATTTGCTTTGTTATTTCATCAGCAGAGCTTGGTTTAATTCGCAGACAGAGTGACGCTAGTCCCTTTTCATATCTATTGCTGTGGTTTTGAGAGAGAAAATTTATTTTTCTTTTGTTTCTGTTTTTTTACCCAGCGATGGAAAGTGAAAAAGAATTATACGGAGTTGCTCTTTTTGACGGGGACGGTACAAATTTTTCTGTTTGGAAAAGGCGTGTCAAAGCCATATTTGCGACGAAAGATTTGGATAAGTTTTTAGACAATGAAGCGACAACTGAAACTGCCGAAGTTGTAAAATCGAAAAAGGCTTATGCTTTATTATTATCGCTTTTAAGCGATGGGGTTCTTGCGTCATTGCAAGAAGAAAATACTGCGCATAAAATATGGAATAAATTAGAACGAACATATGATACCAAGCGTGCAGTTAATCAAATTTTAATTAGAAAGAGGTTAGCAACTATTAAAAAGATCGTGTTGTGTCGATGAGATGTCACATTGATGAAATAAATAAATTAATTTCGGAACTTAAAATTTCCGGTGCTGAAGTAAGTGAAACCGATACTATTGTTTATATTCTAATGTCGTTGCCTCAAGAATTTGGAAATGTTAAAACTGCGTTAGAAAATCAACCGAATACTGTTTTGACTCTAGATTTTGTCACACAACGGCTGTTAGATGCTGAAGTACTTCTGCTCGACTCAAAGAAAGAAAAAGTGCAGTCCAAAACTGCTCATGATAATACCGCGTTTGTATCAACTCGCAAAGAATACGTGTGCAAAAACTGTAATTCAAAGGGGCACATAGCTAAATATTGTAGAAAGAAACTTACTTGTTTCAAATGTGGACTTCCTGGCCATTTTAAACGAAACTGTAAAGCTGTTAAAAATTCAAATGAGAAAAAATTTGCTTCTTCAGCGGTATCTTTTGTTGCGGGGAACGTTAAAAAGAATGAATTTATAGTGGATTCTGGAGCGACTTCCCATATGTGCTCTAATGAGAAATATTTCACGTCTTTACAACCATCTTCAGGAACTATTAAGTGTGCGTCGAAAACAATGAATCTTGAAATTAAAGGTGTTGGAAATATTATTGGAAAATTATCAAACGGAATGGAAATTACACTAAATAATGTTCTTTACGTACCAGATTTAAGTGGACAGTTGATTTCCTTTAGAAAAATCGAAAACGCAAATTATGCAGTTATTTTCAAGAATGAAAAGGTTTTCATAGAAAAAGGAAGAAATCGTTTTTGTTTTGGTGAACGTGATTCAAATGGACAATATGTTAGTTATTTTGTCCCAAATTATGAAACTGTTCTCACATTAAAAGAAAGTGCTTCTGAAATTTGGAATCGCAGAATGGGCCATCCAAGGGACAAAGTGTTGAAGGAAATGAAACTTCCAATACCACTTTCTTTTTGTGATGTTTGTGTTCGAGCAAAACAGAGTACAACACTAATGGGAAGAGGACCTAGGAAAAGAGAAAGTACTCCAATGACTGCTATTCACTCTGACATAGGTGGCCCTATTGCTCCGAAAACATTTTCTGGTGAATGCTATTTTATGACTATCATAGATGATTTTTCACGATTTACTGAAGTTCGATTATTGAAGCATAAAAGTAAAGCTTCAGAGGAATTGAAAGTTTTCTTAAAAACTAATCCTACAGTAAAGAAAATCAGATGTGATAACGGAAAAGAATATTTAAGCAATGATTTAGTGAATTTCACTCGAGATCTTGGTATAGTGATTGATCCTGCTCCTCCATACACTCCAGCTTTGAATGGAGTTGCTGAAAGATGCAATAGATCGCTCCTAGATATAGGAAGGGCTTTAATTGCTGAATCACATTTACCTAAGACTTTTTGGGGTCAAGCTATTCTTACAGCAGCTTACTTGAGAAATCGAATGCCAAGCAGCTCCAATGAGAACTTAACGCCGTATTTCTTAAAATTTGGAGAAGATCCCGATTTGAAGCACATACGTGTTTTTGGATGCAGTGCCTACATGTTAATTCCTTCCGTTCATCGTAAGAAGCTTGATGATAGGTCTAAACATATGATCTTCATAGGTTATTCTTCAATGGGATATCGATTGCTAGATCCTGAGATGAAACGCATAACTATTTCAAGAAATGTCAAATTTGATGAAGAGAAGAAGCATACCATAAACTCAAAACAACACATAGTGGAAAATTCAGAATTGACTGATTATGAAATTAACCCAGATTCTCAAGAAAGAACTAGTGAAGAATCAGAGGATTCTGAAGAGAAAGAAGATAAAATGAGAAAATCCGAAAGATCAAGAAAACAACCTATTCGGTATCCAGCTCCTGAGGTGTATGAAGCATTACTTTGCCAACAAGAAACTTTATCTTTTGATGAGATCAAATTTCTCCCTGTTGATGAACAACGTTTATGGAAGGAAGCTATGGATGCAGAGATAGAAAGCATGAAAATCAACGACGTCTGGGATCTCGAAAAATTACCACCTGACAAACGAGCTATTTCCTGCAAATGGTGTATACCATCAAAAGAGATGGGCGTTATAAGGCTCGCATTGTAGTCCGTGGATTTATGCAAAAAGAAGGACTAGACTATAGTGAAACTTTTGCTCCTGTAATAAGTATGCCAGTTTTACGTTTAGTGCTTTTTGTGATTTTAAATGAAGACTTACATGCATTTGTTTTGGATGTAAAAACAGCTTTCCTGAATGGTAAGTTAAATGAACTTGTTTTTATGGATCAGCCGCAAGGCTATGATGACGAAAGTGGGTTAAAATGTAAACTCAAACGGAGTTTATATGGCCTGAAACAGGCCCCACGACAATGGTTTGAAAGGTTTCTTGAATTTGTTTCAAAATTAAAATTTAAATCTCTTGATAATGAACCTTGTATTTTTATTCGTTATAGTAATGGTCATAAAATAATTATTGCTCTGTATGTTGATGATATGCTTATAGCAGGTTCAGATTTAAATGAAACTAATGTAGTTATTTCTTTACTCTCTAAAGAGTTTCATATGTCAAAATCAGAATGTGTTTCAGAATTTCTGGGTATTCAAATGAAATTTAAATCTGATAGTTTAATAATGGATCAAGAGTCTTATATAATTAAATTGTTAAGTAAATTTAATATGCTAGAATGTAAACCTAGTGATATTCCTATTTCTCCTAAATCCACTCCATCTGATTTCAAAAATGGAAAACCATTTAATGGTCCATACCGTGAACTTGTAGGTTGTTTATTGTACTTAGCATATATTTCACGACCTGATATTTTATATAGTGTTAATTGTTTGAGTCAAATGCAGGAAAATCCTACTGAAGTTGCATAGATTGCACAAAAGAAAATCTTAAGATATTTGAAAGGAACTTTGTCCTTAAAACTTGTGTATAAAAAGCAAAAATCTGATCCTAAATTATCTATGTATGTTGATTCTGATTGGGGGGCTAATACAAATGGTAGAAAATCAGTATCATGTTACATTTTAATGTTTTGTAACATGCCTGTTCTCTGGTGTTGTAATTAACAAAAATCAGTTGCATTATCTTCAACTGAAGCTGAAGTCATTGCCTTAACTAAAAGTTTGCAAGACCTGTTGTGGTTCAAAAATATTGCTTGTGAAATTATAAGTATTAAGGATTTAGTTATTTTAGAGGATAATCAGTCTTGCATAAAATGTATCAGTAATGAAAGTAGTTATGGTAGAATGAAACATATAGATATAAAACTAAAATTTGTTCGTAATGTTGTAAAAGAAAATAATATCAAAATTGAATATATTCCTACAAATATGCAAATTGCTGATATGTTTACAAAGGCATTGCCTAAAGTTAAATTTTATGAATTGTTGGTTCTTTGCTGTTTGTATAAGTAATGTTTTAACTCTGTCATACTTTTAATGTTTGTTTATGATGTAACTTTTTATTCTGTGTTTTCTAATGTAATGCTAGATTATGGGCGGGTGTTAGTATATCGTATCGTAATTGTAATCGTAGCATTACATCTTAAAGTTTATTGGATGATACTTTTGTGTAAGCTTTCTCGCACGTCCGGGAACATGACTGGCAGAATCCCAGACGAATTTATAAATATAAGTGATGTTCAATTTTCAGTTTAGTTACTATGTTTTTGTCATTGTGTAATGTTCTTTCGTAACTCAATATATATATTCGATCCAAGGCCTCGCCTGTTTATTTGATTTGTTATTTCATCAATTATACCGTAAAATAAACAGTAAAATAAGCAGTAATACACTGCCGCGCATGCGTGGTAGTTTTTTTTTTTTTTTTTTTTTTTTTTTTTTTTTGCAGTGTACGAATGCATTTTTAGAGCTTAGTTCAAAAATTAGAAATAAAAAGGCCTGTATTTCTTAAATATTGCTTTAGCTAATTGGCTCTCTCTCTCTCTCTCTCTTTTTTAAACTAATATTAATAGCTAAAATTTGCCAAGCCAAAGGTTAATCTGTTTTAATATTTTATAACGAAATCTTCACTTACTTCAAATAGGAAAAGCTAATTTACAATAATGAATTAACAGAACGATATAAATAAATGAATGTAGGAAAATAAGTGTAAAACCGTATAGTAGGGTACAAACCGGATACCTCAGTTAAACTCAATTCGATAAGTTTTTTAGTGCTAGTGGTTGAAATACTTAGCTTTAGGCAAGTAGAAGAAGACGCGACCAACCATTACGGTATCTCCATACTGGCAATGGTGTAGTTTCTGTATTGGAAAAGGTTTTTTTTTGTCATTTTTTGTTTTAATTTTTGCTAGTTTTCAAAATTCTTAAATATGAACACATTTAAAGTTATTGAAATATTTTATATTATTGTGAGTATTGTGTGTGGCATATTTAATAAGGATTTGTTTACAACAATGAAACTGTTGCGAGCATTTATATGTGTAATTTTATGACTAGCTTAGCGACCCTCATTCTTTTTGGGGTAAAACCGGATATCCTATACGTGGTATAAAAAATGATATTAGAAAACATTAATTGAAGAGCCTGTAAGCAATGCTTGAAGAAAAGACTTTCAAAACTATTGATTATGGTTTTGATAAAGCTTTTAAAAGGGGAACTTCTTTTCTGAAATTTATCAAAATGCTATGAAAATGGTTATTTTTTTTGTCTTTAAATATCAAATCATTAGACTTAGAATTGGAATATTATTAGTTTAGTTCCGTAGTTAAAGTTGCAAAATAAAATATACCTATTGTTTCTTTTGAAAACTTTTTTATTTCCTTTAATTTTAGTATATAACCATGCGGTTTTATCGCACCAATAGGGTAAGAACGGATGATTTGACATTTTACAAATAATCGTTCATTAATGAAAATGTGGCGAACTAATCATATAAATATAAAAGACTATTATGGTACAAGGATGCAGATTATGTACGTAAAGTTATTGGGTTGTCCGGAAAGTTCGTGCCGGTTGGGAAAATCAATTCGTACCGGAAAATTCTATCATTTAATTATCATACATTAAATCTGATATCTAATGTGTAATAATTAAAAAAAATATTTTAACCTTTTTTCTATTAATGTTAATACTTTTCGAAAACTTAAACTTAATGTATGGTCTCTGAAAAGAGTCTTTTTTTCTTCTTTTTATGAGATGGGTTCGACCCTCGGTAGGTTTCGTCTGTCATTTTTTGGAACTAATGGAATTCTTTCTTTCTTTTTTTTTAATTTTTTCTTAACTTTTATTGTTATACTATATTAATTCCTTATTACATTTAAAAATTTATTTATTTTTATTCTTATTTATTTAATTTTTAACTCTTAAACTTCTCACGGCTCATTTTTGCCTCGCAAGTCAAACTACTTCTAGCCTGGAAGTTCAGTTGACTGCAACTAGGTATTCCATGATGCTCACTACATTTTTCGATTGTTCCATTGTATAATAATTAACGGGCAGAATTTTCCGGTACGAATTGATTTCCGCAACCGGCACAAACTTTCCGGACAATCCAATACATTAATTTCTGAACGAAATTCTGGTTTAAAAAAACAATAATAATAAGATATGTGATTATACTCTACTTTCTAATAATTTTATCTGATATTCATTTTGCTATAAACTATGTATTTTCTAGCTATGAATCCTGTTTTATGCAAAAAGTTTGAAGAATGCCAAAAATTCTTGCCACAACAGGTTAGAAATCTTTAATTTTTTTTATGTGTATTTACTTAATTTTTTCATCAATTTATATCAAATTCTCAATTTAAATATGCAAAATTTAGTTACAACAGTAATAATAATATGTATCAGTTATTTTGATAATGTGTAGTTTTTATACCCTTTTCCCAATATGATTTTTTTTAAATAAAATAAAAAGGTCTTGGAAGAAATAGTATTTAAATATAAAAGTCAATTTTGTGTGGGTCACCTATTCTAATATATTTTAAAGTTATATATTTTAATATAGCTTTAATTTATTTTCAATAGTTAAATAATTCATCCTAACAATTGGCTAAATAACGTGCATCTCTCTTTCTTCCTATTTTTATATATGTACACTACACACACATATATATATATAGAGAGAGAGAGATAGATTGATAGAAAGAAGGATAATAATAAGTATTTGTCAAAATATTTCCAAAAAGTATTCTAAAAATTTGGTAAAACTTTAACTTATAACTAAAATTAAATAGTACCCTTTTTTAACAAATTGTGTAATATTATTTAATTTTTTACAGAAAGGTATACTGTTTTTGCTGTCTTTAAAAATATAGTAGTCGTTTGAAAAAATAAATGAAAATATTTTAACGTGTTTTTAACTTCCTTTAAATGAAAATATATTTCTGTTCAATATTATTTTTATAAGTCAAAAAGAGTAACATTTAAACTAAATAATTGTGCATTTATTTGCAATGTGGATTTTCACAAATGAATGATAAATTCAGGTAACCAGATATTTTCAGCCTGTCAAAATTTAAACAATGTTTTACCACATGATTTTAAAAATTACAATTAAATGATATAGTATACAGTAAAATTCTTATAAAGATATTGAAATCGCTTTAGTACGTACAGATATATTTTTCAAGATAAAATATTTTTGTCATTATTTCAGTATCTCATCTGAATAAAAACGGATAAAGGTGATAAAATTACAACAAAATTTAAAACTAAAATTAACTTGTTACTAATAATGTGAACAATATGTATGTGATCTAACTTTTTTTCTTAATGCTTAAGTCAAAACTTTAAAAAAGTAAAAAAGAGTAATAATAGTGAAAAGAGTATAGCAATAGTAATAATAATCGATGATCGATTATTGTTATTTTTTATACCGTAAACATATTTCAAAATCTAATTATTAATTATTCTTCAGATTATAGATTATTAAATTATTAAAATACGCCGGATTTTTTCCCTTTTATTTTTGTATGCACTATTTCAATGAAATCTTTCATGCATTTTTTCTTACATCAGTCGTCTCATATTTTTTAGAAAGAAATATCGTTAGTGTTAAAAAATACCAAATCATTAATTTAAGTAATACATCTTATAATTGATACAGTTGTTACATTTATTGATTTTTTAGAAAATAAATTTAATACTCTTTTATTGGCTATATCGTTCCTTGTTATTTACTATTGATTGCTTTTTAAATATAACTCTAGAACTGTTTGAGGGAACGAGCAGAAATTGTTTATTTGCACATTGGAAGCCTCTAGAAAACGACTTCTGTTAAAATATTTATAGGTTACGATTTGTAATTTTTACGAATATTAATTTCATAACTCATATTTCATACATAAAAATTATAAAAACTCATTAAAAACAAATAATTACGTCTAAGATGCTTACAACTATCATAAAAATAGAAACAAAGCGAAAAAATAACTATTACAAGAGATATGAAGGAAAATATTAAAAGTAATTTAAAAATAGGAGGTCAAAATTTTGCATCTATATAATTCGTATATTTCTCTAATGAATAACTTCAAATCTGTCATCTGCAGCTGAAACGTTCTCTAAAATCAAAATACGGAGTCAAACTCGTACATTTTTATTGAAAATTGTAAAGTTTGTAACTGTTTCAATATGGAGTCGGCTTACTAAGTTTATTTTATTCATACATAATTGAATAAGATACAAATCACAATCGAAAGGTATCTTTAGCGTCTCTGTACGAAAATTTGGTGATTAAAATACAGAAAAGAGTGTTATTTCTCTTTCTCTCACTCCCTCTTTTTTTTCTGACTTTGCATGTATCAGAATTTTCTTATATTTGGTTTAGAGATTTACAAGTTTATGGTTAGGTAAACAATTCATTTAAAATAGTAATAAAAACAATAATAATAATAACCCCTGTAAATTTAAAATGCCATATTCAAACTGATTAGTCAGCATAAAAAATTTTGCCTTTAGAATGTGGTGAATTAACTCTTGTAATGAATTTTTAGGTTGTGATAGCCACTAATAAATGCAAGAAAGAATGCATGGTAGGAGGCGTAAAGAAATGCAGTCATCATGAACCTCTTTTTGAGTCTCCAGAAGTGCCTTACAAAGTATGTTTATGTTATGTTTTATTTCTAAAGTGTTCCTAGAATCATGTTTTAGTGGTGATTTAATTATCTGAAAGTTTTAGCGAAGGAATACAATGATATTCTGGGTGATTCAAAATACAAGTTATGAAGATTTTCTCTTAAATCGCTTACATCATGGAAGCATACCTAGAATCACAAAATCTGTTAAAATCAAGTATAGTTTTTTAGATATGGCATTTATGTTTGATTGCGTTGTTGAAAACACACATAAGGTAAGTACTTTAATTTTTTTTTTTTTTTTTTTTTTTAAATTGGCGAAATAAAAAATGCATAATTAATTTTAAGTATTTTGCATTCATTTCTAATTGTTATGTTTTACGCATTAATTAATTTTACAAGAGGCTGTATGCATATTAAAACATGAAATTTAACTTTTTATATGGCTACCATTGCCTGTAACTTATATATTTAGAAAAGAGTTACCGTGCGCTTATAAAGTACATAAAAAAAAAAAAAACTATTATTTTATGACCAAAATTTATCGAGCTATATGATACTTTGAATGTTATGAGTTATTAGTGTTTCTTTTTCTTTTCTTTTTTTTTTTTTTTTTTTTTTTTTGTGCCAGAAAACTCTAAAAATTAGTAAAATTCAAAGTATCATAACTCGGTAAAATTTTATCGTAAAAGAATGTTCCTTTCTTTCTTTTTTTCCCTTCTTAGAAAGAGGGCAGCATTTTTCTAAGCATAAGTTATAGTAAAAAGGCCCGTATAAAAAATTAAATTTTGTATTTTAACATATAGACAAATACCCTTGTAAAAAATTGTCATATCTGAAAGCTATACTTGATTTGTATGTTTTTTTCTAATTGGAAATAAGTTTCTATCATCAGTGATTTTAGAAATAATCGCCATAACCCCCATTTTGAAACACCCATTTAAATCTACCCTATATATATAAAATCCTAATGAAACGAATTTGTGAAACGATTTTATGAAACGAATTTATGAAACGATTTTATGAAACGACTGATTAAACGACTGATTATGTTTCAGGGCTATTTTTAATAAAATATTAAACGCTTGATGATGAAATTAATACCAATTGTCCATAAAAATCCGCGGATGTCAAAACTGGTAACAGAATTTTGAAATTGGAATTAGTTTTCGATATATTAATTTTTTTCTAATTTTAATGACATTTCTGTAATGATGGCAACTAATTACTCAGTTTTTTTGTGACAAAACAGGGAAAAACATTGAAAAGGATCCCGATAGGGATTATTAGTTTCTTTTTATTCGTCATTTTCAAATTGAAATTGAATTTATCTTTTATTTCAATCGATAATGAAGACAAGATTGTGATTAAATTATGTTTTTCAGGAAAATTTGAAAAAAAAAACACACATTTCTATTGTCAGGATTCAATCGTCTGTCAGCATTTAATTTAATTTATAAACTGAAAATATTTTGAATAAATTCGTCCAAATGACGTCATTTATGTAAACGCAAAAGAAAGGGGGGAAAAGGAATTAATAGTAATTATTATTTATTGATATCATTTTGTTATTTTTTTGTAAAATTTAATTAAACGAATTTATAAAATCACTAATTCGGATATTTGAAACGAATATATAAAATAATAATTGCCCAACTGAACGGAAGAAGAATAAAATATCCTGCTTGGTTTTCTATCCTGCTTGGTTTTTTCCGCCAAGCTTTTTAAAAAAGCGTCAAGACCCCTATAATAGAAAAGCACCAAAAGTTCATTGGGTTTGTTTTCATAACTTTTGGCAACAAATCTATGTATATTAACGAATCTATCCCTTTTTGAAGCTCGAATTACGCCAAACCTAAAAGCAAAGGATCCTATACCGGAAAAGTGCCCGAATTTCTTATGGACAATATTAAAGTGACATAACATGGTGTAAAATTATCGCGGATAGCAAATTTGTTTAAATATCTCATCAATTGATGCCGAATAAATGCAGGCATGCATGTACAAAATATTTAATTAATTTTGTATGATAAATATTAGAAAATTTGTATATACATATTAATTAAAATAAATAATTTACATATTTAAAATAAAATGAAAATATGCATGATGGTGCACTAAAATAGAGAGAAAATGTAAACCTGTTACTGAAAATGTCTATAATATGGTACTTTTCAATACCGTGGTTCTTAATGTTATTCACAAGCAGATGGAATTTTTCTCATCCTTAAACGCAAAGGAAGAATAGAATACAGATCGTTGTTATAAAAGTCAGAGAGGTAGCCGCAATTTAAACCTAACAATTTTATACAAGCTGGTTTTCAAGTTGTAATTGATTTTACTTATCAATCCTGAAAACAGTCGTCAGTTGTCGCAACAGTTGTGTATGAGGCCATGATAATCAAAAAATGCCCCATTAAAACGTTAAAAGCATGGCAACCCAATTACAGATTTACCAATATTTTTAAAATAAAGCACGCTGTCATGTTTTTAGAGGCCTCGAAGTCTGAGCGGGGGTTGGCGAGCGTAGTTCGCAGGGGGTAGGCCCCCTAGTAAATATATAAAATGAAAATTAAACAAAATGTTACCTAAACAGTCAGCACAATATTAAGAACGGCTAGGAGTCGCATTATGTTTCTAGAATTTTAACAGTCTTTCATACTTTTTATGACAGAATTACATTGTAAAACAGCAACAACAAAACCCTTACCTTACCAGGATTAATTTTTTTTTTAAATTTATGTTAATTTATCAGGTTATCAATTGTGCCACGGCTTATTTTCAAGCTTTATTGCAGTCAAACCACTTATAAATTTATTTATCTAAAACAGATTACAAAAATGCAAAAAGAAAAAAGAAAAGCTTTAACACAAACTACAAGAAGTTACTGGAACATTTTGTAAAATTTGTATAAAATAGCAAATTTAAATTATAAATTTTAGAAATTCCAAGACAGCATATAAAGATTAATAATGTAAGTGCATATAATATTTTAAACTTCTCAATCAGTTAAAATTGCATATTTTTCCTAATTTACAGATTTTTGATTGCGTTGTTGAAAACACCCATAAGGTAAGTACTTTAAAATTTATTTATTATTTTTTTTTTAATTGGCGAAATAAAAAATGCATAATTAATTTTAAGTATTTGGTATTAATTTCTAACTGTTATGTTTTACGCATTAATTAATGTATATATATATATATATATATATATATATATATATATATATATTTAAATGCATTCTCATTTGCTATGAGTCATTTTGTCCATGTGAACTCCTATATTTTTATACAGAGTGTTCCAAAATTCGACCGACAAATTAAAAGGGATGATAGAAGGCATCAAGAGGATGAAAATTTACCATAGAACATGGGGTCGCTAACCACGTTTAGTGGGAGAAAATCGCAAAAATAGTTATGAAGGCTGTGACGTCGAGTGGAACAAAAAGGGCCAATAAAAAATAGAAAAAACATTTATTTGACGTAAAGCATGATTAAAATGCATTACAGTTTAACGTCAGAAAGGAGACGACGATACATTTTTATAGGAATATGTTTTAACGCGTCCGGCAATCCTTCATCCGTCGGTGTCGGCTGTGAAATGACCTTCGTGGCCGCAACTTGGAACAATTTCTATAAAAATGTGTCGTTGTCTGCTTTCTGACGTTGAACTGCAACGCATTGTAATCATGCTTGACGTCATATAAATGTTTTTCTACTTATTTGGCCCTTTTTGTTCCACTCGATGTCACACCCTTCATAACTATTTTTGTGATTTTCTCCCTCCCACTAAACGTGGTTTGGGACCCCATGTTCTATAGTAAGTTTTCATCCTCTTGATGCCTTCTATCACCCCTCTTAATTTATCGGTCGAACTTTGGAATACCCTGTATAATTAGATCAAAGCTCAAATTTGAATTAAAATTATATTTCTGATGCATTTTGAGAGATTTGTACATTTCAAATTAACCAATTTAAATATTATAATTTAATTTAATTGTCCATTATTTTTAAGAGTTAAGAAATTCCATTTAAAAAAATCTGTATTAGATGTAAATGAAAAAAAAAAAAGTTTCCGTTACGCAAGTTATAAGAAATAGTGCTTTTTTTTTTTTTTTTTTTTTTTTTTTTTTTGGTAACTTGTATGATTTAAGTCTACCGTGAATTTATCTTATGGCAAATTTACAAGGTACATGAGCGCTCGCAGTCGAATCTAATTATGCCAAGAGAAGGGTAATGTGTTTAGATTATTTGTATGTAATGCCATACATTGTTGCTCAAGATATCATACGGTTCGATCAATTTGAACAAATGCAGTGCTCCCACTGGTCCATTTTGAACACTAGTAATTACTAAACAATAATCTTCGTGACAGTTTTCTACTACATTTGCAATATAAATATACCAGGAAGGTTATTCTTTAGAAATACTGGGATTCAAAAAGGATACCAGCGACCAGTGCGAGTCCTGCTTAAGGTTGAAATAAGACTGCTGGATGCATTATGTGGGTGCGTAGGATGTACGACATCACGAGATGTTTAATATTGTCGGACATCAGAAGTCAAAATGTTCGGGAAAATCTTAAAATTTTACCGACATAGCTATCAGATGAAATGATTAAAATTATACAACTTTTTAATACCTTTATGTGAAGAGCAAAAATGAAACCGAAAGAAAAAGTCTACAATTTTCCATTATTTTACATATGTTTTCATGAAATCGTCAATTTTTCAGTAAATAAAAATGTATAAGAATAGTAATTTAATTAAAGTAAATAATAAGTCAATAAATATTGATTTAATTCAAAAGCAGTTCAATGTGTCGACTCGCTTTTTTCCCCTCAATTTACTTTTTGTATATGCTGCTAAGACATGGGTATTATTTGCCGTAGTAGAATTTTATGGTTCTTTTAATTAATTGTATTTATTTGCTATTTATAACTTGTTCTTATATACACTCGTGGAATTAATTCTTCAGATATCTTTTAATTTATTACTTTAACTTTAAAGGTATTTCAATATTTGAATAAGTTGTGAGCTGAATCAACAAATTTTGACTAAGAATTCTTTAATTTTTCAAATTCCATATATTTTATGATAATTGCCATCTTTCAATTCATTTCAGTTGAACGCAGAAGAAAGTAAAATGATGGTAGAATACGAAGTAAGTTGATATCAATATCAGTACTTTTATTTCATTTTTCACATTAACTGTATGATTACTAAAAATATATGTTCAAAGTTTTAAATGAAGAAACAGAAAAAAATGGAATAATAGAAAATAAGTTGGCATGCATTTAAAAGGAAATATTATACAGTAAGACCTCGTTAAACCGTCACTCCGTGTATAACCCCAGTTTCTTAAAGTTACTGCTAAGGAGTAAATCGTTCTAAAGAACCTTAACAGACCGTCATTGGAAATACATAAGACCCTGTAAAACTATCATTTTCAACTCACGATTTTCTTTCCTGCAAATGATAGCTTTAAAATTTATAGAAGAAATAAAAATTTGTGTTTAGAAATTAAATGAGATCAAATGAAGAGGATTTCGCAATTCTGATGAAATTAGAAAATAAAATAAAATCAACGAAATGAAAGAGAAAACCGACTTTTTAGGTTTTTTTTTTTTTTTTTTTTAAATTTAAAATTATTGTAAGCTATTGTATTTAAATTATTGCATTTATTTGCATATATATTTTTCTATGTTTTAATGAACGTATAATTTCCAATTTAATAACTTTGTAAAATAAACATATTGTAATAGTAATTTCTAGAAGAATTTTATCATTTGAATGTTTTTTTTTCCACATTAAGTGGTCAATAATAAATATTACCTTTGAACTAAACTTAAAGTTCATAAATAAATTTCAATATCATACTTATTAAAAATGAATATAATTAATTTAACTACAATACAGAAAGTGATTTGCTACGTCGTATCTCAACAAATGAAGGTTTAACAAGGTTTTGATTTATTTTGAGTGGCTAAAAATTTATTGAACGCTTAAAAGGAAAAAAAAAAAGAATAAAATAAGGTAAAGTAGTTTGAAGTTTCCCAATGGATTTTTTTTTTTTAAATAATTAAAAACTTGTTCCTTTTTTAAATAAAACAAACAGATAAAAATTAAATGGTACAAAATAATTTGAAGATAACATGCATCTAAAAGGAAATATTTTATTCTGAGTCAGTAAAAAATTATTGAATTTTTGAAATGAAAAAATGAATAAATTAAATAGTTTAAAATAGTTTGAATTTGCCACATATCTACTCGTAAAATGCATTATTTGGTTATGAATGACTAAAATTTTATTCAATGTTATAAATGAAGAATCGGGTAAAATTAAATAATATAAAAGCCATGTTTTAAGGAGTCAGGTACCCTTTGAACTCACAAAATACATGTAAAGGGGACCTTTATAAGAATTACATTAACTCCGTAGCCTAATTGATTTTGAATTATAAAATTTAAAACACATATTAATAAAAGTTTATTTTATCAATTAAAAACCTTAAAAAATGTATACACTCATATAAAGCTTTTAAATTTATTTTAAAATGTAATACACTTTTTACGACAGAATTATTCTTGCATGCATTGTGGGCATGATTTTTCACATTTGAATTGCTAAAACCAGCCAAATTTTTTTTAATGAGTACAGATATAATGTGTTATCAAAATGACCTACAATAAAAAAATAAAATAAAACGTGTATATCCCGAGAAAAAAAGAAATTTTTTTTAGAGGAATTCCAAATATCGAGTTTTTTTTTCTTTTTTTAATGTAAAAGTAGTCATGAATTCTAAACTTGCCACTTGAGAATCATAATAATAGGTCATTTTGTGCATGTATACGGTAAATACATTCAATCAAAATTTCACGAAATTCTAACCAACCATTTTTCAGAAATCGTACGCGCAATAACCAAAAATCACCGTTTTGAGAAAATTTACTTTATAGATCGCACAACCCCTTGATCATATAAAAAGAGCTCGGGAGTGTTTTAGACATAACTCCTCTTCTAAAGTGATTTTTTGCATGGAGTTTATTTTAAAATGTTCCTGAAAAATCATATTTAATTATAAACTAATTTTTAAAAAATTCGAATTTTTGACACTTTAAATGGTATTTGACCGATTAAATGGAAATATTTTACTTTGAATGACAAGAAAGTGTATTCAATGTTTTGAATAAAAAATTGGATAAAATTAAATGATATAAAATAATTTTATCTTGACATGCATCCAAATGGAATTGTTTTATTCTGAATATCTAAAACCCTGTTTATAAATGAAGAAGTAGTTAAGAAATAGTGTAAAATATTTTAAAGTCGTTATTCTTCAGAGGAATTATTTTATTCCGAATGACTAAAAATGCACTCAATGTTTTGAAATAAATAAACGGTTAAAATCATTAAATTATTTGACGTTGCCATTCCTCTCAATAAATGTTCTAAATTATTTTGTTCTGAATGACTGTCTTAAATTAAGAAGTGTACAATAAATAACATAAAATAGTATAAAGTTGGAATACTTTTAACTGAAAATATTTAATTCAATTTCAGAAATGCATAAGAGATTTTCATGTTAAGAGCTGCAAGTTCCCAAAACATCATGAAGAGTTCCATGATGAATATCTTGATGGATTTCACTAAAATTAACATCTTTTGAAAGGAGCTTTTCCCCGTGATTCAGACCTGACATGGATATTTCATGATTTATTTATCTATATGTTTAATTTATATAAGCACTTGTATTTGTGAATGATAATTAAAATATTTAACTCATAAAAAAATGTGCTTCTGTTATTTTTATTTTATTTTTAGGTGATACGGCATGTGTTTAAGAAATATTTGAGTTTTAAGCATAATAACGAAATTTGTTACTGAGCTGTATTTAAGCATCAACGGAAAACGTCATTAAATGCACGTTTCTTAAAAATTACATGGTCACAGAAAAAAATCCGTATTTTTTCCACTTGCTACTAACTTTTAGGTAGATTTCGTAAGAAATACTACCTATTACATTTTCCCCTAAGTTGGAATTTTTGACAAATTTTTGCAGATCTACGCCGATTATGATTCCCAGAACCCAAAACCACCCCCAGTTCAAAACTTTATCTATCTATCTATGTCACTTTTTTATGGACACGATAACGTCAATAATTCTGCACAAATATCTTCCAAACTGATACATAAAATCAAGGGGCATAAAATCTCGGTCAAGTTTGTTAATGGGCAAAATCGAACCAAGGAGGGGGGGGGGGGGGGCTTTTTGGGAAAACAGAAAAAAGCCCATAATTTCTTGGTTATGATATGTATCGAATCCGTTTAAAGTTATTATTACTTCTAGGAAAAGGGCCGAAAATTTATGTATGACATATTTTTGATATAATTAAAAATGGCCCCCAATTGGTTAGAAGAAAAAAACCATAACATCGTCAATTCACCAGATATCAAATCCGCTTAAATTTATTTTAAATCTTCTTAATATTATCTAAAACTTTTAGATTGACAAGTTTTTTGTAGGACCAACCCTTATAGCAAAAAATACAAAATAATAAAATTAAAATTAAAATTAATTTTTTTTAAATCTCTGCCGGCTTTGCCTGCAAACAAGTAAACAAGTTAGGTTTTGAAGTGGGCGGTTCCAACTACCGCATCATGGCAAAAAGGTAATTTCTTACGCAATTCCCGACAAACAGGCGCCCCAGGGTCCGCGTCTTCGAAATCTACCTGTGCCTGTAGGCCGAGCCGTCAGGGGTTTTTTAAATTATAATTTTGCACCGAATCGTGTTCATACACTTACTGAAATATATTACACAAAATTGTGGGTCGATTTAAATGTAAGACGTTCGGACATTTATACAGCTAAAATACTGGAAAATATTGAATAGTCTTGCTTTGCTTCGGTATTTCGCTAAATTTTTAATTAAATACATGCACATTTATTTTAAAATCAAAAACAGTTTAAACGATATATATATATAAACTGTAAACTATATTTGACTAAGAAAACAACCTTAGCATTTTTCATACATGACTGTTCACAAAAACTAAACATAAAGAAGAACCATTTAAGTTTTCATACATAAAATAAGGGATATGTCAACTGCAAAAAGAAGAAAAATCACCAGTTAAATTTGTTTGCAGTTGCCAACAACTGAAATTAAAGTAATAAGTGAAACCTCCTACAACGGTCACTCCGAACAACGGTAACCTCTGAATACCGGTCACGTTTTAGTGTTACCAAATCTCTTTCATAGAAATAACATTACACTAAGCCTCCAAACAATGATTTTCGAACAACGGCCATCTTACAGGATTTTTTTTTTTTTAACGTTATGTTTCAACTACAACTGAGATTGCAAAGAATGTGGAGGAGGATTTCCTTATTTATAGTAATAGATCATGCTGAGTTAAATAATCATTCTATATTAAAAAAAAGTAATCTGGAACTGAGCCAAAAACGAAATGGACCAATCAAATTCTGCGTAGATATTCCGGGTTATTCTCATCGCTTTTTTACTAGGGACTTTTTTGAGGAGCTATTACTATTTTTCTAGTCATCCTACGGATTCGAAAATCATACCACCAGACGTGAAATATAACAAGCTTTCAGAAATTAAAAAAATTGTCACGGTCGGACAATAAAAACTCAAAAAATCCTTAAAAATCAAGTAAAAAAATCTTTTATTGAAAAAGTCATTTTTTTATATTGTTGCCAATTTCGAAATAAGCGCAAAAGATTATGTTTTATCTCAAATAAAAACTGTATTTTCGCGAGACTATTAAAAACAATAATGAAAGTTTAAAATAATTAAATGATCACGTGTTGAAAGCAGGAAATAAAGAAAATTACGTCATAAAAATTGTGTTTACACATGAATATTAAAAATAAAAAAGATGAATTAAATGAAAAAGCATTATAACCAGTTAAATGAAAAAGCATTATAATCTGATTACAGAAGAAAGTCGCCGTTCGTGATATCATCATCATCATCTTTTTAAAACAGGATACATTACCAGGTTTTAAGAGGCTGTGAAATCAGAACGGGGGTTGGTGAGCGTAGCGAGCAGGGGGCAGAGCCCCCTAGTATTTTAAATAGAGCCGGAATAACTTCGAAAGGCAGCAAATACGTGAATGTGGATAATGACTTGGCAGTTTTTCCTACTTTTAATACCATAGAAGAACTGACAGAAAGCAAGGTCAGTGAGAATAGAAGTGATAACGAAAATGAAGCGGAAGATAATATGGAATTATCACAAAATTGCATAGCATAAAATCATATTCTGATATTATTTTTAGCTTCAGAGAAATTAAAAATTTTGCACATAATCAAAAAGATAATTAATTGTACAACAAATATGTGGAAATGATTATGCATTTAGAGAAAGAGATATGTTTTAAAAAACAAAACAATTACTAATGCGTGATTTCTTTAGCGTAAAATAATAGTATGTATTTTTTAGCTGTAAAAATAAAATAATTTTGGTCAGGTTTTTTGGTTTTAATATAGTGTAATTTTGAGCTTTTAAAATTTGGAACCTCTGAATAATGGCAACCTCCGAAGTACAGTCACTTTATTATGCTCCCAGTGGTGGCCGTTATTCAGAGGTTTTACTGTAGTTTGTTCCATTCAAAACTACCTTATTTGAGAGTGTTACTACAGAAAATGAATAAAACAAGAAAGTAAGATAAAGCATAAATTATGAAACACTTTTCCAGACTTCCATAATACTTTAATAAAACTTCGCTGTTTAATAAAGTAAATAAGAAACTCAAGTAAACATGAAATGAAATGAAATGAAATCACCCTCTCGTGGAGATCCAGCTGTTAAGCATAGGAACTTTTCTCCACGAGGGGAAATGTTTATTGAAAATTCATATTTTAGAATACAGATGTTGAATATTGCATTAGAGATTAAAATAAAATTAGTACAAAGTTAGTTTTTACAATATTGGTTGAGATCACAACATTTCTTAATACTTAAATAAAAATGATATAGGAAAAAGTATAAAAGAAAGTAATTAGAAAATCTGTGAAAAGAATACTTAATCAATCAACTATTAATTTTGCATGGTTCAAACAGTAAGCTGAAATAGGAACATTATGAGTACAAAAATGTGATCAGTATGTGAACTATAATATACAAATTACAAAAACAAAATATATTCTATTAAAAAGTACTTTATAAATGTAGGAAAAGGATCACACATCCTTTTTAATAAAGAATAAATGTTTATTCAGAATCTTGTAATTTTCTTTTAGTTTATAAAAGTTTAAAAGATCAAACAGGGTTATATTCAGATTTTGTCTCAATGTGACATTTTTATTGAAATTGAAAGTATGTCTCATCAGAGGACAATTACCATATATGTAATGTAGAACAGTTCCTGAGCTTTTTTGGCATATACATGTTGGGGAGGAGCGTTTTCCTATTTTATTTTAAAATGACGGGAAGTTACCGAGTCCACTAATGTAGTAATCTATGACTGGTTTTTTGCAAATAAAGTTCAGATCCACTTTTCGTAAAATTTCATAAGTATCTCGGCCTTTTAATGAATATGACCAATCTTGCTACCAATTTGTGACTATTTTTAGTCTAAAAAATAATTTGACTTTTGAAAATGGGAATAAGAGTGTCCTCCTCGTTGTAACGATCATTTGTGATAGCACCTTTTGCCAGTAAATCTGTGCCAGTAATCGTGCGGTTTGGTCCATGCAATTGTTACTTGTTTTATTTAGAATTGACAATAAAATGCTATATATTTTAGTAATTAAATAATTTCGTGGAAACACTATTTTGAGGGCTTCTAGTGATGAGCGGCTATCCGTTAAGATGAGGAGATTTTTATATTGTGAAGATGCGAACCAATTTATTGAGTGTAAAATGCCATTCAATTCTGCTTGATAAATTGAGTTCTGGTTATGTAGTCTGATTACATAATCGTAAATATATGTATTCTGGTAGTTTACTGTAAACGCTGATGCAGTACCTTGCTCCATGAGGGAGCCATCTGTGTAGATTTTTAAGTCATAGTTATTTAACGTTGTTGTGGAAATTTCATCAAGTATGTCTAAATTCTTTAATTGATTGTAATTTGGGAAATTGTAAGTTTTCTCTTTTAACATTAGATTGGTTAATTTGTATATTTGACCTTTATCATTCAAGATTCTTCGTCCTTCTTTTACTTGATAGCAATTATAGTCATTAGTCAACGTAATATCTATCGGAGGAATGCCAGTTAAAACGCATAATGCGTCAGTGGAGATACACCTGTAAACCTTTATTAAATTTAATAGAGCGGTTCTCTGTATTGATTTAAATCTCCGTGTTCCATGGCAATTTAAATCAGGAAACCAAACCTCATATCCATAAGCAATCTATTTTTTAGAAAAAGCATAATGCATTTGAAAACCGGATTTCAGCAATCACCGTCCATAAGCGGAAAAGTATTCCATTTCTTTTGTGCAGCTTTGTATTTGATATATAGAATTGCATATATTCTACACAGTATGCTCTGATTTAGTTTAGTTAGAAAGCGCATAATAGGTTGCAAATTATCTTTCAGCAATTTCTACCAATAGACGGAAACATATTTACTTGAATTCTTTTGTACAGCCTTGTATATTACCTAAGGTTTTCTATACATGTCACATATTAAGGTAAAATTTAATTCAGGTTAAAACACGCCTAAAATTACTGAAATAACACTTCCCGAAATTCTCATCCATAGGCGGCCATGTATCCAGTTCTGTGCGTGGCCCTGTAGATGATTTTATTTATATTCTACAAACATATCTTAGTATACTAAATATAGTTCAGCTTGCAAATGCATAACTCAATTAAAAACCACCTTAGTACAATTCATGCTCATACTCAGAAATGCTTACGAATTCATTTGTGTAGCCCTGTGTGTGATCTATAGCATTTACACACGCCACGTACTATGAACTATAACAAAATTTATTTAAATTTAAAAATGCATACCATAACTGAAAACTCACTCACTTCTAGCAATTATTGCGAATTAGGCAGTACTTCAGATACAGGACTGCATCCAAAATCTTTTGTGTGTCCCTGTATATGAGCAACATGTCACATCACATCATATTCTATAGCTAATATCTTGTAATAAGTCTCAGTAATGTATATCAATTTTAGTATATTTGAAATAGTGTAACAAAATTTGAATACGCTGCAAACAGTTTTCTCCTTAAACCATTTTGTAATGGAATTCTTTTTGCGGTCCTCTAAATGAATAATACATGCTTTGCACCCCATAATTCTACAAAATGCATGTTTTAGTGCACTTCATAAATGCATATCAATTTCATTACGTTTGAAATGGTGTAACATCATTAAACTGCACTGGAATACACAATTTTTTGCCATTGACCGCAATATAACGAAATACTTTTGATTGTCCCCGTAAACAAACTATAAATGCTACACTTCATTTTCAATAACGATCGTACAATAGTAAACGTCAATAACATATCAAAATTATAGTACAATCCGAGTATATTTTCGAGAGTTAGCGCATGAACAGACGCCATACAAATCGAAGTCATAAACACTTTTCAACTATGTTGGAAAGTGTTAAAAAAGTACATTAGTTCATGCATTGTTTCTTAAATTTTCATAGAAGAGGTCAAAAATTGAGGATGCCAATAGGGCGAACTTTAATTTGTCAAAAATTTATGTTTAAAAAAAAAAAAAGTCTGATCGAAATGTTTTTTTTTTTTTTTTTTAACATGATTTAATGGATGGATCAAACATAATATAGCAGTGCGACTATTTAAAAAAAAAAAAAAAATGTAGTATATTTCTCTTGCTCATGTTATCAAAGTGTATGTGAAAGAAATTTGTTTTGAGAAAGTGGAGCGGTGCGAGATAGAATTAAAAAGCAGTCGCCAGTGGCAGCCCTGTATAGGCATGATTTCGATTCAAATACATATTTTTAATTATGAAAATTAGTAATAAATTCATATTTAAAAAGTTTATGAATTAGGATTTACATTCATTTTTACATAAAAAGAATCAGTATCGTCTAAGACAGCGTTTCTTAAAGTGTGGTCCGCGGACCCCTGGGGATCCGCGAGCTTACAGCAGGGGGTCCTCAAGCCCAATGTTGAATACAGATTTTTTTTTCTTCGGGAGGAATTTCTGTTGATCCGAAGGAGGAGGGATTTGCAACACTAGTACTTCTAGTCTATTTTTTTAATAGATCATTAATAAGCATAAAACCCCAAATCTGTCGTCGGAGACATTTCATTGCTCCAGAGTTGGAATATGCGTGAAAATATTAAGAACCGATTGATTAAACATGAACATAATTAGTTATTTTTTGCATTGCCAACTAGATGAGCGTTTAGACATTTCTAATACTGTTAGTCTGATAATTTTCGTTCATTATGAATTTGGTGTTAAGATATGTGACTATTTTTTGTTTTGAAAATCTCTTCCAACTCACATAACAAGTGCAACGCTATTCATATGATTAAACTTTCATACAAGAAAAAGAATTAAACTCTTCAAGATGTGTCGGAATAAGTAAAGATGAGGCTCGAGCTATGGTGTGAAATTTTTAATCGTTTGATCAGCTTAGTAAAAGCTAAAGCAAAACGTGGTAGTTTGCGACACAGACACACTGTTAACCCTGAGTCGCTGGTTGCCAAAAAATGCCTGGAGATTTGAAGACTACATTCAACGAAATTGTTTCAGAAGTAAATTATATCAAGGTTCATACATTGAATTCAGGAGTTTTTAAAATAATGAGCGAAAAAAATGGAATCAACATAAATATGTACTTTTGCATACAAACGTTAGGTTGCTGTCACGAGTGTTAAATTAGATTTTTGCACTGCGTCATAAAGTAAGACTGCTTTTAATGGACTCCAAATTTCATTTGAAAGATCGGTTCAATGATTTCTCCTGGCTTGTCAAGTCGACGAGTTGGATAGTTATTAATTTTCTGAATGAACTGAATTTAAGCTTACAAGGAACTTTTGTACACCTTTTCAAAGTCCAGAACTAAGAATAATCAACAACAACAAAATTATTTGAGGGCAAATTGACTTGAAAATGATATTTGAATCATTCCAAACATTATTCGACTTTTTACAAACGTCTGTCGACAAAATATCCCCTGATATTATCGAAAATTTTGTTATACACCTGAAGCACATGAAAGAATCTTTTAGACTTTATTTTCCTCCCGCAAAGTCAGAAAATGAGTGGATCAGGAATCTATTTCATTTATTAGAAATTAGTATTTCATTTAGAAATTAGTGAAATCAAAACCTTGATATGGAGCAGGAACAAGATGCGGAATTATCGTGCGAAGGTTCCATGAACATTACTTTCAAGCTATTAAAAAATGACTTCCATTTTCCACTATATATTTGCGTGAATAGACTTTTTTCACCCTTGTGCGCATGAAGAACAACTGCCGAACTTGACGGAATGTCAAACCGGGACTTACTTAAACATTGAACGAGATGCTGCACATCTAGTAGTAAAAGATAAGCAGCATACTTCTCATAGCAAATAGTAGTATATATATTTATTTTAACTGCTTTAAAATGTATATTATAATTATTTTTTTAAATTAATTCAGCTGATTTTTCTAACACAGTTAACTAAATACCAAATACGTCTAATGAAATTTAAATAAGGTGATACATTTAAATAATTTCTTATCTTATGTTAAAAAAAAAATTTGTTGGGGGTCCCCGAAATGCATATCACATCAAAGAAGGTCCGCGAGCTCATAAAGTTTAAGAAACGCTGGTCTAAGACATGGTTATGTAAATTTACATCATAATCCTATCTTCAGAGGGTTTTGGAGATATTGAAAATTTTACTTTTCGACGGCCTTAAGTCTTCTGTCTGCCCGTCTTCTGTTATCATTTACATCCGCAAAAAAATTAATTTTTTTGCAGTAACCGGAAAAAGTTTGGAAATGTTAATTTATGTTCTCTGAGATGTAATCATATTACTATCCACAATACCTTGACTTGAATTCCCTGGACTAATAATACTAAATATCTGAGGGTTACCCTTGACAGGAGACATACCTGGAGTAAACACTTCTTAAATATTAGAGGCAAAGTCACCGGTATCTCACCTCTTCTCAGAAGTAATACTCTCTCTGTTGAAAATAAAGTTATTCTCTATAATGCATAAACTCATATTTATCTCTATTTTCATTTATGCTTGTCCAATCTGGGGCTTTGCAAGTAATACTAACATGAATTGCCTTTATGGAGCTCACACAAAAAATATTCGCATCATTAGGAATGGCCATCGTTACCTCAGAAATACTACTATCCGCAAAGATCTCTGCACCACTTCCTTGAAAAAACGCATCAGTCAACTTTCTGAAAAGTTCTATAAAACTGTTCACAACATCCCTATTGATCTTATCCCTATTGTCCCAGAGTTGCTACTATGAAAAACTATCGAGAACTATGAAGTCTCAGACCCCGCTAATCGTAAACGGCCTAAATATGCTAATGGTAATTGATGATGAAGACTGAGTTTTTCTATCTTTTCAATTAAACTTAACTTCTCTTTGGATTTATTATTATATATATACTAGCCGGTCTTCGCCCGTCTAGCCGGTCGTTTCCGAGTGGGGCCCAGATACATAGCGTGGAATCACACAGTCATCTACAGAGCCTGGAATTGCCCTGCAATAGCAAGCCCCTGAACTCATCCGCTGTTCACTGTCCTTATCCGTTCTCTGTTCTTAAATTCTTTACAGTAATTCTAGTTATTACAACTGCAGCTGAACTTTATTCCAATGGTTCATATATTAACAGACATCTCATTCTTCAACTGGGCGTAAAGTTGACTGCAACTCTGCCCCTGAAATCTGCCGCACACTGTTCTTAACCTTTTGACTAAGGGTCGAGACATATACACACCAATGAATTTTATTTATTCTATTCGTATCACTTTTTAAAAAATATTATCTGTCAAGTGTTATTTTTAAATTTGTAAATCCCTTTATGTTCAGTATTGGTTGGCCCATTAAAAACTTATTCGGATTTATACTAGGAAAATTTAAAGAGAAAGCTACCACAAAGAAACATTTTTGTAAATTGTGGTACATTTGAATATAACAAATTGGAAATTGTACGTTAAACGTGATAAAGAAGGTGAGTTCGTTTTATAACTAGCTTCACAATGTAAAAAAATCATTCTTATTATTTCAGTGAAATGAATTATATCGTCTGCTATGAGAGAAATGAGCATGCCCCTTTTTTTTCTTTTTACGTATATGCCACATTTACAAATGCGAATTTTTTTTCTACACTAGACAGCGCTGCAAAATTCACCATGGAGATCTTGCTTTGTGAATGATTACCTCCGTGGTTTAATATTTTTATGACTCATAATGAACGAATCTCCTGTGTTTATTTACTCTATAATGATTGAGATATTCGGCTGTTAACCTAATTTCCACTGAAGTTATCTCAGAATTTATACATTTTTTAATGTAACTTATCTCTCAAGTAAACAATGTTTTTGAACGATCTTTCTAAAAATGTAACTTTTACGCAATTTTATTCAAAAAAATAATTTTGAATAAAAATGGCCCCCTGGCATATGAAAAAAGATGTGGTTTGCCAGTATTTGTTTTTCTCAGTCACATGATTTGCGCTTTTATTATAAAGATTACGTACGATAGGATTTTATATAATAAAGAAAACTTTTATTAATATCTTTTTAAGTTTTGATTCGATTTTCATAAAATTTGAAATGACTAGACAAAATTCTGCAACGATAATATATATTAAATTTCAAACCATTCGGTTGGGTAGTTTTTGCGCTGTTATATGCGGACGGACGGACAGGCAGATGGACAGACGGACAGACCAGACGACGACTATAGGTGCTACATATTTACATAATTACGAACACGCCTAAAAATAGTTGCCAGTCCAGGTCCGCAATCAAAAGGTTATGCGATGAATTTGGGCAAAATTAATGTGAACAGCACACTTTTTTTTTCTACGACTGAACACCGGGTCTTATTTTTTTAATTACTTATATTAGTTTTAATTTTAAATTTGTAAATGGTTTTATGTTCAGTAGGGATTGGCCGATTAAAAACTTAATCAAAATTCTAATTTTTAGCCTGTAAGGAAGGGAAAAATCACGAAGAGTATAAAATATTTCAATGTTGTGATTGTTTTGTTCTAGATACATAACAGATAATCTATAAAAACATGATAAATTATCTGATTTTGCTTAAATTATGTATGAATGTATATATGAAGTTACCCCATTATAGAAGAATAATTATTTTAATGTACATATTTCCTTCCCCCACCCCCCACCAAAAAAAATCAATATATCGAAAAATATTTATCATCTATTTATTATTTGTAGCTGCAGATGTTATATGTTGTCAGAATTTCTACGTCATATGCAATAAATGCGAAATTAATTAACTTTTACATAGCAGTGGTACAAATTTAGCAGATTCATAATGTTCCTTTAAAAGAAAACAAGATGATCTTTATAGCGATAAAGGTCCACAGAATTATTAAATTATTTTATTTTTTAAAATTGCCAAATGCAGATGAAGTAAAGCGATGATTTCTATTGGGTTTGTCCGGAAAGTTCGTGCGGGTTGGAAAAATCAAATCGTACCGAAAAATTCTATCATTTAATTATTAGACATTAAATCCGATATCAAGTGTCTAATAATTAACGGGCAGAATTTTCGCGAACGAACTGATTTTCCCAACCGACACGAACTTTCCGGACAACCCAATACATTAACCCATTTACATCATTAGTGTTCATTTCAGGATTTTTCTTTTTATTATGAAATTACGAATCCACACCGGAAATTTCGAAAGAAGAACTTTTACTTTATGTAATCACGAAAAGTCCGTCATAATATATATATATATATATATATATATATATATATATATATATATATTATGCAGAGAATTCGGAGTTTCTGACTGAAAAATAAATTACTGAATTGACACATATAATGTGCTAATGATGCAAGTGGGTTAAATAACTTCGTTCTTCGTTTCTTCTCTTTGATTACTTCCATATAAGATTTTTTTTTTAATTTATTTTCTTCATATATTTGTGTATGAAATTTTTAAGTTTTTTTTTTTTTTTTTTTTTTTTTTTTTTTTTTAATAAATAAATAAAATTTCCAAAAGTCGAAAAGTGTTTATGAATTCGGTTTGTCTGGCCGTCTTTTCATGCACTGCAAAAAAAAAAGTGTTGATTTTACAGTATAATACTGACATCCCAGCTGCCAGTATTGTACTGTAAAATCAACACTTTTTTTTTTGCAGTGTGCTCTAACTGGAGTAAATATAATCCATGTAATGATTACCATTTAATTGATATAGGTTGTTGAGATTTATCATGTCATGTTCAATACTAAAAATAACCTTTATAGGTCGCTTACAGAGCCACTCAAAAAATGCTGTTACATTGTGGTCTATGGGGAAGTTTGCTTGCAGTGTATTTTAATGATGTTATACTTTTTCAAACATATTGAAATTGATATACATTACTGAGGTGCACTACAAGATGCTTGCTATAGAATATGGAGTGCATTTGTCGTTCATTTACAAGGACACACAAAACAATTCGGTTAAAGTACTGTATATGAGCGATCTTTGCTGGAAGTGCGTTTTCAACTGTGGTATGCATTTTTAAATTTAAACAATTTTTTTTGCAAAAAATCTTGGAGTATATAAATTCTATAAATCATATAAAAAGGCCGCACGAAATAATTCGAGTACATTTCCGTTTATTGACGGAAATTGTTGAAAGCGGAATTTTTAACTGTGTTATGCGTTTCCTAACTGAACTAAATTTTTGGAATACTATGTAATGTATATATCTAGGAATATGTAGATCATATCCAGAGCTGCACAAAATAATTCGAATATTTTCCGACTATAGATGGTAATTGCTGAAATTGGCTTTTAAAATGTGTTATGCGTTTTAAAAATTGTTTATTTAGATATAGCCTTTCCCCTCATTAAACGGCGAAGTTTTGATACAGTATTCTGAATGTTTTGGAAAGTGTTTCATAATCTATGCTTGACGCATGATTTTTCTTTGTTTAATTTGACAAGACAGATCTCCCCACCCTTTTTTATGTTCTTTTCAAAGTATGTTTTATAAAGCCATGAATTAAATTAATCCTGGCTTATGGAATTACTTTTTTCAAGCATCAAATCCAGAACACTTAGTATTTTTCTGTTTTCTTAGCTGTGTATGCACTGAAATCTACATTCTGTCAAATAGCTAGAATATGTAGAAATACCTGTGCACCATTTTAATAAATATGTATCAAAATTTGGATAAAATATATTAATATTTTAAGTGTTAATAGCAATATCTTAAACCAAAGTATTAATTTAAATCCAATATTTATTTAAATATTTTCTTAACGATTTACATACAGTTCTGTTTTGTGACAAATTTTATCGTAATGCTTAAAATTTCAGAGTTTGACGAAGAGATCTTTTTAAGAAGGAGAGTGAAAAAAAAATGCATGGTCTCATGTGATGAAATAAATAATTAAATAAATAAATAAACACCCCATGTTAATTCTGGCTCCAATCATCATAAAAGTTATTCTTGTTCCAACTGATTTGGAATAGCACTGATTTAATTTTAAACACACAGTATAATTTACAACTAAACAGTTTGTATGAATAAAAGTTTGAAGGCCTTCTACATATCGAAATTTGAAGTAGCAAAAATCCCATTTTGACAGAATATGTTAATTCCATCTTTACAAAATTTCAAATCGTTGGAATAAACATTTTGTAATCGAAATTACATGAAGTTCTGAACCTCCAATGTTAAATTATTTATGTATATATTTATTTATATTTCTTAAGAAAATAATCTTATTTATGCTGATTATTTTTTTCTATGGATATACTTCTAGAAAACTCAAACATAAAGTATCTTATCCCTATATCTCATAATTTTATGACATGGAATATGAATTACCAAATTAATATACGAATAAAAT
The DNA here is from genome assembly GCA_963931845.1 of Maratus michaelseni. Lineage (NCBI taxonomy): Eukaryota > Metazoa > Arthropoda > Arachnida > Araneae > Salticidae > Maratus > Maratus michaelseni. Next base: position 156,196,111 of record OZ007589.1, on the reverse strand, counting down.
ATAAAAAAATTAAATATATAATTTTTTTTAATAAAAAATTAAATAAAAAGAAGTTTTAAAACTATACAAAAAAATTATTGCGTTCAATTTATAAATGCATATACAAAATTAAAAAATTTTCCTCCGATCATTTTATTAATTATCCTTAATTAGTACAGTTAAAATAGGATTTTTCAGAGATAACTGGTGACCATTCACGAAAATTTGGGAAGAATTTCGCATTAGAAATCAAAATCCGATGAATCTCTACAAAATAAAGTTGTTTCACTATGTTTTTTTCTTTGGGAGGAGGGCGAAAGGGTGGATTTTAACTCAGGAGTTGAGGTGAGAACTCAACCTTTTTTAAATAGGTCGAGTGGGGTATCGTTTACCGTGTATTGTTTAATTCTGAATCGAATGACACCATTCACAAGTCGAATACAATTACTTGTTACAAAGTTTCGGCAGTTTTTATGAATAAAAATTTTAAAATATACTTTATGAGAGAGCACAACTTTATTACATTTATTTTACGTCCACAACTTCGATGACCTTGAAAAAGACTCAGATGACCCTGATTTTAATTATTGCTATTCTGAGGACATTGAATAAACTTAAAATTATTCGATATGATATAAAAAACATGTTTTGAACGTAAAATAAGTGTAATAAAGTAGTGCTCTTTCATAAAGTATAATTTTAGACTTTGTATTCATAAAATTTATAATAAGTGATTGTATCGTCTTACAAATGATAACATTCGAATCAGAATTAAACAGTACATGGTAAACCATACCCCACTCGACCTATTTTAAAAAGGCTGAGTTCCTCCTCCCCTGAATTAAAAGGCACCTTTTGCCCCTCCCCCCCCCCCCCCCCCTCCAAACCATAGTAAAGCAACTTTATTTTTGGGGACTCGTCTGATCTTCATGTGTAGTGCCAAAACGAAGTTCTTCTCAAATTAATGGCCACCAGATGTAGTCTATTACTCAATTTTTAATATATTTTATCTGTACTATAATAACCATCATAATACAAGCTTAGGGGGTCATGTAGAAATTGAAAAAGTGACTGATTTGATTTAGTATTTGTTTAATATATTTTTAATTATAACGGCGATTTTTCTGTTATCTCCTGTACAAGCAAATTTGTATAAAAAAAATTTCTGTGCTTGCAATAAAAGTAGTTAATTATAATATTGAAAATTTTATTATTTGAATTTTAAAGAGTGAAATTCGAAAGCTACTCTTTAGAAAACAGTTAATAACTCCAGAACTCATCGTAGGTAACATCGTGAAAATGTGTATTTAGGCTAATTGAAGAGTGGAAATTTTTTTGCGTGTCAAATTTGGGTTTATTTTGAAATATTTTAAAGTTTATGTTCATTTTAAAATGATTAATTATGATTAAAATGATTTAATATCGTAAGAATATGTTTAATATCAAATATAATAAAAGTAGACATTATTTCTAATCGACTAGTTTTTTAATCGACCACTTTGTTTTTTTTAATGTTATTTGTGACAAAATTAGAAAGTGCTGTTTACTTTTGCCCTTTCAGGACTGTATTTCTAATTTTCTCAAATCGCACAAATTGGATAATATATAATTCATAAGAAAGAAAAATCGTGAATGCTTAATATTTTTATTTTTGAGCAGCAGTGGCCATTACAAAAGTACATAAAGCTATACAAATACAAATTTAAATGTGCTAGATAGAGAACTTTCCTCAGCATATCACAACATTTAGTGCTTCTTCGATGGTCTTGGTAATCTTGATTATTAATAGTGGAAGAATTTGGGCCGTTTGCAGCTTTCAGCATAGAGGTCTCGGCTACATTTCTGCAAGATAATTTTTCATATGAATTTATACATAATAAATGTATTTCATCTAATTATTTTACAACTCATTAAAAGCAATATTTAGAATTAGTTTTTAAAGTTAGAGATTTGTTTCTCAAGCTACATTTTTGCTGTAGCTAACTTCGTCTTAACATCTTGAATTGTACTGTAATTGCTTCCATAACTCGAACATTGAGGCAAAAATGATTATTGGGATTCGAGCCTTTAACTCCGGACTGGGACACATACATCCCACAGACCAATAGCAGGGTTGCCACTAGCGACTATTTTTATATTCTATTTGTACCACTATTTACAGAAATGTTTCTTTGTGGTACATTTCACTATAGAGTAATCCCTTAAGAGGTTTCATTAGCGTCCAGACGTCAGTGCCACCTGTATTGTTGGGAAAAATCTATTTGCCATATGGAACCGGGATGGTTCACGGTGTTTGCGAAGTCTATAACAATCAGAAAAATTTTACAGCAAAATATTGCTTACAAATTATACGTTAGCTCAGAATTTCGATTGGTTCATTTCCAAGAATGATTCGTCTGGCGAACTTGTTATCGTGAATGCGTGTTTATTTACGCTCTTCAAATCGAAAAGTTTCACGGTGCTTATTGTTTTTATTTTTGTAAGTGTTGAGAGTTAGTGGTTTCGACATGTCGTCTGCTGAAGGCAGCCAATCACAGAGTAATACACTGAAAAATATAGTCGCCTAGTAATTAAACGCTAGACTTTTATGAGCAAAATTTCGCTTTTCCGCCAATTGAAGGGAAACCGAAAGAGATGGTTGCTTACTTTCTCAAGTTTGGCGACGAATATATAAACGCCATGCAAGTGAAGGATGAATATTTTCTATCGACTAATGATAGAATGGAGGTAAGCAACACTTGTGAAGAGGCTTATTGTATATTTAGAAAGCCTAATAATGTTACTTATTTGTTAGATTGTTCATTTTCTCATTCTATGCTTTTAAAAAGCATAAAAAAAAATTGTCCCATTCCCTCTTTAAAGAGGTAGGAATCATAAAGAGTAACTCAGATTTTTAAATTGTGCCTATAAAGGGCGCAAACGTGAGAATCTTAATTCGGATAATTTAGCCATCCCCCAAAACAACAAATAAAAAAGCTTATCAAATGATGTTTGTCTTAATGATAGCACTAATATGGATCAGACTACTCAGTAGTGGAAAATCCCACTGACACCATATCTGGTAGCTCTAAGTCCAACCCTTTTTATGTGAACCTTAACGAAAAATGAACCGATTTAGCCAAAAGTATTAAGGATGTCAACGAAGAAAACCCCATTATTGCACTAAAAAACGAGCGTTTGATGTTTCTATGTAAAACTGATGATGACTTTAGAACGATACAACGTTATTTAGATGAAAATACTAAAATATTTACTACTCTGCGTCTGCATCCAAGAGATCAAAGACAATAACAAAAACCCACATCAGAGGCCTTCGTTATTATACTGAGTCTGAATTAATTGTTGAAAGTCTAAAGGAAACTGTTTATTGCCATGCTCAAAACATTCTGTATCTTTCTTACCTGTCAAAATTTTGAGGAAATCTATAATATTAATGAAAGCCATAGTATATCTGTAACTATTGAATCTTTTAAGGCCAATAGACATGTTAAACAATGTTACCGTTGCCAGGTCTTCGATCCCGTATCAGAAGTTTGTAAATTTACCCGAGATGCCTTAATTGCGCAGGTAATCATCTCAGTAAAGATTGTTAAAAAAAAAAAATCAAAAACCCGCAGAATTATTTTTAAATGCGGAAATTGTGTGTAGGAAGGTCATCCCACTGTTTATTATGACTGCTCTATAACCCCCCCCCCCCCCCCCCCGCTCTCCCGTGTTAAAACCAAACCTAATACTGATCCTACTAAAAAAAATACTAAACAAGGAAACCTTGATGTTTGCCGAGATCTTAAGTGATTTCAATTACACCAAAAAGACGCAGGAAAAAAACCCGTTGCTGTTTAAAATTCAAATGTTGATAGCTTTCCAGAAAACCCATATGAAAACGCCTTCTCTAACTGTACTTCTAACTAATATTTCTAACGTCAATCTTGTTTTAAGTAGTTACAGAAAAGATGTCCAGGGCATCTTTAGAACCTTTCAAGATATCAAAGAAATGCATTCCTAAATGAACTAAATTCCTAAAATGCATAAAAAATATAGCTACACAATAAAAAAATGTACTAATTCTACGAATAAAATGTTTGTTATAATTAAGAAATTCGACGTTCTTGTAATAGAGCTCAATATCAGTGACGCTAAGCAATTCCCTTTTCTCTACTTTAATAGTTTTTAACCTGGAATTGTAACTCCCCTAAAAATAAAATTAATGAACTCCGCTTTTTTTGCTATTATTCTTATTTAAGAAGTTTGTAAAACTCGCTATAGTATTAATATATTTCTGGTTACAAACTGTACCATACATCACATGCTGACTCATCTTGGGGCTTGAAAATTGCAATAAAGATTCCGATAGTTTATTGTCTGTCTGAATTGTGTGTTCTTCGAGCCAAAAAAATTAGTAAAAAAATTGATTTTTCACATTTTAAAATGAAAATTTTATCTCGGCATTTATCATCGATCATAGATGAGCAGCTGAATATAAAAGTTAATGTTATTTTTTTATTTATTTATTAAAAAAAAGGGCGGGGGAAGGAAAATGTACCTGATCTTCCTACAACCCTTGATAGATTTTAAAGTAAAAAAAAAAAAAAAAAAAAAAAAAAAAACCTTTGTTTAAAACACCATAATAAATAATGGAACACAACGAATTCCTTTTGGATTATATAAATCTGATCCTTCTTCAGGAGCCAAGCCGGTTGTAGTTTAAAGTTTTTCGGTTTTATATGATCCGAAACGAATTCGTCGAGTTCTTTTACATTTTTCTGCTTTTTTTTTTTTTTTCTTTTTTTTTTTTTTTTTTTTTTTTTTTTTTAACAAATTTCTTTTTATTTTTATTTTTAATTATTATTATTTGACGCTAGTTTCTTGTTGCTTTTTTACTACCTTAATAAATATACATTTTATTTAATTATTTAGAAGAAGTAATTAAATTAATTTTGCGCATTTATTGGATAAACTTCCTTTGAATAAAGAAATTTAGTTTTTAGAAAGATGTATAGCAAATGTAAAAGAACAGCCATGACAAATAAAATAAAATAATAGTTGAAATAATGTAATAACGGCAATAAATCAACAGTTATTTGACTTTGTCGATTTATCAGATTAATGACGCGTATTCACTTTATCAGATAAGACATAAAAGAATTTCTTATAGAAACTTACTTCAAATTTTACCATCTCCAAATTTTCTTCTGGGCTCAGCTGTGAAAGAAAACAAATAAATCACTAATTAAAGATATTCAAACAATCTAAAATGCAACTTTATTTTATATGTTTCATGAAAAGAAAAATCTCCATTTTTAAAGTTTGATTACATTGAAAACACATTTTTATTTAAAAAAAAAAAAAAAAAAAATATATATATATATATATGCTTAGAATCGATGAATCAACCCTATTTTTAATGGATTTTCAAACTAAAATAATCTGTTATTTTAAAATTATATTCTTTGACAATAATCTTTTCTTATTCGTGTAGCAATTTGATATGTTTGTAGTGGTGGGTACAGTTGAAGCACTTTATAACGAATTACGATATAACGAAAAGCACTATATAACGAAATTCTCATAACCATTTAGTTGGTCTGTATGTTAAAGAATACTGAATTCGAAACAATATAACGAAATATTTATAACGAAAAGCACGATATAACGAAAAGAATTCGAGCATGAAATGAGAGAAAAAAACGATATAGGAAATTTTTCACTTTTTTTTTTAGTTAACAAGGAATATTTTTTGTTACATTTAAATTTGTCCGGTTTTTTCATATGTAGTATAGTAATATATATTATATATATACCGTTAAAATAATATATTAAAGCTCTAATTATCTGAAATACAGTCATCCAGATCTATAATCACAAATTAAAAAATTGTGATATGAATTGTAAGTATTATATTCATAAAAATATAATTATCTTGAAATTTCTTTTTAAATCAACGCTTTTCTTCTTTTTACTGTTTGTAGTAAAAGTTATCCATCCTATGAAGGCTTAATATGAATATACAACTTATTTAGTAATACATAAGGCATAGCTTTTTCTTTTATTATTAAATAAGCGATTTTTAGATATATTTTTGTAATAAACCGCCTTTTATATGATTGTCTCCCTTATCCGGACTTCTACATACTCAGATTAAGCTCAGACCACATTAATTGGAATTATTACTATATAACGAAATAATTCGTTATAACGTTTTAACGAAAGCACGTTATAACGAGCAAATCTTCGGACACTTTCGATTTCGTTATAAGGTGCTTTGACTGTATTTGTAAAATAGGTGAATGAGGGAAATTGTTTTTGCTATCGTAAAGTTTGGAAATAAATGGGGTTTTTTCTATCTATATTTTAACTTTCGATAGATGTGAATCAGCGGGAAGGTAGTTTGCAAATTATGCGAATATTAGGGTAGTGTATTTGACTAACCTATAAATATAAGAATACTTTGCACCCAGAAAAAAGTTTTGTTGAATCAACAAAAATTTGGTTGACCCAACAAAACTTTTTGTTTAAATATAGGTCAATGGAAAATTTGTTTGAATCAACAATTTTTTTTTTTTTTTTTTTTTTTTTTTTTTTTTTTTCAATTCCAAAAATTTTTTTTGTATCGTCAGCAAAAAATGTTTTGTTAATTCAAGTAAAATGGTTCAATTTTACTTGAATTTTGCTAAAACAACCAAAATGTACTCAACAAAACATGTTTTGTAGTTTTAATCAATTCCTTTTTCTGGGTGTAACAGGTTGAAGGCATGTGTTTTCTCCATTTAAGCCGAAGCGTTTTATTTTGCAAAGATGCGAAAAGACTATCCTGAGTCTACGTCCAATGAAGTTTTGACACGGTAACTACATGTCGTAAAAAGAACCTCGTCATCAAAATTTCGGGTCCTGGGCAAAAAGAATATATTGTTCTCGAACCCGTAAAATAACGTCACTAATAGTTTTTCCGCTACATATTTTTGTATAAAGAACAAAGCAGTTTTTTAATTTTTATGTTATTAAGCTATTTTTCTACAAAATTACTACTGAAGACAAAGAAATTTTTAGGTCCTGAAATTTGTCGGCCTCATGTACAGTACCTCGAGTGTCTTGCTGGTAATTGGACAAAGAATGTTACAGCTAGTTTAAATTATTTAAGTTAAAGCTAGCTGAGATTTTAAAATAAAACAAGATTTAGTTATTTTTTTTTATAACTAGCATTTATTTGCATTGAGTGAACTATTTTCTTTAACGGCCTTTTTGTCTAATAAACGTTTTTCAGCTTAATGACAATACTAATAGTAATTTATGCTTTGCATATACAAGAATGTGGCACAACCTGCGAATAGATTTAAAATAATTTTTAATTAAGGATCATCTAATTGTTCTTTAACAATGTTTTACTGTGTTTTTTTAATACAGTTCAGACATTTTTTTAACCGCGCGTAATGAATTTCGATAATATATATATATATATATATATATATATATATAACCATAAATGAAACATTACCATAACACCAACTTAAACTATGAAATTATGATTTAGTATGTAATAATTAGTTGACAATGAAAGTATTCCCCAACACTCTGAATATAGATACCAAAAGCGTATTTAAAAGAAGAAGAAATTAAAATGAATGAAATTGAATGAATGAAATGAAATTTGTGGAATTTAGACAGAATTATAAAGTTCCAAATGCCTAAATACCACAAGTAAAATGAGTGGTTTCATCATCATATTAGCCGTAACATTGCTATTATAAAGAATATGTTTTTGGGGCTACCTACTCATAAACAATGAATAAATCCTTTGAAAAAATCTTAAAGATAAAAAATATATACAATATTAAAAAGGAAAGAAATCTTACCCATATATATATATATATATATATATTAAAAGGTGCATTGAATGGCTTCAGAAAAAAGGTATGGCGCTCTTACATCACATAAAAATATATTCATACATCAGCAAAAGAAAAAAATCAAGTAATATGCCAAATTGTAATATATATGTATATGTATATATATATATATTAAAAGGTGCATTGAATGGCTTCAGAAAAAAGGTATGGCTCTCTTGCATCACATAAAAAATATATTCATACATCAGCAAAAGAAAAAAATCAAGTAATATGCCAAATTGTAATATATATATAAAGCGACGGACGTCTTCTTCCTTGCATTTTCTATTACGTGACCTATACGCGAAAACAATTTAGATAAAAAGAAAATAGTCTGAAATTTCCAAATATTCAACGTAGAACTCTGCTTTATAGCTTTATATTAAGATTCCTATTTGCAGTCGATGTTTTCAAATAATTTAATAAACATATTTACTTACTGTATATTTTTGAAGAAAAAAACACAGCAAATTAAAATGTTATACAGTTATTTAAATTAAAATCTCATATTACAAAATAATTCTTTCAACAAAGAAAATATATATTAAAGCAAAGACAAACAGCTCTCACCTTATGAGTATTCTGGACAATGCAGTCAAAAATCTGTAAAACAAATTTGGTAATCAATCAACAATACACTGTTGCTAATATAGTTATTAAAAATTATTTTACGTCTACATAAATTATATATAATCCTGTTTGCTTTTAGGGTATAGAATTTTACTTTAACTTAAAATTATTATGCATAAAATATAATAATATGTCAAACCTTTGCTGGAATTTCTGGAGATTCAAAGAGGGGTTCGTGTGCACTGCATTTTTTCAGACCCCCAACCATACATTCTTTCTGACATTTTTCGTAAGCCACGGAAACCTACAGAATATTAAAAAAAATTAAATCAAAACTATGCATGCAGTAGTTTTGTGACATAAATAGCAGATACGTTGAAGAATGATCAATTCGGTTACTAAATATATCGCAAATTAGCTAATTAAAATCAATCTTATTTCTTAAGTTATTTAAATTAGTGTTACACTGCAAAAAATAATTGTTGATTTTGCAGTATAAAACTGGCACCCAGCTGCCAGTATTATACCGTAAAATTAACAGTATTAAACAGTCAAATAAGCAGTAATACGCTGCGGTGCAAGCAGTAATACGCTACCGCGAGTTTTATACTGTAAAATCAACAATTATTTTTTGCAGTGTATATCTAAATTTGTAAATTTATGTTCTATATTAGCATTCTCGTCAGCTTCTATAAGAAGCACCAATTTATTTAGACTAATCCAATTTCTGGTCTGTAAGGAAGTGTAAATATTGTAAGACACTTAAAACTCTTTTGTAAAAAGTGTGTCACATAATCAGTATTACATAATCAGTATTTGCTTAAATTACGATTAAGTCGTAATATATGTGTTATCACGTTGCAGGTAAATAAAAAGAACATTCATAATACTTAAATAGTGACATACATTCTTTCAAAAAATCATAAAAAAATCGAATACTATTTATTATTTAAAAATGTAACTATATCTTTCATATGGAGTCAGAATTTCTACTCCATATGCAATAATTTAGAAGTTATAAAACTTTTGCATAGCACCGACACATATTTAACAGATTCATACTTTTACATAATAATATTTATTATTTAAAAATGTAACTATATCTTTCATATGGAGTCAGAATTTCTACTCCATATGCAATAATTTAGAAGTTATAAAACTTTTGCATAGCAATGACACATGTTTAATAGATTCATAACTTGTTCTTTTTTAATAGTCAGCATGATGGCTTTAAAAGCGATGAAGTCGAAGGAATTATTATTATTTTAATAATTCGAAAAAGCAGATGAAGTGAAATTAGGAATTTCTACGATAAGGAATTTCGTTTCCTCACTTCGATTATTTTCATGTAAAAAAAAAAAAAAAAAAAAATCTATTTTTTCTATATATTTTTTTCTTCTTTGCAGAGCTACGAAAAATGTTATTATTTTTATTTTTTTTATTTTTGAACATTTACCAAAATACTGAAAATATAATGAACATTAAATAGCAGTTTTTCGTTAATTGCTTGCATAATTTTATAAAAGTCTTATTTCGTGAATTGTTTCTTTCTTTCTTCTTCTTCTTCTTTTTTTTTTTTTTACTTGTTTATTAGTACATTGAAAACAAAATCATATATATTATTTCTGTTGTCATCATTCCCTTTTCTATGAATTTACGAAACGCACAACAACGAATGAGATATCATTCGAAAGGTTTTGAAGCGGCTTCTGACATAGTACACTCACATTTCGTTAAAACATGTTTTTGGATTAAAAATTGTTGTTAATTAAAATTAAATCAGCATTGTTTTCATAAATGAAATGAAATGTTTTTCTCAAAAAAATAAAATACCGCATTATATGAGGCTTAATAATGATTCTAAAAAAAATAAATAGTACAAAAAAGATAAAGAATGATTTCTCCGCACAGGTATATTTTATATTTATGATTAAAAGCAAATTTGAAATTTAAAAGTTTAGAAAGAATCGATTGATCGAGTGCTTTCCATTGTAGCCTAAAATGTGTATGCTTTGTTATATTAAATTAAGTTGTAAGTTATACGTATTCAATTTATTTTTATTTGTTCCGCGTTCTTTCCGAAGGGGATGACGTCATTCATCTTCTAATCGAGGCTAGCGAAAAAGAAAGGCTACCGCGGTGCTTTACGCGTATCTTTTTTTACAGACCGCGGGAGTCACGTGATGCTCGAATCCACCAATGCAGGTGTACGAAAAGAGCATCACGTCACCCTAGCGGTCTGTAAAAAAACAAAACTGGAATGTACCGCGGTAGCCTGTCTTTTTCGTTAGCCTCGTCTTCTAATTTAGTTAAGATACTATTGTAATTTTTTTTTTCTCGCGCATGCCTTTTCCAATCTTCGATCAATTTTACTGTAACTTTGATGGAATAAATGAGATGGTATTCTGGATTGATTAATGTCGTTTGCAGATATTTTTATCCTTACCTTTTTCTTCAGAAGTTTAAGCCTGCATCTAAAATATATGAGAGATATTACTAAAAATATTAGACTGCAGTGCGAAATCCTCTCACGGGTCCACTGGCGTTTGTTTAATTTATTAAACAAATATTATCACTGATATTGCACAATAAATAGATATTTAAACATCGCATTGCTTAAATAAAGACAGTAAAACGTATACAATTAATGGACAGCACATAGTATATTATTTTTATGTATTGTTTAATTTAAATATTTTTAATGGACACACAAGTGAATATCATTAATGAATGAACGAATTAAACAACAACAACAACTTTGATACCGTTCCATCAATGAAAACACTCTAAAATTGAACAACTTACTTGCTTAGGCATCATCTTTTCACACTCAATAAGTTTCTCACACAAGATGATGTTTTTTGCTAAAATAAATAAATAAATAGATTTTATTCAAACTCTATTACAAATTTAAACAAGTTAAAACAGTAAACCTAAAAAAAAAAAACTTTAGAATTATTTGAGAATGATGAATTAAAATTTTGATGAGAAATTATCAATGCAATAATATATCTAACGTCTATAATACTTTGCATTTGTAAGCTTAAAGCAAACCACTGAGCTCCATAATAGAACGGAGGGTTAACTCACCGGTCCACTTTTTACCGCAACCGCATCACACTTTCAATGCGCGCAAGCAAAAAATCTTTTTTTTTTTTTTTTTTTTTTTTTTTTTTGATATTACAGGCATTTTTAGGGTTTCGTTCATCCCACGAAACCCTATTACTCCCGCTCCGTTGTCTGACCGTCACAGAGCCGTTCTCAGACACTATATAACTTACAGGCATGAAAATTTGTGTACTTATAGCTCAATACCTACTATGACGCTCAAAATATTAAAATTTGAAAAAATCGTATGATTTTAAATAAATAGAGATAAAAAAAAAAAAAAATTCTAACAGCCTTTTCCTATTAAATTTAAGCATTTTTCGTTATAGCAGTTGCTAACAATTAAAAATCCACAATAAAATTCTTTCTACAGTAATTAATTTTCTATTGAAAGATTTCCACGTGAAAAATGAAAATGAAATAAAAGTTTCACCAATTGAAAAAAAGATTAATATGACGTCATATTGGTAATAAAACGGAAATTTTCAAAGATTTCTCAATAATACAAGGAGTATGTGTATGTACAGAAAGCAGATTAATATCACGTCATTAGGGAATTAAAAAGAAAATTAATCTGACGTCCTATTGGAAGTTTAACGGATTTTCCAAATATTTGAGAATAATACAAAGCGAGTATCAATATGAGTAATAGAGAATAGTAAATATATGAGTTTGAGGAACGTATTGAATCATGATAAAAACCCGATTATGAAAATATTCGCATATTTTGACATTTTGAAGGTGTACAACATGTTTAATTTTGAAATTATTTTTTTCTTTTAATATTGCATTTAGTCCACATGACAGATATTATTATGACAGAGTATAATAGCGGGCTTCGCCCGCTATCGGGCCTGTTCAGATATTCGAAAAAACGGAGTTTGGTATAAAGAGAGTTACAAATGTTTTTAATTATCGGGGGTGAAACGTTTTCCTTAATTAATGCATTTATTTTCCTTTTAATGTTACGTGAACGATGTCACGGGTAACAGCTAGTAAAATGTAAAATAACTAATCTTCCGTAATCTGTGGGCAAGATTAGCTCCAGACATGGGCGTTTGCTAGCAACAATATAGTTTAAAATCAGTGTACATACTTTTAAAGAACTGTCACAAAAAGTCTCATTTTCTAACATACGCAATTTGGCAGTAGGACCTGGATTACAGAGGATTACGCAATAGGTTTAAATATCTATTTTATATAAACTATTTTTTTTTTTAATATCGCATTTAGTCCACATGACCGATATTATTATGACAGATAAATCATGATTCCTGAACGGGCCCGAATGAATATGTTAAATACTTGCTAAAATATGAACATTAATGTATGAAATAAATTTTAACTGTACATGAATTAATGCTAGCACATTTTTTTCTCCCATAATTTGGTAGTAAATTACATTGGACAATTTATATGAATAAGCCAGTCGAATGTAGTGAAAATTCAGAAAGATGTCAGTGACACAGTGAGTTGCATTTACTTTCTATAGTTAACTGGCCAATAATAGATTTTTCATCGATTGTTCTTGTTCCATCATGAATCACAATATAATTACACTGATTTACGTAACAGTTATTAATATTTAAAAGCACACACATATTAATAATTGAAGAAAAATATGTCTATTAAATTGCATTTCATAAATTAGAATATCAAGCAGAACGGTCGTTTTGCTATACCAAGCAATAATAAAGAAAAAGAGAATTAAATGTACTAAACGAACAAGCACCAAGAAGCAAACATCAGACCGATTACCATATATACGCGAACCCGCTTTTAATTTATCCAAACATGCCAGCGTAAAATATCAAATATCAAATGAACCAAGCATTGTATAAAAGTAAAACTAGAAGTAGAAAAATCTTATCAGCCAGAACTTTAAGACCAAGGAGACCCTTCTATTATAAACTGAGTTATAGCATTTTTAAGTTAGTGAGAAATTACATGTTCTGAGAAATTTGTCTGCTTCGTCAGTTCAATTTCTAAAACATTATGGAGAGTTAAATAACGGGCAGAAAAAAAATAAGGATTGATTTTTTAAACGTGCTTTTAATAAGTTCAGTTTCAAAAATTTAAAATTTATAACCTTCATTAGCAAAAAACTATGCTAATATTAACCAAAATACACCAAGAGAGCGATAAAACCCCAAAATGATCGCGTAATATTTTCTACAGAATACCGATAGGCAATTCAAGTTAAAGGAATGGAATAACAATAGAAAACTGCTACTGAATGTTACTTGAACCCTTGAAAGGCGGTGGAACATTTTTATACCACTTAATTTTAATCCCCAAATGCCACAATGGCACCAGAATTTTGGAATAATTTTTTTTATTATTATGTACGTGAATAAAAGCTTTTACTTATCTTCAAATAAATTTGTTCGTAAATTCTCGTATCATTCAATAATTTTAGCAATAGAAGTACTTTCGGGAGAGGGGGGGATTTTTTTGTTTTATTTTGATTTTGTTTCAGGGCTGCACGTAATCCTTGATGAAATTAGTTTGCAGTATTCCGTCCTTTGATGAACTAAACATTTACCATCCAAACAGTCTGTTATAGGCTGGTATTAAAAATCAAGATGATCCACCGAGTTCTTTTTAGAAATGAATGAAATTCAGATCACTGCATCGCAGGTATCTTTATGAATTTTCACGGTATTCGACTGGCCTTTTTATATAAGTTGGCCTACATAATTGACTACCAACTTCTTTTAAAATATTGTGCTATTATTCTCACTTGCGTAATTAAAAATGTGGAAGTTTTTCGATTTTTAAAAGTAATGTTTATATCTACAGGAATATATGTGCTATTCTTACACAAGCGCGTGTAAATGTTTTACAGGGTTTATTAAATCATTTGTAAGCTTTTTATGATACAGCGTGAATGCAAATATTTTTTTAATTCAATTTATTGTTGGCTCCATAATTGCCTTCATAACTAAATCTGCACGAGGAAAAAATATGTGTTCAAATATGTTTTTTACATCAACGAAGTTCAAGTTTTATATATTCGACAAAACATTTAAAATCGAAAATGTCCAGTGAATTTTAATTATATAGTGTGTTATGTGCATTTAAAAAACTTCTCGTATCATATAGAACTTTATGTAAAATATAAAACAGACAGTTTTTAAAATTTTTCGTTTTTAAAATATCATTTTATATGCAAAATTACATATCACATCTTTTAAACTATTGAATCATACATTAACACCTATGATAATAATAGTGTTTTCTTCGTTTTCTTTAAGTTTTACCATGAGTTGTTATATCTTTTGTACTTCATACATAAAAAGTGTTATTTTATATTTTAACTAAAATATGAAACTATCGTTTATATCACTTCAGAATGTGTAAAATTTAGCATAAATATTCAGTAATTTAATAATTTAAGAACTTTTCTCAGTAACTATTAATTATGATACTCTATTAGGTTCTCGATAATTACATTTTCTTCCCCAAATAAAATTTACTATAGAAAATACCTTTAATTAGTAATTATTTTTATAAAACCGAAATTCGAAATTTTACAACCCAAAGTTGAAATTTTGAAATAAAAAATCTAAGACTTTTTCATAAGTTTAAATGATTAAAACAATGTTCGTAATTTTTTTATATGCACTGCAAAAAATTCGTAGCAAACTGTCCATTAACTGTGTCATTCGACCGTTTTTATAGAAAATGGTTACATAACCGTAATTTAACTCTATTCTGACCATAATATGGGCAATAATATGGCCAGAATAGAGTTAAATTACGGTAACTATTTTCTATAAAAACGGTCCAATAACTGGACAGTTTGCTGCAAAATTTTAACAGTGTACTGTAGTTATAAAAATCATATAAAGAAATTAAGACTAATATAATAATGATACATTTGACGTATAAGTATGTTACAATTATACAATTATTTGTTCATTTATATACTGTCGATTTTCAGTGATTTAAAAGTTGTTATTCTCAAAACGTTTTATCTACCCTATATATATAAAATCCTAAAGAAACGAATTTGTGAAACGATTTTATGAAACGAATTTATGAAACGATTTTATGAAACGACTGATTAAACGACTGATTATGTTTCAGGGCTATTTTTAATAAAATATTAAACGCTTGATGGTGAAATTAATACCAATTGTCCATAAAAATCCGCGGATGTCAAAACTGGTAATAGAATTTTGAAATTGGAATTAGTTTTCGAGATATTATTTTTTTTCTAAATTTAATGACATTTCTGTAATGATGGCAACTAATTACTCAGTTTTTTTGTGACAAAAAAGGGGGAAAAATTGAAAAGGATCCCGATAGGGATTATTGATTTCTTTTTATTCGTCCTTTTCAAATTGAAATTGAAATTGAAATTATCTTTATTTCAATCAATAATGAAGACAAGATTGTGATTAAATTGTGTTTTTCAGGAAAATTGGAAAAAAAATCACATTTCTATCGTCAGGATTCAATCGTCTGTCAGCATTTAATTTAATTTATAAACTGAAAATATTTTGAATAAATTCGTCCAAATGACGACATTTATGTAAACGCAAAAGAAAGGGGGGGGGAGGAATTAATAGTAATTATTATTTATTGATATCATTTTGTTATTTTTTTGTAAAATTTAATTAAACGAATTTATAAAACCTAACTAATTCGGATATTTGAAACGAATATATAAAATAATAATTGCCCAACTGAACGGAAGGAGAATAAAATATCCTGCTTGGTTTTCTATCCTGCTTGGTTTTTTCCGCCAAGCTTTTTAAAAAAGCGTCAGAAACCCTATAATAGAAAAGCACCAAAAGTTCATTGGGTTTGTTTTCATAACTTTTGGCAACAAATCTATGTATATTAACGAATCTATCCTTTTTTAAGCTCGAATTACGGCAAACCTAAAAGCAAAGGATCCTATACTGGAAAAGTACCCGATTTTCTTATGGACAATATTCAAGTGACATAACATGGTGTAAAATTATCGCGGATAGCAAATTTCTTTAATTATCTCATCAGTTGATGCCGAATAAATGCGAGCATGCATGCACAAAATATTTAATTAATTTTGTATGATAAATAATTATTAGAAAATTCGTATACACATATTAATTAAAATAAATAATTTACATATTTAAAATAACATGAAAATATGCATGATGGTGCACTAAAATAGAGAGAAAATTAAAACCTGTTACTGAAAATGTCTATAACTTAGTACTTTTCAATACCGTGGTTCTTAATGTTATTCACAAGCAGATGTGGAATTTTTCTCATCCTTAAATGCAAAGGAAGAACAGAATACAGATCGTTGTTATAAAAATCCGAGAGGTAGCCATAATTTAAACCTAACCATTTTATACAAGCTGGTTTTCAAGTTGTAATAGATTTTACTTATCAATCCCGAAAACAGTCGTCAGTTGTAGCAACAGCTGTCTATAAGGTCATGATAATCAAAAAATGCCCCATTAAAACGTTAAAAGCATGGCAACCGAATTACAGATTTACCAATATTTTTAAAATAAAGCACGCTGTCATGTTTTTAGAGTCCTCGAAGTCTGAGCGGGGGTTGGCGAGCGTAGCTCGCAGGGGGTAGGCCCCCTAGTTATATATATATATATATATATATATATATATATATATATATATATATATATATATATAGTGCGTATTAAATTTTAAACACTGTATTTAAATAAATTGTGTACAGTTTGGAAGCATTTCTGGTACTTAAATTAAATACATAATTAAACAAAAAATAAAAATATCTTACAGTCTGAGATACAGTCAACTATCTTCATCAGCTCGGCTTTTCTCATAGTTACCAAATGAGTTCTTTCAATTATATGGTCACCATAGGCAAAAGTTACAAAAACAGCTACCATAAGAATCGCTAGGGTGTTCATATTTCAGCTCTAAAATTTTAAACCGTCCGGATTTGAATTTGCTGTAACCAAGATGATAAGCAAATGTCTAGATAGTGCGTTTATATATGCTTCAAACTTACCTCGACCTCAAGATAATTTGAATGATTTTCTACAACTGGATGCGTAATTTTTCTTCATTTTTGCGATCAAAAACTTGCAAGGTCACAGAGAATTGTATAAAGTTGTAGTAAATAATTACATTTATTTCAAAAGTCTGCGTGATCGGTTCACTGAATTCTGATGATGATGATGATGATAATTATGATGAATGAACAAACATATCAGACATGCGTAAATAAAGATGACGTAGGCGGTAATACATTTTTACGATGCAATGAATCTCTATATGATTCTGATATATACATACATCATGAGCTTTTCTCAATTTAGAAAATAAAATAATTTAACGAGCTGGAAAAATAGTAAACAAGACGTTTTAAACCAATAATAATGATTATCATTTTAACTGTCACAAAGATCAATGATTCCTTCTTGTCATGAATTTTGCATTTCTAAAAAGAAATGGAAATCAACAGGTTTCTTTTAATACTTACCGAAGAAAACCCTTTTAATAAAATAAATGAAGTAAATCATTAACTCATTCTGAAATCTCCTTAGCATCATCTTTCTGCTTGAAAGGGATAAAATAGCAGTTACAAACTAATCTTCCATAAGCCGGACAAAAAAAAAAAAAAAAAAAAAAAAAAAAAAAACAGATGTAAGCAGTGAAAATTTAGTTCCGTTAACTTGTGAGAAAAATTTAAAATGGCGGCAATTTGATCGATCGGTATTCAGTTTTTTTTCCGTCCCTTAAATTTTTGCATTTCGATGAAATAAAACTTTATTTTTCAAATGAAAAAAAAAAAAAGTCAAGAGACATTTTTCTTCCTATTAGGTATTGTAACAATAAAAAAGTATGGGTCACCCAGCAAATTTTCACAGAATGGATTGAAAACCTTTTCGTAAAAGAAGTCCGTATGCATTGTACAAAGGTGGATTTACCTGTAAACTGTAAAATATTATTGCTCTTAGCCAATTCTGTTGCACATTCAAAAATATTACAAAAATATGTCTCTTATTCAGCCAATGGATCAGGGAGTTATTTGCAGCATGAAATGCCGATACAAAATGCAATTTATGCAGAATTATAACCTCTGATTTATCGGCTAATATGGAGGAGTATAGAAGGCAATTTATAATTAAGGACTGTATTTTTCTTTTGGCTGATGCATGGGACTCTGCATGGAAAGGCACGCAAGGCTTAATTTGTGGCCAGCACCTTTATTTATAGACCTAGTGACAGTGATGATGTTGACTTCAGGTGGCTTCAGTTTGGATTCTGAAAAATAGAAATCTGCAGAATTTTTGTGTTTTACAAAAAAATCACTTACTGTTGTGTCTGATTTCCCGAATGGAAAAAATAATAATTGAATGGATGTCCTCCCAAGATGAAGCTCCAGTTACAGAGAGGTTCACAGATGATGACATTATAAGTACTACTCTGTTAAACTCTACTGAAAATAGGATAATTCAGATACAGTGCATGATGATGCAGGTGAAAAAGTAATACTTCAGCAGGATTTAGTTTTGGGTTATAAGCATTTGTATTTTCTTCAGAAATTTTGTTTCAGAACAAGAAATAATGACTATACGTAGACTCTAAGAAGAAATATTACACCAAAAGTCCAAAGTTCTCAAACAAATGACAATTGTGTCGTCTAGTTGCAAAACCGGCCAACTCCTCAAAATTTGAAAATGTGTTTTTTTAGCTTTTTAAGTTCTAAGTAAACTTTTCTACCATCTGGAAACAATAAACAAGCCTAAGCTTGTCAAATTCCTGTGTTATATGCGTTTGAAAATAACGATGTGCTGCAAAACCGGCCAAATCCATCAACCGGTGAGATTCAAAAGCGGCCATCTCCATATCCGCTACATGGCGTTTCTGCTTCTCCCCACAATAACATCTCACTTGTTGATTAGGTTAATGGTATAGTGTTTTCTCTCGCCCGAGACTTCTCCTCCTTGGTGCAAACAAAATTTCTAATAATTTAGTTTCGTGTTTTCTCCGACTATGGAAAAGTTTGTGGAAGAATTATCTCCTAATCAATCAAGGAAGAGGAAAAGTGACCCTACGACATGGAAAAGGAACAAAGCCAAAGTTAGGTAATGTACACCTTGTGATAACCAGGGGCTGATTAACATGTTTTTATGCTCTAGGCCAAAATACTTTTCTGCGCCTTCCCCCTTCGCTTTCATAAAACTGTAAGCGAATTTTCTCTGATAAATTTAAGAATTTTTTAATCTATTTAATTTTTTAATAAAATATTCTTCCATTTAAAAGATCAGGGTCCATAAGCCGTGTTTTGGCCCATGAAATAAGACTAAACTCGATTTTGTTATACTGACTTAATTATTTCATTATTTAATATTAGAAGCTTTATACTGTACTATTTCAACAATAGTTTTTGTATTTTGTTCGGATTTATATGACTTACACAAGCTCAAAGTTAGTATTATTCGTAGTTTTTGATGAAAAATACGCAATTTCTCCAAATTTTACCTCAATTATTTATATGAGTGCAATCGTGCAACACTTTCTTCTTTACATATTTCATTAAAAAAAAATAAAAAATTACAATATAACAATATATGTAAAAATAAAAGTGTTGCAAAGCTGCGCTCATAGTAAAATATTAAAAAAATATATTAAAAATTGAGGTAAAATTAGGAGAAATTGCGTATTTTGTATCAAAAACTACGAATAATATACGAACTTTGAGCTTGTAAAAGTTATATAAATCCGAACAACATGCAAAAAATATTTTTGAAATCATACAGGATAAACCTTCTAATATTAAAAAGTGAAATAATTAAGACCGTATAACAAAATCTAATTTTAGTCTTATTTTATGGACCAAAAACACGGCTTATGGACCCTGATCCCCTTTTTTTATAAATGTTAGTATTTTGAGGATTGTAGATGGGGAATGGACGGGCTTTTGTTACAGTTAAAATCTCAGAGAATACATTTATGATTACATTTTCATAATTTCTGGCATTATTTTATTTCAGGTATTACCCTACACTGCAAAAAATAACTGTTGATTTTACAGTATAAAACTGGCGCCCCAGCTGCCAGTATTATACCGTAAAATTAACAGTATTAAATAGTAAAATAAGCAGTAATACGCTGCCGCGCAAGCAGTAATACGCTACCGCGCCACTGTAAAATCAACAGTTATTTTTTGCAGTGTACTGGTAATCCAAGATATCCAAGCTGTAGGCACTCTTCAAAAGTTTACCAATGCTCCTCGGTGCCTCCTCAAACATTTTTGTGTATTTACTACCCCTAAAAACCCAATGATCACTTTAAATTTAGCAAAAATTAATTTATGATTTGTTGCATAACCGGCCAACTCCAAAATAAGTTGCAAAGGTGGCCAAATCCAAAACAAAGACTTAAAAAAAAACCCCTCATTTCATGTGCCCCTGCCACCTTATTTCGTGTTTTCAAATATACTGTTATAATGACTATAAAACTAAAGAGTTTTGGTTCCAATCTTATTTTGGCTAAGTGTGGCAAAAAATTAGCTTTTCCCCAGAATTTTATTTTTTGGAGATGGCCGGTTTTGCAACTAGACGACACAATTGATACTATGTTTGAAAATTATAAAAACAAACAAAAGAAATTATAAAATAAGATTTAAATATTTTTTCCTTAAATATAATGTGTTTTTTAATTAAGTAACTCCAATGTGTTACAATATCTTTCTGTTTTACCATTTAATTTATGCATTAATAATTAATTTACTGTAAAATTACAGGAGAAAAAAATGTAAACGAAATAATGACCTATAATCCGCAAAATTCTATAATCTACACAACCTTTGGTCGCGAACCGTGCGGATTTGAGGGAGTTGACTGTAGTATTTAATTACATTTAAATAATCCTCATAAATCGAAATTAAAGGATGATGTAAAGTGAAATTTGAAAAGAATATTATAAACTGAACAATGATATATTTTCTTTTCATTTTTTTAAATGCATACATCTTACGTATGAGCAGTACAATTACACAATAAAAACATTTAAAGTTCAGACAATTTACTTAAAAACTTTTAAGCATATAGGGGAGACCGGGGCAAGATGACTATGTTAACAATTTTTGTTGTTTATTAATTTATTTTGAAGTAATAGTAAAATTAATTTTACATGAACTGATAGAGTATACCTTTGTAGTATTAAATACATTATCATTTAATTTTTCAAATAAAAAAAAATAAAGGATAATTTTATTTTTTCATAACATTAACAAATCGTCATCTTGCCCCAGTACTGGGACAAGATGACTTTGGCCTTGGGGCAAGATGACAACACTGAAAAAGATTGAACATATTTTATCTTTTGAATATGTTACAGGGTTTAACAAATGATAACTGTGTTTTTACATCTTACAAAGTATCAAACTAAGCATAATGCATTGATTGTAACGTCATTTTGAAGTGTTTAGTTGTGCAGCTAACAATAGTCACAAATAAAAATGCCATTTTCATAATTGGAACATTCCTCATGCCACCACTCTTGGCATTTGCAGCACTGGATCTATTCTTCTGTTGGTGGGTCACAATGCCGGAAGTTAGCCTTAAACGCTTTTGGAATTTTTTGGGAGGAGGGGGACCAGCGGGGGAGGGGGGAGGTCTTGACCCCGTCGAATGGTACTCTCCTCGTACCGATCGGACGCTTGGAAGTGGAGATACGGACCCCGATAGGGTTTTTCTTTCGGGAGGCTAGGGGGGGCTTAGCGGATGGCAAAAATGTCTTCTTCTGGTCGCCCCCTTTCGAACGACACCTCCCCCGATCCCATGCGCCCCTTAGCCCCAGAGGAGATAGAAGCGCAAAGTCGTGCGAACAAACACACAGACAAACAAGCGTTTACAGGATTTAAATAGAATGGACAACATAGTTAGTTTAATAAATTCCGAAACACAGGGCCTGATGACGAGCTCGTCATCTTGCCCCGGACTGCCTGTTTAAAAATATTCGTTTTCATTGCCATGAAGGAAGGCGATTAATTGACATTTATTCATGGTAATAGGTAGTATTTAAACTAAGTTACTCATAAATATTAAAGAGAAACGATATATCTTACCTGTATCTGTAGCAGAGCTTATTTACACATGCATAAAAGTTATAACGTGGCAGCGGAAAACAATCAAAGCTTCACAACTGACACAAAAATGGCGATTTCAGCGTCTCTATAGTATTGTTTAACGAACGGCCGATAGGAGAGCCAGTAGTGTCCGGTTGATGCTGCCACGTAGCGGAAAACGGAAAAATTAAGACATTCGTCATCTTGCCCCACTCTTCATCTTGCCCCGGTCTCCCCTACATTTAAAAAGTAGGCGTGTTGGGTTATTACACTCCTCATCAGTACACATAATGACCTACGTAATAACCGTAAAAGATGTCAATAACAATAACTACAGTTAAAAAATATATACGTTCCAAAAATCAAAAACTAAATATCAGAACAGTACTGCGTATTCAGGTGGTACAGGGCTTGCTTTGCTCAATGGAGAATTCACCCATCTTGTATAACATACCTCCAAAAAAAATGAGCTTACGTAAACGTTGCAATTAGATCTGATGACACTGGCTTTCGAAAAATCAGAACAATGGTATGTGTCCAAATCATGGACAACTAATTTTGTACCAAACATTATAATCTATAAGCATAAGCGGTTTCACAGCGTCATGAGTATTGTTGAGGACAACAACATTGCACTGCTAATTCATTTTTATGATTTTTAGACAAATGCTGTTTATGTTGGGATCCTATATATGTTCTTTTCACACTTTTTTCCCTTTAAGAATTAAAATTCAATAGTTTGCAATTACATAATTACCAATAAATGGATCACGAAAGAAAATAGTGATTGAAAACAACATTTTATAAAAATTATCAATATGTAGTGCAAATTCTCTATCATGCACCGTAAGAAAAGATAAGTGTTTCCTAATCTAGGAAAATGTAATATAACCAGGAATGAAAATATAACATAAAACCTCTTTCGAGTAAACCAGGATTCGGTATAGCGTTCTTTATCTTTAGAGACTTCAGAAACTAATACATTTTTGAGATTTACAAAAGCATTTATAAACACATAGTTTATTTTGCTACCACTGATTTTCGGAACTGCTTCCGTGTCATTTTATAGTGTATTAATCATTTTTCTCAACGCGGATTATAAGTTTTTCGGATGTTATCCATTCTCAAGTAAACATTTGTATGTTCAACAAACATGTTACAGACAAACGTGATAAATTAAAAGCATTAGCATTAACATTAATATTATTTTGTTATTCATGCATGCATCAATTCAATTACGCAGCTGAAATTATCTGAAAATGTTTGAGAATGGATAGCACCCTAAAAACTGATATTCCTGAAACATGATTGTATGGACACATGAAACATAATTCATGTATTCTGATAATTCTGAAATTCATAATTATGATAGTCATGAAACATGAAACATAATTCATGTATTCTGATAATTCTGAAATTCATAATTATGATAGTCATGAAACATGAAACATAATTCATGTATTCTGATAATTCTGAAATTCATAATTATGATAGTCATGAAACATAATTCATGTATTCTGATAATTCTGAAATTCATAATTATGATAGTCATGAAACATGAAACATAATTCATGTATTCTGATAATTCTGAAATTCATAATTATGATAGTCATGAAACGTAAATTGTATATGGAAGGGTAACAAAATATACTAATTGTAATGTTAATGTTAGTGCTGTTAATTTATCCTGTTTGACTGTAAAACATGTTTGTTGAACATGAAAATGTTTACTTGAAAATGGATAGCATCCGAAAACTTATTTTCCGGGTTGAAAAAACTGATTAATACGCTATAAAAACGACTCGGAAACGTTTCCGAAAATCTGTGACAGAGAAAAAAAAATGATTTTATGAATGCTGTAAAATCCCCCTTTCTGTTGTTTTGATTGGCGAGATTAGGCGTCGCCTAGAATAATTGTTGTAACCTTTTATTTTGCTGTCAGTTAGTGTTTTAATTCTGATTTGAGATGTAACCTTGAACCGAGTGGCTGGCGGTATAACCAGCTATTTTCTGAACCAGGCGTTCGCATGGTTATAATAAATAATTTGTTAGTTTTACTTATCTGAACCTTTTTATTTGATGTGTAAATTAACGAGAAAATTTCTTAGTATGATTAAGATCCTGATTCGAAGTAGAATCATTAATTTCGTTTTGCATTATCTTCATTTCTGGCGTCCCGTGACCGGATGTCTGCACTGGATTTATGATTTGTTCTTGATAAATGGTTCTCTGAAGACTTGAGGTAAGCTCAGTCTAATTTATATTTTTGTTGAACTGTAAAATAAAATTGATATGTCTACTATAGATACTTTAAAAAAGAAGCGTTCTGGTTTACGAACGCAAACAACAAAGTTGTGTACTAAAATATGTACAATTCTTGAAGATGACTCTATGTCATTAGAAAGCAAGTTTGATATGTTAAATATCTGTAAAGATCAGTTAAATGAGAAATACGAAACATTAAAAAAAATTAAATTCTGACATACAAGACGAAATCGCCGATGCAGATTTCGAAAAAGAAATCGAAAGCTCAGAAAGCTATAGTGAAAAAATTATCGAATCGCGTTACAAAATAACGAAATTTTTAATGAACGCAACTCCCAAAACCAAAATTTTATGAAAAATGATTCCGTTTCTCAAAACGGAAATATAGAGAAATCTATGAACTTGCCGAAGCTAACAATAAACAAATTTTATGGTGATAGCAGTTCTTGGCTCGAATTTTGGGGGCAATTTTCTAATGCTATTGAGAAGAATTCTAATTTAACCCCAATTGATAAATTCATATATTTAAAATCCCTGCTTGGAGGCAGTGCCTATAATGCTGTTGCAGGTTTTTCACTTTCCGAGGAAAATTTCAAAGCTGCTGTTGATTTGTTAAAAGATCGCTATGGTCGTAGCGACCTAGTTATCAATGCTCATATGAGTAAATTGTTAAATTTAAAACAGGTAAAGAATGCTTCGAATGTTAAAGAATTACGAGAATTGTATGATAAATGCGAGATACAAATAAGAAATTTAAATTCTCTTGGTGTTACGTCCGGAAGTTATGGTCATCTTCTCTGCCCGATTTTAATGAAATTAATACCTTCTGAAATAGCACTAGATTTTAATCGTAAAAGAGCCAATACTGAAAAAATGGAGATCGAAGAGCTTCTTTCCTTCATTAAAAACGAAGTGCAATCTCGAGAAGCTACGATGACACGGCAGAACTTTGAAAATAGTTTTAGTGCTAAAAATACAAAGTATAATAACAATTATAAACAGTTGAATAATTATAAACGCGACATTCCTTCAGCCTCTGCATTGGCTACTAATGTAAAAGGTGTTTGTATATTTTGTGAAAATGATCACGATTCTAAATCATGTAAAGATTGTTCTATTCATCAAAAACATGATAAATTGCGCAGCCATGGTCGTTGTTTTCTTTGTTTTCGAAAATTTCATGTGTCGGCCAAGTGTAAATTTAATTCTGAACACTGTAAATATTGTAATAGCAATTTTCACCATTTTTCAGTTTGTTTAAATAGGAATTCTAATCAAACTGTCCCGAATGAAATCAAATCTGCAGACTCTGTAATAACTTCTATTTCTCATTGTAAAGTCAATTCCAATGCAAATTCTTTTAAAGAGGTTATTTTACAAACAGCTTGCGTAAAAGTGGAATCTGGAATAAATGCTGAACTTTCCTTATGTTTATATGATTTAGGTAGTCAAAAGTCTTTTGTGACACAAGAATTAATTTCAAAATTAAATCCACGAATTATTCGTAGAGAAAAACTTCCTTTGCAGCTATTAAGCCACAAATAAAAACTTATGCAATTAAAATTATCTCATGTTGAAGACAAATCGCGTTTCATTTTTATTGAAGCTTTAGTAACAGACGTAATTTCTAACGCAACGATTCATCCCCCACTTCTCAACAAACAGATAACAGACAAATTGGCGCCTTACCAGTTGTCGAATTTTGCCGCGCCATGCGATTCTCAAATAAATATATTAATTGGAGCGGATTATTTTTATCAAATCTGTCACGAGGGAAAAGTGCAAAAAATAACTAAATCTCTATTTTTATGTGAAAGTTTATTCGGACATTCATTATGTGGGTTCTATGAGGATGAAAAAAAGAATTTGAAATACGCATCTGTTTTAAATCTGTCCGTTGTAAATCTTGAGAGAGAGGATTTGAAATTTGTATGGGAAATTGAATCTTTGGGTATTACGCAATCAAATGAAAATATTTCAGATATGGATAAGGAAATTGTGAATAAATTTGAGAATAATTTAAAATTTGTAAATAATAGGTACGAAACGGGTTTATTGTGGAAGGATGAGAAAACTAGAGTAGATAATAATTTTATAATAGCAAGGAATCGTTTTAACGAATTAAGTCGTAAACTCGAAAAGGATAAGGACTTATGTAAAAAATATAAGGCTATTGTATTGGAACAAAAAAATACCGGAATTGTAGAAGACTGCCCTGATAGAATAATTGAGAACGGGTATTTTATGCCTCATAGACCAGTTTTAAGAGAGGATAAATTAACTACCAAAGTGAGGATGGTTTTCGATGCTTCTTCTAAAGAAAAGCATTTAAATTCTTTAAATGACTGTTTATACCCAGGTCCTAATCTTAATCCTAACATACTTGATGTTATAATGAATTTTAGAAAATATAATATTGCATTTTGCGCTGACTTAGAAAAGGCCTTTTTGCAAATTGGGATATCAGAAGAGGATCGGGTATATTTAAAATTTTTGTGGTTTGGTGACGAAAATGATAACTTAACTTTTTTGAGATTTACTCTAGCAGCTTTTGGGGTAACTTGCAGTCCCTTTATTTTGGCTGCAACGATTAGATATCATATTCGGAAATACATTGATCATCCTGAAGTTGTTAAGATCTTGAATTCATCTTTGTACGTAGATGATTTAATAACGGGGTCAAAATCTGATGAAGACGCTTTTTATCTATCATCAACCGCTTCGGATATTTTTAGGGAAGCTGGTATGAATTTGCGAAAATTCAAAACTAATTCTGTTAAACTTAGAAAAATATGGGAGGAAAACAAATTATGTGACTCAGAAGAAAATTCGAATAATTCTTTAAATATTTTGGGATTATTATGGGATACCAATTGGGATATTTTACGTTTTGATGTACAATCCTTTCCTGATGAATGGTAATTTAATCCAACGAAACGCGTTGTTCTTAAAGCCATGTTAAAAATCTTTGATCCGATTGGATTCATCGCACCATTTTCTATTCGTATGAAAAGTTTGCTACAGGAAACATGGAAAAGAGGTTTGGAATGGGATGAAAAATTCCCTGATGATTTAAAAATTGAATGGGAAAATTGGTGTTCAGAAATCGATCATTTAGATAAATTTGAGGTTCCCCGCAAATATTTTCCACAGGGATTAGAATTTTCGGACCCAATTGAAATTCATATTTTTTCCGATGCCCCCTAAGGCTTATGGGGCTGTTGTTTATTTTCGATATATCACAAGTAATAATGAAATTATGACCAGTCTTATTTGGGCAAAATCTAGAGTTTCACCGATTAAGTGTTTGACAATCCCTTGTCTTGAATTAATGGGGGCTTTAATAGCTGCTAGGATGTCTAAATATTTAAAAAATGTATTTAATTTTCAAAATTTGGAAATGCATATCTGGTCAGATTCCACTATTACGTTACACTGGATAAAAGGATCAGCCAATAATTGGAAGCCTTTTGTGGCTAACAGGGTTGTAGAAATACAGTCTTTGACTGATCCGAAATTGTGGAAATATATCCCGGGTAAGGATAACCCGAGTGATCTTCTTACTAGAGGCGAGAATTTACATAACCTCACTCAAAATAAATTATGGTACTATGGTCCAGAATGGTTATCATTACCAAAGGACAGTTGGCCAAAACCTGAAAAGGTACCATTTAACATAAACATCCTAAATCAAAGCACTTTGAATGAAAGAAAATCATCGAAGTTGAGTTCTGACCAAATATCTTGTACAGTAGGTGTTGTACCTCCAGAATCATTGTTAAAATTAGAAAATTTTAGTAATATTTCAAAATTACTTAACATCACAGCATGTATTTTAAGATTTTTAAATAATATCAACAAAAGTAAAATTAAAATTTCAGGTGAGCTGACAGCTCCAGAAATTGAAAAGGCAGAAATTTATTGGATAAAACAAACTCAGTTATCTGTATTTAATCGCGAAATTGACTTTTTGAAAAGGGGAAAGCCCATCGATAAAGATTCAGCATTGTATAATCTGAATCCAAAATTAGACGAGCATGATTTACTGATTGTATCGGGCAGATTACAATTTTCAAAATTTTCTCAAAGGGAAAAACATCCTTTTATACTTCCAAATGGCAGCACTTTCACAAAATTGTTGATTCAGAATGCCCATGAAAAGGTTTTCCGTTATGGAATCACAACAACATTAGCTCATTTACGAGAAAAATATTTTATAATCAGAGCACGAAAATTGATAAAATCCGTACTGAAAAAATGTCTTATTTGTACAAAATTTAAAGCTTCTCCTGGAAAGCAGGAAATTGCACATTTACCAAAAGATCGTATAATAGAATCCCCCCCCCCCCTTCCAGACCTGTGCTGTGGATTTTGCAGGTCCTATTTATGTAAAGACAAAAACTGGCCAAGAAAAGGCTTACATCGTTCTTTTCACATGCGCAGTCACTAGAGCAGTACATCTCGAATTATGTACGAATTTATCTACTGAAACCTTCCTTTTAGCATTTAAACGCTTTATAGCTCGAAGAGGAATATGTAAAACTATGTATAGTGACAATGCGAAAACTTTTATCAAAACAGATAATTTACTTAGAGAAGTTTGGAGCCGAATGAAGTTTTACGATATTTTAATAAAAATAAGATCGTTTGGAAATTTATTGTTCCAAGAGCCAGTTGGTGGGGGGGATTTTGGGAACGAATGGTTCGTTCGGTAAAAACTCCGTTGAAGAAAGTTCTCGGTAGATCTTGTCTCTCATTTGAAGAAATTCAAACCACTTTGACCGAAATTGAGGCTGTGATTAATGGTCGCCCATTGACGTAAATCTATGAAGAAAACAGTGAACCGCTTCCACTTACACCTTCTCATTTTTTGATTGGCAAGCGAATAAATTCTCTACCAGATCTTCATTGTGTTTCAGAAACTAAATCGAATAAAATAACACTGACAAAAATTTTGAGATATCGAGATCAAGTTTTAAACCATTTTTGGAAACGTTGGAGGCAGGAATATTTACTAGAACTGCGTTCTGCTAATTTTACAGTTCCAGTCAAAACTCCAACTGAATTCGAAATTGGAGATGTTGTGTTAATTAATGAGGATAAAACTCCAAAGCACATGTGGAAATGTGGACGAATTACAGAACTGTTTTTAGGAAGAGATTCGAAAATTAGATCTTGTGCCATTCAGACTGTTTCCGGTGTGATAAAAAGACCAGTCCAATTAATTTATAAATTGAAACTAGACATTATGGACTAATAAGACTTTAATGAACATTATAATGAACATTTTATTTTCATTTTCTTACTATTAACGTTTTCTAATCCTATTATTTTGTTTATTTTAGTTTCAGTATTAACTCCTGTGAGTATTATTCCTTATTGTAAGTATGTTCTATTTTTATCTTATCAATGTAGTTTAAAATTTTTTAGAAATTTAATTTGAATTATGAACAATAGTAATTGTTCATCCGGGGGCAGTGTGTAAAATCCCCCTTTCTGTTGTTTTGATTGGCGAGATTAGGCGTCGCCTAGAATAATTGTTGTAACCTTTTATTTTGCTGTCAGTTAGTGTTTTAATTCTGATTTGAGATGTAACCTTGAACCGAGTGGCTGGCGGTATAACCAGCTATTTTCTGAACCAGGCGTTCGCATGGTTATAATAAATAATTTGTTAGTTTTACTTATCTGAACCTTTTTATTTGATGTGTAAATTAACGAGAAAATTTCTTAGTATGATTAAGATCCTGATTCGAAGTAGAATCATTAATTTCGTTTTGCATTATCTTCAAATGCTTCTTTAAATCTCGAAAATATATTGGTTTCTGAGGTTTTTAAAGATAAACAATGCTTTTCGGAATCCTGGTTAACTCGAAAGAGATTTATGTATATTTTCGTTCATGGTTATATTATATTTTCGTAAAGTAAAGAACATGTCTTTTTTAGTAATGGTTAATTCTTCGTTACTTAATTAGATGAAGTAAAATAAATGAAGGAAGTGTTTTTAGATATTGTTTCGAAATGTTTGTCTACAAAATCTAAAATGTGTTTGTTTTATCAATACTAAAATGTGCGTTTAAAGTACAGTAAAACCCTTGCAAATGGAACTTTTATATAACGGATTATTATTGTCTCTAACGGAATCGTGTCTTAAACGAATATATTTTGTGGTCCCGATGGAAGGAATACTATAAAAATTATACGTCCTTAATTAATTTTTTAGGTGCAATTTTTTAATTATATAAATACGTAGCACCTATAGTCGTCGTGTGGTCCGTCCTTCTGTCTATCCGTCTGTCCGTTTGTCCGCATTTAACAGCGCAAAAACTACACAACCGAATGGTTTGAAATTTAATATATATTATCGTTGTAGAATTTTGTCGAGTCATTTCAAATTTTATGAAAATCGAATCAAAACTTAAAAAGATATTAATACAAGTTTTCTTTATTCTATTAAATCCTATCGTACGTAATCTACAATATAATAAAAGCGCAAGTCATGTGACTAAGGAAAACAAATACGGGCAAACTACTTCTTTTTCCATATGCCAGGCGGCCCTTTTTATTCAAAAATATTTTTTCGAATAAAATTGGATAAAATTTACATTTTTAGAAAGATCGTTGAAAAAATTGTTTGTTTGAGAGATGAGTTACATTAAAAAATGTATAGATTCTGAGATAACTTCAGTGGAAATTACGTTAACAGCCGAATATCTCAATCCATTAGAGTAAATAAACACAGGAGATTCGTTCATTTATGAGTCATAAAAATATTAAATCATGAGGTAATCATTCGCAAAGCAAGATCTCCATGGTTAATTTTTCAGTGCTGTCTGGTGTAGAAAAAAAAATCGCATTTGTAAACGTGGCATACGTAATGATAAAAAAAGGGCATGCTAATTTCACTGATACCAGACGATATAATTCATTTCACTGAAATAATAAAGATGATTTTTTACATTGTGAAACTAGTTATAAAACGAACGCACCGCACCTCCTATGTTACATTTAACGTACAATTTCAAACTTGTTTCTGTTTCTAAGCAATCTCATTTTCACAGGTTTTACTGTATTATTTGTTAAAGAGATAACGTGTAATTCTCCAGGCTTGTTTACTAATTCACTTAAGGCGACTTTATTTGTGTATGTTAAACAATTTTTGGCATATTACTAAATGGTTTTATGAAGAAAATGATTTAATCAGGGGAAAATGCAAATCTTGTGGCAAAATCTGAAAAAATTATCATGTTTAAAAAAAAAAATTCAAGAACATTTTCAAACCACACTTCTCTTACAATTTTAAACTTTCTAAAACATTTCTTGCATGTACTTTTATTGCAATACTTTCTTTACTATAACTGTAAGAACCAGATTTCCAAAAAGTTTTAAGAAAAAATAAATAAACTGCCATCACATATGTAAAGACGCAGTAAAAATGACTATTTGCTTGTTTTTCCTTATTATTTAAAAAAAAAAAACTATTACTGAAAATTAGACAATCAGTTTTTTGAAATGCATCTTGAGGATCGTCCATACAAAATAGTGGGTCATTTGAAAAGTATATGTTGCATTTTTGGCATTTTGATCATACTAATATAGTAAAAATAAGTAAATAAATAAATAAAATTAGAAACATGAATTTCAATATTTAAGACTCTGAATAATTTAAAGGGAAATGGATTCAGAAAAAAACATTTTTCGTATATTTGCAATTATCAGATCTTTACAGCTCTTCGTGCTAATATAGTACGGATGTCTAAATTCATTTTAAGCAAAATGGTATTAATATTTTCATCATTTTTCGCCAAACGAATGGTACTGAGTTCCCCTAAGAGCTTACACTAGTCACACGAAACTAATGTTAAGCCTATGGTAGCGTTCTTTTCAAATTCCTCGTTTGAATTTCAATATTTTTAAATGATTTATTTTGCATAAAATAGCTGAGGGATGATTTCTAAAGGAGCTTTTTTTTACTTTTTCGGTTATAGTTGCAGATTTTTTATTTTTTCCTAATGAAGTCATTTTATATTCGGGAACCGGTTCCGAAAGTGAAAGTATCCTCATTAAAAAAAGGGGAAAAATAGCCAAAAAAAAAAAAAAAAAACAAGTGGGTAGGTGTGATCGAAGATCGCTCAAAGGGTTTCTTTAATAAATCCAAATAAATTTCATTTAGCAACAAAAAAAAAAAAAAATAAAAAATAAAAAAAGTTATGTTTTTTTATAAAGTAAAAAATTACCGGTCTATTTTTCTTTTTTTCGAATATCTAAACCAGCCCGACAGCGGGCTAAGCCCGCTATTATATTCTGTCATAATAATATCTGTCATGCGGACTAAATGCGATATTTAAAAAATATAATTTCAAAATTAAACATGTTGTACACCTTCAAAATGTTAAAATATGCGAATATTTCCATAATCGTATTTTTATCATGATTCAATATGTTTCTCAAACTCATATATTTACTATTCTCTATTGCTCATATTGATACGCGCTTTGTATTATTCTCAAGCATTTGAAAAATTCGTTAAACTTCCAATAGGACGTCAGATTTTCTTTTTAATTCTCTAATGAAGTGATATTAATCTGCTTTGTGTACATACACATACTCATACTCCTTGTATTATTGAGAAATCTTTGAAAATTTCGTTTTATTACTACTATGACGTCAATCATTTTTATTTCATACTAGCAAGCTACGCCAGCTACGCTGGTCAATTTCTTATAACGAACTTTTAATCCAACAAAATATTGATATTTCATAATTCACTTTTATATTTTAACAGAATAATAAGGCTACTATAATTTGTGACTCGTGCTATAACCAATATACACGCCAGGACACGTCGCCCTTATCATTATCTTTTTACGCATGAAGGTTTTGCTATGGTACTCCATTGTGAAATTTAGTAATTTTTCAAATTCAATATTTGAAAAATGACATAATCATTAGATTTGAAATTTATATCAAGAAAAATACAATTTTTTACCTTTCAAACGCAGTTTGCCTAACAATTTTTTGACAAATACTTTTCGAGCTACTATTTTTTTTCAGTAACTTCAAATGATTCATTTTCCGAGATTAATCTGTGGCAACAATTAGCGAAAAACCCAGTCGTCAGAAACGCATAGTTTTTTTTAAAGAGGAATGTTGGAGCAGGGATTGTCACCATCACTTTTGAAATCGGTTCTGTAGTTCCAGAGATTCCATAGAAATTGTAATTTAGAATGGTTTTAGAACGCTTTTCACTCATTTCACCCTTTTAATTTTCGATTTTTTTAAATTTTGTTTTTAGAGAGCATTTACATCTTATAAGTAACTACAATGCCAAATTTCAAATTTCTACCTCATTCAGTATAAACAAAATCGCAATTTTAGAACGTTTTTCGCTCCTGCACCCCCCTGGGGATAGTGGCACCCACAAAAAATATATCCTATGTCGGAGCAGGGGTTGTCACCATCAATTTGCCACCATCACTTTTGAAATCGGTTCGGTAGTTCCAGAGATTCAATAGAAATTGTAATTTAGAATGTTTTTAGAACGCTTTTCGCTCATTTCACCCTTTTAAATTTCGAATTTTTTTTATTTTGTTTTTAGAGAGCATTTACATCTTATAAGTAACTACAATGCCAAATTTCAAATTTCTAGCTCATTCAGTATAAACAAAATCGCAATTTTAGAACGTTTTTCGCTCCTGCACACCCCTGGAGTTAGTGACACCGACATAAAATATAGCGTATGTGGAGCAGGGGTTGTCACCATCAATTTGCCACCATCATTTTTGATATCGGTTCGGTAGTTCGAGAGATTCCATAGAAATTGTAATTTAGAATGTTTTTAGAACGCTTTTCGCTCATTTCGCCCTTTCAAATTTCGATTTTTTTTTTTTTTTGTTCTTAGAGAGCATTTATATCTTATAAGTAACTGCAACGCCAAATTTCAAATCGGTTCGGTAGTTCTAGAGATTCCATAGAAATTGTAATTTAGAATGTTTTTAGAACGCTTTTCGCTCATTTCACCCTTTTAAATTTCGATTTTTTTTTTTTTTTTTTTTTCTTAGAGAGCATTTACATCTTATAAGTAACTACAACTCCAAATTTCAAATCGGTTCGGTAGTTCTAGAGATTCCATAGAAATTGTAATTTAGAATGTTTTTAGAACGCTTTTCGCTCATTTCACCCTTTCAAATTTCGAATTTTTTTTTTTTTTTTTCGTTCTTAGAGAGCATTTACATCTTATAAGTAACTACAACGCCAAATTTCAAATCCGTTAGGTAGTTCTAGAGATTCCATAGAAATTGTAATTTAGAATGTTTTTAGAACGCCTTTCGCTCATTTCACCCTTTTAAATTTCGATTTTTTTTTATTTTGTTCTTAGAGAGCATTTACATCTTATAAGTAACTACAACGCCAAATTTCAAATCGGTTCGGTAGTTATAGAGATTCCATAGAAATTGTAATTTAGAATGTTTTTAGAACGCTTTTCGCTCATTTCACCCTTTTAAATTTCGATTTTTTTTTTCTTCTTAGAGAACATTTACATCTTATAAGTAACTACAACGCCAAATTTCAAATTTCTAGCTGAGAAAAGATCGCAATTTTAGAACGTTTTTCGCTCCTGCACCCCCCTGGGGTAGTGGCACCGACATAAAATATAGCCTATGTTGGAGCAGGGGTTGTCACCATCAATTTGCCACCATCACTTTTGAAATCGGTTCGGTAGTTCCAGAGATTACCCCCTACAAACAAACAAACGAACAAACAAACAAACAAACAAACAATCTTTACTCCTTTATAATATTAGTATAGATGAATATTTTTTTTAATTGGTGAAACTTTTTATTTCATTTTCATTTTTCACGTGGAAATCGTCTGATAGAAAATTAATTATTGTAGAAAGTATTTCATCGTGGATTTTTAATTTTTGGCATCTGCTATAACGAAAAATGTTTAAATTTAATAGGAAAAGGCAGTTAGAATTTTGGTTTTTTATCTCTATTTATTAAAATAATACGAATTTTTCAAATTTTAATATTTTGAGCTCTTCATAGCTGGTATTCAGCTATATACACAAAGTTTCAACTCTGTAAGTTACATAGCTCTGTGACAGACAGACAACGGAGCGGGAGTAATAGGGTTTCGTGAGATGAACGAAACCCTAACAAAAAAGGGCCCATTTAGAAATCAACCTCAGCTATCCTATGCATATATATATATATATATATATATATATATATATATATATATATGTGTGTGTGTGTGTGTGTGTGTGTGTGTGTGTGTGTAATTAAAAATATTGAAATGCAAACGAGAAATTTAAAAAGAATGTAGCAATACGTTTAATATTAGCTTGCGAGTGTTTTCGTGCGACTAAGTGTAGGCTCTTAAGTAAATAAATAAAATAATTAATTTATTAATAGTAATAAAAAATTTTTGAAATAAAGAATCTAAAACAACACTTGGAAAAAAACTGTATAATTATACATGAAAGTCTTTTAAGTGAAAGTTCAATTTATTAAAGTATTTCTTATAAAAAATGATTGAAAATTAAAATAAATAACAAATAATTTAAAGAAATTTGTGAGTTCATTTCCTTTGCTTTATTAATTGTAAATTATGATGCCCAGTACAAAACATTTAAACGATACTAATTTTTCAGATGAAAATTTTATTCTTTCTTGCTTAATACTTTGTGAAATAAATTACTTAAATGTAATTTGCTAAAACCTTTAAAAAAACATAGTTGTAATCTACTGGTAAAAAAGAGCCTTTTCAAAGAAAAAAAGATAAACTTCATTATGTAAATTAAAATAGCCTTTATTGACAACAAACTTGTTGCTATAGTTTTCAAAATAGGATTTTCGATCAATAGAACAATTAATATATGACACGCGTCTTACAACGTATTCACGCTTGTGATTGTCATTTTTAATGTACATACACAGGTATTGCGTTCATACGATTCATAAAAGAAAAAGGTAAAAACAGAACAAACATATGGATTAGAAAAATAAAGTTATACTGAATGAAGTAAGAGAGGCAAAAATAATCATGAAAGCAGTTAAATGAAGGCTTCTGACTAAATTCAAAGTTTTATTTATAAGCGTTTTACCTCGCACTTCACTGTAAGACACTTAAACATATAAGAAAAAAGAACTCAAGATGAATGAACTGGAACTCATCGGACAAATATACGTGTGGCTCGGAATTGATTTGCTCAAAAAATCTGTTAAAATCCGATCCAGAAAGATTCTTCAAATATTTCAATGTGTACTTTTTCCGGTATTACTGCATATTAGTGCAATATTTCTCCTTCTTATCATGATTCGAAACAGGAAAAAAATTAATTATGCTACATTTTTAGATACTTTATTATTTTTGCTACCGTGTGTTATGTGGTGGTCTATTTTCAATCATAGGAGCGCCATACGATTTCTGATGCAATTCATTCTGCAAATCAAAGAAAGACATTTACCATTAAAATATTTATCAAAGACGTTCATTCTTGGCGCAACTATTTATTATTTTGGCTTGATGTTTTCTTCAGTTGTTACTAGAGTAGTGAAACAGCCTTTAATTTACTTTAATGAAAATACAAGTTTAACTAACAATACCAATTCTTCCTACAAGAATATCGAATGTCAATGGAGAAGCATTACAAAAGAGTTCATTTTGCGTCAACAGCAGC
Source organism: Maratus michaelseni (assembly GCA_963931845.1). NCBI lineage: Eukaryota > Metazoa > Arthropoda > Arachnida > Araneae > Salticidae > Maratus > Maratus michaelseni. The sequence goes on along the minus strand of OZ007589.1, from coordinate 156,158,553 downwards.
AGTTGATGCCTTTTCTTTTTTTTCTTTTATATTTTTCCATTTGCACTAATGTAATTAAAATTTTTGATTACTATATAAAAACCCTTGTAAAACTGAATGAGAATTGTGATAGCCAAATTTTACGCATCTTTTTAAAGGACTACTTGGAAACGGTGAAAAACACCGAAAACTTAGCCAAAAGTTTTTCATTGCCTTTGTTGTGGTTTGTGTGGCACGTGATGTGCGTCATGTCATTGGTATTTTTGGATATTTTATCTTTTAAAGATGAAACTTATTTACACATAATAGATATATTCTTTGAGGCATTATCTTCTGTTGGTATCATTGCAGTTTTATCTTTTAGCGCTGATAAAATCCCTAGGAGAGTGAACACTTTTAAAGGAATATTATACGATTTAAAAACCGAAAAGATGTTTAAAAACAACTTAGACTTGATTGATATAATCGACATTGTACTAAATAGGGAAACTGTAAGCATAACTGTTTTCAGAATGATCCATTTTGACCGATCCTTTCTTCTTAAGTCGGTTGCTGCAATTGTTGCCCATTCAGTTATTTACTATCAGTTGATGGAAATGAAATAAAACGAAGTCACTTGATGTTTGAAGCTACAAACAGTATTAATACGTAAACTTGTTTGCGTTCTATAACTATCTCATTTAAGTAACACGGAGTCCCATACCTACTCCTACCCGCGTTATATCGAGTTTTATATAATTTATTGGGATATATCGCTCTTTTTTTGTGTCTCCAGAAAGTAAAAGAATAAGTTTTACCTTCACCACACTTTTTAATTAAGTGTATGTTACGTCGATTACAATGCGTATACAATAACTCTAGCATAACTCTACATAATAATATGTTAATTGTAATACACACATAAAATGACGTTTTCGAGGCAAGCAGAACATATTTACTTATTGGTTACATCTTTCTTAATTTTTTAACCCGTCTTCTCAGCACTAGTGCGAATTCGTACCGACCAAAATTTCAAATTGACGATTTCATTAATTTACATTGTTTTTTAACAAAACGAAATTCTGATAAAGATAAATATTACAGTTCGATTCCTCATTAAATTTCGTTTAGCCATCATGTGTTATGTTTCACTATCAGTATATTTCAAACAGTGTTATAGGCAGTTGACGTTACGGAATCCCAAATCGCCCTAATGTGGAGTGGATGGTACTGAACCGAAGTGTGGAGTCCACGAGTATACCTGTGACCTTCGATACTCCGAAGGTCACAGTATACCCCTCTGTTATATCGTACTTTTGGATAAATAGCCCTTTTTCTAGTCTCTCGCCGTTCGCAATATATCGAAGGGCTATTGTATTTAGCATATTATGAAATCTCATGAGAAATAAATAGCGTTCGTTAGTTTCAATGAAGACTCAATGGTTGCCTAATCTGTTTCTCAAATCAAAGTACAAATTCAAAGGCTGACATAGTTTTTTTCGGTTTGTTCCATTCTAGTCAAATTCCTTACCAGTGGAAAGCAATAAAGACGGGGAAATACAGGGGGTTGTGTAGGACTCTCATACTGTCATCTACCAGGTCTAAATTGGACAAATGCTAACCCCACCCTCACAGGTTTATTGCTATGGAAGGGGTTTAGAAAGAGGGGTTTAGAAGGGACGCAAAAGAAGCCTGCGGCGAGAGCTGTCGGCGAACTTGTTGGAGTAAAATTTATCGTTTTATTGCTTTTCTAAGCAAGGTTTAGTATTATTTGATGTTTCATGTCCACTGACCAATAAAATGGTATTAAGGCAAAAACAACTAGAAAATTCTGTGAAAAGTATCTTCCCACGGATTTTCTTTCTTTCTTTCTTATTTTCTTTGTAGGATTCTTACAAGGTTTGATTTTTGCCACAGTTCAGCTTTGTGTCACAGCCACAATGGTAGTGCGCTTTATAAATTCGCTAAAAAATAAAAAAATTGCGATATATAAAGATTATTTATTCCAAAAAGATAACAAATATGGGAATAAAACGTATTGGCGATGCTCTCGCTATACAACCTGCAAAGCTAGACTCATCTTAAACAACAACGAATTTTTCAAATTCGGAAAATTTACACATAATCATGAGTCAAGCTCAAATGAAATAGCCGCACTTGAGTTTAAAAGTAGTAGGATAGAAAAAATAAAGTCGAATCCTGCAATACCGGTTACAAGAATATACAAGTAAGTGAACAACATGTATTTTTAAATAATCTTTAATAATATTTAGTTAAAGAAAATCTCATAAATCACAGTGGAGTCCAGTAAATGCAAGGAATTTAAATCAAACAAAACTTATAAATTATTAAGTTATCTTTGTTTATATGTAAATGAAAAATACACTGCTTTATCGTATGAAGAAATCAAAACTTATTTGTTCTTGAGCTTGCGAAAAGTTTATTAATTTACTGTTATTTTTTAAACACTTTTTGCTCTCCCCCTCTCCCCAAGAAATGAAACAGAATTTAACTTTATAATCAATGATCAGTAAATTGTCTATTGATTCAAATATGTGTGGAATTGTTAATTTGTGCGGATTTTTTTCTGAATTCTTAATTTTCATGCATTCATTTAATTTAGTAATTAATTGACAAATTCATAATTAGTGTATGTTGTAGGTTGAAACCGAATTTACGCTATATTTCGTGTTTCGGTTTTAAACGAAACCGAATCTCTCTCATGAGATAAATTTAAGCTATTAATTTTTACATATAATATCAGTGACGCAGCAAATTTTGCGTTTGGGAAAGGTTTAGAATGGTATAATTAATGAACTATTTGGTTTTCATGTGAGTATGCAGTTTTCTTTCCTTTTCTTTTTTTCCTTTTTCCTCAATGTATGAAGTGAAATAACTCGCTTAAAGCAAAACATACAAATTATTAAATTTTTTTGGACGTCCTGAATGCAATGTGACTATTTTTGGAAAAAAGCTATCTGTTTTTCTGAAGTATGTCTATGTGTTACACAAAATTTGTGGGCGCTGTAGCTCTTTCTAATAATTAAAAAAAAAAACTGTACTATTACTATATTTGTAACTATTACTATATTATAATGTTTCCTTCTTTTTAATTCTTGTTTGCTAATTTTCACATGAAAAATAAAAGAATAATGTTTTATTAAGGTGGAATGTTCATTATGGTGGAAAAATATCGGATGGTAAAAATGACATCATGTTTAAAGGAAAATATGGATTTTCATTCTTAAACTTATAATTAATTTAATGAATTGTATTGAATAAATTTGTTTTTAAACATTTTTCTTTTTTTATGTTCTTAAAATTAAATTACTGCTGTTTTAATTTTATGACACTATGCATAATAATAAAAACGTATTTTCAGAAGAAAAAATAGATTTTTAAATATACAGTTACCATGAAAAATTAGAGAAAATTGTCACTAATAACACAATCATGCTGAAATATTTAGTTTTATGACCGTTTCATTTTAAAGTGATGTGTTACTTTCACAAGCAAAAGCTTCCTGTGTATATTACATTTAATCTATTGACAATGTACTACCTGTATTTACATTATCCAAATGCATATATATGTTTCAATTTATGTGAAAAAATATGATTGTATAAAATTTTGCTTGTGTTCAAAATTCATGCTTAACCCTTAAATGCATAGTGATGTAAATCTCCATCACTTTTTATTTAACTTTTAATAAATAAATCAACTTCTTCGCCACCACTATATTTATATATAAATATTAATCCAGTAAATTTCCCATGAACTATGTTGCTGAACAAAGTTAAAAATCTATCTTAAAATTTCTGGTGTCTAATATTTATTATATGTATAAAAAAACACAATTGTAAAAGAAAAAATCATGCAATTAAGGATTAAAAAAGAAAATATGCATATTCTCGGATGAATATCATACCACTTTTGTATGTAAAAAACATATATTAAAAATTCCGAATTAATATACTTTCATCAAAACATATTTAGTTTTACTTAGCTTTTTTTAGATATGACAACAAGAAAGAAAATGAAAGGAAATTTCACATGAAATGTATCATTTGAAATATTTATTCGAATAATAAAATTTTGAGATTTATAAAAAATTAGATGCTTAAAGAAATTAAAAAAGGACCTGTATCCCATACACTTTTAGAAATTATATTTTGTAATATAAATGATATTTATATATTTTTTCTAACGTAATATTCTAGATTATTGTCCAAATTTTTGACTCTAGGAAACTGTTAATATATACAGGGTGTTCTAGAAAGGACTCCCCAACTTTTAAATGACATAACTTCGAAACAGTGAGAGATAGAAATGTGAAACAAGTTGAATGTTAAACAGATAGGTCTGGAATTTGTTATACACGAATGTGAAAAAATAGTTCCAATATTGGATAATAGGTGGCAGCACAAGCACGTGGAACTTTAAATGGTACTCAGAAGGACAGAAATTTCATTCGTGCGTCTGTTTCATTGCTGACACGTGTAAAAAAGTTGTATAGAATTAGAGAATAATTCGGAATTCAAGAATATCATGCCGTATTCACCATATTCCCCGGATCTGAATTCATGCGACTTCTTTTTGTGGGGTTACTTGAAGGACGCTGTTTATTCTAAGAATCCCCAAACGTTGGAACAGCTCTAACAATTCATCTGTGAGGCATGTGCATCCCTTTCAATAGAAGTATTGCAACAAGTGATTTCGAACGTTACCTGTAGGTTGCGTCATGTTGTTGCTGAAAAAGGTAACCATATCGAAACCATTGTAATGTGATTTTTATCTCAGTTCAAACAGCTCACTTTCAGGAACTATTTCAAAGACACAGCTTTGTGATTGCAGCGCCCTCTCGTGTCCAATATTGGAACTATTTTTTTAAATTGATGTATAAAAAATTCCAGACCTATCTGTCTAACATTCAACTTGTTTCACATTTCTATCTCTCACTGTTTCGAAGTTATGTCATTTCAAAGTTGGGGAGTCCTTTCTAGAACACCCTGTATAAACACTAGTTTAAGCCTGCGGTGCCCTTTTTTTAAGCAATTCATACGTTAAACAGTTTAATGCTATTTCAAAAATAATATTTTTTACTTTTATTTTGGTTGTTTATTTTTACAAATCAGTTATTCTTCGCAACACAGAAGTTTTTATATTTATCTTATACGTTTTAAATTACACGAGAAATGTTTTAATCCCCCCCCCCACCCTTCCTTCGCTCTGTCAGTGCATATATAAAAATAAATTATTAATGCCTTTATTCATAAGTACATACCACTTCATAAAGACATATTTTTATGCTTACAAGTGAATATACATCTTTTTGTTTGAAACAAAATCAAAACATTATTCAACCACTATATATTTTATTGTTTTTCAATGGCTAAACACATATATTTATTCATTATTAACTGTGTAGTTATTTATAACAAAAATAAATTAACAATAGAGATCAATGTTCATTGCATATATATAGGTTCAAAACGTTTAACATTTAGTTTTTTAATTTATAGGAAAAATATATTAAGAAACAAAAAGAGAATAAAATATATCTAATTTAATAATTCAAAAGCATCATAAAAATTTCTTTAAAGGTCCTTAAATGTGTGAAAGCTACGCGTCCCTTTAAAAAAAATTAATAATTAAAAACATAATAATATTTTGATAAACTAATAGTTTTTGATACATTTTAATAAATTTTATGACAAATTTAACATTTTATACTCTGGGCAGAAATCAAAGAAAAACTGGTCGTCAAAATCATAATTTTCTTGGGTCAAACTCTGTGTGTTTCTAAACACGTATTACAAAACATATTAAAGAAATAAAGTTTACTTCAAATATTACGAACCTGTAAAAACACAGCAAAGTCAGATACACTTACTATCTCAATTATACGGATGCACAGAATATTGAGTTTTGCCGAATAACGAACCGAATAATGAATATTCGGCTAGTCGAATACTCCTATATTTCACGGTTTAAAAGTATTAAAAAGTTACATTTTAAAATAAACAATTTTACATCATATAAAACACAAATTCTTCCATTTTCATGAACAACCTCTTCACAATAAACTTTACACTAAAATAAATTATGTGAACTAAGATTTTTTTTTCTTTTCTTTTTTCTTTTTTTAAGGATAACATAAAAACCTTTTTAATTAATTAACTATATATTCTTGTTCAGTGAATTAACATGAATAAATATATATTTTTTTTTAACATGGATATTTTAAAACAGAAGGGAAATTGTGAAAGAACTATTAGAAGGAAAATTTTACAGTTATATAGTGTTTGTTTTTTAGAAAAGGACTTAAATATTAATCTATATATTATATATACATGGCAATTCCGCAAGAATAATTTTTCTCTGCTCCTTTTGATTTAGCAAGAAAATTTTTTAAATGCAACAAGATGTAAAAACAGATAAATGTTTGTTAATCTACGAAAATACAATTTAACCATGAACTAAAACATACAATAACCTCTTTCCACCCACGATTCTGAAAAGCGTTCTTTATCTTTTGAAAACATATTTTCCGATTTAAAAAATAATTTATGAAAACAAAGTTTCTTTTGCTGACACTGATTTTCGGAAACGTTTCCGAGTAGTTTTTATAGTGTATTAATCAGTTTTCTTATAGTGTATTAATCTGTTTTTGTAATATCAGTTTTTAGTATGCTATTTATTCTCAATTAAATATTTTCAACTGCATAATTGAATTTAAACATGCATGAGTAACAAAATACTATTAATTGTGATGTTAATATTAATGCTGTTAATTTATTATGTTTGTTTGTAAAACACGTTTGTTGAAGATGCAAATGTTTACCTGAGAATGGATGGCATTCGAAAAACCTATATTGAGGTTTGTGGAAACTGATACTACACTATAAAAACTACTCGGAAATGTTTCCGAAAATCAGTGGCAGCAAAAGAAACTTTGTTTTTATGAATGCCGGTACTTTTCGGTTAGCCGGACGCCAGTTATATACATATATGTATATATAAAAACACACACACACATGTATACACATATCTACATACACATATATATGCATATATGTATATATATGTATATGGAAAAAACGCATGGTTAATTTATATTTACAAAAAAAAAAAAAAAAAAAAAAAAAGTGGGAGCATTTTGTTTTACACATACGTTTGCTAATTCGCATTTTATAATGGACTTTGATGTAGTACTTTTATATGTGAATTGATGTAGTTATATTTAAATCTTCATTAATTATTTTAAATGTATTATTCATTACTATTAATAATGTTTTTTGATTAATTATATTTACTTTTATGCCCACGGTGGACAATATCATATTAAATTCTAATTTAATGTAATACTTTCTTAAACGCTAATATATTATATGAATTAATTTTAATTAATGTTCTTCCGTAACCACTTGTATCATGTGTATTTAATTTTTAACTTTGTTTGCAAAAACATAATATGTAACTATTAATTTCATTATTTAATTAATAATAATATTAATTTTAATTCCATAGCATCTTAATTCAAATAATTTAGTATTTTAATTTGATTTTAATTTAATTTTTATGATGTTGCTTTTATGGCAAAGCTATTTAATAATGGCTATGTCATTTCTTGGTACATGTATTTTTATGTAGTATTAATCATTAATTCTTAATTTTACCACTTTACATCTTATTTTTTAACATAGAATTAGTCATTACTATATCCATTTTTTACTTTAATGTAATTGGATATATTATTTATTTTTAATTTCATTTATATTTTGTTTTTTAGCTAATTATTATCACTTTAGAGAATGGTTTCATTTTTAATATTAATTTTTCCATTGCATATTCATATCATAGATGGCAGCACCATGGTTTGTGTTGCTTTAAACTATTCCATATATCCAAGTAATTCATTTTCTAATAATTATTTTGGCAACAGGTTTTTAATCTTCCAAAAATGTTATTGGCAACATTTGGATTTTTTTTTTTTTTTTTTGCAATTCATTGCCTATGTATAGTTATTTCATATATCTGGTCAATGTTCTGCACCAACATCCATTTTCATCTCATTGATTTTATTACTTAAAGATCTATTATCATGTTTTTTTCTCATAATTATGGGTAAGGTTTCTATCCTTTTTAATATTGTATTAATATTGTATTTATTTTTTGAACTTTAAGATTTTTTCACATGTTAATTCTTTGTCTATGAGTGGTCGTCCCAAAATCATATTCTTTAGCAATTTTAAGGCTAATATGATGATGAAACCACTCATTTTATTTGTGGAATTTATGCATTTGGGACTTTTAATTTAATTTCTTCTTCTTTTAAATAAGTATTTCATATCTATATTCATTGTGTTGGGGTTACAATTTCGTTGTCAATAAATTATTACTTACTAAATCATAATTTCACGTTTCTGTTGGTGTTTCGGTAATGTTTCATTAATGGTTTTATATATATATATATATATATATATATATTGTTGTAATACAATTTTAGAATGATGTAACATATTTTAATGCATATTTTATTGTATCTTTTTTTTTTTATTTCAAACCATTAATAGGTTAAATTTTCAAATGATAATGTCAGGTGTGAGTTTTTATTTATTTATTTATTTATTTTTAGGTAACATGGGTTATTTTTTCAAAAGTGTTTTTTTTTTTCAAATTCCTGATTAATTGGCTGTCATTTTATAATAAAGTGGTAAAATGAAAATATGCTCAACAATTAAAATCTTAGTCAGAACCAGCTGTAAAAATTTACCCATGTTTTATTTTGTGCATTTTTATTAGACTTTATACAGAGAAAATTTCAAAAAGTGGGGTTTTTTAAACGGACAGCACAATATATTTTCGTTTGATAGTGGTGTCTGGAGTGATCGGTTATTTTGGGAACATACAGGTTCTTCCTAAAATTTTGGAACAAACTTTGAGGACATGTAATGCGGTCAAGACAAACATTTTTTTTGTACAGTATTCATTAAAAATTACAGGGTGCCCCACTAACTACGAGCTGAACCCGAATTTTTGTGTAAACTTTTAAGAATGATGACGATCTTTTAGCGAGATTTTCATCATGTTATCTTTGTTTTGTTTGAAATGCGATGACATTATAGGAAGTGACTGAATTTTGGTTTGTAACACAGTATAATATTTTCAGCTGTTTTTGAAAAAATGGAATGTCTAGTTCAATTTTGCTTCGAAGTCAATCGAAGTGCTACTTTTTTTCGGAAGCCGTTTTTTACTGTGCTCTTTTTACAGCATTCCAATAACTGTATCTGGAAGTACGGATATTTAAAAAAAAATCTATTTCAAAATTAAGCATGTTGTATAAAGACCTCCAAAATGTTAAAATATGCCAATATTTCCATAATCAGGTTTTTATCATGAATCAATACGTTTTTAAACTCATATATTTATTATTCTCTATTACTCATATTGATACTCTCTTTGTATTATTCTCAGACATTTGAAACTTCAAATATGACGTCAGATTAATTTTCTTTTTAATTCTCTAATGACGTGATATTAAGCTGCTTTCTGTATTTACACATACTCATATTCCTTGTATTATTGAGAAATGTTTGAAAATATTCGTTCTATTACCAATATGACGTCATATTAATATTTTTTTCAATGGGTGAAACTTTTTTAAGAAATTGAAAGAATTTTATTGTGGATTTTTAATTGTTGGCTACTGCTATAACGAAAAATGTTTAAATTTAATAGGAAAAAGCTTTTATATTTATGTTTTTTTTATCTCTTTATATTAAAATAATACGATTTATTAAAATTTTATGATTTTGAGCTTCATAGTAGGTATTCAGCTATATATACACAAAATTTTATGCCTGTAAGTTATATAGTTTCTGAGAACCGGCTCTGTGACAGACAGACAACAAAGCGGGAGTAATAGGGTTTCGTGAGATAAACGAAACCCTAAAAAAAGAAAACTATAAAAAAGCAGATGAAAAATGGATAAAAAACAAAATTTACGCACATACCATGTTGCATTACACGAGATTCAACCACGCGGCCTAACAGCATTTGAAATAGGCGCACGTGAACAAATAAATATATCGCAAGATGGATGAACATCCACGGTTACAGTAATTTAAAATTGAGACCTTTAAAGTTTATAGAAAATCCTTAAAATATATTAAACAATAATTACAAGTAAAAACTCAGTAATTAATAATAAAACCATGTATATTTTTGAGATACAGAATTATTTGAAAAAATTATATATTGATTATCCTTCAGTAAATAAAACAGTATATGTAAGAACATTACCACAATTTCTATAGTGTATTGAAATTATACTAGAAAATAAGTTTTGTGAATCACAGTGCGGCCTTCTATATCTATTATTTAAAATAAATGAATATATAATATATATATGCTAATAATTTTTAAAACCATTCTGACTTTCTTGGAGATATTTTTAAAAAATATTTTTTAAATTTTTTGCTAACTTATGAATAATACGTATATATTCGCATACACACACATATACACAAATATATATTCACATGTATGCATAAACATATATATCTTTTTGATATGTTGTAAATAATTTAAAACCTCTTTTTTTAACCTCTTTTGCTAACTTGTGAATTTTTAAAACTTATAAATTTTTATCGACTTGGCAATATTTTTAAAGTTTTAAATACCATACATGTATATACATACATGCATGTGCATACAAATAAATATATATTCGCTTACATAAACATATAAATATATTTTTGTTAAGTTGCAAATCATTTATTTATTTTGTTTAGTTGCAAATAATTAAAAAAAAATTTTTTGTGAATTTTTTAAAACTTTATTTTATTAATATATAAATTTTTAAAACTTTTCTATTAACTTGACACAAAAAAAAATTATTAACTTAAAAATGTTTCAAATGTTTAAATTTTTCAATTTATACATTTTTTATTAATTTGAAACATTTTTTTAAAAATTTTAATTAACTTGAAAAGTTTTCAAATGTTTAACTTTTTTTATTAGTTTGAAATTTATTCAAATCTTTTTTTCTTCTTCTTCTTCAGGAATTTCCACTAAACAGTGGGTTTCCTTGACCCATTAAAATATTTTTTTGCGATCTTTTCCATTTTTCTCTGTCTCTTCCAATCTTTTTTTAACATATTTTGTTAACTTGAAATTTTTTCAAAAAGTATATTTAAACTAGTAATTGCTTTAAACTTATAAATAATACAAACATATTACACATACATACATATACCCACATACAAATGTATCTATTCGTATACACACACACACACACACACACATATATAATATATATATCATGTTTTTATTTTTTTTTCGCTCAATCCTTTTTAATCATGTTTTATTTTTAACTTAATTGTTGTTTCATTGTGTATGTGTATTTCTCTACATTCTTGGTGTGGTTATCCCAAAATCATATTCTTTAGCTATTTTATGGCTAATATGAAGATGAAACCACACATTTTATTCGTGGAAATTTAGTCATTTGGGACCTAAAGATTCTGTCTAAATTCCACAAGTTGCCATTATTCAATTTCTGCCCTTTTTTTTTTTTTTAAATACTATGTTTTTGGTATCTTTGTTCAGTTTGATGGGGGATGTGTATTGTTGTCAATTAGTTATTTTACTTTTATTCATAATTTCACACTTTTTGTTGGTGGTTGTAAAGTTCATTTAATGGTTATATATATATATATATAGTCAACATGTATGATGCATTGCCATGTGGATGTGAATATTATGCAGACGTTGTGACATTTTAAGGATTCTGTATAATTATTGTGAGTAAAATATTTTATCTACACTTTACGCGTTCATATTTCCAATTTTATTATTTCAAAACTGTTATCTCGTGGTAATTTAGTGAGGTGTTAATTACAGTTTTTTGGATAATCGATGTGAGTGAAAAATATTGTATTTTCTTAATGGTTTTTTATTTCCTATTTAAATATTTCCAAATTTTAATATTTCCAATTGTTGTCTGGTAATAATTCAGTGTACCTGGATGATTCTACTGATCTTAGCATTATGCCAGTAGAATTATGAAACACTAAATTATTATTTAAAACACATGTGGGTGCATCCAGGCTGATGAGTACATGTGCATGTGTTTTTCCATGTCCAATTCATATTTAATTCTCATGTGGTCCAATTTTCCATTGTGTATGGTTCATATTTAATTTGTTAATCCATTTGTGTTTACTTAATTGCAACTCCAATTTATAATTTTTTTTTTCCCCTTTCTCTCTATTTCTTTTTTCAATATTCTTTTGGTATGAGTAAAATTTGGCCAATTACCATTGAAGCATCAGCTATGGTAATATTATGTTTGCACATGTTAATTATTAGCTATGTGGTATTCTGTATACACAGTATCATTGATTATCTCTTTGGAGATTTAAGTAGAATAGAACTTGATATGTTTTTTGAAATTCATAGATATTATAATTATATATATATATATATATATATATATATATATATATATATATATATATATATATATATAATTGTAAAACCTTTGACTTTCAAAATACATTAAACAAGTTCTTGAATCAAATCTAACCTAATCTCCTATTTAAAGATAGGTAAGCATAAACTGTATACAGAATTCAAAGAATTAACAACTGCAAACATCAAATTACCGATGTCCCATTTCAATGATGGCACGCAGCCAAAAATACTGAAAGTTTTAAAATTTAGAAATAAATATATATATATAATAATGATATAATATGCCATATAATGTAAGAAAATTGGAATTTGGATATAAAATGAAATTAAAATGGAATTCGAAATGGAAAAAAAAACATGTGAGAGCTTAATCTCCAGTCTAACAGAATCCTACACATGTCTAAAAAATAATGCAATTATAATTGTAAAACCTTTGACTTTCAAAATACATTAAACAAGTTCTTGAATCAAATCTAACCTAATCTCCTATTTAAAGATAGGTAAGCATAAACTGTATACAGAATTCAAAGAATTAACAACTGCAAACATCAAATTACCGATGTCCCATTTCAATGATGGCACGCAGCCAAAAATACTGAAAGTTTTAAAATTTAGAAATAAATAAATAAATATATATATATAATATGCCATATAATGTAAGAAAATTGGAATTTGGATATAAAATGAAATTGAAATGGAATTCGAAATGAAAAAAAAAAACATGTGAGAGCTTAATCTCCAGTCTAACAGAATCCTACACATGTCTAAAAAATAATGCAATATTTCATAGAATATACTGGCAAGTATGCTATCTGCCAGAAATATTGCATTAATCCAAGTAAACGAATGGAGAGGAAAATAAAAAACTTTTACAGTAAAAATAAAAAAATTACTCACAAACAAAGTAATCCATACAGCACAGTTCAAACATTTGCTTCAACCAACATTACTTGAACCAAGCGCATGCAAAAACAAAAATCCGTCACCAAACTAACAGTCAATTTGAGACATTCCACAGATGAAGGAAACCCAAAATATTACCAGACAAAACCATTAAATTTAAAACACACTGAAAACATTAAAAAAATATATATAATAATATTAAATATAAAAACCTATTTAAAATTGTGAATAGCAAATATTTGAAATAATTTTCTAATTATTATAAATCATAAAGAAAATAAAATGACATATTACTGCCATCTATATACCAATTAAATATTTTTAACTATATGTATATACTATGGTGCTGCCATCTATTTATATATATATTTAAAAATGATAACACATGTATAAAAAACAAAGAATGATATATTATAAAAAGCAGTGGAAATGATACTGCAGTAATTAAACTTAATAAAACTAAAAATCAAAAATGGAAAATTATGAGTATTTTATGAAATCGTCAGAGGAGCTTCATAAGAATATTCATAGTAAATATATCTTATTTCATCAAATATTGTCAGCATTATGTCTAAAATCGACGATATTAAGGCTCTAGTAACATATATAAGAAACAAAATAATAATAAAAACATACAACGGTTCAAATAACAAAAGAAGTAAATAAATAAACTATTATTCAATATAAATAGAAATTAGATTATAAAGCAATATACAAAAGTCACAAAAACACTAATCTTGATAAAGATTGAACTAGGTGAAAAGTGTTTTACAAAGATCATATCACCAGTAAACTCAAAATGGTTGCTAAAACACTAAGTCATTTCCTTGAAAGAAATGATGAAAGGAAAATAAAATTGTTTGGTGCTGCCATCTATCTCATAAAATTAAAAGGAAAAACTGAAATTACAGACTAGTTAAATCATAAATCTGGTACTGCCTTCTATTAGGAATGAGTAGAAGGTGGAATTAAAAGAAAGATATTTTAAACAAAGTAGTAATTAATGTAAATAAAATTTAGAATGTGATGAAAACTAAAGCATGTAAATAAAATTTAAATATTAATAAAGTTGAAATAGGAAAATAACAGTACAATATCGTTTTTAACACTTTCCAACCTAGTTGAAAAGTGCTTATGACTTCGGTTTGTCTGCCGTATGGCCGTCTGTCCGTGCTCTAACTCCCGTAAATATGCTCGGATTGCTCTGCAATTTTTATATGTTATTGTCGTTATCTATAGCATATTCCCTATTTCAACGGAAGTGTGTAGCACTTAATTTTTTTTACAGGGACACTGAAAAGAATTCCGTTATATTGCGGTCTATGGGGAAAAATCATTTGCGGTTTATTTAAATAACGTTTCACTATTTTAAACGGATTGAAATTTATATATATCACTAAGGTGCATTAGAAGAAGCTTAATATGGAATAGGGTGTGCGTAGCACTTATAGTTACTTTACAGGGACAGTCAAAAGAATTCCGTTACATTACGTCTATGGAGGAAAAATCGTCTGCGGTTTATTTAAATAATGTTTCACTATTTTAAACGCACTGAAATTTATATATATCACTAAGGTGCATTACAAGAGGCTTACTACAGAATAGTGTGTGTATAGCAGTCATCGTTCATTTACAGGGACACACAAAAGAATTCTCTACTGTCTGTTAACAATAATTCCTGGAAGTGCGTTTTAAGTTACTGAACGCGATTTTAATTTTAACTCGCTTTTTGCCTATTACGTGGTGTGTATAAATTCTGTAGATCCTATACAGGGAAGCACAAAAGTTCGCGAACACATTTCCGTTTATTGACAGAAACTCCAGACGGAGAATTTTTAACTGTGCTACGAGTTTCCTAACTGAACTAAAATTTATCATCCTGTGTAGTATATATACAAATCTATAGATCCTGTACAGGGCTGAATAAAAGTATTCGGATATTTTTTCGAATACTGTATACGTTGGAAATTCCTGAAATTATGTTTTTAAATATGTTAAACGTTTTCCAAATTGTTTACTGTATTTTGCCCGATTACGGAAGATTAAATGATTTCGTAATCAGGATGCAATTTATATCCTTTTGACTGGGGAATTCGTCGGTTCCCAAAGCTGACGGTTGTTTTCACATTCAACGCGTCAACTGCACATTTGAAAAACAGTTTGTATAAAATGTCTAATTAAAAATGTTGTTGCTTCCCGGATTTTTTGAATGACACTACAGATAATATTCTTAATTTGGTTTCGAGGCAAGAGAAATTCGTTTGCTTGGGAATAACATTCAGAACCACGGCATTCAACCACGTTGCGTTTAGAAAATTTACTCATATTTTATATTTTTTATCGAGTTTTAGATATTTTCAGGAACATGTATGGGTTATGCATGAATTCTTTTCTCTCTTTTAATTCAACTTCATGCATATTTTTCATGTTATCGCTTTAAATACTGAAATTAAAAAAAAATTATTTTTAACGCTATAAGAAAATCGTTTTAAATGCATTGTTTTAAATCGAACATAATTTCCCGATTTAGATGTTTAGCGTATAATAATTTAATAATTTTAAATTTTTGTTTCTTTTTTTAATATTTAGATGTAAATATATTTTTCAATTGTAAAATTTTTGAAAACATCATTATTTTCACTTTTTTAAAATTTGGCTACAATATGTAAATTATAATTCTTTTCTAAATATGAAATAAATAGATATTGAGATAATGAAATTTTGAACATACTTCAACTTAAATTCGACCCGACACCCGAAATGAAATAAAATTAATAGTTCGTTTAAATATAATTAAAGAAAACCTTTTTCATAATTAAATAAATTAGTAGCATTACATTAATATTTCAGGAGTTCCACTTAATCTGTCGTTTAAAATTGTAATATGTAATAGATATATATTTTTTTAATAATTAAAAAGTATCTACTAATATATACGACTAAAATTAAAATGTTAATTATAGAAAAAGTTTTTAAAACTCAATACAAAGCACCGAGCATCTTAAAATTATTATAAAAAAGCAGAACGCGTTTCGACAAAACGTATAGCCATTCTTCATCAGCGTAAAAAGTCATATTTTGAACGCAGGAGCAAAACTTCATATGTTTATTTGTAGCCTTATTATTATATATATCATACTATTTCTGGTTTGTTCGGTATTTTATACCTCATGCCGTAAATTGAATATTTACTCATTCATAAACAAATATGTATTTATTTTCATCTTCAGGCATATTTTTCCTCTTATCTCTCTAATTATTGAAATGAAAATTTTTCTTTTAGAAGCTATAAGAAAATCGTTTTAAATATATTGGGTTAAATTTAACGAAATTTCCCGATCTAATACTTTTCGTGTGTAATAATTTATTTATTTTAAAATGTTCTTTATTTTTTTAACATTCACATGTAAATATATTTTTTCAATTGTAAAATGTTCGGAAACATTACTATTTGCGCTTTTTTAAAATTTGGCAAAAATAGGTAAAATATGACTTTTTCCAAATATGAAATAAATCGCTATTGAGATGCCGAAATTTTGAAAAAAAAAAAAAAAAAAAATAATAATAATAATAGACAAAATTAAAAAATGATTGCACTTTGCACACTACAAAATAATCAAGTGTGTGCCTATGAAAGGTGATTAAAAGTCTATGCATAGTTTCTGATTCTATAAAACTTTTTTACAGGAATTATTTTGATCGACTTCAACATTGCGCTTAAAAGAATTCTTCGATTTAAAAAATGCCTGCTTCAACATTTTTATTTCTATAAAACTACCAATTTTCATTTAGCAAACTACTAAACCTGTATATGCAATAGTTTTCCTAATATAAGCCACCTCCAATCACAAAATATTTAATTAAGGCGACATCAGCCTCAGCTGCTTTTTTTTTTTTTTAGTATACAGAGAAAATTATTGAGATATTTTCTGTAAATTTCCATAAATATTAATAAATTTAAGAAGATTACTAATTCGGAAACCTTTTCCTATTTTATTTTCTACAATATTTAGATTTACAGTATTTGTTGTAAAATGAGATATCGCCATTAATTGACCACGCACGCACACACAGCTTACTTATTCCCAGCTTTATTAACATCCAATCATATTATACATTTCCAATCATATATAACATCCAATCCATTTATTTGAAACAATACATTTCTTTGGATGTTATTTATATTTTGCGACAAACAAAAGTAAAATAAACACATTTTTGTTTCTGAAGTTCTGTGTTTCTATACTCATTTTTTGGACAATGGTCAAAAAAGGACTATAATAAATCTCATACATTTGGAACCTTAATTGCTACAAGACTTCCTAACCTTTTTGACCCCCTGAACCCGCGAATAGGGTGATGCACGCATGAATGGATGTGACACTCCTTATCTCGGATCCGTATTTTGATTTTTAAAAGATCCCTAAAGTCCCCTCTTTTTTTTTCGGGTTGAAATTTTTTGGGGAAAAAGGAAGTCACGTTTTTTTCACAGCCGCAAACGCTGCGGCTGATGATGGGGTGGTGGTACTAATCTTATTTTGTCTAGCAGAGCTAGACCAAGTCCATAAGTCTATGAGCTTTTATAAATTCGAAAAACATCATGTTGTTGTCAACAGCCTCTTCTAAAGAGAAGGAATGCTTTGTAGAAGATACTAGGGAGATAATGCACTGGTGTTAGATTTCGGGAAATTAGAAATGATTCTCTTAGCGTGCTCACGTATTTAAAGTGGCCACTTCATAACAGGGATGAGCCTGATTTAACACAGAATAGGATAAATAATACTGTTAAGGTAATTTAACCTATTGCCACAGTTATACGTTACAGAAGGACCATGTTAAAAAATAACATTTTGTGCAAAGACAAAAAAAAAACAAAAATATAAGGAACGCAGCAAAGACTGTACAAAGAAAAAATAAATCTATCCAGCATGCCACATACTGAAACCAAACTGTCAAATCAAAAACCTGAATGGTGGCAACCCTAGCCGTATCTGGCGTAGTGATATCACAAATGTAGTTCGATTAAAAATCTTAAACTTTATAAAAATTACTGAATTGTTTATGTAATTGTTTTATTTTTTTTAAATTCGTACTTTGTAATAATTTAATGTACCATATTGTACCAATATTTAAGATATTGTTCTAAGATGGTTGTCAGGTTTCTGATTTTAGCAAAATTCATATTGTATATTTCTAATTAAATTAAGTAATTCTATTTATTCATGATTGTATTACTGTATTCCGATATATATTTTTCTTGTGCTGTAAAACTGCAATTTGTGATTGACAGTGGTATTTACCTGATCCGTTTATCTATTTGGGGAATGTTCACCAGATCTTTGTAAAACACTAATCCGGCTTTGGAAAGAAATACAATGAGCACCACATTCCTAGCGAGCTGGATTTCAGAGAAGAATGCAAGGGGGGAATGATCGAGAAGAAGGCCGGGGTGGAATGGTCTAGAAGAAATGCTCCCACTTGTATGGATGCTCCGTGAATGAAGAATCACAGCCTCGTCGTTTTGTAGGGTGAGCAGAGCAGCTAGAGACTGGTCACCCGTGGAAGTGCAGCTGAAGGGGTAGGACACGACAGTAGCTGGTGTTCTGTGAAGAGTGGAGGAGGTGTCTCGTTGATGTGTAGCAAATAGCGTAGGACGCAAGGGTCGTCAGTGCAGAGCGTAGAATATAGACGTGTAGAGTTAAGAGCGCAGAGAAGTGCATTGAATTACCGAGAGAATGTACATCGGACAGTTTGGTCCAGAGTAAAATTAATTACTACTTAAACGGAATGATATGTACGAGTAGTACATATGAGATATATTAAAACGTGCGATCAGGGAGATTGCCATATGACAGTCACATACGGCTAGTGACAATATAATAACTATCACTGTAACATTTTTCTTGCATATTAATTTAATCAATAAATTATTAATTGGTTATTTATATGAGAACTTCTTTCCCAACGTGTCCGGTATCACTTCAATACCGGTGGTGGCAGCAAAATACCATAGAACTAAGGTATCAATTCTAGGAGAATTATTAAGATGACCGAACAAGACGACGTAACCATTACAATGATATAGTTTACACTCGATGGGCGAATGAATTCTACGCACTTCTTGTGCGAATATATCTCTTAGTTTAGTAGTAATTAAAGCTTATGCACTGATTCATTGATTAAAAATAAAAGTCTTAATAAAAAAGAAATCAAAACTTTTTTCTACTTCGAACATGTGTCGCACATTGGCAACACTTCCCCATTAACAATTGCATAGAGCAGTAGTGGTTCCCAACCTTTTTTTTTGTCACGCAAAATCAAAGACTCTCTGAAATGAGGATGACGCCCCCCTCCCCTCACTATATAACATATAATTCTTATAAAAAACTAAAAAAATGAATCTTCGCATATTTAGAGAAAAAAGTTAGGTTATTTCTTACCACTTTGACCTCGGCGTGAAGCAAAAATATTTTACGGTTTGTATTTTTAAATTGACAAAATTTCTTGAAGACTCTCTCACATCCTCTTTAATAAAAAGGTATGCGTTGCTGACGACTGGGATTTTCGCTAATTGTTGCCACAGATTAATCTCGGAAAATGAAACATTTGAAGTTACTGAAAAAATTAATTTCTCGAAAAGTATTTGTCAGAAAACTGTTAGACAACTTGCGTTAGAAAGGTAAAAAATTGTATTTTTTTTTATATAAATTTCAAATCCACTGATTATGCCATTTTTCAAATATTGAATTTAAAAAATTACCAAATTTCACAATGGAGTACCATAGCGAAAACTTCACGCGTAAAAAAATAATAATAACAGCAATTTGTCAGCACGAGTCACAAATTATAGTAACCGTATTATTCTGTTAAAATATAAAAGTGAATTATGATGTCACGAGTGCATGATTTTTATTTAATTCTCGACAAATATGCGCCATTTCTTTTTAGTTGTGAATAATATAGGTTAATTCACGTTATTAAAAAATGTAGCTATAAAACATATAAATCAATGGAAAACGGCAGGTAATAAATTGTAAAGTAATAATAAACCGTATTAAAAAAACATTACTCAGTGAAATAAGTATCCGTTTTTATGTTATTTTAGGATATTCCAGGTAAAGGTACAGATTACATTAAAATACAAGGTTAAATTCACCGATATATTTCGTTTGATTCAAGGTTCTTTTGGGGAAAACGACCAGCGCAGCGGGCGTAGTCTGCTAGTTTATTATAAAATAGGATAGGATTGATATATTTTATGATTAATTTTATTGTCTCACTAATAACAGATATAAATTTTTGGGGTACAAAGCACGTGTATGAGTACTCTTTTAATGACACAATCATAGCTGTCAACTGCTATGATTTTTTGGCATCACTATTTTTTTAAGGGTTCTCGGCTTTAATTTATCGCAAAATTCCGTAATTTAGAAAGGAGACGATTTCCATTCTTAATTATTAGTGCCAGAAACCCAAATGCGCCACACATCAGACGGGACCGAAACCGAGCATGACGCTGGCTACTACAGAAGAGCCATATACTTAACCTCAGGCCCCGGTAAAACACCTCAGGTAAAACACCTGAGGTAAAACACCTCAGGCCCCGGATGAAAAAGTTTTAGTGAACCCTCCCATATGAACACCATAATATATATATAAAAAATGGAATATTTTTTTGCAATGGAACGTATAATTTATTTTCATTAATACTTTCACTATTTTCATTAATGTGTACGCGTTGACAACAAAACTGACAGCAGATTTTGTGGAAAAAATTAGATATAACAAAGGTGCTACTCAGAAATATTATCTAAAACCCAAACACATTGACAGTTACAATGAAAATATGGATGTAGTAGATGCAGTAGATCAAGCAAAGGAACCATATAATTGTGCAAGAAAAAGTTATTTGTGGTATAAAAGAAGTCAGATTCCATATTGTGCAAAGAATGGTGCTCGACGCCAGCGTATTTTACAACATATCGCATTCAAAACAAATTGGACTATATCCATTCACTGTAATGGTATGCGATGAAAGCCTCAAAAAGCATTCTGACAATTGCACATAATGTAAAAATGACTACAAAAATGGCCAACCAAAATACCTTCACTAACTAGTTGACAATATCTTAGAAGGTTCTAGAAGAAAGCAGAAGAGATATTGGGTGTGCTAAAGTGTAGACAAAAAACGTAAAATGACTACTCATTCATGCATGTGATGTTCCAAAAGCTTTTTGTTCAAACGAAAATTTTAGCAATATCATAAAAATCTGCAATACAATTTTGAAATTTTGAATTTTTTTTTTTAATTCAATACGTATGTAAATAATTACACAATAAATGGAGTTCATAATTTTAAATGGTATTTATAATTAAATACATGATATTTATAATTAATAAATGGTATTTATAATTAAATACATTGTATTTATAATTTAAATAATATTTATAATTACATAATAAACGATATTTTGCAATATGCGCGCCATGGCATCATTACTTATGCCATGGGACTGAAGGGGTTAAGGAATCTGCTGCTGTGTCTTACTTTCTTTAACTCACACACAACAATAGGAATAGATACTTATTGTTCTTACACTTAAATTAAACTTTACTCAACTAATTATTTAAATTACCTAATTAATGAAGAATTAATTATATTTTACAACTGTCTTTTGAAATCTATCTTAATTATTCCACCATTAAAATTTATCCTTTTATTTTATATTAGAATTTTGACTATTTAATTTGGAACTTACATTCAATAAAATAATTTCTATTAATCATAATTACAAAATTAAGTTAAATTCTAATTAAAAATATATGGAAGTCCGTTGTGTTCTGGCTCCCATACATACATTAAAATAAATTTATATAATCCCAACAATAACTCCAAGTGCATTGGTGAGAGTGAATCATAATTAATAAAAATATTTTCCTTGTAAAACTTAATCTGAAAATAGGTACATGATCTTTTCTCTTATTTAAAAGTTAGATTTTCTCTCATCTGTTATTCAAAACCTCTAAGAAATGAGACAATTTCAGTTCAAGAATTACAAACCTAAATATAATAAACCAGACAAACCAATTATACAAGGACTCAAACAAACAAGTGAAATTAAGGCAAAAACATAAATTGATCTCTAAACGAACTTCAATAGTCTCATTTCATTAGTAAACTCAAATCTGATTCCTAAATTCTTCTTCTTCATGTTTCATCAATTTAAATATCTCTGAAAAATAAAATGTTCTTCTTCAGTAACATAACATGATGGAACTAATTGATCTGCAAACGTACTTATCAAAGGCAAATCTTATTCTACACAAGTTAATCTTATCATCAAAATATCTTCCAAATTTCCATCAACAGCCAAAAACCCAATTTACCCCAAACACCGTTTATCAACTTACACATTTATCCCCAAATCAACCAGTTCTAACAGTTTTTCTCTAAATCAGATTTAATGAATACAGACAACTTCGTAACTGAAATCACGCAAGAATTAATTTAAAATCGATTTCTCAAAATCACATCTCTCCTATTAAATTTTACTAATTGAGAATTCACAAGAATTAGCCCTCGCCAAAGTTGTCTGTATTCCCTGAAAATAAAATAAAGTTGGATGTCAACTTTCCCAAAAAAGGATGCTTTGCAAGATAGATGAAGATACATTGTTGTACAGGAATTAAGTAATTTTATTGCACAGATTATCCATCTACAGCTAACAACATTCATTATTTCTCAATTAAATTTACTTAGTAATAATTAAGATCAGCAATTTCAGTGGCATTACAATATTATTACATCCATGAATTCAAAATACATAACCAAAATAAAACTTTTCTCGATACAATAAACAAGCAAAGGTTTACTTTAATTAAATTCCTGTAAAATTTATTTAATATGAAAAATCGGAGTTACCGGCTTACTTTACCAAAGATTCGTTTGATTACTGGAGTCATTAAAAATGTACGTTAAAGATGGATCTTAATTTACAATCCAAAATTAATAAAATAAAATAAAATAAAATTACAAAGGAATTCCTAAGGTTAATTGCATGCAAGGAAAATTATAAGAAAATATAGAAAAGTTACAAAAAAATTTGGTGAGGATGGGCCCATCATGAAAATCGTCTCTTTTCCTTTAGCTTCCTTTCCTTTGAAATTTTATTACCAACTGAATTATTCTGCTTCTCCACGCTACCTTCGTGACCCCTTTCTCTCTATGACGCATGCGCGCCAAAAAATAGTGCTCCACCTAATGGCACTATTTAAACTTGAACGCTGGAATATTCCACAAGATTACTTCATTATCTGACGAATGTGCCGTCTGTTGTTCATTTCATTTAAGAATTTAGAGATTTTTTACAATTTCACTAATTCAGTGAATTTGAATATTGGAAATCAGTGCGCCGCACAGTGGGGCGTTTTGATGATCTAGGTGGACAAAATTCATTTTTCGATTATCTCGGAATTTAACAAGATCGCGTATACTGGTAGCTGAATGTCTCTTTTGTCGAGATCCGTACGAGTTTTGTCGAAAAAACCCGATGTGTCGATTAACTACAACCGTAAAGATGGCAGTTGATTTGAGAGACTTTCAACAGTTGCATTATTTTTCTGTAAGTTCGAAAGCAAGTCGTGACTTTTCTGTTTTATTTGAAAGCAGGAGTTTATTGGACATATGTCACATGTTTGTCACACGATTTAACCTATTGTTGTTTGAAAATAAGCGCCATCTTGTTTTCAAACTTCATCTTGACTTTTAATACAGTATTAAGCATTATTAAGCAATAAGAATTTTTTTTAAATCAAAGTGCCATTCCTAAAGTATTGAAACCTTAAGACAGCTCCTGCGAAAGTTTGCGAATCATTAAGTTATATTAACTTGAAGTGTGCGTCTGAGTGTTTAATTCAAATATTGCAAGTCAATTTTCACCACTTTTAATTATTCGATTGAGCTGAAACTTTGAATACATGTGTAGTTTCAATGACAATACAATATTATAATTTAAAAAATAATAATAATATAAGTAATAATAATAATAATAATATAAATAATTAAATAAGTCAAATATTTATCACTGTTTGGTTATTTTATTACTGATACATTCGAAAACCCAGCAAAACCTAATTAAACTTCAACGCAATAATTTTGTCCACCTAGATCCTCAAAACGCCCCACTGTGCGCCGCATGGTCACGTGGTGACGCTATGCTGTGGCGTGGTCACGTGGGATTGCTATGTTTTCGCAGGAGTTGCAGAGGCTACGATGTTGTTGCCATTTCCATTTAAAGAACATAAAAACTTAAGGAAAATAGGTAAAGATAGGAAAAGCATATTACAACAAAATGTTAATAAAAATATTAATAGACTCCAAAAACGTTAATAAAAATATTAAGACTCCAAAACTTTTAAATAAACTCAGTAGCTCCATAAATATTGGTTAACCAAAATTAACTCCAGTAGCTCCTAAATTATTGCACAATAATTAATTCATCATAGTTATTCCCTTAGAAATAAAACCACAATTTAATTAGTGAATTATAAATACCTGAGAAATCCACAATTGAGAAGAAAAAATTGCGCACTTTTCATCCTCCCAAGAGACAATTAATAAATGTCAAATTCACCAACACAATCGTTTGGTTATTAAAACCAAATGATAAATATATATTTAATTCAACATGAGTTTTGGTTGACAGTGTGAGAATTTTAAATCAAAATTCTGTGCCAGAAAATAATTAAATTTGTAAATAACTTTAGCTTTTAACAAACCTGCAAACCATAACTGCAACTTTAACCTTATCCGCGACTAACAACAAATCGTATCAAAATAAACAAGCCATCCCATAACTACACTACATTTTAAAAGTTATTAATTATACAATTTAGATTTAAAATAATTTTATTTATATTTAAATTTAAGTTGTGCATGAGACTTCGGGACGCATCCAACTCCCCCAGATGCCTCGGATACATAGAGGGGCCATAGAGGTGCCGGGCACTAGGTCCATATCAGGTTTCATGAACACGCACTTGCTTTACCAACGCTTCCGGACGTAAAAATCTACATAGAGATAGTCACTAATACTTCTGCTAATGCACGAAGGAGAAGGTATCGCTTTCAAGCCTGGGATGTTGCGGAGACATCATCCCTGAGCGCACAGACACGCCCTTGCTAAGGCTTGTAAGCCAACAGAGCTGGATCACCCAACACCTGGCCTGCGAACTTTACCTTACCACCTGAAACAAAAACATAACAACAACAACTTAAGAACAAAACAAAATTTTAACAAAATTTTAAGCAAAAAATTAAGTAATTAAAGTATACCATCTGATTACCAAACCTGCAAGCTCGTGAGACGAGTCTCGAGCCTGTGAACTATGCACCATTCCCCTCTGCACCGCGGGCAGGTTGAATTGCGTTCGACCATGGACCAAAACCACGAAGAGGTCTGACAAAGCGGCCAGACCTTCTGCGACCCAGGTTACGATCCAATGTCCGGAGGAGGAGATATGATTCTCAACTCATTGCGTCTGTAGCCGTCCAGACATGGATCGCGGCGCGTTCGAATTTGGTAGTACTTCGGAAAATATTTATTCAAGCACACAAAGCCATGTGTTGCATAGAATACGATGCAGAGGAATGAAACGTAGTCAGCAATTAAAATATTAAAATACGTTTAATTACATTATTATATTACTTTTTTTATATCATCCAATAGACTGGCAAGCCCCTCCTGATGGTCCTGAAACGAGGTGAGGAAGATGACCGGGAGCCCGGCATTGCAAGATGTTCTTCGACATGACGGGAGCAGGTTAAGTGGATGAATCGACACCTCACCACGGTGTGCCAGTGGGAATGAGGTGTCTGATGAGCCGGAGGTGTCGAACTGGTGTATGTACAGAACCGGGCCTTTCTCCCTTAAGCGCTGGTTCTCAGCGGCAAGAGCACCAGGCCTATGACGCGGGTACAGACTTCGCTAGGCGACGGAAAGCACTCCGTAGGCTAATACCACGTGCCTGGCCCAGACTCCCTCGGGTCGGGTTGATGACTCTGGGCAAAGTCTTACAAACGGTGATATGACCACTTCCAAACCTTATCCGGGTCGATGACGGAGACGAGATCGTACTCTGAAGAGCTAGGAGCGTTGTGACCATGGGCGTAATCTGGCGGGGGCAAGGGGGGGGCATATGCCCCTCTACTTTTTCAGGAGCAGGGGCAAGACTTACCTTTTGCCCCTCCAGTTTTTTGTATTGTTTTGTGGTTAAAGCCTAGTTTTGTATTTCATTTTTTTTTTAATTTAACCATTTATATGCTATCTTGAAGGCGAACTAGAATAAATAGGGGATAAATCAAAATGCCCAGAATTTATGTTTTTTACGTTCATAGCAGTAATGTCTATCTTTCTTCTTAACAAAATTTTTAATGCCGTAGTCAAAGTTCAAGTAAAAATATTTTCCCTGCTCTTTTTTTTTTCAGAAAAGTTAATCTTATTTTCTCTTTTCCATTATTGAGTTGTTTATATGCACGTGTGGGATACGATGGGATACTGTGTCAACTGTGACCATTGTCATTTTCTTTAGGATAAAGTAACCTTGGAATAATATGAATACAACTCTCTGACCCTCCCAGCTCTATCGTCCCCTATTTCAAGGTGCCAATCATAGATTGGTAATTAACGGTGCTCATAGAACTTTACATGATTCCACTGGGGAGATTCATAGTAACAGAAATATGAGGAACAAGTTCTGTTTATTGAACGATTCCTTGTTTAATAAGTTTTTTATGTACTGAGCAGAAAAGTTGCAATGAGGCAGTCATCGAGCAGTTAGATTCAAAGGAATAGAAAAATATGCGGTCTAATAAAGTTTTAGTATTCGCTCATTTTTGTGACGTTTCCAAATTCATAAACCTAAAAACATATTTATAAATATATTTCGTATTTTATCTTATGAACAATTGAAGAATACGGTAAAAACGAAATAATCTTTAGAGAAATCGAGATTGAAGTACCGGAAACTTGAAATTTTTTTCTTCATTCTTTCATCAAAATACTATAAATTTTATAAAAAATTCTAGTTAATATTTTCAAAATAAAAACAATTTTAAAAATTGAATATTTTCATTTGAGTCTTTAAGGTTAATGCACTTTGAAAATGTGTAAAATTAAAAACATTTCAATTAAAATAAACAAATTAAAATCAGTGTGATTTAAATTTTTGTATTGATAAATTATCTGGATTAATCTGAAACCAGTACGAATGGGACTTAAATCCTATAAAATTATCAACTAAATGTTACTAATTTTACAAAGTTCTGAAATCTCACCAATGATTAAAGTACAACATACAAGTTCTTTCAACCTCTTTTAAATTTCTCAAGTATGTTAACTTTAAAAAAATAAATAAATGAGTATCCATATAAAAAACAAGGAATAATTATAACAGTTATAATTATCAAGTGCAAATTAAGGAAAAATGATAATAATGAAAAAAACTCTCCCAATTTGTAGAAAATATATTTATAATACATTTATAAAATATATTTATAATAATTTATATACATTAAAACGAATACATATGTGTACTTTCAGGAGCATGGTTTTTATTGAAACTGTCCTCAAATCCATACTGACTTCTTTCGAAGGGATTTTTTCATTATTTTTTGTTTAGAAACGTATCCCAATGACAGGTACTCTTATTAAGGAACTATGTAATCTAACTGTTTTTCAAATTTTCTATAAAAGGCAAAGGATTTTTCAGAAAATTCTATCAAAGTGGGCGTTTTGAACTGAATTTCGTGTTGCGATAGAGCATGAAAGGAAAAAAACTGCCATACTGAGACAATAATCGCTTATAACTGAAGATGTCATTCATTAATGGGAAAAAGAAAAAAAAAGTTTGAATACAAATCATTTCAACAAACTTCAACAATGATTTTATATTAAAAATCAGTTACATAACTGTCATAACTTTCAGTTACGGTTTCTGAAAGCTTATTTCTTTTTCTTTAACCACATTTATTTCAATTCTAAGAAATTTATCAGATTAATAGTTTTACATAGTGCAAATGGCGACCATACACTGTTCCCAAGGTGGCCACCTTAGAAAATGAATGTGAAAATCAGTGTAGTAAGAGCGATTTTCGAAATTTCTACATAAATATCTAAAAACAAAAACGTATTACCATTTAATTTTAACCTCAGCGATCACTCAAAGGAAGTCTGTAACTCCCAGAAGAAAATCCGTGAACTACCGTGCACAAAAAGTGCTTTAAGGTCTTTTCGTGTCATAAGATAACGAGATTTAGAAGAAAAACTCGAAAGATATCAAAAGAAAGAAAGGATCATCAGAGTATATTAATATGCAAAATAGTTTGCCGAGTATTTTTTCACATTTTAAGTGATTTTAATACATGGGCCACCTTTGGAACACTATGGCGTCAAAGGTGGCCTACAAGCTACAATTTTTAAATTGTACTATAAAAGTAATTAAATTTTATTAAGAAAAGTACACTTGATATGTGTTAAAGATAAGTGTAAAATTTTACAAGCAAAAATTCAGCCACACACACCCAACCAGAAAATTATAAAAAATCCTCAAAGCTTAACTATGACCACGACTCACCTACCTTGTGCATTATAGTACTTATACGACTGAATTTCTTGAAAACATGCCGATGTTTTTGAAGCAAGATTCAAAAAGCACTTTTACTCATGCAAACATTTTATTTTCAGATTATGCTCGAAATGCATAAAAATGCAAAATAACAACAATAATAATGACTACTTAGACAATTACGTACATAAACACTGATTAAAGAAAAATGATTTAGACAATGGCGTTCAAATGAAGATTCAGCAAGAAAAATCAACATAGTTTAAAATGAAAGAAAAAGATTATAAAAGAAAATCATAATTTCAAAGTCCTTCCGGCCTGTACCGGGAGGGAAAGGGAGCTTTTATAGACTAAGTTTTTAAAAATTCAACTCAATTTATTCGAACACCCGAAGGTAAAATGCTTAAAACCCGATTATAGAAGATTCAATCTCGGTGTTCGTTAATACTGAATTTGAATGCAAATTTCAGAATGAGAGTTACAGTATAACAAAAATCAGATTGTTTCAAAATGTCAGCCATTCTAGAATTTCAAACTGCCATATCTTAGCCATTTTTAACACTTTCCAACGTAGTTGAAAAGTGTTTATGACTTCGGTTTGTCTGGCCGTCTGCCGTCTGGCCGTCTGTCCGTGCTCTAACTCCCGTAAATATGCTCGGATTGCCCTGCAATTTTTATATGTTATAATCGTTATCTATAGCATGTTCCCTATTTCAACGGAAGTGTGTAGCACTTATAGTTTTTTTACAGGGACACTCAAAAGAATTCCGTTACATTGCGGTCTATGGGGAAAAATCATTTGCGGTTTATTTAAATAATGTTTCACTATTTTAAACGCATTGAAATTTATATATATCACTAAGGTGCATTAGAAGAAGCTTAATATGGAATAGGGTGTGCATAGTACTTATACTTACTTTACAGGGACAGTCAAAAGAATTCCGTTACATTACGTCTATGGAGAAAAATCGTCTGCGGTTTATTTAAATAATGTTTCCCTATTTTAAACGCATTGAAATTTATATAAGGTTCATTACAAGAGACTTACTGCAGAATATTGTGTGTATAGCAGTCATTGTTCATTTACAGGGACACACAAAAGAATTCTCTACTGTATGTTAACAATAATTCCTGGAAGTGCGTTTTAAGTTACTGAAAGCGATTTTAATTTTAAATCGCTTTTTGTATATTACGTGGTGTGTATAAATTCTGTAGATCCTATACAGGGAAGCACAAAAGTTCGGGAACGCATTTCCGTATTATTTAACTCCAGACGGAGAATTTTAAACTGTGCTACGTGTTTCCTAACTGAACTAAAATTTAGCATCCTATGTAGTATATATACAAATCTATAGATCCTATACAGGGTTGAATAAAAGTATTCGGATTACTTAGATGTTATCTTTTAGCTTATTAAAGAGTATGATTCGTAAAATTATTTTGGAAGCGTTGGAAAGTGTTACATAATCTATGCTTGACGCATGATTTTTCGTTCTTGTTTAAGATAAAGCCAAAACAAAAAATGTTCCAGAGTCCTTATATCACGATCTAACACTTAACCGAAACAACTTTTTACTTTTATAATCTTTTATACATATTTTTTAATTTAAAAAAAAATTAACTGGCTGTCATTTTGAAATAAGATGGCGCATGAAGCTGGCCAACGAACTCGGTCGAGACCTTCGTATGTTCTGTACACACGATCCGTCACATTCATATCGGTTCATAAATACGAGAGTTACAGCATAACAAATATCAGATTGTTTTAAAATCTCAGTCACCCTACAATTGCAAACTGCTATATCTCAGCCATTTTTTACGATATAGCCAAAACAAAAAAGTTCCAGAATCCTTGTATCACGTTCTAACACTTAACGGAAATTTAGTATTTTTTCAATTTATAATTTCTTTGTATATCTTTTTAAATTTTAAAAATTGTAACTGGCCGCCATTTTGAAACAAGATGGCTGATGCAGCTGGCCAACGAACTCGGTCGAGAACTTTGTATGTCCTATACACATACTCAGTCACATCTATATCGGTTCATAAGTAAGAGAGTTACAGCATGACAAATGTCAGATCAACATAAATCAACATTTGAACTGAGGGTGGTTTTGGGGTCTGGTGGTCATGATTGGTGAAAATATACCAAATTTTTTTGGAATTGCTTCCCTCCGAACGGCTGCAGTAGTATTTACAATAGCTTTTTTTAATGTAATTTTCTACCTAAAAGATAGATTTATAAAAATATCTCTCTAATTTATTAAACCAAATTAAATTTCAAAAGATTTCGCTAAACAAATGTACAACATCACTATAATTTTTACAAAAATAAATAAACAAAATGCGAGCCCAACATGACCTCGGGGAGAGAATTTAGAGGTATACAGGGGACTGAGCCTGGATAGATTTATAAAAATATCTCTCTAATTTATTAAACCAAATTAAATTTCAAAAGATTTCGCTAAACAAATGTACAACATCACTATAATTTTTACAAAAATAAATAAACAAAATGCGAGCCCAACATGACCTCGGGGAGAGAATTTAGAGGTATACAGGGGACTGAGCCTGGCCTGAAACCAGCGACTTATTTCATTGGACCTGAGCCAAGCCAGGCCGGGTCCGAGTTTTAGTTTTGTCTGAAGACATGGGCCGGGTCTAGACTTCATTGTTCCTGGGTCGTGTAAGATGTCAATCAGTGGCTATACCGTAAAAATAGAAGTTAAAAATTTGTGATATTCTATATTTCTTTAAAGAA
Source organism: Maratus michaelseni (assembly GCA_963931845.1). Classification (NCBI taxonomy): domain Eukaryota; kingdom Metazoa; phylum Arthropoda; class Arachnida; order Araneae; family Salticidae; genus Maratus; species Maratus michaelseni. Next base: position 156,126,827 of record OZ007589.1, on the reverse strand, counting down.
ACTTTTGAATAACAGTATTATTGTGTTATATTTACATTTAATTTGGTTTAATAAATTACAGGGACACGTGTTAATTTACTTTATCTTTGTAGAGTTTAAGATTGTAATATTTTTAAATCATCTACAAAAAATAAAAAATAAAATGTAAACTACTATATGTACCGGCGGGAAGGGTGGGGTAGCAGGATAATTAAATTTCATTTACCTCTGATGATTTGAAAAAAAAAAAAAAAGTAAAATTTATTGTTTATAAGTGATTAAGAATCTTTCGGCATGGGGCTGTGCATCCAGAATCCTAGTGGAAGACTAATTTTCATTATGTTTTTCTTTTGCGTTTATGTGTTTCAAATTTATTTGAAACAGGGGCTCCAGGCGGTCAAGCTCCCTGGAACTCTCTGGAGCCCCTAAAGGGATCAAGTCTTCTTAATTGTTCTGTATAGGTCTTTACGCTGATATGTTTAAAAATTGTCTTGTACGAGGAGTTCTTAAAAAAAAAAAAAAAAAAAAAAAAAAAAAAAAAAAAAAAAAAAAAAACTTATTTTATCTTTTTTTTTCCATGTTTATATTCTTCATTTAAAAAAAAAAAGCGCCCTGAACTGCGAAGTACAGGCATATCCGTAACAAAATACTGACCCTCCCTTAGTTTTCTTTCTGCTTGTCCCCATGTAAACTATATTGATTTTTTAATGAATCTCTATTTGTATGTAAATATCTGAGTTATCATTAATTATCGTTAATCCAGATTTCATGGATTGGAGACTTAAAAATCTGAAAAATGCTATGCACCTTCTAAGATATAATCGCATCGGAGTGAAGAAATATCCGTTATAGACAGGTTCCATTCTTAGCAGGTCTGTTATAAAAGTATTATATTCTTTTCGCACGGATATTCATTTTGCACGCATCAACACATTTTCCCGTTTAAGACAAGATTCCGTCATAGACAGTTTCCTTTTCAGAAGTTTCACTGTACCTTATTATTATCTTTCTTTAAATGTATGTATTATATTATGTATATCGTTAAAAATAATTTTGTAGCATAAGAGCGATTTAAAGGGGGATTGTAGCATAAGGGCGATTTAAAAATATATGCATTTTTTGCAAAAATGTTCGGCCTGACCTCATTTTACTGATTTTTGCAAGGGCCATGCGGGCCTATGATTTTCATACAGGCTGGGTCGGGTCGGGTCGGGATAGAAAATTTCAGCCCGTGTTGGCTTCTTGGAGGAATGAATTCTAGACCCGGCTTGGCCCAGAAAAAGTAAGTCTGTCCTGGATTGGCCCGAATTTGCAGAAAAGAGTAAGGCCTGTGGGTCCGGCCTGGAAAGAGTCAAGATCAGGTTCGGCCCAGACCGAGTCTCATAGCCCGAGCCTGTGCAAACCTCTAACGTAGATATATGCTATCGAGGCTTACTACAACGTTTTCTCTATTGGAGATGAAGGATAATAGCTGTTATAGCTAATTTATAGTGACACAAAAAAAGTTTTTCGTTACATTATGGTCTATAGGGGGAAATCGTTTGCGGTGCATTTTAGTGATATTATGATGAAATTTATATGTGCCACTGAGGCGGTCTACAACATTCTTTCTATGGAGTGTGAAGTAACTAGCATGTAATGTACTTAGTATATAGGACTGACTATGAACCATAATTGCTTAGAAGAGCGTTTTCAGCTGTGGTGTGCATTTTTAAAATTAACTAAATTTTAGTTCATTACGTTGTGAGTATAAATTCTAAATATCGTATGTAGAGCTGCACGAATAAAATGGAGGAGTATTTCAGTTTATGGACGTGAATTCCTAACGTATATTTTTAACTGTGTTAAGCATTTTCCAGTTTAATTATATTTTATTATTCAAAGGTACTTAGAGAATATAAATAAATTCATATGGCAGAGCAAAAGAAATTAGATATATTGCCGCCTATGGATGTTAATTGTTGCTTGTGCATTTGTGTTAACATTAATCAAGTCAAATTTTACTGTATTATTCATGTAATATATGGTTGCACAAAAGGATATCGATACATGTTCATCTATAAATAGTAATTCATTAGAAAAACCTTTTTATTTGTTTTATGCGTTTTCCAGTGATATAAGTTTTAGTTTCACTATGTAGTGTTTAAAACTCTATAGATCATATACAACGTTGCACAGAAGAATCCGCATTATTCATTATCTGCCATGGAGAGTAATACTTGGAAATGGATAGTTAACTGCATTCTATATATTTTAAATTGTTTATTTAGATATCTCTTTTCATTGTATAAAAGAATGAACTCTTTTAACAGTATTCAAATAGTGCTGGAAAATAATTCCTAACCTATAACTGGTGCACCTGCTTTCATTCTGGTTTTTCTTTACTTGAAACGTTGTGAAGAGGTAGAGATCGAAATTTAAGGACAATATTAATTTTTAAATTCTTAATCTAAAATTCTTCCATGTACCTTAAAATGCTGCACAGCAAAATTTCTGTGTCATTCCAATCAGAACACTAGCTAGTGTTTTCATTATAAATTTCCATCAGTTGTTGCGACACTGAATAAAGGTTTTGAGCACATTTATCTCAATCTCATCATTTAAAAAAATCTTTGAAAGCCCAAGGCTTTGGAAAATTTGTATTAAGTTTGTTTGAACTATTTCCTAATTGAACATTGCATCAGACATAAGAGATATAACGGTCGTACATTCAATATTTTAAAATATTCCTTTAGAAACATAAAATGTATAACTTAGTATTTTTTCGGTTTTTGCGGGAAATTTTTTTTCCCGCATTTAAATTTTAAACATTTAAATTTAAATTTTATTATTTTTTTATTTTAATTTATTTTAAACATTTAAAATTTTGTTTAAATATTAAAAATTTTAAGTATTTGATTTAAGTGTGTGTGTACTAGAGATAAGTTCGGGCTCTCTTTTCGGAGCCCGGTCCGAGCCCGCAACATTTTGTGTCATCAGAGCCCGAGCCCGCCCGAGCCCGATATCGAAGAAAAAAATGCATAATATTAAATTTTTTAAAAGTAATATCTCATATTTAAAAAACTTCTTAGATGAAAATAACTGTTAATCTGCAGCACATAAGGTGTGTCCCACCGAAATAAAGCCACCGTGATTCTGTGCTGTAACTGGACACGAACTAAACCAATGAGAATGAAACAAATATATTAAGAATGTCTATATACAAATACATATTTACAAGGAGTAACTCACTCCCTGGCCCACCTCTGCAGGAAGAAAAATGAAAATGTAAAAAAAGAGGGGGGGGGGGAATGTCCCGCTGAAATAAAGCCACCACCCCTATCAGTGTTTATAGGAACGCCCGACATTCGAGCTGCTACAGGTTCTACAGGTCAACAGGTTTATGACGTGAAGAAGTTGTTCTATGCCAGTCGAACTGTATGCATACTTCAGAAGGTTGTATTTTCTATTTCTCCTGCAGTATTGCAATAGGAAAGGGAACCCAGCTATCAGAGTTAAAAAAAAGCTAGATAACGTCTTTTAAGGAACAATGTCTTTCTCGTAGACCAAATATTATATATAAGCTAATCAAAAGATCTGAAACAATAATAGACAATTTTGTGAATCAGGGCAATGCGTACGGGTATAAGAAAAGGAGATGTACATGCAGAAAAATGACTTTCAGGCAGGTAAGAGATGTTGTGCGTCTGTAACGAGCTGGTATTGCTCTAAGACAATTGGCCAAAGAGGATAACATCTTTGTGACACAATCAACCCTGTCACGGATTGTAAAACGTACAAGCAACTTGCGATATAAAAAATGAAACAGTAGCCCATGTTGAAAGCTATCCACAAGCAAGGAAGTGTCGATTGGGCCAAATATCATCAAACCTGGAAGGAGCAGTGGCATCGTGTTATATTCTCAGATGAGAAAAAAATTAATTTGGATGGCCCAGACGGTCTTGCCTTCTATTGGCATGACATGAGGAAAGAAGAGGAAATGTTCTCCAAAATACAGCAAGATGGAGGCTCATTAATGGTGTGGGAAGGCTTCGGCTATGGTGGTAAACTTAACCTGGCTTTTCCCTCAGGCCGTATGAAGGCTGCCGATTTCCAAGAAATGCTAGAAACCCATTTACTGACAAATGCAGAGAGAATTGGTGACCTAAGTTGGATTTTTCAGCAGGACAACGCTCCTATTTATGTTGCAAAATCCTCCTGGCAATGGTTTTTGCATAATGGTGTGCATGTCTTGGAATGGTCTGCCCTTTCCCTTGATCTAAATCCCCAAGAAAATGTGTGGGGTATCCTCAGTAGGGCTGTATATACCAATGGCAGACACTTTCAGTCTGTGGCAGAATTGAAGGCCGCCATCATTGAAGCCTCGGATAATATTGATGCTACTGCCCTCCAAAGAGTGGTAAATAGTATGCCACAACATATATTCCAAGTCATATATAAGCATGGCGGATATATTGGCTATTAACAATAGTGGCTTTATTTCGGCGGGACACTTTTCCCCCCTCTTTTTTTAAAAACATTCATTTTTTTCTGCCCAAGTGGTGCAGGGAGTGGGTTACTGCTTGTATATATGTGTATTTGTATATAGACTTTCTTAATATATTTGTTTTGTTCTTATTGGTTTGTTCCATGTCCAGTTACGGCACACAATCACAGTGGCTTTATTTCGATGGGACACACCTTAATTAAATTTTATGGTAATTTACATTTAATCTTTTCAAAAAAGAAGTTTGGTATGAAATAAAAATATACTTCCTTAAAAGATTCTCATAACTTTCTCACCCAATAAGCAAACCTGATGGACCCATTAATGTAGTCCGTTTTATGAATAAATTAATGAAATTTGCAGAAATTACTATTCCTACGCAGTTTTTCTTTTTCCTATAATAGGTGTATTTTGTAAATTATAATTGATACCTTAATTAAAACAATATTTCGTGTTCCTGAAAATCAGCTTAAATTTAAAATTTGGCACCGTTATCTGAAAGATCCTAAGCTTTTATAGACAAAGTGGAAACACTTTTCGATTTCTTTCTTATCGGAATAACAATACATGACAATTATTATGACTTACGAATGTGAGTGACTTCGTAAATGTTCAGAGCAGAGCTTTAACTTGAGCAGAGTTCATGATGAAAAATAGAATCTCTAACGTTATTTTCATATGAAGAGCCATTATGACTTGCACACAATAGAAGACTACAAATTTCCAAAACTTAAGCTAGTGCTGATTAACTACAAACAAAAAAAGTATTCACTTCGCTTTAGATACCTAAAAATAAATAAATAAATAAACGTTCCAATTGAAAAAATATCGTACCTTTACAAACGAAAATCGAAATTTTTCGCGCCTTTTTCCATTGGCGTCATGTGACTCAGTCGTCACGTCAATGCCGCACATAAATCTACAAATATTGCAAATTTTCTCTTAAAGTAGCATTCTAAAACTGGAAAAGGAAAATATGATTTCTGCTTCCCCTTTTATTTATTCTGATCAAAATAGCATTAAAATGACTTAAAATGGAATACGTCATTTTTTAGGGGAAAAAAGTTTTTTTTATTTTTTCTATATGTGAATAAATAAAATTGTCAGTTTCAGAAAGAATGAGCCCGAGCCCGCCCGGGCCCGAAGACTGATATAAAAATTGAGCCCAAGCCCGTATCGGGCCCGGGCCTGGGCTCGAGCTGAGCCCGTCTCATCTCTAGTGTGTACGCGGTGATGGGATGAAAGGGGGGGGGGTATAAATTTTTACAAAAGGGCTTGGAGGCTTTTGCCCCCCCCCCCCCAGTCTTAGAGCCCAAGTTACGCCTATGGTTGTGACTCTGTTGTGACGTCTAGTTAGTGTGTGAGGCGGCATGTAGCGATCCTCGGTACTGGCAGGTGGCAAAGTGTAGATACCGGCATGTGGGCGTATACGCATGGTCCGCATCCATAGCATTTCCCTCTGCAGCTAGAGTAGTTGTGCGTCGACCTCAATGGTCGGGCAGAAAGGGAATTGCCCGCTTGACCGTGATTCGAGTCCGCGGAGATCCTCACGTCCGTGTTCTGCAGCTCGTATCACTTCCTTGGGAGGGGATCTGGACCATTTTCAGGACTGTCCGATTACTAGGAATCGGACTGGAGGCTCGCCGACTAACGCGGCCGCAATCGGACCAAACTCAGACCCCGGGTCGAAAATAAATCCAGCGTGTCTATGCGTAGTCGGAGCTTTCTCCGCCCGACGCCGGTTGGATTAGGAGCCTAAGGCATAACTTTCAAGCGACTAAATCTTAATCGGGACCGCTTCTTTAGCGCTTTTGAAGGCATGTTCCACGACTTTCAGAGTCCGATACTGGTGTCTAAACCTAACTTTCAATTTATTAACCCTTTCTAGTGTTTTTATTTGTGTGTTTCTGTGTGATACTTTCCGGAGTCGACCGTCGCGTCGCCAGTGTTTCGCCATCGGCATAAGCTCGGAGGGAAAACCGTCGGGCGCCATACGGGAACAAACCTAAGCTAGGACGTGTCTATGCGTTCAGGGATGCATTGCCTCGACATCCCGGGCTAGCGAGAGGCTCCTTCTTCTTCGTCGCCGCTGATGAGTCCAGTAGTTTCCTTTGTAGGAGTTCTATGATCGAAAGCGGCTATAAATTAAGAGTCGTCGGGGAAGCTTGGCATAAGGCCTTGGAGTCGGTTTCCTCTTTTGGTCTCCAGCTCCAAAGCTATCGTGGGACTCCGCGTACCCCAAAGTGTAATGTCGTGGTGTCCTAAGAGAGTAGGCACCACCGCATATAGCAGCGACCTTTGTCGTCATTTTCTTGTGAAAATGGAGGTTATCAGCTGGTGGCGGTTCTCCCACTTACCGTAGCACTTACAAGACTATCCTGGTCGAGCACGTAATAAGGTCCATAGACCTTGTGTATGGCGGTTGACGTGGCTGTTGGGCGCTCCCAGGCGTCTGGTGGGGCAGATCAGTTTTATATCATCCAATAGAACGAAGTGCTTAGGACAATGCTTGCAAAATCTCATTTTTCTCAAACAGGACCAGTGGTACTTTTTCTGCCTAAAGCAAATTATATTCCGCCGTTCAATGTTTTATTTTAAATGGCATGTTTTATTATATGAAGCCAATTGCTAACCATTTTAGAGATGCCGCCTGCTTCATAACACCAACCTCAGTTACGAAGTTCCGCCATTTTTTTGTTGGACGAGACGGAACATCCTTTATAAATTTGGAGAACTTTTTATGTTTTAAGAAATTTTCCTAAGATTTTAAGTAGTATTTTTATATTTTGTATTTTTCTTTAAATGAAATATTAACATTTTATAAGGATTTTAGTCTGAAATTGAAAATTGAAAATTAGAATTTACAATATACCAAAACAAATTTTCAAGAATAATTCATTTACTCTTTATTTATCGCTTTGTTTAAATTATTTTTACTGAGCAGTAGCGATAATCCAACACTGAAATGCACATTGTCTCCTACTAAAGAACAATAATAATTAAATATTCCGGGTTTAACATTCTTCTATTCTTTTATCTTTTTATACCACCCCCTTCCTAGCTTACGGAAGAATTAAGAAACATTTCCACTGTTTATATCTAGAAATATCAGGCAAGTAAGCAAAGCTTCCTATCTTTTTCGACATTCTTTATGATTTTAAACGTCACAAGTTAAACTAGTACACGGTTTATAGAATCTTAATTTTTTAAGGCTCCATATTCACACAGTCAAGTAAATTTGCCATTTGCAAATATAAATTCATATGTATAATAAATTCATATGCATAATAAATTCATCACTCGCTAAATATGTGGCATAGGATCAGTTCTATTTTAAATTGAATGTTATGTTAGCATAATATTTTCAATGAAAGTGTAAAATGCAAAAATACAGTTTACTAAAATTAAACTAATGTTTAAAAATAAAATATTTTCGATGTTTTAAGTTTAAAGAGGAGAAAAGCACTTATTAATTAGAATATGAGCCTTTGGAAATAAGATTAATGCGAGATAAATTTATCACCAAATTATACTTTTAGCATTCAAATATTAATTTAATAAGCTTTCAATTTTTTTACCCACCTGTAAAACTCAATAAATACGCATCAAGTGCATAAATCATGTTATGCATTTCTTTTCTAATCTATTGCACTAAAATACTTTTGTTATACTTTTTCTCTCACTCTGATTTTAAATCATATTAAAGAAATAATAATAATAATAATTACAAAAAGTAAAGATAAAATTAAACGGAACAGCTGAAAGTGTAAATTTGATTATACTAGCACAGTCGTTACGATAATGATACTCTATCAACTGCACAGGATAAACATAATCTATCAATTACATACATCAACTAACCACAAAACATAAAACGCTACTTCTGCTTTTTGTTTAACGTGTGACAAAATAACAGGTAGCAGCACGAAAAAACAAGTGAGTACTTGCGCAAGATACCCACACCTTTTTGAAAATATTACTATGACAAAATTTGGTATTTAATGAAATTTAAAATGTATTGAAATAAATTTTAACTGTATTTTAAACACTTATTAACATTTTTATCAAGTTTAAAGTTTCGTATATTTGATTATAAGATTTTCTAAAATATAACATTTTTTTTTCAGGAATTTTGAAATAAAACAAGAAACACTCTTAGTTAAGCCCGGACAAATCCAATCGTTAAATATGTCAGGGCTGTCCGTTAAGCCAGTGTGTCATATAATCGTGATTCGGATAATCAGGAGTCAACTGCACCATGATTACATTGTTTTGAAAAATGTTGAGGTTAATAAGACTAAACGTCGATAATTTAAGAAAAGTGCTTCTAGTGGGATGTTTTTGTTTTAAAATTCTTTCAAACTTCAATAAAAAATATTAAAATTTGATATTTTTTTGTCCTGGTGCACTGCAAAAAATAATTGTTGATTTTACAGTATAAAACTGGCACCCAGCTGCCAGTATTATACCGTAAAATTAACAGTATTAAACAGTAAAATAAGCAGTAATACGCTGCCGTGCAAGCAGTAATACGCTACCGCGCATGCGCGGTAGCGTATTACTGCTTGCACGGCAGCGTATTACTGCTTATTTTACTGTTTAATACTGTTAATTTTACGGTATAATACTGGCAGCTGGGTGCCAGTTTTATACTGTAAAATCAACAATTATTTTTTGCAGTGTAGTTGGAAACAAATGTTGAACTTTTTATATTGTTTACATTACAAACGGATTAATATTTTGTAATCGTCTGCAAGTGATAGATTTTTTTTTTAATCATGCTTGAAATGTAATTTAAATGCTATAATAAATGAGTAAATTGCAATACAGTTTTCAAACAAATTGCATTTGAAATTAGATTTTTTTTTTCTCATACATAACGGTGTAAAAATGTAAAATATGCAATGTTTAGAAATTAAATTGCAGCAACAAAATCGCAAAACCGAAATTTCATCGTCAAGTGTTGCCATACGCAAAATGACGTCAGCGTTACGCACGGACACATTTGTCCTTTATAATATAGATAATTAATATATCCATTATTATAGAAATTTAAAAATGTAATATTATTAGATTTTAAAATTTGTTGCATTAAAAGGACCATCGTCATCTCTCCTAATATTATAAAGATTTTTTTAAAATTTAGATAAAATGTTATGTATAATTTCAATTGCAGAAAACAAACAAATTTGCCGAAAACTTCCTCGAACGTTCATCATCATAAATCATGTCAAAAAGTTTACAAAAACCTAATGATAATACAATAATAATAAGACCTTAAATTATGCGTGCCCCTCCCCCTTCACCCTCATAAGAAAAATCTGGTCACGCTACGTGTATGCATTTGTATATGTCATTTTTAATATACAAACGTATCTTCTCTTAATGTAATTTGCTAAAACCTTTTGTAAATGCATAGATAGATCTATTAAACAAACATTATTCTCTTCAAAAAGGAAAAGATAAATTTCATTAGATAAATAATAAGAGCCATTATTCTCAACAAACTCGTTGCTATAGTTTTCAAAATAAGTTTCAATCAATAAAAATAACAATTTACAGGTAAATGTCTGTCCTTACGCCTTATAACGTTTTCACGCTTCTTAATATCCCTTTCAATAAACATACGTGGGCTGCCTTTGTGGGTGGCCTTTATTATGGTTTTAAAAGAAAAGACGAAAACTCAGCATATGTATAGATTAGAACGTAAAGTGATATTGTTTGATCTAAGAGAGGGAATATTAAACATGAAGACACATAAATGGGGCGTTTAGACAAAATTTAAAGTTTTAAGCGTTTTTCTGTTCACTTCGCTTTAAAATTATATAACTTTAGAAAAATAGAATTCAAGATGAATGAACTGGAACTCATCAGACGAATATACGTTTGGCTCGGAATTAAACTGTGCAATAAATCGGTTACAATCGGCACCAAACATTTTTTACAGGCACTTCGAAATGTACTCTTTCCAATATACTTGCATGTTACTGCAATATATCTACAACTGATGGTAACTGTTGACATGAACAAAAGTAATACTTACGAAACTTTTCTAGATACTTTACTAATTTGTCTACCGTGTGGTCTGTGGTGGTCCATTTACAATCGAAGAAACTCCATACGTTTACTGATAAAATTCATTTTGCAAGCCGAAGAAAGACTCAAACAATTAAAAAAATCATTTATATTCTTTATTGTCGCCACTATATATTGGTCTGCATTCATAATTTCGTCAGTTATTACTGCAGTAGTGCAATGTAGTTCAATTTATTCTAATAACAATGCGATTTTAGATAATGATAAAAAAATTTTCTTTTGCCAGTGGAGAAACATTACAAAAGATATCATTTTGCACCTACAATTGCAATTTATGCCCTTTCTTTTTGCTATTTTGTATTTTTCCGTTTGTATTAATATGATTAAAATTTTTGATAACTATCTAAAAACACTTGTAAAATTAAAGGACGGTTGCGACGGTCGAATTCTACACACCTTTTTAAAAGATTACGTGGAAATAGTGAAATATGCAGAAAAATTTGCCAAAATTTTTTCAGTACCATTGTTGTGGTTTGTGTGGCACGTGTTGTGCATGATATCATATTTATTCCTGGATTTTTTATCTTCTAAAGATATAAATTATTTTCATATAATTAATGGATTCTTCGAGATAATATCTTTTATCTTGATTATTGCAGTTTTATCTCTTTGCGCTGATGAAATTCCGGTGAGAGTACATACTTTTAAAGAGATATTATACGATCTAAAAACAGATAGACTGTTTAAAAAGAACTTAGAATTGGTTGATATAATCGATATTGTACTAAACAGAGAAACCGTAACCATAACTGTTTTCAGAATTATCCCTTTTGACCGATGCTTTCTTCTTAAGTCGATTGCTGTAATTTTGGCCCATTCAGTTATTTATTATCAACTGAATGAAGGGAAAACTGACTAAATCATCACCAGCTTGGAGTTGCAAACAACATTAATACTTGCATTTTTAATTCCGCGCTGAAACAATTACATTTCATTACTATTATTGAGTTAATTAAGAAATATCTGTTGGGACCTCCCTCACACAGAAAGAGTGAGTAGCTTCCGCACTGTGCTACATCCGAAGACGGAATCCGTGGGGTGCACTTGAGCCCATAGCTACGCCCAGAACCCGCAGGATCAGACGAAACCATGGTCTCGAGAGTAGAGTCTCCATCGGTACCTACTCCCGTCTGGGACCGCTTTAGTTTTTTTCTAAAATAAAAAGGACAGCCACGGCGTCCACGGCTGAGCTTCCAGTCCTCCTCACGCGCATAAGCCGAATTGAGTCTGAACCACTCAGAGGAGCTGCCTCCCGAATTAAATATTGTTCGTTGATCCCAAGGAAGATTTAATGAACCAATTAACACAGAGCTAGTGGGCCACTGACGCATAGTGCCGAAATTTCCAAAAAACACTGGCTTAAACCCGGAAACAAAAATTACACTATTTCTATGCAGAATCTTGCATAATTGTATATCTGTGTTCTTAAAATATCTTAAGCTCATCTGTATTGCGTAAAGTAAAGGCATTACAGTTTATTTTAGCTCATACCACCTTGATGTGGAAATTTTGGAAAATAAATGATCCTCGTTGTTCAAAACGATACATTGAAATTTTTCGATAATTTTTAGTGTTTTATGGTGGGTTCTGGAGGCAAGAAATGTGTATCAGTAGGTTTTCATTGGAAGTATTTGTGAATTCTTGAAAAACGCTACTACAGAATTAGCAATTCCATGCTGTCTTACATATCTTTTTGAAAAAAGTTTGAGATCCAACGGAATCCAGTCGGATTAATAAATGAGAGATACTGTTTGAAGTCTTACCTTTACAACATGATTAATTTTAATTGATCTTTTTAGCTATTTTAATAATTAATAAAATCTGCTATTTTATTATTAAATTATTTCACCCAGTAAATGCACGACACGACTTGAGTTGTGAGCTGAAGTTCACAAAATTACACTATATGGTACCTATTAACTCTTATTTTCATAAAATACAGACCCTCCCAGTTACTTGGTAACGCAATGCACCATCCTGACTAGCTTGTTCTGGAAAATCACTCAGAAAAACCCCAAATATATTAAAGTTTTGGCCAAGATTCAGGGAAAATGCTTCATTATATGACGGCTACGTTATACTTGGCCAGATGTGCTTGATAGAGGCTCGTTGTCAATGGTCGTAACAACTACACAAAAAAAATAAAATAAAATAAAATAAAATAAAAATAAATAATAATAAAATGTCACGTCAGCCAGATCATTGCCGAATTTTAAATAGCATAAGTTTCTAAAACCGATAAGCACAATAATAATAATAATAGCAACAATAATAATAATAATACATTTGGTAATTATGGATATTCCACATAAAATTTAAAATAAATTTAGAATGTGTTTTTAATGTGAAATTTATTTACGCTTTTTATTTTTTAATTATTACTTTATAAAAGAGATTATTAACAATTTATAAATATTTTAGTCTATTCTTTTTATAAATAAACTAGCAGAGTAACCCAAAAATTTATTTCGAAAAAAATAAAAAAATAATAATAATTAATTAATTTTCGAAAAGGAATACAAGTTGCATATTACAACCTATTATTATTATTATTATTATTATTATTATTTTAACAGAAATCGATTTCTAGAAGCCTCAAGTATGCGAATCCCAAATTACAGCTCGTTCCGCCTTTGAGTTATGCTCATAGGCATAGTTTTTGAGGTATGCTCTAAAACTACCCGCATCGAAATTTGTTTTGCAACGATCTCCAAGTTGTACAGTAGTACTCGCAGAGAATTTTCAAAATTTAATTTAGATTTTTTAAAAATTAAATTTCAAAAGATTTTTTTTTTACTGGATTTTTGCATTATGTATTTTCTTTCATCTTTCACATCTTCGTTTCAAAATATCGCATAATTTCACTCTTTACAGCACAGAACAGAACAAAAAGTGTGCTTTCAGGTAAAGTTTGTCTTAAAATTGTAATTTAATTTACGAAATTGTAACGATTTATTTAACATAATCAATAATGTAAATTTTTGCTTTTAATTTCGGTAAATGGCAATCTGGAAACGATTTTCTAAAAATATGATTCTTTCCAAGAACCTTTAAGTTTCAGGAGCTTGATAAGTTGCGATATTCAAAAAAATATTTTTCCCCGCTCAACAACTCAAAATTTTCGGACACATTTTCAGACTCATTTTTAAAAGTAAAAAGCATGAAACTTGGCGGCCTGATTTTTGAAGAGATTTATAAGCGACATGTGTTTTTATTTTTCGTTCAACTAATTAGAAATTGATTTACAAACAATTATTTTCACAGTACGATAATTTTTTTTTTTTGTTGTTGTTTCCAGCACTATTGCTTCGTGAAATTCGTTTCAAAATGTCCACTTTGACAGCATTTTTGGAAATATATTATGCCTTTATCAAAAAAATCGACCAATACGGACATTATAAAGTTTCTGAATAAGAGAACCTGCCAATTGGATGCATTTTAGAGCTAAAATGAATTTAAAAATGAGTCAGAAAATAAGAAGTTTGGATTTGAATACACCCTTAAATCTTGCAAAAATATCAAATACTAAATATATGTACAATCACAAATATTTTAACAATCACTTTGACGACAAAATTCCTTCCTCTCTGCTTTAGTCAGCTTGTTTTAAGTGAAGCAACACAGGAAGAATTTCGTAACACGTGACCTTCTTTAACCAATGCATGTTCAACTTTCGCTCGCACTCATTTTTATCGGTGAATTAATATTGAAAAAATAAATCTCTCGTATGCTTTTGGCGGGAAAAGAATTTTCTAGAACATTACCGAAAGTAAAAAACGCGGGAAACTGAAAGAATAAGTTTCGGTTTTTGCATATTGAAAACAATTTAAAAGAATGATTCTTTTAGACTATTAGGAGAGGGACAATGGTGAAATTATACAGATTAAAAGAAATAAAGGAGATTTAAATGCGGTAATAAATAGGAAATATGTGAAGTTATTTTTCAAATTGCTCACAAAGCGTAAAACCCACAGAGTGAAAAATTATCCAGGCCGGGGCTCGAACCCGGATACTTTGTAATAACGCTCCAACACTCTACCATTGAGCTACGAGGAAGATACCGAGTCTGTAATTTCTCACTCTAATATGTCGGAAAGGCTCAAACTTGCAGCAGGAGATGGAAAAGTCTCTAAGAGCACACAACCTTTGTGGCTGCTGAAAATTAATTGAAAAATTAATTCATATTAGGAAGGATTTAAGAAAATAGGTTTTCTAAGAAGAAATATTCTTATGAAATGTGAATTTCACATCTTATTTCTCGGGAATAAAAAGGGAATTTAAGTATATTAAGATAAAAAATGTTTTAAATATGGACAATAATGGAATATTTTTAAGAAATGGGATATTTTAATAAACAAGGGTTGTAAATGGAATATTAATGAAAGGAATTTTTTATACAATAAATATAATAAGGTATGGAATTTTAAATTTTGTAATATATTCCTTTATTTAAACCCACTCACGTTTAAATTCCAGGGAATTGCTCTCTCTCTTAGCAACTCTCTATGTTAAAACATACTAGAACACCGGCAACATTTTACTTTAACAATCACTTTGACGACAAAATTTCTTCCTGTCTGCGTCCGTTAGCTTGTTTTAAGTGAAGAGGCGCAAGAATAATTTCGTAACACGTGAACTTCTTTAACCAATGCATGTTCAACTTTCGCTCGTACTCACTTTTATCGGTGAAGTAATATTGAAGAAATAAATCACTCCTATGCCTTTGGCGGGAAAATAATTTTCTAGAATATTACCGAAAGTAAAAAACGCGGGACACTGAAAGAATAAGTTTCGGTTTTTGCGTATTGAAAGCAATTTAAAATCATGATTTATTTAGACTATTAGGAGAGGTAAGATGGTGAATTTACACAGATTAAAAGAAATAAAAGATATTTAAATGCGGGAATAAATAGGAAATATTTAATAAAGAATTTTAAAAAATAGATTTTTTAAGAAGAAATATTCTTATGAAATGTGAATTTTACATCTTATTTATCGGAAATAAAAAGTGGATTTAAGTAAATATGGACATGTACGTACACAGATCAAACTAAGCGATCTCTTAAGGTCCGCTTGGAGGAACATAAAAACTATGTTAAAAAAATGTGACATTAAACGCTCTGCGATTGCTAACCATTATTGGTCTAACAATCACAGTTTTCATTTTTCAGAAGGTTCAATAATTGAGAATTGCTCATCGATTTAAGACCTTGACTTTTGGGAAGCTTATCATATACGGAAGAATTCAAGCAACTTAGTTAATGATATGTCCAGTACACCAAATTTTTCAAATGTCTGGCTACCTTTCCTTTAATTCATTCTCTTCACTCCCCCCCCCCCTCTTCTTTCTCTCCTCCGTACTTAAACTCGCCCAGAATGGCGAAACACTTCTGATTGTTCTCCTCCTTCACATGGGACTTCTGACTCCGCTGTTGTTTTTAAACAATCATCGCCATTCCATCTTAGCCGCGAGAAGAGACGCAAGCATACTTACATGGCTTAAACATCTGTTTTTAATCTTTTAAACTTTGGCACTGATGATGGAGCTTTAGAAGCTCCGAAACAGCTGTTTGCTATTTTATATATATTTTATTTGTGCTATTTTTACGTTGATCATTTATTTTAACTATGTGTAATCTCTGAAATAAATTTGTCTTTGATATCTCTTGTCTTTCTTGGTGTTGCATTTTGGGTGGCCAGCAATGTATTCAAATCAAAATATTTCAATAGTTCCCTTTGAGTTAGTAAAAGTATGAAAACTATCTGAGACCAAACATTAAAGATTCTTGGAGAAAATTTAAACCTGCATTGCTTTTCCTTCTGCCAAAAGTTCGTTAATTTATTAAGAGATAGTTCTCCAAGCACAATCGATTACATTTTAGCACTCAGTCATAAAAGAAAAATTGTAGGAACTTAATCTCATAAGGATGGGATGTTTCTGATATTAAAAATGATATCATTTTCAAAAAGAAAAATATCCGTTTTGTTTTAATCCATGAAACAAACAGTTTACTACATTTGCATTATAATGACGTCATTGTCTAAGCTTTTCATTCGACTGTTGATGATATTAAAATGCATAATATATAAAAAATATTTTACATAAAATTCTTAAAGATGGTTTAAAAATAAACGTTATAAAAAAATCATTATAATGTAAAATTATCTTTACCTGCCTCTTTTTAATCAATATATTAAACAAGTGGGTAAATGTGATCGAAGATCGCACAAAGGGTTTCGTTTAATATTCCTATTAAAACACTTTATATTTTAATTAATAAATTCAAATAAATTTCATTTTTTAAAATAAAAATTTACCGGTGTATGTTTTTTTTTTCACATATCTGAATCGACCCGATACATTAATTCTGCTCTGTCATAATAATGTCTGCCATGTGGACTAAATGCAATATTTAATAAAAAGTAGTTTCCCCCTCTCCCCTTCTTTATTAATAATCCCTATTTACACTATTAATTACATCAATATCTATTAGCGTTTTATTTCTTCATATAATAAAATAAATTATTTTCATTACCGCTAAAATAATTCGTAATTTCTGTTCAAATTACCCTATTTTTATAAAAATTAGATTTCTGGGTTCGCCGTAAAAAAATTTGCATAGATATGTTAATTTCGAATCGATAAATACAATATTTTAAAAAAAAATCTATAGAGCCTGAAAAATGCCTAGTCCGCTATCTTTGGGCTGTGGGAACAGGTGCAGATTGTTCGTCTGTGGTTTTACAATGAAAAGAAATTAAACGAATTTATTCGAATCGATTTTTAATTAATATTTACACTTCTAGTCGGAATAATACAATTTTTTTTTTAGAAATTCTGAAAGCTAATTTTTTTTACGTGTGTGTCCGAAATTTCACGTTCCTAGGAGGAACAGTTTATGAGATAGGGGTGTCTTTGAAAACGTCCAATCTGTTATCGCCATTGCAATGCTGTGACTAAGGGAACCCCCAGAATGAACTTCCTTTACGGTTGATAAAATTCTACGCTTTGGTTGAATATTTTTATCCATTAATGAGTCGGTTTTTAAGGTTTTAATCAATATCTTGCATTAAGGAAGACATTTTCAAAATTTTATAATTTTCAGCGTGACAGTAGGTATTCAGCTGCAAGAACACAAAATTTCAAGTCTTTAACTTATACAGTTTCTGAGAACCGACTCTGCGATGGACAGACAGAGAAGCTAGACGAATGGGGTTTCGTAAGATGAACGAAACCCTAAAAATGATAGTACAAATTAATTTTCACGCGAGTGGGGAAGCGGGTAACAAAACCAGTTTTTAAAATGTAATAGATTTTTATAAATACTAATGAAAAGTGATAATTAAAAATTTATAAAATTAATCTAAAGAACAAAGAAAAAATATGCTACTAATTAGTCACAGAAATTTGAATGATTGAATAACTAAACAAGACAGAAAACTCGTGCGCCAAGCATAGATTATGAAACACTTTTTAACACATACTTGAAAGTAAAGAAATACGCTCTCGAAACCATGCCAAAAATGCGTCTCGAATCCATGTCGAAAACCATTACGAAAAAAAAAATCTCGAAACATCTCGAAAGCATGTTTTACAAACTGTTTGACCATTTCTATGGAGAACTATTCGATTTGATTTCTTTCATTTGACAAAAATGAAAGGTAATCATTTTTGCTGAAGCTTATACCACCGAAGAGTGTAATTTCCATTAATTAATTTTGTTTTCGAGCTCGCAAAAGATAAAAACAAGTTGGAAATTGTACGTCAAACGTGACAAACGAAGTACGTCCGTATTATAGCTAGTTATATAAGTATTCAGATCTTAATGATTTTTAATTCTGTGAAATGAATTATATCGTCTGCAGATTAATTTCTGTAATAAAATAAGTATCTCGGTCGCTTGACGATTAAACCTCGGAAGCTCCTATAACAAGAAAACACCGATTTTTTAAAAAAATAATTCAAATTTCTTAATAAATGTTTTTATTAATATCTTCTACACTGTTAAAAATTTCTGTAAAAACACAGAAAAAAAAACGAGACTCTCTGTAAATTTACACTAGTTCTTCGTTAAATGCATTTGACCGAGTTTCTCCGTCATCATTTTACAGACATTTCCCTTTTCTTATATTAGATCCCCTGTAGGTAT
The DNA here is from genome assembly GCA_963931845.1 of Maratus michaelseni. Lineage (NCBI taxonomy): Eukaryota > Metazoa > Arthropoda > Arachnida > Araneae > Salticidae > Maratus > Maratus michaelseni. Next base: position 156,108,116 of record OZ007589.1, on the reverse strand, counting down.
TTTCGTGTCTTTTTTTAAAGATATTTTTATATTTGTTATAACCTGTAATTCAAAATACACACTTTTAAAATTCTTTTACAATTTTATTAAAAATATTAAAGAAAAACAATTGGTTTAAAAATTGTTTTATTAAAAATTAGAATATTTTAGAAAGGGGAAATTCACCTCTGCGGAGTTAGCGGGGATTTTTATCGGCTATCACTTTGATCAAAAGATGGAAAGAGAGTGTGGTTATAAAATAAATTTTTATTTCAGTCTGGATTTATAATTTAGGTAAGATAATTTTCAAATATTATTTTAGTCTATTTTATAATTTGTGTTAATATTTATAAAAAATTATACTATATTATTATTAGGAATCGTAGAATTTTAATGACATATGTTTTATAAAAAATATATCAACTTTCTAAATACATAAATATTACAATAAAATAAAAAAAAATAAAAATAAAAATTTATGAAGTTTAATCTTCTAAATTTAAATATATGAAAATATTAAAAGTCATTTTTTTAAATAACTTATATGTTTTAAATTTATTTATCTTTTATTTACTACTAAAAAAAATTTCTTTCCAAAAAATATTCTTTTCAAAAAATATTCGCACATTATAAGAATATATATATATATATATATATAATATGTATATTGTATTAAAACTTTAAAAAATTCTTGAAAACATTATTAAATTTGCTGAAAAAAAATACATTAAAATTCTTTCATTAAAAAAAAAGAAAAAGAAAAAGAAAAAAAAAAAGAAGGAAAAAAATCCTCACAGAAGTATTTCTTTCATGTTATAAGTTAAAAACAAAACATAAAAAAAAAAACATGTTTTACACTTTTGCAATGCCTGTTATTCTAGGCTTTAGAAGGAATTCTAGATAATATATTACACGAGTTGAAAAAAACAAACAAAAAAACAATGACAATATTTTAAAATACAATTTTTACAAAGTAATTCGCTAAGTATTTTCATATGATATGAAAAGAAAACATACCTTAAGTTAAACGTATATCAATCCGAAAGATGGCATCATCAAATATTAGTTAAATTTATTTAAAGACTAGAAAAATAAAAGCTCTTTTAAGTCCTATTTAAACAAAATCTTTAAAAAGCGATGGTAAACTTTACAAATATAATAATTTTTTTTCCCGACAAAACCATAAAAAAACATATTTGGTACATAACAGCAACTTCCCGAATGGTATAGCTGTTATAATTCCTGTCTTCCACCCAGACGACGTGGCTGAGAGGTTCTGCTCTTGAAGCTGGTAGACGGGAGGTGCTGGGTTCGATCCCAATCACGCCCGTCGGCCTAATCGTTCGGAGTTTTCGTGGTTTTCTTCGAGCCGTGGATTTATCCATGCGTAAATACGGGTTAGGTTCCCTTAGAAAGACCCCCACGAAGGGCACTTCTCCCGGGCCTATATCCCAAGTGTAGATAATTGGCCGTCAATAATCAACCCAACCCAACCCACCCAGACGACACGGGTTCAGGGCTGTGGTCGAAATGATTCTTGTAAAGTCCTGCGTTACAGCGATTAGAATTCATTCAAGTAATTCTAACAGCATCAATAGCTGGCGTAGAATTGGCGTTTTCTGTCAATCGTTTTTTTTTTTTTTTTTTTTAACAGAAAAATTTACAGTAGACTCTGTAAATTTACCGAATAATTTCTCTGTTATTTAGCAGAATCTCTGTTTTCTAATCTCTGTAATTTTACATAAGACTTAAGATAACAGACTACCAGTAGATTCTCCGTAATTTCGCAGAATTTTTTTAACAGTGTATAGTTTTGATTCGATTTTCATAAAATTTGAAATGTCTCGACAAAATTCTGCAAAGATTATATATATTAAATTTCAAATCATTTGTTTGAATAGTTTTTGCGCTGTTATATGCGGACAGACAAACGGACGGACAGACGAAAGGACGGACGGACAGACAGATGGACGGACGGACAGACAGACGGACCAGACGACGACTATAGGTGATACGTATTTATATAATTACGAACGCACCTAAAAAGCGAGACCTTTTATGTTAAAATGACCGTTGTTTTGTCAAAAATCGACTTCTCAGATTAAATATTTGTATGAACTCCAAAGAATTTAATACCCTTTTAAATTGGTGACCCTATTTGTTTCAGATGCTTGTGACCGGAGAAAAATGGTTTCCTGAATAGACGTTCACAGCGCACATCTGCAGATATTCCCCATCGCACAAGGCATAATTAAATTTTTTATACACAAAAATTTAAATATATAAGTAAAGTATCAATAAATATAATCCAAAAAGTCCGAAGGTGGTATCGTTTTCTTTTGTAACTGCAAAATATTGCAAAAATCATGTGAATTAGAATTTGTATATATGTTTCTTTAAATCTCAAAAATATATTGTTTTTTAAAGTTTCTAGCGATAAAGAATGTTTTTCGAAGTCATTAATAACTCGGAAGAGGTTATTGTATATTTTCGTTCATACGGTTATATTATATTTTCCTAAATAAAAAAGAAAATCTGTCTTTTTTTTACAGTATTATAACAAGACAAAGCCCCTAGTCATAAAGTCCCAAGTCAAAGTCCCTTTGTCTTAGGACAAAGCCCCTGGTCACTTCAAAAACTACTATTGCATTCTTTGAAAAATGAAAATTCACACAGGTTTTCAACATATTCCTGCAAAATCACCGGACACTTCACCTATGGATTATTGTGCGTTTGGTCTGCTGAAAATAGATCTTTAACAGCACAAACCCACCACGATTGATGGATTCTGGAAAGCAAAGAAAGAGGAATGGCAAGCAATACTCCTGGAAATCGTACGAAAAGCCCTTCTTTCGTAGAAAGCACGATGCAGAATTATAATCTAAAAACAAGAACAAAAAATCATGCGTTAAGCATAGATTATGAAACACTTTCCAACCCATTCAGAATACTCTAACGAAATTTCACAGTTTATTAAGTAAACAATTTAGAAAACGGATCACAAATTTTAAAACCCAATTTCAGCAATTACTACAAATAGTCAAACAAAATATCCGAATTATTTTGTGCAGCCCTGTATATCATCTATAGATTTGTGTGTATGCTGTAGCATGTTAAAATTTACTTCACAGTATGCTAAAATTTACTTCAGCTAGGAAATACACTAGCACAATTGAAAATTCCGCTTTAGCGATTTCCGTCAATAAACGAAAATGCACATAAGATCTTTTGAGAAACGCTGTATATAATCTATAGAATTTATATGCCCCAATTAATACGCCAAAAACTAGTTACATTTATAAATGTGTACCACAACTGAAAACCTGCTACCAGCAATTAATGCTCATAGACAGTAGTGTAACCAAATTCTTTTGAGTGTTCTGTAAATGAACGATACATTCTATGCACACCATATTCAACAGTAAGCGTCATGTAGTGCACCTCAGTGATATGTATCAATTTGAATGGGTTTAAAATATTGTAACATCATTAAAATACGCAGCCAAACGATTTTTCCCCATAGAGTGTAATGTAACAACATTCTTTGATTGTCCTTGTAAAATAACCATAAATGCTACACACTTCATTTTCAATACCAAACATGCCATAGTAAACCCCAATAACATATTTAAATTTGAAGCATCAGAGTATGTTTACGCGAGTTAGAGCACGGACAGACGACAGACAGACAGACAGACAGACCTAATTCATAAACACTTTTCAACTATGTTGGAAAGTGTTAACAAGGTTATCAAATCGAGCATTTAAGTATAATTAGTCTTTACATATTAAACATAAAAAAATGTCCCCGAAATCGTTCTAAAAATGTGTAAACACTCTCTGTATAATATATTTCTCATGCAAAATAAATTAAATGAACTTTAGAGACTCAATAAATTTTACAAACTAGCGCTGTGACAGTCCACTGACCTGCTTAGTCCTACTCTGTGGACACATTATTTTTATGGAAAAATAATATATTTTATTATTTTATTAATTGCATTCATGATGTTATACTATAATACCACATTTCCATCATTACATATTTCTAAATACAATTAATTTCTATTAAATATTTCGTGACATCGTTTTGTACATTTCTGGGAGATGAATAACCGATGCCCCCCCCCCCCCCCCATACCAGGCGAGAAAATTTTGGCTACACTGCAAAAAAAAAAAAAGTGTTGATGCGCGGTAGCATATTACTGCTTATTTTACGGTATAATACTAGCAGCTGGGGTGCTAGTATTATACTGTAAAATCAAGATTTTTTTTTTTTCAGTGTAACCTAGAGACAGCGTTGGATTAAGCCGTCTAGAATGCCCTTAGCAATTGAAATCTCCAGGTCCTCTTTCTCATCCCCGACTTTCGAAACTTTATCTTAGCTTGTAATACTTTTAATTTAATTTGTGGGTATCAAGTTCTCAATTAACTCTTGTTAAGACAATTAAGAATAAAAAAACAGCGCATCAATTTAATTTCGAGTCATTTTGAAGACAGTATTTTAATAACATGTATAAAAAATACAATAAAAAAAACATCAAATAAAATGCTATAGAAGTTACTAAAAGATATCGATTTACACGATATTCCCGTTTACTCAGGTAGGTGATGTAATTCTTTGTAAAATACACATCTAATAATAATAATAATCTATCATATATCCTCTATCATCCATCTAGAAATATTCTAAAGAGACTTCAGACTTTAAAATGCATTGGTTTGATAAATCTTATTTTCGATATTTTACTTATATCAATACTTTATTATTAGGATACTTTGTTTAATATAATGTAACTTGAACAGAAACTTACATACGTTAAAATGCACAAGCCCCCTAAATGTTGCGTAGCAATTGCCAAATAGAAAGCCTACTCTGTCTATTTGGTAATTCGGCTCTGACTCTGTATTTAAAAACAAATTCTCCCGACACAAAAATATTATCACATTATCCCTGAATGGGTGTCTAGTTAGGGGAAAATGTCTATTTTATTTTGTTAGTATTTATTTATTTATTTAGTTAGTTATTGTTTATTTATTTATTTATTTAGGTATACTTAAAAAATATTTTTTCCCCCGCTAATTATGAAAAAAATTTCCGTTCGAAATAAAAACCCGCAAGCTCCTCTAATATTTAATATATCCTCTAATGTTTAATTATTATTATTATTATTATTTTACATTTTATTTAGTTTCTTTTCTAAAGTAAAGAAAATATCCCAATAAGAAAAAGAAAAGAACAGCTACTTTATTAAAAAAAATCCATGCTGTAGTACTTCGCATTTTATTTATACAAAAGTAAATAAATAAATAAATAAATAAAAAACTCGAAAAATAATTGATTATATTTTTAAAAACACCGCTTTTTTACGTAAATTGTAACATTTTCGCAAAGAAATGTCATACTCTCATATTATCATATCCATGTATCCTCAGAATAAAAGGGAAAAAAAACTGTTCTGTTTTTGTTTAGAAGTTCTAATTAGCAGAATTTTAGAATTTTTCTCTATAAATGTCATATTCTCATATTATCATATAAATGTATCTTCAGAATAAAAGAAAAAAAAATCTGTTTTTTTTTAGAATTTTCAATGCTATTAAATAAAATAATTAAATGTTTTTTAAAGCATTTTGAAAAACATAATTGCAGTATACTAAACAAACATTAACGTGTGTTCTAAGTAGAAAAATATTTTTTTGGTTCTGGGATTTATGACAGTGTTTATTTTCAACTAACTTGTTACTATATGTAAGAATTCAAAATGGGTTTTTTTTATCAGTGAAAATAACAAATTACAAACAAATGTTTATCCTTGCATCTTAAAATGTAGTCATGGTTGTGAATGTCATTTTTAATGTATACACACTTTATACAAGTCATTAAAGAGATGAAAATTGAACATCATATCGATTAGAAACATAAAATAATATTGATTGAGATACAGAGGGTAAAATAAACACGAAGACAATTATAAGCCGGCTTTTAGTAAAATTGTAAATATTTATTCTTCAATGTTTTCCTTCATGCATTGCCACTCGATAATTTATAAAATCTTGAAACAACCAAAAGGTTAAGAATAAAACAAAATCACAGCATAGACAAGTTTCTTTATGTTAGAAGGCATGTGTATAAAATAGGAAACTGCGACAGAGTAAATCTTTGCTCTAAGTTGCTCTAACAAGCATTTAGTTCCGGTGATTCTACCCTATGGAACATTTACTTCTGTAAAATGATATTAATCAACTGACTCAACTGACTGAAAAAACTCAGTTTATATGTTGTATCCAAATACAATCGATTGTCTCTTGTTCATAAGAATTTAAACATTTATGAAACAGAAGAATTTCGTTATATTAGACCCCAGGGTGTTAACGGAGATTTTAACGGAGGTAAAATGAGGTAAAAACGGTTAGACGTTAATGCAGGTAGCTTTCAGCATAACTTCGAATAGAAAAAATGCATTACAAGTACCAATGCACGTAGAGTAAAAATTACTATTGTCCAGTGCCTAGCGGACCACAAGCACAGTATAAACAAGCGATTGTGCTACATTCATCAGAAAGTAGTGCAGTGTTTTTTAACAGTGTCTTCAACACCACACTTTTGTACTCTGAAAATATTTTATTGAAATTCCTTAAAATTACCTCTAAAAAATTCACCTAATTTTTAAAATAAGAACTCGACATGAATGAATTGGAACTCATCATAAAAATATACGTATGGCTCGGAATTGATCTGCGTAATAAAACTAGTAGCGGAAGGATTTTACAATTTCTGCGATCTGTATCTTTTCCGTTATTCTTGCATGTTAGTGCGATATTTTCTCAAGTGGTTGTAATTGATGGAATGAAGACTTCAATAGATTACGGTACATTTCTAGATAGTTCGTTGATTTTCGTACCATGCGTCCTGTGGTGGTCTATTTTTAATCAAAGAAATTCCATACGATTATTGTTGCAATCCATGTTGCAAGTGAAACAAAGACACTTGAAATTAAAAAATTCCTCAAAGAACTTCATTATTGGCGCAATTATATATTGGTCTGCATTCATGATTTCTACAGTTTTTATCACATTAGTGAGACGTAAATTAATTTTTACTGATAAAAATATAAGTTTCGCTTATGGCAATTCTTCTTTCTGTATGAATATCGAATGTCAGTGGAAAAACGTTATAAAACATTCCATTTTGCACGAACAAGAGTTGTTGATGCCATTTCTTTTTTCTATTATGTATTTTTCCTTATGCTGTAATATGATTAACATTTTTGATTACTATCTAAAAACCCTTATGCAGTTAAATGACAGTTGCGATAGTCAAATTCTACGTACCTTTTTAAAAGAATACGAGGAGGTAGTAAAATATGCTAAAACATTTGGCAAAATTTTTTCGCTGCCTTTGTTGTGGTTTGCATTCCATGTGGTGTGCAACGTATCATTGTTATTTTTGGATATTTTATCTTTTAAAGATAAAACTTATTTAGATATAATAGATATAGTCTTTGGAACAATATCTTTTGTTGGGATCACTGCAGTTTTATCTTTTAGCGCTGATGAAATCCCTATTAGAATCAATACTTTTAAAGAGGTGTTATACGATTTAAAATCAGACGGACTGTTTAAAAGCAACTTAGACTTAGTTGATATAATCGATGTTGTTTTAAACAGAGAAACTTTAAGCATAACTGTTTTCAGAATGATCCATTTTGACCGATGCTTTCTTCTTAAGTTAATTGCTGCAGTTTTTGCCCATTCAGTTATTTACTATCAGTTATCCGAAATAAAAGAAGATTAAATCATTTGACGATAAAGGCTGTTTACTGCAATAATATTTACACTTATGTTCGCACTCCAAATATCTCATTAAAGTAATATTTAGTAAACTATTAAAACTCATTGAAATTAAATATGTTCAACCATTTTCATGAAAATTCAATTAGTGTCTAATCTACGCTATTTATTTATTTATTTATTTTAAACAAAAGTACAGATTTGGTAAGCTACATAGTGCATTCGCAGACGCAGCTGTTACCCCCCTTTGGTGTCTCCTGGTTCATGATTGATATTGATTAGAGTAATTATTATGTGCTCTTTTACCATACTTATCTCCTTGTATAATATGGCATATGAACATATAAGGTGTTCATGATGACAATTAGTTGCTTTATTGTTGCAAAATTTAAAATTTTATTTAAAAATACCAATTTTCTAATGAGTACAATTTTTTTTGTGATCTCTTTTGCTAGCAGTAAATTCTGTTTAGTTTTTGAATTTTGGAATATTTCACATCTTAAGTTATATATATATGTTTTCAGATCATATGGTGGAGTAAGCATTTAAAATTTACCTTGTGTGTAAAAAATTAACACAATTATTTTACTAGCAACATGAGTATTGATTGAATATTGTTCCTTGTATTTCAACTTACAGAATGTATTCACATGATGTTTACAAATGTATTTTTCTTTTTCTCTCTCTTTCCTCTGTGACCACATTTCCGATTTGAATTTTTTCTCAAGACTTTAATTTTGGCAATCGAAATTTTGTGTTCTAGTCATCCTGTAAAAGGTTTTATTTTATTTTGTTTTATTTACATTTCGCACTTTTCTGGCATCTCAAAAAAATTTCCGTCATTGGGGGGTATTGTGGGATTTATCACATTTTAATTTAATTCTTGTTCCGTTAATCTCGGCATTTAGTTATTCCCAAACCTTGCTACGGCGCTCAAGAAAATCTACGTCCCTTTCAAGTTGTGAAGATGTTTAAGATTAAAATTCACCTGTTTAAGTTTACAGCCAAAGAGATTATTTATTTCTTCTGAAATTTGATGAATAATAAAGATGTTTGTTATGAAAACAAGTTCTACATTTTAATTTAATACTTGTTCTGTTAATCTTGGCATTTAGTTATTCCCAAACCTCGCTACGGCGCTCGAGAAAAAACACGTCCCTTTCAAGTTATGAAGTTATTTAAGATTAAAATTCACCTCTTTAAGTTCTTGGCCAAGGAGAAAATTTATTTCTTCTAAAATTTGATGAACAATAAAGATGTTTGTTATAAAAACAAGTTCTATATTTTAAAGCCTTCCCATTACAGCTTTCAAGCTTCAAATGGTAGAAACTGTTTAATTATTCAAATTTTCTCTTCTTAAGTGACTATAAAGATTGCTCGTAACAGTTATTGTTAATCATTTAACTTAATTCACAACGCTTTATTATGAGTTCTCCACTTCTAAAGTTTTCAAGAATCTTATCTTATAAATGTAGCGATCTATTATCATGATTTAAGTAGCCAGAACTAAATATTCTACCAATCGCCATGTTAATTTTTAACACCGTTAATTTTCGTCACAATATCGCAAAATTGTGCTATTGTTATCCAGATAAATATTTAAATATATTTCTGTTAAAATGTATAAAGATTAAAAAAAGAAGAAGAAGGCGAAATTTGAGACGGAGCCACTCAGTTCTGCAAGTTTTGAGTTTATAGAAATTCAATCCTAAAAATGGCCTTTTCTGTGCTTATCGTCGGCTATCAGAAAGTTTTTGATAATTGTTTCATGGCATTATCATGGTTTTATCATGGCATTATCATGGCATTATCATTGTTTCATGGCACAATTTCAAATCATTGATATTTATAGTATGTTATTGAGGTGTGTAGACTTTATGAAGTACCTAATAAAAATACTCAGCTATATTATGTTACCTTTGAACGTTTTTAAAAATACGTTTTCGATTACATTATGAATTTTCCAGCTCAGTTGAATTGTAGATGTAGGATGTAACGTGGGTTTCGTATTAAATATTATCACTATACAGGACATTTTTATATGTACACGCATACCAGAAAAAAAGGTGAATCCCATATACTACTATATATGGGTATTTATTATTTTAAGTACATTTCTGTGACTGCACTTAAAACATTTTAAGCCATTATTTAACACGAACTGAAGATAATGTTCCGCCCATTTTATATTGCTAATTTTTGGCATGTTTACAATAGGATTGAATGTCTGTCACACTGGCGATGAGAAGTTTAGATATGAAGAGCATTGAAGAGTGGAGTACACATGTAACAAAACTGTATTAATGCGTTGACGCTGTATTATTAATGCGACAATGTAAAAACTGAAATTGAGCAGTTACAGCCAAACATTTTCGGCCTATAAGTTATCATTCACAAAATATACATCGAAAAGCAAGGTACTACTTATATTTTCAAAAGCACTACTTAGCACTTCTTAGAAGTATGTCATCACTGTTTTGGATCAGAAATTTTCTGTTAAATTTTTAAATCGCAGAATTTGTAATACATTTTTCAGCGATTGAATAAGGTGACTGTGAAATATTTACGTATATTTAAATATTTCACAAAAGTGCACAGTAACAACAAATAAATAAGTACTAAAAAGAGTAGCAAAACTGCCTTATACGCAAATTTTGTATGCACGAAAGTGACTGAGATAAAAATTAAAAGATAAAACAATTCTACAGAAGTAAAAGATTCTAGCTTTTTTCCTATCTCAGCACTCTAGTGAGTAAGTAAAAGGTACAGATTTTATTTTTATTAATGGATAGGGTCTAACATTTTATTATTTCACTTTTTCAATTATATTATATACTTGATAAAGTATGTGCGAGGCTTTCGCACTGCATTCTTTGATATACGTTTTTTTTTTCATTAAGCAAAAAAAGTTTTGTAACGAAATATGAGTGAGTTATGTAAAAAGCTTATTCAAAAACCTTTTGAAAGCTACCTCATTCATTGTTGTGCGTTTTGCATGTGCATAGAAAAATGGTTGTTGACGTCAGAAATTATATATGTGATGGTTTCACGACCGTATGATTCATATATATGGCTGGTTAAATTACACTAACTGGTTGATTCAATTAAACTTTGACTGATACAAGTGAAAAAATTAATTAATCATTCATTAGAAAAAGTGAGTAATTTAAAATCTCTTACATGCTTTTTAGCAACAATTATTTTGCCTTATATAAGCATTCTTAAAAAATTTGGAGATTTTTTTTTTTTTTTTTGGGTGGGGGGGGGGGGGGCTGGAAACATCATTGACGCAATCGCAATCTTAAAACTAGTATGTTATATCCAACATAAATCTTTTTTCAATATCATAGCAAAATATTAATTTTAATAGCGCTGTCACACACGAAATGTTATGAATACGGATATGTAGCGCATATATTTGAATTTATAGGATAACAGTTAATAGTTTATTATAATTTTCAAATATAAAATTTTATACATTTCTGTACAATAGAAAGTGAGATGTAGCTATAGTGTTAATCGTAAAATGCACAGCAAAGCAGAATCCCTGTTGTGCAATCAGAGCCAAAAATTGTTAAACAAATTGTATTCAGCACATCCTTAAAGTATCCATCAAAAAATGAAAGTCGAAAATTTTCACAAATCCAATATTTTCGTCTTATGTATAAGTAGTAGGAAAAGGAGAGTTTGAGCTCAGCAGGCGGAGGATCTTAGGATCGGATCCTCCGCCTCCCGTGCCACCGCCTGCCGCTCCTCCGCCTCCCGTGTCACCACCTCCCGCACCTCCGCCTCCCGCACCTCCTCTGAATCCGATTCCAGCGCCACCTAACGAAAAAAAGGATAAAATATGAACTGTAAGAAGAGGAGTGAACCTAAAAACTCTAAGATGAGGTTAAATGGACAAGATTATCATACTATAAGATGAATATTGATTTTATATACTAAGTTTGAATGACAAGCACCTTAAAGAGTATCACTAACTAAGTGAAACAATGGGAAAATATCAATTTTAACGAATAAAGTTGATTTCTTAAGAATTTTTCAACTATAAGATGGCGATATCAACTTATAAGAAGAAATTTAAACTTACATTTTTGTTTTTGAACAATGGACACCTTAATGAGAATAATAATTAAGCAAAATAAAATAACAATTTTAACGAAAAAGCTTATTTCTTATGAATTTTTCAACTATAAGATGAGAATATCAAACTATAAGATGGATTTTAAACTTATATTATAGTTTCTGAACAATGGACACCGTAATGAGTATAATAATTAAGCAAAAAAATATTAGTTTTAACGAAAAAAGCTGATTTTTGAAGACTTTTTCAACTATAAGATGAGGATATCAAATCATAAGCCGTGGATTAAATATATATAAGTATTTTGAATGACGAACATCTTAATGGGTATTACTAATTAGACGAAAAAATGGGAAAATAACAATTTTAAGGGGGGAAAAAAGCCGATTTCATAAGAGTTATTCAATTATAAGATAAGGATATCATAATATAAGATGAAATTTAAACTTACATTATAGTTCCTGAACAATGGACACTTTAATGAGCATAATAATTAATCAAAAAAAAATACATGATTTTTTTTTTTTAAAGCTGATTTCATAAGAATTTTTATACTACAAGACGAAGTTATAAACTTATAAGATGAAGATTAAACATATATATTAATTTTGAATGACAAACACCTTAACAAGTATTAATAATTAATCAAAGGAAAATATTGATTTTTAATGAAAAAAGGCTAATTTCTAAAGAATTATCCACCTATAAAATTAGGTATTTCTGCTGTATAGGAGCATTACACTTATATTTTAGTTTTTGAACCATAATATACAGAAAATATTCAAAATCTGAATGATTTTTACCGAATAAATTGATTTTTATATGCTATAATAAGAGTTCAGTAACCAGTTACTTAATTTACAATGTTTACTTGATTTTTTCTGTTTACACTGCTCGCAACATAATTTTTATATTAATTAGACTCGATATAATGAGTCACATTCAAAATAAAATCACCTGTTTTTCCCCTTGCAATACGTAAACATCTAATAGGGGAAGCAATATTTGACCCCACATTCGAAAGGGGAGAAATACAATAGTATGAGGACGTTGGTCTTCTTCAAAAGCGCACAGAAATATTCCAAATAAATAAATGATTTTTATATGTATTTGAGTTAACGTGGATATAAACATTAATTAACTTTCTATATATATATTTCGTTTTCCTTTATACAAGTTGTTATGTATTAATTTTTAACAAAAAATCCACGTTCTGAAATAGAAATGTACTACATTTTAATAAAATATACCTTCTTCAACCATCTGAATGAGTATTGATATTCATATAAAACAAAAGAAAGTATCGATTTTTAAGGAAAAAGGGGAATTTTAATGAATTTTCACAAGTTTTCTGTATTATTGTACATTAAGATGCCTGATTAACATACATCTAATACCTCTTAGATAACGATAATACACAGAAATAATGAAAATATTTACTTTTTAGATTACTTTTACATGAAATTTTAATAGTAATTACATACACTCCTGTTTACATCACTAATTTACATACCTAAATGATGATTTTACAAGATAAATAACTAATCTTTGCTTGTATTTAATAATTGTTACACAATGCAAATGATTTTACAATGGTTTCCATGATTTTGTTACAGTTTATAGACTTTTTTTTTACATAACACCTTATTTAACTATTATTTCTATGTAACGAATAATTTTTTTCCTATTTTGATATATTCTTTGAAGTTTTATATATTAATTAGTGATTTTATATTAATTAACTTTCAATATTTTTCCCAAGATAAGATACAAATATCTAAAAATTTCACTTAAATCCATATTCTAATTATTAATATTCACTTTTAGTTATATTTTTCGTGAACTTTTACTTAAAATCATCCGAATTTACAGAACATTAAACCTGTCTACACATATCGTGTTTAGTTGACCACATTGTTTTCTACATGAATACGAATGCTACATTTTAAAATTTTCACTTTTAATAGAGTATGCACGAATAACTTTAATTTTATCTAAACCTTTTTTTTTTAAAATTTCAAATAGCCTAGTCTATGAAAACAATACGTAGTATCAAATATTAGGCAACATTTTAACACGAACTTAGATACTTTTCACATACTATTTTAACTTAACTTAGATGATATAATAGCATTTCACATATTTCTTTCAGAAATATACATATAAATATATGCATTTATCGAGTAAATATCAAATTTTAGTTTGCATTTAGTGATTAGACACCATTTCAATGATTTCAAGCTATTTTATATCACATAACCAGAAAAATATTTGAATATAAACGCCGGTAAAATAATATTTGAACTGTGTGTCCTATTCAAAAATTCAAATCTCAAGTTAAAATTTATGTTCTATCACTTATCAACTATATATCACACATAATTTTTACCATAGAAACATCATAGAAATTAAATAAATGCTAAATGAAAATAATAAATTGTAAGTATCTAAAAGTATCAAACACAAAAACTATTAATCAAAAATTAAAAAATTAAATGTTTTTACAAAGTTAAAAAAAATTGTTTTTACAAAAAAAAAAAAAAAAAAAAAATTACAAAAAAGTTTTTAACAAAAAAGTTGCAAAAAAAAATTTACAAAAAAAAAAAAAGTTATTATAAAACAAAAAGTTATTACAAAAAAAAAAGTTATTACAAAAAAAAAAAGTTTTTACAATTTTTTTTTTACAAAACAGAAAAAAAGTTTTTACAAAAAAATTTTTACAAAAGTTTGAAAAAATTACAAAAGTTATCCATTTTTTACAAACTTTTAAAAATTAGAAGTTTAACTGCTACCATTGCCACTATCATTTCTCAGAATATAGCAATCTAGACTTTACATAAGGAAAATTTCAACTACAATTGTACCAACGCTATTATTAAGCTCGCATAAACCAAATTTTATACTGTATTTAGCGAATAACCAATTAACATCTTCCGTATATAGTAACTTTTTCCTCTAACATTTGAAGTTGTGTATATCTGCTACTTTCATATATATATATAATTAATATTTCAGAATTAAGACCATACTAACCATTTTAATATAAGACCATATTTAAGCAAGATTCCATGATAAAGCTATTATACTGATTATTTTTATTAAGTACGCATGCGCAGTTTTGTCACATGATCAATTTAACTGATGATAATATAAAATTTTGAAAAGTGATGCAGAGGTTCTCATTCCCCAAGTCAAACTCTTGCATGAAGATGACTCCAGTAAATTTCCTGATTTTAACCCAGTTAGGGAAACAATTTCTCTGTTAACGAATAAAGTAAGTTGTACTATGTCATTGTAAAACATCAATAAATGATTATTTATTAATTCTTTTCTAAGTATATAATTATATTTCTTTTATTGTATAGATGTTACACCAAGATGAATCAAAACAGCAGAAACTCTCTTTACCAGAAATGGATATCCCAGATATGATTTGTCGTCAACACATATAGAGTTAAAGAATAATATACATGTGAGTACTTATATGTGATATATTAAAATACATATATTAAACATAATTAGAGTGAATTTACAATAAAATATTACATCAGGTATTCTATAAAATGTGATGTTTTTTCGCCTATAGTGTTAGAAGGAATTCTAAATGTATGCATTTATTTCTCTTGCAGATGTGTTCCACTTGCAACAAATACTTTTCAAGTAAATGGAATTTAAAAGAACATATACAAATCCATACTAGTGAAAAACCATATACTTGTAATCGTCGTCAAAATCATCTACAAGAAAGCGTGAATTATATTTTACTAGAAAATGCAGACTATCAATTCATATGAAAACAGATCCTGTTAAAAAATTGTTTCAGTGTGAAAAGTGTGAGAAAATACTCATTATTCGTAATAAACTGAATAGACATATGACTGTTATGTTGAACTTGTCAAAGACAGTATCCGAAATCATATTGAAGATGGATATTGAAACATTAACCAGTAGTTTGAAGAATTTAACAGTCAAAGATCAGATTGGATACTTCGAAAAATTGACTGTATAGAACATAATATATAACCCCTAGCTAGAAATTGAGTCTACATAGGGAAAAAGATACATTCTTTAATCACTGAATTAAATTATTCTATTATAAAATTTATAATTTTACAACATTTACCCAAACTACTCACGCAGCATTATAGATTTGACATATGATACCCAAAAAGTGAAATTTGTAAAGAAAAATCCAAAGTGTTGTAAAGAATTTTATTGATATAATTGATAAAATGTATTGAAGAGAAATTGATATAAATACAGACAATATTCACAATGTATTGTTTAAATACCCTTAATAAAAAATGTATCTATGCATATCTGTGTTTATTTTTATAAAACATATTTCATTCTTACAATATATTGTATGATCTTTAAGATGAAATTTCTATATGATAGTAAATAACTAATTCTGCTTTACGTAAGACTTGAGATTTATCATAACTTGTTCCACGAAACAACATTTTCACCAATGAATATCAGTTTACACACATACATATGAAAATCAAGTTTTGATAGTACTATACATCAGATTAATGAAAAATATATACAAGTCATTAAAAAATGATTTTACAAATAAAAAAAATTAAAAGTTTTTCCAAATTTAAAAAACAAAGTTTTTACAAATTAAAAAAAAAAGATTTTACAAATTAAAAAAAAAGTTTTTACAAATTAATAAAAAAAGTTTTTACAAGTTTAAAAAAAAGTTTTTACAAAGTAAAAAAAAAAGTTTTTACAAACTAAAAAAGTTTTACAAAGTTTTTACAAAAATTAAAAAAATTAACAAAAAAATTACAAAAAATTCAAGTTTTTCTAAAAATATTTACATATAAACAAAAATTTACACAAAAGTCAGGACCAGACCTATGTCTAACATAGCATTTTTTCCACTTCAGCTGTTAAAATCATAGTGTTAGCACTGTGAAAATATAAAATAATACCTTCAAATGATAATCTATGTTGGAACCAATATATATGGTATATTAAGAATCATGTGTGATTTGGACAAATTTAATTTGCATGAGAAAACCATTAATGTATCAGCAACTGATGGGACGCATTTTGCTGATGTTATTTCAATCAATAAATCTGAAAGTTACCGACAGTAACAGTAACCAAATATTAACAGATAGAGATGCTTTAAGGGTGTTGACATTACAAATAGATACAAGAAACAATTTATATCTGTCTTAATCTAATAAATAAGCTTCAGAGTTTCCTTTAGATTTACCTACTGCAGTGTAGTTAAAAACATATCCATCGGTTCAGAAGTGACTAATATAACAGCAAAGGATACAGATAATGAGTATAGTGGACTTTTAGTTTATGTTATTACTTCAAATGATGAACACAGTTCATTTCAGATAGATATGCATACAAGTAAATTATACGTTGAGTTGTGAACACCTGATATAATATTTTATTGTAAATTCACTCTAATTATGTTTAATATATGTATTCTAATATATCACATATAAGTACTCACATGTATATTATTCTTTAACTCTATGTGTTGACGGCGAATCATATCTGGGATATCCATTTCTGGTAAAGAGAGTTTCTGCTGTTTTGATTCAGCTTGGTGTAACATCGGTACAATAAAGAAATATAATTATATACTTAGAAAAGAATTAATAAATAATCATTTATTGATGTTTTACAATGATATAGTACAACTTACTTTATTCGTTAACAGAGAAATTGTTTCCCTAACTGGGTTAAAATCAAGAAATTTACTGGAGTCATCTTCATGCAAGAGTTTGACTTGGGGAATGAGAACCTCTGCATCACTTTTCAAAATTTTATATTATCATCAGTTAAATTGATCATGTGACAAAACTGCGCATGCGTACTTAATAAAAATAATCAGTATAATAAGCTTTATCATGGAATCTTGCTCAAATATGGTCTTATATTAAAATGGTTAGTATGGTCTTAATTCTGAAATATTAATTATATATATATATATGAAAGTAGCAGATATACACAACTTCAAATGTTAGAGGACAAAGTTACTATATACGGAAGATGTTAATTGGATATTCGCTAAATACAGTATAAAATTTGGTTTATGCAAGCTTAATAATAGTGTTGGTGCAATTGTAGTTGAAATTTTCCTTATAGTAAAGTCTAGATTGCTATATTCTGAGAAGTGATAGTGGCAATGTTAGCAGTTAAACTTCTAATTTTTAAAAGTTTGTAAAAAATGGATAACTTTTTTAATTTTTTCAAACTTTTGTAAAACTTTTTTTGTAAAAACTTTTTTTCTGTTTTGTAAAAAAAAAATTATAAAAACTTTTTTTTGTAAAAACGTTTTTTTTTTGTAATTTTTTTTTTTGCAATTTTTTTTTTGTAAAAACTTTTTTGTAAATTTTTTTTTTTATTTTTTTTTTTTGTAAAAACAATTTTTTTTAACTTTGTAAAAACATTTAATTTTTTATTAATAGTTTTTGTGTTTGATACTTTTAGATACTTACAATTTATTATTTTCATTTAGCATTTATTTAATTTCTATGATGTTTCTATGGTAAAAATTATGTGTGATATATAGTTGATAAGTGATAGAACATAAATTTTAACTTGAGATTTGAATTTCTGAATAGGAAACACAGTTCAAATATTATTTTACCGGCGTTTATATTCAAATATTTTTCCGTTTCTGTGATATAAAATAGCTTGAAATCATTGAAATGGTGTAAAAAATCACTAAATGCAAGCTAAAATTTGATATTTACTCGATAAATGCATATATTTATATGTATATTTCTGAAAGAAATGTGTGAAATGCTATTATATCATCCATATATTTAAAGCTGTTTGGTAATTCTGTCAAATCTATTCCATCGAAATTCGATCGAATACGCATGCGTCAAAAAATCACCGGCCAATGAGGTGAGGGTCTATGACTGTCTCTACAAACGTGTTTGGGATCGTATCATCTGTTGTTTTTTTCTGTTGTCACGTTGCGTTAAACCTAGGAAGATATTTATCTAGAACTCACTGTGGAGTGTTTAGAAGGTATTTATTTTATTTATTTATTTTATTTATTGTAATTTGTATGAATACTTAGATGTCCATTTCGGATTTACTGTTTAAAAATGAATTTAGGCTCATAAGTTGGCGAAATCCCGATGGAAATTTTCTTTTTAGATCTCTATCATTTTGTTTATATAGTACAGAAAATAATTATTCAAACGTGTAGAACACGTAATACAAAATTGGACCACTTATGGTCTGTTTATTATCGGGAATGAATCTTATGGTGTTCCGATTGATAATGAATTCGATTATGTAAATATAATGTCAAAAGACAGTACGCACGGTAGTAATATTTTTATTATTATGTGTTCGAAAAAAGCAGAATCTGAGCATCTGAATATAAGTTATAAAATAAACAGAAATATATTATCTCTATTCGATTTAAAAGTTTTGTCATTACATAAGTGGGCTATTTTATTTGTAAAGAGTATGTATGCATTATATTGTTTGTATGTATACAAATCTTTATAATGTTTTGATTTGCAAACTCTTAATATTTGAATAATGTTTACATTATATTTGTTTGTATGTATACAAACAATATATGTATACAAAGAAGTATATATACAAACAATGTATAATGTATCATGTAACAATATTAATATTTACATTGTATTGTTTGTATGTATACAAATCTTGAATGTTTTAAATGGGCAAATTTGTAATGTTTTTTCTGTTATTTTTTTAAAATGTCAAATAAAGATAAATTTTCAAACTTGGTATAAATAACTTAGGTACTTTTCTCTATTATCCCATTGACCACTTTTCATAACAAAACAGAAATATATTATCTCTATTCGATTTAAAAGTTTTGTCATTATATAAGTGGGCTATTTTATTTGTAAAGAGTATGTATGCATTATATTGTTTGTATGTATACAAATCTTTAGAATGTTTTGATTTGCAAACTCTTAATATTTGAATAATGTTTACATTATATTTGTTTGTATGTATACAAACAATATATGTATACAAAGAAGTATATATGCAAACAATGTATATAATGTATCATGTAACAATATTAATATTTACATTGTATTGTTTGTATATATACAAATCTTGAATGTTTTAAATGGGCAAATTTGTAATGTTTTTTATGTTATTTTTTTTAAATGTCAAAAAAAGATAAATTTTCAAACTTGGTATAAAAAACTTGAGTACTTCTCTATTATCCCATCGACCACTTTTCATAACAAAATACTATCGCCAAACTGTATGATTAAATGCCAAAATTGCAGTCCCATTTACTTGATGTCGAAAACATTATAGGTGTTTTTTATGTCATCAAGTGGTTTTTAATTCAACATTTGCGTGTATTTTTCATTATGTTTATTTGATTTATTAGTTATTTCATTAATTAAAATAACAATTGTATCCTTAAATTCTTATATTTTATTTATTTATTTTGATATTCCAATGACAACGTTCTCCCATTTATTTGGCTATAGTTTTTTTTTTTTATGAAAAGTGGTCGATGAGATAATAGAGAAGTACCAAAACTTAATTACGTATATGAGTATATTCTTTGACAGTATTAATCATTACTCGATATTTTAAAACTGCATCATATTTGTAGAATTATATTAATTTAAACAATGCTTCTATTGAAGTGTGAAGAACCATATACCTCTATGAAGAACCATATATTTACATAATTGTCTTCATTAGCAATCGGAACACCATAAGATTCATCCCCGATAATAAACGGACTATAAGTGGTCCAATTTTGTATTACGTGTTCTACGATATTTTTACATACATTTAAATAATCATTTTCTGTACTATATAAACAAAATGATAGAGATCTAAAAAGACAATTTCCATCGGGATTGATTTCGCGAACGTTAAAAGAGCCTAAATTCATTTTTAAACAGTAAATCCGAAATGGACACCTAAGTATTCATACAAATTATAATAAATGAAATAAATAAATACCTTCTAAACACTCCACAGTGAGTTCTATATAAATACCTTCCTAGGTTTAACGCAAAGTGCAAGAAAAAAACAACAGGAGATGATCCCAAACACGTTTCTAGAGACCGTAATAGACCTTCACCTCATTGGCCGGTCCTACCGGAAGATTTTTTTTATGCATGCGTATTGGGTCGAATATTGTTGAAACATTTGACAAAATAAGCAAACTGTTTCCACCTAGGTATTTATACACAATACAACAAATAAAATAAATGCCTTCAAAACCCTTTTGATCATCACATCAGCGTGCAAGACAATTTTTTTACCGGAAACCGTTTGATGAATTTCATTATTTTTCCGTTATCGATTGACAAATTTTACGATTTTACCGCTAACGATTGCTGAATTTCACAATTTATCGACTATTGATTAACGAATTTCATGATTTTTTCCATGAACATTTGTCGAATTGCACAAAAAAAATTAAGAATATCGTCAAATTGTCTTGGGTAAAAAAATTTTGAATATTGTCAAATGCCATCGAGAAAAAAGTCTCTTTGTCAAATGATTTTGAAGAAAAAATCGGGAAATTCACAAAATGGTTTCGGAAAAAACTTCACCAAATGGTTTCAAAATTCTTTGAGTGACAGCGGGAAAAAAAATTTCATTTTACATTCAATCATCGCAATTGGCGAGTGTGACTAAGTTTAGCCAGTGGTGGCAATAACATCAATCACCAATTTCCAGTATTACTCGCCGATTGGTGAATGTTAATTTTGTCTTATATCACAAACTGTATTTACATATACTACTAGATATAATGATTATGAACCATGATTTTTCTGTTATTGGGCGAGATTCATGTTTTTTCAGCAATTCTTTGACGAAATTAGTGTTTTTTCAGCGATCCTTTGAAGAATTTCGCATTTTTCTCACGATCCTTAACGAAATTCGCATTTTCCAGCAATTCTTTGATAAAATACATTTTATTCCGCAATTTTTAGACGAAATTTAGTAAAAAAGCGTGATCTTTTGGTGAAATTTCCTTTTTTGCGATTCTTTGACAAAATTTGCTTATCTTTCGCGATCCTTTTGCATAATTACGTTTTTTCTGTGGTCTTTTAACAAAAGTCATGTTTTCCCATTATCCTTTGATAAAGTAGTGTTTTTTCCTCAATCATTTGACAAAATCTGTTATTTCCCCCCCGCGAAGATTGGTTAGATGTTTTTAGTCTGCAGGTGCCCTAAAAAGTCTGTGACGCCCGTTGCTGCATCGCACACATTCTTCCATGGGGCATCGAACGAAGTAAATTCAACCTAAAGAATCATTGTTTCATTCCTGACATTTCTCGAAAGAAACAACGTTCAACTCATTGACTGAATTGTAAAGGGCGAAATGTGTCAATTAGCAGAAAGTGCGCAATTTGTTCGTTCATGGAAAAAATCGTGAAATTCGTTAACCGATAGTCGATAAAATTCGAAATTCGTCAATCGATAGCGGAAGTGCAAAATTCATTAATCTACACAGTGGAAAAATCGCAAAATTCATCAACTGGTTTCGGGAGAAAAATTTTTCGAATATCGTCGAATTTCTTCGAGAAAAAAATTCACAATCTGCCAATTTCGGGGATGAAATTTACCAAATGGTTTCAAAATTTGTCGCGCGACAGCAGAGAAAAAAAATCTTTTTCCATTCAATCATCGCAATTGGTGAGTGTGACTATTATGTTTGACCAGTGGTGGCAATAAAGTCCATTGCCAAATTTTCAGTATTACTCGCTGTTTGGCAAGTGCTAATTTTGTCCTATACTTCAAAACCCTTTTGATCATCACATCAGTGTGCAGGACAATTTTTTTTACGGGAGACCATTTGATGAATTTCGTGATTTTTCCGTTATCGATTGACCAATTTTACTGCTATCGATTGTTGAATTTTATAATTTATCAACTATTGATTAGCGAATTTCCTGATTTTTTCCATGAACGTTTGACGAATTACGCAAAAAAAAATAAGAATATCATTAAATTGTCTTGGGTAAAAAAAAATTTAATATTGTCAAATGCCTTCGAGAAAAAGGTTGCAAGTTGAAACGGCTGTGACTTCTTTTTCATGTTATGCATCTCCGGTGTCCATCCCCCCCCCCCAAGTGGGACACTTTTCTAAATTTTGCACATACCCCTCATGTGATATATCGGTGGAAAAGTCTTTGACCACTTATTCATGTTATGCATCTCCGGGGTCCATCCCGCCCCATTGTTGGAAAGGTCTGTGACTGCTTAATCATATTATGCATCTCCGGTGTCCATCTCCTCACTTTGCCCCCCCCCCCAAAGGGTACTTTCTAAATTTTGCACATTACCCTCATGTTATATATCATTGGAAAGGTCTGTGACCACTTAATCATTTTATGCATCTCCAATGTCCATCTCCCCACTTTGCCCCCCCACCCCCCTAAGGGATACTTTTCTAAATTTTGTTGACACCCCTCATGTCATATATCATTGGAAAGGTCTGTGACCACTTAATCATATTATGCATCTCCGATGCCCATCTCCCCACTTTCCCCCCCCCCAAGGGATACTTTTCTAAATTTTGTTGACACCCCTCATGTCATATATTGTTGGAAAGGTCTGTAACTGCTTAATCATATTATGCATCTCTGATGTCCATCTCCCCACTTTGCCCCCCCCCCCAAAGGGTACTTTCTAAATTTTGCCCATTACCCTCATGTTATATATCATTGGAAAGGTCTGTGACCACTTAATCATATTATGCATCTCCGATGTCCATCTCCCCACTTTGCCCCCCTCCCTCCCCCAAAGGGTACTTTCTAAATTTTGCACACAACCCTCATGTTATATATCATTGGAAAGGTCTGTGACCACTTAATCATATTATGCATCTCCAATGTCCATCTCCCCACTGTGCCCCCCCACCCCCCTAAGGGATACTTTTCAAAATTTTGTTGACACCCCTCATGTCATACATTGTTGGAAAGGTCTGTGACTGCTTAATCATATTATGCATCTCTGGTGTCCATCTCCTCACTTTGCCCCCCCCCAAAGGGTACTTTCTAAATTTTGCACATTACCCTCATGTTATATATCATTGGAAAGGTCTGTGACCACTTAATCATTTTATGCATCTCCAATGTCCATCTCCCCACTTTGCCCCCCCACCCCCCTAAGGGATACTTTTCTAAATTTTATTGACACCCCTCATGTCATATATCATTGGAAAGGTCTGTGACCACTTAATCATATTATGCATCTCCGATGCCCATCTCCCCACTTTCCCCCCCCCCCCAAGGGATACTTTTCTAAATTTTGTTGACACCCCTCATGTCATATATTGTTGGAAAGGTCTGTAACTGCTTAATCATATTATGCATCTCTGATGTCCATCTCCCCACTTTGCCCCCCCCCCCAAAGGGTACTTTCTAAATTTTGCCCATTACCCTCATGTTATATATCATTGGAAAGGTCTGTGACCACTTAATCATATTATGCATCTCCGATGTCCATCTCCCCACTTTGCCCTCCTCCCTCCCCCAAAGGGTACTTTCTAAATTTTGCACACAACCCTCATGTTATATATCATTGGAAAGGTCTGTGACCACTTAATCATATTATGCATCTCCAATGTCCGTCTCCCCACTTTGCCGCCCCACCCCCCTAAGGGATACTTTTCTAAATTTTGTTGACACCCCTCATGTCATATATCATTGAAAGGTCTGTGACCACTTAATCATATTATGCATCTCCGATGCCCATCTCCCCACTTCCCCCCCCCCCCCCCGAAGGGGTACTTTCTAAATTTTGCACATTACCCTCATGTTATATATCATTGGAAAGGTCTGTGACCACTTAATCATATTATGCATCTCCGATGTCCATCTCCCCACTTTGCCCCCCTTCCCCCCCCCAAAGGGTACTTCTAAATTTTGCACACAACCCTCATGTTATATATCATTGGAAAGGTCTGTGACCACTTAATCATATTATGCATCTCCAATGTCCATCTCCCCACTTTGCCCCCCCACCCCCCTAAGGGATACTTTTCTAAATTTTGTTGACACCCCTCATGTCATATATCATTGGAAAGGTCTGTGACCACTTAATCATATTATGCATCTCCGATGCCCATCTCCCCACTTCCCCCCCCCCGAAGGGGTACTTTCTAAATTTTGCACATTACCCTCATGTTATATATCATTGGAAAGGTCTGTGACCACTTAATCATTTTATGCATCTCCAATGTCCATCTCCCCACTTTGCCACCCCCCAAGAGATACTTTTCTAAATTTTGTTGACACCCCTCATGTCATATATTGTTGGAAAGGTCTGTAACTGCTTAATCATATTATGCATCTCCGATGTACATCTCCCCACTTTGCCCCCCCCCCAAAGGGTACTTTCTAAATTTTGCACATTACCCTCATGTTATATATCATTGGAAAGGTCTGTAACTGCTTTATCATATTATGCATCTCCGATGTCCATCTCCCCACTTTGCCCCCACCAAAGGGTACATTCTAAATTTTGCACATTACCCTCATGTTATATATCATTAGAAAGGTCTTTGACCACTTAATCATATTATGCATCTCCGATGTCCATCTCCCCACTTTGCCCCCCCCCGTACCTTCTAAATTTTGCACACAACCCTCATGTTATATATCATTGGAAAGGTCTGTGACCACTTAATCATATTATGCATCTCCGGTGTCCATCTCCTCACTTTGCCCCCCCCCCAAGGGGTACTTTCTAAATTTTGCACACAACCTCATGTTATATATCATTGGAAAGGTCTGTCACCACTTAATCATATTATGCATCTCCCATGTCCATCCCCCCACTTTGACCCCCCAAGGGTGTACTTTTCTAAATTTTGCATACACCCCTCATGTGATTTATCGATGGAAAAGTCTGTGACCACTTAATCATATTATGCTCCCCACTATGAAATTTGTCAAGTTAAAGCAACTATAAATTTTACTTTTATGGTATTATCAAGCTGTTTGCCGTCAAATTTTGACGGGTTCCTTCTAGTCTAAGTTAAGTTAAAATCGGTATGTGAAAAGTATCTAAGTTCGTGTTAAAATGTTGCCTAATATTTGATACTACGTATTGTTTTCATAGACTAGGCTATTTGAAATTTTAAAAAAAAGTTTAGATAAAATTAAAGTTATTCGTGCATACTCTATTAAAAGTGAAAATTTTAAAATGTAGTATTCGTATTCATGTAGGAAACAATGTGTTCAACTAAACACGATATGTGTAGACAGGGTTAATGTTCTGTAAATTCGGATGATTTTAAGTAAAAGTTCACGAAAAATATAACTAAAAGTGAATATTACTAATTAGAATATGGATTTAAGTGAAATTTTTAGATAGTGGTATCTTATCTTGGGAAAAATATTGAAAGTTAATTAATATAAACTCACTAATTAATATATAAAACTTCAAAGAATATATCAAAATAGGAAAAAAATTATTCGTTACATAGAAATGATACTTAAATAAGGTGTTATGTAAATAAAAAGTCTATAAACTGTAACAAAATCATGGAAACCATTGTAAAATCATTTGCATTGTGTAACAATTATTAAATACAAGCAAAGATTAGTTATTTATCTTGTAAAATCATCATTTCGGTATGTAAATTAGTGATGTAAACAGGAGTTTATATAATTACTATTAAAATTTCATGTAAAAGTATTCTAAAAAGTAAATATTTTCATTATTTCTGTGTACTATCGTAATCTAAGAGGTATGAGACGTATGTTAATCAGGCATCTTAATGTACAATAATACAGAAAGCTTGTGAAAATTCATTAAAATTCCCCTTTTTCCTAAAAAATCGATACTTTCTTTTGTTTTATATGAATATTAATACTCATTCAGATGGTTGAAGAAGGTATATTTTATTAAAATGTAGTACATTTCTATTTCAGAACGTGGATTTTTTGTTAAAAATTAATACATAACAACTTGTATAAAGGAAAACGAAATATATATATATAGAAAGTTAATTAATGTTTATATCCACGTTATCTCAAATACTTATAAAAAACATTTATTTATTTGGAATATTTCTGTGCGTTTTTGAAGAAGACCAACAACCTCATACTATTGTATTTCTCCCCTTTCGAATGTGGGGTCAAATATTGCTTCCCCTATTAGATGTTTACGTAAGTAGTAGAAGAACAAGTGTTTCACCTCAGCAGGCGCTATGTGCGCGGAGCCGGAGCCGGAAGTAGCAGGTGTGGACACCGGAAGTTCTGCGAACGGTGAAGGTCACCGGAAGTCGCAGGTGTGAATAACAAACAGGTTAAGACAGGAAGTGATCCTGAAAGCGGAAGGGATTAGAAAATAAGGACAGGATGAGACGTATTTTTTATGGGTTTTAATCAGATTCTTTCTTGACAGGGAAAATTTTTCTACACCAGATGTGCTGATGTCTCAAGGTTAGCGGAAGGGACAGGTGATGATAACAGACATGCTTATACAGGAAGTGATTCCGTAAGTAAGGCCGGAAGGTAATTGGAGATAACGTTTGGATGTTCTACAGCAGATGTGCTGACCACGCAAGGTCATAGGAAATGACAGATATTGATAACACACAGGTTGAAACAAGTATCTTTAGACAGGAAGTAATTCCGTAAGTAAGACCGGAAGGGATCAGGAGATAATGTTCTACACCAGATGTGCTAACCTCGCAAGGTCATAGGAAATGACAGATGTTGATAACACACATGTTGGACAGATATCTTTAGACAGGAAGTAATCCCGTAAGTAATACCGGAAGGGATCAGGAAGTGAAATGTGATAAGACTTTCTGACTTTATAAAAGTTTAATATGATTTTTTTTTCTATAAAAAGGGTTTTAATTAGATTCTTTCTTGAAAGGGAAATTTTTTTTTTTTTTTTTTTTTTTTTTTTTTTTTTTTTAAAGTTTGTAAATAATAGATCTTAATGATATAATAGGTGCTTTGATGTAATACAAATTGTACCATAAAATGGAAATAATATTAGCACAATACCAACAGTGGTTTTAGTCAAGTAGAGTTGAGTTGTAGGAATCCTGCTATAAAAATAATATTAGCAAAATGTTGAATATTTTTTCTTATTTAAACATTAACTTAAATGTGAATGAGATTAAAATAGATGTGAGGGCTAAATTTTTAGAGATTTAAGAAAATTCACTGTGAGTTATGTTAGGGATGTTAAAGGAAAGGAGGTGATCGACTTTGACAGTATTTTTCTAAAAGTTTTCAGTGTGATAAGGGAGAGAGGGGGAAGGCTTAATTTTTTCGTACATGTGAGGGAAAAACGGTATCGCCCTCTATCGTTGGGAAAAGGAAGTGTGAAAAGAAAAATGAAGATTGAAAAGAAGGTTACCTTTGAGTTTCGAACACGGGATCAAAATAGTCTCATGGTTTGATCATTGACGAGGGGTTTAATGATCAAGCCATGGGACTACATCGTTGAAAGGCGATGTAAGCTATTTGTGAAAAAGAAATTACCTGATCTTGGTCGTGTCTTAAGAATCATGTGACATTTTTAAAAAAAATAAATGAAGCGTAGTTTGAATCGAGCTTGATATAGCTACATGAGAATGTTTATTAATGAAAAAAAAAATTAATTCAAGTCTTTGAGACTAATCTTTCATAGGAAAAAAAGATTTGTTTATTTTTTAAGTTTACAAATTTGTGGAGTAACTTAAATAATCGTTTTTATGCTAATTAAACAATATATTTTTTAATTATATGTTTTTTTTTTTTTTTGTTTTTTTTTTTTTTTTAATTAACTTGTAATATAGCTTTCTTTTTCTTAAAAGGGTACTGTAGAATAACTTATGTCACAAATACTACATCCTTCTTTAGTTAAATATGTTTCACTTAAGACATGACAAAGTGTCTTAGAAACATTTCATTTTGGAGTTAAGTGATTAAACAAGAAAAATATTATTTATAAAAACACAACACATAAGACCAGTGACTGAGAGGTTCTACTGTCAAAGCTGATAGACGGAATGTGTTAGGTTTAAACCTCTCTCGAGGTCGTCGACCTAACCGTTTGGAGTTTTCTTGGAACCTTACATAAATACGGGTTAGAACACATTAGAAAGACCCCACGGAGGATTTTATCCCAAACGTAGGTAATCGGTTTTAACACTTAAGACATTTTAGATTATTACATTTGGTTAATATGTGATTTAACATGCAAAATATTATTTATAGAAACATACAATATGATATATACACACTAAACATTCAATTTTAAAGATTCTTTCCCTTTCATATGAACAATTTTTAGTGACTATTTAACTTGTTGAAGAAGGTGATTATTTTGTTTAGAGTTATACGATTAAAATAAATTTTCAATAGATTTGATTTTATACAACCAACCTTTTTAAAAAAGAGAATGGAATCTAGTTTTTATAAATTAACATATTTCAATTTTACAAATACTTCACACCCCGTCTTTTTTCCCCTCTTTTGGTAGACTTTATACACATAAGACATAAAAAGCGTTGTAGAATACATCATTTAGAAATTAAGCAATTTGATAAGTAAAATATTATTTATAAAAGCAATAGATACAAAAGTAATAAAGATTTTTACTTACAAATGTACGAACTTCTGATAGGTAAGACTTTCTAAATCATTGTGCAAGAATTAAGTGGTTATTGAACTTATAACATTATAGGATGAAATAATCACGTGACGTATTTTTAAACCAATAAAATGTCAGTATTTTTAAACCAATAAAAAGTTAGTATTTTTTTACACGAGCGCCCTCTATTACTATATAAATTTCAATGAAACGAGTTCAAAACATTCTACTGTGACCTGGTATCGTTGTAATAGGTTGTATTTTTCGTTAAGTTAGTTTTCATTTAAGTTATTATGGAACGAGTTATGAATTCTTATGTTGGTGACGTAACCAACTTGGAGTGTCAACACTCATCACCAAAGTTAAATAATCAAGAGATGGATTCTACACTTTTATCCAAAGAAGGACTCGTTTCGAATTATGAAGTGAAACCCACCTCATCAGGACTAAAGAAACAGAAGTTACCCCATGTGTGTAAGACGTGTAACAAAGCATTTCCTCGAAAAGTTAACTTAATGTTTCACATGAAATGTCATTTAAAGGAAAAGTCTTTTCATTGTGAGGTGTGTGCTGAAGTTTTTTCACAAAAGAGGGATTTACGTAATCATCAAAAGATTCACAAATCGCCCAAACAATACAAGTGTAGTGATTGCAACGAGATATTTTTAAGAATGGCTGACTTATTGAAACATAAGAAGACTCACAAGTCAGGAAAACAACATTCATGTACAAAGTGTAGCGAAATGTTTGATTGTGATTCAGATTTAGTACAACATTGTGATACTTTACATAAAGTTTTACCTAATGTGAAGAAGTCACCTGATTTGTTATTTGAAAAAGTGAAACATTTTAAAAGACAACATGATGTGCGAAATATTTGTACTAAAACTATCATTGTGTCCAATGAGATGAATCAAAAAGACTTTCGTTCATTTTTTAACAGTGTTCGATCGGATGTTTTAAACGAATTAAATTATCAATTGCAAATGAAAAAGTCAATAAAATGGTACGCAGCCGTTAAAGTGGATGTATATCGTGAATCACAGGATGGTGACTTAGAGAGAGCAACCCCCTTTTTCCTTTCCAAAAGTGAACTAGAATTAACAGAACAAAACATACATGTACATGTTGAGAATGCCTTTCTAAAGCTGTACAACGGCTTTGAAGATTTCACAGAACGTGTGTTTAATTGGACATTACAAAAAATTTTGAAATTAGAATTGATTACAGCTCAATATGACAGGCTTATTTGATTTGTATTACTTTAAATGATTAATAAATAGTTTTAATATGAAAAAGTATAGTGGTTTTTTTTTTTTTTTTTTTTTTTTTTTTTTTTTTTTTAGTTGATGTAAATTACTTTGAACAGTTTGACAATGCAACATAAACTACTGTTTAACATTTTGAATGTCTTAGACAAAATGGGAATGAATTTGTTGAAATTATGTAAAACATGATGAAATAAATGTGATGTATTTATTATATGTTACTTAAACTACAAGAGAAATGATTGGAAGTGTGTTATTTTAAATCTATGATACTTTTAATCACTAACAAAGTAAGACGTGACGTTATGAATCATCGATGGGTTTTCCTTTGAATAGGTATTAATCTTACTTATTGAAAAGAAAGTTGAATTTTTCTCTTCGTTTAAACAATGACACTGCATGTTTTGATAATTTTCTCTCAACAGTCAACATCAATGTTTTTAACCTAGTTAAGAAAATTTTTAACTTAAACCGTCACTGAGTTTATCCTAGATAAGTAAATTTTTATATTTAACCTACATATAAATTAAATGATTAACTATAACCATGACTGTTTTTAAAATCTAGATAAGTAGACGTTTTTATGAAACACATCCAGTGTTCTGCTGACTTTTATCGAGATTACATCAGTTAGTGAAGCAGATTAAATTGTATAAAAATATTTTATGAAATGAATATGCGATCCCACGAAGAAGTGTTTCCACCTTCAAAGCGTCCACGCTTAGAAAAAGCTATGGAAAAATCAAATACTTGTGAGAAGGAGTTAAAAGACCCAAGATTAAAACTTTCTAAAATGGACAATGACTGTGTAACTATATCACGTGATATCTCCTCTACTAAGAACTTACCAGATGTGAAACCTGAGATCGCTATGAATTTTTCAAACTTTACCGGTGGTTACGATGCAACATCTTTCGAGAATCCACATCAAGAGTCAGTTTTTGCCCAGGACTATTTAAATACATTTTTCAAAGACATGAATTTTGAAAATTTAGATTGTTCTACCCCCTTAACCTCGCTAAAGGATGAACCCTTTCAAGAACCTACGAATAATATCTTACAGACTACTGTTAAACATGAGATGAACGAGCTACAAGCAAACAGCCTTTCGCAAGCAAGTGGTGAAATACAAAGCATCACTACACCTACATTTGCCACTAAAAGTGACAAATTATACAATTCCAATGTGTTTCACAAAGAACTAAGTGACTGTTTCTACTTAACTTTGAAGTTAAAAAATAAACAATATTCTATACATATACGAGAATTTAAACGCAATGTATCTACTAATGAAGAAATCCCAACCAAAAACGGAGTTAATATGGATATTCATAGCTGGTATGAGTTTCAATATAAAATCCTTGCATTTAATTTAAGATACAAAAGTGCATCCTTTGTTTCTAATAACACAATTTTAGTGTTAAATCAAGATTCTAGGATGCGAATTAAAAATTTGAAGAATTTTTCTCATGTTGACTTAAACGAACAACAAATGGAAAAATTAAAAGAAAGTACCTCACACTTAAATACTGTACTTTTACAACATATGTACACAAAACTATTACCCTTTCTCATTAAACAGAAATGTGTGGTGAGTAACAGATCCACAGAAAAAGAACCTGTGTTATGGTCTAAACTTAATACGTGTATCGAGAATAATATGGTAACAATACTTAACCAGTTGTATGAATGTACAGGATGTATTTTTCGACATGCAATTCAAAGCCTTCACTCATGCTTCGCATTTAATAATAAGGAAAAATTTAATCAACTAGGTGAACCTTTGTTAATGCTCATCGATTTCGATTATGTAATTTCAACGTTTTTGAATGGAGTTTATAGTGTTAGTGAACACTTTGTACACAAGCTTCATGAACAAACTGTTTATAATGAACTGTTTAAGACAAAATAAATGATTTGTTTTGTTAAAGATCTGTGTGTGTTTATTTCTACAAAGTGTCTCTGTGTGAATTTATTAGTTTTTTATCTAATCGAACTTTTAAGTGAAGAGATGTAATTTAACTTTTTTGTATATTCCAATTCAAAAATTTCAACAATTGCAAAAAAGATTAAACTATTGAAAAAAAAAATATCCACGTTAGAAAAAAATTTTGAAAAAATTATTAGTTAACAAAAATAAAATAAAATAAAATAAAATAAAGTTAACAAAACAGCTTAAAAACATTAAAGTTAACAAAAAGTTTATAAATGTTAAAAGTTAACAAAAAAATAAGTTATGTTGAAAAGTTAAAAAAACAATAAAAAGTAAACAAAAATATAGTTTTTAAATTAACATTTTTTAAAGTCTTCAAGTTAATCAAAATTAACTTTTTACTTTTAACTATTGAGAGACTATGATCTAACTGTTTATCCTCGCAACCAACTGGTGCATATCAACTATATACTCTATATCTGCATATGCGCAGAAAAACATAGACATTTACACTAACGACTTTAAATTCGTTAAATTTGTTCGACTTTAAATTCTTTGCCAACTTTTAAGTTTAATTACTATACACAACTCGATTACCTTTCCCACAAAACACCTTTCAGAAACAAAACAGAAATTAACACTTACCGAAAAACACGTCCACTTTGGGTGTTAGTCTTCACTCAACTAACGTTTCTCCCTTATCTTTGCTAGGGGGCGCTGCAATCGCCGCTAGAGGCGTTAGTAGTCTTCAGGTGTGTGATAAGAATAAACTTTAAATCCAACTTACACTCGCTCAGTCATTCTTGCTTCTCTCTACCTTGCTAACAACCGTTTGCTGCTGGCTCATTGTTTGGTTGTTTAAACTTGTTGAATGACGTCATCATGTGTTTGTCTAAACTTTTCCAGTCTTGTTTTTATGCAGTACGTCTATTTAGAAGAGTCATCACTCGCTTATCTTGGTTGACTTGTCCAAACTTGTTTTTGTGTGGCACGGCTATTTGGGTGAGTCATCGTTCGCTTATCTTGCTTTACTTGTTTGAACTTGTCTAGTATCCACCACCTCATGTCTTTTGTCATAGCTTGAATATACTTTACACCAATCACTTAAATATAAAAGTCTTGTCACAACTTACTTAAACTTTGATAAAAATATTAATTATTTATAAATTTCATCAAATTCTTATTTTTCTGATACATTTACTATGTAATTTTCGTTCAAAAATATGGTAAAGCCCGATTTTAAATCGAAGTCTAAGATAAATTCCCCAAATTTGTAACATTTTAACACTAATAATAAATATTGTAAGCACCCAGTACATACAAGTTTTGTAAAAATAATATTACTTATAGCTAACTCGTTATGTCCCATGATACAAAACTTCAATATAACTAAAATCAGTGTTAAACGAAAATCTAATCACGTGTCTTTATATATTATTTTGAAATGCAAAGCATTATATCTAAACGAATGATATAAGGAGTAGTTAGAATAGTTCTTATATTTTTGTTAGTAAAAAATTTATACACATTATCTTACAAGGTTGCAATATTCAACACACGGTTCACCATATTTAAAAACAATTCACCATGATTTAAAAACTTAGTAACATATTTTAAATTTATAAATTTTAATTAAAACATATTTTTATAAATAAACAATTATAAATACTTAAGTATTTTTAATTTAAATTTATAAATTAAAAATATGTTACTAAGTTTTTAAATCATGGTGAATCGTTTTTAAATATGATGAACCGTGTGTTGAATATTGCAACCTTGTAAGATAATGTGTATAAATTTTTTACTAACAAAAATATAAGAACTATTCTAACTACTCCTTATATCATTCGTTTAGATATAATGCTTTGCATTTCAAAATAATATATAAAGACACGTGATTAGATTTTCGTTTAACACTGATTTTAGTTATATTGAAGTTTTGTATCATGGGACATAACGAGTTAGCTATAAGTAATATTATTTTTACAAAACTTGTATGTACTGGGTACTTACAATATTTATTATTAGTGTTAAAATGTTACAAATTTGGGGAATTTATCTTAGACTTCGATTTAAAATCGGGATTTACCATATTTTTGAACGAAAATTACATAGTAAATGTATCAGAAAAATAAGAATTTGATGAAATTTATAAATAATTAATATTTTTATCAAAGTTTAAGTAAGTTGTGACAAGACTTTTATATTTAAGTGATTGGTGTAAAGTATATTCAAGCTATGACAAAAGACATGAGGTGGTGGATACTAGACAAGTTCAAACAAGTAAAGCAAGATAAGCGAACGATGACTCACCCAAATAGCCGTGCCACACAAAAACAAGTTTGGACAAGTCAACCAAGATAAGCGAGTGATGACTCTTCTAAATAGACGTACTGCATAAAAACAAGACTGGAAAAGTTTAGACAAACACATGATGGCGTCATTCAACAAGTTTAAACAACCAAACAATGAGCCAGCAGCAAACGGTTGTTAGCAAGGTAGAGAGAAGCAAGAATGACTGAGCGAGTGTAAGTTGGATTTAAAGTTTATTCTTATCACACACCTGAAGACTACTAACGCCTCTAGCGGCGATTGCAGCGCTCCCTAGCAAAGATAAGGGAGAAACGTTAGTTGAGTGAAGACTAACACCCAAAGTGGACGTGTTTTTCGGTAAGTGTTAATTTCTGTTTTGTTTCTGAAAGGTGTTTTGTGGGAAAGGTAATCGAGTTGTGTATAGTAATTAAACTTAAAAGTTGGCAAAGAATTTAAAGTCGAACAAAGTTAACGAATTTAAAGTCGTTAGTGTAAATGTCTATGTTTTTCTGCGCATATGCAGATATAGAGTATATAGTTGATATGCACCAGTTGGTTGCGAGGATAAACAGTTAGATCATAGTCTCTCAATAGTTAAAAGTAAAAAGTTAATTTTGATTAACTTGAAGACTTTAAAAAATGTTAATTTAAAAACTATGTTTTTGTTTACTTTTTATTGTTTTTTTAACTTTTCAACATAACTTATTTTTTTTGTTAACTTTTAACATTTATAAACTTTTTGTTAACTTTAATGTTTTTAAGCTGTTTTGTTAACTTTATTTTATTTTATTTTATTTTATTTTTGTTAACTAATAATTTTTTCAAAATTTTTTTCTAACGTGGATATTTTTTTTTTCAATAGTTTAATCTTTTTTGCAATTGTTGAAATTTTTGAATTGGAATATACAAAAAAGTTAAATTACATCTCTTCACTTAAAAGTTCGATTAGATAAAAAACTAATAAATTCACACAGAGACACTTTGTAGAAATAAACACACACAGATCTTTAACAAAACAAATCATTTATTTTGTCTTAAACAGTTCATTATAAACAGTTTGTTCATGAAGCTTGTGTACAAAGTGTTCACTAACACTATAAACTCCATTCAAAAACGTTGAAATTACATAATCGAAATCGATGAGCATTAACAAAGGTTCACCTAGTTGATTAAATTTTTCCTTATTATTAAATGCGAAGCATGAGTGAAGGCTTTGAATTGCATGTCGAAAAATACATCCTGTACATTCATACAACTGGTTAAGTATTGTTACCATATTATTCTCGATACACGTATTAAGTTTAGACCATAACACAGGTTCTTTTTCTGTGGATCTGTTACTCACCACACATTTCTGTTTAATGAGAAAGGGTAATAGTTTTGTGTACATATGTTGTAAAAGTACAGTATTTAAGTGTGAGGTACTTTCTTTTAATTTTTCCATTTGTTGTTCGTTTAAGTCAACATGAGAAAAATTCTTCAAATTTTTAATTCGCATCCTAGAATCTTGATTTAACACTAAAATTGTGTTATTAGAAACAAAGGATGCACTTTTGTATCTTAAATTAAATGCAAGGATTTTATATTGAAACTCATACCAGCTATGAATATCCATATTAACTCCGTTTTTGGTTGGGATTTCTTCATTAGTAGATACATTGCGTTTAAATTCTCGTATATGTATAGAATATTGTTTATTTTTTAACTTCAAAGTTAAGTAGAAACAGTCACTTAGTTCTTTGTGAAACACATTGGAATTGTATAATTTGTCACTTTTAGTGGCAAATGTAGGTGTAGTGATGCTTTGTATTTCACCACTTGCTTGCGAAAGGCTGTTTGCTTGTAGCTCGTTCATCTCATGTTTAACAGTAGTCTGTAAGATATTATTCGTAGGTTCTTGAAAGGGTTCATCCTTTAGCGAGGTTAAGGGGGTAGAACAATCTAAATTTTCAAAATTCATGTCTTTGAAAAATGTATTTAAATAGTCCTGGGCAAAAACTGACTCTTGATGTGGATTCTCGAAAGATGTTGCATCGTAACCACCGGTAAAGTTTGAAAAATTCATAGCGATCTCAGGTTTCACATCTGGTAAGTTCTTAGTAGAGGAGATATCACGTGATATAGTTACACAGTCATTGTCCATTTTAGAAAGTTTTAATCTTGGGTCTTTTAACTCCTTCTCACAAGTATTTGATTTTTCCATAGCTTTTTCTAAGCGTGGACGCTTTGAAGGTGGAAACACTTCTTCGTGGGATCGCATATTCATTTCATAAAATATTTTTATACAATTTAATCTGCTTCACTAACTGATGTAATCTCGATAAAAGTCAGCAGAACACTGGATGTGTTTCATAAAAACGTCTACTTATCTAGATTTTAAAAACAGTCATGGTTATAGTTAATCATTTAATTTATATGTAGGTTAAATATAAAAATTTACTTATCTAGGATAAACTCAGTGACGGTTTAAGTTAAAAATTTTCTTAACTAGGTTAAAAACATTGATGTTGACTGTTGAGAGAAAATTATCAAAACATGCAGTGTCATTGTTTAAACGAAGAGAAAAATTCAACTTTCTTATCAATAAGTAAGATTAATACCTATTCAAAGGAAAACCCATCGATGATTCATAACGTCACGTCTTACTTTGTTAGTGATTAAAAGTATCATAGATTTAAAATAACACACTTCCAATCATTTCTCTTGTAGTTTAAGTAACATATAATAAATACATCACATTTATTTCATCATGTTTTACATAATTTCAACAAATTCATTCCCATTTTGTCTAAGACATTCAAAATGTTAAACAGTAGTTTATGTTGCATTGTCAAACTGTTCAAAGTAATTTACATCAACTAAAAAAAAAAAAAAAAAAAAAAAAAAAAAAAACCCTCTATACTTTTTCATATTAAAACTATTTATTAATCATTTAAAGTAATACAAATCAAATAAGCCTGTCATATTGAGCTGTAATCAATTCTAATTTCAAAATTTTTTGTAATGTCCAATTAAACACACGTTCTGTGAAATCTTCAAAGCCGTTGTACAGCTTTAGAAAGGCATTCTCAACATGTACATGTATGTTTTGTTCTGTTAATTCTAGTTCACTTTTGGAAAGGAAAAAGGGGGTTGCTAACTCTAAGTCACCATCCTGTGATTCACGATATACATCCACTTTAACGGCTGCGTACCATTTTATTGACTTTTTCATTTGCAATTGATAATTTAATTCGTTTAAAACATCCGATCGAACACTGTTAAAAAATGAACGAAAGTCTTTTTGATTCATCTCATTGGACACAATGATAGTTTTAGTACAAATATTTCGCACATCATGTTGTCTTTTAAAATGTTTCACTTTTTCAAATAACAAATCAGGTGACTTCTTCACATTAGGTAAAACTTTATGTAAAGTATCACAATGTTGTACTAAATCTGAATCACAATCAAACATTTCGCTACACTTTGTACATGAATGTTGTTTTCCTGACTTGTGAGTCTTCTTATGTTTCAATAAGTCAGCCATTCTTAAAAATATCTCGTTGCAATCACTACACTTGTATTGTTTGAGCGATTTGTGAATCTTTTGATGATTACGTAAATCCCTCTTTTGTGAAAAAACTTCAGCACACACCTCACAATGAAAAGACTTTTCCTTTAAATGACATTTCATGTGAAACATTAAGTTAACTTTTCGAGGAAATGCTTTGTTACACGTCTTACACACATGGGGTAACTTCTGTTTCTTTAGTCCTGATGAGGTGGGTTTCACTTCATAATTCGAAACGAGTCCTTCTTTGGATAAAAGTGTAGAATCCATCTCTTGATTATTTAACTTTGGTGATGAGTGTTGACACTCCAAGTTGGTTACGTCACCAACATAAAAATTCATAACTCGTTCCATAATAACTTAAATGAAAACTAACTTAACGAAAAATACAACCTATTACAACGATACCAGGTCACAGTAGAATGTTTTGAACTCGTTTCATTGAAATTTATATAGTAATAGAGGGCGCTCGTGTAAAAAAATACTAACTTTTTATTGGTTTAAAAATACTGACATTTTATTGGTTTAAAAATACGTCACGTGATTATTTCATCCTATAATGTTATAAGTTCAATAACCACTTAATTCTTGCACAATGATTTAGAAAGTCTTACCTATCAGAAGTTCGTACATTTGTAAGTAAAAATCTTTATTACTTTTGTATCTATTGCTTTTATAAATAATATTTTACTTATCAAATTGCTTAATTTCTAAATGATGTATTCTACAACGCTTTTTATGTCTTATGTGTATAAAGTCTACCAAAAGAGGGGAAAAAAGACGGGGTGTGAAGTATTTGTAAAATTGAAATATGTTAATTTATAAAAACTAGATTCCATTCTCTTTTTTAAAAAGGTTGGTTGTATAAAATCAAATCTATTGAAAATTTATTTTAATCGTATAACTCTAAACAAAATAATCGCCTTCTTCAACAAGTTAAATAGTCACTAAAAATTGTTCATATGAAAGGGAAAGAATCTTTAAAATTGAATGTTTAGTGTGTTGTATATATCATATTGTATGTTTCTATAAATAATATTTTGCATGTTAAATCACATATTAACCAAATGTAATAATCTAAAATGTCTTAAGTGTTAAAACCGATTACCTACGTTTGGCATATAGTCCTCCGTGGGGTCTTTCTAATGTGTTCTAACCCGTATTTATGTAAGGTTCCAAGAAAACTCCAAACGGTTAGGTCGACGACCTCGAGAGAGGTTTAAACCTAACACCTTCCGTCTATCAGCTTTGACAGTAGAACCTCTCAGTCACTGGTCTTATGTGTTGTGTTTTTATAAATAATATTTTTCTTGTTTAATCACTTAACTCCAAAATGAAATGTTTCTAAGACACTTTGTCATGTCTTAAGTGAAACATATTTAACTAAAGAAGGATGTAGTATTTGTGACATAAGTTATTCTACAGTACCCTTTTAAGAAAAAGAAAGCTATATTACAAGTTAATTAAAATATATATATATATATATATATATATAATTAAAAAATATATTGTTTAATTAGCATAGAAACGATTATTTACAAACTTACTTAACACAAATTTGTAAACTTAAAAAATAAACAAATCTTTTTTTCCTATGAAAGATTAGTCTCAAAGACTTGAATTAATTTTTTTTTTCATTAATAAACATTCTCATGTAGCTATATCAAGCTCGATTCAAACTACGCTTCATTTATTTTTTTAAAAATGTCACATGATTCTTAAGACACGACCAAGATCAGGTAATTTCTTTTTCACAAATAGCTTACATCGCTTTTCAACGATGTAGTCCCATGGCTTGATCATTAAACCCCTCGTCAATGATCAAACCATGAGACTATTTTGATCCCGGGTTCGAAACTCAAAGGTAACCTTCTTTTCAATCTTCATTTTTCTTTTCACACTTCCTTTTCCCAACGATAGAGGGCGATACCGTTTTTCCCTCACATGTACGAAAAAATTAAGCCTTCCCCCTCTCTCCCTTATCACACTGAAAACTTTTAGAAAAATACTGTCAAAGTCGATCACCTCCTTTCCTTTAACAACCCTAACATAACTCACAGTGAATTTTCTTAAATCTCTAAAAATTTAGCCCTCACATCTATTTTAATCTCATTCACATTTAAGTTAATGTTTAAATAAGAAAAAATATTCAACATTTTGCTAATATTATTTTTATAGCAGGATTCCTACAACTCAACTCTACTTGACTAAAACCACTGTTGGTATTGTGCTAATATTATTTCCATTTTATGGTACAATTTGTATTACATCAAAGCACCTATTATATCATTAAGATCTATTATTTACAAACTTTAAAAAAAAAAAAAAAAAAAAAAAAAAAAAAAAAAAAAATTCCCTTTCAAGAAAGAATCTAATTAAAACCCTTTTTATAGAAAAAAAAATCATATTAAACTTTTATAAAGTCAGAAAGTTTTATCACATTTCACTTCCTGATCCCTTCCGGTATTACTTACGGGATTACTTCCTGTCTAAAGATTTCTGTTCCAACCTGTGTGTTATCAACATCTGTCATTTCCTATGATCTTGCGAGGTTAGCACATCTGGTGTAGAACATTATCACCTGATCCCTTCCGGTCTTACTTACGGAATTACTTCCTGTCTAAAGATACTTGTTTCAACCTGTGTGTTATCAACATCTGTCATTTCCTATGACCTTGCGTGGTCAGCACATCTGCTGTAGAACATCCAAATGTTATATCCAATTACCTTCCGGCCTTACTTACGGAATCACTTCCTGTATAAACATGTCTGTTATCATCACCTGTCCCTTCCGCTAACCTTGAGACATCAGCACATCTGGTGTAGAAAAATTTTCCCTGTCAAGAAAGAATCTGATTAAAACCCATAAAAAATACGTCTCATCCTGTCCTTATCTTCTAATCCCTTCCGCTTTCAGGACCACTTCCTGTCTTAACCTGTTTGTTATTCACTCCTGCGACTTCCGGTGGCCTTCACCGTCCGCAGAACTTCCGGTGTCCACACCTGCTACTTCCGGCTCCGGCTCCGCGCACATAGCGCCTGCTGAGGTGAAACTCTTGTTCTTCTACTACTTACGTATTGCAAAGGGAAAAACAGGTGATTTTATTTTGAATGTGACTTATTATATCGAGTCTAATTAATATAAAAATTATGTTGCGAGCAGTGTAAACAGAAAAAAATCAAGTAAACATTGTAAATTAAGTAACTGGTTACTGAACTCTTATTATAGCATATAAAAATCAATTTATTCTGTAAAAATCATTCAGATTTTGAATATTTTCTGTATATTACGGTTCAAAAACTAAAATATAAGTGTAATGCTCCTATACAGCAGAAATACCGAATTTTATAGTTGGATAATTCTTTAGAAATTAGCATTTTTTCATTAAAAATCAATATTTTCCTTTGATTAATTATTAATACTTGTTAAGGTGTTTGTCATTCAAAATTAATATATATGTTTAATCTTCATCTTATAAGTTTATAACTTCGTCTTGTAGTATAAAAATTCTTATGAAATCAGCTTTAAAAAAAAAAATCATGTATTTTTTTTTTGATTAATTATTATGCTCATTAAAGTGTCCATTGTTCAGGAACTATAATGTAAGTTTAAATTTCATCTTATATTATGATATCCTTATCTTATAATTGAATAACTCTGATGAAATCGGCTTTTTCGCCCCTTAAAATTGTTATTTTCCCATTGTTTCGTCTAATTAGTAATACTCATTAAGATGTTCGTCATTCAAAATAATTATATATATTTAATCCACGGCTTATGATTTGATATCCTCATCTTATAGTTGAAAAAGTCTTCAAAAATCAGCTTTCTTCGTTAAAACTAATATTTTTTTGCTTAATTATTATACTCATTACGGTGTCCATTGTTCAGAAACTATAATATAAGTTTAAAATCCATCTTATAGTTTGATATTCTTATCTTATATATATAGTTGAAAAATTCATAAGAAATAAGCTTTTTCGTTAAAATTGTTATTTTATTTTGCTTAATTATTATTCTCATTAAGGTGTCCATTGTTCAAAAACAAAAATGTAAGTTTAAATTTCTTCTTATAAGTTGATATCGTCATCTTATAGTTGAAAAATTCTTAAGAAATCAACTTTATTCCTTAAAATTGATATTTTCCCATTGTTTCGCTTAATTAGTGATACTCATTAAGGTGTTTGTTATTCAAACTTAGTATATAAAATCAATATTCCTCTTATAGTATGATAATCTTGTCCATTTAACCTCATCTTAGAGTTCTTAGGTTCACTCCTCTTCTTACAGTTCATATTTTACCCTTTTTTCCGTTAGGTGGCGCTGGAAT
The DNA here is from genome assembly GCA_963931845.1 of Maratus michaelseni. Taxonomy (NCBI): domain Eukaryota; kingdom Metazoa; phylum Arthropoda; class Arachnida; order Araneae; family Salticidae; genus Maratus; species Maratus michaelseni. Next base: position 156,065,290 of record OZ007589.1, on the reverse strand, counting down.
CGGATTCAGAGGAGGTGCGGGAGGTGGTGACACGGGAGGCGGAGGAGCGGCAGGCGGTGGCACGGGTAACGGAGGATCCGATCCTCCGATCCTCCACCTGCTGAGCTCAAACTCTCCTTTTCCTACTACTTGTATAGATAAGAAATGAAAAAAAGGGTAAACAATTCTAATCCAGCTTAAAAATTAAACATTTAAATTAAGATGTTTTCAAAAATCGAAGTACTCTATAATTTTTAGTAACAGTTTTTTCAATTAATGAAAATGAAATTTATTCTGTCGCTAAAAAATAATAATAAACATCCCAAAACATAAAAACCAATGTTTGCGATCGTCAAATTAATACATAGTTAGAATCTAAGAGAATGTAATATTAGATTTGTTTAAAGCGAAGGTTCTTTTTTTGTACATTGTTTAAAATATTTCCATAACCGAGTAAAAACTTTTAGTTTCTGTAATTTTTTATTGATGTCTTAAAAATGTATATTATTTGAATTGTCGAAGTATTACATATATATGCATTTGAAAAAAATCGTAATAATGCATTAAGATAATAAATTATTAAAAGTGTTGTTTCAAAACCTGTAAACATTTATTTTCTGCATTACACGAATAGTCAATTTTTTTTTAAATTTAATTTAATTAAAATCATTTTCATAAAAAATCACGTACCAGATATAGAACCAAATCAAAAACAACCGCAAGGCATTTAAGTAATACTCGGTAAACTATTCAAAAATGCTCGTATTTATTTAATCACTAGTGGCCCGTCCCGGCTTCGCGCGGGTTGACAATGTGTGGACTACAATGTTAGGGTAACATAAGTAAAAATGTAATATCCTAAAAATACGCCAATCACAATAGCGCATTTGCGTCCATAAGCCGTCAAAATGACAATCAGAAAAAAAAGTATCTTATTTTAACGCAATCATGCTAAATCCCTCAGCTTTATAAATGATTAAAAGAAAAAGCCTTTTAAAAATGTCTTTACGCAAAATATCTAATCAAAAATCAGGAATAGTTGTCAGGAATACTGTTTTATTGCAGATATGTTGATGATTCTTTTGCACTCTTGGACCTGTCTATTTCATCCATTGATAACGTCTTAACTATTGTAAACTCAATAGATCCTGTTATTCAGTTTACATATGAAGTTGAAGTTGAAAATAAATTGTCCTTTCTTGATGTGTTAGTCACACGTCAGCCTAATACATTTGATACCTGTGTATACCGGAAACCTTTTGCAGTCTCACTCCCCCCTCATTTTAATTCGTGTCACCCCCCTTCTCAGAAAGCCTCGGCTTTTCATTTCTTTATTAATAGAGCAATTTCCATTTGTTCTGATAATGTTTCCCTTGGTACAGAATTGAATTATATTAGATCTGTTGCTATTAATCGTGGTTTTAGTTTGACTTATATCAACCGTTTAATTTTTCGTTGTCTAAATAAAAATAGTAATCTTGTTCCTTCTGATGTCCCAGAATCTTTTTCTAACCTCATTATTTTACCATTTCACAATAGCATTAGCTATAAAATAGCTAATATTTTAAGGCAATATGATTTTAAGGTTGTTTTTAAGCCAGTTAATAAACTAAATTTTTCACAGTTAAAGGATAAAATTTCACATCAAAACTTTTGGGGCATTTACAATATCCAATGTCAATGTGGTTTGTCCTATATAGGACAGACTAAACGACAACTCCGTTTCAGACTCAATGAACACAGAAATTACATTAAGAAAAAAGAATTACAAAAGTCCTCTATTGCCTGTCACTGTTGGAGTGAGGGACATAATTTTAACTTCGACTCAGCCACTATTATTAAGAAATGTAACACTCCATTAGATTTAGACTTCTTTGAGGCAGTTTATATTCATAAATTTGGTAACTCCCTGGTTAATGATTTTTCAAGTGTACCGTACATCTCACCTTTCTGGGTTGAGTTACTTTGTCATAGTGAATCGTCTACAACCAACCAACCGACTTAATCAGATTGGAGGAGTTTCTCGGTGTGTTGTTGTTTTTCATTTGGGTTTTTAGATTCATTTTCATGTCTTTGGGGGGGATACAATAGGGTTTAAGTTTATTTACACTGAGGAAATGAGTCCAGGATACTCATGAAACGTGCGTCTGTTTATTACACGATGTTATTGTGTGTCAAACGTTGATATTTTTAGTATATTTATCCACACAAGATTTTTTCATTATCATTAATAGTTGTCTTATTCGTCTAATATTTCATAATCGGGTACATATCCGATGTTGACAACGAAATCGTTAAAATACCTCCAAAATCACTGAAATACGTGTTTAAATACACTGCTCAAAACAATTAAAGGATATTTGAAGTTTTATATAAAATAAAGATATAAACGAATTTTTTTTTGCCGAAAGTAGAAGAAGAGAATCACAAATGCAAATTTTTCTGGTTTTCAAAGTGTGGAGTATGCAAATTTTGAGTTCGACGTCAAAAACGTCGCTTCAGCGGCAGCGAATGAAATTTGACTTTCAACTGGATAAAAGAGAATGAAGACAAGGATGATCGGCATTCAGTGATTGCTTTGTTTCGATGAGTACGATGTTTCAGCGAAGTCATTTGACAGATTCAGAAGCTTGGAGAATTGTTGGTAGGTTAGAAGGGGGCCAAACTCAAGCCGAAGTAGTGCAAGCCATTGGAGTGTCACAAAGTGTCATTTCCAGGATCTGGAACCTTTTTTTGGAGAGTGGATGTGCAGGCCGAAGACCAGGGCAAGGTCGTAGATGGGCAACAACGCCCAATGAAGATCGGTATTTAGCGTTAACAGGTCGGAGACACCGAAACATGAACGCTACTCTTCTCCAATAACACCTTCGCTCGGCTACAGGCACCATGATTTCAACTCAGACTGTCCGAAACCGGCTCCATGCTGTAGGTCTGTATGCTCGCCGACCGATGGTATGTGTTAGATTAACATCAAGGCATCGTCGCGACCGCAGGGAGTGGGCAACCGAGCATGTCAACTGGAGGAGAAATGAATGGAGCAATATTCTGTTTTCTGACGAGTCCCGTTTTTCTGTGCATCCGGATAATAGGCGTATTTTCATCTGGAGGGACCGTGGCAGTAGGAATAATCCTGCGTTCGTGCACGAAAGTGTCAGATTTGGCGGTGGAGGAGTGTTGGTGTATGGTGGCATCTCCATTGACGGGCGCACTGACCTCTACATCATTCGAGATGGAGCTCTGACTGGTCGCCGATATAGGGATGAGATCCTCAGACCTATTGTAGTCCCTTACGCTGCAGCAATCGGAGATAACTTCATTTTAATGGACGATAACTGCAGGCCACATCGTGCAAACCTGGTGGAGGATTTCCTTTTCGAGGAAGGAATCGTTCGAATGGAATGGCCAGCGTGTTCTCCAGACATGAATCCAATCGAGCACGTTTGGGACGCTCTAGGAAGACGAGTTTCTGGCCGCCAACAACCCCCACAAACTCTCCAAGAACTGGAAAGAGCTCTTCTGGAAGAGTGGGGCAGAATACCCCAACTCGTCATTAATAGCCTCATTGAGTCCATGCCTCAAAGGTGTTCAACGTTGCTGGCCGCCCGTGGAAACCATACCCCCTACTGAAAATGATTTTCTTTGAAGAAAACACCTTTTCTTATTCTTTTTTCTCATATGCACAAATTGTGTTTTTTTCCTTTTGTACACATAGGCGCAATAAAATGCATTTTTTTCTGCCAAACATGTGTAATTTATTCTCATATAACCTACTATGTCTGTCGACCATGTATCAATCAGCTAAAAAGTTTCCCAGATACAAAATCCACCTAAAACTGCAATATCCTTTAATTGTTTTGAGCAGTGTATTTTTTAGCACATTAGTTTAGCTGTATTTTATGCTCCTACCTAAAACTTCAGCTGAGATATGGCGAAATTACTTAAAATTTTCGACTCCCGTTTAACTTTCCTTAGTGGTTGAATTTCTAAAATCACTGAAACACGCGTTTAATTACTTTTTAGTAGATATGTTATGCTGAATTTCATGCTACTACTTAAAACTGCTACTGACTTATGGCCCTAAAATCTTCGACCCCCCCATTTAACCCCCTTTGTGGTTGAATTTCTAAAATTGCTAAAATACGTGTTTAACTATTTTTTTAGTAGATTTGTTATCTTGAATTTCATGCTTCTGCCTAAAACTGCTACTGAGATATGGCGAAATGACCTAAACCGTTTTACCCCCATTTAACCATCTTGGTGGGTGAATTTCTAAAATCGTTGAAATATGTGTTTAACTATTTTTTAGTAGATTTATTATCCTGAATTTCATGCTCCTACTTAAAACTGCTGCTGAGATATGGCGAAATGACCTAAAACGTTCGACCCCCCCCCCCCCTCTTTTAACCCACTTAGTGGTTGAATTTCCAAAATCGCTGAAATACGTATTTAACCCTTTTTTTAACAGATTTGCCTTCCTGAATTTCTCGTTCCTACCTAAAACTGATGCTGAGATATGGCGAAATCACCTAAAACGTTCGAGCACCCCTAAGCTACCTTTTCCTCCCGGTACAGGCCGGAAGGACTTTTTTGTATTGAAAGCTACCTAAAAGAAAAAGTCGGAATACAGTAATTTGCTAAATTTTCAGAAATTGTATACCCTGAATTGAAAACATGGAAGAAGGCAATCCTTATGATTATTTTTATTCTGATACCCCTTTTTCGAGATTATTGTAAAATATAACATTAATTAAGAGAGTTTAAGTTCAACCAGCAATGAGTAAAAAATAGCAGATAATCTAACTCAAAATCCTAAAGATAGTGTAGATAATAAAAATAAATTTGTGGAAAGTGTAACTTCCATAAATTTAGATATTAACTCGCTTAGTCCTCCTAAATCTATTGTGGTTCTTGAGATTAAAGATATTACCAATATCACACACAAAAAAAAAAAAAACAAGATTCGGAATGTGACAAAAATGTGACTGCCAAGTTTTTTGGCCGATAAATAAAGATTTTGTCGAGATTGACATCCTCGAAGTAAAAAATAAAATTAATGAATATCTCAAAGACAAAAAGTACCAATTTTATATAGCCCCCGAGCCCCGACACCAAGGCCCCACTTGAAGTTGTTAACCAAGGTCTCCCTAAAAACCCCCAAGCCCGAGAAGATTTTAAATACCTTAATATCTGAAGGTTTAGAAAATCAAAAAAATATTTAAATGAGTAGCAGGAAAGATGGGAAAATTATCACACTTTTCCTGCTGCATCAATGCCGGAATGAAAAACCACAAAAAAATTTAAAACCCAGTGTACACCATGAACACTTGGTACAAAATTCGAGTCCAGATTGAACTTATAGAATCCCGAACAATATATTCATTGTCAGATTTTTTTTTTTTTTTTTTTTTTTACCACGCAAAATTTTGTTTTATCTAAGCCAGGCGTGTGGGATGTGGTGAAGATTACGACTCAGACACTTGTCCGAGAAACATTTCCCCTATTAATGACAACACACCCCTTTCATGTGCTGTAACTGTATTGAAGTCCTCCGGCCAGTTATACAGGTTTTTAATTTCCCCCTCAAACCTCTATTCAAAAAGTATTATATTGACATCCAGCATAAAATAAATATATATACAGCAAAAAATTAAGTTAAAAATATTCAAACCCCAAAATTTCTTAAGAAAAAACAACCCATTAAACAAATTGCTCGGCAACAACCCAAAATGGCACTAACTGCCCCCAGGACTAAACTGCCCCCCTGTAAAGTTTCAAGCCCATGAAATCTGGAACGAAGCTTCCAAACTCTTTGAAATTATTAGTCAAATCAAATCTGAGTTTAAAATAAAATATTTTATTGATTTAGCAAACTATTTAGAAAATCTTTACGAGCATATTACGACTCAAGATCATATAACAAGAAAAACTCTTACTTTTACGGGCGAATTGTCCAAGTTTTCACCGCACGAGATGAAAAAGCATACTAATATCTCTATCTGCATTTAACGAAAATTTTATAAGTCAGATTTTTCTATCATTCTAAAGTAATTTGTAATAACTGTAATATGTGGAATTGTTTTGGGCCTCTTCTTTACTACAGTAAACTTTTATGTTTCTTTTCCCATCTTTCTTCCTTCTGATCGACTGTGGAGTTCCAATTAGGAGTATCTTGCAATGGTATCTTGAATTTAAATACCAGTATATTTTAAAGGTATTATTCGTCTTCTTTTTCTGAGATTAATTAAGGCGAAGAATACTTTTAAAAACACTGAAAAATACTTTAAAAAATACTGGAGAATACTTTAAAAAATACTAATATTCAAATTCAAAGGACCGTACAAACGCTGAAAAAATCTGCCTACGGCAGCCGCCATTTTTATATCAGCGTGTAGGCCTAGTATTTAGGGGGCGGTGGCTTTCATACCAATGACGTCACCACCTTCTTTTCCGGGGCTCAGGAAAAAGACAGGATGTCGTATTACCTTTCGCGTTAGTCCGCTAGAGTCACGTGATGCTGTTTTCGTGCACCTGCATTCGTGAGCCTCGCGTTACTCGAGCGGTCTGAAAAAAGAGACAGCGTGTAATGCACCGTGACAGTCTGTCCTTTTCGTCAGCCTCGCTTCTTTTCTATGTTGCTGTTTCTCACCTTAGTTTTTCAGGTGTGTTGTTGAAATGCATGGTACTGTTCACTGGGGAACTGCTGAAGGGATTTCAAGATTTTTGTTTTTACAGTTTTGTCAGTAATTAAACTGTACGTTGGTTGTTCGACAAGGAATAAAAATAAAAAATACAATATACACTGCTGGACAATTGCTAAGGACGGATAACACTATCACCCATAGCAATCACAAAATGAAAGGAAGCAAAATGTGGAAAATTAGAATAAGTGCGAGATATAGTAAGAAGAGGTGTGCGTATACAAGTTTTCTTTTCCACGTTTGTTCATCACGTGATAGCGCTGATAAGAACTTTAATGGATTTAACGCGTGTAGACAGTTGTTGTTCCAAGTCAAAGTTTTACAGGAAAGGCTTAATTGATGAACTTGAAATTTTCGGCATGTCTCCCCGATATCACTTTGACGACTTTATGCGTGGCCGAATTATTGGAAAGATCAAAGAAGGGCGAAAAATAACAGATGTTACCAGGGAGTTCGACATCGCCCACAGCGTTGTTTCACGGCTGTGTAAATCATTTAAAACTACTGGAATGTGTAACAGGCGTCACGGGGGAGGTCGTGTTAGAAGTACGACGCCTGCAGCAGGAGATAGATACATTGTCCTATCGGCAAAAAGGAACCGACGCACCACAACTTAGCAGGTGGCAAGTCAGTTTCTTGCTGCCACAGGACAGCAGATCTCCTGAAAAACTGTAGCCAAACGTTTGAGGGACGTAGGATTATACGCCCGCAGACCTGTTGTGTGTGTCCCATTGACCAGACAGCAGCATACTGCCCGTTTGTAATGGTGACGTGAGCATCGCAACTGGACTGAACAGAACTGGGCATGCGTACTATTCTCAGGTGAGAGTAACGTTCAGTCTGTCATCGGATTGTAGACACCAACTGATCTGGCGTGAGAGTGGTACTGCTTATCGTCCAGAAAATATCCAGGAAAAGGACCGATATCTGACATGCAGTGCCATGGTATGGGCCGGCATCATGATCAATGGCCGCAATCGCCTACATGTGGTTGTGACTGGGACTATGGGGGGGGGCAACGATACATTGATAAAGTTCTACTTCCTCATGTTCGCCTTTTCCGTGGTGCTGTCGGTGATAAATTCATGGACGACAACGCATCATGTGATCGAATACTCGCTGTTCAGGATTGTCTAGACAGCGAGGGTATTCAACGCCTCGTATGGCCAGCGCGTTCTCTATATTTAAACAGCATTAAAAATGCTTGGGATGCTTTGGGGAGGCAACTTGCTAGTCGAAACTATCCTCCAACAAACAAGAACACCCTCATCCGTGCACTGACAGAGGAATGGGAAAAATTGCTTCAACAGCTGCTGGATAATGTTGTGCAAAGTATGATAGGACGACGGGTAGAATGTTGCATCACACTCCACGGTGGACATGTCCCGTACTGACCCTTTTCTCCAAAGTGCCTGCTGACTTTCATATGCATTGTTCCATTTCTCCGTATGCAGCATCATATGAACATTTTTTTTTTCTTTCAGATGTTTCATAGCGTTTTGTATTTTCCAGAACAATAAATGTCCTTTATTCTAATGTCTGAACAGTGTGGCAACAATATTTAATCCTGCTAGGCCTCATATCTCGCTTAATGTTATGCTACATTGCAATTTGTGATCCGTCCTTAGCAATTGTCCAGCATTGTAGTTATGCAATTCCGTTGAAAAAAGAAATCACATGCGAAACAGCTTTCAATACTTTTTTTTATAGTTTTATCAGTAGATAAACTATAAATTGATCGTTCGGCAATAAATTAAAATAAAAATACAGTAGTTTCGCAATTTTGCACACAATTCTCCAAAAAAAAAAAAAAAAAAAAAAAACCCTCTAGTTTTTTTTTTGGTATTTTTCCACTATAGACTTTTTTAGTTATTATTATTACTTGGCGCAATTCGGGCTTCTGAATTGCGTTGCCCAATAATAGCTATGAAAACAAACCTAATAAACTTTTATGGTTGTTTATATATGAATTTATATTATCTATGTAAACAATTTATTTACGATTCATTATTATTGTTTTCTATATACAATTTACTTCTGCTTGTATATAAAAATCGATAAATGTCTTCTTTATATTAAATAAATTGTATAAATATTGAAAAAATTGCTTCTGTATATATGAAACAGTGAATAGGTTGCCAGAAAATCTGTTGTCAAATTTCCTTCTCTCGCCAAGACCATTTTCTCTATTTCTCCAAGGCCCCTATACAGGAAAAGTACTCTTTTTTGTTATTATTAATAACTTTAATATTGCATTTTTTTACTTGACCGAAAAATTTATACTTTAGCTTCTGCCAAAACTATTTAAAAAATATTGAAAAACGGAAAAATATTCCATCTTGTGCTGCGTTTGTAGACTTGCCAACATGTTATAGTGAGAAAGTTCCAGACTGAGTATCGTTCCCAAGTGGTTCAGTTGGTAGAACGTCAGTGCGCTACACTGATGACCCGGGTTCGAGTCGCGGCTTGGGTACTTTTTCACGGAAAAATACGCCACCGGAAAAATATACGAAAAATATTCCATCTTGAGCTGGGTTTGTAGCCTTGCCAACATGTTATAGTGAGAAAGTTCCAGGCTGAGTATTGTTCCCAGTGGTACAGTTGGTAGAACGTCAGTACGCTACACTGATGGCGCGGCTTGGGTAGTTTTTCACTATGTTGGTTTTACGCCTATTAAGAAATTAAAATTTGAATATTATGAATGCAAGGCGTGTGAAATTTACTATGATTTAAAAAAAAATCCAAGTATTAAAAATATTGAAATTCCTTTAGAAGTTCCCGAGAAAAAGATATATCAATGTTATCTGTGATTTTTTGTTTGTTTGTTGGCCAAATTGCGCAACTATTGTATTTTTACTTTTATTTATTACTGAACGATCAATGTATAGTTTAACTACGGACAAAACTAAATAAAAAAGGTTTCGAAATCCCTACAGTAGCTCCCCAGTTAAAAATACATCAATGTCTGTTTCGTAGCTGTCGTCGCTCTTTTAAGTTTTAAATTAATATTTTACAAATATTAATGATAAGCCATGCGTTTTAAATAAAAAGTTAGAAATATTTTGCCTCCACTTCAACAAATCTACTTAGCAATCAACATGATAACATGAGCTAAATTGATTTTTTTTAACTATTCTTGTAACAAAAGAAAAATTATCTACGTTTACATAAGATACAGCCTTGACTAAAACAGAGGTGGGAAATAGATAATGATTTATTTTTCGTTTTCAGAACTGTCAGCTTGATAGTTATTGCTATTGTTTTTTGCAAGAAGGAATTTCCTGTTTCACTAGAATGATAATTCCTTAAGTTTGCAAGTAATTCTTGGAAATACATTATAGTTCTAAAACACTTCCATTAATCAGTCCATTTAGTTTCATATCAGAAGAGTGATAGATGTGAGTTTAATTTAACGAGTCGTAATACATTAGCAAGTAAAATTCTTTTGTTCAATCCTAAGTTCACACACCGTGAAGGACACATACGTTTGAGCACATCCTTTGAGGGATTTTGGTTAGTATGCAAATGTTGACTTACACTACGAAACGAGATTATGGTCCAGAATTATTGTTTTCTTTCAATTTTATCAATATCTGTAACAACATCTCATTATTAAAAAAACCACTTCAAAACTGGACATGGTATACTAAACCTATTGTCAAAAGATTTGGATTCTCAAATTCAGTTTAGATTGTTTTTAGTTTTCAGTTTTAAAACTCAGGAAATTTTCATTTATTTTACCCTTTTTTGCTTCTACATGATTTTAAAACCCAATGAAAAAAATATGATACAATTATTTATAAGTTCATAAAACATAACATATTTCTAAATTTCATATTATTATTACTAAATAATCCCTTTAAAGCGCTTCCAGATATTAAGAGTTGGGGATTGATGAGATGGGCCTTAAAAATTCGGGATCTCAACAAATAAAGAAAAAACTGTTGAATTTCTATTGCATAAAACAAATACGAAACTTTTTTTGAGATATCGATGGTGAAGTAAACGAAAGGTAGAATGGAGTCTATTTAATTTACACTCCCCTTGTTGCTACACTGTAAAAAAAAATCTGATACGTTCCGTTTTGGAAAAGACAACTAGTTGCCTTTTCTGAAACGAATAGATTCATTTTGAGAATGAAAAGTTTTACGTCATAATTGATAATACGACATAATACGGATACCAGCTGAAAGATTTCCCATCGTTTTTAATATGCTCCGTCTTCAAAACGGAATAAAATGAAACCTGAAAAATCTTTTCAGAAAATTAACGTTTCGCTTCAGATGCGAAACGTTCGTAGAATTTCTTACAGTGTATCGGCAAACAAAAATTATTCGCTGTTTTCCACCACGTAAACTTAGTGTTTTATTATATAGCTTATTATGCTTTCTGTAACTTTTTTCAAATTAATTAGAATCTTGAATACATTTTTTAAATTGTTTTAGTATGGTTAGAAATAAATTGTTTATGCTTGAAAAAAGAAAAAAAAATGTCAACAATAATTTTGAAATAGCGTTCCGGTTCGTGGATTTTTCCTTTCGAGCACTGGATTGTAGTATAACATATTAAAAATAAAGCTTAATAAATACATCAATGAGATGATATTTGTAGCTATAATTGAAAGAGAAATAAAAAATAGTTCATTTAATTTAGATAGCCCCGCACTGAAATTAACAAAAGTTCTCGGAGAACTTTTTTCATTAAAGAGCATATACAAAATGTATTGGCGTTTCAATGAAAACATGTTAATTTCATTATGCAATTTACGAAAGCCTCTATTTCCAATAAAATATACCGATAATTTACAGAACAAGCAATTAAGTTAAGAGCTAATATTGATTGTGGAAAAAAAATCTATATTGATTGAAGAAAGAAAAGGAAAATAGAAACATGCAGACATTTACAATTATCAAATTACAAACAAATAACTATTCTTTTCTTCTAAAAAAAAAAAAAGCATTCAAGATTGCAGATGTCGTTTTAAATGTGTACTTGCATACTGTATTCATGAAGATCATAAAAAAAAAACAAATAAATAAAGTCTGGAAAATTAATTTATCGATTAGAAGAATAATTAATATTGATTGAGAAAAAACAAGAAAAAGTAGACACGCAGTCACTTAAAAGGCATCTTTTAAGCATAGTTCACAGTTTATTTTTAATTATTTACTTTTTTACTAGTTTCCTCTGAGTTGTGATTTAAATCATGCATGTTAAGATTACACTGTAAATTGGGAATGTTGTTTTCAATTATTCTGAAATATTTTTGGTTTTATTTAATCTCTCCTATAGACTTTTAAACTCTCTATGAGTGTTACCAGTAAACTGTAATAGCTGAAATAAGTAAGTTAGTGGTGAATACTATGAAAAAATATATAGACCTGTTTTCTCTTCTATATCAGAATTATCAGATTCGTTTAAAAGATAAAAGCCATTATATATTATACATGATACTAATCTTGTTGTGTTTAGACATTAACTAAAGCAATTTGCGAAACAGTTTTCCAAGTAGATTGTGTTAAAAACATCTTTCGAAAACAGAGCAAATTATAAGCAATTGTATATGTATTTTAAACTATGCCATATATTTTTTTACGTGTTTATTTGGAATCAACCATTGGTACTAAATCAATCACTTACAGTGTAGGAATAATTATCAAAGTATATACAGTAGAATCTGGGTAACTACGACGCCGCCGGTTAAATCGACATATCGGATGTATCCAACTTTTTTAAATTACCTGCCAATCAAAACATTTTCTCTTGCTTTTTAACCCACTTATAACTTTATATAACTTGTTTCCCACCCATGAAAAAGAATGTTGTAAAAATTCACTATTGTGTATAACGAAGGTTTATACCAAAAATGCACCACTAAAAGAGGTTTTTTTGGAAATCATACTTTTATCTAAAGAGCGATATAGTTATAGACATAATCTATGGAGTAAAAAATGAAATTGAGTCAAATGACTATGATGAAATCATCGTATTAAAAGAAATTCTTTTCATATCATGGGTGAAAATTTGAACAAACTTAAAATGTATATTATATCGAAAGATTTTCTGATTTTCTTCACTGATATTCACCCATTAATGCCGATTGGTACGAAAAGTTACCATTTAAGTGATACGAAACTTTTAAATATGAACACCAGTATCTTAGTAAAAAAAAATTCATATTATCTAATGTGAAACTATCAGAGATTCAATTCAGTTAAAATAACAGTATGGGAAAACTGGTGTCAACTGGTATCAAAGTATTAAAAGATGTGTAAAATAAGTCGGCGTTAATGGGTTAAAAAACTCCTTTAAATTGACACAATAACATGTCAGATTATAAAATAACAATAATAATAATAAATGGATGATTACTTTACTATTTCTAAAAAAGCTATTGTAGAGCTTTATAGCAATAAAACGTAATTTTTTAACATATAAAGATGCAAATTTTAATGTTAATTAAATAATCGCTACGAAATTTTAGAGGCATAAATTGCTGATTCGATTAAAATAAAATTCAGTACTCCTCTGTTATAGAAAAATCGATCATACAAAACGGTGGTTATGATGGATTAATATAATTATAGTATTCACTAATATACCTTAACCTCGTGCGTCCGGGGTACCCAAATGGGTACCTAGATTCTTTTCCTAATAAAAACTAAAGAGATTGTTATTTTTACATTTTAACTTCACTTTTATATAGCTCAATGATTTTGCTTTAAAATGAAACGAATAAATGGCAGCACCGATGCCGAATTCCTTATCAAAAATTTCTTATTTTAACCTGAGTTTGCAAAATGCCTTCGAGACAGTGCAGCCAAGAAAGTAGGTAATTTCCATAATTCTTTAACTTAAAAACTTCACAATACAATTTTTTAAGAATTTGTAGATTATTCACTTATTTAAAGCTGTTATTTTTTTGTGTAAATTTAGGTTATTGGAAATTAAATTGATATTTTGGGGGTACTAGTAATTTTAGATTCATATTTGTGAAGCTAAATTACAAGCCCCCTAAAACAATACATTTCAGAAAAATATATTTTTTGTCATCTATGATGTCATTTTCTTTGTACGAGCTGGGAAGACCGAGCTATGCTCGGTCAAAATTAAATTTGAGTTCAAATACGATGACCCATGACCAAAATGACCCACTAATTGAATTTTATCGAACATGTGACTTAGCCCAACAGTCTTCTCGTACCCGAAAACCATAGGATGCAAAATTTAGTGTAAATTGAGCCGCTTTTTAGATCTTGACCCACAATGACCCAGAAATGACCCACTAATCAAATTTTCTCGAACATGTGACCTAGCCCAATGATTTTCGCGTGCCCGAAACTCGTAGGATACAAAATTTAATCAAAATCGTTAGAGCCGTTTTTTAGATAAAATTAATTTGATCCGCTTTGACCCCAAAATGACCCACTAATCGAAAGTTCTCGAACATGTGACCCAGTCCAATAGTCTTATCGTGCCCGAAAATAGTCGGATACAAATTTTCGTCAAAATCGTTTGAACCGTTTTTTAGATACAATTAGCTTGACCATGGCTCAAAATGACCCAAAATGACCCACTAATTGAATTTTCTCGAACATGTGACCTAGCCCAACAGTCTTCTCGTACCCAAAAACCATAGGATGCAAAATTTAGTGTAAATTGAGCCGCTTTTTAGATCTTGGCCTACAATGACCCAGAAAGGATCCACTAATCGAATTTTTTCGGACATGTGACCTAGCCCAATGATTTTATCGTGCTCGAAACACGTAGGACACAAAATTTAATCAAAATCGTTAGAGCCGTTTTTTAGATAAAATTAATTTGACCCGAGTTGACCCAAAAATGACCCACTAATCGAAAGTTCTCGAACATGTGACCCAGCCCAATAGTCTTCTCGTGCCCGAAAATGGTCGGATACAAAATTTCGTCAAAATCGTTTGAACCATTTTTTAGATACAATTAGCTAGACCATGACCCAAAATGACCCACTAATCGAATTTTCTCGAACATGTGACCTAGCCCAATGGTTTTCTGGTGCCCCAAAACGGTAGGATACGAAATTTCGTCAAAATCGTTAGAGCCGTTTTTAAGATAAAATTTGCATATATAACCACACACAAGATTTGCTCGTATTAGAATATATGATAAAAGCAAAGAATGAGTATTTGTACTATTACTTTAACTTCAGGTTGCTAGAGGTTAAAACGTAATTAAGAGCATCATTTTTAAAACCATTATGGAAATTATATAAGTGTTATAATTTTCATACTTTCCTATTATATATTATACTAAATATTTTATGACTAGCGCCCCATTAACAAAGACTTCCTTAAATTGGTTAATGAATATATTAATGTTTAAATAAATCGGTTATAACGAATACTTTTTACCCTGCTTTAGCTTCGTTATTAACGGTTTTTACTTTATTTTACGTGTCAATAGAAGTATTTTTCGGTCACCCCTCTGCAAAGAAAAGAAAATTGGCCGTGTCATTGTATCCAAACATTTTTGAGCCTGCCCAATATTTTTCAAAAGTTGGCGCCATCGAAATCGACCGTATTACGTTGCTCGAATTCGTATCGATCGTATTATGTTGCTCGTTGAAATCGACCGTATTATAGCTCATTCAGAAACCGCCCTAAACTGTATAAAATAGGAGCAGTATAGAATGAATTCTGTGTTAATTTAATCCTACTGTGAAAGTAAAATGTAGCATAGCAAATTCACTTTTAATGTCTTTAACACTATGCTCTCATATTCAAGCTCTATAAATCTTTAAAATTACTTATAATAAAGTGATAGAATTTTTTAAATAAGAGCTGATGATGAATGAATTTAAGATTATCGGACAAATTTATATCTGGTTCGGCATTGATATATTCAACAAACCTGTTGAAAGGGGCATAAAAAAGATTTTACGTGTGCTGCGAAATATATTTTTTCCATTTCTGTTGCACATTAATGTGATATTTCTTCAATTTATCACTGCAAATAAATTTCACAATAAAACATTTTTCAGTTACAGTAAACTTTTAGATTTTATAATGGTTTTGCTCCCTTGTGCTCTGTGGTGGTCTATTTATAATGAGAGGAACTCCATGATATTATTAATACAATTACTATCTCATGTCAGAGAAAGATACAAAATATTTAAAAACTCCCTCAAGATTTTTGTATTTGGCGCAATCATTTACTGGTCAGTATTTACAGTTTCTTTAATTATCACTTCAGGGTGTATATTGGAACGTAGTTTCGTTCATTCTAATAATAATATGAATAGTACCAATGGCAACACTGACATCTTTTTGAATGTCGAATGCAAGTGGAGAAACATTACAAGGGAGTTCATTTTGCACCTACAAGAGCTACTAATGCCCTTACTTTTTCCTATTTTGTATTTTACTGTTTGCTATACCATGATTAAAATTCTGGACTGCTACCAAAAAACTCTTTTGAAATTGAACGTTGATTCTGACAGCCAAATACTACTTGCTTTTTTAAAAGAATATCTAGTGATAGTGAAATGTGCTGAAAAATTTGCTGATATCTTTTCACTACCCTTGTTGTGGTTTGTATGGCAAGTGATGTGTTACATATCATTGGTATTTTTAGATACTCTATCCCTTAAAAGTCCAACTTACTTTAACATAACATACATATTCCTTACAACAACTTCTTTAGTTGTGATCATTATTGCTTTGTCATTTTGTGCTGATGAAATCCCTTTGAGAGTCGATGTCTTTAAAAAAGCATTATATGATATAAAAATAGATCGATCGGTTAAAAATAGCTTAGACTTGACTGATATAGTCGATATTATACTAAACAGGCAAACTTTAAGCATAACTGTTTTCAGAATGTTCCATTTTGATCGGTGTTTTTTTCTTAAAATGATTGCAACAATTCTTGCTCATTCAGTTATTTACATTCAATTATCAGAAGTTGAAACAGTTGAAGTGATGTGATCTTCGGAACATCACAACGTGATTCTTGTAATCCTTGAGATCTCTAAATGATTTAAGCAGCTGCGGATAAGTCGAATAGAAATAATTCCCAAATCTTTACTGCTGTTTGTGTCATGTTAATTAAATAGTAGAGATGAGTTCGGGCTCTTGCTCGAGCCCGACGATTTGAAATACGAGCCCTCCCAAGCTCGAAAAGTTGTGTATCAACAGATACCGACCCTGATACCAAAGTTACGCAGTAGAAAATTGTTAATAACATTTTTAAATTGTTTCAAGATTAATTTCCTTAGGTAAAAATCTCTTCTTACATAGAAATAAATATTAATACTATGTGCTCTTTCATGACAATGTTTCGTGATTTTCATGTGAATGAAAATCTGTTTAAAATAGCAAATTTGTTATTTATACCAAACCTTTGGCGAAAATCTGCAAAAGTTATAATTCTTATTTTTTTTAAATATAATTTTACAACTATTACAAAAAGACATGAGTTGTGTTTTCCAGTAATTCTGGAAAAGGAATTCAAACAGAAAACGGGAATAGACAAGGGATATCTTATGTCCTATGTCTTCTTTGTTACTAACGCTGACCGTGTAAATGCATCAGAATCAGATAGAATCATTCTCTTTATATCATATCAATAACAATTCTATTCATTTTTAAACTGTAACTTAAACTTTTAAACTTAAACTTTTTGTCCTTCTAAAACACTTTAAGAAATTTGGAATACATTCTTTTTCCCTCAAACAGAAAGTTTTTCCTTCTTTTTTCAATTAAAAAATAAATAAATTTTTCAATTTGAGCACGAAGACTGCTATAAAAATCGAGGCTGTTTCGGGCTCGGACCAAGCCCGTCTCATCTCTGTTAAATAGCATTAAGTGTAGATAGAGATCTCCTCATATATTCCAGTAAATATTTCGGTTCCGCTTGTTTGAGATTGCTTTCATTGAAAATCGGAAATGATTAATCTGATATTTAAAAATAAAAAAAAGTTATCCCATTTATACAAAAAAAATTATTTTGATATTTTAAAAGAAAATGCCGTATTCAACATTTCAAGAGAAAAGATTATTTAGAACAAATTTATCTTTCTCTACTTTTTTTATAATGTTAAATTTTTGCATTTTAAATTAGCACAAAACAATTATTATTCATTATTTTTAATTTTATAACTAAATGAAAAAATATACATTCAGATTTTTGAAATAAAAATTTAGTATGATTGGAAAACTATTTTGTTAACTTCATACCGAGTATATTTGAAGGTAGAATTGTAATTCTCAATAAGAAGTTTAAACTGTACTAAATACTTTAAAGACTTAAATAAACAACGGTTTTTTTTTTTTTTTTTTTTTTTTTTTTTTTTTGGGGGGGGGGGGGGGGGGTTCAGATTTTATTATACTTGAATAAACATTATGTATTTACAGACGCAAAAAGTAAAAAAAAAAAAAAAAAAAGGAAAAAACGCGTTTTGTATTGATTCGTAGAAGGATATCGTAAATATACTTTTTGTCAAGGAAGGGTGTAAGTTGAATTTAACCTTTGATGTTTAAAGTTGAAGTTTTAAATGTAGAACCAATAATTATGTGGGACAATGCTAACTTATACTAGCCATTGAAAGATAAACTGTCTAATTAACATAATAAGTTATTTATAGTTTCACTAGAAATAATCTTTTCTGGTTTTGGTTTAGCTCAGTTTAAACTGCACAGCAGGTTAGGGAATGAAACAGCAGACAAGCTTACATTTGTGTTCAAATTTTTCAATAAAAATAATTATTTTATATTTAAAATTTTGTTGCATAGAACATAATTTTTTTATGATACTCGATACTGAATCCTATATTTTATTTTTCGATGAGTGTAAAAAGCAAATTATTTCTATTTTCAATTAGCTGATCTTTAATTTTGTTGTAAGTGAAAAGAAAAAAAAAGGGGGAAGGAAAATTTATTTAGAATATTATTTTAATAAATTTTCATATTAAGTGCAGTGACATTTTCTAATTTATATTAATTCTGAAATTATTTATAACCAGCAGTAAGTTGGCTATTTTGAAAATATCGGATCTATATCAAAATTTCGGATATTTTTGATATTTTCGAAAACATTATGATACTTACTAACACTGGGAACTGGTCAATTACTGGATCACTAAAATGCAATACTAAAAATTGACCAGAATTGAAAAAATACTGAATTCTTGGTTATTTTTCAAACTTACTTTTGAGAACCAAAATGAACTTAAAAATTCTTACTTATATTTCAATTTTCAGTTACTTTTAATCAGGAAGAAGGGATTTCTTCAATAGTTAAACAGTGTAGATATTTAAACTGGTATGAATAAAACTAAACTAGTTAATATAAGTTATAAGAATGTTTTCTTTGTTTAAGAACCTATAAAATTTGAATACAATTATAGAAGAGTGTGTGAAAGTATTTTTGAAGTATTCTGAAGAAGATTTGAAATATGCAATTATTGAAATAAGAGAAAAAAATATAAAAAAGGGGAAAATGCCAGAAGATGCAATATTCGTCATTCTAATTTAAAAAATAAAATTAAAAGGCAAAATTCCTGAATTACGAAAACTTGGACCTCAGTTGTACATAAAACTGGTGATGCTTGGTTCAATGATTTATTCAAATTTCATTCAGAAATTAGAAACACAGATGAAAAAGTATTAACTTGGGGAGAACACAGGATAATGAGACATTAATTCGCAAATGGGGAAGTTACTTGCCATGTTTCTTAATGTGTATCTTCTTTTCGTGAGTGAGATTATGACTTATTTTGATTTGATATTATTTGACATAAAGCTGTAATATTAAAAGTGAAAATGAATTTGAAATATAATTACTTTATAATGTTTTATAACCTTCCATTCTTATCATTTAGTGATATTTTTATACTAAAGTTGATTGTATATGTAGAGTACTTAGTAATGCCCTTTCTTATCCCCTTAACTTTCGAATGTCGACAGCTATAATAATAAAAAAAAAATGTCTAGATGTAGCAATGTAACCATGGACCTTTTCAATAAAATTTCTTACAGCCCCTCTAAAGACAAATTCAGGAGTATGATACATGTAACCCGAAAACTAATATGAGACACAGGAAAACAGTCAATTACGCATTTTATGTCGCAGAATAGCTTTAGTACGAAACGACACCTTGTGTACATTTAACATTTAAAAAATAACAAAAACAGTACTTTAAAATCCAAATATTTTATTACAGAAAGATCATTTTTACATAGATTAAAATATTGATAAAAATATTAAGAATTTACAATGGCTTACAGTAAACTGAAACTGCATACAATTCGAACAAAGAAACTAAAGCATATTTATTCATATATATTTTTAACATTTTGCACAAAAGCAGATTAAAGCTTTTTTAATTATTCTTATGTGTTTTTAAATGAAAAGAAAATACTTCTTCATCAGTAATTCAATTTAAAAACTGCTATTAAATATTATTCGCACAAATAATATTTAAAGCAATAGAAATTTAATCTTTTTGATTTTGCTTTTCACTATACACAATATATTTATACTTTAAACACTTAGTGCTTTTACTTTGTTTATTTTCATTTTCATTTTTATCGTAAACATGATTCAAACCATTTCAAATGTTTTCTAAGGAACTTCCGGATTTTCTTATACATTTCTCGTAATTTAAAAGAAATGTTTGACTCTTTATACCAGCATATAATATGCAGGACAAGAAAGATTCCTACTTTTGAATACTTCTATTTCTTAATAATAATCTTCTTATTATTTAATTACAGAACTTCTGCCACTAAATAAAACGAAAATTATTATACAAAAACATTGGTTCTTAAAAATAGGAACTGTGCAAGTCCTTCATATATGCTACATTCTTATCAAAGCGAATGCAATAAGCACCGCAAAAAGTCTCAATACTTATGAATAATAAAGACAACATTATTTATCAGCATGCATTTTTTTTTAAATCACGATTTTCATATTTCTCTTTACAAACCTAGTATATCGCTCTGTTTCAATATTTATACATCAAGTCAGATATTTCCAAAATCACGCATATCTTCTTTATTTCTACGCAATTGGCAAAATATAAATTTAAAAGTGTAAACAGACAAAGTTTACCTGCATGTTGTTCATTATTGAAAAAATGCCATTCTTTCTTTTACACTAACCCGCCATAATTTTTTTTTATGTTCAAACTAAATTTAATAAATAATAAAGTGGTCATAGATTAAAAACAAAGAAAAAATAATAACTTTTTAACAGTCCAGAAATATTTTAAAAGTGATTAGTTACAAAAGCAAGCATTTTTTTTTAATCTCATTTTATTCAGTTAAGCATATGTGCGATCAACGCAAAGATAGAGAGAGAGCAGGAAAGACTTATTTTTTTACCTTTGAGGCGATCGCACATATGCTTCTCTTCGTGAAGAAAACTATAAAGTGCTGATCTAAAAACTGCTTTTTTTTTTTTTTTTTTTTTTTTTTTTTGAAGAATTTATGGAGTGTTAAGAAGTTACTATTTCACATTCTAAACTTCCTTCCAATAAACTAGAAATAGCAAATACACAAAGACCATTTTTTAAAAGATACAAATAACAAACACAAAATCTTTTTTTTTTTGCTTTTTTTTTCGTTTGTTTTGATTTTTAGTCTTTTTTTCGTTTTTTTTTTTTTTTGTTTTTTAGTCTTTTTTTTTTACATTTTAAAAATAAATATTAACATTTAAAATTAGAAACGTCCCTCATCCATGAGTGAGACACTTTAAACAAGTATCTGCTGGGTGAAATTATTGTTTGCAGCAAGTTGGCATCATATTAACGATGGTGGTGAAGCATTCTGTGAATGTGGCTATGACGATGCGCATGGCTGGAAACAACCTTGCAACTTTCTTCTTCTAGTTTTTTGGCACAAGCCTATATAAGGTTTTTAAAAAAAATAACAATCAATACATATTCACGCATAATACACTTTTGTTAATTATGGCACAGAAATTTACGTTATTAAACAAGTTTGGCCCAATTAACATGATCGAGAGCAAATGGTTATTATGAAAAAACAATAACAGATAAATACTCGAAAATAATAGCATTCATTTAATGCAAATTTAACATATAATGTGCAGTGTTTTTAAACTGTTTTCCGTTTGCAGCTACAGTAATAGGGAGTCGATTTCGGAACTATATCACTACATGATAAAGGATGTCGGAATCAAGTGAATTAATCGCAATTTCAATGACTGATTTTAAGTCTGTTAATTAGCCTAGGATTATTTTTTATAAATTTTGTTTTAATACAGTCCTAAATAAAATAGTCGGAAGGATTTGGATCTGCGCTATTAAGGGGCCGTTCTATTCCATTCCATTACTAATGAATTCGTCTGCATCCAATACAATTATACGGTCATGAATACTGTTTTTAGGCTAGAAAAGACGAGGTAGTAGGCGAGTTCTCCATCTTGCATGAGCCTCCATTTCAATCAATCTATAAATCATGTTACGACGACAAGCGTTTTATCACATCAATTGGGCAAATCTTTATGTATACTCATGCGCTTAACTAAAGCATCTTTATTGCTGTGAAATTTTAAAACATATTGCCTTAAGAGAATGGTATGCTTTATTGCCTTATTACAATGGTATCCTGTATTTTTGCACGTTGTAAAATAATTAACAAAAAGTTATCTTTAGCTTTAAAATAATGATTCGAGCATCAAAAAAATCACTCTATTTCGGTTTCCTATCGCCTTTAAATGCATGAAAATTTGTAAGAAAAGTGTGTGGGATTTAACTGAAATACCCCTAATCAAAATTTGCTTAAAATATACCACGGAATATCAAATAAATAGTTCGCAATGTAACGTTAAATAAAGAACTTTTTGTAATCACCGTTAGCTCTAATTAATGAAAAAAAGATAAAGTCTAAGAAATGAAATTTCTAAATTTATATAATTAAGAATCAGTCGATCCTTTTTTCAAAGTAAAACAGCGTTATAAGTTTAGGTGTGGTACATCCACGAATGTGTATGCAGTTGACATTTGTTTAAAACCAAACATTAAAGACAACATATATTTTCTATTAACGTTTCAAAAATGTTACTTTTTTCAGTAATGAAACAGTAATTCTCTTTAATGGCATTAATATAAAGATCACAAAATAATTTTTACTTACTTCGAATTTGATCATTACTTCTTTCTCTTCAGGGGTAAGCTGTAAAAATGTAATAAAAATAGTAAAAACAGCATTTCAACTATGTATACATATCTATACTACATATCAGAAAAAAAAATTAAAAAATTAAAAAGTAAGAATATGAAAATTTACCTTTTTGACAGTTTCAACAATGCAGTCAAATATCTGAAAATAAAAAAAATGTTAATTTTCTGGAAAGTGATAAGCTTATAAATCACATGAATAATGTAGAAGCTTAAATAATAAGCTCTATTTACATTAAATAATTTCATTTAAGTTTTTTTAACTTCATGAAAATAAAAAAAGATTATAGAAACAATTACACTTAAAACTAGTCATAATTTTTCACACACTTTTAGAGTGTTAAGAAATTGCTGTTACAAAAGCATTTACATATGCCTGTTTGTGTTATTACGAGATTAGTTATTTTGTCTGTATACAAGGGGATCAAAAACTAAATTTTCCTCTCCTTTTTTTCCTCGAGAAATGGTAAAGCAATGGGGCGAACAAGACATCAGTTTAAAGCGAGAGCCATCCATACGTCATTTGGCAATGTACAACTCAGATACTGCAGATGGCGCGGACGCAGTCTGTGCGTGGCTGATATGGAAAGCTGAACTCTTTTGAAATAGAAAGAAATGAAAGAAGTGAGGACTGTTGAATGCTGTAAATGGGTTTGAGTAACGACGGGTTCTAAAATCCATGAAAAGCTCATGGAAGTGTAGGCCACCATTGGTTGGGACCGTCTTAGCCACCCGCTGTACAATCCCGATTTTGCTCCAGTGGATTTCCACCTCTTTCTTGGATTGAAGAAGGCTCTTACAGGAAATATCTTTGACACCAGTGAAGAAGTGAAAACAAGCGCGAAGTTGTTCTTTCATGTGCAGGGCACGTGTTTCTTTTTTCAAGAAGTTTTTTAAACCTTATGACAAATACATCAATGTCCTTGGTGATTATGTAGAAAAATAAAGTAAGTCAACTTCTTTATGGTTGCAGTTTATTACTTGTCTTAATTTAAAACACTGCCCATGATAACCTAGGTAAACACTTTTTTAACTTCCCCTCATATTAAAAAAATTAGCTCAGGAAGATTGGTTGAAATATACAACAATGGAATTTTATGACCTCCTAAAAAATCTCCCTAAAAACTTTTATATTCCATTCAAATGAAATCGAAATAAATCTTAGACTTTTTTAAAGGTTTGTATATTTCATGTACCTTTTTATTTTGCATACACTCATCATAAACATATTAAAGTTTAATCTGTAATACAAATGTTAGGAGCTTGTGAAGCTTAAAAATGGAAAAAGGTGTAAGATTTATTTCATTTGAACGGAATTTAAATTTTTAGAGAAATTTAAATATCACATTGTTTGAATTTAATTTCAATTTTTCAAAGTTAAATTGGTTTAACCATATCTGTTACAAACATATAACAATACATGTAGAACCAACTGATTGAAATATCTTAATAGCTCCCTTCTCGGGTCTAAACAATGTGGGAAATAAATAGTTTTATTATTATTATTATTATTATTATTATTTGTTCTGAAAATGATGTTTTAGAATAATTAATTATTTTTTTTATTTTAGAATACATCATCTATACTGTGTTTTGACAAAAAAAAAAAAAAAAAAGCAAATGTTTTTCAGTAAAGGGAAATATTTCATATGATTTCAATAAAAATGAAAGCTAAAATGAAATTTATAAATTCATTAGCTTATATCAAATTGACATCCATCTTCATTCTGCAATTTTTGTAGTAGGAAACTCTCGTCTTTTTTTTCTATTTAATTTTTCGTAAATTATTGTATAAAAGATGTATTTTGAAAATGTATTATATTTACCAAAGCTGGGATTATTGGAGTCTTGTAAAGTGGCTCGTGTTTACTGCATCTCAGCACTTGGTTACCAACATGTTCTTTCTGGCATTTTTGTTGTGCTGCGTACACCTGTAAAAAAATATTAGTTACAGAAGAAAATGAATTGTAAATTAATACATTTTTAAAAGATAAATACACTGCAAAAAAAAAAATTACTTTACAGTATTATACTGTAAAATCAACATTTTGTTTTCCCAGTGTATTTAGACATTCAGTGTCATTCAAAAGCGTTGCATTACTTATCAAGAAGGTGTTACGTTTTACACTATGGGGTTTTGTAATAGTTCGTTTTTACATTTTAAAACATATTGCATACTATCGTATAAAACTTTCTTCAAACATAAACATGATACACTACAGTAAAGCCTCATACTTTATATGAGATTGGCCATTCTTTATTTCTTATCGTACGCCTGCATTTGATAGACATATTCTAAAAAAAATAATAATAAATAAATAATAAACAGTGCCATATCTTTCTAATAAATTAACCACTTAACAGTTTTGCGCGAACGCCGCTCGGACAAGAAGAGTTTGCTTGCTTCGTTACTAAAAGCTTTTGGATACCACTAATTTTTAGCTGTAATCTTTGCTTTATTAATTGGCAGACATTTTTCGATTATATAAGGAAAATATTTTAGTACGGAAAAAGTGACGTTTTGTTCTTATTTTTAGTTTACTTTGTCAAAAAAAAAAAAAACGAAACTGTTAAGGGGTTAAGCTATTTTTAAGTAATTCAAATTTAAGTATAGTTTCCTATTAGATGATATATTGTATTTAAAAACAGTTTAAATAAATTATTGGCAGATTGCATAATACAAAATTCAGTCAGTATGCCGCATTGAGGAATGATGCTACACTGAAAAAAAAATTGTAAAATAAGCCTGCGCATTGTAATAAAATGTAATACCGCGCGTGCGCGGTAGCGTATTACTGCTTATTTTACTGTTTATTACTGTTAATTTTACGGTATAATACTGGCAGCTGAGATTCCAGTATTATACAAACAACCGTAAAATCAAATCAACATTTTTTTTTTTTTTTCAGTGTAGGCTTTTTGAGCACTTCTGTTTATTGTTATAAATTTCAAACACTTTTGATGATACATAAGTCAATTATAGCATTTGTAAATTGTAATTAAAAAAATTAAGATAAAAATTAATGAGTAAGAAAACAAATTTGTGTCACTTGTCGTTGATCATGAATGTCACCAATACTGTAGTACCAATTTAAGAACTTTTAGAATTTACAAATTTTAATCAATTTTTGCATGTGTAATCTTAGGCTACGCCCACTAAAGATATATTTTTTTGGACAATATATTATAAGGCAAGTAAATATTTATCATGAACATTAGTAACTTATTCTTAATTCCATTAATGTATTGTCCACGTAGTTTGCATAAAACTTTTACTTAGAAAATTATTATTCAAGAACTTAGCACGAAACATTTTAAGTAATTATTTAAGCTTGAAAAACGTAAGGAAACGTGTAGATGTATACATGGTTTTAGATTTCTATATCCTTGAAAATTTAATTAAACTTTTAGTGGTGGTAACTAGGCGTTTCCTTGTTATTAGTAATCATTGGGGTAGTTTCTTCTTATTTCTATTAACACTATCCCGAATATATAAAACTCTCTGCTGAAGGAAATTATTTTGTACTTTAATTCAAAATATATTAATATGATTTAAAAAAAGAGAAAATATTAAACCTATTTGAATTGTTAAAAAAAATGACATAACACGATATTAATAAAGAATGTATATACAATATCATAAATTTGAAAGAAAACGAAAAAAAAAAAAAAAAGAAGAAGAAAAACACTGAGAAAAAACCTGCAGGGTGCCGTTTAACGCCAAACCCAGCAAGTTGTATGGGAAAACTGAATAATTTTAACTAATAAAGGAAAAATTTCCACATTAATAGGGGAAATTCATCATAAGTGTTGATGTAATTTTTGGTGACAAAGTACTATGTTTTTCAATACGAACTTTTCCGTCGGCGTAAGAAATGTGTTGTCTACCTTTGGTCGGCTATTAAAAACTGGTTACTATTGTTATCACTCATACATCATTTCTTAAATACTGCATAATTTACATTTTTGTATCGTATCAACGAATAGGAAAAAAAATAGTACCTTCGAATGAAATTTGTTAGAAAACTGTAGTGACTTTTTATGACTTTTACATAATTTTCAAACGATTAAAAAAAAAAAATAAAAAATAAAAAATTCCATCTCAACAATGAGCATTTGTTTGCTGCAATGGTGCAAAGTAAGTATAGTAGCAGGGTTACCACAATTGGCACTCGATTGCCCAGAACAAATTAATAAGGGGGAAAAAAGCAGATTTACCCTAAGATCAGATGAACTATAATATACCGCACTTCAGCACTAAACCGGAATCTGTCAACGAAAAGACAGATTTTCATTTTATGTCGAATGTAAAATCAATATCAAGTTAAGTTAAACTGGTTACAAAATACATTGCATCAAAATATGGTCCATACAGTATTTTAATTTTCTTGTGGATTAATCTGGTAATGCAAACAAAAAATGAAAATCTTAAAAAATGTACTCATTTTAAGTAAACTATTAAAAATTACAAAGTGCCTTAGAAATATGAAAAGCTGTATTTTATTTCAACAACAGTTCACTTAATACTTAAAAGCAAAACCAAAAATGCGTAATAAAGTTTAATAAAATATTTTATTAATTTTGTTAACATTTATGCTTTATTTATATTAATTTATATAGTAAAAATTATTCAAAAATTTTGGAAAGACTTTGCTGAAAATTTTTTAAACATATTATTGAACGAATACAAAGAAGAAGTAAACCTTATCAGAAAAATAAAAATAAATTTGAGAACATATAGATATAATTTAATTAAACATTCATGTAAAAAAAAAAAAAACTCACTCGATAAGGCATAGCTTTTTCACATTGTGCAAATTTAGCACAAAGAGCTGGATCCCGACCTAGAATACATCAAAAGAAAAAAATTATTTAAAAAAATTATAACCAAAATTAGTCAGAAATAATACAATGACACTCTGTTAATTCATAATTGTACTTGTAATAAAAATTTATAAATATATTAAAACTCTAGTTATACGTATTCCAGTTATTTGGATATAAAATGGAATTATCATTTCCATTTTCTGGTTATCAGGGTTTTTATTTCCTGGTTATCAGGAAATGAAAAATTGCATTTAAGGAAGGATTATTGGAATACAAATTTATGTATAATTATATATATATATATATATATATATATATATATATATATATATATATATATATATATATATATATATATATATATATATATATATATATATTGAAATTTATATTTAATCTAATGTTAAAATCTATTCTTAATTGTAATTTTTCAAATCTACATTTCGATCGGTAAATACCTAAGTCGTATACCTAAGCCGTAAATACCTAAGCCGGTATTTACGGTTACGGAAAAACAATTAACTTTGTTGGGCATATTTAAGTAAAACATCTAAATATACGTTACTGTTTTATTTATATTACTATTATTATTATTATTATTTTCAAAAAATGTTGTTATGAAGAAACAAACATTTAAGCATGTTATCGGCATAGTATTAGGAAAAATAAATGTGCTGGCCTGATTATATAAAGTCGATAGATTAAATATAATGAAAATATCAATTTCAATCAGTTTGCTTTTCACTTAAAATTTATTTTGGAACGAAAATAATTAAGAAGCAATTCAGATTTCCTTTTATCCAGTTCCACATTAACATTTTAAAAAAAGTTCTTGAAATAACATGGATGTATGTGAACATTAGTTGGGAATTCTTCCAATAAAACACAATAACAGAAATTGTACTAAAATGGGGAATACTTTATTTATTGCTTATTTGATTTAAAATAAATTAATACGTTGAAAGTAATGCATTTAAACTTACTTATTAAAATATATCGAATACTTAAGTCATGTAGTAATTAAGAAATGATTTATTTGTATCTATTTTAAATATCGTTTGTCGTAACTCACAGCTATCCAAACTGCTGTTGTTTACAATAGTCAACATCCAAACAATAGTTACATCCAACACATTATAATTAACATTTAACATTTAAACAAGTTAGCGAGATATTACGAAAAATAAATGTGTTGGCCTGATTATGATAAATAAAATATAATGAAAATATCAATTCCAATAAGTTTGCTTTCCACTTAAAATTTATTTTGTAATGAAAATTACAACATTACAATACAATTACACATTACAATACTAATTACACATTACATAGTCCACATCCAACAACTTGGTTATAGGCCAAAACATCAATCACGAATATTTAACTGGAATTTTTTCGTTTACTCTCAAGTGAAAAAAAAAACATTTCCGTTTTTTTTTTAACATTCAACAGGTGTGGATAAAAAGAAAATTTTTCGTTTTTTTTTTTTCCGGAAAAATTTACGATTTCTACTCAAAATAAAAAGTTTCCGCTAAAAGACGAAAAATTCACATAAAATCAACCGTATATATACAGATTTTTTTGTACAGTGTACCATGGTTCCCAAACTTTATTCTTATTTGAACCACATTAAAGTTTGAAAGTTTTTTGCGATCCACCTATAACATGAATGTATATGGAGGCTTTTGTATAATCTGTCCTATCCTAAGAAACAGAGGGATCATCGTACAAAGCGTACGAAAATAGTAATAGATATTTTTAATGTGAATAATCACACATTAATAATTTGAATAAAATTCTTTAAAGGACGTAAAAAATTTTATTCATTATATGTTTTACAGGAGATAAAATTAATAATATATTTTTGAATAACTGGTCGATCATTATATGGTGACCCACAATAATAATAATACGGTAAAATAATAAAATATAATCTTCTTTTACAAAGCATGAAAATATGCGTATGTATTTTTAGGTAGATTTCCTAAGAAATACTACCTATTACATTCTCACCTAAGTTGGAAATTTTGAAAAATTTTTGCAGATCTACGCCGATCATGACTCCCAGAACCCAAAACCACCCCCAGTTCAAAACTTTATATCTATCTATCTATCTATCTATCTATCTATCTATCTATCTATCTATCTATCTATCTATGTCACTTTTTTCTGACCACGATAACTGGAAAAATTCTGCATTAATCTTTTACAAACTGATACATAAAATCAAAGGGCATAAAATCTCGGTCAAGTTCGTTAATGGGCAAAATCAAACCAAGGGGGGGAGGGTGGGGGGGCTTTTTGGGAAAACAGAAAAAACCCCATAATTTCTTAATTATTATACGTATCGAATCCATTTAAAGTTATTAATACTTCTAGGAGAAGGGCCGAAAATTTATGTATGACAGATTTTTGATATAATTAAAAATGGCTCCAAGGGGGGGAAAAAGGGGGGGGGTTTAGAAGAAAAAAAATTATACCTTCGTCAATTCACAAGATATCAAATCCGCATAAATTTATTATTAATCCTCTTATTATTATCTAAAACTTTCATATTGACAAGTTTTTTATAGGACCAACCGTTATAGCAAAAAAAAATTAAAAACAAAAAAAAATCCCTGCCGGCTCCGCCTGCAAACAAGTTACTTTTCGAAGTAGGCAGTTCCAACTCCCGCATCTTTTCGAAACTGATACATAAAATCAAGGGGCATAAAATCTCGGTCAAGTTCGTTAATGGGCAAAATCGAACCAAGGGGGGGGGGATGGGGGGGGGGGGCTTTTTGTGAAAACAGAAAAAAAACATAACTTCTTAATTATGATACATATCGAATCCGTTTGACGTTATTATTACTTCTAGGAGAAGGGCCGAAAATTTATGTATGACAGATTTTTGATATAATTAAAAATTGCCTTAAGCGGGGGAAGGGGGGGGGGGGTTAGAAAAAAAAAATTCATAACTTCATCAATTCCCAAAATTTCAAATTCGCTTAAATTTATTATAAATCCTCTTAATATTATCTAAAACTTTTATATTGACAAGTTTTTTATAGGACCAACCGTTATAGCAAAAAAAAATTAAAAACAAAAAAACCCCTGCCGGCTCCGCCTGCAAACAAGTTATTTTTCGAAGTAAGCGGTTCCAACTCCCGCATCTGTTCGAAACTGATACATAAAATCAAGAGGCATAAAATCTCGGTCAAGTTCGTTAATGGGCAAAATCGAACCAGGGGGGGGGGGATGGGGGGGCCTTTTTGTGAAAACAGAAAAAAAACCATAATTTCTTAATTATGATACGTATCGAATCCGTTTGAAGTTATTATTACTTCTAGGAGAAGGGCCGAAAATTTATGTATGACAGATTTTTGATATAATTAAAAATTGCCTTAAGAGGGGGGGGAAGGGGGGTTTTAGAAGAAAAAAATTCATAACTTCGTCAATTCCCAAGATTTCAAATCCGCTTAATTTTATTATAAATCCTCTTAATATTATCTAAAACTTTTATATTGACAAGTTTTTTATAGGACCAACCGTTATACAAAAAAAAAAAAAAAATTAAAAACAAAAAAATCCCTGCTGGATCCGCCTGCAAACAAGTTAGGTTTCGAAGTAGGCGGTTCAAACTGCCGCATCATCGTAAAAAAGGTCATTTCTTCCGCAATTCCTGACAAACAGGCACCCCACGGTCTGCGTCTTCGAAATCTACCTGTGCCTGTAGGCCGAGCCGTCAGGGATTTTTTTAATAATTGCATCATGAAAAAAAATCCAATTTAAAAGTCAATGCGATCTACACCATCGTTTTGCATCAACGAAGCAGTCTATATTAAAGTTGAAACTTGTTAATTTTAGTTTTAAGTCACTCTCAGCATAAATTGCCTATATTTCTTTGCGATTATTTTCATTAAAGATGTAGCATATTGTATCCGTTATGTGTTTTGCAGGAAATAAAAGTAATAATATGTTTTTTAGGAATTGATCAATGATTATGTGACATCGCAACCCATAGTT
The DNA here is from genome assembly GCA_963931845.1 of Maratus michaelseni. Lineage (NCBI taxonomy): Eukaryota > Metazoa > Arthropoda > Arachnida > Araneae > Salticidae > Maratus > Maratus michaelseni. The sequence continues at coordinate 156,033,595 of OZ007589.1, read as the reverse complement.
TGGGAACCGCTCCGTCTATGGTTTTCGCTTCTGAATATTTGAGAAGATCTAGAAATATGTTTATATAGGCAGTGCATTGTCAGTGGTTTCGAGGTTTAATCGTATACATTTCTAAACGGTGGGTCTCAACCCATAGTTTGGGAACCGCTACGTTTACGGTATTCGCTTTTGAATATTTGAGAAAGATCTAGAAACATGTTTATATCGGCCATACACTTTTAGTGGTTTCGTGGCTTAATTATATACATTCCCAAATGGTGGGTCTCAACTCATAGTTTGGGAACCGGGGTAAATGGCATTCGCTTTTGAATATCAGAGGAAGATCTAGAAATACGTTTATATAGGTCTTACATTTTCAATGGTTTTGTGGTTTAATCGTATATATTTCCAGATGAAATTCGGAAGCTTACAAGTTAAATATATATATTTAAAATGCGAAAAATACTTATAAAAGACATTTACTTACTTATGGATATGCATTCTACAATAGCTAGAAATTCGGCTTTTCTCAGGGAAACAAGATATGAAGAATGGGCAACGGCTCCCAGCATTAAAAACAGAATAACAGCAAAAGTCTTCATGTTTCTCTTGTCGAGATTTAGCTGCTATTGAGTTGAAGGTGCAAAGAAAGTCTCTTTTTTTCGTTTTGATTTTCAACAGTTTGCAAACTGTATATATACACAAACTGCACGCTAAATGTCTTTGACATTTCTGTGTAAAAATGGGAATACATGTGTGCAATACCCTGTAACTCTTTACAATATTAGCAAAATATTGCTTTCTAATGCGGATTAACAGGAGTTAAGGTAACTGCTAGGAAAAAACATGGTAATACCAGCACCTTTTTTAGGAGATTCCCCGTAACTTGTTTCATTTGTAAAGATTTTCGTTTGAAATGTTGCCCGTGATGGTCAGTGGAAAATCTGTTTTTCGCAACAAGCAGATTCACACAAGGTCAGTCAATCGTGCATGAAGAATTAATCTCCGAATATATCCTGTATTTTTTTTTTTAATAATTTTCTTTGAATACTCAGCTTACTCATGTGTGAAGAGATTTTACATTAGCAATCCCTTGAGAGGATAATTGAGGCCAAAATCCTTAATTATGCTTTATTGGTTATTTTATTGTGATAAAAAGAGTCCATTCGACAACTGCAGTATTAATGTATTTTTCATGTTAGCATTTTCTAGCCATGATAATATCGAAAAATTGTATAAAATTATATATAATCTTACTGAATATATGTAAACACAATAATAATTTTCTTTTCGTATTAACACAAATTAAATTTCCATAAACTATATCTTTTAATGATTCAATTTAATTCCTATTGCTTTCTTTTCCTGGCGTCATTTAAATTACCTGTAAATCAATAAATATCTTATTAATGTGTATAAAAGTTTCAGATTGTTTGTTGTAACTGCAAATCCTGTGCAATATTATTAAAGCATGAAATTAAACCATGTAAACAATAGTAGCTAATATAATGTAATATGTAACTTTGTTTCATAAATTCAACTCTCTTTTAAGATTTCCACCTATTTTACAAACGAAAATTCCTATCCATTTCACTCAAACACAAAACAAACAAATAGGAAAACATTTGATTTAAAAAAATTAAGAAGAAAATATCCAAAATTTAATTTTAAAAAAATAGAAAACAACATCCTAGAGTAATGAGAACTTCTTAAAAAATTCTTAAGATTTTTTTTAAGTTGTCACAAATATTTTTACTGTTTTGTTGTTGTTGTTGTTGTTTAATGTGTTATATTGCACATACAATTCATCATACAATATCCCGCAGAAATTAATGGTTAATTTTCAGTTTGATGATATTTTTCGCAGAAAATTCTGTAAACGGATCCACAGTCAATTGGCGCATTTTTAAAGAACGGGGTTTAGTACAAAATTGTTTTAATTGTAGTAACCATAGTTATAACTCGCATATACTTGACATCCCATTTTTGCCAATATTACTCATGTTTGACGCCAATTTTGGCTGTGCACCCGATTACGGAATATTTTCTCTAAATATGGGTTTCTTAAGTTTACACTAATTAAATTATCAATTAAGTTTACATTTGTTGTAATTAAGATATCGCAAATCTTATAATTCAGTAACATTTTATATGCTAAAAGTAAAAATTTTAAATCATAAATATAATGTATCTAAACGTTATAAATATTGCTAGAAGACATACTTTTAAGATATAGCACTTCTTATAACACTAAAAAAAATAATAATAACAATGATAATAAAAGATGAATCACACGTGTTTTAGAAATGAGTGCTTCGAATTCGGGAAGAAATTGAAGCCAATCTGAAATTACAGGATCAGAAGCAAAGCTGGTTTTGCTTTGCAATCCTGGCATGTTTTAAAAAACGCTCCAAAAACGAAGACTAAGTATTGCTATAGGAAAACGATATACAGGGTGATTGTAAAAAATACTATCCCGATATATGAGTCCTTAACTGTCACACCGTTCACAGAAACTGACTGAAATTTTGGTTTTAAGTATTTTGAGGTATGCGCTCAAGAATCGTATGAAAAACAACAGTTAAACTCTAACAGTTACGGTTACAGTGACAAAATTTTCAAATTTTCAAATGGCAACACCTATTTTTTTTATTGGAATGTGATCTTCATAGTGAAAAACCATAAAAAGCGTTGGAACGGTACCTGTAGCACGAAAATTGCCGGCGCTAGACAGACTAAGAAGAAAAGTGAAAACAACGAATAAGGACAGAGAATCAACAGAAAACAAAACATGTTATTGTGTTTCACAAATTTTCCACGTCACACACGAAGACACGTTGCATGCGGCAGATGGGGGATAGCACTGAATAATAAAATGTTTTACTTTCTGTTGCTTCTCTGTCCTTTATTGGTTGTTTTCACTTTTCATCTTAGTCTCTCTAGCGCCGGCAATTTTCGTGTTACAGGTACCGTTTCAACGCTTTTTATGGTTTTTCACTATGAAGATCACATTGCAATAAAAAAATAGGTGTTGCCATTTGAAATTTTCAAAATTTTGTCACTGTAACCGTAACTGTTAGACTTTAACTGTTGTTTTTCATACGATTCTTGAGCGCAACCTCAAAATACTTAAAACCAAAATTTCAGTCAGTTTCTGTGAACGGTGTGACAGTTAAGAACTCATATATCGGAATAGTTTTTTATAATCACCCTGTATTTATGAGTTATAATTGTCAACATTCACAAGAAAAACACGCATTTATAAAACAAACAATCTGTGAATGTATTTACCAAGAAAACAAAATGAAGAAGGTCTGGTTTTTCGAAACTTTAAAAAATGATTGACTGAAACATAAAACTGACAGTATTAAATGCATTTCTTAAGATGGGTATAGATAACAAGAGAAGAATCTTTAAAATCCTAGTGTGTACATCAAATTATTTTTTTCTTACATAAAATTTTAACTTTTAATTTATAATTTTTCTTTAAAATATCTCATAGAATGTATCACAAAAAAAATCAGTGATCATACATTACATAAAATTGATCGCGTGCAATAACTGTAATACTGAGAAAGGATAGTGAAATTGTCTTTGCATTAAAATAATACAAAAATTAACAGAATTCGAAATAAAAAGAATATTTGTCAATATGTAAGATAAATAAACTAAAAGCAATATCTGCAAAAGCAATAGAAATTTTTAAAAACATTTTCATGAAAATAAGTCATATAAGTTTTGCACATAATTAAAAGATTTTTTTCAGCTATAATACAGTTTCGTCCTTCATTTTTTTTTTCTATGAAAGACAAATTTACTTAAGCGTTTACAAATACTTCTATATATAAAAGTTTTTGGCAAATTAAATAAAGAAATTTAAGGAAAGTTTAAAGTCATTAATTACCTTCAGAGATTTGGCTTTCAGAGAAATAAAGATAATTTTTTTAAACACCTTTAGAAATAAAGATAATGTATGAACTAGAATGAGATAAATAACACTTCCCTAATAGGAATTAATAATTTGAGAAATTGACACAACATGTAATTCTAAAAGAAAATTAGCATAAAAATAGTAGAGGATATAGCAATAATAATAATAACATTCAATACTTATATTTTCGTATTACAATTAAAAATAATTTAAACAATATCTTTTTTAAAATATTTTGGAACGTACGATATATAGGGGAGATGGCGGATGAATGGGACATTTTCAAAAAAATATTTATTTTAAATATTTTATTTAAATTATTATCAATATTATATATCAAATGTCATACATTAAGTGTTTGACTACATCTTATGCACAATATTTGTTCAAGACTATTATTATACAGAAATATAAATGAAATTTAAAAAAAAAAAGTTCTGCTATGTCCCAATCATCCCCACAGCAGGAATGAATGGGACACAAACATTTTCCTTCCCGTATTCAATGTTAAGGACTAAAAACTGGAAAAAATGCCTCCTTGGCAAAAGCTGGGAGATTATAAATTGTAACATGATCTCCAGGATTATTTGTTAGCCAATCATCTTGGACTCATCTCAGCTTTGCCTTAAAAGGCCCATAAACGGAAGCATTCAATGGCTGAAGACGATGGCTACAATGAGGATGAAATAAAAGAATAATTACCATAAAGTATTAATTTATCAACCTATATAATATTATTTAGTTAATAAATATATTTTTCAGCATCCTCTAGGGATGAATGAAACAGTTCCATTCATCCCATTTGAAATGTCCCCATGATGCATATATTCAATTGTCAGCCATTTTGTCTCAAAAATTATTTTGTTACATTGGTTAATATGCATTCATTTTAATTACCAATATTGAGCCTTGAAATAAAAAACTACAACATATCTTAATTGTTTATATTGCATAAGATATTTAAGTAACTTCAAATGTAAAAAAAATTACTTTTAAGCAGAGTTTTCAGAAAATGCAAATTTGAAGAAAACTGAAAACAGCCATGTGCTCTTGTTTTTGGTTCTGAAGCACACTATGGTAGGGAAATCTATGAAGATAGGAAGCAACTAAAAAAAATCCCTGACGGCTCGGCCTACAGGCACAGGTAGATTTCGAAGATGCAGACCGTTGGGCGCCTGTTTGTTGGGAATTGCGGAAGAAATGACCTTTTTGCCATGATGCGGCAGTTGGAACCGCCTACTTCGAAACCTAACTTGTTTGCAGGTGCAGCCGGCCGGTTTTTTTTTTTTTTGCTATAAGGGTTAGTCTTATAAAAAACTTGTCAATAGAAAAGTTTTAGATAATTATTAAGAGGATTTATAATAATTTAAACGGATTTGATATCTTCTGAATTGACGAAGTTATGAATTTTTTTCTTCTAAAACCCCCCTTCCCCACCCCCTCTTGGGGCCATTTTTAATGATATCAAAAATCTGTCATACATCAATTTTCGGCCCTTTTCCTAGAAGTAATAATAACTTCAAACGGATTCGATACGTATCATAATTAAGAAATTATGGGATTTTTCTGTTTTCACAAAAAGCCCCCCCCCCCCATCCCCACCTTGGCTCGATTTTGCCCATTAACGAACTGGACCGAGATTTTATGCCCCTTGATTTTATGTATCAGTTTCGAAAAGATGCGGGAGTTGGAACCGCCTACTTTGAAAAATAACTTGTTTGCAGGCGGAGCCGGCAGGGATTTTTTTGTTTTTAATTTTTTTTTTTTTTTTTTTTTTTTGCTATAACGGTTGGTCCTATAAAAAACTTGTCAATATAAAATTTTTGGATGATATTAAGAGGATTTACAATAAATTTAAGCGGATTTGAAATCTTGGGAATTGACGAAGTTATGAATTTTTTTCTTCTAAAACCCCTCTTCCCCCCTTTTAAGGCAATTTTTAATTATATCAAAAATCTGTCATACATAAAATTTCGGCCCTTCTCCTAGAAGTATTAATAACTTCAAACGGATTCGATACGTATCATAATTAAGAAATTATGGGATTTTTCTGTTTTCACAAAAAGCCCATTACCTTGGCTCGATTTTGCCCATTAACGAACTTGACCGAGATTTTATGCCCCTTGATTTTATGTATCAGTTTCGAAAAGATGCGGGTGTTGGAACAGCCTACTTCGAAAAATAACTTGTTTGCAGGCGGAGCCGGCAGGGATTTTTTTTTTTTTTTTTTTTTTTTTTTTTTTGCTATAACTGTTGGTCCTATAAAAAACTTGTCAATGTAAAAGTTTTAGAAAATATTAAGAGGATTAATAATAAATTTACGCGGATTTGATATCTTGTGAATTGACGAAGCTATGATTTTTTTTCTTCTAAAACCCCCTTTTTCCCCCTTGTGGCCATTTTTAATTATATCAAAAATCTGTCATACATAAATTTTCGGCCCTTTTCCTAGAAGTTATAATAACTTTAAACGGATTCGATACGTACAATAATTAAGAAATTATGGGGGGTTTTCTGTTTTCACAAAAAGCCCCCCCATTCCCCCCCTTGGTTCGATTTTGCCCATTAACGAACTCGACCGAGATTTTATGCCCCTTGATTTTATGTATCAGTTTGGAAGAGATTTATGCAGAATTTTTCAAGTTATCGTGTCCATAAAAAAGTGGCATAGACAGATAGATAGATAGATAGATAAAGTTTTGAACTGGGGGTGGTTTTGGGTTCTGGGAGTCATGATCGGCGTAGATCTCCAAAAATTTTTCAAAATTTCCAACTTAGGTGAGAATGTAATAGGTAGTATTTCTTACGAAATCTACCTAAAAAAGTTTATTGCCTGAAATATAGAAAACATCCCATTCATCCCCCATCTCCCCTATCTATATTAGTTTTTAGCTTTAGATTAGAAATATACATAGAAAAAAATAATATATGTATATATATATTTATTACAGGGTGGCCCACAAAAAGCCGGCTTCGTTGGTATCAGCCATTGCAACCTATATAACTCATAGTTATCAACTTCTACAATTTTTTGTCACCAATATTTTTAAATTGTAATCTTTTCTTAATTTATTCACAAATATCCGCGATTAAGTTAGACAAAGAATGCTATTAAAAATACTCGTGACAACGGCTTATTTCATCGGAGCTGGTATATCTCAGACCACTCTGCATATCCTCGATTTTTCATCCTGAGTCAGTAGGTAAATTAAAAATTTTCATAAGTGTGAATAGAAACGAATTTTCCAACCAATAACACATTCCAAATAACAATACAGTGTTGTAAATAGACAATATGTCAAAAAAAACATTTTACTCTACATATGCTTATTCAATATAATAGCATGCCTAAATCATTATCGAAGCAAAAATAAGCCAGGCTTAGCAAGACTAGTCTTAAATTTTAATTGAAGGAAGTATCAGAAATCCATAAATCTTTAATGTTAAGAAAACATTCGTTACTAAATAATGCATTTCTTTTACCAAACAACATTAATAATAACAGTAAAAGTTCTGGACCTTTGAAGATCACATGACTTCAACTGATTTAACTTCAATGAGCTGATGGTAAATCACAGCATGAGCAATAATAGTAGCAATCGTCTTAAGCAGAAAACATCGGTTAAAATCCATAATTCGGAAAATGGTTATGCTCACAGTTTCTCTGTTTAACACAATATCAATTACATCACACATTTCTAGGTTCTTTTTAAGTAATCGGTCCGTTTTTAAATCGTATAGTGTCTTTTTAAAATCATTGATTCTCATGGGGATTTCATCAGCGCAAAATGACAAAATAGCGATCATACCAACTAAAGATACTAATACAAAGAACCAATTTAGTGCCAAGAAGTAAGTTATATCCTTAAAAAATAGAATATCCACAAATATTAAGGATATGTTACAAATTATATGCCATGAAAACCATAACAAGGACAATGAAAAGACTTCGGCAAATTTATCTGCATTTTTTATTACGTCTATGTACTCTATTAAAATGTCACATAGAATTTCAGTTTCGCAATAGGCATTTTGCTCTCTAATTCTTTCCTGATACCATTTAAATATTTTAGCCATATTATAGCTAATGGAAAAATACAAAATAGAAAAAAAGAAGGGCATTAACAGTTGTTGCATATGTATAAAAGATTCTTTTGTCGCTTTTCTCAGTTCACATTTGATATTCATATGGAAAGAAGAATTACTATCTGTAATATTATTATCAGAATAAACGAAACTACTTTCCAATACACATCCTGCAGTAAAACATGAAAAAATAGTAAATACAAACCAATAAACAGCTGCGCTTATAATGATAGGCTTTAAATGATTTTTTAGTTCTTTGATACTTTCTTTGACTTTCAATATAAATTGTATAACAAACCATATGGTGTTTCTCTGTTTGTAAATAGACCACCACAGAGCACAAGGGAGTAAAAACATTAGAAAATCTAAAATTTTATAGTATTTAACTAAGTCTTTCATTTGAAATTTGTGTATATCCAACAATTCAAGAAAAATTACATTAATATGCAAAAAGAACGGGAAAGATACATTTTGCAGTATCTGTAGAATTTTTCTTGTACTACTCTTAGCTGATTCGCTAAACAGATCAATTCCAAGCCAGGTGTATATTTTCCGGATGACTTCAAATTCATTCATCGTGTTTTTGTTTTGTTTTTTTAATCTTAAATCACTTTATTATAAAAAAAACTTTCACGAATTTGCAATAACTTCAGGCTACGACAAGTGTGATGTCAAATTTTTTTATAACTGAAAGTTCTGTGTTTTTACTTCGTTTTAGGATTAAGGTTATTATTCCAGTTTTCCTAACATATTATAAGCACAAAGAAAATCTCTAGAAATAAATTTAGAATCTAAGCAAAAGCTATCTTTTAATTCTTTCAGGAGTAAAAAATTTTAGCTGTTGCTAAAATGCTGAAATGATTGAATGTCAAAAGAATTTAAGGACTAAATGATTTGAGAATAAATTAATAATTTTCTTCACATAAATTATAAAAACAAACGTTATTTTAAAAAATTGGGAGTTTGAAATCAAAATGAAATGATATATATATAATATACCACCGCCCTTGAAAGGGTTAAGTGCCTATGTGTGTCTTTTTCTGCTCTTTTTTTCCGAATCCAAATTAATTTACCTTATAATCGATACTGTAATTTATTTCGTTTATTATCTTCATGCGTGCATCATCAATATAAAGTGACATTTACAATCACGAGTACATTATAAAAGGACGATAGAATATCCGTTCGCAGTTTTTTTTTTCCTTTTTAACTGAGAGAGAAAATTCATTTCGAAATACATCATCAATTTTTTTTTTTAAATAAAAGCTTCTAAAATTAGCACTGTTAAACTGGTTATTTTCGTTAAAGTAATAATTGTTTATGGATTGCAATGAAGTTTTTCATGAAAATTTTCAGCAATTACATATAATATGTTTTATTTCATCCAATATTAACGCAATTTAAATGCATGAAAATTTCATGTGACAAATTTAAAGGTTCGGCATTTATTTATTTATTTATAAATATGGTCTATAAATTAAAATACAGACGATAAGATCAGCAAAAGTTCCATGAAAAATTATCAAAGTATTTCTTCCATAAATTAATTTTATGGCTTATTTCTCAAATTTTCTTTATTCGAATTTACCGAATAAACAATATATGTATAGATATATGCATGAATACATACATGCACATTTAAAAAATCTAACGCTTTCGTTGAACAATCTTTAGTGAAATTCCATCAAAATTTTTTTAGATATATCATTTTCAAAATTTACATTGCATAATAGATTGCTGTCGTTTTCTGTTCAGTTATAAAGCAGCATTATTGCTATAATTTTAACAAATAATCTTGCATATTATTTTATCAGGCATATTCATCTAACCGAATAAACAATATATGTATAGATATATGCATGAATACATACATGTACATTTCAAATATCTAACGCTTTCGTTAAACAATCTTCAGAGAAATTCCATCAAAATTCTTTTAGATGTATCATTTTCAAAATTTACATTGCATAATAGATTGTTGTCGTTTTCTGTTCAGTTATAAAGCAGTATTATTGCTATAATTCTAACAAATAATCTTGCATATTATTTTATCAGGCATATTCATCTACACAATAAGAATTTGCTGCTGCTTACTTCAGTTTATTTTCACATGCAACGGACAGAATTGACAGGAAAATTAATGCTCAGAATAACATACTATTAATACAGAAAAGAAAAGTAAGTTCTACCATGTGAAATGTAGACTTTTATAGGTTCCACCTGGCCTATTATTTGAAAAGCATTTGATATTATGTAATGTTTGTTTTGCACGATTTCCTACCTTTATTGATTTTTTGAGAGCATTATGTTTTCACTAATGAAACAGCTAGATGGACAACACCCATAACTATTTATTATGAGAAGTAGAGGCGTCTTTGAACAAGTGGTGTGGTTAAATATTGATTACAACACTTCATTAAATTACGGTCTGTGGGAGGAAATTGTTTAAAGTGCTTTTTAATGACTTTATAGCGTTTGAAATAGAACTAAATATGTACATGATATTCAATTTTATTGAAACATATTTTCAAAATTATATGCGTAGTATAAATAGTTATTTTACAGGAATACAGAAATAATTCAGATTATACATAGTCTCTATGTGAGAATTGTTTGAAATGCGTTTAAGGAATTTTAAATTAATTTAAACAGAACAAACATATATCATTGGAGATTACAGGTATACTCTATATTTACTATGGAAAATAATGCGTGGTAAACGGGTAACTTTTATGATTATTTTAGAGGGACAGACAGAAGAATTCGAATACATTATAAATACAGGATAATTATTCCTTAATTTCATTTTGGCTGAAATAACTAGTGAACTAAGTTAAATATAACCATGAACGTGATGTCCAGGTATAGTAAAACGAGTATGCCCTGTACGATGAAGAACCTCGTAGCGCCCCTGTCGGTAAAATGCGGAATTAGTGTTCTTATCTCAAAACCGGTAGGGGATATGTGAGAAAAGTCAGTTACAAAGTTGCAGATCATCTCGATTTAGTATGAAATGATGTTTCATATGTAAAAATACCTTTATTAGAAACCCTGGATTGTATTTTTTTCATTTACCAGCTTAAATACGGCAGTAATTACAGGCAGAAATGTGGAATTATAAGTTTACTAATAAAACTAAGACTTGAAACCATGGTACAGTCTATTTTATTCAGAAAACCATGTTTAGTGGGCTCAATGGGTTCACCATTGGATGTATGCCGAATGCATGCGACCAAGTAGTTTTTGTGTTATGCTTAAAAAAAACTACCCACATTACAATTTGTTTTCCAATGATTAAAAATAATTTTAGCATTAAGAGTTCCAATCTTTAAATCTTCGTAGTTGCTAAACTACGTGACCGAATGACATTCTGGTTGGATTCCGAAGGTGAAATTTACCGAAAAATCCAAATATGATGTCAAAAACAGGTGTTAGTGTTGAAAATTTTAAAGTTTGTTACAATTGGTATATGTAGACCCTAAATAAAATTTAAGTCCAGCATTATATGGTAGACGTTATTACTAATCGACTGGTTCCAGACACATTTTTATACGGTTATTTGTGGCAACTTTAGTAGAGGGTGTACTCATTTTATTTATTTTTTTTTTTTTTTTTTTATTTTTTTTTTTTTGACGACTGTACAATTCGTTTGAAGAATTTCTCGTAGAATTTAACTTATTTCAATTTCTTTGGAAGATTCTTAATACATTCAAAGTCACCTTAAATGGCCCAGTTTCTTAAGCTATTTAAATTTCACAACAGTGAAAATGTGAAAAAAGGTAAGCAAAAAGATGATACTTTACTAAAATTTTGCTGTTCTAAATATTATTATAGTAGCTGAAAAGTTTATCTCATCAAAAACATCACATGTAAAAAAATTTAGGCAAGTCTCGTGACGTCTTTTACCATAAAAAGTTCTGAAATCATGTAGAGCCAAGTTTTGCTGTAAAATTTTCAGTCACAAATCACTCCTAGTCTCTACATTTTTAGTTATTTTTCCAACTTGGCAATTATGCAGCACGAGAATAGGACGGATGTATATAATTAGCCTTCATCAAATAATGCCGTCCCATCCTATCCCATAACATAGTAAGGTGTAACATCTTCCCTGTGCTGCGTAGTTGCCAAGTCACAAAATAATCATTAACTAAAGATGTAGAGACTAGGAGGGATTTGCAAATGAAAATTTAAGAGTTAATAAAATAGCTAAACTTGGCTCTAAATGATTTCAAAACTTTTTAGGGTAAAAGAGTCAAGAGACTTGGCTACATTTTTCACATGTGATGTTTTTGATGGGATTTCAATTATTTTTATAAGTAATCCTCCTTTTCTTGAATTTGTGCTCTTTTAGGTAGCTTTCATTACAAAAAGCTACCTATTGCAGCCGTTCGGAGGAAAGCAATTCCAAAAAATTTTGGAATATTTTCACCGATCATGACCCCCAGACCCCCAAACCACCCTCCGTTTATATATATATTATATCTGACATATGTCATGCTGTAACTCTCTAATTTATGAACCGATTTGTATATGACTGAATATGTCTATAGGACATACCAAGGTCTCAACCGAGTTCACTGGCCAGCTTCATCCGCCATCTTGTTTCAAAATGGCGGCCAGTTAAATTTTTTTTTTTTAAATTCAAAAAGGTGTACAAAAAAGTTATAAATTCAAAACATTGTTTCTGTTAAGTGTTAGTACGTGATACAGGGATTCTGGAATATTTTTTGTTTTTGCTATATCTTAAAAAATGGCTGAGATATGGCAGTTTGAAATTCTAGGGTGGCTGAGATTTTGAAACAATCTGATATTTGTTATGCTGTAACTCTCGTATTTATGAACCGATTTGGATGTGACTGAGTATATGTATAGGACATACCAAGGTATCGACCGAGTTCGTTGGCTAGCTTCATCCGCCATCTTGTTTCAAAATGGCGACCAGTTAAAAAAATTAAAATTTTTAAAAATTCAAACAAATGTACAAAAAGTTATAAATTCAAAAAATTGTTTCCGTTAAGTGTTAGATCGTGATACAAGGATTCCGGAACATTTTTTGTTTTGGCTTTATCTTTAAAAATGGCAGAGATATGGCAGTTTGAAATTTTACGGTGGCTGACATTTTGAATCAATCTCATTTTTGTTATGCTGTAATTCTCAGGCTGAAATTCGCATTAAAATTCAGTAATAACGAAAACCGGGATTGAATTTTCTATAATCAAGTTCCAAGCAATTTAGCTTCGGGTTTTTGAGTAAAATGAGTTTTTAAAAACATGGACTATGAAAGCTACCCTTTCCTCCCAGTACAGGCCGGAAGGACTTTTTGGACATCATACACTGGTTTTCGCCAAGCCCACACCCTGTCCCTATTACACTGCTCAAAACAATTAAAGGATATTGCAGTTTTAGGTGGATTTTGTATCTGGGAAACTTTTTAGCTGATTGATACATGGTCGACAGACATAGTAGGTTATATGAGAATAAATTACACATGTTTGGCAGAAAAAAATGCATTTTATTGCGCATTTGTGTACAAAAGGAAAAAAACACAATTTGTGCATATGAGAAAAAAAAGAATAAGAAAAGGTGTTTTCTTCAAAGAAAATAATTTTCAGTAGGGGGTATGGTTTCCACGGGCGGCCAGCAACGTTGAACACCTTTGAGGCATGGACTCAATGAGGCTATTAATGACGAGTTGGGGTATTCTGCCCCACTCTTCCAGAAGAGCTCTTTCCAGTTCTTGGAGAGTTTGTGGGGGTTGTTGGCGGCCAGAAACTCGTCTTCCTAGAGCATCCCAAACGTGCTCGATTGGATTCATGTCTGGAGATCACGCTGGCCATTCAATTCGAACGATTCCTTCCTCGAAAAGGAAATCCTCCACCAGGTTTGCACGATGTGGCCTGCAGTTATCGTCCATTAAAATGAAGTTATCTCCGATTGCTGCAGCGTAAGGGACTACAATAGGTCTGAGGATCTCATCCCTATATCGGCGACCAGTCAGAGCTCCATCTCGAATGATGTAGAGGTCAGTGCGCCCGTCAATGGAGATGCCACCATACACCAACACTCCTCCACCGCCAAATCTGACACTTTCGTGCACGAACGCAGGATTATTCCTACTGCCACGGTCCCTCCAGATGAAAATACGCCTATTATCCGGATGCACAGAAAAACGGGACTCGTCAGAAAACAGAATATTGCTCCATTCATTTCTCCTCCAGTTTACATGCTCGGTTGCCCACTCCCTGCGGTCGCGACGATGCCTTGATGTTAATCTAACACATACCATCGGTCGGCGAGCATACAGACCTACAGCATGGAGCCGGTTTCGGACAGTCTGAGTTGAAATCGTGGTGCCTGTAGCCCAGCGAAGGTGTTGTTGGAGAAGAGTAGCGTTCATGTTTCGGTGTCTCCGAGCTGTTAACGCTAAATACCGATCTTCATTGGGCGTTGTTGCCCGTCTACGACCTTGCCCTGGTCTTCGGCCTGCACATCCACTCTCCAAAAAAAGGTTCCAGATCCTGGAAATGACACTTTGTGACACTCCAATGGCTTGCACTACTTCGGCTTGAGTTTGGCCCCCTTCTAACCTACCAACAATTCTCCAAGCTTCTGAATCTGTCAAATGACTTCGCTGAGACATCGTACTCATCGAAACAAAGCAATCACTGAATGGCGATCATCCTTGTCTTTATTCTCTTTTATCCAGTTGAAAGTCAAATTTCTTTCGCTGCCGCTGAAGCGACGTTTTTGACGTCGAACTCAAAATTTGCATGCTCCATAATTTGAAAACCAGAAAAATTTGCATTTGTGATTATCTTCTTCTATTTTCGGCAAAAAAAATTTCGTTTATATCTTTATTTTATATAAAACTTCAAATATCCTTTAATTGTTTTGAGCAGTGTATTTGAAAGTACCAAAAATTTGGAGCTTTAGTTCCGCTTGCAAAGTTCTTTAGATAAAAAGAAGTTTCATTTTCCTAGGCAAGCACTAAGTTATGGAAGGGGAGGGGGGAGTCAAAAGTACTCTCAATTGCTTCCAGGAAAGGTGCTATCGATCTGAGGTAGCACTAGATATTTGATATTTGGGCATAAAAGTACTGTTTAGGATACAAAGAAAGACAAAATTAAAATTTCCGGAAAATTCCAACAAATCGAAATATTTTAATTTTTTTAATTTTAATTTTTTTTTTTTTTTCGATTTTTTTTTTTTTCCCATTTTTTTATACTTTTTTTTTTCGAAATTTCCGGCTTTTTTTTTCTTCTTTTTTTGTATCCTAAACCATACCTTTATGCTAAATTTCAAGTTTCCAACACTACAAAATCGAATTATTTTCACTTTCGATTTTTTTTTTATTTTACTTTCGAATTTTCCGAATTTTTTAATTTATCCCTTTTTTGAATCCTAAACACTATCTTTACACCAAATTTTCCAAAGTACACAAAATCAAATTATTTTAAATTTTTCAAATTTTTTCAAATTTTTCAAATTTTGGATTCTTTTTTTTTTCGGGATTTTTTTTTTTCTTATTTTGTATCCCAAACACTACTTCCAAATTTCAAGTGTCTAGGGCTGCAGGTTGTACCTTATCTTTTTAATGATCGATGAACGAGTGAGTGTTCAAAAAATTTGAGATCATATATCTTCTGAATTAGAAAAGATAGAAACGTGAAATTTGAAAATTTTGTCCCGTTTGAAAAATGCTCTAGATAAACGAAGTTTCAGGTTTTTGGGAAACTCCAGGGGGGGGGGGGGTCAAAAGTGCCTTGAGTTGCTTACAGAAAAGGATGCTTACGGCTGTGCTTTCTCGACTTGGCGAGATAGAATTAAACTTTTGTTTTTTGAATGGTCGAGAAAAAAAGGAAAGTGACTCAACATACTTTGGTACATAAATAATATGATGTATAAAAACCAAAGTAACGAAAAGCATAAACAGGGCACAAAAATTTTGCCATTCGGCTGTTTCTAAAGATGAAAAAAACAGGATGAAAGGCCATTCAACATAGTCTTCGGCTTCATAATAGGAGCCTTCATTTCAACATAAAATTAATGAAAGAAAAATGTAGGAACAATATCAGCAAAGTAGTATACGTATGTTACTGCTACTTCTGTTTTTTTCTTTTTTTCTCTTTTTTTTTTTTTTTTTTTGTTGATGTTGATGTTGTTATTGTTTTAATGATTGAAGGAAATGTTCATTTATTAAATCTTTAAACAAATAAATGTTGAATTTAGTATAGTTTTAATAACAAACAATACAAATAAAATACATAAAAAAATACTTTATATGTTTTTTATTATTATGATTATTTACCGGTTTGATTTTATGAACGTTTTACTGACAGATCTTTCATCTTAATAACAGTAAAAGTTTAATATTCTCATAAATATTATTGCACAAGATATTTGCAAGCCACGGTTTATAGTTTAAATTTCAATAACCTGAAAAATTAAAGCAGGGTTAGGAAGATTATCTAGAGCAACAAATTTCAACCGCTGTACCGCGGCACACTGGTGTAACGTCAGAGGATTTTACGTATATACCGTGAACTTTTAAAAAAGTTATACATTTTAACTATTTATCTAGAATACATTTACAAATAATACAACAATATTAATAATAACAGTGGCGTGGCCAGGGTCCTCATCTGGGAGCAGTTTTGAACCATCGTTACTCATAAGAACAATTTCCTTGTGTTACATGTCCATAACGTAGTGTTTAGTAAATACGTGACACATAAAAACCGACGTAATGAAAGGCACAAGCAACTATAATAAATTCCACATTTATGTGTTTAAAAATTTCATAAGAGAACATCTCCTTCAATCTTCAGAGGGGGGACGGGGGGAACAAGAACAGAAAGAGCAGTAGCAGTAACATACGTACTATATAGCAGCTATTGCTCCTAACTTTTTCTTTCATTAATTTTGTGTTGAAATAGAGGCTTCTATCATGAAGCTTTGAAACAGTTGAATGACGAAAATGTGTATGCTCTTTTTATGCTTTTCGTTACTTTGGTTTCTACACATCATATTTGTATCTTAACACAGAAGATTGTGTATGCTTCTTATCAGTTTTTAAGTACTCTCGGAGGCGTTGCACATCTTCGCTAAACCGCTGGTAATAATAATAATAATAATAATAATAATAATAATAATAATAATAATAATAATAATAATAATAACACTTGTTCTGCTCACGTAGTCAGTCCTTCACTCTCGCATAAAATGTTAAATTACAATCAACATAAAAACAAATAAATATGAATAATTTTCTAAATAAATGTTAATTAGGACATATTTCATTAAAATTTACTATAAATGTTTTTTATTTGTTTATAATGGCATATTTTGCATGAGCTAATAAATAAATGAAACAGAGTATATTGCTTTTATGCCTATTTTTTATCATTATAATTCACGTGGGTCACTGAAATTTAAATATGGGTTAGATTGTCCAGTAACATAAATAGTAACAAAAATACTAATTTAGAGCTTAAAAACTATTTTTAAAATGTACATGAAATTAATGAATTCCTATCAATAGCAATATAAAATTAATTAAGAGTTTTGAAATGAAAATATACTCGAGATTTAAATAAAAGTTCGAATAAATTGAACTCATATTAAACGAGAAAATATAAAGATTTAAAAATACTTTATTCAAAATAAAACGTATAAAGCCATACGTATGAAAAATAATTTCACCCGTAACCAAATCATTTATTTAACATTTATATGTAAAATACAAATTACATCGAAATAGAATATGAATTACAGAAAATTCCTTAAATAAAATTATTTTTTCAAAACAAAGTCTATGAAAAATTTAGCAATTCTTACCATTCTTTCATATTGCGAATTAATAATGCGGACAATTAAAAAATAATTCATAAAACAAATATAAGTGTTTGAGTTATAACAAGAGATATTAACATTAAAAATAAATGTTTCAATATTTACATTTTTCTGATTGCACTAAAGACATTAAAAGCAGCCTCTTCTTTTAAAGTTTAGGATGTTTATAATGTAAACAACCTCTTCTTTTTTTTTTTTAAATATATTATTTTTGTTTAATTTTATTAATTTTAAGATATAAATACATTTTTAAAAAACTGCAACATGCATCCTAAAAGAATTATTTTATCATGCCAAGCAGGCATGAAAACGTGAGGTTTATTACTTGGGATTTATTTACTTAAAATTTTCAAAAATTAAGTACATTATAAATTTTGCACCTAATTAAAAGAAATTTTTTGAGCTATAAAACCGTTCCTTTTTTCATCTTTTTCTATGAAAGACAAATTTACTTGAAGGGTTTAAAAAACTACTTTATATAAAAGTTTTTGGCAAATTAAGTACACAAATATAAGGAAAATTTAAAGCCATTAATTCGCTTTAGAGATTTGACTTTCAAAGGAATAAAGATAACATATTTTGAGATGAACTAGAATAAGATAAATTGACATACCATGTAATACTAAAAGATAAGTAGCATAAAATCGTAGAGAATTTTGCAATAATATTAAAAATATTCAATACTTTTATTTTCATATTTCATTTAAAAACAATTTGGACAGTGTCTTTTAAAAAATATTTTGAAACGTGCGATACATATCTATATTAATTTTTAGCTTTAGATTAGGAACATACATGGGAAAAAATAATATATATAGTATAGGGTGGGTTCCGAAAAACCGTCTTTAATAAAATAAGCCATTGAAACATACATAACTTATAGTTGTCAACTTCTACGATTTTTTGTCACCAATATTTTTAAATTGTGATCTTTCCTTTATTTATTCACGAATATCTGCGATATACTGGTGACAACGGCTTATTTCATCGGAGTCGGTTTTTCGTAGACCACGCTGCATATTCTTGATTTTATCATCTTAAGTCAGTATGTAAATTAAAAATTTCATGTGTGAATAAAAATGAATTTTATTTTCACGCATTCATAGTAGAATAAAACATTTTTAGAAAATAATCCAAACATGTATTTAGTATGCCATGTATTTACTCACACAACTTTAAAAAAAATGTATACTTCCTAATAATAAAGATAAAATGATTATATCAAGACAAAATTGGCTTTCCTATTTATTTTTGCCTGTTGTTTTTTCAGTGCCATGTATCAGTTGAATATTGCTTAACTACCAAAAAACATTTCACATTAAACGTGATTTTTTTAAATGTAAATTCCGTTTAAATCTTTATAAGTCGCGGTTGGCTATTAGCACTAACAAACCAATAATACATACCAAGTAAGTTCCAATTCCAATTCCACATTACAGTGTTATAAATAAACAAGATATTCAAAAACATTTTATTTTACATATGTTATTCAATGTAATAGCATGTTTATCTCACTATCGAAACCAAAAAAGCAGACTTATTAATACTAGTCTTAAATTTTAATTGAAGAAAGTACCAGACATCTTTAATCTTAAGAAAGCATATTTGAAAACAATATATTAAATAATGCATCTCTTTTACCAAACAAAATTAATAATGGTACCAGGTGTGCAGTTTTAAAGATCACACGAATCTAACAGATTAAACATAAACTAGCTCATGGTAAATCACAGCAGGAGTTAGAATAGTAGCAATCGTCTTAAGCAAAAAGCATTGGTTAAAATCCATAATTCGGAAAATGGTTATGCTCACAGTTTCTCTGTTTAACACAATATCAATTACATCACCCATTTTTAGGTTATTTTTAAACAATTGTTCCGTTTTTAAATCATATACTGCCTTTTTAAAATCATTTATTCTCATGGGGATTTCATTAGCGCAAAATGACAAGATAGCGAACATACCAACTAAAGATACTAATACAAAGAACCAATTTAGTGTCAAGAAGTGAGTTATAGCCTTAAAAAATAGAATATCCACAAATATTAAGGATATGTTACAAATTATATGCCATGAAAACCATAACAAGGACAATGAAAAGACCGGCAAATTTATCTGCATTTTTTATTACGTCTATGTACTCTATTAAAATGTCACATAGAATTTCAGTTTCGCAATTAGGCATTTTGCTATCTAATTCTTCTCTGACAGTATTTAAATATTTTAGCCATATTATAGCTAATGGTAAAATACAAAATAGAAAAAAAGAAGGGCATTAACAGTTCTTGCATATGCAAAGGAATTTTTCGTTGTTTTTCTCAATTCACATTGGACAGTCATGTGGAAGGAAGAATTACTGTCTGTAATATTATTATCAGAATAACTAAAACTACGTACCAATACACATCCTGCAGTAATACATGAAGAAATAGTAAATACAAACCAATAAACAGTTGCGCTAATAATGATAAGCTTTAAATTGTTTTTTAATTATTTGTAACTTTTTTTGACTTTCAATATAAATTGTATAACCAACCATATGGCGTTTCTCTGTTTGTAAATAGACCACCACAGAGCACAAGGGAGTATAAACATTAGAAAATCTAATATTTTATCGTATTTAATTAAGTCTTTCATTTGAAATTCGTGTATATCGAACAGTTGAAGAAAAATCACATTAATATGCAAAAAGATAGGAAAAGATACATTTTGCAGTGTACAATTTTTCTTGTACTTCTCTTAGAAGATTTGTTAAACAGATCAATTCCAAGCCAGGTGTATATTTTCCCGATGACTTCAAATTCATTCATCGTGAATTTTATTTTAATCTTAAATCACTTTATTAAAAACAATTTGAAATAACTTGCAATAACTTTAGGCTATGACAAGAGTAATAAGTGAAAGTTTTATGCTTTTACTTCGCTTTAGCGTTGGGGTTCCAGTTTCCACAAAGGAATATGATCAGAAATAAATTTAGAATCTAACCAAAAGCTACATTTTAATTCTTTCAGGGGCAAAATAATTCTGTTGCTAACGTGCTGAAATGATTGAATGTCAACATAGAATTTAAGGACGAAATGATTTGAAAATAAATTCTTTTCTTCACGTGCATGCAAAATTTTATTACAAAATTCTGGGTGCCATTTGACAATTGAGAATTAAATTACATGGTATCTACAGCCCTTGGAAGTGAAAGTTCCCATATGTGCCTTTTTCTATTCTTTTTTTTTTATATACCTTCTACTCTATACTGTAATTTTTTTCGTATATTATCTTCATGAGTGCATCATCAATTTAAAGTGACATTTACAATCACGAATTTCATTATAAAAGGAAGAAGGAATATCCGTTCGTACTTTTTCTCCCTTTTTTTACCGACTGAGAAAATTTATTTCGAAATACACCATAATTTTTTTTTAAATAGAAGCTTTTAAAGTTAATACTGTGAAACTGATTACTTTTGTTAATATTTGTTTTATTATTTGCAATGAAGTTTTTAAGGAAATTTTTTAACATTTACTATAATATTTTTTTATTTAATCATGTATGCAAGGAAATGTATGAAAGTTTCGTGCGAAAAATTTAGCATTTTTTTTTTTTCAAAATTATAATCTGTTAATTAAATTAAAGTACTGAAATTTATCAATCATCAAAAGTTCCATGAAAAAATATCAAAGTATTTCTTCCATCAATCCATTTTATGGTTTATTTATCAAATTTTCTTCATTTGTACTTACCGAATAAGCAAAATATACAGATATATGCATGAATACACATACATTTATGAAATCTAACGCTTTCGTTGAACAGTCTTTAATGAAATTCCATCAAAATTCTTTTAGATATCTCATTTTTCAATTACTGGGGCCTTTCACCTTGCATAATACATTGTTGCCGCTTTCTATTCAGTTATAAAGTAGTACTATTTCTATCCAGTTATAAAGCAGTACTATTTCTATAATGCTAACGAATAATCTCACATATTATTTTATCAGGCATATTCATCTAAATAATTACGATATAATTTTCTGCTGCTTACTTCAGTTTATTTCCACACAACTGAAATAATTTAAAAAATAATAATAATGCTCAGAATAGCATGCTATTAATACAGAAAAGAAAGTAACTGAGTTCTATCTTGTGATGTTTAGGCTTTTATAGGTTCAAGCTAGCATATTATTTCTAAAACATTTGATATTATATGTAATGTTTGTTTTGCAATATTTCGTGCTTTTATCGATTTTTTGAGAACATTTTGTTTTCACTAATGAACCAGCTAGATGAACAACGCCCATGACTATTTATTATGAATAGTAGTAGCGTTTTTGAGCAATTAGTGGTTATATATTTTTCTAACACTCCTATGAATGGGCGGTAATTGCTTAAAATGCTTTTTAATGGCTTTATAGTGTTTGAAACAGAACTAAATTTATACATAATATTAAATTTTACTGAAAAATATTTCCTGTGGAAAATTATATGCATATCATTTATAGTTCTTTTAAAAGAATATACAAAAGAATTAGGAGTTATTACACTCTCTAGGCGTAAATTGTTTGAAATGAGTTTTGGGGATTTTTTATTAATTTAAATAGAACAATATATCATTGGAGATCGTAACTATAGTATATGTTCACTATGGGAAGTAATTCGCGGTAAACGGGTAATTTTTATAGTTATTTTAGAGGATCAGACAAAAGAATTCGGATGCATTATAAATAAAAGCTTTAATTTCGTTTTGTCTGAAATAACTGGTGAACCTAATTAGCTGTAACCATGAACGTGGTGGCTAAGTATAGTAAAACGAGTATGATCTGTACGTTCAGGTACCTCATAGCACTTCCTACCGTTATACTGCGGAGTTAGCATTCTTATCTCAAAAACAGTAGCAGATACGAGAAAATAGTCAATCACAAAGTTGCAGAGCGTACTCAATTTAGTATGAAATATTGTCTTACATGTAAAAATAACTTTATTAGAAGTCCTGAAGTATATTTTTTTATCCCCAGCTTAAGTATGGTACTGATACATGCAGAAGTATGGCACTATAAGTCAGAGGCGCATTTACTAAAAAATCGGAGACATGGAAGCATGGTACAGTTTATTTATAATTAGAAAACAAAGTTTTGTATGCTCAATCTGTCCACCATCGGACGCATGCTGAATGCATGCTGCTAAGTAGTTTTGAGTTATGCTTATAAAAAACTACCCGCATTACAATCTGGTTTACACCAATTAAGAATTGAATTTATCGTTAGGAGTTCCAAATTTTAAATTTTCATAATTCCTAAACTACTTGACCGAAGGAATTTCCATTTGGTATCCAAAGATAAAATTTATCGATTAACTCAATATGATGTCGAAAATAGGTGTTAGTATTAGAAAATTTGAAATGTGATATAATTGCTATATGTATTCCACCCCCTAAGTAAAATTTAAGTCTAGCATTAATTGGTGGACTTAATTGGTACCAGATACATTTTTATACGATAATTTGCGGCAAAGTTAGTAGAAGTTTTTTTTTTTTTTTTTTTTTTTTTTTTTTTTTTTTACGGTCATACAATTTGTTTCGAGAATTTCTCGTAGAATTTAATATATTTGAATTTTTTTAGAAGATTCTTAATAAATTCAAATACCACGAATTCTTAAGCTATTTAAATTACAAAAGAGTGAAAAGGTGAAAAAAAGCAAAAAGATGTATCTACTAAAATTTCGCTGTTCTAATAAATATTATCGCAGCTGAAAAGTTTATACAATTAAACTTTTTTTTTTAAATCGTCGAATGAAAAAAAGAAAGTAACTTAACGTATGATTGTACGTTAGTAATTTCTTTATTTTCCACTTACCAGTTCGATTTTATGAACGTTTTACTGGCAGATTTTTCATATTGATGGCAGTAGAAGTTTAATATTCTCATAAATATTGTTGCACATGATAATTGCTTGCCACAGTTTACAATTTTTCTTTCAGTAAATCACACCTGAAAGACAAGGAAGATTAGCTAGAGCAGTAAATTTTAACCGTAGTGCTGTGATACACCGGTGTGACGTGAGAGGATTTTACGTATGTACAGTGAAGTTTTTAAAAGATTATTAAATAAATTTCTATATTTTAACTAATTATCAAGGATAAATTTCCAAATAATACAATAACAAGCGTAACCAGAATCCTCATCTGGGAGGGTTTTGAAAAACTGTTACTTATAAGAACGATTTCCTTGGGTTGCATGTTATAGTGTTTAGTAAATGCGTGACACATAAAATCCGACGTAATGAAAAGCACAAATAACTATAATAAATTCAACATTTAAGTGTTTAAAGGATTCATAAGAGAACAAACACCTCCTTCAATCTTCAGAGAAAAAAAAAAAAAAAAAAAAAAAAAAAAAAAGTAAGAAAGAGCAGTATCAGTAGCAATAACATATGTACTACTTTAGCAGCTATTGCTCCTAACTTTTTCTTTCATTAGTTTTGTGTTGAAATAGAGACTCCTACTATGAAGCCTTGAAACGGTTGATTGGCAAAAATTGTACGCTGCTTAGGCTCTTCGTTACTTTGGTTTTTACACACCATATTTGAATCACAAAAGGTTTTGCATGCATCTTATCACTTTTTAAATACTCTCGTAGGAATTTTAACCCCGAAATCCTCCCTCCCCATGCGAAAGTGATAATAATAATAATAATAATAATAATAATAATAATAATAATAATAATAATTACAATAATAATAATAACAATAATAATACTTGCTCCACTCACGACGTACTTCAATATTGCATTAAATCTTAAATTACAATCAACATAAAAATAGATAAGCATACATAATTTTCTAAATAAATATTAATTGGGATAGCTTTCATTAAAAATTACTATAAATATATTTTTTTATTAATTTATAATGGTACATTTTGCATGAATTAATCAATAAAGGAAACAGGATGTATTGCTTTTATGCTTTTTTTTTTTTTAATCATCATAATTTACATTTGTCACGGGTGTTTACATATAGTTTAGATTTTTCAGTTAAATTTAAAAAAAAAAACTTATCTGGACCTTAAAAACTATTTTTAAAAGTACATAGAGGTTAATGCATTCCTAATAAGGGCAATATAAAAATAACCAGGGTTTTAAAAGAAAATATACTCGAGATTTATGTGTAAGTTCGGATAAATGGAACAGATATCTAGCGAGAAAACATAAACATTTCAAATTACTTTATTCAAAATAAATATTATAAAGAAAAATAATGAAAAATAATTATTAAAGATAATTTCAGCCATAATCAAATTATTTGCTTAACATTTTTATGTAATATATATATATATATATATATTTGGTACAAAGATTACAAACAACACAGCGAAGTATGGAAAGATGTATGCTAGGCATAACCAGAAGAGACCGAAAGAGAATAACGTGGATAAGAAGTCAGACGAAAGTTTTTGACATCATCGAGAGAATTAAACGGCTAAAATGGAAATGGGCTGGGCACATTGCAAGAAGACAAGACAATAGATGGAGCACAAACACCCTACAGTGGTATCCCAGAGATGTAAAACGACCAAGAAGACGACCTCAAGTAAGATGGAGTGACGAAATCAGAAAAGTGGCCGGTGTTAATTGGATGACTAAAGCACTAGACAGGCAACAATGGACAAATCTGGGGGAGACCTACATCCAGCAGTGGATTGAAAACGGTTGACGATGATGATGATATATATATATATATATATAAGATCGAAATATAATATAAATTGCAGAAAGTTCTTTATACAGGGTGTCCGAAAAATCTGGAAACGGTTGAATAACTCGAGAAATATACATCGAATTGAAAAACGGAAAATATGTGTTCAATATTTTTGAAAAATCTATTTAGGGATATCAAAGTTGCTCCGCCCAACTCTGCCCCTGGGGAAAGGGGGGGGGAACTAATCTTAAATGATAACCCCCTTTTTTATTAAAGATTCGGATTCTACGGGGAAAAATACACAACTTTTGTATTTAACATTTTCTTCTGGAAACGGTCGAATAACTCGAGAAATATACATCGAATTGAAAAATGGAAAAACTCATGTTTAATATTTTTGAAAAATCTATTTAGCGATGTCAAAGTTGCGCCTAGGAGAAAGGGGGGGGGGCAACTTTTAGATCTTAAATGATAACACCCTTTTTTTTTAATTGCAGATTCGGTTTCTACGGGAAAAAATACATAACTTTTGTATTTAACATTTTCTTCTGAAAATCGTTGATGGCGCTGTAATCGAGTAAAATGCAATGAGAATCGTTTCCGTTGAAAAGTCTGGAAACGGTCAAATAACAAATAACTCAAGAAATATACATCGGATTGAAAAACGGAAAAATACATGTTCAGTATTTTAGAAAAATCTATTTAAGGATATCAAAGTTGCAAAATTTTTCTAAAATATTGAACACGTATTGTTCCGTTTTGAGATCCAATGTTTATTTTTTGAGTTATTCGTCCGTTTCCAGGCTTTTCAATGGAAACGATTCTCACGGCATTTTACTCGATTACAGCGCCATCTACGATTTTCCGAAAAAAATGTTAAACACAAAAGTTACGTATTGTTTCCCGTAGAATCCAAATCTGCAATAAAAAGGGGGAAGGGTATCATTTAAGATTTTAAAATTGTCCCCCTTTCCCCCCCCCCCCCCAAGGGGCAGATTTGGAGGAGCAACTTTGATGTCCCTAAATAGATTTTTCAAAAATATTGAACATAATATTTTCCGTTTTTCAATCCGATGTATATTTCTCGAGTTATTCGACCGTTTCTAGACTTTTCGGACACCCTGTATAAAATTATTTTTAAAAAATAAATAAATAAATGTCTATGGGAAATTTAATAATTCTTTCCACCATTTCCTAATAGGAATTAATAATATGAACAAATGAAAGAACTTATAATTCATAAAACAAAAATAACAATTAGCAGTTATAATAAGAGATATTAACATTAAAAGAATTGTTTTAATATTCACATTTTTCTGATTGTACTAAAGATAACACAAGCAACTTCTTTTTGTGAAGCTTGGGATGTTAAAACCAACCTCTAGTTTTAAAATACATTATTTTTGTTAATTTTATTAATTTTAAAATACAAATAGAAATTTAAAAAAAAACATAATATGCATGGCAAATCAAATATTTTATCATGTCAAGCCGGTTTGAAAACTTGGTACTTGTTTTTAAATACTTAAATTAAATACATTATACAGGCTCTTCTTATTGTTGACCAATAACTAGTTCTTATACCGTGAGTTATAGAAGTATATTTTCAATTGAAAAAATGTTTTAAATGTTGTTATTCATCCTAAAAATTCTATTTGCGTCAAAAGAGTTTTTTTATTTTAATTTGCTAAATTTAAATTTTAATACAGTCTACAGTATGCAGTTTAAATTTTTATACAGTCACTAAAAACGTAAAATTGCCTTTTTAGTGCCAGAAAACACCAAACATGCATAAATTCAAATTACTATTACTCGATAAGTTTTTGTTGCACAAAAATGGAATTTTTACTGTTTTACTTGAAAGACGGTAGACAAAGTTTTTCTAAATATAACTTACAGGCTACAAGGACTATATAAAAATTTAAATTTAACCAATTTAGAAAAAAATATATATTTATGTAAGTAGATTTTCCATTAAATGAAGAACAACATTTGAAACATTTTTTTTCAATTGGAATTATAGTTCTAAAAGTAACGATTTAAGAATTTGATACTGGTCAACGATAAGAAGGGACACCCTGTATAAATTTGTATGTTTTATATTATTAATATTCATACTAATCTTTTATATCTTCATACAAATGTGTTTGCGAAATTAAATAAATAAATCTCAACGAAAATTCAAAGTTTAATCATTTGGACTATTTCATAATAAGAATTTATGACATGGACCATGGACATAATATATGGTTCCAAAAAAAAGAGGGGGGGAGTAATGATAATAGGAAATTTAAATATTTAAAAACATATTTTAATACTTACATTTTTCTGATTACACTGTCGATATCATAAAAAGTTTCATTTTTAAATGCTTAATATGTCAAAATGATTACATAGCATATATATTTTGAAATTTACAATATATATTTTTATTATTTATAAATATGTACATATAACATGCATATTAAATAAATTATTTTATCATATCAAGAAAGTATGAAATCTGGAAATTAAGTGCTTTTAAAAGTCTGATATTCAGTACATTTTTTCAAATGCTTAATAAACTAAAATTACTTTATATACGTATATAATCCTAATATACATACATTATATGAACATTTAACATTATAAAAGCATTTATCAAGCGATAATGTGCGTTTAGAAATGTACATCTTAAGAAGGTTTAAAATATACATGTGTTATTTTACCAATGATTTATTCAACTTAAATCATATTCCATTCAATCTTCTATTAACTGTCTTCTATTTCGCTGTGATAAATCATAAAGTTTTTTCAGCCAAATTGGAATAGTATCATTCCATAAGTAATCATGACTCCTATAGTAGTTAAAACAAAACCTCTCGTAATGGTAAACATGCCCCAGCCTGTCATGCCGACGTCCGTACTTTTAATGTTGTCGATCAAAATCATGAAATTCAACAGCGTGTCGCATGGGAGATTTCCTTTCATAACAACTTCTGACATACAGTTGACTTTCTTTTTCAGATCTTCTGCAGCTGAAGAAACTCTGGAGGCACTGCATGTAATTGTCAAAAAAATGATATTTGCAAATACAAATATAGAAAGCTGTTCTGCAGCAAAAAATGGCCGACTTCCTATGTGTTTATCCGTCATGAAAGAACCTAACGAGTAAAAAAAGCAGCTGATGCATGTGACATATGCGAAAAATGTACAAAATGATAAGACATCATCTGCCTTGTTGACGCCACAAATGATTCTTCTGAAATGTATAAAAGCTTTTGTAAGCTCCTCTTTTGTAGAGCTACTTTTAAGATTTTCAAGAAGTATATCACCAAAATCTCTAATGATCCTCCTGAGTATAACGTGAACATTCATGCAAGCCATCACACATATACCTACGGTGAAAACGCTGAAAGCAAAATTAACCGAATAAGCTGCAAAAACAAAATGAACAACGTTCAAGTGACCGTCGTTTGTAACATTATGTCCTAAAATACTCAGATGTGACAAGTTATGTATTCCAGATTCATAAAAGACATGGAGATGTGTTAAAGCTAACAATATAAAGTTCAATATCATAATAACCAAACACTGTAGACAAATATGCACTTTAAAACTTTTGTAGGCAGTCGTAGAGACATCAGTAAGAAGTTGGGAAAGGTCGTCAAACAACACCGGAATCTTACTGCATTGAACAAGCATGTTAAGACGAATCAGCAGTGCTCCTATGTATTTAATGCAATAAGTAATCATCATAGCATTAGATAGAGCAAAATTATGCGCAAAGGCTATTGTTGTAATGAGAACGATTATTGCTAACAAATTAATAAGAACATCATATATTCTTTTCAAGCTGCAGTTCTTTCGTTTAGCTTCCTCATCTTCAAATGACGGTGAAAAAGTTATACCAAACATTGAAGCTAATTTGATTAGGGGATAAAAATCATTTTGCATTTTCTTTGAAATTGTATCTCTGTTCTCGTGACAGAACTTAGGGAAATACAAATAAGGTTTCTTCTCTGTCATTTCCATTGTTGACAACGATGGTCCTGAATATACGTAATAAAGAAAGATTTACTCCTTTCTCTGAGAAATTTTCTCACATCACTTGTAAAATATTAAATTCTAAAAACTTCTGCTTCAAACGAAAATCTTATCCATTATGATCCGAATTTTCTGTATACTTTTCTTTATCTTCGATAACGAAAAGTATTTTTTTTTTTAATTGCACTACTTGTATTATTCATTGTCACTCTTTTCAAGCATTCTTCTAATAATAAAAAAAACTTTATCCAGATTTTTTTCTTCGACCAACTCCAGCTATCGATATTATTTTAGCACAAAATAAGCTACATTCTTTTATTTCATGACTATAATGATTTCCTTAAACATTTTTAATGAAATTGTTTAAAGATATTTTCAATTACTAATGTATTTAAAAGGTTTTTTTTTCCTTTAACAAAATTACACCTTTTGCATATTTTTAGCAAAATAATCTATCTTTTTTGCACTTCATAAAAGTTAATTTCAATTTTAAACAAAAAGATTTATGCAATATTTCTTAGCATCAGAATCTTTTTTTCAACGAAAAAAGTATACGCTACCATATATTTTTTAGGGTCACTTTTTCAGGTTATCTTCTAACTTTAACGAAACGCTACAGATATGTCTTTTCGATCATTGCATGCGATCGATATCAGTTTTCATCTTTTTCAAATACAAAATAAGCAATATATTTTTATTCCAGGAATATATGATTTCCTTTAACAGTTT
This sequence comes from Maratus michaelseni, assembly GCA_963931845.1. Taxonomy (NCBI): domain Eukaryota; kingdom Metazoa; phylum Arthropoda; class Arachnida; order Araneae; family Salticidae; genus Maratus; species Maratus michaelseni. Next base: position 156,003,304 of record OZ007589.1, on the reverse strand, counting down.
GTAATTATTTTTTTTCCAAACTTCTTTTTAAATGTCATTTAATGCATTTGAAAGTGTTTTATACAAAAATTGCATGTCCATCAAATATGTATTAACGTGTTGCTTGTTTGAATATATAGTTATAAACCATTATTGACATAATACAAATAAATTATCTTCCATATTTTTTTATCGGATTTATTCTGAAAACCGATTAGATAAAATTTGGTTCTGCTTACTTCAATCCATCAAAGAGAATAAGCAAACGAGAAATCCATGGTCAGAACAACACGCTATATTAATGAAGAAAAGAAAATGAACCCTACCTGCTGAAACTTAGTCCTTTATAGGTTGCAGCTATTCCATTTTTTTTTTTTTTCTAAAACGTTTTATATTATGCAATACTTCTTTCCAAGAATTACAACCTTTATCGATTTTTGGGGGAGCATTTTGTTTTTCACTAATGCAGGACACACCATCTAGATGGGCAACACCCACAACTCATTCAAATTACGCAGAAAAAACGTGTGGGAACAATTAATGTTTAAATATTTGATTAGAATACCCAGCATCAGAGTTCATCGTTCTTGTATAATGAAGATGTTTGTCTAGTTATACATGAATTTATATTCTTAGACTAAGGTGTGGTTGTTTAACTTTAATCTTTGCTGGTACCGGTTTCTAATCAGCAAATAACGAATAAGAGGTACATTAAACCCTCGTGATAACTTTTATGGTAGTGTACGTATCTAGCCGAAAAATACCACGCCTAGAATATAATATTGTATCATATGCATAAAATGCTTTCTTTTATGGATATGATAAATTTACTATATAGAATATGATAAACATACTTTGTTTATGCTATATCACAGAAAAACAAAAACGGGTGGCATTTTGCGTGATTAATTACGAATAATGTTCATGCACATGCTCGTTTTCTGAACACATTTGCTATGTGTGAGCATGGTGTAATATTTTGATGCATTGATTTTTTTATTAAAGCAATAAAATTTTACATTAAGTCTAAGTTTCAAATGATTCCATTTAAAATACATAGGAATATTCTAAAAATCTCCCAACATCTTCTACTTTGAACAAATATAGAAAATATTTTATTATTTAACGGTAGAAAAATAAAAATTATATCAGATTTCCTTTTTTGTACACACACTCAATTCTGTGGCATGAAAAAAAAAAAAAAAAAAAAAAAAAAAAAAAGAGAAAAAAAACTAGTAACACTGTAATACTTACCCATCATGGATATGCATAATATAAAATATGAAAATAAAACATGTGTAAACAAACTATTTATAAAATGCATTGCAATTCGAATAAAATCGGAGCTTGATGACGTCATAAACTTTAAATGCTCTATTACTGAATTGCGTAAAATAAACATCCTCATAACTCCAAAAATGACAATCATATTAACTAACAGTTTACTTCGTCGGATTAAGCGTCTCATTTCCAATTAAATTATATATTATTTCTCCTGTCAACATCCCTTTTTCTCGAAAAATACAAAACGCAGAACGATGAATGAGATAGCATATGAAAGGATTTTGAACTGGCTTCTGACATAGCGCACTTAACATTTCGTTAAAACATGTTTTTTGATTAAAATTTGCTGAAAATTAAAAATTAAATCCACATTGTTTTCAGAAAAGAAATGAAAGGTTTTCCTCAAATTATTGTTGCCAAAAAAAATAAAATACCACATTATATGATGCTCAGCAATTATTATAAAAAACTTCCGCACGGGTTTATTTTATATTTATGATTAAAAAGCGAAATTGAAATTGAAATGTTTAGATTTATATTTCTATGACCCATGTTTTACCGAAGCGGATGACGTCATTTTCTAATGCAGTTAAAATACGATTGTTAATTTTTTTTTTTTCTCGCGCGTGCCTTTTGCAATCTTGGATCAGTTTTTACTCTAACTTTGATGGAATAAATTAGATGATATTCTGGCTTGACTAAAAACTAAATGTTGTTTGCTTATATTTTTATCCTTACTTTTTCTGTAGAAGTTTAAACCTGCATCTAATCTAATAAATATTACATATTGATAAAAAATGGTACTTCTCTATTATCCCGTCGACCACTTTTCATAACAAAAACCTATCGCCAAATAAACGGTAGAACGTTTTCATTGGAAGATCAAAATAAATAAATAAATAAAATATAAGAATTTAAGGACACAATTGTTATTTTAATGAAAGAAATAACTAATAAATCAGTAAAACATAATGAAAAATACACGCAAATGTCGAATTAAAAACCACTTGATGACGTAACAAACACATATAATGCTTCTGACGTCAAGTAAATGCAACTGCATTTTTGGCGTTTAATCTTAGAGTTTGGCGATAGTTTTTTGTTATGAAAAGTGGTCGACGGGATAACAGAGAGGTACCTAAAAAATATTAGATTTCAGTGAGAAATCCTCGCACGGGCCCTCTGGTTAAAATATATCTTTGAATTGAAATTTGAATGAAATACAGTGTCATGAAAAATCGAAGAATGTGGAAAATAGGATTACAAATATCTCGGCAACTTTATGCAAAATTTATGTTTTTTTTATTATCTTTTATATTCACTCCTTAAAATAAACAATTTCGAAAATTTTTATATACCTTTTATTAGAACGAATATTTCGAGAGTCCGAAAAAAATAGTTCCGTATAATCGAGGTTACGGAAATTCAATAAGCTTCTTCCCATTATTACATACTAAGTACATACCAAATTTCAAGTCTCTATCTCAATTTGTTCTGGAGATAGAGCGTTTATAGACACACAGACATACAGACACACAGGCGGACGGCAATTTTTTTTTTTAATCTAAAAATATGTTTTTCGGAATCCCCAGTGTCTGAAAAGTGTAAATCCGTCAAAAAATGTTTTCCGATTTTTAAATCGATTACAAGATTTACTCTATACTACGTATGATGGGTAAGTAAAAACATGTTGATAGAGGAATGTTTTATAAAGCCTTAACATTTGTTGAATAAAAGACTGAGATCCAAAAAAATGTTTCACAATTTTTCCAAACATAATGCGTGTAACGTAATTAAGCCTATATTTTCTGAAAATTTCACAATTTTACAAAATTACAAATCTCTATAATAAAACCGTAAGTCATGTGACTGTCATCAACAGTTCCGGGATGCCCGCTTCACTTTTTCATATGCTAGGCGGCCATTTTTATTCAAAATTATTTTTCGAATAAAACTGCATAAAAGTTACATTTTTAGAAAGATCGTTCAAAATAAATTAATATTTGAGAGATGACTTACATTCAATTAGGTATATATTCTGCAATAACTTCAGTTGAAATTAGCTTCGCAGTTCAAATTCTCTATCCATGAAAGTAAACAAAAGAAAAAAAAGAGATTCATTCGTCGTGAAGTTTTAAAATATTAAACCATTAAACCATGGAGATAATCGTTCGTAAAATAAGTTTTCCATGAATGATTTTTTGGAGCGCTGCCTGGTGTCAAAAAAGTAATTTTCACCAGGACCTGTAAGACCATCAAAGTTTACCATAATTCTGCTTGATGAAGTGCTTTACAACTCAACTTCCTTCGGAATCTTTTCTTGACAAAGTTGAATGTAAACAAATACAAGTCATGTAATAATATTTAATGAATCAAATTTCGAAACGAATTGTCAGTTAATTTGATATTTATGTATTATACGTGGCAGGAAGAGAGATCACCTAAAATGATTGTTAATTGCCAATCATATTTACCATTGTTAATGACCAATCGCGTTCCAAATAGTAATTTAATATACATTTATAAAATACATAACATCATTAAGTACTTTTATGTTATTTGGGTGCAAATCTCGCCAATATCATTTTTAAAATCGCCAATACCAGCTTTTATTCTTCACGTGTTCAAATTAGAAACGATACTTTGATTCTGAAATCAAATGTTTTGATTTATGATATTATTTTTTGGTACTTTTCCGTTATACGGACGCCATTGTCGCCAAGCATACATTTACATATATTTAATACATACATTTACATACATTAGGCATTAGCATACATTTTGGCATGGTGTCCGTATAACGGAAAATTACCTATTTTTTATTTATCTATTTTCTATTTTAAATGAAAAATGTGAACGGCATGCATTTTAAATTGGAAAAGCTGTCGCAGACGCTCCGGGGTTGGCACGATTTTTGTTTTGCCCATCTTGGCGAGAAAATCCCATTTTCAGACACCTGTTAGAGATTGCTAAAACAGCATGTTACTTTTATTTTATTATGAAATAAGTCATTTTATATTTAAAAAAAAACACACAATTTTATTTAAAAACACACACAATCATTAATTTGTTATAAAACACACAATATTTAATTTATTATAAAGCATGCGGAATCTGCTCTACCAGGTTTCCATACGAAGCAAAATCTAGCCAAAAACGCCAGGTTGCCCAGGCATAAAATCGCCATTTTGGCGCCAAAATGATACCCCGGTGCGTCTGCGACAACTGTACCCAAAAGGACCCATCATTAAAAATGGTTAATAATATAGAATTAAAGTAAAATAATACAGAAAATTCTTTTTGTATACACTTACTAAACACATAAAATCATATTGATGGTTTTTAGATTAGACATTTACGATGGAAGTTTTATTTGGGGTATGTTATATCCACCGGAATGAATATGAGATATATATATATTCTAATCACATATTATATACCCATGAATATACTATACATATCTATATCTACTATATCAATAGAACCGTCTTCAATAGTCTTTTATATTTCTACTACGTAATATTAACTATAGAGTTACAATATAGAGAGAAAAAACGGGTTGCTGTAATTAGAATTATAGGTGCCAATGTTGGCGCGGCGTATTTTACCTGTTACGAATCTTAATAGTCAGTAGACATTAAGCAGACATGCCGAAATAAGAGAATTACGCTATTATAAAAACTCCTGAACTATATCAAGAAAGGGGAGCAGAGAAAAACAAAGTCGTACAAGGCATCTAAAGGGAAGTTCGTGAATTTTAATCAGATTTTACGTCATGGGTCAAAAGTCCTGACAGAAAATATGGTTTAAAGGGAATGCGATTATCAAAACTGGCCTTCAAAAGTTCAATTTTCCACCAAACTATACTCGAAAATTACGTGTAATAATATGTAGCCCGATTATGGCACATTACTCAAGACGTTTTAGATGAGAATAATGATGGATTTTATAATCTTTCGCAATCGAGTCTACAGCCAAAGTTAACGAAAAACAAAAACAAATATTAGCAACAATATGGTTCAGTGTAAATGTGGATATCATTAAAGACTTTCACAAAATAGACTTCATTGCATCAAATCGTATTAACTAAAATACGCCAATTGGCAATGGACCCAATTACGAAAAATTACTTAATATGTTTAAGAATCTCCGCCTTAGCGAACATATTGCAACTGATAAGCAAACGGACATGAAGGACGAAATCTTAAGTGGGTTAAGCGGTTTTTATCATGGAAGATGAAATAACAACAAAAAATATGCAAAATGCTACCATGATCGCAAAAGTTCTTGATTTGTCTATTAGAATCTTTCGGTTTGGCGAAGGATTAAGGAAAAAATTACATTATGAATAAAAGAAACGTGTTACAATGCTTAACATACATTTAAGGGAGACCAAACTGGTCGCCAGTGGCGGCTAGTTTTTAAAAGATTTATCCAAAGCTTTCATTAGTCCGTTTTATGAATACAGTAATCCCTCAACATTCGCGAGTTTTGATTATTCGCGAACATGGAAATGCGGAAAAACTTAACATTCGCGAGAATCTGATTTGATCATTCGCGATTTTTTTTTCTTTTTCTTTTTCAGAATTTTTAGTGGTTCAAGATTATTGCCCCTGTGATTTCTTAATATCTATTTTCAAATCAATTTTCTGTTGTCAACTGAAAAAGGAGCGAGTATTGTAGAAAAGTAAAATAATAACAACAGCAGAATATTCGATGCAATGGTGATATTAGAATTGGTAACGGCATCTTTAATCTAGTAATAATTTAACATGCTCAGGTTGTCGTAGAGATACAGCTGAAACTGCTCTTAGATGGAAAATAAATGAAAGCATTTCTGCAGCATTTAGCTGCATTTAAAGATCGTATCGCATACCGACCCACTAATACATTATCATCTCTGTGTGAATAGAGAGAGTCGAAACTACTTTATACAAAACCATATAAATTTTTTAGCTGTAATTATTTCTCTAGTCAGTTAATTAGAATTATCTTTCGTAAATAAATGTCATGTTTATGAATATGTGCGTACATTTAACTTCTACATATACGTATGTTAAGCATAACGTATTATTAATAAATATAGTTTATTGTTTTTTAAATGCTGTGCCACTCTAATTAAAATATCATAGTACGTTACTCTCTTTTTAGTGCAGGGAGACTCAACATTCGCGGATTTGACATTCGCGAGGTTTTACTGGAACGTAACCCTCGCGAATGTTAAGGGATTACTGTACCAGTATTTCTGAAGAAGATTTTTAGTGGTAGGTTTGGTTTATGTATCAGAACGCAAATTTTTCCCCATTCACCCTCCATTCTTCCGAATGATTTGAAAAGTCAATGCCGAAAACCGTATCTTAAGTATTTTTCCCTATTTTCCCCATTTATATCTCCCTCTTAGTTGCGTTATATACCAGTCACCATAATTTTTTTAATCCACAATAGGGATGACGATGTGTGTGAAAAACCAGTGCTTTGTGTGTTTAATGATAGCGCCATCTAGCAGTTCACCGCCTGCAATACGCCCATGCATTGTATGGCGAAAATAGCTTGTTTAGATGTGTTCTGTCACCCCTTAAAATTTCCCCCATGAGTTTCGATTCACCCTCAACTTTCCTGAAGGAAATTGAAGGTCCAATTTAAGATACAGACCCCCTCCCACCCACTCTTAAGCTATTTACTTTGCAATTTCTTTATTTCTTCTAATCATCCAGATTAGCATCCTAGTTAGTAATACTATTCCACATAAACAAAATCAGCAATCATTTGTTAGCTATTATGTAGAAAACACGGTTCTCTCCACAATCAGAAAGGGCCCTGTAGAGCTTCACTGCTTGAGTTACACCTTGCATTGTATGGTGTTTTGAGCTTGTCTAGCCGTGTTCTATCACCCCTTACAGTTTAGCCGATGACTTCAGGTACACCCTGTATATTACTAGTAAAGTCCGCGGCTTTGCACGCACGGTTGTTAGAATTACTACGTAAAGTGAAAATTATATTGTTATCCTAATAATATTATAAATCTGATTGTGTGCAAATGTTAGGCTGAAGCCAGCGTCAAAATGGAGCTTTTAATGATCCTGTATTTTTGCATGTAGTTTGATTATAACCTTCAAATGAACATAGACTAGGTTTTATTTATTTTATTCAAATATTTTCTTTAATATTTAAAAATTTCATTATTTTCATAGAAAATAAATGGACTTTTTTCAATAAAATTTAACCATTTTACTTTATCGTTGCTAGGGCTTTGATCGTTGCCAAAAAATAAAAACTCGGAAAAATAATTTTTCCTCAACAACTAATTTTCAATTGAACGATTTTCACGTGAAAAATGAAAATTAAAAATTATTCAAAAGAAGATGAATTTCCGGGATATTTGAAACAACATTATACATGATGATACAGTATGACATGATACAGTATGAATATCGGTTACATTAAAAAGATCTTTTTCTGTCAAAAATTGCGTTATAATTAGAAGGAAAAATGAGCAGTAATTATATTATTTAAAATAGATTTCGCTTGGACCATGGAACTATGAAAAGGATCCTCCTCGGTTTGGACAAATATGACGTCATAAATAAAACATGTAATTTCCAAATGTTCGTAATAATACAAGGAGCATGAATATCAATGTATAATGAAAGTAGATAGATAATGGACGTATAATTTAAGATGAAAAACTGAATATTTTTTATCGTTACTGATTAATAATTAGCTTGAATACCAGTTACATACAAATGTGAGTTTTCCGCTAAAATTTACACCCTGATTGCGAGAAAAAAAAATTAACAAGAACCAAGGCCGGATTTAGCCTTTAAACGACTCCGTGCAAAAGTAAAAAATTGCGCCCCTACATAATAAGTATACATAGTAAGCATTAAAAAAGAGTACATGGTCTTTTTTACAATTTTTAGTGAACATCCAAAAAACAACAGGGAAACTCGCACTCAGTAATTGACACAAATACTTATAATATATTTTTATTTAAGTCTGAAAATTTAGATTTAGGCAGTCCAAGGCCTCTTCTGATGCATCTGAGGCTCAGACTAGGACCTTTTAAGATATTTTCATCTTAGGGCCCTGCTCAAAACCAGCATTTGTCTCCTTTTGGGCCCCTTACTGTAGCTCCCTTAAAAATCATCCGATTCACTAGCTTTTTAAAACAACTTTTTAGGTCATCCAGCTACTACATGAGCGACAAAAAAATTTCTCGGATATCAGCTACCACCAATTTTTAACTCTTTTGATCTCCCTAATATAGTTCCCTTAAAAATCGTCCGATTCACTAGCTTTTTTTATACAACTTCTTAGGTCTTCCCTCTAAAGTGCTAAATACTATAGGATATTTTAAGATATTTTCATCTTAGGACCCTGTTCAAAACTATCAGTTGGCCCCTTTTGCGCCCCTTACTATAGATCCCTTAAAAATCGTCCTATTCACTAGCTTTTTATAACAACTTCTTATGTCCTCCAGCTACTACATAAGCGACAAAAAAAATTCTCGGACCTCAGCTACAACAAATTTTTAACCCTTTTGGGCCCACTAATATCAGCCCCGACAGCGACATTTTTTATTTAACATTTTTATACAAGCTGATTTTAAATTTGTGATAGATCTCACATAATCAATCAAGAAAACACCGTCAGCTGTCGTGACAGCGATGGAAGTGGCCTTGGGAATCGAGAAATACCCAAGTCAAAGGGAAATGAATAGCAACTTGATTACAGAAGATCACTACTGGTCGTGATACTATCATCCAAATCTTTCGTAATCCAGTAATCTTTTTAAAACAGAGCAAATTAGCGTATTTTTACAGCCTGCGAAATCTGGACGAGGGGGGGGGGGGGGTGGCGAGCGTAACCCGTAGGGCACAGCCTCTAGTTTGTTAGAAAATGTAACTGTAAGATAAACTTTTATTACGAAAAAACAATTTTTATGGATTAAAACAATGCAACACTTCAAATTTTTTAGAAATTTACTTTTCTAGTTTAATCCCTGTCTCGAGAATTAATTAAAAGTTCTAAACATGTATGCTAAAATTTTTCAGTTTGACTGAAATAAGTCAATTTTTGCACAAAATTTGATAAATTTTATTAAGGCTGTTCTCAAATCTATAAAGGAGCTACTTTCTGAATTAATTTTTGTTCGGAAACGTATGGAATTCGCAGATGTTCTTATTCAGAAACTATGTAATTGAATGGCGATTTACATTATTTGGTAAAGGCAGAATCTCTTTCAGAAAATACTGCCTAAGATGTCAATTTGAACCAAATTTCCGGATGCGGTAGCGCGAGAAAGGGGTAAAAATTCTCTTCACGTGATAAGAATCTCTTATACCTTAGTATATTTATCGAAAAATGAAAAACGTTATCCGATTCCAAACCATCTCAATAGTCAGGCCTACCAATTTTATGCTGTTACGTTTAAAAATGAGTCAGAAAATACGTCAGAAAGTTTCGCGTTGTTGAGCAGGGAATTTGACAACCACTTTAAATAAATTAATGTGAGTATATTAAACAATTTAACCCATATGTATTGATTTTTAGTAAATTGCACAAAAGAAAAAAATATAAACGTGAATATGGAAAATTTAATAAAATAAGAATGTGTGTAAAGTTATCTAAATAATGAAATTCATAATAAACCAACTAACTTTAATTACTAAGATAAAAAGATGGGGATAAAAATTATTTCACAAACAATCTAACTAACATGATATTACGTGACATGACTAACGTGTAATATTGTTCAAACCTTTTTTTACTATTTCTGTTTTTCAAGCCACTTAAAAACATACAGTAATAACAATGGTTTTCTTCAAGTTAAATTTACTCATACCCAAGGACAAGGATAAACACTTTTCTCAATTAGATAAACTCTTTTCTGAACTTATTAAATAAAAACATTAAAGATAAAGGAAAAGTGAAGCTAACACACTTCCTAAAATCTTCTTATAATATTATTTTACGACAAAACATACATTTTGATTCTTTGTCTGTTTTTTCATAGATTTTATGCAGGAGAGCAAGACAAAATGATTTCCCAATGCAATGGTCAATGGTTCTCAGAATAACAACTTTTTCTATATCCTAAAATATAAATAGCGCCAAACAGAACCTTCCCGTCGCCGTCCTGCTCTAACCACGTGACACGCATCAGCCTATTGCGATACGACAAATAGAGAAAGATATTTTCCGAGGAGCATTCGGATCAAGAAACATGTTTAACACTGAAAACTTTTTCTTTGGAGAAAAAAAAAATAAAAAACGAACTTCTCGTTGGATTTGAATAAATTTTCTTTCGTCTGAAAGGCAGCTATTTAGGGTATTTTCTGGAATTTTTTTCTCCTTTTGTTTTGGCAATTTTGCGCCCCTCGATTTTTAATAGCCCGTGCCGGGGCACGGATTGACGGAGTGTTCGTCCGGCCCTGACAAGAACTATGCCATTAAAAAGAGATTTCTCTGAGGAAAAAGTGACGTCATATTTGAAATAAAACGGGAATTTTCAAATGTGTTTTACAAGGAGCGTGAATCAATTCCTTACATTAATAATACAAGGATCGGTAAGTTTAGAAAGTAAATGACTTTTACGCCATATTTAAAACGAAAAATTTGAAATATTTTTTTTATCTACACCGATTATTAAGCATGAATATCAGTTACATACAGATGAGAGTTTTTTGCCAAAAACCAAAACGTAATTATTAAGAAAAGAAAAATAAATACGAATCTATTATATTAAAATCTGACCGCCTGTTTGCATTTCGCAACCACTCCTTTCAGGTTGTCGAACGCAACACGATTTACTTAAGACCGGTTATCATTGATCCGAGGATGTCATAAACTCTCAGAATTTAAAAAAATGATTTAAATTCCGAGATTTTTTTTTTTTTTTTTTTTTTTTTTTTTTTTTTTTTTGTAAATTTTAACGAAGTTTCTCTAAAAATGGCAACTAAATTATTCCATTTTTGTGGATAAAAAAGAAGAAATAAAACGGATTAATATATTTTTTCTCATTAAAACTGAAAAAAAGAATTTATTTTCAATTTGAATAGATAGTGAAAGAAAAAGAAAATCTTGATTACAGTAACATTTTTGAAAAATAAAAACGTATTTTCACATATTCAAACTTCATGAATCAATTTATTCTGGAGAACAAAAAGTCGTCTGTCAACATATTTTCATTTAGAAATAAAGATTTTTTTTTTTCAGGTATAAATTAAATCAAGGAGGCAAATTTAAGGTCCTTGCAGTTAGGTCTACAATTATTGCTCCCTATTCACAAGAATTGAATTTAATGAAAAAGAATATAGTATTTCCATTATCTTTGAAGGATGTTACTAAAACGTTTCACAAAGGCGTGAAAAGGAAGATATTTTACCAGGTAAACTTGACATATGTTTTTACACAATTCGCCGATTTCCACGATTTTATTTGGCCCGCCTTTTTTCATTGGTTGCAGTTTCCTTTTCGTGATTATTTGTCACAAATTTTCACTTTTTTAAAACTTAGTTATGTCAAGGCCTGTATAACATAGAAAAACGGTATTGTCTCCTATGGAATGTGATAAAGAGTTAGTTAATTATTTACGATTCTAATTATCGGGAATGAAAAATTTTGCTTAATTAATGCATTTATGCTTCTTTTAATGATACGTGAACGAAGTCACGGGTAACAGCTAGTTATTAATAAATGTATTACTAAAAAGAGTGTTAAAACAATAAAGTGTTTCTGTAAATGTGCAATATTTTAATATGTGTTGCTTATATTTTTTCACATAAGCAAATTGCATATGATTTTAAATTAACCCAATTCTTTTTTACAAGATCAGAGTTTTAAAGTGTTTAAATAGGTTTAAAATCTAAGCTTAAAAGTGCAATTCTAAGCTAAATGTCGCGTTTTCAATACACACACCTTCGCTTCTAAATGTCGCATAATGTAAATATTTACTCCATTAAGTAGAGTTTCTTTCCAATAAAATTTGTTTGGAAACTGTAATTTAAATTATCGATTTTTGGTGATTTTTAAAATGATTTTCAGGCACGTAAATTTTCAATCTATCAACACGTGACATAACAATAAACATATTTTTTCTACAATAATATAAAGTAACATAAACATAATGTAACACAAATAGAGCTTTAATAAAATAACAACAACAAACTAGGGAGACAACACTTTAACAAAACTAGGTAGAAAGTGGTAGACCTATTAAAACATTATTTTTGCGCTTATGTTATAAATCTTCTACAATTATTTTTTTGCCATAAGATATGAATGTATATTTTACAGCATATGTTCTTTGTACGCTTTGATACAGAAAATGTCAATAAACTTTTTGTTTAAATTAGTTTCGAGTTCAGGTGTTTTTATCTATCCCCTACTCGATCAAACTATTTAATTCTAATCAATGCTGTTGGCAAGTTCGCTGTTATGACATCTGGGAAGGGGGGGGGGGGGAGATTTTCGACGTGAAAGCACCTAAACTTATATTGTTTGCTCGTAAATCCAACAAATGAACATAATTACATCTAATTTCTACACTGCAAAAAGAAATTGTTGATTTTACAGCATAATACTGGCACCCCAGCTGCCAGTATTATACCGTAAAATTAACAGTAATAAACAGTAAAATAAGCAGTAATACGCTACCGCGCATGCGCGTTTTACCGTTTGAAATGACAAAATAGCATGTTCAACAGTCACGCGATGCAAATTCTTGGAAATGTTGAGGGCGTGGAGCCCTTTGAGAATAATTATTATTAACTGTTATATAAAGAAATTAAATCATTTATGCTCCTTGGGCACAAATTATAAGAGAAAAAATATATATCACACAATAAAAATTGCAAAAACAGTAAAATGCAATTTACAGTCATAGCGTCAAGAATGACAACTTCACGTTTGATCAGCTCTCAGAGAAATCACACTAATGACAGGACGAATTAAAAAGATTACGAGCTTGTATGTTTTTGAACTTTTAAGGCACGCTTCGATGACGGTCATATTAAAGAACCTTGAGAAGGCCAGTCGTTTCCAGTTACTGCAGGGTGACTGACTAACTTTCAATAACATATGTAAGTGATGTATGTTATCTTTTTCACTTCTTTCTTTCTCTCCTTCTTTCCTGAAAGTGTGAAGGTTAGAAGAATAAGAAAATTTAGTTAAGGCAATATACATACTAAAAGAAACAAAAAAAAAAGTCGAACATTACATTTTAAGATCGAAAAATGAGCCTATTTCACTCTATCTGACTAAATTGAGTCAACCTCCAATATCTGTAATTTATTTCATTGATTTATTTGAAAGTTTTGTTATGGGGTCAAGTTCCTTTAAATGTATCCAAAAAAAAAACATTTTTTTTTACTCATATTAACTCTTTGACTACCAACGGTACACACGTGTATCACTTATAGTAGCTATATGCGATTATTCCTTTATTACTTTTCCTACCCCTATTTTCAAACAAGAATTTTCATTGCAAATTTCTAATAGAAATGTATCACAAAAATTGTTGTTATGTAAATAGTAGTTGACAAAATCAATAAAAAAAAAAAAAAAACAGTCACTTGGAGGCAATTCTGTACCAACCAGTATAAAAAATCTGTATTCTATGGTTTAGAATTTAGTTAATTTGTGACATTTTAAATAAAAACCTCATTACATTTTGCGTTATAAAAAGCTGCACTGCAAAAAATAATTGTTGATTTTACAGTATAAAACTGGCACCCAGCTGCCAGTATTATACCGTAAAATTAACAGTATTAAACAGTAAAATAAGCAGTAATACGCTGCCGTGCAAGCAGTAATACGCTACCGCGCATGCGCGGTATAATACTGGCAGCTGGGTGCCAGTTTTATACTGTAAAATCAACAATTATTTTTTGCAGTGAATGTGATAGAAAGAACTCTAGATTTTGCAACATGCGACGCGACGCGACGTAAGGAATGTTTATTTTTTACAACCATTTTATTGAAAACAGTTATTTCGCATAAATGCACACTATTTCACAAAAATAACTAGTCAGATTTTGATGAAATTTAAGCATCATGTGTAATAAAGGATGTATGTATGTAATGCGTATTAAAATGAGCTGAAATTTTGAGCCTTCCATTAATATTCTTAAAATATGTTTTTTTACGTTTAAAAGAAATCACAATATTTGATTTATATGTGGCATTTATTTTTCATTTTCTTCTATCTTTACAAGAAGAAAGAATTGGATTCGTGAAAAAATTCGATTTCCGGTTTTTGACGGATTTATACGTTTTAGAAGGTCTTGAACACGATTTGACTGTTTTTAGAAAATGTCTGTCTGTATGTCTGTGACAAAATTTTATTGAGCGCTCTATCTCAAGAACTAAATGCACGGAATTTTATAAAACTTTAGATTCTGTTAAACGTTGACATAAGTTGTTGTTGATTAGGTTTTGTTGTAAATTGCCCAACAGGTGGTGCTGCTATTCTACATTTTTCACGACTTTCGCGATAGCTATATCTCAAAAACTAATGCACGGAATTTCATCAAACTTCAAATTCAGTTAGACCTTGACATAAGTTGTTGTTGATTAGGTTTTTGCGTGTAAATCTCCCAACAGATGGCACTGCTATTCTGTGATTTTTCAGGATTTACACGATTTTAGCGATTGTCATATCTCAAGAACTAGATCACGGAATTTAATAAAATACTTAAATTCTGTTACACTGTCACATAAACAGACAAATACTGCCGAACAGGTGTCGCTTTTATACGCTTTGGGTTGGGAATTTTGGTTACAGACATTTAAGGGGGTGGGTGCCGAAATTCAATGATTTGTTTGAAAAAATGCGATGCTTATGTCTCCTTTTTAAATGCACACAATTTAACAAACCTATACACTGGAAAAAAATTGATTTGACAGTCTAATACTGGCACCCCAGCAGCCAGTATTACACCGTAAAATTAACAGTAATAAATAGTAAAATAAGAAGTAATACGTTGCCGCGCATGCGCGGTAGCGTATTACTTGCAGCTGGGATATAATACCAGCAGCTGGGGGTGCCAGTATTATACTGTAAAATCAACAATTTTTACACAGGACAATTATACAGGACTGCACAAAAGAATTCGAGTACATTTCCGTCTATTGGTGAAAATTGCTAAAATTGAATTTTCTAATTGAACTGAAATTTAACTTGCTATGTAGCATCTATGAAAATCTATAGATCATATACAGGGCTGCACAAAATAATTAACCTACATTTTGACTATGGAAGGTAATTGTTAAAATTGAATTTTTCAATGTGTTATGTGTTTTCTAAACTGTTTACTTATTTATCTTCTTTCACCTTATTTAACGATGAAGTTTCGTTCCAGCTTTCTGGAAGTGTTGGAAAATGTTTTATAATCTATGCTTGATGCCTGATTTTCGTTCTTGTTTTTTTTTTTTTTTTTACCAGTGAGTCTCTAATTTTTAAGATAAACAGCTGTATGATGTTTATTTTGTACAATTATTTAGTACAGTTATTTAGTTACATGCTGAGCATTTAGTACAGGGGAATAAGCCAAGCAGCGATATTCATTATAACAAAAAAGAGAGCTATTGCTTCTCATATATTACCCTGAGTTTCCGCATATCCCCTTGTTGCGAAAAATAACTATTAAATAAAAAGGTAATTTAAAAATATATATAAATGAAAATCACGTCTAACAACACATAGATTAATAAAAGCTCTCCAATCTTACCTTTTTTTTTTTTTTTTTTTTTTTTACTTTTACGCACATAATTAAATTAAATAATCCATAATTACCCATAACAGTATTTTCGCGATTTTAAAAAAAATGTCGATTTTGACGCCAGTAAAAAAAAACTAGTTATTCTACAGAAGAAATCTGTTTTTAAAGTCAAATAATTGATTTAACTATTAAAAAAGAGAAAATTCGTAAAAAATATAGATTTTTTTCCCTTATATTAAGATAAATATGTTTTCTTTTTGTGTGTGTGTGTGCAACCAGCATGGTTTTTTTTTTTTTTTTTTTTTTTTTTTTGCAAAATTAAAAAAAAAATTACAGTGTTTCGTTTGATAATAACCTTCTAAAATATCGATTCTTAAACTCTTAGTTACCACGGACCCTTTTTCGTATATTCTCTATTTTCGCGGATCCCCCAGGATTAATACTAAAATTACTGAT
The DNA here is from genome assembly GCA_963931845.1 of Maratus michaelseni. Taxonomy (NCBI): domain Eukaryota; kingdom Metazoa; phylum Arthropoda; class Arachnida; order Araneae; family Salticidae; genus Maratus; species Maratus michaelseni. Next base: position 155,986,862 of record OZ007589.1, on the reverse strand, counting down.
ATTGTTGAAAATAGTGAATTAAGGATATATACATTAATAGGGATATATAAGCTCGTAATACTGTATTTTTTAACAATATTCTAAAGATTTTTCTTTGATCTTACTGTCAAGGTTTCTTTCAGGTCTACTAAGCAAACAAATATTATATTGAATGCGAGGTCTTCTCCCTCCCCTCCCCCCATTAAAAAACTTGCGTTGCGACCATTTCCCGGTTGATCTAGAACATAATAATTATTTTTAAAATTAAGACAAAAACTAAATGTAATTTTTAACTAGTCGGATGTGCCAATCCGTTCTTCTATCTCATATGTCTTAATACTTAAGAAAACGTAATTTGTTTAATTATGCATTTTGGAAATTAAAAAAATGAGTAGATATCATATTTGTTATTTATTTTTTTATTACACTTCAAGCTTTCTGTCAATATTGTATATTTTTTTAAACAGTAGGGTGGGTTGGGCGGGGGGGGGGGATATTTTGTAATGAAATATAATCAACGGAATAAAGTCTTAAAAAACGTGAACAATTTTTATTTATTACAAAAATGCAAATTAAACCTAGATTGGACAATTAAGTGTGATTCAATATGATTTTTTTTTTCAACAGCTATCGCGCCGTCACGAAAATCGAACAAAATTCGCTATCACAGAGTCACCTTCAGGCCGATAATCTCCAAAATTTCATACAAACTTCGGCTTATGATATTACATCTAAATATAAAATTTCATCGAAAAATATTCATAACTTGTTCACTTAAACTACAAAAAATCGCACAAAAATCGCGATCACAGCTCCCCATTCCTGGGGAATATCCCAATTTTCAACTGGGACCTGACTTCATAGTCAAAAACATGTACATGGAGTTTAGTTCAAATCTATGCAAACTTCGTACACTTTCCGATGACACAATAATGAAAATGGCACAAAAATCGCTACGACAGCGTTCCTTTGCGGCGGAATATCCCAAATTCAATTTGGATCTGCTGGTCATAGCCAAAAACATATATATACTAGTGCTCCCTATTATACGTTTATACGTGTATACGTATAATACGTATTATACGGGGTGCAGATTTTTGATACGTATCATACGGCACAGTCGGTTATACGTATTATACGAAACACTATATACGGTCCAACGTATATACGGATCTTACCCCAGCGGTTAAACGTATAAACGATTAAACGGTGTTCATGTGAAAAAAGATACTTTTCTCCTGTTAGTCTGAGCAAGGTTACTAATATCATATGGTTGCCCCATTTCATTCTGCAACCAATAGGGAGCGATTTGCTGTTTGACGCACTTAGCCAGCTCGATTTAGTTTTCCAATTGATTTGGTTTAGAAAAGCCCTATTTTTAATTGAAAAGTATCAATACAAATTTTCGTGTGAAGAAGTATAATTTTTTTTTAAATATTTTTTATACATAGGACAAACATCACATCTAAAATTTAAACTATTATGTCTTTTCAGTTCTACGATATTTAATTTTTAAATTTGCTATTTTTATCATTACATTTTATTTGCTCCTCAGTATGAAAAGTTTATTTTCATTTTAAAAACAAGCAAATAGTAATTTTTATAAATAAAATCTTAAAGACCTACAAGAGCAGAAAATTTAATGTTTGTATGATTGCAGTTAATATCATGTTAATAATTTTATTATAGTATATTTATAATATTTGATTAGTATTCTATTTGAAATACATAATAATTGTAATATTATTATAATTGTGACATGTATTTCATATAAACCTATAAAAAAGTTTAAAGAAAAATTCACTTAGATTTCAACCTCATACCACATATACGCAAGATTGAGTTTTGTGTAATTAGATTTAAATTACAAATAATGTAAAAACTTTAATAGGTAAATGGCTGAATATTTAATATTTTTAAACCGAAATATACATAAGATATAATTACACGATTAAATGGAAATAAAATTTGAAATTCAGAGTAATGTACTTTATAAACAAATTCCGAAATATTTATATAAAATATTATTTTAATGCTACATAAATGCACATACATAATTTAAAAAAAAAAAAAAAAACGGATAAATTATTGCGTGAAGGAGAGTTTTACGTTTATGCAAAAATTTTATTTCCTAATACTATTTAAAATTTTAAATTACATTTCTTTTCAACTTTCTAAACTTAATTTTAAAATTTACTGTTTCTTCAGATTCTATTCAGATAATTGATGTGATTAAATATCAAATAAATTTATATATATTTTTTATAAAATCTAAAGTAAGACATCAGTGTCCTAAAAGAGATTTAAAATACAAATAAAAATAGAAACTTTAATTTTTAAATTGCCGCATTTTTAAAACCGAAAGATTTATGTGATATAGAAAAATCAAATTTGAAATTCAAAATAATATACTTTATAAAATATCTTCCAAAAGGATTATATTAATTTATATTTTAATGATGTATGATGATAAAATTATATAAAAATATTTTAATAACTAATATATTAAGATACCTTCAAGTATACCTTCAGAATATGCTTTCATTTCGAGCATTTTATTTCATACTGGGTGAATTTTGAAGATATATTTTAGATGCGCGTTCCATTATTTGCAATTTTTCGTACTGTTTTATCATGCAATGATAAAATACATGAGTTGATTGATCATACATACTGATCATACACAGTTGATTGACTCCACAATTTTTATTTTTTGGCAGCGTATCTCTTTTTAAAACTTTCTAACATAGTTTAAAAGTTTTGTGTCTGTATGTCGTCTGTCTGTCCTGTCTGTTTGTGCTGTAACTGCCGTAAATATACTCGGATTGTTATGCAATTTATATATCTTATTGAGGTTTATTATGTCATGTTCGGTCTTGAAAATGCAGTGTGTAGCACTTACAGATTATTTTACAGGGATACTCAAAGAATTCCGTTACTTTACAGTCTATGGGGAAAATTGTTTGCGGCTTATTGTAATGATGTTAAACTATTTAAAACATATTGAAATTGACAAATATAACTTATGTGCACTACAAGAGGTTTACTATAGAATATTGTATGCATAGCACTTATAGCTCCTTTATTGGAGCACTGAAAAGAATCCGCTACATTACGGTCTATGGGGAAAAATCGTTTGAGGCGTATTTTAATGATGTTTCAATATTTTATACATATTCAAATTGATACGTATCACTGAGGTGCACTAAAAGGCGCTTACTGTCATATAATGTATCGTTCATTTACAGAAACACTCAAAAGTATTCAGTTAAAGTACTGTCAGTTAATAATAATTCCTTGAAGTATGAATTTAGTTGCGATACAAGTTTTTAAATATAACGAATTTTTTGCCTATTACTTGTTATGTATAAATTCTATGGATCACCACAAGGCAGCACAAAATACTTGAATACATTTGCGTTTATTAACGGAAATTGCAGAAGGTGAAATTTAAACTGTGATATTCCTTCCTTAACTGAACTAAATTTTAGCAATTTATGCCGCTTTATGTATAGTATTAGCAATATTATTAGTAATTTGTATGCATAGTTTATATACAAATCTATAGATCACATACAGGCCTGCACAAAGAATTCGATATTTTTTCGAATATTGTTAGTAATTCCTGAAATGGGATTTTTAAATGTGTTATGCCTTTGTACAAATTTCTCACTTGGATATCAGATATTAGACCTAATTAAACAGTAAAGATTTATTTTTGAAAAGTTTGAAAGTGTTACATAATCTATGCTTGATGCATGATTTTTCTAAAGCTATTATCTGTTCCTTTGGATGCAATGATCCATCATTTTTTTATATCAGATATCTTCGAAAATGTATGATATAGAACATTTTGCGATTTATCCAAACGATTAGTACATGTTGCAATAGCACAAGTACTGTGCCTTTTCAGCAAAATCAATGCAAAGAATGCATTATTTTAAAGAGCTAAGACCAAAAGCACTAACAAAAGCTGGAAAATTGTTGCCACGTATTTAGGAAATGTGACCGGAAATCTCTCTTTCCGAGAAGGAATTAAAGCTTCGTGTGAGGGAAAACTGCCCTGGCTGTCAAAGGAAATGAAAATAATTGTTAACATTGCATCCCTGTCCGTTTCAAAGATCGACCAAAGATAACAAGGAATAAAAACTCCCATATTAGCAAAAAAGATACACGATTATTTCATTTGAAGGGGAAAAAAATCTCCTCTAAACCGCTTTATTCCTAGAAAAAAAAATTACTTTGTGCCTAATGAAAAATGTTTTATTTTGAAGAAATATGCTCTCCTATGACCAAAGAAACGATTTTTAGCATAAATACTATTTTAAAATAAGAAAAAAAAGGTTCTTTCGCTTTGGAAGAATCGTCTTTAGCATCGCCAGTGACGTCAGAAAAACCGAAACCCTCATGCCTAGAGCCTTATTCATGCCAGACGTAAAGGGAAATGGCACCTACCGGGTCTGTGGATCAGAGAAATTGCGAAACACCCGAAGAGGCCCACATTCTCGTAGTTTACATGGACCATCATGATTACTTGTTCAAAGATCCACGAAAGCCCCTAATTTACCTGCCTTGCGTTAAAGGTATTCCAAAAAACAATTAAAAATCGAAACTTTTTCCCCTCAGTTGAGACTTTTAGATTTTTTTTTCTTTCTTAAATCTAAGCTATTAATTATGAAATGTTTTACTATGGGTAGTGTTTAGCTCCGAAGCTAACTTTCGCATGTCTGTAACACCCCGACACACAACTTCTTTAGATTTATGGTGTATTTTTTTTTTAATGTGGCCACAGAACACGGGCATGCATTGACTTTTTATCTTAAAGTGACACTGACCAATCCATTTCCTGGGAAGTTTCGCAATCATACTTTTATTGTATTTAAGAATATTTGTTTTTCTCTATTTAACACGTTCGCAACCAAGGACGTATACGTGACGTCGTCACTTGGTCACTGATTTGACATTCCACTTTTAATCCAAAACTACGAAATAATACCGGAAATTTCGGAAGAAGTTTTTTATTTTATCTAATCACGGAATGGCAGTCATTAAATAAAACAAATATTGCTATTAGGATTTTCAGGTATGAATTCGTAATTTCTGAATAAAATAAAATTCCGTTAATTTTAACCTGATAATCAACGTGTTAAAATATTTTGAAAATACCCCCTTCATTAAAAAAGAAATGAGAAGGCAAGTCATTTTATGCATGTGTGATTGCGTTCTAAATCTGCATTGACGATTATTTGTCTGGCTATTAGAAATCAAAATTTATAAGTACTTCACACACAAAAACATTGTCAAAATTAACAAAAAATCTTAAACGTAATGTCCATACACCTTGTATAGAAAATACCATGAGTGTCATGATTAAAAAAATGAACTTTCGTTATACATATTAACACAGAGTGGAAAACATTAGCCCCGTCGAAAGAATAACATTTGAACCCGGTCACAATCTTAAGTACACGCACTCACAAATAAAGAATTTTCAAAAAATAAGAAAAGAAAAAAAACCCTACTTAACAAGAAGTGACAATAAATCTGAAACGTGTCTATTCTTATTCTTTTTTCAAAGCGTTTTCGTTTGTTATATGCTTATAATAATCGTTTATAGGGAAAAATAAGAATACCCTATGTAAGAAACATATTATACAAATTATTTCGCTAATACCACCGATTTCCAGCTTGTTTCCCGTTTTGTGACGTAATACTGATGAGGTCCATTGGTATTAAAAGTAAATACGTATTAAAAATATACGTATAATTGAATTTTTCGTATACTTAAATTGTACGTTTAACCGATATACGCTAATACGTATATGGATACGTTTAAACGTATATTTTAGGGTATACGTATTTGTTAAATACGTATTATACGCATATACGTATATCGGATACACGTATAACTGTTATACGTATCGCATCGGGAGCACTAATATATACTAGCTTACCCGCCGGCGTTGCCCGTGCCAACAACCTTAAATGTACCTGAAATCAGTGTTGAACATTTTTTTTATTTTTAAACAAATCTAATGTTGGGGGCCCCACTACCTTAGACAGCAAACACTGGGCGTGCCATACACACTCCCATATATTACCGTATAAGTCGAGTCGAAAGAGCCATACCCCTTCATGATCCAGCCCATAGAACTAGAGATAGAAAAGCACCCCTGGTGGTGAAAATCGAAAAGTTCTATCTATCTAGAGTCGAATGAGCCATACCCCGTCGTGATCCAGCCTATAGAACCAGATATAGGAAAGCACCCCTTGTGGTGAAAATCCGAACTAAAATCAGTCAGCTCTATCGATGTCAAGTGGAAAGAGCCATACCCCATTGTGATCCAGCCCATAGAAACAGATAGGAAAGCACCCCTTGGTGGTGAAATTCAGAACTAAAATAGGTAAGCTCTATTGATGTTGTGTCGAATGAGCCAAACCGTGTCGTGATGTGACACATAGAGCCCGAGTTAGCTGCAAAATCCTTTAGTTACACCTTCCACCGCCAGGGGGCACAATATGTTCTATACGAACATAACTGAATTCATTAAGGTTATCGATGTCGAGTCGAATGAGGCATACCCCGTCATGATCCAGCCCATAGAACCAAATATACGAAAGCGCCCCCTGTGGTGAAAATCCGAACTAAAATCAGTAAGCTCTATTGATGTCGGGTGGAAAGAGCCATACTGTAATGACTTAACGAACTCCAGTGATCCAAGGTGATGATTAACATCCAGCCCTTTTCATTAGGCATCGTTGATACACAAGTTAAAATAAGATGAACAATTAAAAAACATTACACTCTGCCATCAAAACCCCAGTGTACACAACCATCATATACTGTTCACGCGCACACATCATTTTCCGCTCACCATCGTCTGTTCAACTCTCTCTGCATCTCTCTTAGCGTAGCTCGGTTCACTTCTTTTTGACCTGTCAACTAACATCTCTTGCAGTCTCTTTGCATATCGAAAACTGTCCTTTCGATTCGATTACACGGCTTACACGGCAGTCAACCTCCGAAGCTAGGCGACAAAACCATGGACAAAAACTGGACAACTCTAGGCCAGCAACTCACGAGTCAGGCTAGGCCATAGATTTCTTCGGTCGTTACACTGCTCTCATTGGCTGGCTGCTTCGTTGCCACGGATGGCGTTGCTGAGGCTATTTCATGGGAGGAGCTTGAAATAGCCTCGAACCCAAAATTCCATATACACGTTTTAATTTTTAAAAAAAATCTAAATTAAAATTTAAAAATACGGCCCCGAGGTATAATGTCCGGTGACAACATCTACACATGACAAAAATTTTAGAGTCCTAGGTGTTATAATTACGGAGAAATCCGCGGGCAGGCAGGCAGACAGACACTTACTCTTTTATAGAGATAGGGATATATATATGAAATTTGGTTCAATTCTATACATAACTTCATACACTTTTCGATGATACAAAGGGGACACACACACAAACAGACAGACATTTTGTAAAAACGGGTTTTTCGGGATCTCTGACACCTAAAATGTGTAAATCCGTTGAAAACCGAAAGTCGAAAAAAATTTCAATTGCAATACATTCTTCTGTTATAGAAGAAAGTAAAAACCACATAATAGAAGTAATTTAAAATATCATATTGCAATCCTTTTATTATACTTATAAAATTATAATAGCAATGTGAAAGTTTTTACGAAATTCAGAACGTAAACTAACTGGCAAATAATCAACAGACAATGCTGAAACCTGTTAAATAATGAAGACTGAATACTATACTTAAGTAATTTTTAAGTGTAGTATAGTAAAATTTCGTTGATTTGATATTGATTTCGTTGAATTTCGTAAGTTGAATTTCGTTATCCAAAAAATTCATTTAAAAAAAATCCCCCATGGATGATTATATAATCTGAATATATTGTATCAGTCTGTAAAAGAATTAGCATAAATGTTAAATTAATCATTTTCAATAGGGAATCAATAGATAAGGTATCGTTGTCTATTTCAATATTACTCAAATTTCGTTTTAACCTGAATATTTTATAAAAGTTAACGCAGATTTTTTTTCGACTGACAAATTTAAATTAAAAATATGCTTGACTAATACTGTAAATAGAAATCACTTCAGTCAATAAATATACTATTGAAAAAAATTGCGAAATTTAATTCTTGTATACAGTCTGATGTATAAATTATCTCAATACTATATAAAATAGATATAGTTGAAGTGACGGAACTCAGAAACTTCTGCAAGCGATTTTTAAGCAACTTGGGTAAATGTGAAACTCATCAAATCACCAAAAAAGTATGCGAGTTCGTCGCCAAGACATATTATCTAAGCCAGCTATTAACTTACTCTATATCAGGGAATGCATTATATCCGCTATTCAAAAATGCCTGTAAATCTACTTTTCAAGAAACAATTGTGCATATATGAGTAAGCCATATTCCCATGTTTGACATTTTGCAAAACAATATTTCGGTCTTAAAATCGCATAACACGTATTATGTTATCAAATTGATGTGAAGGACTCTGTATAGAGCTAAACATGATACACTATACAAAATGATAAAAATAGGTCAGATAAAAATGCATAATATCATTGAATACGAATTTCAAGGAGTCGTCGCGAGCAAAGGCAATAATCTGTCAGGACCCAAAGGCAATAATCTATCGAACTATTTCTATGAGATCCTGTATAAAAATTGCTACTTATACAACTTCATATTGTTTTAAAAGAAAGCATACTTTGGTAGCATACTCATTATAATAGATATATAAATATTGCTGTGTTAAAACTATATAACGTCATTAAAATTTTAATTTAATTATATTAATTACTGATCATTCTCTGTAATTTATCAGAGTTATTTTTTGAATCCTTGTAAATTAACTGTAAACATTACATGTATCATTAAGAACATGCTGCAATAAGACTAAATAACATAAATCAATTTCGTTCAGCTTAAAATAACTTAACATTACTAAAATACACTTAAAAAATTACCTCCCTTAGTACATAATGTATCTGAATGCTTTTACACAGCCCTGTAAGTAAAAAATCTATAAACGCTACACATACCGTATTCAATACAGAGTATGCTGTAATATAATCCAATAGCATTTACGAGTATAAATTACGTCCTCTTTGAAATAGCATAATACCATAGAAACGCATTTTATTGCCACCCAAAGACATTAACGTATGCGAATATTTTATACATCTTTGTGAAAGAACTATAAATGCCACGTACACCATTTTCAAGAAGGTACCTGCTGTAATAAAAGTTCATTAAACTATTTAAAATTTGCGGTAATTCAAATATATTTACGAAAGTTAGAATGCAGACTAGTGGAGAGACAAAACGAAGTCCCAAAATTTTTTCAATTATTTATATTGGAAAGCGTTAAAAAGGCTACATATGATAACAAACTACATAAATATATATATTCGGCGTCAAATGGTTAAATCCCTCTCTTTTAGTAATTTCGTATTTAATTTTAACTCTCGAATAAACTGTGAAACATTCAGTCGTCTGATCCTTCCTCTGGAAAATACCTGATATTAAGGTTTAGTATTTAAGTTTTTCAGAGTATATCTATGAATTTTTCATTTACTTTTTACACGTAAGTTTCTTGGTGTGTATTCGAAATCGAAACTCTTAATTAAACAGTTAAATATATTTAAATTTATTTGTCGTCTAATCAGGATATAGCAAAAAAATTTAAAAACACTTATAGATTAGTCTAAGGTCAATTTTGAATCAGCATCAAAACTTTTTATGACTTTGACTATTTTTTAACGTAGTTGAAAAGTGTTCAGGTGTTTGGTCTGTCTATCTGTGTTGTAACTTTTGTAAAACAACTGGCTTGGTCCGCGGCCGAACTCAGTTCGCTTGAGGTTGTACAGTATGCTATCTATTTATTATTTTTTTTTTTGTTTAGCCTTTATTATACTTTTACACAGCTGCAGAAAGTAATTCGTAAGCAAAGGAGCTAACGAACGGTTATTGTCTTAAAGCACATTTTAATGATGTAATGCATTTTCCACCTCAGTGAAATTTTATTGGGCTACTTAAAACGTACATTTAACTTCGTTTAGACATGTTAGAACATAGTTCGTTTCCTTTCCAGTCAACCTTACGCAAAAATGCTCACTTTGATTCGAATTTTTTATATATGATTCAGATCGGCTAAAACATGTTCTGTATTGAACATAATCATTGAAGCATTTATGGTTTGATTACAGAGAATACTGCATACATTACAGCTAGTGGACAGTTTATTCACTGGAACGTGTTTTAATGGCATTACAAATATTCAGACAGTAGCATTTTGCTGAAAAATGCAGCTTGAAAAGTGCATATGGGTTCATTTGCACACTATCAGTGTTTGTCAGTTGTCAGTTTGTTTACCTATCTATCAATCTCAGTCAGCTCAACTCTACTTTTTAAATTTCGCGAAAAGGATTGCATGGATATGACATTTAGATAGCGTAATGCGGGATAATTTGGTGCTTAATTTTTAAAAATTAAAATTTAAAAAATAACTATAGGTCTTTAAAATGATTGAAGTGTAAAAGGCAAAAATACCTTTTTCAGTGACAAATTCATAAAAAAAGAAGGAATTTTAGTCAGTACTTAGTAAGTTAGAGCTATTTTTAAAAACAAATACAAAAACCACCACATTTTTAACCACTGCCAAAACACCAGTCGTATATTTTGAGGTAATAAGATGCTGTACCATTCTGTACCTTTAACCCGGGAGAAGTCGCGCATACCCAGGTTATGAATAGTTTTTACTTTGTCACCAGTAAATACAAATAATAATCGTCACTTTATTTAGTCGGAGACAATTGTTTCAAATTCTGCGATAAAGTAAGTTGAAGGTTACTTTTCGAAAAATAGTAGTGACAATTGTAAAAACTGTACGCTGCCTGCGTATGTTATACCCGGCGCGACTACTCCCGGGTTAACAATGTGCTATTCAGAACACTGATAATTTTTTTTAATCTGATAACATTTGAGGGCACTGTGAATTTTTCTTTGAGAGCATATTTTTTGTAAAGAGACAGTTTGAAATAGCAATTACATGAATAATTTGAAAGGCTCTATTGAAATTCAAAATGTTTTATGCTCTTTAAAAAATGCTCTTTTAAACTAAATTATCCATAAAAAATTAATACAACATGGTTAGTTGAAATAAAAGTTTTAATACACACGTTTTTTATAGATCAGAAAGCAAAAATGATGGAAGGTTTTAATACAGCTCAATAATATAGAAGGAAACATTTTAGAATGGATATTACGATATTTTAGATAAGATATCTTCTGAATAATAATCTATATCTATACTAATATTATAAAGGAGTAAAGATTGTTTGTTTGTTTGTTTATTTGTTTGTTTGTTTGTTTGTAGGGGGTAATCTCTGGAACTACCGAACCGATTTCAAAAGTGATGGTGGCAAATTGATGGTGACAACCCCTGCTCCAACATAGGCTATATTTTATGTCGGTGCCACTAACCCCAAAAGGTTGCAAGAGCAAAACACGTTCTAAAATTGCGACTTTTTGTATACTGAAGGAGTTAGAAAGTTGAAATTTGGCATTGTAGCTACTTATTAAGATGTAAATGCTCTCTAAGAACAAATTTTAAAAAAATCGAAATTTAAAAGGGTGAAATAAGCGAAAAGCGTTCTAAAAACATTCTAAATTACAATTTCTATGGAATCTCTGGAACTACAGAACCGATTTCAAAAGTAATAGTGGCAAATTGATGGTGACAATCCCTACTTCCACATAGGCTATATTTTATGTCGGTGCCACTAATCCCAGGGGGGTGCAGGAGCGAAAAAGTTATAAAATTGCAATTTTTTTTATACTGAAGAGCTAGAAATTTGAAATTGGGCATTGTAGTTACTTATAAGATGTAAATGCTCTCTAAGAAAAATTTAAAAAAAAATCGAAATTTAAAGGGGTGAAATGAGTGAAAAGCGTTCTAAAATCATTCTAAATTACAATTTCTATGAAATCTCTGGAACTACAGAACCGATTTCAAAAGTGATGGTGGCAAATTGATGGTGACAATCCCTGCTACAACAGCCTCTTTAATAAAAAGCTATGCGTTGCTGACGACTGGGGTTTTCGGTAATTGTTGCCACAGATTAATCTTGGAAAATGAAACAGTTGAAGTTACTGAAAAAAATAATGGATCGAAAAGTATTTGTCAGAATATTGTTAGACAAACTGCGTTAGAAAGGTAAAAAATTGTATTTTTCTTGATATAAATTTCAAATCTAATGATTATGCCGTTTTTTTCAAATATTGAATTTCAAAAATTACCAAATTTCACAATGGAGTACCATAGCGAAACCTTCATGCGTAAAAAGATAATGATAAGGGCGACGTGTCCTGACGTGTATATTGGCACGAGTCACAAATTATAGTAGCCTTATTATTCTGTTAAAATATAAGAGTGAGTTATGAAGTGTCAATATTTTGTTTGATTAAAAGTTCGTTAAGAGAAATTGACCAGCGTAGCGGGCGTAGCTTGCTAGTAAAAAAATAAACCTTTTTCAAACAATTTCTTAAGAAATAGCTATCAACATTGTTGTACTACACAAAGGCGACAAAATGAACCACACTCAAGGATATAGGCTAGAGTGAAACATTTTAGAATGAAAATAATGAAATTTTACATATTACACAGTCTTATAAATAATAGACCTATACAAAAAAATAACTTCTTCCAACAATTTCTTAATAAAAGGTTATGCCACAGCGTAAACATTTTTAAACGCAAGTTGAGTCTCAGGTGTTACCCATTGTTACCTCATTAGAAGGTGTGTCATTCAGCTATGCTTGACACCTGTTTTCTTTCTTGTTATCTGAAGGAATGAGGCCAAAATAACTGTCAACATGAAATTTTGAGAATAAATTTTTATGCATTTCTAAAAAGAATATTTAATATTTATTTAACATTTGTTTCCTCTATTCAAAAGCCATAGAAATTGTTACTTGGGAATTGTTGAAAATTACTTTTTGTTATTGCTGTTAATTTTAAATATACATTATATTCATACATATTCGTAATCAATAAAACTTGTATAATATGTATTATAAAGCAAAAATGTCTCCGGCAGTAATGCTGATGTCATAACAATGGTGGCAATGTGGTTTCACCTGCACGAGAATTACAATAATGGGGTTAATTATGCTGAACATATGTTAGCTTCTAAATATTTCAGTTTTTACGTCATCGAATAGAACACAAAATGTACTATCAAATAAAGTTTGTTTGAAAGCAATTCAATTCACGGATTATTTTTTTTTTAATCTATCACCATATGACTCAACAATAAACATTTGCTTTCTACATTAATCTAAAGTAACATTTTCAGCAATATAAATAAATATGCAAAACTAAGAAGAAAGAGGCAGCGTTACCACAATTGGAAAATGATTGTCAAAAGTTTAGCAAGTGCTCCTTCTTCTCCTTTCTCACCTAACCAAAAAAAAAAAAAAAAAAAAAAAAAAAAAAAAAATTGTATTTTCCTTCGTGAAAAGGAAAATGGTATAACTAATTTATTTGAAACTTTATAAGTACATATATAGATTATAAACGAAATTATGGCACAGGCTTCTTATGTCATTTAAATATGGCTTTTAATAAATTTCAAAACTTTATAATTTTAATGCATAACTGATATATTTATATACCGGCGTCTAACTTGATTCATCATATTGACTATTTGAGTTGCGATAACTTCAGGAATTTCTACTAAAGTCCCCATAATCATATATCAGTTGTAGACATTTTACTATACAACAACCTCTTATTGTTGACTCTTTATTTCATCACACGAGTCTCTAATCAAGCAGGGCGGTCGCTCTGCCAAGCCAAGCTTAAAAAAAAACGCCACACATACAACGCCAAGAACTGAACTAGACCGCTACTGCTTATTTACAGAAATAAACTTCGCAATGTTAAATCGACAAAACATGCCAGATTAAAATATCAGATAACAAATAAACCAAGCGTCGCAGAAAAAAAAAAAACGAAAACTAGAAGAATCTAATGAAGAATTTCTTCAATTTAAGACCAAACTCATCTTCATAAGTGATTTATAAACAGAGATATAGATTTTAAAAAAAAACGTCGAGTTACTTAAAATGATCACTTTTTTCTTCGTCAAACTTTTTTTTTTCAAACAACCTACATACCTTAATATTCGGCAGAATAAAAAAAGGATTGCATTTTTGGACAAGTAATTACGTAATCTATGTGCTTTTATAAAATTCAGTGTAAAAAAAATATTATTTTCTATCCTTAATTAGCAAAAAACTGTTAATTAACTTGGCGATTAAAAAATTATGCCAAAACAGAAATAAAACATGCCAACGACCATGTACCATCTCTATAATAAAACCGTAAGTCATGTGACTGTCATCAACAGTTCCGGAATGTCCGTTTCACTTTTTCATATGCCAGGCGGCCATTTTTATTAAAAATTATTTTTTCGAATAAAACTTCATAAATGTGACATTTTTAGAAAGATCGTTCAAAATAAATTAATATTTGAGAGATGACTTACGTTCAATTATGTATATATTCTCCAATAACTTCAGTTGAAATTAGCTTCGCAGTTCAAATTCTCTATCCATGAAAGTAAACAAAAAAAAAGATTCATTCGTCGTGAAGGTTTAAAATATTAAACCATTAAACCATGGAGATAATCGTTCGTAAAGTTAGTTTTCCATGAAAGATTTTTTGGAGCGCTGCCTGGTGTCAAAAAAATAATTCGTACCAGTGACACAATCAAAGTTTACCATAATTATGTGCTATACAACTCAAATTCATTCTCTATCTTTTCTTGATGTAAGCTGAATGTAAACAAATACAGCTCATGTAATGATATTTAATGAATCAAATTTCGAAACAAATTGTCAGTTAATTTGGTATTTATGTATTATACGTGAAAGGAAGAGAGACCACCGAAAATGATTGTTAATCACCAATCATATTTACCATTATTAATGACCAATCGCTTTCAAAACAGTAATTTAATATACATTTACAAAATACATAACATCATTAAGTACTTTTGTGTTATTTGGGCGCAAATCTCGCCAATAGAATTTTTAAAATCGCCAATACCAGCTTTTATTTTTCGCGTGTGCAAATTAGAAACGATACTTTTATTTTGAAATCAAATGTTCTGATGGAACAGCTGTCGCAGACGCACCGGGGCACTATATTAACTACAGAGTTGCAATATATAGAGAAAAAACGGGTTGCTGTAATTAGAATTATAGGCGGTAATGTTGGTGTGACATATTTACGTGATTATCAAAACTGGCTTCCAAAAGTTCAATGTTTCACCAAACCATACTCGAAAATTACGTGTTATAATATGCACTCCGATTATGTCACATTATTCAAGACGTTTTAAATGAGAATAATGATAGATTTTCTTCTTGATTCTCCCGTAATCAAGTCTACAGCCAAAGTTAGCGAGAAACAAACAAACAAACAAACAAATATTGGCAACAATATGGTTCAGTATAAATGGTGGATATCATTTAAGACTTTCACAAAATAGACTTCATTGCACCTAATCGTATTAACTAAAATACGCCATTTGGCAATAGATCCAATTACGGAAAACTACTTAATATGTTTAAGAATCTCCTCATTAGCAAGCATATTGCAACTGATAAGCAAACGGATATGAAGCATAAATGCTTAAGTTTGTTAAGCGGTTTTTGTCAAGAAAGATGAAATACATAACAACAAAAAATATGCGAAATGCTACCATGATCGAAAAAGTTTTTGATTTGTCTATTAGAATCTTCCGGTTTGGCGAAGGATTACGGAAAAAAAAATAAATTATGAATAAAAGTAACGTGTTACAGTGCTTAACATACATTTAAGGGAGACCTAACTGGTCGCCAGTGGCGGCTAGTCTGTATTATAATAGCACAAACCAGTTACAAGTTATAACAACATCAAATTTCATCTGCAAGTCAGCCATTTTCTTCTGAAGATATTTTTAAAAAAAATAAAACTTCATAATTATAAGAACACACATTTTATCAAACAATTAAATATGACTGCAAACTGTGGCAGATGACTGTTTCCAACATGAATAAGTATGAGAAATTCCCTTCAAGCGTATCGATCTGAGTGGCTCAGTCGCAGAGCGTCCGCATGGTATGCGTAAGGTCCCAGGTTCGAGTCCTGGCCCAGGTCAATTTTTCACTCGTGTTTGTTTAGTGCATTTAATTGTCTGATAAAATGCGTGTTCTTAAAATATTGTAAAATAAAGTAATCAGACGTAGTGTTTATGCTTTAAAAAAATTTTTAAATATATAATATACGTTTTTGAAAGATCTTTAAAAATAAATTAGTTTTTGAGGGAAGATGTACCTTCTAAAATGTATACATTAAGAGTTATCAGCATTTAAAATTTCTTTCCAAACGTAAACAAAATTTTTGAAATGAATTAAAGGTGATTCATTTATTTCTAAAAAAAAAAAACTGTAAAGGACAGGCATGTCGTTCGCAGGAATACCTTTCACGTCATTTTTCTATAAATTAATGAAATCCAGTTTATTTTTGTTTTAGAAGTGAAGTTTCCATTTAAATTTATTGTAACAGTACAATGTTTAATTGAATAAAATAATGTAAATCTAAGAAATTGCTAAGAAATTCCAAACATGCACAGGGCAATGAAAAATAAATAAATAAATAAACAAAAAATAAATAAATAGATAAATAAATAAAAATCAGCTGTCATAAATTCTAAAAATTGTTCATATATCTCAATTACAATCTAAAGGAGGGTTTATTTCTATATTATTCTACATATAATAGTAATTTCAGCAAATATATTAAATTCCAATGCGATCTGTTTTAAACTTTAAGATGGTTTATAACACATGATAAAAAAATTATAAAAAAGAATGGCGCGTCACAGTTCGGGGAGAGGATGGGGAGGAGCGTGAACAAAATTAGGAAGTATAATAAGGCTATCTGTTTGAAACTTTACGATTATTTATAACACATAACATAAATTTTAAAAATAAAGCTGCGTCAAAAATTATAGGGAGGGGCGGAGCGCGTTTTGCCTACACAAGGGGGGGACACTTTTCTAAATTTTAACGATATCCGTCATGTCACATATCGTTACAAAGGGCTGTGACCACTACTTATTCATGTTATGCACCACATGTGAAACCCCCACATTTTGCGCCCCCCCCCCGACACTACTCATGTGATATATTGTTCGAAAGGCCTGTGGCCGCTTATTCATATTATGTATCTTCGGGGTCCATCCTCCCGCTTTCACCCCCTCCCCAAAAGGGGCACTTTTCTAAATTTTGCCGACACCTCTAATGTGATATATCGTTGGAAAGGTCTGTGAACGCTTAATCAAATTATGCAGGTGGGGGGGGGGGGGTGTTTTTTCTGAATTTTGCACATATCCCTCATGTGATACATCGTTGGAAAAGTCTGTGACCGCCTAATCTTATTATGCATCTCCGGTGTTCATCCCCCCACTTTGCCCCCCAAAGGCGATTAGCTTTCACCACCAGTGGACGCTTTCCTATCTCTGTTTCTATGGGTCGGATCACGACGGGGTATGGCTCATTCGACTCGACATCTATAGAGCTTTCCGATTTTAGTTCGTTTTTTCACCACCAGGGGGCACTTTCTTATCTCTGGTTCTATGGGCTAGATCACGACGGGGTATAGCTCATTCAACTCGACATCTATAGCCTTAACGATTTCAGTGCCCGAAGTTCGTATAGAACAGATTGCGCTACCTGGTGGTGGAAGATAGAACTTGAGCGTGCGCAGCACGACTGCTATACGGTGCCGAAGGCAGCGGGGACCCGTGTAGGAAGTTCGTTTGTTTACTGGTTTATACAATTCGATGTGCAAATTAAGGGATTATCCGGTGCCGAAAGCAGCGTGGAACCAGGTCGGAGGTTCGTGGTTTATCTTATTCGAGGTTTTAAAAGGATTGAGGCCCCGGTGTAAATTAGGTGCCCGCTAGCGGGCGACGCCAGCTAATGCTAATAATAAAAGAGCGTGATATCACGTTTGATTTCAATTGCAGCGCTGACACGCTATGTACATATTCCATTTTTATTCATTTAATGGATTAGTCATTGATATTTTTTAACGGAGGATAACAAGTATTATAACAAGCCACATTTAGTATGTTGTTTTTAAGAGTGTAATTAATTTAATTGAAAAATCTACTGGTATTTCTAGTTAACCCTTTAAACAATGACTGAAAGTAAAATGTATTTTTAAATTATTTCTCATGTTTAGATTATTTAAATTATGTTCAATATATTTAAAAAAAAGAAATGATATCTACAAAAACAACTTTTCAAAAGTAAAAAAAGGCCAAGCGTAAAAAAAAAAAGTTGTGGCTAAAAAATGGTGTGATATCAAATTTCCAAGCTATTATATTGCTTATTTAACTTTTTTCCATTAAATAAGTTATCATATATATAAGTCGAGTGCCTACGTATATGTTAATAGAAATCGTTTTCTCCTGTACTAAATACATCCTAATGAGTTTCTGAAAATTCAATTTTTTTCAAATTATGCATGATGGGCTTGGCGGCCATCTTTGCATATTATTCACAAATTCTAACCACCCAAATCCGTAGTTAAAATCCGAAGTTCAAAATTGTTATTTAAGCAAATATTTAAGAGTTTCATTTATAGACTTGTATGCTCTGAAAATTGTGTCTTAAGATAATGATGACTTATCTTAAAGATTCATCTTATGATTTATTTTTTAGAGTAATTATTAATTTCAAACTAGTAAAAATCAATTTATCAAAATATCAGTCTTATCTAATTTATCTGCCCGTAGTTAGAATCTGAAGTTCGAAATTTTTATAAACATATTACATTGCAAACATATTACGCTTTTACTTTAGAAATTTGGGTGCTTAGAAATATGGAAAGATGGCCGCCAAGCCCATCATGCATAATTTGAAAAAAATTTAATTTTCAGAAACTCATTAGGATGTATTTAGTACAGGAGAAAACGATTTCTATTAACATATACGTAGGCACTCGACTTATATAAATGATAACTTATTTAATGGAAAAAAGTTAAATAAGCAATATAATAGCTTGGAAATTTGATATCACACCATTTTTTAGCCACAACTTTTTTTTTTTTTTACGCTTGGCCTTTTTTTACTTTTGAAAAGTTGTTTTTGTAGATAATATTTACTGCATTTCATACATGTTTTTCCCAAACATTTCGTAATGTAGGCCATCATTTCTAATTGTTGATAAGAAACGAAGAGTCTAACGCTCTATTTTATCGCATTATGAAATCGCTGGTCTGTCAGCAAGTTGTTGGGGAATTCGCGACTTACACAATTCGCAACTTGCAATTTTCCGATGAATAAAAAGGGTTCTTGATAAAAGTTACAATTTACATATATGAAAATACATGGTTTTTTTAATGTAAAAAAATAATTGGCAGACGAATCTGCCGATACTAAATACATGTCAGGCGCATTCAATGTTGTTAAAAAAATAATTGAAATCATTGTCATATGCCGTCTCTCTTTCTGCTTTTTAACATTGAAGTAGGCGGTAGTATAGATGGCGCTGGATTACCAAACCATTAAAATATAGTGCCATACTAGGTACTCATTTATGATCTAATATTTAGATCATAATATTTTATCTTTTAAACAGTAAGAGCCTGCTTTAAACAGCCTACTAACTCTCGGGCTATATTGAATGATTAACAAGTTTCGATTGTAAATTGCCAGATTGTAAGCGCGTCTATGCTCTTCTAAGCACGGATGTAGTACAGAATATACGGCGGTATACATTTTATACCTTCTGGATAACTTTGTATACCACCGTAGTTGTAACATACACTCTCTGGTGTATACCCTCTGCCTATAGCGTATACCATCTGGGTTTTTTTTTACGACAACACCACTGCTTCTAAGCGGATGTTGCATGCACGTCCAGATTCATCAACATAAACGGAGTCACAGTCATTACAAGGGAGACTGTAAACCAGCCATACTCAACCTGCGGCCCGCGGGCTGCATGTGGCCCGGCGACCTTTTATGTGCGGCCCGAGACACTTAATAATTAATCCCTATTTATAAAATTAATTGATATGTGTATAAAAAGTTTTTAATATTTTCATTGATCTTTTATATATTTTCATGGGAAGACAATTTCTTGTTATTTATAATTACTAATTTAAAATTACCTTAAATTATCTTAAATGTCGTTTCCTTAGTCAAAGTTCTTTTTACATTAGTTTTACTTGCGCTACAGTAGTGTATACATTTCTAAATCCTGAACATTAAACAAACAATATTCCAATTTTGTAATATATTTCTACATTACAAAAACAAGTTTTTGCATTGAGGGGAAAAAATGATTATTAGAAAAAATCCCTTGATTTTTTTTTTTTTTTTTTTTTTTTTTTTTTTTTGAGAATTTGGAATTGTTGCATTATTTTATTGTTACGCTTTATACTTATCA
This sequence comes from Maratus michaelseni, assembly GCA_963931845.1. Classification (NCBI taxonomy): domain Eukaryota; kingdom Metazoa; phylum Arthropoda; class Arachnida; order Araneae; family Salticidae; genus Maratus; species Maratus michaelseni. The sequence continues at coordinate 155,966,335 of OZ007589.1, read as the reverse complement.
TATAGCTAATAAGGCTTATTGGGGTTAAATATTTATTGCAGAAAAAATTGGCAGCAAAAAGTTTTATACCACAATTTCAAAACAACAATGTTCGCGCATTTGCTATAGAAATCTATATTTTTCTTACATTATTATACAAATGTGTTGCGGTCCGCCTAACGTCACAAATATATGTTTGCGGCCCGCGAGAAAAAAAGGTTGAGTACGGCTGCTGTAAACTAATAATAAACTAATAAACCGGTGTTCTGTAAAGGGAGGGTGGGTTACGCTAAATTTGCATAGCGTATTCTTCATAACATTCTGAGATTTAAAGGCTGTACCAATATTCATTGATTTGAATAAACTAGATATTTTTCTGATATTTTTTTTGTAATATGGAATGGAAACATAACTTGTAGAACTCTTATATTTTATGGAGGAGATACAGATTGCTCTGAAAAAAAAATTTTAGCCATTGTATAGGATAACCATAATATTTCAAATCGGTAAAGATTTTTTTTTTTTCTAATTGAAAGATCCGTCATTGCTAGAATATTTCCTTGCTCTTTGAGCTAAGGTTCTAATTTATTTGTACTGATGAGGAGCTTGTATAAAGCTTGAAACGTCTACTATTATTGATTTTATTATGTGATACTAGCCGGTCTTCGGCCGTCTGGCCGGTCGTATCCGAGTGGGGCCCAGATACATAGTGCAGCGTACCACCCTGACTTCGCTTGGGGCCCAGAAAGTGCATTTTATATGCAACCAGAAAAATATAAATAAAATACTTTAAATTAAAAGTATACGAAAATAACTAATAAGAATATAAACTAGTCGTTGGGGGCCACCGTAATACTGACCCATCATGGATATGCATAATGTAAAATATTAAAATAAAAATGTGTAAACTACTTATAAAATGCATTGCAATTCAAATAAAATCGTGGCTTGATGACGTCATAAACTTTAAAGGCTCGATTACTGAATTGCTTGAAAGAAACATCCTTATAACTCCAAAAATAATAATCCTATTAACTAGCAGTTTATTGCATCTGATTAAGCGTCAAATTTCCATTTGGATAAAATACAGGGTCATGAAAAATCGAAGAGTGTGGAAAATAGGATTCCAAATATCTCGGCAACTAATTATCCGATTGACTTCATGCTTTATGCAAAATTTGTTTTTTTATTGTCTTTAATGTTCGTTTCTTAAAATAAACAATTTCGAAAATTTTTATATACCTTTTATCAGAACGAATATATTTCGAGAGTCCGAAAAAAATAGTACCGGTTAATCGAGGTTATTGAAATTAAATAGGCTTCTTCCAATTATTACATACTAAGTACATACCAAATTGCAAGTCGCTATCTCAATTTTTTCGGGAGATAGAGCGTTTACAGACACACAGACATACAGACACACAGACGGACGGCAAATTTTTTTTTTCTAAAAATATGTTTTTCGGAAACTCCAGTGTCTGAAACGTGTAAATCCATCAAAAAAAATTTTTTCAATTTTCAAAACGTTTACAAGACTTACCCTATACTACGTATGATGGGTAAGTAAAAAGCACTTAAATAAAGATTTCGCGACATAAATATTTTTTTTTCATGAGCCCCCTGACAAAATACTACTGGGCCCTACCCGTGATTATCTAAGGGTGGGGCCCAAGTAGTACTTTGAATCTGAGCCCCACTCGGAGGCGACTGGCTAGTATATATTAAAAATCAGCAATAGTTCTGTTTTTCGTCTAATCCTGCGCAATCGCGGATTCATAGCCGATGTTGCTCACAAACTCGCTAGCTCTAAAATCGCTGGAAATACATGATTAACTTTTTTTTTTTTTTTTTTTTTTTTTTTTTGTAGACTTGTAAAGCGGAGTTTCATATTCTTACTTAAAACTGCTGCTGAGATATGGCACAATTACCTAACATTTCCGACACACAGTGTGACCCCCTTGATGGATTATTATCTGGAATTACTGAAATACATAGTTACCTATTTTCTAGTACATTTGTTATCCTAAATTTCACGCACCTACCTATTACTGAGATATTTCAAAATAATATAAGAAATCCGACCCCCATTTAACCCTCTTTAGTGGCTGAATTTCTAAAATCGCGAAAATACATGTTTAACTATTTTTTAGTAGATTTGTTATCCTGAATCTGTGATTTCAAGCTCATAACTAAAAATGCTGCTGAGATATGGCGAACATTCGAAATGATTTAAAATTTTCGACCCCCATTTCGACCCCCCTTATTGGGTGAATATCTAAAATCGCTGAAATATGTGTTTAATTATTTTTATAGCGGATTTGTTATCCTGAATTTCACGCTCTTATCCAAAACTACTAATGAGATATGATGAAAGGGTGAAATCATCCAAAATTATCGACACCTCCCCCCCCCCATTTAACCCCCTTAGTAGTTGAATTTCCAAAATTGCATAAAATACATGTTTAACTATTCTTTAGTAGATTTGTTATCCCGAAATTCACGCTCCTGACTATAACTTCTACTGAGATATGGCAAAATGGCGTAAAACATTCGACCCCCATTTAACCCCTCATAGTGTCTGAATTTCTAAAATCGCTGAAATACGTGTTTAACTATTTTTTTAGCAGATTTGTTATCCTGAGTTTAATGATTCTACCTATAATTTCTACTGAGATATGGCAAAATGACCTAAAATATTTGACCTTCTATTTAACCCCCCTTAGTTGCTGAATTTCTAAAATTGCTGAAATATATGTTTATCTATATTTTTGGTATATTTGTTATCCCGAATACCCAGTGCCTGATTTACGGCAGGGCATTCGGGGCACGGGCCCAGGGCCCCCCAAATGCTACTGAAGATTTGTCAATTATTGGCCAAAACAATTTTAACTGTTAAAAAACAAAATTAATATGGAAAAACCTGTTTGTTCAAAGAATGTCTATGATTTGTCAAAGTAACTTCATATTTTCCTGATTGTCTTTTAACAATTTATGGGCAGGAACATGGTACATGAGCGTTTTTGGGATCGCCATATTGTTTCATTTTAATTTATTTTACCTGTAAGGCCCTCATCGTTAACATGGACAAAGCCATGTGGTTCTGCTAGTTACTTGTATATATTTTTTCTTTTTTCAGTGAAAGCTTGTATTTGAAAGAAAGTTATTTGATTATGCTAATATTTTAAATAATTATTGCTTGGTACTGCGGTAAATTTTTATTAGTTGTTGCATACTTTATCATTCCAAATATAGGGACTCGCATAGAGAAAGATAATCAGCACCACACAGTTTATTATAAAATTCAATTAAAAATTCATAATTATCAAATAATTATTTAAACGTAAATTAATGATTATCAAATTTAATTTTTTAATTAATATTTTAAAGAAATTATCAAAGTCAATAGTGGTTATCTTAATAAGTACTGCTTTCGATATTATATTTTTTTATTCAAAGAATAAGGGGGCCCCCCATATGCATCTGTGCCCAGAGCCCCCAAATTTCTAAATCGGTCCCTGCGAATACCGAGCTCATAACTAAAAATGCTGCTGAGATATAGCGAACAGGCAAAATGATCTAAAACGTTCGACCCCCAATTTAACCCCCTTAATTGATGAATTTCTAAAAACGCTGAAATATGTGTTTAATTATTTATTTTAGTAGATTTGTTATCCTGAATTTCACGTTCCTATCTAAAACTGCTACTGAGATATGACAAAACGCGAAATGACTAAAAACTTTCGACCCCCCATTTAACCCACTTAGTGGGTGAATTTTTAAAATCGCTGAAATATGTGTTTAACTAACTTTTAGTACATTTGTTATCTTGAATTTCTCGCTTGTAACTAAAACTGTTGTTGAGATATGATGAAAAGGCAAAATGACCTAAAATTTTAGACCCCCCATTTATCCCCCTTAGTGGTTGAATTTCAGAAATCGCTGAAATACGTGTTTAATTATTTTTTTAGCAGATTTGTTATCTTGAAGCTCACGCTCTTACCTAAAACTGCTGATAAAATATGGTGAAAATGTGAAATCTCCGAAAATTTTCGACCCCCCATTTAACCCACTTAGTGGTTGAATTTCTAAAATCACCTGAAATACATGTTTAACTATTCTTTAGTAGAATTGTTATCCCGAATGTCGCACTCCTACTTAAAACTCCTGCTGAAATATGCCGAAAAGACGAAATTTTCTAAAACTTTCGACCCTCCATTTAACACCCGTAGAGTGTGAATTTTCAAAAATCCTTTCTTAGTACGTGCCTACATTGTGTAAAGCACATGTCTTCCAAATTTCATTGTTCTAGGACAAACGATTCAGGCTCGCCGTTGATTATGAGAAAATCAAGCTACTCTTTTATAAGTATAGATTTAATGTTGCTTAGATATTATGTGTGCTGTTAAATGTCTGATTTTAAATGTATTTTTAATTTCAGAATTGCTTAAGGTTTACTTAAAATTTATAACTATGAAATTAAACAATGAAATTCTACGCATTAAAGATACCTAATATATAAGAAAGAAAATTCGTAATATACTCATGAACACCAGATATTTTTTTCCCATATTTTATATCTAATGGAACTTTTTGTAGAATTATCTGCTTAAATGCCTTGATAATCTTAATATCAAATATTTGTCAAAATATTTTAATTGTAGATTTCATTAATTTGAATATATATATAATCTCATTATTTATTTCGCATTGCATCTTGTTTAAGCAAGTGAAAGTATTCTACATGATTTCATATTGATGTAAAAAAAAAACTTCTCTCTTTTCACGGAAAAAATTCTTTCTTATAACTTATGCAAGTGTAACATAAAGAAAACATCGATCATATAAAATTATCTTACGTGGTCAAAGGCCTTAGAACTCAGGGTTAATCTAAAACAAAAAAATTTTGATTACTCGAAAATATTTTATACAACTAGTTTTAAAGAGAAACCCATGTGTTAGATTCGGAGTAAAATGCTATGTCCTATCATGCATATCATGGAAGAGAGCGTCAACAAGTTTTCTTTATGTTTTCAATACGTGAGTTGCCAGTTTTATCTACGCATCAGTGAGTAACCTTTAAAATATTGGTCAAATTATGATTTAAGCATTCGGTAATCCCTAGATTGGTCAGTAAATCTTCTTTGTTGAATCTAACTGATTTCCAACTACTTTCGTAATAATATGATGACTAAATTTGGGATTTTTTTTTTGTGTGATTGTTAAATATGGTAATGAAAGGATTTTTGTTTTATTGCTCCTGTCGTTGAAAAAGCATGTATATATACCAAGCATTTTCAGTTGATAGTCATTCACACTTTAGCTCCTCCAGAAGTTCATTTCAACTAGCATCAAAGTTAAGTTTGGAAAGATGAATTCACATCTTACTGCTCTAGCGGTAATTTTATTTGCTACTTCTTATGTTCTATCAGAGGAACATTTGGTGCCAAAACACGGACTTAAAAAGCGGGATTTATCTGAAGCTGATATGGAAATGATTTTAAAAACGTTGATGTCGAAATTGGAGCATAAAGAATCCGATATGGCTGGTAAAGTTCATTATGCAGAAGAAAGTGAAATGAAATATCCAGGAAAGAGTCATCCTGTGGAATATGAATATGCGAAAGAAGCATTTCCTCATGAAGCATTTGGATACGAAATGAAAAAGGATGCTGGGGCTGAAGAAAAGGAAATGAAAGCTTTCTCTATGAAACTGAAAGAATTGGGAATAGGAAAAGATATAGAAGAGTCATACGGTAAGGAAGCGTATCTTGAAATACCTGAGGAAAAATATATGTCAGAAAAAGCACATATGTTGAAAGATCCTGTTTTGAAGGAGCAAAGTGGAAAAGCATTTGAAGATGCCTTGAAGGATAAATTTGATGATAAAGAGATGTCAATGGCCGAGAGCTTATATCACATGAAAATAGCAGGTGATGTTGAAACTTATCCACACTTAAAAATGGAGCCTTTGCATGAAATGAAAATGGCTGATGAAAAGTTACATCTTGAAAAAATGGGAGCTGAAGAAACTTATTTGAAGAAAGTTGAGGAACTCGGTAAAACTCTTCTGAAGGAAGACCATCTTAAAGAGGGCGATATTGAGGCATACCTAAAAAAGGTTGCTGAGGAAGAAAAATCTCATCTTTACGCGCCGAAAGTAGCTCATGCTGAAAGTGACATTAAAAGTGCTGAAGAAAAAGCTTTAGAAACATGGAAAGCTAGTCATAAAGATGTATTCATTGCTGATGAAAAATTTCTAGACGAGGAACTGAAAAAGGAAGCTACACATCATAAGGAAGAAGGAATTTCTATCGGAATGAATGACGAATTGATTAAAAAGATTAAAACATTTGATGAAGATCTGGCTAAGGAACATGATGAGCTTATTCATACTTTAGGTGGCAAAGTTTACAAAGACGAACTCATAGCCGAAGGTACAACTGCCTATGAAAAGGCTAAAGAACAAGCACATAAAGATGCTCATATTCATTTGACTGATGAAGAAATGAAAAAGTACATCGAGGAAGCATTATCATATGGAGCAAAAGAAAAAGCTGTAAGTACTGATATGCTATTTGGAAAGGGATTCACTGACGAGAAAATGCATGGTATTGACGCGAAATATGGAGCTGGTATGGACAAATCATTGCATGGTATCGCCGAAGAAGAGGTTTTTAAATCAAAGGAGGCTCGTGCATTAGATAAAGCTTATGGATTTGACGTTGAAAAAGCAAAGTTTGGTGGTAAAGTACCTTTAATGGAAGGCGAATTCAAGCATGCTGTATCGCATGAAATTGCTGGTGAAGCTGAAAAAGCTTTCAAGATTCATGATGAGGAACTTCTGAAGAAAGAAAAGGCGTTAGGAACTGATGCCTTTTTGTACAAATCTTTTGAAGATGAACTCATAAAGAAGGGTGAAACCTTTGGAAAAGATGCATTTTCTCATAAGGCTCGTGAAGAAGATCTCTTAAAAGAAAAGGGTTATTCTGCAGAAGATTTTCTCCATAAGGCCCATGAAGACGAATTATTAAAGAAAGAAAAAGCTTTTGATACTGATGCTTTCCTACATAAAGCTCAACAAGACGAACTATTAAAGAAAGGAAAGGCTTTTGATTCCGATGCTTTCCTACATAAAGCCCATGAAGAAGAATTCTTAAAGAAAGACAAGGCTGTTGATGCTGATGCTTTTCTACACAAAGCTCACGGCGAAGAATTATTAAAAGAAAAAACTTTCGATGCAGATGCTAGTCTTCACAAAGTTCATGAAGATGAACTGATTAAGAAAGAAATTGCTTACGGAACTGACGCTCTTTTCCATAAAGACAAAGATATTGCTGCAGCATCAGAAGACCATCATGTTCTTCACGAAAAATCGCATAAATCCATTCATGAATTAAAAGCTAAATTTTTTGAGCTGCTAAGACGAGTACTTCACATAAGAAAATGTCACCTAGTCACAATGAGACCAGGAGAACTGTTGGGAATCGTAAACTGTGTTTCAAGAAGTAAGTTTTTTTTTTTCATTTTCGTAAATTTAATTTACATTTAATCACTTTAAAAATATTCCCCATCTAGCATTTTAGTTTATTCCCAAAAAAAAATTTAATCACTTTTAAATATCTTATGGAATAATGCAGGAAAATGCTTTCCGCTTACTCTCATTATAACTTAGTAAGATAATATTCATAACAAGTATATGAAAGTAAATTTTCCCACACTATCTTAAGAAATGACAATCTTGATGAAAGAATAACTACTTGGAGAACTCTTTTTAATTTTTCTATAGCCCAATTTGGCAACAAATTTGATAAGACTTTATTTAAGAAAGATTACCCATGTTTCACCCTTTCTGGGTGAAAACCTTTTCACCCTTTTCTGAGGGAAAACATTTTTTCATAAGTATTTTGCAATTACTGTTGATTTATATATATAAAGTATTGAATTTCAATAATGAATAATCATTTCAGGTAAAGATCCACTTCTTTGTGAAAAGTTTGCAATGTGTGAAAAGAAAATGCCTCCTAGGGTAAGTACAGCACTCATAGTTACTTATTATAAATTATACTGTGCAAATATCAGAAACGAAAAAATTTTTGGCATAGGATATTATGTGAACAAGATATTCATTTTAATATTAAAACAAGCAATATAAAAACATTTTTTTAAGTCTATTTCTACTTTTTAATCATAAATATATAAAATAAACCCGTGCAGCATTAATGTCCCACGTTATCTTTATTGAACATTATTTTATAATCATCGTTGCAGTATTTTATTTTTGTGGCATCACTAATTTGAGGAAAATCTTTCATTTCATTTATGAAAACAATGGGAGCAATTTTTTTCTCCCATATAAAACTAAAATTAATTAATTTAATTTAATTAATGAATTAATATTTGAAAAAACTGTATTACTATCAAGTGTCATCCACTACAAGTTTAAAAAAATGTATTTGAACTTGAGTGGATGAATAAAAAATATTTAATTAACGATTGAAAATTTGAACAAGATATATAAATATAGAGAGAGTGTGAGCTAATAGTAGGAATTGAAAAATAATTATTTCACGGTTTGTATGAAGCTGCAAATTAATTATAACTGTTAAGCATATGATTTAATTTTTTTAACAACGTGTTTAAACAAATGTAATTTTTTTTTAATTTGAAAAAGAAAAAATATTTAAAAAAAAATATTTATTATGCTTACATTTAGTTATTTTTCTCTCTTTATAAAAGTATAAAATGTTAAAGTAATATGAGTGATATATGTAAACTAAAGACTTCTAACAGTGTGCATAAATATAAATTCATTAGTATATTCGTATGACATGAGACTGTTCTTACTGACTATAGTTGGCGCTTACAGAATTTGATTATTTTTTAAAAAAATCATAAAACATTCTAAATGCCAAGTTATTATTTTTTTTTTCGTAAAGCATAATTAAATAATTACTAAACGGCCAAATGGATCAAAACATCACGAAACCGATTGTTGCGGTAAGTTTCGTGAAATGATTTTTCCAAATACTAAACTTAATATGAATATTTCAGACGAGATTTTTCCTTTTGTACGTCTTTTCTCAAAAAATTATCTCTTGCTGTAATAGAAAATTCCTTTATACAAATTTTAAAAACATTTTATTAAAGAGAAAAGGAAAAAAAATCCCCAGTTCTTTTACACTGATATTCACTTAATTTATAATTCTGCGAAACTTTTAAAGAAAATTCACAGTCTTCCGATTTCGATCTTCACTCTGTTTCACCCGTTTTCTGAGGAAAATGTCTAAATCAGTCGCATTATTTTACGCAATGAACAAAACTATCTATATTTCATAAATACTACATTTAGAATTCAGAGGGAAATACTTTCAGTATTTTAGCATAATTTAATTATATTTGTAAATAAAATTTTAATTTACATTTTGACACAAATACCCAAAAATCTCATATTACACTGTTCTAACTTAAGTTTACTTTAATAATTAGAAATGTAATTTGCTTACAATTCGGCATTGTTTTCGATAAAATAATTCCATTGGTCACTGCATATAAAAACCTTGATGTTATAACTGGAAACGAACTCGACGAACTATATCTGGCTTGTAACTTCTTTTATGAAACTGATAATTTCACGCATGATGTATTTCAAATCATTGAATAATAAATAACTGACTGTCTGATTCATTGACTATAAGTTATTTATGAATAAGTTTTGTATTATCATTTTTTATTCTTTTGAAATTTTTAATTTCTTTTTTATTATATTGCTCCTATGTTAGGGATATATTTTCTTTATTCCCTTTCATCATATTTTATTTTAGAGATTTGTTAAATTAGTAATTCATTCCTATTAATTTTATATATATATTTTTTTTTTCAATTTTAATATGCGAATTTAATGTGCAAAAAATTGGTAAAAATATTGCATACGAAGCTTTATTTGTTTATTTTGTTCAATAAAAATTAATATGTTATATTTTCTAGTCGCTAGCGTGTTTACAATATATTTTTTTCTGTCGTTTAAATATTAAAATAGCTAATTAATCTAAGAAATATCTTAATATAAATCAGTCTATAAAGCCTTAATACGTTTTGTTTTATATTATAGATTCACATATCGATTTTTTTTATGTATTTATTTCTAAACGTAAACAGTTAAAATAAGCCAAATATTTACAATCTCATTTTTTTTTTCATTTTTTTAAGATTGGTAGATTTATATAAAATTTTCATTTTTTATATTCATATTTAATACTTGGAAATTTTTCCATAGTAAATTTCTCACGCCTTGCATTCATAATATTCAATTTTTAATTGCTTAATAGGCGTAAAGCCAACATAGTGAAAAAGTACCCAAGCCGGGACTCGAACCCGGGTCATCAGTATAGCGCACAGATGTTCTACCAACTGAACCACTTGGGTTGGGTTGGGTTGGGTTGATTATTGACGGCCAATTATCGACACTAGGGATATAGGCCCGGGGGGAGTGCCCTTCGTGGGGGTCTTTCTAAGGGAACCTAATCCGTATTTACGCATGGAGAAGATCCACGGCTCGAAAGAAAACCACGAAAACTCCGAGCGATTAGGCCGACGGGCGCGATTGGGATCGAACCCACTGAACCACTTGGGAAGTAGACCCACTTTGGGTAGAACATCTGTGCGCTATACTGATGACCCGGGTTCGAGTCCCGGCTTGGGTACTTTTTCACTATGTTGGCTTTACGTCTATTAAGCAATTAAAATTTGAATATTATGAATGCAAGGCATGTGAAATTTACTATGGAAAAATTTCCAAGTATTAAATATGAATATATTTCAATTATCGATGCTGGATTTAATTTGATTTCGTGTTTGCCCCAGGGTTGGTGGCTCACGGAAAAATATTCCATCTAGTGCTGCGTTTGTAGCCTTGTCAACATGTTAAAGTGAGAAAGTTCCAGGCTGAGTATCGTTCCCAAGTGGTTCAGTTGGTAGAACATCTGTGCGCTATACTGGTGACCCGGGTTCGAGTCCCGGCTTGGGTACTTTTTCACTATGTTGGCTTTACGCCTATTAAGCAATTAAAAAATTTGAATATTATTTCATTTTTTATTTGTAATATGTTAATTTGACCTACAAGAAAATACAATCATTGTGTACTGATCTTTTTTTTTTTTTTTTTTTTTTTTTTTTTTTACATTTTTATTAATAAAAAAAATTATAAGATTTTTTTTGTTTTTAACATAGCTAAAATTCGTTAAGAAATATTCGAGCACAAATCAGTTAATAAAACCTTGATAATTTAAAATGTGTAGTTACGCATTCCTTTTAAATTTATATATTTTTAATTTGCGAATTTGACATGCGAATGTTTTGTATAAAAACATTACAGAAAGCTTTATTTGTTTATTTTGGTTAATGAAAATAATTAATATATCTAGCATATTTACTTTTGCAATAATTTTATGTGGCCGTCTTTGTTATTATTATTTTAGTTTTTTTTTTTTTTTTACAGTTAAAATATGTTAAGAAATTTCAATCGCAATTTAATCTATAAAACTTGACTATTTTTAAATTTCATAAAATTACATGTTAACTTGTTGAAATACATTTATTTATAACCTTCAAAGGTTAAAATAATTCCAAGTTTAACAGTCTAGGTTTTATTTCATATTACTTTCTTCTAGATTTGGCGAATAGATCTAGATTGACTTTTAAAGTTTTATCTTTTAAATTTTAATAAGCTCATTTTACATACAAGAGTTTTGTAAAAATCATTAGACAGCAAATTTGATTTTAAAAAAATATTAATAAAATAAAATAAAATAAAATAAAATAAACATGTTTAACGTAGCTAAAATAGGTTCAGAAAATTTTTAACACAAATCTGTCAATTCACATGTCAACATTTAAATATATTTATAAGATTATTTCGAAATAAGTCGGTGTTTTTATATTTAATTATTAGAAATATTTGAACACATTAGTCAAACTTTTTTGTTTATGGTAGGTTATAGAAGCTTTATTAAAATGTCAGAAAGAAACTATTCCTGGAGAGGTAAAAACCTGCACCAAATATGCACCTTTATATCCTTCAACTGAAATTCCTCTAAAGGTAAGTGGTACTTTTTGTAATAATAATGCATATTCTGATTTTAAAACTATAGCATTGCAATAAAATGTCTGCTACTGTAATTAAAAGTCTGCTGTAATTCTGTTATGTCAAAATTCAAACAAATAAATTAAAACTTTTAGAAACACTAATTAAATATTTTTTATAATACTTTAGTTTTAAATTATTCACAATATTAATAAAGTTCATAATGTTAAAAAGCTTTTAAATTGTTCACAATGTTCTTTTTTTTCCGTAATTGAAGCCTTTTTATTTTCATTTATTTATTTGTTTTGTTACTTATCAGAATGAAATACTGAAAACATGCTTCACAATAACGAGAAGTATATATAGGTTTTAAGTTCTTGAAAAGTTTTAGTAAATATGAATGTGGTGATTTGTGATAAAAGGCAGTATAAATTCGCTGTGCGGTATCTCTTATTTTATATAATATTTAAGAAGCAAATATCGAAAAAATATCGGCGTCTTTGTAGATACTTTAGATAATTAACTTCCAGTTGTAATATTATGATTTGTGAAGATTAGTGAAAAAAATATAAATGTAAATTCCTATTATGATATTTTAACTATATTATACTATACAAACTATAGTGCATATGCATAAAACACCGTATAATCAATGTATTTGTAAAATATATTCACTACTCTTCGTGTTATTTTCTATTACTTGTGTAGCTTAAATTTAAGAAAAAAAAAGATCTGTGAATTTCATTAACGTCTACAATTATTTTTTATTGCAGATATTTCAGTGTGTTGCCATAAACACTCGTGAGGTAAGAAATTTCTTTCTTTTCCCTTTAAGCATGAATATTGTGTTAACATTAGCAGCTTTAATGTACATTTTTACTGCAAAAAAAAAAAAAATGTTTATTTTACAGTATAATACTAGCATCCCAGCTGCCAGTATTATACCGTAAAATTAACAGTAATAAACAGTAAAATAAGCAGCAATACGCTACCGCGCATGCCCGGCAGTGTATTACTGCTTATATACTGTATATACTGAATAAGGCGGACTCTGTGTAAGACAAAAATCTATTTAACACGAAAAAATTTCATAGTCCCGCAGAACGATTTTCAATAGAGTAAACTCTGTCTAAGGTGAAATATTGTGTATGACGGAAAATTTTTTCGATTTTGACCGATTCCATCTTAAACAGAGTTTTTACTTTTATCTCTTTTCATGCATTAGTTAAGAAAGAAACACAAAAATTCAAGACGATGCTTAAAACTTTTAAAAAACTATCTTTATACCTCCTTGAAAAAATGCGCTTCAACAAAAATTTGTCACTTCCAAGTCTACTATAAACAAGAACGAAAAATCATGCGTCAAGCATAAATTATGAAACACTTTCCAACACAGCCAGAAAACTGTAACGAAACTTCACCGTTAAATAAGGTGAAAGAAGATATGTAAGAAAACAGTTTAGAAAACACATAACACATTGAAAAATACAGTTTTCGAAATTACCTTTCAGTATCAAAAAAGTAGTCGAATTATTTTGGGCAGCCCTGTTTATGATCAATAGATGTGGATATATAGTATGATAAAATTTAGTTCAGTTAGAATATTCACATTTAGCAATTTTCGCCAATCGATGGAAATGCCATCGAAATCTTTTGTACAGCCCTGTATATTATCTGAAGACTTTTGGACACACCACCTATTAAGCTAAAAGGCAACTTAAAACTCACTCGCAGCCATTACCAAACGTAAACGACAATGTATCTTTTTTCTTGTAGCCCTGTATATGAATTTATTTATAGTCTACAAACTTCTATTAGTCTACTAAATATAGTTCAGCAGGAAAATGCGTAAACACAATTAAAAACTACACCTTAAGCAATTCACGCCCATAGTCTGTAGTACTTACGAATTTCCTTGTGTGGCCCTGTATATGGTCAACCGAGTTTATAAACGCACACGTACTATGAGGAAAAAAAAAGTTAAAAATCCAAAACGAAGTTGAAAACGCACTTATCACACATGGACTGTAAATATCGCACATGTACTATAACCAGAATCTTATGTGTGTCCCTGTAAATAAACGCAATGCACACAAGAGAGCAATTTATAGTGCACCTCAGTAATGCATATAACTTTCATCAAGTTTGAAATAGTGATATATCATTAAATTACACTGCAGACGATTTTTCCCCTTATAACGATGTGTAAAAGAATTCTTTTGTTTGACCCTGTAAATGAATAATAAATACTTTGCACACCATATTCTACAAAAAGCATGTTTTAATGCGCTTCATAATTATACATCAATTTCATTATGTGTTAAATGACGCAGCGTCATCAAAATGCGCTTGAACCGATTATTCCCCAGTGACTGAAATGGAACGGAATACTTTTGACTGTCCCGGTAAAAAAAAACTATAAGTGCTACACACTTCTGTTGAAATAGGGAACATGCTACAGTAAACGAAAATAACATACAAAAATTTCAGGACAATCGAAGCATATTTACGGGAGTTAGAGCACGGACAGACGGCAGACAAACCGAAGTCATAAACACTTTTCAACTAGTTTGGAAAGTGTTAAAAGTACTAATAAATATTGCATCCTCCTTGAAATTTCAAAAAACTTGTAAACCTACTGCAAAATCAACAATTATTTTTTGCAGTGTACAGTTGAAAATATTATATACTTTTTTCAAAATGAATTTATTTGGAATATTAACTTAATATTGTACACATAAATCTTATGGTAAGCAAATAATGATTGCTATGAATGTTCTATATGAGCTATATGATGGTTCAAGGGAGTTTTCAAGGGGGTTTCAAGGGACACTCTCTTTTCACGCCTTCTATTTTCAACTTGCATCAAGTGGGTTTTGCAAAGAACTACCTTCGTTTTTTCCTCGATCCAAGGTTACCGAATGATATGCTTCTGGCGCTATTAGATATTATCACCTCAAATGCCACAAAAATGGAGTATCAACATTTTTCCCCCTTGACCCTTCATATAGTAAAAAATATTTGGCACTTTAGGTCATTAATTGTTTGAATTATTTTTGGAATAGTAAAAGATGATTTACCATTATCAACATATAAGTACATCGGTAATAATTCAATGTACTTCTCTTTTCCAGCTTATACCGGAGGAACAGAAGATGATGATTGAATTTGAAGTAAGTTTATTTTCTATCCCAATCGAAAAAATTTTAATTTTATGTAGACTCATCTTGTGTATTTTTATATTAAAGATCAAAACTTGTGGCAGAAAAAAAATCACCCTTAATTTTCTTTTAGTGATTAGATATTTGAGTCATTAAAATGTTAAAATAGCTTCGCTGATGTTAATTCAACAATACACCGACTAATGTAATTTTTTTTTTTATTATCAATTGGAATATCAATTGGAATATTTACATTTTAAAATAATTTAAAGGTTAATTTGTTAATTTTTGGAATGTCTATGTTCTGACAAGTCTTTGAATAACTATCTCGATACAAATCCTTCAATTTCTCTACATTGACCACTATGCCATCGTGTATAATCTGTAGCTATGTATTTTTATATGCTTGGCATATTTCACTGTTATTGCATATAACCCGACGCCAGATTTTCGGACCTTTATTTTAAGTGTCAACATGACATTTTTTTTTTAACCATGCCAGTTGTTGAGATATATACGTTACTCAATATTCATTGTACCACATATACTACACGAACTCTTTAACGCCTTCGCAACGAGCATCGCGTTTACGTAGCACATGAAGTGTTCAGAATCCTTGATTATTTCTACTAGTAATGTTTGTTTGAAAATTTTATCTTATTTAATTCTAGCATTTCTGAGATTAAATTATCGGTGATAAAAAAAAATAAAAAATTATGTAAGGACAATCATCACGAAAGGATTAAACGACCGATGCCGTAAATGCTAGTAAATTTGAATTTATCATGTGTCCTTCTAAAAAAAGTATGTGTCATAAACTGATTTTATAAATAGGATTTATTGTGGTCGATATGAGTAACATATTCAAATTTTGTAGCAAATCGAAGTTTTTTATGGAGACTCTGACATACTTTCAAATAGTTAATGTGTCCTTGTACAAAAACTATATGCGATATACACTCTAAGAAATCTCACTGCTAAATTACGGTCAGTGACTGGCAAAAAGTGTGCCAGTCACTGACCGTAAAATTAATGTTATGACCGTAAAGCTATCATGACCATAAAAATACAAGTTTACCCGTAAACTTATGCCCGTAAAATTTAAAGTCACTGACCGTAAATTAATTTTATGCCCGTAAAACTTAGCTTCATTTTTTAAAGGCCAGTGACCGTAAATTAATGTTATGCTCGTAAAAGATAGCTTCATGTTTTAATGTCCAGTGACCGTAAATTAACTTTATGCCCATAAAAATTAGCTTCATTTTTTAAAGGCCAGTGACCGTAAATTAATGTTATGCTCGTAAAAGATAGCTTCATTTTTTAATGTCCAGTGACCGTAAATTAACATTATGCTCGTAAAAGTTGCCTTCATTTTTTATGTCCACTGACCATAAATTAATATGGTCCTTATAAATTTAATATTACTGCCCGTAAAATTAACAAGTCATTGGACCTATAGCCGGGCTTCACCTGGGCAGTTCAGGGACCCCAATGGGTAGTTTGGGGACTCTGCTGCCCCTGACAGGATATAACCCGGGCTTTGTTCAGCCTACTTGTTCAAGCAGTTATTCTTTGCTGCATATCATCGTATAAATATATGACTGGTATGAATGGATTACCAACAATGTTAGATTTGTTATTTATTGTTGGAAAACCGATTACAAAGTACATAGTTTTTTAAACATAACTAAAAAACTACTGGATGAAGTAAGCTGTAATTTTGAATCTGTATATTTAAAGCTTCTAAAAATCCATTTCTGTAAAATATATATGTGACAATTCATGCTTCTTTCAAAATTTCCAAAAGCAGATATTTTCAAAAAGTATTTGAACTGTAACTTATAAAATGCTTGATAAAAAAAAATATATTTCTAGAAGCTTCAATTATGCAAATTAAAAATGTCAGTAATTTTTGTGGTTTAAAAATTCTATCCATATTACAATTTTCCCATGATAAATAACAAATTCAACATGAGAGGTTCCAAACTTGAAACATTCATAAATAACTAGATGAAAATGACTTGAAATTTGGTATCCTGGGGTAAAATTTCATGTAGAATTTAAATATGATGGGTTAGTACTGAGGATTTTTGAGTTTGAAACAATTTTCAATTGTAGGTAACCCTCTAAGAAAAGATTAAGTATAGCATTAAAAATCAGATATTGTTACTAATCCACTCACAAAAATTTCTTTTTTTTTTTTGCATTCCTACATAATTTGTTTTATATGACAAAAATTGTTTCGATTTAAAAATTTGAATCTAAAAAAAAGTGTTTTGTTGCAGCCATATACTTTATACATATTTACGCAGAAAATATATCTTGATAATTAGCAAGAAACAATTGAGAGTTCTTTTAGCGAAATTGTGTGCATGCATGAAATTAAATGTAGAACATATTTAGTTTTAGAGTAACTCAGATCAAGGTCACCGTGGCTGAGTGGTCTAATATGCTGGGTTTCAAGTGCGAAATTGTCAGTTCGATTCCCACTTCATTCATTTTAATAATGTCATATGTAACTTCAGGAGAAGAAGTTATATAATTTGTACATATATTTTTTAATTTGAGTACTTTATAACTAAGTAAAATTTAACAGTGGAAATATTTTTTTTTAAATTACTAATTTTATATTAAAAATATTTAAATTAAAAGATTTTTCATGTAGTAATAGATTAAATAAATTGATGTAAACTTTTATTTATATTTTGTATCACTATTATGTACTATAATATAGTATATAAATATATCAAGAAGATATAAACAGAAAAAAGAAAGGAAAAAAATTTAATACAAGAACTATAATAGAAATCATCTTGATATCCATGGTTTAATATATAAAAAATGTATGAAAATGTAAAATAAAATTCAAGTAATTTAAAAATTATATATTATAAATCGTTTGCTGCAAACAGCAAAGTTTAAGTTCTTTTGTCAGCCTGTTAAAAATAAAATTAATAAAAAAAATTTAAAGGTCGTGTAATTTAAAAAAAAAAATGACAAAATACTAAATATTGTTATTTAAAAAGAGAGAGAGATTGTAGCAAGTAAAAATAAATGCCCTCTTCATTCAATTACTTTTTAATCTCCTGTTTTAAAATTATTTCACTTCATTAATTGAATATCTTTAACTGGCAGCGCTATCTATCACCTTATATTGCACTATATAACAATTCTTCAAATTTTCAATACTTAACCAATTTAAAAGCAACAAAATAAAATTCTAAAAATTTTTATAATGAAACTTACAAGTAGTTCACCGTCAAATCTTGATGGGTACTATCTAGTTTAAAATAATTACTTTTAGAAAAGCAGTAACATTTCTATAAATATGAACAGTAAAGAAAACAACTAATTTAAAAAAATACAAAAAACATTTATTGCAACAAGTATTTACAAGTAATAAATAAATAAAATCTTCTGAAGTGAATCCATTTGGATGAAAAATCTTTTACATTATTAATCCGTGTAAGGACTTTAGGGTGGATGTCAACTCTTTTTCCAAATATGTTTTCCATCTTGGAGCCTTTGGAATGTGGGTTTATCCCAAACAATGCTCTATAAAGAAAATACAATGAGACTGAATAAACAGGCTTGAATATCTTAAAACAGAATTAAAGACAAACAAATTAAATGCATACTATTACACAAACAGAGCTCTTAAATTAAGTGACTGCTTTGAGTATAAGAGGTACATGACTTTCAGATTTGTTTATGGAAAAAGTAATTTTAACTCAGTATGTTACACTTAAAAGATTACAACATACTGTCAATCCCCATATAAAAAAAAAAAAAAAAAAAAAAAAAAAAAAAAAAAAAAAAAAAAATCCGAAATTTTATATATCTGATTCATTTTAAGAAAAGCTGGAAATGTGAGAATGAGCTTTGGCAGTAGCCGGATATTGTGATTATCCAGCAGTACATTCGGCCTAAGATTCTAAGGCCATATTATACATTTATTACTCTAACTCATTGTTAAAATTTCCATCATAAAGTGAATATTGCAAAATACAATGTATTAATTTATTAAATTTTTAATTATTTTTATTTATGGCAAATTGTGTTTCTAAACTTATAAAAAAAGTGAACAACTATAAGCATAGGCCTCAAGTTGTATAAACTCATCAGATTCGAACCTCACCAATTGCTATAAGTGAACAAACACTCTTTTCCTCAAGTATATGAAAAAAGTTTAGTTTTTTGCTTTAATATTTTATGAAACTTTTAATGTGTCTTTTTGTAGCAGATATCTTTTTTTTCTTCTTTTGTTAGAAATAAACAATAGTACGAGATTCTTTCCCTTTTGGTTCAATATTTAAATTAAAATGCTACGCAGTTTAACTTTAGTAGCGAAAAAGCCATTTAAAATACAAAATAAGATTTAAAAAATTCATATTCCAAAAAAGACATTTTAAGCCAATTTTTGTTGTATTTTTATTACAAATGATTTGGGAATAATGTAGAGTATATCATTTTAATAAATGGTGCTATACATTCAAATTTTTGCATTGTCTTACCTTTTTAATTAACTCTTGTGAGTTCATTAATAAGATGAAACTGTTTAATTTCTTTAAAAGAAAATCTAAAAAGCAACATCAAATTGGTAAGCATTTTCTATTATGCACAGATACACGCGTATTAGTGTAAAAAAAATATATTTAAGACTATAATCTACCAATAATTTTCAAAACTCTACACGTATGACTAAAACTACGCATACACTTTGTACAGGGTTCGTACGGATGAGGAAATTTTCCAGGAGTTTCACCAGTATTTTCTTTATAGAAAAAGAAATCTAGATTAAACTCGCGAAACTTTGTCTTCTTTTAAGGAGATATTTCCTGTAACAAAATACTGATATCAAAGAATTTTCTGGTTGCAAAATTCCAGGAGCCATACGAACCCTGTTTGTACCTTCATATATGAGCAACAGTCACAAATGCAGAATGACTCAAAGAAAAGAAAATCTTTTCAGTAACAAGCAAGAATAAGCAGGGGTCGATCCAGGAAAATTTGGGGCCTATTTAAGGCCCCTTCACAAAAATCAATTTGATAAAATGGGCCTCTTCACAAAAATCAATTTGATAAAATGGGCCTCTTCACAAAAATCAATTTGATAAAATGGAACTCTTCACAAAAATCAATTTGATAAAATGGGCCTCTTCACAAAAATCAATTTGATACAGTGAACCGGTTCACAAAAATAAATTTGATGAAATTGTCCCCTTCACAAAATTCTATTCCATAAAAACTGACTAATTATTATGTATTTGTTATTTTGTGATGTTTTAAAATGTGTAATTTGTAAACAAACAAGTTCACCAGAGAGGAAAACTTCAGCAAAAGGATTTACCGCCCCCCCCCCCCCAAAAAAAAAAAAAAAAAACCTGCATAGACTGTTCTCACAACACAAAATTTGCTTTTATAAGATAAAGTGGTGCTTAGAATGAAGTTTAAAAAAAATTGGGAAGGTAAAGATAGTAATAAAAAAAAAGAAAAAAAGAGAAAGATTGCTATATATATGAGTGTGTGTATATATATTTTTTTCCCCACGAAAATAATGTTCTATTTACTAATTTTGTTACGCAATTCAGCTATTTAGTAGCAACCAGCAAGAAAAAAAAATATGGGTACTTTTCGGTTAGCCGGGCACCAGTGATATATGTACATACATAAATATATAAACACATATCTATCTGCATATACATACATATATGCATGTAAATATATGTATATGTATATATCACTGCCGCCCGGCTAACCGAAAAGTACCAAAATATGTATAAGCTAAGCAATCATGATAGCGGGGAATACCAGAAAAACAATATTTCTTATTTTGATTCTGCCAGACAAAAGTACATATGAAAGAAAATCTGAATTTGTGAGAATATTTTGCACTATAAAAATCAAAACACACTTCAAATATTTGTTTATATATATATATATTTAAATCACAGTCTATGTGAAATAAAATTATCAGGTTAAAACTGTTACGAATAACATTGCTATTCGAATATATTTAATAGTTTGCTGTGTTAAACAGATCATTCTGAAATCTTATTAAAAGATAACAATAATGTTTGTTATGTGTTTTGGTCTTAATCTTTAAAAAAAATATATCAACATTTCACGATGGCGATTTGGAAGGTTAACTGGATGAATTAGGCCCTCCAGATTCAACCGGGATAGCTCAGTTGGTAGAGCATTGCGGCTTCAGCCAAGAGATCCCAGGTTCGAATCCTGGCCCGGACATTTTTCATCCAGTTGGAAAATTACAACTTGTATTACTGCTTTACCAATTTGAAATAATTGTGTTAAAAATAATCTAGTGAAATATTGATATTTAACTAAAAATCACTGTTATACATTTAAATTTTATTTCACATCGAAATCCTAAGTGAATTTTTTTAATTTTCAAACTGATTATATATCATCCCTAAATCTGACTAAATGTGGATCAAATCGATACTCGATCATTAGTTGAAAGTTTAGCATACAGTATTAAAATTTTGGTGCTATTGTATAAAATAAAAGTATATTTTTAAAATCAAAATATGAATAATGTTCATCCTGCGGTAAAAAACCTAACCATAACACAAATGTGCCATAACCGTAACTTAATTATAACCTAACCATAACCTAACTAGATCCTTTTTTTTTTTCAAATAACTCTTTAAAAAAGTTATCAGGATTTTAAAGTTTTTGTTGTAAAGATTTTTGTAGTAATAAATTATTTGTAAAAGTTATACCTAGAGGCTCAAATAAAAATAAAATGAAGATTGATTTGACAAATGTTTATGTACTATTAATGTTGTTTTTAATTATATGTTTCTTAAATGTAGAAACTGTTGAATTAAGTTATATATATATATATATATATATATATATATATATATTACTTTCAAAGGCAACATTACTACATTAATTTGAGGGGGGGGGGGGGAGTTTTTACTTCATGTCTCCATCACACAAATTTATTTACAAAATTGATTATGTTGTACTTATTTTTCGATTGCTATTATCAATGAAAATTATTTTAATTAATCAAATTAATATTAATGAAATATCCAATTAATATTCTGATTTAAGTCTCAATTATAATGTACACAAAATTATATTATTTTAGTATATTTATTAAATCCAGCCCTTTTTTCTAGTTTTTGTTGGCAAATTGCCCAATAAACATTTATTAAATCTCATCCCTGACACATACATAAAAATAAACCAAGTGATAAAGAAAACTACCAGAACTCCACAATATATAATAGAAGAAATAAATGAATGCATACACAAATTCCAAGTAGTATGTATATATATATATATAATATATAATACCTCTGAATAAATTCCTGTGTAGTACAGCATTCTTTAGGACATTTTAAATGAGAACCACACGAGAACTGCCTATAACGGGATACTGGCTTCAAACGGCTCCTTCTCAACAAATACAGGGTATACAGGAGCCAGCTCAAAAGGATTTCCTAGAAGAAAGGAAATAAAAGTATAATTGCAGTTGTGAACTACAAACAAAAATCAAACAATTATATTTGCATAAGAACAATCACATTACAACTTAACAGTTAATATATGTAAACTGTACAGTTTTCCCCAATTTTCTTCAAGCCCTATCTTATACGTTGGATAAAATTATTAAATCATTAATAAATGGTAGGATGTAAAAATTAAAGAATTAACATTTAAATCTTTCATCAACAAGCATGAAACTTTCTGACACATTTACTGACTCATTTTTAAACATGATGGTACAAAATTGGCTGGACTGACTATGGAAGTGATTTAGAATCTAAAAACGTTTTCCATTTTTTGATAAATTATTTATTGAGTTATAAGTGATTTTGGGGTCATGTGCTAACCTGTTCTCTCCTGCCTGGCTGGCTTTACTCTTTTTGTCTGAAAATTCAGTTCAAAATGTCAATTTTGACAGTATTTTCTGAAAGATCTTTTGTATTCACCAAAAAATGGAAAAAGTCTTTCAATCACATAATTTTTTAATAACAACACCTGCTAATTTCATGTATTTCCAAGCAAAAATGAATTACAACTTTTGGTCAAAGTTGACTTTTTTGATTTGAGAACATTTTTATTTATTTACATATTAATCACATACAAATCTTTTTAGAAAATGCAATAAACCGTTTTGACAAAAATTTTTGTACAGTACAAAGTCTCAAATACAGCATTTTTTAAAATCCGGACGTTTCCTTAATCAGCATTTTTTTACGAAACTTATAGCGAAATGCCTCCCTTAAAAGAAAAAAATGCTAAAAACTTTAAAAAAATTCAGAGGAGAAATTTTACTATTTCACATTAAAAGTTTGAAATCCAATTCTTTTTATGAATGTAAAAAAATTACCGCAAAACATGAAAAATATCTAAAAATCAATCTCATCAAAAAATTCGCAAATAAAAAAAAAAAAAAAAAGTTGTACGAATTTTGAATAAACTTTTCTGAAAATAAACATTTTATCGATTAAAATATTAAAATTGGATTCCTTTTACTAATGTGTAAAAATCACCACAAAGCAAAAAGCTAGAAATTCTAAAATTGCAGAGAGCAAAATTTATTATAGTGGGCTAAAACATTGTAAACAGCAATAAATTGTCGCACGACGGAAGAAAAAAATAAAAATTTTACAAAATTTACTATATTAGGCTAAAAGAATGAAACCGAATTTTTTATATGAATGTCAAAATATGGCCGTGGGAAGCAAAAAAAAAAAACTAAAAGTTGCATGTAAACAAATTCATAAAAAATGCAAAAATCACTGTTAATTGTTATTCATTGCAACATAACTACAAATATTAATAATATTAATAAGTAAAGAAGAACTTACCAATACATGCAATGAATGATGCCTCTTCATGTAACTAGTGCCTCTTCATATATATCCACCAGGCTTGTTTTCCTGCAAGAATGAAGAGATTTAAATATGAATGAACAAACACAATAACTTTAAACATAAAATTAGTTGATTTGTTGATGAACCAAGAGTTTGCAACATGTGCGCTGCACTTCATAATGTTCGATAAACAACAAATTGTGTCAGAAAAAAAAATTCACGTTTGTTTTACAAGGTCTAATTGCCCCCCCCCCCCCAAGATGAAAAAGAAGCTCTTGCATATGCATGTAAAGCATTTTACTTATGAACAAGTAAATAGGAGTATTTTGGAAGGCGAATGAATATTAAATCTTTAAAATGAGTTTTCTCAATTTAGCAAATTTTGAGTTTACACGCGCTGTTACTTTAGAATTACACAGGCTAAAATTGAAAAACTTTTATCATTAGTGCATTTCTTCATAAAAAGAAAAAAATAATAATACTATGCCTGTTTTAACAAAAATTTCAAATATTTTATAATATTCAAAACTTTAAAAAAAAGTATGGTATATTTTTTAAAACACTGACAAAACTGAATGTATGAACAAAATGTTTGCATTCTAAAATGTAATAAGTAGAAACAGCGAAAAACAGCACCCTTATTGCCTCTCAGTCAAAAAGGTGCCTTTGAGGTATTATTTGTTTATGTATTAAATATGTAAATGGGCCTTTCTTTGAAAAAAAATTTTACTATATAGCTTTCTAAGCAGACTACTTAAAACTAAGAGATAAAAGAAAAATATTATTCAAAATCGATATTTACAACTAATAAAAAATCGTGTCTCATGTTAAGGCTTAAAAAATTATACAGTTATTGAATCGTCGCATCAAACGAATGCTATGACTTTTAAAATTTAAAAATGTTTTTAAAATAAAACTAGTCGTTGGGGGCCACAGTATTACTTACCCATCATGGATATGTATAATATAAAATATGAAAATAAAAATGTGTAAACTAGTTATAAAATGCATTGCAATTTGAATAAAATCGTGGCTTGATGACGTCCTAAACTTTAAATGCTGTATTGCTGAATTGCGTAAAAGAAATATCGTTATAACTCCTAAAATGATAATCATATTAACGAACGGTTTACTGCGTCGGATTAAGCGTCTCATTTCCAATTAAATTATATTTTTGAATTGAAATGAAATACAGGGTCATGAAAAATGGAAGAGTGCGGGAAATAGGATTACAAATATCTCGGCAACTCATTATCCGATCGACTTCATTCTTTATGCAAAATTTATGTTTTTTTATTGTCTTTTATATTCACGCCTTAAAATAGCCGATTTCGAAATTTTTTATATACCTTTTATCAGAATGAATATTTCGAGAGTTCGAAAAAAATAGTTCCGGTTAATCGAGGTTACTGAAATTCAATAAGCTTCTTCCCATTATCACATACTAAGTAAATACCAAATTTCAAGTCTCTATCTCAATTTGTTCGGGAGATAGAGCGGTTACAGACACACACACAGACAAACGAACGGCAATTTTTTTTTTTTTTTCTAAAAATATGTTTTTCGGATTCTCTAGTGTCTGAAACGTGTAAATCAATTTTTTTTTTTTTCGATTTTCAAAACGATTACAAGACTTACCCTATACTACGTATGATGAGTAAGTAAAATGTGTTTTTAAGAATCTCAAAAATACAGTTTCCATACTTGAAGCCCTTTTCTCAACCAAAAGGGGTTCTGAGGTTGTCTAAATGTTTTATGCACATAAGGAAAAGTAAAAAAATGTTTTGTAACTAAGACATGTTTAATTATGAACACATTTTTTTTAATTTATTTTCATTAGGGATGCACCAAATATTCGGTATTCGACCTATTTCGGTTTGAAAAGTATCATTTAAGAAAATAAACCATTAATGATAACCTTCATAGGAATTAATGATGTACAAATAAATGCAAGTTCATGATTATTGTCTGTCTAGTAAATAATATGTTTCTTGCTTTTTTACAAACATCATGTTTCTAAACAAAATGGAAAAAAAAAACTTTCTCAGGTGATAATAGACATCAAGACAGACAATTTTTGTTCAGGAAACCAGAGTCAGAACACACTTATTTTCAATCAAAAATAAAATGCATCTCACTGCAGGTCAAATTTGAATTTACGTTTGTTACTTTAATAATATTGAAGATATTTTAACTATATTTTTAAGATAGTTACTTTGATTTCTGTGAATCACGATAAGTGCTGGAAATTTCCACTATTCATATCTAAACAACAATGAGCTAGACATTCCTTTATTCAGAGTGCAGCTGACAGTACTACTTATACTCTGTCACTGGCCAAAATTCAGCCACATACATACATATATCTACACCAGTGACAGAAATTGGGACATGAAAGGTAGACGTCAAATGACACCTACTGTAAATATCTTAGGCGTCAAATGAAAATTTCTAGTTGCAATTTCTAAAATTCACATAACTGTATCATTATATGCTACTTTATAGAAAAGCATGAATATTTTGTTTTTATTTAAATTATTGAATCTGCAATATTATAATAATTGAAGCAACTGTAAAACTGATAACACATTTACAATTACTACTACATTTAGAAATTAATAGAAAAATGCACTTAACCATGTTAAAAAAAAAAAAAAATTAAACCTAAAAAAATGTTACCCAGTGTTGATAATTAGACTTAAAAACTATACATATAATATAATTAGAGAAATATTGTTAAAATGAAATCTAAAGGACCACATTTTGTGTGTGTTAACCGTAAAAATAATATAGTACATCTTATCTGTTGGGACTGCATTATTAATTCATGTTCAGCAAAAATTCATATTAAGCGATTTAATGCTGACAATGCTTGACTGCATATAGATTGCAAAGGTGAAACTCAAACAATACCCACTAATTTTAAGTAATTAATTAAAGGTAGATACTAAAATCAGGATGTCTAACTGTCCTTCAGCTATATTATTTCTCAGGGATTTATAGCTTTACCTGGATAAAAATCTGCTAAATTGGGTCTAAGTTTTACCACCAATAAATCATTAACAGTATCAGTGGATAAATGGTTACGTGTATTATTTTTTAGTAAATTAAACTTACTAAATAAATCCCTTTTCACATTCAGCAGTGCTAAATGGCAAGTTCAATATAAAGTTTAGAAGTTTGTATAAATTAATATATTCATTTGGATTTGTACACTTTGCTAAAAATCTCTGCTAAACTGTCTCACATTATAGTTTATGTTTGGTTCGAGACCAGATTTTCAAAAGAGGGTGATTGACTAAGTTAAGCAAAAAATAAATGTTATAAAAAGCTAGGCGTCAAATTTGATGCCCAGGAATAATTTTGTTGTCGTCAAATGCTATAATGTAGTCTCATTTGACAACTAACGACTGCTAATTTTGAACACTGATCTACACATATACATGTATGCAGGGGTGGGGAATTTTCAGAAAATCTTACCAGCCAAAGACTTATTTTACCAGCCAGAATAGAATTGAAAATTGTTATAACAATGTAGTACATGACTTCAAAAATAGTCAATTACACTGCTACAATGCATTTTCATATTTTTTTCGATAAAATTAAGAAATATATAGGGTAGATATGCCAGTAATGGACACCCTTAGGGAATTTCTTTAAAAATTATTTTTAAATTAATAGTTATAATTGTTATATTCCACATTTTTTAATATTATATTAATCTACCAACAATATTTAACCATGCTCATAGTCACATTTCCCAATGTGAATCAAAATTTAATTGTAAATAACAGAAATGAATCAAAACACCCTAAATTCCAGTAATGGACACCCTACAAAAAGTAACTGATATTATGATTGTATTTAAAACTAGAATTTAAAGAAAGCATATTAATGAAATAAAAAAAAGCTGAATTTTTATTGGTTATTTTTTTATAAACCAAAAATGTTGAAGGTGGCCCATTACTGGAAGGCGGACCATTACTGGCACATCTACCCTACAACAGAGAAAAGTTTAGTATAGGATTGAACATAGTAAATACCATGCTTATATCACAGTAAATTTGAAAGTTACAAAATATAGTGAACTAAAAAAAAAATAAAGTTTTTGTCATATCTTCTATAGTCTGCTATTTTTCAAAGATTTCCTAAACATTCGCCTTGTCAATAAATCCACTCGCCAGTAGCGAGTAAAAACATGTATTTCCCCACCCCTGCATGTATGAATATATATACCTGTGTATACATATATATTTATACATGTACATATATCACTGGCACCCGGCTAACCGAAAAGTACCAAAAAAAAAGGGGGGAGTTGGAAGCTATGCACTTAAAAAAGGTTAATAAAAGAAATGTGTCAAAAGAAACAATGACGAAAAAAAAAAAAAAGGTGGGGTTGGGGGGGGGGCTGTATTATTTAGAACCAGAATTTAATGAAAGCATACTAATGAAACAAGTTATTTTCAAATAAATTTAAATATTAGGATATTGATAATTAAAAAAATATTTGTAATAATAATTCACTGTTTAAATTAATTATTGTGATTATCACAAGTTCAATATTTTAATTATTTTAGATAAATGGTTTAAAATACTAAATGACAGGGAATTAGTTATCAAATTATTGAAACAGTGGGGGTGGGGGAGGGGGAGGGAGGGCTAGCGGGGTGTAAAAAAAAAAAGTTTTCGAATATTAGTTCATACATTCATTTATTTCCCCACTATTTTTAACAGTTAAACTAGCCGAAACTTCTGGATATATTACTGGATTGTGAAATTTTGAAACATTATTTTCTGCTTCCTGATTGATTTGATTAAAAATGTAAACAATAATCCAGATTATAAAACATGCAAGTGAAAGTTATCAAAAAATAATAAGAGCTAAATTTTAATTGGTTATCTTTTTTTTATAAACAAACATTCACATTAAAACGTCTGCATTACTGGTACATCTATCTACCCTATAATTCAATCAGGACCCGCTTAACTTCTGAAGCCAAATTTTCTAAGGAAAGCATGTGCAACAACAAATGTCCTTGTCGTGCCTATTTGGTAATAATCAGGGCCGGAATGCAGTTATTTACACTGTTATACTGACATATAAACAAGATACAAATGATTAAACTAAAATACATTATCAGAATACTATACAAAGTATACAATAAAACACTTACCCAAATTACCGATACTTGAAAAACATTCTACACGTGAACGGCGCCATTTGCATTCTTCCCTTCCTCCTTCGCCGCGACGTAGTAGCGATGACGTATGATATCTAACAGCCAATGGCAGGTGCTCATGGTAAAGATATTTTCTTCGGAAGGAAAAAATTACGGCCTCTGCCCTTTTTTCCAGAAAAATGACACTGATGTTTAAATATACGGCCAACTCTCCGAATTTTACAGCACTTTGTTACAAATAACGGGCACTGGGCTTTTTTCTCAAAAAAGGGAGATGGCCGTAAAAATTAACGGCCAAATCTCCGAATTTTACGGAAATTTCTAACAGTGTACAAAAAAGTTTGTTACTGTATACCATAAATATTATTAGGATTTTTTTTTTCAAGGCGGGTAAATACTTCTTGACTTATTCTGATGCGTGAATTTAGCGTTATAAAAAGTACAAAAACAAAGATAGGCATGGAACTGCCTAATGTCAAAAAAGTTGGGGGGGGAGAGAGAGAGAGAGAGAGAGAGAGAGAGAGAGAGAGAAGCGCGCACTATTCTAATTTTTACTTATTATCATATTCAACCATAAAATATTTATATCAAGTAAAATCTATATAACAGGAAATGATTACTTTTAACAGTATTATTACTTTCAATATACATTTTCATTGCGCAGTGTTCGAGTTCATAATGTGCACAAAAATATCACTTTTGTAAGTTGGAAGGATCACCCGTCATGGTTTTCCTTTGCATAAGAAATTAAAACAGGGTTTAAGCAATAAAGTATGGTCATTTTTATTTTAAAACATAAAACGTGAAAATACGCATGATTAAATTAAGTCGTATTATTAATGTTGATCCATGAAGTACACTTGTAGAGGTTTTAAAGTTATATCTGCTGGTTAAAACTGGTTATCTAAAGTTAAAACTGGCACCCAGCTGCCAGTATTATACCGTAAAATTAACAGTATTAAACAGTAAAATAAGCAGTAATACGCTGCCGTGCAAGCAGTAATACGCTACCGCGCATGCGCGGTATAATACTGGCAGCTGGGTGCCAGTTTTATACTGTAAAATCAACAATTATTTTTTGCAGTGCAGGAAACGAACTTTTCCAAAAAGAAAAAAAATTATTTAAATCGGAGCATTCGTTAAAAAGTTGCGCATAAATATGCAAAAATTAATATTAAAAAATATTGAAATTAATCCCTTCTTTTCTTTGAAGACTGCTAAAAAACACAAATTATTTTAAGCGTTTACTGTTAGATTTTACGAGTTATTGATTCGAACGTTAGCAAAGGAATTTATAATAAAATTTTCTGTGGTTTTTCTTGTTGTTGTTGTTAATTTAACACATTGAAATGGTTCTCATGCTTGATTTTACTTTCAGGAATGCGCAAGGGTTGTGAAAGCTGAAAGCTGTGCTCGCTTCAAGTTTTTACCCCATTAAAAAAAAAAAAGATGTTCATAATTGAAAACGCATTCATCTGATGGTGATATTTTGATTGTTATCGACTGAAATCGTTATTTTTTGTACTTAAAAGAACTATTTAAATACAAGAATTTGTTAATATTTATGCTTTTGTTTTCCAATTTTGGTCGCTTTGTGTTAATTTAATTTTCGTTTGAATATGTTTGTAGAAAATTGTTATTTATGCATTTGTTCCTAAATAAAGATGTTTATTCTGAGTAAATGTTTTCTCTTATTATTTTTATGATCAATAAATATTCGCTATTTTTACGTAATTGCATGTTTATATGCATTTTCAATTGGTGCCGAAGTTCTTTTGACAAACGCACATAATAGAATCAAAAATGTTCAGAAACATAATTATCAGATTTACAGTAAAACTTCTTCAAAAACCATTGTTTCTTAAAGTTGTAATTTTGGGAAAATAACTTCGAAAAACATCATATTGCATTTTAAGTACTAACATGAAAAAGATATCGTACTTTTTTTCTGAACCAGTATGGTTTAACTTAAGTGGCTAATTCCATGCGTGGATGTAGTGTCAGTCACAGAGATGTAAATCGCTGCGGTGTTTGACTACCAGTGTTACAGTAAAGGTAAATTTGACTTATTCAATCCCATATATCTACAATTAAATACAGTGAAGATTTTTTTTTTTTTTTTTTTTTTTTTTTTTATACCGGTGGCCAAGAACAATAAACTTTTGCGGCTATGAGACTTACACTACATTCACGCATGGAATTAGCCAAGTATAAAGATCACTTAAATATCTGAGTATAAATTATTATACAGACATTACATATCTTGGAGAAAATTTTCAAGGATTTGCTATTTTAATTATATTAGCTTTAGTCCACGAATATTTCTAATAAGTTCCTACAATAGTTGAGTTAGTAACAAAACACCATCAATAATGATCTTATTATTTCTAATAAACTTAGAAAAGTCCTGATATTTGCAGAATTTTTGTCATCTTCTTGTTTATAAATATTATTTATTTTCTGCACATACTATTATTGCATTAAATTCATGACAAAACCTTAATTAATTACATTTATTGGTATCGTAATCGTGCTTTTTAAGTATCGTCCATTACAAAAA
The DNA here is from genome assembly GCA_963931845.1 of Maratus michaelseni. Classification (NCBI taxonomy): domain Eukaryota; kingdom Metazoa; phylum Arthropoda; class Arachnida; order Araneae; family Salticidae; genus Maratus; species Maratus michaelseni. The sequence continues at coordinate 155,934,515 of OZ007589.1, read as the reverse complement.
ATAAAAAGTACCTATGGCAGCAGAAAATTTCAGAGGAAAGCAATTCCGAAAAGTTTCGGTATCTTTTCACCGATCATGACCTCCAGATCCCAATAACACCCCCCGTTCAAATGTTGATATAGTATATATATATATATATATATATATATATATATGTGTGTGTGTGTGTGTGTGTGTGTGTGTGTGTGTGTGTGTATGCATATCATACCGTAACTCTCTTATTTATGAACCGATTTGGATGTGACTGAGTTTGTGTACAGGACTTACCAAGATCTCGACCAAGTTCGTTGGCCAGCTTCATCCACCATCTTGTTTCAAAATAGTAGTCACTTAAAACCTTCAAATTCAAAATGTTGTACAAAAAAATTAGAAATTCAAAAAAATTTTTTCCTTTAAGTGTTCAGCCTTGATACAAGGATTCTGGAGCATTTTTTGTTTTCCCTCTATCTTAAAAAAATAGCTTAGAAATAGCAGTTTGTAATTCTAGGGTGGCTGACACTTTGAAACAATCTGATATTTGTCATGCGATAGCTCTCGTATTTATCAACCAATTTGGATGTGACTGAGCATGTGTACCGGATTTACCAAAGTCTCGACCGAGTTCGTTGGCCAACTTCATCCGCCATCTTGTTTCCAGAAGGCCGTAAATTTCAAATTCAAAACTTTTTTTTTCTTTAAGTATTCGGCCTTATAGAAGGATTCCGGAGCATTCTTTGTTTCGTCCTATCCTAAAAAAAAGGGCTGCGATATAGCAATTTGAAATTCAAAATTAAATCGGCATAAATGAAACCAACTCGGATATAGCTGACTAATTTGGCGAATTTCTCATAGAAATTCAGTATTGACGAAAATTGGGATCAAATCTTCTATAATCGGATTCCACGCATGTTAGCTTTGTGTGTTTGAATAAAATTAGCTGGATTTTTAAGAACAAGGAATAGGGAAGCTACTTTTTCCTCCCGGTACAGGCCGGAAGGACTTTTTTAGAAGGTAAAGGATATTTATTCTCTGTTGCTTTCTTGATGTGTCAAATAAAAATATTAAATGCATTTGTAGAATAATGCATCAATAAAATCATTATTTTAATTTTGACATTTTTGTCCATTTATTTCGATCACGAACATCAAAGAAAAAAAATAGATAAACACTGTTAATAGACTCAAATTTTCATACAGCTTTAATGCAATACATTAGCAAATTATCGATCAAAGCCTTTCCCATAGACTGACTTCCAAGGTACAACATTTCCATTAATTTAAATGTAAAACTAAAGTACCTTAATGGGTCTTTTTGTAGAGGAAGAAAGGTCAAATTCATTCATTTTCCAAAGACATTTTGTGATTGCAGCTGACAACAAAATGATGGCTTTTATGGCACTTGGTCTTCAGTTTTATTTAAAATACTGAACGAAGAAGCAAATGATAAATCTATTTCATTATGAGATAAGAAAAATATTTTAATGCTATTTTATCAACAAGAGCAAAAATATTGATTTAAAAATTTGCTTATAATGTATCTTTTATTTGTTATGGTTCACAGTTATCTGACTGTTTAAAGAATAAAATAAATTAAGAGGCAGCAGTAAATGAGACTAGCGATTCTGCTTTTTTCTACAGTCATTTTAAATTCGAATTCCTGAATTAACTCAACGCTTTATGATTTTCAATTAAGTAGGCGTTAGCAAGACATAAAGTGCTGGTTCGAACCCCGGTTCCGTCTTGAATGTTCGTTCTAATATGCAGGGCCTGATTACCCAAAAGGCACATGAAGCACGTGCTTTCCCTGTAAAATTTAAGAGGGTCCCCTAAATGGGGCTTCTAATTTTAATTTTTAGCTTTTTGCATTGAATTTTTAATTTTGGGGGAGGGGAAAGTTTACCCAATGCAATAGAACATCCACAGTACTTCAGAAAATTTATCTAAGAGAGCAATCTGAGTGTGATCAATAGGCTGTTAACAAATCATAGAAACCTGATGTGCTGATTAGAAACTACCCTGGTAACTGATTATACAAAAACTGTACATACTACAAATGTAGTACTCTATCTAAAGTAAATACAGTGAACGTAAAAAAAAAATGAAATATGTTCATATATTTAATGAAATATATTAATTTGGCTAAGTGAGTGTCGTGTACAATACTTACAGCTTGTATTATTGACAAGTTTCCATGTATGAAGAATTTAGAAACTTTTACCGAATGAAAGGGGGCCCCCAAAAATGATACTGTGCTTCTCCCGGTTCCAGAAGTTAATCGCCCCTGCTGATATAGAATCCACTTTGAACTAGATATTACAGTCTGTTTAATCTATATTGAGCAATAAATGATTGTATCACCGCTAAACTAAGACATTTGAACTTATTGTAGAATTTTTTTAAATGCATTAATTATATTGAAGTTTTTTCCAATAGATCAAGTCTGATTTAAAATTAACAAAGAGTGAAAGAGAATAAGAGAGAGAGAGAGAGAGAGAGACTTCTGTTGAAAGATAATGAAGATCTCATCATAATGTAAGATATCATATGTTGCAAAATCAGCTTTAACAAAGCTTACCTTTTCGACTTAATCCATTGTCTTTTGGAGTACAAATACATTATTCTTGTATTTTATTATCTTTACGAAGCTTCATAAAATATATACTATGTAATAATGAATTATTTAAGAATTTACAATAGAATTTTATGGAATTATATTATTTTCTTTTTTATACTAATCTTATTGAAGAAAACTATGAAGTGAAATAACTGGATAAACTACAGGCAGATAGGCAGATTTTTCAAAAGGAAAAATATTTCATTCTGCACTTTTGGCCATACATACTGACAGTTACTCTACACAATCATTAATAAATACTAACGAAACATAGAAGGCAAAATATAGAACGAAATAAAAAATATATCAGCGAAATATAGCGGCTCAGTTTCATAGCGTATGTTATCTAGCTCTTTACTGCATAATATTTATATTATCTACTGATTTTTTATATGAAAATCCTTTAGGCTGCGAATACTACCTTCTTTACGACAAACCTTTATATCCTTATATATTTTTGTATAAATTTCTGTGAGCTTTCACATAATGTTTTTTTTTTGTTGTTGTTGTTGTTGTTTTAGTATAAAACAAGTGTATTATGATTTCTAAGAACTTATTCACAGACATACAAGAGATTATTTTTTCCCCACTTCCTTTTCATTTCTTCAAATAAGTACCTGGAACGAGGTAATCTCTGAATACAAGGCTTAGAAATTGAGAGACACTTATTATACACTGCATTTTGTAAGAAAAATTATTTGTATAATTTTGGGTAAGAAGTCTGTTGCGTGCTGGATATATCTTGATGATTATATACATCTTAACATCCAAACAGAGTTCTAAAAGCTTTATTTGTTCTGTTCTTATCAGCTTGACTTGTATTTTATTAATATTACTATTTAATATTTTGCACCTTCAGCTAAATTTCATATTTGAAATAAATAAAAATCTGAAACACGTTGATAAATTATATATTAATTATAATTCTATTTTATGACTGTTTCTAAGAAAAGAGCTGAAAACCTTTTCTTGTAAACAGCTTTTTTCTCGGAAAGCCTTTTCCTGGGAACACTTTTTTAATTGATTTATGCTGTTTTAAAAAATATATACTAAAAAACTTTTTAATTGATTTACGAACTTGAAATGGATGCTTTCGAATCTGAATTTGAAACTTTTTTTAAATACAAACAAAACAGAACTATGATGACATTAATATCCGATTTTGATATCATTTTTAAACTTTTTACATTCATTGGAATACCGTTTTGCACATTTAAAGAAGGATCGATGATGAAAAAAATTTGCTTTATGATAATCGAAGCTACTGTTTTGGCTTTTGCGATATATTTCGGGTGTGTAGCTGTTTCAAGACATAAACTCAATCAGTACATTACTTTTACAATTACATCTGCTGCAATACATGTAACACTGGTCGTGCTACGAATTATTATTAGTTTAAAACGAAACAAAATATCACAACTTGTTGAAGAACTGTCATATTTCTCCAGCACCGGTTGTGATATTAAAACTTCTTCTCAAAAATGGAACATTTTATTATTCTGCTCTGGTTGTATTTTATATGCTGTCTTTATGCATATAATAAGCTTAGTTTCTATGGCAATGCAAAAAGACAATGGCATTTGGCTTAGTTCTACCTACCTGCTTTTGTTTGATTTAGAACTTGATCATACGTTTTTTGTTTTGACTTCAATATTTAGCTTTATTTACACTCTTACATTTCACTGCACACCTCTTTTGATTTTCATATTAATGGGATTTTTACTTAAGTACCTTTACATTTCATTTGACGCTTGTTTAGCTCTGCTATCTAAATACCTGGATGACCCAAAAGTGACTTACGACGATATCTCACGATGTGTCAGAATTCTTCATGTATTCACCGTTCTCTTTAGCTCAACTGCCAAGGGAATATCTTTAATAGTGTTTCTCTTATACACCTACATTTTTATATCGCAGTTAAATCTGATAACATTATTTATATCTCTAAGGTGTACGATCAATTCTAAAATCACAATTAGTTTTCTTATTGTATGCATTTTAACAACATTTTTTGAAATATCCTACATTACTTTTGCTGCAACGTCAGTGCAGTGTTGCAAAACTAAGCTTAAAAATTCGATAGAGAATTCATATAAAAATTCTATAATCAGATCACAATCTGCCTTATATTTACTCCTACAAAAATACGCTGACAATTGTGACTGCTCCATAACAGCTTGGGGGATGTTTAAATTAAATAAAGGCATGCTAATTACTATGTATGGCGTCATAGTTACATATGGTTATTTGCTTTTACAATTAACTATTCCCGGTTAACTCTCTTATACGTCTTCAAAACCAAGCGCTAAATTTTTTTTCTCTCCTAAAATTAAGTCATAAAACACAACTTTATGCATCAAATTTGTTTTTTTACATTTGATTTTCCTGTTTTGTAGTACATTAGTTCTTCTTGTATGCATTGATTTTAAAGCAGGGGTGTCCAACCTGATGACCTGCGGGTCGCTTGTTACCACATTTTCTGAATAGAAATTTTTGGTTTATTTAATCGCAGAATAGTCCATGATTAAATGAGAAGATGATTGCTATATAAAAAAATCGTAACAAGCGGTCCCGCAGATTGGACATCATTGTTCTAGAGTAATTTTATTTTCAGAAAATCTCTTCGCTTTTTATAAGGTAACAGTAGTTTCAGTGTAATATATACTTCATTTCGTAAAATGGAAAATATTAGTTTTTTATAGATATATATTTTCCATACGCGATCCTAATTTAATTATTAACATTTAAAAAAATTTATAATAGCCATTTCTCGTTTCAATAACTATTGTCCATTTGAAAGTATCTTTTCGAATAATTAGCATTAATGAAAAAGTTAAAAAGTGTTTTGTTGGATCATTCTTATTATAATTAAAAGCGTTATGCATCCTGTAATTTCAAAATATGCCAGATATACATAAAAAAAAAATCAATGATAAAAGCAACAGTACTTAAAGTTGATTTTGTACATTATTTTTTTTCTAAATGGCTGTTATATTTCTCGTACATTTTTTATGAAAGCTTTGTAAATTAATAAAATACTTGTCGGTATTTTTTTTAAACACCTATTATATTGTATGTACTTGTTACTATATATGTATTATAACTGTCCTTTTTAAAAAAAAATTATAAAATAGGCATATAGTTTTAGTTAAAATATTGATCTAAATACCAGTAATGGATGAATATTTTTAGTTAACATTTATATTTAAATCGCTCAAATTATTATAAAATGTATGAATATTCATCTATTCATATAAAAATATATAAAAGGCTGTAAAAATTTCATTATTTACTCAATGTTAGATTCTATATAATAACTAAAATAAAATGACCGATTAAAAAAAAAAAAAGTTACACTGCAGTTCTAATAAAAAGTCGACTCTTAAGATAATTTATCTGTACATTCTAATTACATAGCTGCCATTCTTCCCTTTTATATGACAAATATACTTTGAATCAGAAACTTTATGTAATAAGTTCAAATATGTACCACATAAAATATAAAAAGATTTAAATAAATTTTCGGAATTTATTTGATTTGAAAAGTACCAGACATTTGGCAGCTATGAAATTTCAGATAGTATACTACCATTGTCATGTATTAAATAACTCAGCCAATATAAAAGAAGGCTTTTAGTCTCATTATTGACAAATTCTGTTATTTGACAAATTCTGTATATTGACGAATTCTGTTATTTTTCAACAGTCAACTGACACTGGTTTTACATTATATTGTTATCTCACTGAGCACTTACTACCTTTCTTATCAGTATATCTTTGATTCAAGTATAATATATTTCATAACGAATCAACACTTTTACTCATTCATAGCAGGTAAAATGTTCAGTATTTCACTTATACTGTTTCAAAATGTTATTCACGTGGAATTAAAATATGGATTTATAAACTATAAAGGATAATATGAAGGAAAGAAAATATAAAATGTTATCCAAAAGCTTTGAAAAATAAAAAATACACTTTAATCATATTATTTCTTATTATTTATTGATAGTTATTCCGAATTATGAAGCGTCTAGCTCATTGTTATTTGGACGAATAAAGGTAATATTTAGGATACAAAGAAAGAAAAAATTATAAAATCCAGAAAATTCGAAAAAAAAAAAAAAAATTCGAAAATGTAACAAATTCCAACAAAACTCAAAATTGAAGATAATATGACCTTGTAGTCTTAGAAACTTAAAATTTGGTGTGAAGGTAGTGTTCAGAATTCGGAAAAAGAAAACATCAAAAACGCAATAAAAAGCGAAAATAAAATAAAAAAATTGAAAAAAAACGAAAAGGAATCGAAAATTTGAAAATAGTCCGATTTTGTTGCGCTAGAAACATGGAATTCCGAATAAAGGTAGTATTTAGAATACAAAATAAGAAAAAAATAAAAAATCCGGAAAATTCGAAAAAAAAATTGAAAAATTGAAAATAATTTTATTTTTTAGCCATAGAAACTTAAAATTCGGCGTAAAGATAGTGTTTAGGATTCAAAATAAGGTAAAATGAAAAAATAAATAAAATTCGAAAATAAAATAAAAAAAATCGTAAAAATCGAAAAATAAGGAAAATTGAAAATAATTCGATTTTATAGAGCAAGAAACTTGAAATTTGGAATGAAGGTAATATTGAGAATACTATTTAAGGAAAAATTAAAAAATACAAACAATTAGAAAAAAAAATCCGGAAAATTAGAAAATTAAAAAAAGAGAGAGAGAGAGAGAAATTAAAAATAAATCGATCTCGTAGTCTTAGAAACTGAAAATTTGGTGTAAAGGTAGTGTTTAGGATTCAGAAAAAGAAAATAAATAAAAAACACAACAAAAATCGAAAATAAAATCGAAAAATCGAAAAAATCGAAAAAAAAACTAAAAAAAAAATGAAAATTTGAAAAAAAAATTCAATTTTTTAGAGCTAGAAACTTGAAATTTGAAATAAAGGTACATTAGGATGCAAAAACAAAATATTAAAAAATCTGGAAAATTCGAAAAAAAAAAATTGGAAAAATTGAAAAAAAATTGATTTTGTAGCTTTAGAAACTAAAAATTCAGCGTAAAAAGGTAGTGTTAAGGACACAGAAAAAGGAAAAATTAAAACACAATAAATTCGAAAATAAAACCAAAAAAACAAAAAATTGAAAATAATTCGATTTTGTAGCGCTAGAAACTTGAAATTTGTAATAAAGCTAGTATTTGGGATACAAAATAAGAAAAAATTAAAAAAATCCGGAAAATCAAAGAAAAAAACATTCGAAAAAAAATTGAAAATTGAAAATAATTCGGTCTTGTAGTCTTAAAATTTGGTGTAAAGGTAGTATTAACGATTCAATAAAAGCAGCATTTAAAAAATTTGTAAAATTCGAAAATAAAATCAAAAAATCGAAATATCTGTAAAAAATCGAAAATTCGAAAACAATTCGATTTTGTAGTGCTAGAAACATGAGTTTTAAGATAATTGTCTTATTAGCTAGTACACCGCCCCTAATTGTTTTATGTTATTTTCCCCGGATTACGCTTTTTTTTTCTTTTGTTTACGATTTTCGGTATAGAAAAGTTCCGCTATATTCTGGCTACGTTATGGGCAGTTTCTTTATAGACATTTTTTTTTTTAATCAGAGGTTATACTCTATTTAATTTGCATATGAAATATGGATTGTTAAATGATGTTAGCACCACGAAATTTTCACAGCTCCCCCTCCCCTCCCGACATTGCTGCTGCTTATGGCTTGATCGTCCTTTCTAAATAAAATCATGGGACTCTAAGATTATCTTGATTTATCTCTAAATTGAACCTAAATGATCCTAAGAAGACGGATCAAAGAATTACTATATTTGCATGACAATCAGGAAACTTAGAAGTAAAACCGAAAATTTTAAAAATCCGGATATAAAAAAAAAAAAAAACATCGAAAAATCGAATATAGTTTAATTTATTGGAAATTTCTGGAAATTTTAATTTTGGCTTTCTTTTTATCCTAAACAGTACTTTTGTTCTAAATATCAAGTATCTAGGGCTCCAAGTAATATCTCAGATGGATAGCACCTTTCCTGGAAGCAATTGAGAGTACTTTTGACTGCTCCCTCCCATAACTTAGTGCTTGCCTAGGAACTTGAAACTTCTTTTTATCTACAGGACTTTGCAAACGAAGCTAAAGCTTAAAAGTTTTGGTTAGGGACAGAGTGTGGGCTTAGCGAAAATCAGTGGATGATCTCCAAAAAGAGCCCAAAATCAAGAAAAGGAGGATTACTTACAAAAAGAAATGAAATCACATCAAAAACGTCACCTGTGAGAAATGTAGCCAAGTCTCGTGACTCTTTTACCGTAAAAAGTTCTGAGATCGTGTAAAGCCAAGTTTAGCTAAGTTATGAACTCTGAAATTTTCATTCACAAATCACTCCTAGTCTCTACATCTTTAGTTAATTATTATTTTGTGACTTGGCAATTACGCAGCACAGGGAATTTATTACACCTTAGTATGTTATGGGATGGGATGGGATAATTTGATTCAGGTAAATTATATAGGCACAAGGAAGTTATTACACCTTAATATGTTATGGTATTATTTGATTAAGACTAATTATATACAGCACATTATCGTGCTATGTAATTGACAAGTCACGAAGTAAAAAATAACTAAAGATGTAGAGACTAGGAGTTATTTGTGAATGAAAATTTCAGAGTCTATAAGATAGCTAAACTTGGCTTTACACGATATCAGAACTTTTATACGGCAAAAGGGTCAGGAGACTTGGCTACATTTTTTACAGATGACGTTCTTCAGGGGATCATAAGAGACGGTAGTCTCTTGAGTGACGCAGCGAAAAACCGAAAACCGTAAGCCCAAAACCGAAGATTCCGTCACTCTCATATATACAGCTAGCAGGACATCAAAGGAAAATCGAAACGCCGACATTTAATATCTCAGTAAATATGAGGCATACCGTTTCGATTTTTTCACATTAGTCTTATATCTATGGCCTAACTCTATCCTGAAATTTATAGATTTCTACATGCAGTAGATTTTGAGATCTGGAAACCAATTTTTAAGCGAAAATGGAAAATGTAATGGTGTAATGGGCACAGAGGTGTTATCTCGAAAATGGATCGAACGATTTTTTTAAAATTAATATATTATATTAATCGCTTTTAGATGAAGAGAGTAAGATTTTGAGCTAACGTAGGAAAACTCTTGTTTTTTATATAATCCAGCTTCAAAATCGGACTCTTTTCTTATGCTTTTTCTGGTAGACTAACATTAAACATTTTCGGCCTTTTCACCCTTTTTTATTCCTGCGCGGTCAGGATATTCATGGGTATCACGGTTATAGTTAAAGGCGATTTCGCAATCATATCTGGCTGAAGAACTATTTAGATTTTTTTTTTTTTTAATACGAAAACAGTTTTTAATGCAATTTTTAATATGTAATATATATGTATTAAATTAAATTATTGTTTGTATATTTTTCTTTTTTGTTATAATAAAGAATTTCTTATATCAAAATCTTCATTAAGTCGAAAAATATTTAGATTCCTTGATTAAAATATTGAAATATTTTATAATTATACATATACAATTTAATTGTTATTTATATTTAATTTGTGATTTTTTAAAGGAAAAAAAAGATTAAGATTTTTTTTTATCAATTAATTTGCGTAACAAGGAATCATTCAAAATGAATCAATCATCAGTTTGTTTTCTTCGTGTGCGATGCGATTCGCTGCTATGAACATTTTTTGAAGTGTTGAAAATCAAATTTCACAAATACTTCTAACTTCTATTAACAAATACTTCATGAATATATTTTTAATTCCATGTTGTTTATGTACGATAAAAAACACGTTTGTAAGCTTCTGTTTCATAGTATAAGAATCCAAACATTCAGTGAAATGCGTATATTTGATCAGCTATATAAACAAATGAAGAATACAGTACCTTTTTTTTTTCAATTTCATTTCTTAAATTTGCATTTTAAAAACAGATAATAAAGAAATATGTATTTATCTTCTAATATTTATTTTCTTAAGTCAGAGAAATGCAAAGTTCTACCATTGTTTTTTTTGTTTTTTTTTTTTCTAGTGAAAGTTTATTTTCAAATGTTAAATATAGATTTTACTTAATAAATCACGAAATCAGTCGTCAGTTCTCGGGGCAATGGTAGACGTGGCATTGGAAACCTAAAAATCATGAGAGAGGGTAATATCTTTAAACAAATCTTGTAGCAAAGTATTGAGTAGTATCTTGCACCAAATATAAGAAATTGAAAAAAAAAAAAAAAGGTACTGTATTCTTCATTTTTGTTTATGTATTGTCAAAGCTATGCATTCTACCGAATGTTTTTATTCTTGAAATAGACTATTTAAACAGAGATAGAAGTTTACCAAACTTTTGTTTCTTTCTTCATACATAAACAACATGGAATTAAAAATATATTTTTGAAATATTTGTTAATTAAGTTAGAAGTATTTGTGAAATTTGTTTTTGAACCCGTTAAAAAATCTTCACAGCGCATGGAAAAATAGAAACGCTATAGAAGGATTTTTTTTTTCTTCAGTTACCCTGAAATTAAAACAATATATATATATATATATATATATATATATATATTTTTTTTTTTTTTTTTTGGGGGGGGGGGGGGTTTCAGGAGTGCAAAACGTTCATATTTACTGATTTATTAGTTGTTTGTTTTCTTTTTAAAATTAAAATAATGTTGTTAAATAGCAACATCATGGTGTAGAAAAAAAAAAAGGAACAGTTGTGTTACTATCACGCTAAAATGTAAACAAAAGATTGGCGACTGTTTGTTTGGCGCGATTTCCAAGACTGCGCCAAACGAATAACTTAATACAATGGCTAGGTTGCCATTAAAGAAAAAAATCCCCTAAATTTGGCGACTTTTTTCTTTTTTTTAACCGATAATTTTTTTTTTTTTTTAGCGTGAGTGTAAAGCATCTAAGCCAAAAAAAACATTAAAAAAATGTGATGCATCGTTATGTACGAGAGATCAGTTTCAACTGACATTACAAAAATTTATTCACAAACTAAGACAGATAATTAAGAAAAATAGGTTAAATCCTAGAACAAGCGAGACGCTTGGCGTCATCGAATTTAGCGAAGCGATAAATGAGTTTTCTTGTTACCGGTTTATTTCTTACGTTTTTTCCACGCCTTCTGTGCTTGGTTCTAGCATGAGCAGAATGCATGGTTCTGAAAATTGAGCTGGTTTTTGAGGGAATTAGATTTGATTGGTTGGTTGACAGATTAGAATATTCTATAATAGAGTTCTATTGTCTGTGGGTTGGTTTGTTGTGTGTCAGATTTGTTGAATTATGTTTATGAAATGTGTTTTATGTCATAAAGGATAAATCCTGTGAAATATTAAAAAAAAACGAAGGATGAGAAATAACGGTAAGTGCATTTTTGTTGATTTTATATGATAAGATGTATTTTAAGCACTTTAGAGATTGCTGTAAACCGATTTTTGTGCGAACATTACTGACCGCAGCTTGAATGGATTTCATGCATTCTAGGGAGTGCGGAATATAGCAATTTTTGTGCATCCAGGATTTTTTTTTTCAGTTAATGTACGCGAAGCATACACATATATACATATATATATATAAATTATTAACTGCTGTTTGAATGAATTTCATGCATTCTAGAGATTGCTGCACAGGGAGTTTCATGCATCCAGGATTTTTTTTTTTCTGTTATGTACGCAAAGTGTACATATATATGTTACTAACTGGTGCTTGAATGAGTTTCGTGCTTTTGAAAAATCAGAAATCTCTAGATTCTCCCCAATCGTAACCTGTGTTCTTTGTAGCAGAGAATTCACTACTTACACAGTTTCTATGAAAAATTTTTCACGAAGTAAACATTGATTTTATTCCGTTTTGTGACAATTTACAAAGTTTTAGCAAGGAGGAAAAAATAGCTAAAAATTATTAAAAATAGAAAAATCTGGAGGAAAAAATTGCTAAATGTTTGTATGTAAAAATTGAAATATCCAGACGAAATATTGCTAAAAGTTTGTAAAAATAGAAAAACTTGCTGAAACTTTGTAAATAATTGTAAAACGAAATAAAATTTATGTTAAAATTGTATAATAAAGCTTGCCGTAAGCAGTGTGTAAGTATCTGCTTGCTTAAGCTTAAAAAGCATTCGTTCTGATTGGGTAGAATTTGGAGGTTGCGATTTTTTGGTTGACGTGCGTAAAAAAAAATAGCCAAATCGGATGTTTTGCTTGTTCTAGGATTTTGCCCAATATATTTGATTAATGAATTCATCGATTGATACTTTGGCTTAATTAGGTTTGAATTGGCTTAGTAATTTGAATCTTATCATGATGACGTTTTGATTTTGCATGTCCCTGTATAAAAAACTCCTCAATGATATTTGCAAGATAAATACACTGTCACAATTAGATTCAAATTGGTTCAGCATTTCAACAGTGATGGTAAGGATTAAAAAAAAATTCATATTTTTTGCTTTTGTGTGTACCTTTTAAACAAACTGTAAGAGCTAAATGCTTGATTAGCTAACTCATTGATGATGCGGCTAAGTTTAGGGATTCACCCTCAGTTAGCCATCTTGTTTTTAAATCAAAACATTTTAACTTTTATTATTAAATATAAATCAATCAGTCAGTAAAATTAAATAACATGCTTATAATAAGTAAATATGAATGAAAATTATTTTGGAAATGAGAAACAAAACAAATATGTTTTGAAGTATAGATAAAATGCTTCAGTGATTAATTTGTAATCACTTCAGCATTTTATCTATATTTTAATTATAATTAGTGATCTTCTGTGATTATGTAACATTTCAGCGATGCTGGATTGAATCCCTGAAGCATTTTATCTATTTCGAAAAACCGAAGTCAGAGAAATGCAAGTTTTGTGCATCCAGGATTTTTTTTTTCAGTTAATGTACGCGAAGCGTACTCACACACACACATATATATATACATATATATATATATATATATATATATATATCAATTATTAACCGCTGTTTGGATGAATTTCATGCATTCTAGAGATTGCTGCACAGGGAGTTTCATGCATCCAGGATTTTTTTTCTGTTAATGTACGCAAAGAGTACATATACATGTTACTAACTGGTGCTTGAATGAGTTTCGTGCATTTGAAAAATCAGAATTCTCTAGATTCTCCCCAATCATAACCTGTGTTCTTTGTAGCAGAGAATTCACTACTTACACAGTTTCTATGAAAATTTTTTCACGAAGTAAACATTGATTTTATTCCGTTTTATGACAATTTACAAAGTTTTAGCAAGGAGGAAAAAATAGCTAAAAATTATTAAAAATAGAAAAATCTGGAGGAAAAAATTGCTAAATGCTTGTATGTAAAAATTGAAATATCCAGACGAAATATTGCTAAAAGTTTGTAAAAATAGAAAAATCGTGAAGAAAAACTTGCTGAAACTTTGTAAATAATTGTAAAACGAAATAAAATTTGTTTATTTTGTGAAAAAGCTTGCCGTAAGCAGTGTGTAAGTATCTGCTTGCTTAAGCTTAAAAAGCATGCGTTCTGATTGGGTAGAATTTGGAAGTTGCCGTTTTTTTGATTGACGTGCGTAAAAAAAATAGCCAAATCGGATGTTTTGCTTGTTCTAGGATTTTGCCCAACATATTTGATTAATGAATTCATCGATTGATACTTTGGCATAATTAGGTTTGAATTGGCTTAGTAATTTGAATGTTATCATGATGATGTTTTGATTTTGCATGTCCCTGTATAAAAAACTCCTCAATGATATTTGCAAGATAAATACACTGTCACAATTAGATTCTAATTGGTTCAGGATTTCAACAGTGATGGTAAGGATTAAAAGAAATTCATATTTTTTGCTTTTGTGTGCACCTTTTAAACAAACTGTAAGAGCTAAATGCTTGATTAGCTAACTCATTGATGATGCGGCTAAGTTTTGGGATTCACCCTCAGTTAGCCATCTTGTTTTTAAATCAAAACATTTTAACTTTTATTATTAAATATAAATCAATCAGTCAGTAAAATTAAAAATCACAAAATTCGTCAAATGATCTCGGGAGAAAAATAGTGAAATTTGTCTAACAATCGCGGAACAGAATTGCAAAATTCGTCGAATGGCAGTGGAAAAAAAGTGCACAATTTGTTCGTTTATGGAAAAAGTCGTGAAATTCATTAATCGATAGTCGATAAATCACGAAATTCATCAATCGATAGCAGAAAAATCACAAAATTCATTGATAGTGGAAAAATCACAAAATTTATCAACTGGTTTCAGGGGAAAAAAATTTCGAATATCGTCGAATGGCTTCGAGAAGAAAAAAAATCACAATCCGTCAAATAATTTCTTTGAAAAAATCGTGAAATTCGCCAAATGGTTTTGAAATTTGTCGAGCGACAGTGGGGAAAAAATCTTTTTCCATTGAATCATCGCAATTGGAACTATTAAGTTTGACCAGTGGTGGCAGTAAAGTCAGTCGGCAAATTTTCAGTATTACTCGCCGATTGGCGAATGGCAATTTTGTCCTATATTTTTATGCACTTTATCGATGAAATTCATGATTTTTTACACGCCTGATCGATGAAATTCAAGATTTTTACGCACCCAATTGATGACTTTCTTGATTTTTATGCATCCGTTTGACGAAATTAATGATTTTTACATGCCTGATAAACAAAATTCATGATTTTTATGCATGTGTTCAACAAAATTTATGATTTCCCTTCTCCCGATCCACAAAATTCATGTTTTTACTGTGCCTGATTGACAAAATTCATGATTTTCAACTGATATGCTTTCCATCGGCCAATTAATGAAATTCACAATTTTTCTTCTCTAGACAATGGCGAAATTCGCAAATTATTTTTTTTTTTTACCGTTCGTTGAAATTTACAATTTTTTCACAAACATTCGATGGAATTCTTGATTTTTCCAAGCCCAGTTGTCGAAATTTGAGATTTTCCATGCCTATCGACAAAATTCATAATTTTGCAGAACCGATAGACAAAATTCATAATGTTTTCCTATGATCTATGGACAATTTGCAAATTTTTCCTGCAACTGTTCGTTGAAATTCTCGATCTTTCCACGCCATTCGAGGAAATTCGCTGCTCGATCCATGAAATTCACGATTTTAAGTGCCTTATCGACAAAATTCGCAGGTTTTTTCAATTGATTTACAAAATTCAAGATTTTTTTTTTTTTTGAGTGATTGACGAAATTTGCAACTCCGGAATTACTGATTTTGGCATCTCTGGTTTCTGTTGACCGATTATTGAAATTTGCGTTTTTTTTTGTAGCGACAAAATGGCGAAATTTGTGATTTTTCCATGCCCATTTGACAAAATTCGCATCCAGTCGATGCAATTCATGATTTTATGCGCCTGATCGATGAAATTCATATTTTCCTACGATTTATGGACAAAATTTGCAAATTTTTCTCACGAATTATTAAGGAAATTCGAAATTTTTGGATAGGTTGGCATGTATGGTCTCTGCGGGCCACCAGTTATCCATCACGGGCCACAGGTTGTGCATTCCTAATCATGATGCAGTTTGGCTCATTCGACTCGACATCGATAGAACTTACTGATTTTAGTTTCACCACCAGGGGCAGTTATGTTCATATAGAACAGAGAGCGCCCCTGGCAGTGGAAGGGGAAATTAATGGATTTTGGAGCTAACTCAAGTTCTATGGGTCCCATCACAACATGGTTTGATTCATTCAACTTGTTTCAAGTTTGACTACCAGGGGGCGCATTCCCATCTTAGGTTCTATGGCCCCGATCATGACAAGGTATGGCTCACTCAACTCGAAATCGACAGCCTCAAAAATTTCAGCTGTTTGTATAGAACAGAGTGCGCCCCCTGGTGGTGGAACATGGAACTAACAGATTTTGCAGCTAACTTGAGTTCTATGGGTCCCATCACAATGCAGTTTGATTCATTTGGCTCGACATCGATAGGATACATCGATTTTAGTTCCAAGTTTCACCACCAGGGGCGCTATCCTATCTCGTGTTCTATGGGCCCGATTACGGTGAGATATGGCTCATTCGATTCGAAATCGACAGCCTGAAAGATTTCAGCTATGTTTGTATAGAACAGAGTGCGTCCCCTGGTGGTGGAAGATGGAACTAATGGATTTTGCAGCTAACTCGAGTTCTATGGGTCCCATCACAATGCAGTTTGATTTATTAAACTGGACATCGACAGGATATATAGATTTTAGTTACAAGTTTCACCACCAGGGGGCGCTTTCCTATCTTGTGTTCTATGGGCCTGATCACGACGAGGTATGGCTCATTCGACTTGAAATCGACAGCCTGAAAGATTTCAGCTATGTTTGTATAGAACAGAGTGTGCCCCCTGGTGGTGGAAGATGGAACTAACGGATTTTGCTGCTAACTCAAGTTCTATGGGTCCCATCACAATGCAGTTTGATTCATTCGACTCGACATCGACAGGATATATAGATTTTAGTTACAAGTTTCACTACCAGGGGGCGCTTTCTTATCTCGGGTCCTATGCGCCGCATCACGACGAAGTATGGCTCATTCGACTCGAAATCGACAGCCTGAAAGATTTCAGCTATGTTTGTATGGAACAGAGTCCGCCCCCTGGTGGTGGAAGATGGAACTAACGGATTTTGCAGCTATCTCAAGTCCAATGGGTCCCATCACAATGCAGTTTGATTTATTCAACTGGACATCGACAGGATATATAGATTTTAGTTACAAGTTTCACCACCAGGGGCGCTTTCCTATCTTGTGTTCTATGGGCCCGATCACGACGATGTATGGCTCATTTGACTCGGAATCGACAGCCTGAAAATTTTCAGCTATGTTTGTATAGAAAAGATTGCGCCCTTTGGCGGAGGAAGATGGAACAAACGGGTTTTGCCATGCATTTTCATCCTTCTAATTGTGTTACTCTCTCGCTGTATAATTTAAAAGTTGAGTCTTGGATTCCTCTCCCTGGGCCACCACCCTCATATTTTATTGGGGTCCAAGGGGTCTTTTTAGCATTTCTTTAAAATTTTATTCTAATGATTAATTTATACCCTATACTTAATTTCGACTAATTGACATTTTCATCAATAACCTTAAAAAAGTAATGATATCAGTACAAAAACCCTTAACGGGTTAAAAGTTGTGACGCAGCACTTTCTTTTGGCTCTATGAATTTTAAATATGGGTCTTAAAAGCAATGATATCAAATTTAAGTGACGCTATGTTAATAATTTTTTTTAAATCATAATTTTCTTTTTAGTTTTATTTATATTCACAGGTGCAATTATTATCTTAATATGAAAAAATATATAAAATTTATTCGCTGATGCTTTTTCATTCACATCTCGCAGGAATTCAAAATATGGGTTTTAAAAGAAATGATATCAAAATTTGAGTGACACCTTGACGTTAATTTAATAGGACTCTTTTAAAATTCAATTTAAATTATTTTTGGTTTGTCTTCTAAAGTATATTTACACATACAAACAATACTTTTAATTTTTCAATACACTTTTAAATATATTACTTTCACTGAGCCTATATTATGTATTGAAATGTATTTATTTCAATAAATTGATTTATCTTCTGTGCCACGCTATCCAAAATCATAAGTAAAATTTATGTAAATGATTATTTTGCGTCATAGTATCCAAACAAAGGGAAATGTATTCAAGTGGATAATATGACGCAAAATAATCATTTACATAAATTTTACTTATGATTTTGGATAGCGTGGCACAGAAGATAAATCAATTTATTGAAATAAATACATTTCAATACATAATATAGGCTCAGTGAAAGTAATATATTTAAAAGTGTATTGAAAAATTAAAAGTATTGTTTGTATGTGTAAATATACTTTAGAAGACAAACCAAAAATAATTTAAATTGAATTTTAAAAGAGTCCTATTAAATTAACGTCAAGGTGTCACTCAAATTTTGATATCATTTCTTTTAAAACCCATATTTTGAATTCCTGCGAGATGTGAATGAAAAAGCATCAGCGAATAAATTTTATATATTTTTTCATATTAAGATAATAATTGCACCTGTGAATATAAATAAAACTAAAAAGAAAATTATGATTTAAAAAAAATTATTAACATAGCGTCACTTAAATTTGATATCATTGCTTTTAAGACCCATATTTAAAATTCATAGAGCCAAAAGAAAGTGCTGCGTCACAACTTTTAACCCGTTAAGGGTTTTTGTACTGATTAATTTTACAGGGAGGATTTTGGTGCGGACCATTGTAATCTGAAATATAAAAGGAAATTTGTATATATATATATATATATATATATATATATATATATAGATATATATATATATATATATAATATCTTTGAATTTCAAAAAACATATCAAGTTCTTGTAACATTCTAATTAAATATCCTAAGAGATAATTAGTCATAAAGTGTAGACAGAATACCACATAGTTAATAAATTAACAAGTGCAATCATAATGTTACCATAGCATTTGCTTCAATGGTAATTGGCCAAAAATACTGAAAATATGAAGAATATTTAAAAAGAGAGAGAAATTATATAATAAACCATAACATGTTGATAATTTGAAGTTGATATCAAGTGAATACAAATGGATTTTGAAATGAAATATGAACTAAATATAATGGAAAATTGGATAACAAGAGATTTAAATTAGAATTGGATATGAAAAAACACGTGTAGATATAATCATCAGCCTGGATGTATCCACACGTGTTTTAAAAATAATACAGTATTTCATAAATATACTGGCATTTATGCTAAGATCCCTATATTCATCCAGGTATACTGTATTATTACAAGAAAACAATTGGAAATAGTAAAATTGGAAATAAAAAACTTGTAAAGAATAGATAAAATATTTTACTCACAATAATTATCCAAAATTCTGTAAACATCACAAGGTCTACATTTATACCATTACGACCACATGGCGCACATCATGAAATATCATAATCTTGATGAGATAGTCAAGTTGGGAAAACAAATTTTGATAGTTAATTTGAGAGAACATATTTTGAAATAACTATATATATGTATATATATAATTTAATTTGTATTGAGAGAAAAAACTACAATAAAGTAGCTAGGGGATTTTTTTTTTGTGTGTGTAATGAATGATATATATTTTTTGAAATAAATTGCTGTTTTTGTGGAAATCGTCATGTTTAATATTATATATCATACTCTGTATTATCATCATTTCTCAACATAATATTAATATTGAAGCATTTGAAAACTTTGATAATGCCTTGCAATGGCGATGTTTATTTAATCCTCTACAATTTTACTTTTCGTGTAGCGTTCATATTAAAATAAAACTGTTTACATTGCGCTTGCTTGATATAGATTAAATTACAATGTTAAATGATAAGCTTGATAACCTCAACTATCCCAGCACTTGAAAACACGAATTATCCATTTACTTATCTGTGTTACCAATAAATTTACTTCAGCAATAAGGCATTTTAGACTAACATGCTCCTATCACATTTTCAAAACTGTGTTAAAATTCAAAGTAATCTCGTAAGTATATAACTCTTGACCGAAGTGGTTTACAGTGCCTCTAGTGAATATTCAATAAGATTTAAAAATAAACTCGGTTAAAGTATATGAAACAAGTTTGGTAATTCTAGTAGTAGGATGATAATGTTGTGCGATTATGTGATATAGCTTCACTAAATTATTCCTCAATTTAATTTTACATAATAATTCATTGCAAGAAAATCATACAAGCTTATTTTAAAGAAATAAAATAGATCAGCTTGCAATTATTTAAAGAACTATGTGCATGATATAAGAAACTATTTGAGAACTGGAAGAACTGCGCAATAAATCGGCATCCAATTTCGAAAATTTACTTGCTCAAGAAAAGGCCTTTTTTAATCAGCTTATTACCACATTCAGGATCACCGAAAGCTAAATCGGTAAGTTTGAAGCAACCAAATAATAGCGTTAAGCTATTAAATAGCTGAAAAATAATTGATTTTCTTGAATGTGTTAGAGGGCGATGTGCAAAAAAGTACGATGCGTGAATAACATTCATAGTTATTCAGAATAATTGGTATTAAATAAGTGCAAGAAATAATTTTTAAAAAGAAATTTTTGGATTCGTGGATGCTCAAGAAACAAGAACTTTGGAAGATTTCTATCAATAAAATAACAAGTAATTTATTCCCTTGAATATTTTGGAGATTTTCTGAGCACTTGAAGTAAAAAAAATATATAATAAAAATTCACGATGAATAATTGACGTTTATAATCAAGTGAAGTGGTTAAGAATAAAATGAATATAGGAATTTTTTTTTATTCCGTAAGGAACGAGAACATAGAACTCTGATCAATAAGACCCATCAATCATAAAGAACATCTTATCAATAAAATAAAATTTCATAGTATGAACGTGTCGAGTTTAAATCAAGATAACTAACAAAATGCAAGTTTCGAGGTATTCAAGATTCAAGTTTTCTAAAGAAAAGTATAAACAAAGCTGTTATGATTGCATTCTTTAATACAGTGGATTTCTTAATACCGGACTTTCAGTTAACTTGCGTGCTATATTTTTTATCTGATAAATTTTATTTTATTGGACTTATGTGCAAAGAGTTATCGTTACTAAAATTCATATCTAAAATTTATCTTTGATTATTATGATATATATTGAGTAAAAAACAAACCTTGTACTTTTAAAAAGTTGCAAAGAATGCCGTTTTTACATGCCGTCAAACAATTATACATGAAAATCAGAAAAATTACTAAAATGTCTGTTACCATATTTTACACCCGAGTCCTTCATATGTTTGCTCAGGGAAAAACTCTCCACATCGTACGGACACGGCATAAAGATTTTGAATAAAAACTAAATTAGTATAAGGAAATATTAAGCAATCAAGCAACGTAAATGTACTTTATTGCCCCTTAATAATTTTGAAATTCATCATCAGGAGTCCGTTGAAAACGTATATAAGTGCAAAGTATGATTTTCATATGGTTGCATCATTCATGACGGAAATATTTTCATTGCATTCAAATAGTGTTACTTTTGTAAAAAAAGATGAATTCATTTGAAAAAGACATAAAAATAATTTTAAATTGCTTTCTCATACTTGGGCTACCATTTTTTGAACAACGTGCAACTGATTCTGTGGCAAAGAAAAACATAAAAAATTTCATTAAAACAGTTTTAAATATCTTCATCATCATATTTTTTGTTATATACACCATTGCCGTGGTATATTTCCATTCTCCTAAAAGAGTATATTCAACATATTCAATATTCCTTGTAGTGATTGTAAATATCTTAATGTTATGTCTGTATTTATCAGTCGCCTTTAGGCAGAATAGCATCTTAAAACTTTTGAGCAGAATCAAGGATTTTTTAAAGTACCAAATTAATTATTATAAATTAAGAAATAAATATATATTACTTATATGTTCCATCGGTGTTTTGATTCCGTTTGTTTTGAATATTCTGATATTCCTTCAATCGGTGAAAAATTACGGAAACACAAAGGAATTAACATTATATTTTTTTGGCAACCTCCTCAGAACAAACTTTTAGCTTTGTATTTGATTCTCTTCATTCAATGAATAATGTTGTCACAGTATTTCATTGTTCCTAGCTTGTGCATGATATTTTTAAGTTATATTTATTGTGTATTTGGAGAAATATACAAGCATGTACTACTGAAAGTAAAAAATGATTTAAAATGCAATTTTCGAGTTGAAACAATTAGAAAATCGATACAAACTATAGAGGATGCATTAAAAATTTATGAAGAAATCGAAACTGTTTTATCTCTTGGAACATTCTTGGCATATGCATTGTCTCTCATGAATTTTTTATTAGTGGTAAGCCTTACAAAACATCCCCAAGATTTACCGTACGAAACAGAATTTATCACTTATTGCGCTTTCATCTTCGTTTGGACACTGTTTTGGGTATTTTGCTTAATTTTAGCTGGGTCTTATCTCCCTATTGTTGCAAATCGCACAAATAATTTTCAGAGAGAAATAGTGGTAGGATTTCTGCATAATGGAAGTCGCCGAAGAAAATCTGAAATTCTTTATTTGTTGGTGCTTTGTGATTGTTCAAAAATCAAAATATCTTTTACAGCGTGGGGCTTGTTAAAGCTAAACCGTGAGCTTTTGATCACCACGCTTGGCTTTATTTTCAGTTATGGTGTTTTAATTTATTCTGCTTGAATAATCACTAAAAAAAAAAAAAAAAAAAAAACTCTTTTTTTTATCATGTAACAATGTAAATGTGATGTTGATAAAAAAAAATTTGAATTTTATTTTCTACATACAGCTGTTTTAATAAGTTCTGTATAGATAAAATAAAGGATCAAAACTATTAAAATCACTAACTACCAGTAACAATGAGCAAACTGTTGCATGTGATAATACTGTAACTATTTTCCATCAGAGCTATTGAGTAATGGACTCTAAGTACTCTTGAACATATATTTTTCTATTTTTCAAGATTGGAGCAATAGCTTCTAAAGATTGAATTTGTTAGCTTAACATTATTTTATTTGAAGACGAGTGCATTTCTGTGATTATAACTCACGAAACAAATAACAGGAATGTCAAATATTTTCACGCTATTGAAATAAACTTTGAATATCATCAATAGAGTTAGAACATTTTCAGTTTTTTCAGCATAAAAAAAAACTTAAGTGAGACTGTTGAGAAAAAAAAACTGAATAATTCATTACTGACTTTACAGTAACAGTAACCATTCCTTTTTATAATATTCAAAGATATTTTTAAGCAATGGTAATCTTCATTTTTTTAACATATTGAAACTTTTTGAAGACCAGTGATCGTCGGGTTACTTTTTTTGGGAGGGAAGAGGGGGGGGGGGTATGAGCATGAGCGTTTATGACAAGATCAGGTAGTATCGAAATTAGATCGACGTACCGCTGCACTGGTCCATATAAAGCATTTAGTTCCGTTTCTAGCCAATAGTTTTCGTGTGTGTGCGTGCATTTTGAAGTAAAATGCTGACGTGATGTTTGTAATTACCCTCAATCTGATCATGCACATTTCATCTTGTCAATTAAAAATTATTTCGTCGCTGAAATTTTTCGCTGATTTCAATCTGTTTGCTGATTGTTATGGGGCATAAGCTTTCAGAAACACGTTCCAATAGGGAGTGGGGGGCATATATTTATTAGTTTATTTTAAAGGCTTTTTGTTGTATTAATTTGCCCCAAATTTTATACTATTACGGGCAAATAATCATTCTTTAAATCTGATTTCTCAAACACCTCTGTATGCATTTAAATATGATTTCATTGGGTTAAATAGCAAACAAATTTCCTTCTAAGGATTCTTTCTTCTCCCATTTCCTTCTTACTTCACCTCCCTAAGCCAATCTAATATTTTTTTCTTGATTGCACACAAATGACAAATATTCCAATTCGGGTTCTGAATCTTCATGATTCACTTATTTTTAATTAATTAACAGACAGACAGCAGAGAATCTTATTATCACAAAGAAATAACATGCATCAAAAAAATTTTCAAGAATTAGCAGAATTACCCTAAGTTACATTAGACCTTACAAGAGATTATTTCAGAAGACATGTACATGCATCTACAGATAAAACCATACTTTTTGAAAAATGTTTGAGAAAATAAGTAAATAAACAATGGAATGCAGAAAAGTTTCGTCTTGTATTTACTCATGTAATCAAAGTGATTGTAAAACAGGCTCTATCTTTCGAGGAAAGGAAGATGGCTCCTCTGCAGCCTTGATTACTTTTCTGCCAATCATGGTAACTTGAATTTTACTCTTGCTCTCTAGTTATGATGAGAATTTAGCAAATCATGAGAAGAGTGTGACTGAGAACAGTAAATCTGTACTTGAAAAAAGACTTCATAAAACAGAGAAGAGTTAGCCATATCTCACCTCACAGTAAGACTCTCTTACAGAAAAACTCTTATATTAAACTCTTACAGAAAGCATGAACGTTGATAGGCTCGAAATCCAGATCGAGACTTTTAAATAGGCAAAAAAAATCAAACTTTTTCTGTATTTATGGATGCAACTACAATAATGGATTTATCAAGTTGTTACAGTGCATTACTTACTTGGCTATCTACTAAAAACAGAAATGAAATGAAAGTGCTCTCTGTTCAAGTAATTTTGGGAGATTTTGAATAGCATAGTGCAACTGCTACTGAACATAGAAAACTGTGTAATTTTGATTTAGCTTCAAGCATGAGCAGTTGATATAGCGGTCTCTTATCCAGACTCGGAGATTTAATACAAAACCATCTTCATATTTGGTGCTACGCAATTGTGTTCTTAGTGTTTGCCAACAACCATATCATTTTTTGGATTAGTGAAGCAGACAGAAGAATTTTTCGATGACCCACACGAAATATTATCTGTATTCTTACAGTAGAACCCAAGGATATGTCTGTTGGCTATTGGAGCCACTAGCTCAAGAAGTGATGCAGCAACCAAATTTTTGATCGCTTCCATCATTAATATCATAGTGAATTTGTAGCTAACGCGTCACAAACATAAACTTGTTTGTAGAACAAGTTGTAACACTTCACTTAGTACGATTAGAAATTTCAAACGTTTCAATAAATCTAACGAAATTCTTCAGACGCTTGACTTAAACCATATTCTTAGCTATGATATTTCTGATGATACTCAAAATCACAACATCTTAGTTACTCCATCCTCAAACCAAGAATCTATATATAATACGCTCAGGATTAGAAGCTTGTGTCTGCGACACAGAATTGAGGGTGATGATCCTTTCGGTCAAATAGTTAATGCTTCAAAATTATTCTCATCTGTTATGCCATAAAAATAGGATGAGAAGTAGAATTTTCTCTGGACTTGAAGAGAATCTACAAGGCAGTATCTCATAAAAGAATCAGAAACGTAAAATAAGTAACCTGTAAATTAGCAGATGACGATGAAATCGCTTACTACAAAGAATATGGATTCCAGATAATAATTTCCAATGTGGTTATTTACAAACTTAATGAAAGTATGAAAAATAACTTTTCTAACAAGAATAACCTCTACCTAAATGTGGCTTCTTTCGAATTACGATGGTTTCCTGAGCTAAAAGAAATTATACCAACAAACGTCTTCACCAAACTAAGTTACTTATTATTTAATATTGACAGGGGCAAACTAACTGAAGAACTTTAAATAAGATTGGCCTAAAATGATCTCAATGTTGAAAAGGAATAAGGGATAATAATTTTCACATTAATTACAGGTAATGCCATTCATTCAGGAAGAAAAATGTCAACCGAAGCGGGAGAAAAGGAAAAGAAAAACTAAAGGTATGTCTAAATCAAGAACCTTGTAAGGCTGTATGTGTATAGATTGCACTATAAAAAAAAAAATATTTCTTGATCTAGCAAGGAGGTTTACGAAAACATAATATAACCTATTCTGAGTTACTCGCGATTCCGAAAAGTGTTTCTTTAACTAAAGAACCTTGAAAACCAATAGATTTTCGAGATTTAAAGACGCATTTCTGAAATAAAAATCACTCTTACTGCCCATAATTTTCGGAAACGTTGCGAAGTATTTTTTTACAATGTATTAATCAATTTTATCAATCCGGTATTAACATTATATATTAATACTACCGATGCAGGTGTTATTAATTCTTAAGTAAAACGCCCCATGTTCAACAAACATTTTCAACAGACAAATATGCTAAATTAACAGCGTAAAAGAACATTATTTTGTTACACTTGCGGGAATAAATTCTTCTATGCAATCGAAAATGTTTACTTGAGCATTGATAACATTAAAAAAAAACTTATTTCGTGTTGATCTAGACTATAGGTTCCCAACGGGGGTGATACCGCCCCAAAGTGGGCGCTGGAACATTCTATGGGGGCGGTAGCGGGTCAAGAGGGAAATGGGGGACGTTAATTCAGTCAAGGGGGGCGCCCGTAGCGTACCTACCTTTTTAGGAAATTGATATAAAAAATTAGCTGACACCCCCCCCCCCCCCCAGCGTTACCCGAGCCCGTGATAAAAATATTAAATATGCCTTTAAATGAAAATCTATACAAACGAACCTAGAGCTGGGGGCCCAAAATCGAATTTCTTTTACGAATGTAAAAAGAAAAAAAAAAAAAGCTGTGGAACACGAATACACACTAAAACTGGCGGAGAACAAAATTTTATTATAGCGGGCTAAAACAGTGTAACCGCAAGTGTTTTCACGAATGTCAAAAAATTGCTGCGCAATGCGAAAAATCGAATTAAAAATCGTTAAAAATTCAAAAATCGCGGTGTGTAAAATCTGCTACACTGTAAAAAATGACAAATGTTTCTTAATCTACGAAAATATAATATAATGACGAATAAATTTATAATATAAACTCATCCTTGTTAACCATGATTCTGAAAAATGTTTCTTTATCTTTAGAAACTTCAGACATCAATGGCATTTCGAGATTTAAAGAATCATTTATAAAAACAAAATCGCTCTTGCTGCCCATAATTTTCGAAACGTTTACGAGTAGCTTTTAAAGTGTATTAATCCGTTTTCTAAGCCCGGAATATAGTTTTTTTCCGATGCTATCAATTTTCAAGTAAACATTTTCATGTTGAACAAATATGTTTAACAGACAAACATGCAAAATTAACAGCGTTAACATTAACTTTAAAATTAAGATTATTTCTTTACTCTTTCATGTATAAATTAACTTATGCAGCTGAAAACGTTTACTTGAGAATTGCTGACATTCGAAAAACAGGTATTCCAGGCTAAGGAAACTGATTAATATATCATAAAAACTATTCGGAAACGTTTCTGAAAAATACGGGCAGCAAAAAATACTTCGCTTTTATAAATAATTCTTCAAATTTTAGAAATGTATTGGTTTCTGGTTATTCAAAAGACAATGGAACACGCTTTTCGGAATTTCGGATAACTCAGAAGATTATATTATATTTTCGTTCGTGGTTATAGTATGTTTTCATAAAATAAAAAGCATTGGTGATTTTTTACAGTGTATATAAGGCTGACTAAAAGTTTGAAACCGATTTTTTCTTTTTTTTAACATCCTGTATTTCAAAAAACGATGACACATGCGAAAAATGGCGACACATGCCTAAACAGATTTTCAAACGAATGTGTGGTTTGAATCTGCTTAAGAAATTCGTTTATTCTGTGTGAAAATGATAGAAGTCATTATAGCCATAAGTTTTATAACTATCTATAAATCTGTTGAAAAGTTAATTTATTTAAACTTAAACGGTGGCAAATTTTGTATTTCAAAATGTCGGAATTTTAAGAAGAAATGCCGGCAGTATAGTTGAGTATTTGAAATATGGATTTACGTCCTCTCCTACAAACCAGTCATTACCTATGGGCTTAATTTGCCTAAATGTTTTTTTCAAATGAAGCCGTGAAGCCTTCTAGTCTACAAGAGCATTTGAATAAAATGCATGCTAATGAAAAGGACAACGATTTATAATATTTTCAAGGACTAGAAAAGAAAAATTTAAAAGAGCAAACTGTATTAAACCTTCTTGTGTCGTCTTCTGAACAAGAAGATGACGGACTACGAGCCTCATATAATATTTCATTGTTAATCGCAAAAGCAGGAAAACCACACACATTGGTGAGGAATTAATCGTGTCGACAGTCAAAGAGGTAATAAAAATTATCTTTCATCATAAGATACCGTCATATATCATCAGAAAAATTCCTCTGAGTAATAATTCAGTGCAAAGAAGAATAGATGAAATGGCTAAAGACTAAGAACTAAAATAATTTCTTAAAACACCATAAAAACTTTAAAATGCGCTAGGCCTTTCGAAAGATCTGAGTCTTTCTTCGTCAGGCGCAAAAAGACGTGCGTCTACTATGAAAGCAGCAGCAAGACTGAAATGAGAGGTAAGGGAGAGGAAACAAGCTGATGCAACAGCCAATAGGAAAGTAGAAAACAACAGCCAATAGGAAAACAGAAGACAACAGCCAATCACAGAAGAGTAAAAACAAAACAATAGAGAATACAAAATAGAAGGGGAATAAGGAAGTGAAAAAATAAATAAATAAATAAAAGATAAATAAATAAAATAGAATAAATAAAGCATCAGCTTGTTTCCTCTCCCTTACCGCTCATTTCAGTCTTGCTGCTGCTTTCATAGTAGACGCACGTCTTTTTGCGCCTGACGAAGAAAGACTCAGATCTTTCGAAAGGCCTAGCGCATTTTAAAGTTTTTATGGTGTTTTAAGAAATTATTTTAGTTCTTAGTGTTTCACACCAGTTTCAACTTATTTTATTTGGCTAAAGACGTTGAAATAGCATTGTACTATTACTTAAGTACTTGCAATTTTTCCATTTAATTCTATGCATCAACTCTACCAAACAGCGATGCACTACTCTTATCATACTTCGATTAATATATAAGAAAACAATTGTCAAGAGTTAATATTTGCTAAAAATTTGGGAAACTGGTACAAAGGGAGAATTGATATTTAATACCACGAGCAACTTTTTTCAAGATAAACATATTCCTATTCGTAATATATTATCAGATGCTACTGTTGGTGTTCCAGTAATGACAGGGCGTCATAAATGGTTCATAGCACATTTGAAACAAGCAGTATCAAATGTACTCACAGTACATTGTTTTATACATCGTCAGCATTTGGTTGCAAAAAATCAGAATGAATGCCTGCATACGTCGCTTTATTAGATTATTAGAACAGTCAATAAAATTTGAAGCAATTCATTGCATGACAGATTATTTGGACAACTTTGTAGTGAAAATCATGACGATTACAATTGCTTGCAAGTTTGTTGGCTCTCAAAAGGTATTTGTCTCAATCGTTTTTCGATCTATTTCACTCAGTATTGGACTTCCTTGAAAACAGAGGCGAAAAACTATACGAAAACCAGATTACATCTAAAAATGACATAGATGGCTTATTTGACGGACCTGTTAAGAATATTTTATGAAGTCAGTGCATAATTGCAAGGCAATGAGTTGTCAAAATCAAGCAAAGCTGATTTTGTGGGAAAACTTCAGTTCAAACGAAATCTTGGTAGAGATGAATACAGCCACTTTCCCACATTATCAGCAACCTCTGCACAACAGAAATATTTGCTTACTTACTGACAACACTTAGACGTTCTTCATGCTGATTTTACGGAGCGATTCCAGGATATTTTAAACATGAATATACGGATCTGGGTTTTAAATCCTCTCGCAAATGCAAATACAGCAGAATCATCACATTTAGAAGTGAAATTTGTAGAACGCACAAATAACGAAGAACTAAAAGTAAAATTGAGAAATGGATACCAAGAGTTCTGGCTTCAAAAATAAATATCAGTCTTTACCCTAGATTGTGGGAAATAGTACAGACATTTTTAATTGCTTTCCTTCATCGCATTTGTCTGAACATGGGTTCAGTGTAGTTGCTAATTTACTGTCAGTGTAGTACCTAATTTACTGCTAATTTACTATCTATCACTTTTCTTAAGAAAAGGAATAGACTTATCATGCACTGATGTTAAACAAATTGGAACCAGACATTTACAGATTGTTAAAATTATACCAGCCTCAACTATCTCATTATTATTTTTTTAATTCATATTGATTTTGTGTTTATTGTTTAATTTTTAATAAACAATTTTTTACTACACTTGATGGTCGTTTTAATTAATTTCTGCTTTGTAATTATTAGCAATAGATAGGTAGACAGATTGTGATAGATAGACAGATAAAATAGGAATAGATATTATGCAGCAATAATGTTTGGTATAATTAACTATTATGGAAGATGGGGGGGGGGGCGTTGGAATATTTTTTCTTGTAAAGGGGGCGGTGGTCTAGAAAAGGTTGGGAATCTCTGATCTAGACGAACATGTGATACCAACGACTCGACCATTAGCCGATTTTCTGTACGCTGCTTTTCGAAGTGAGGGTTCGACATCTCGTGGTCAATACTAGAACAACAAACTTCTCTTTGAAGAACGCGTGCTATGATATGATATGATTTTTTTTTTTTTTTTTTTTTTTTTGGTGGGGGGGCAGCTTTATATTTTAACAAATATGAGGTGTTTCGTTGCAATGTTGATAGTAGAGCGGACTCTTTTGATCCAGATGATAATAAAATTTCCATGGGATTTCGCGAGCGGGGAATTTCAGTGAAGCGCTTAATGTGAAATTTCGCTTGGCACGAATTAATAATGACGTCTCAACAGAAAAGATTGTACTATTATTTTAACGGTTAACGCACACACACACAAAAAAAAATGCACTTTTTGATTTTATGTGAACAAGATTCGAATGTAATTGCATTATATGTTTTTGTTGTTTGTTTTTTTAACTAAATTCAAGAGCAATTATCAAAATTGGATAAAATTTTGTTTCTGACTCGCTAGGAAATTATCAAGTTTTAATTTTGTTTTCCATGATTAAGTGCATTTTTCTATTAATTTCTAAATATTGTAATAATTAAAAATATTTTTATCAGTATTACGGTTACTTTAATTTTTACAATCTTGTAAGTAGAAGAGAAATAGGGGTTATGCGGCAGCAGGAGGCGGAGGCGGAGGGCGTGGCCTAAAGGTGATGGATAGGTGACAGGTGAGCGATTAGATAATGAGAAGGTTAATGAGAAGGTTAATGCGAAAGTGAATGAAGATGAAAGCGGCGAGATCGTAGGAAAAATGTATACTTACGGTGAGTGTCGCAGAGACTAACTTCTGTCCTGGAATCCTGTGAGCAACTGAACGGGGTTTACGATATGCACGGGTGATGTCATCATCGTCCTAGAGGGCGCTGCGATCGGCGCTATGATGGGTCGAGACGAATGCTGCTTTCTGATTGGCTGTTTCTATTTCACCTGAGGGGAGGGCAGTACCGTTCCTCCTGAGGGGGGTTCGATGACGTCATGTTCTAGAACACTCTGGCGACGGACGACGCATGCGCGAAGAGAGAGAGGTATGATGCAATCACAAACACAGAGATGCAATTCAAGTTTTAAAAATGAAATGTTGAATTTTACTTTTAACAAATTAAATTTTTTTAAATATGAAGTCGACCGAGGAACACGGGTGATGACATCATCATCATCATCATCATCCTAGGGGGCGCTACGATCGGCGCTCTGATTTTTCGAGAGCTTTTCCCCTGAGGGGTTGACAGTACCACGTAGCTGCGAGCGGGATGCAAAGATTTAACACGTGTCAACCAGACTTAGTGCTGCTCTTGAAGATTAGGAAGAAATTTTAATTAATTGTTAATTAATTAATTAATTAATTAATTAAATCTTTTTGTCAACTTTTTTGAAAATGATTTTCAAATAACGTGAAATGAAGAATTAGATTACTGTATTGATCATAATTTAAGTGAAATAAAGTCATGAAAGTGTTAAACAAGTTTTGAAAATTAAGAAAACTTTAATTTTTAAGATTAATTTTTCTATGTATAAATTTTTAATGAATTAAGTGGAGGTTTATTTTTTAAATGAAATGTTTTAGCTGAAAAGAAACAATTAGTTAAAACATTTTTTTAATTATCAGTTACAAATAAATTTACAAAACAGGTTTTGTACCAATGTGTAAAATAATTATGTTTTTTGAAATAACTTAATTTTTTTTATGAAAGTGATAGAAAAGGTTTCACCATTCAAATAAGTTATGTATGTGTTGATACATTTTGTCTAAATGTATGTGAACTTGTTGAGATTTCTGTAACAAAGACATCACCAACCCTATATATATATATATATATATGATGAAAGTATGTTCTCATTGTAACCACCTCACGCATTAGCCCTTATTTAACTTACATTTAATGCTATTGTTAGAAAAACTAGTGAATTTAGTTCCAACTTTAAAAGAAAATAATATTATATGAATTTTGTAAACGAGTACTTTGAGAAATAACTTCATGTTTTTTTAAAGACACTTTCTTAAAAAACATCACAGAATCACTTTAACTTGTTATTTTAAAATGTTTAGAAACATTTATGTAACTGATTCATAAAAAAGTTTTTAGAACAACAGTTTAAAAACAAAAAATTACTCTTTTTATATGTAACAGATAAAAAAATTAAGTATCTGTGTTGTTCAAAAATTAAACTTGCATATTGTTTTAAGCATGAAAAATAAAAACCAACGAAATGTTTGCTTAACCATGAATAATATTTTAAGAAAGGTTTCTTTTTTGATGAAAATAGTAAATGACATTAACTTTTTAATTTTCTAAATTATATTACACATAGTTACAAAAAACCCTTACCTTAATCTTTCTTGAACACATCTATTTAAAATATCATCATTTTTCTTTTTCCTGAACTTTAACATCAACTTGTTGCAACAAACCCTTACTTTGAACTTGAGAGAAAAAACAATTTTAATGTAGATGGCGCACTTGTTGTATGATGTCACTTTTTCCTGCCTATAAGGATATGAAAAACCGTTTTGATTGGTTATTTACTTCGAGGGAAGTGATGTCA
This sequence comes from Maratus michaelseni, assembly GCA_963931845.1. NCBI lineage: Eukaryota > Metazoa > Arthropoda > Arachnida > Araneae > Salticidae > Maratus > Maratus michaelseni. Next base: position 155,901,393 of record OZ007589.1, on the reverse strand, counting down.
TGACCAGTTTTGCACACGATACTCTACATGATAAGAATCCCCTATAAAAGCAGCATACCCAATATTCTGATCACTATGTTCGAGTAAGTTGTCTTGATTGCTGATCCTTGTTGCTGCTCTAACCTTACTGGTTTTCCTGTCTGAACCTGTCTAACCTTGCTTGTCTACCTGCTTGACCGTGCTTGTTTACCTGTCCGAACCTGCCTAATCTTGTACAAATCTATCTAATCTTGCTTGTTTACCTGCCTGACCTTGCTTGTTTACCTGTCCGAACCTGCCTAATCTTGTACAAAGCTGTCTGATCCTGTTTGTCTGAAAAAAATGCCTGTTACCGTTTTCAACGAAAATGAACTGGATGTACTTCTGATTTCCGATTTTATTCAAAAAGATCTAGCGGATGATTATTTTAATGAACTGCAAGCTTTTCCCTTTTATACACCTACTTTGAAACTTCGAGGAAAACAAATAAAGCCTAAGAGAAAGGTTTTAGCTTACGGTGATTCTGGACTGTCTTATTCTTTCAGTGGAACCACCATTTCTGCATTAGAATGGACACCATTTATGTTAGAATTAAAAGACCAAGTGGAAAACCAATCTGGGAGAAAATATAAATTTGTGCTGATGAAACTGTACCCGAATGGAAGAAGTTATTTATCACAACATAAGGATAATGAGAGCGATATACATGAGAATGTCACCATAACTGTATTGAGTTTTGGAACAAAACGGATTCTAGAGTTTCAAAGACTTAAGTGTCAAGAGGTTCGAATAAGCTTAGAACATGGCTCTTTGTATTACATGTTTAATCCTACTAATGAACTGTTTACTCATGAAATTTTGCCAGAACCTGATATTAAACAACCATCCATTAGCTTAACTTTCTATTATATTATTTCAAACCCTGTTCCTTTAAAAATACAAAGACTTAGTTTTTTTCCTGTTTCATCAGATGAAGTATCTTCACCTAAAAACGAACATTTACAAAAAATGGAAGTGTCTTCTGAGCAAACATTTGCTAAACAAATGACTTCCAAGTCCTATGAAAACATTACTGCTATGCAAGAACAAGCTTTTTCAGCTCTATATGGTAGTGATATACTTCTTGCAGAATTTTCTATATGTTCAGGTACATTTCTTCAGATTCGATTAAAAAATCATGTTTCGTTAAGAATTCATGTCAGAAATTTCAAGGAAACGAAAAATGGAGATAAATACCCTACAAAACAAGGGATTATTATGACTGCCCCAACATGGGAAAATTTTAGTAAAAAATTATCAGATTTTCATTTTTACTCGAAAGATGACTCTTTTATCGCAAATAATCAACTTATTATAATGGATCTTGATGAAGATACTTGTTTTCTTCAACAGCTCTTTAATTTGAAAAACTTTGGTTTTTATTTAAAAAATACTGGAATTCGTATGAGAAAGGATCAGATACTTAATTTGATAGAATTAGTTCCACAAATTACTGAAACGGTGATTGACATACTTCTAACTCGTGTTCTACCGAATTCTGTTTTTAATAAGTTACCTGTATGCTATAATCATATGGATTTCAACAAAGCTAAGTCACATTTCTTATTTTGTTTGAAACAAGAGTTCGGATCTACTGCTTGTAAAATGTTTAAATGCGATGGGTGTAAACATAGATCCAACTCACAATTCGAGCACTCTTGCATGTTAACTGAGACCCAGGAAAAATTTTATATGTATAAAGATTCAATTTTGCTAAATATGAATACATTTGAGTTATCTAAGAACATTTGCCAAAATTGCAAAGGTCAATTTACAAATACATTTTTTAAATGTTTTGATAGTCAATTCTATGAAGAATATTTTGAAAGTAAGATGTTCAGCTAAAAATTGTGTAAATCTTTGATATGATATTTCAATAAACATTTTTTTTTGTTAACTAGAAATAAATCTCTCTTTATTTCTAACTGCAAGCAGAAAAAAAAAACTTATGATTGTCTAAGTCTAAGCTATGAAAGTAACAGCATATACTTAATGTTTTTTTCTGAAACATATAAAAAAGTTTGATATTTTTTCTAAAGAGTTGTTAACATACATATATAACATATGTATAATTTTTAAAAAGTTATCTAGTAATTTTTTTTTTATATTTTAAACTTATAATATTCGTTGAAAACATTTTTTAATCTGTTTCTAAACGTTTAAAAAGTAATTCTGTTGATCTTTTTTTAATGAAAATAAAAAAAAGTTTATACTGATAATTTTTTGACAAAATATTTCTTTAACGCTTGCTAAAAATCTGTTACATACAGAAAGTTTGTTATTTCTTTATTACATTTCAAAAGAGTTTGATATTTTTTCTGTTACATATAAAAAAAGTTTGATATTTTTGAAGAGTTGTTAACATATGTATATAACATTTGTTATATATAACATATCTAACATATGTATGAAACATATGTAACATATCTAACATATGTATGAAACATATGTAACGTATGTATAAAACATATGTAACATATCTAACATATGTATGAAACATATGTAACATATCTAACATATGTATAAAACATATGTAACATATATAACATATGTATAAAACTTATGTAACATATGTATAAAACATATGTAACATATGTAACATATGTATAAAACATATGTAACATATCTAACATATGTATAAAACATATGTAACATATATAACATATGTATAAAACATATGTAACATATCTAACATATGTATAAAACATATGTAACATATGTATAAAACATATCTAACATATGTAACATATGTATAAAACATATCTAACATATGTAACATATGTATAAAATATACGTATAAAACATATGTAACATATGTATGTAACATATCTAACATATGTAACATATGTATAAAACATATGGTACATATGTAACATAAGTTGGTAACAACGTTAAAAAATTTGAATTTTGTAATCAAGTACTTTGAGAAATAACTTCATGGGAACTAAATTCACTAGTTTAGTTTTTCTAACAATAGCATTAAATGTAAGCTTAATAATCGCTAATGCGTAAGGTACCGGTTACAATGAGAACATACTTTCAGCATATATATATAGGGTTGGTGATGTTTTTGTTACAGAAATCCCGACAAGTTCGCAAACATTTAGACAAAATGTATCAACACATATATAACTTACATACTTAACATTTAACTTATTTGTAATACTTTCATAAAAAAATGTTTTCAGTAGTCGATTTGTCGTTATAGACTAAATATATGTATTCTAATAGATCACAGCATATGATTATAAGGTTAAAATGCTTATAGCGACCGCTCAAATTCTTATAACGACCGCTCAACGCTTATAACGACCGCTCAAATACTTATAACGACCGCTCAAATACTTATAACGACCGCTCAAACCATGTTTTGAGCAGTCAATTTGTCATTATAGACTAAACATATGTATTCTAATAGATCGCAGCATTGATACATAGGTTATATATATTTTATACATATGTTACATATGTTTTATACATATGTTACATATGTTTTATACATATGTTACATATGTTTTATACATATGTTACATATGTTTTATACATATGTTACATATGTTACATACATATGTTACATATGTTTTATACATATGTTACATATGTTAGATATGTTTTATACATATGTTATATGTGTTAGATATGTTTTATACATATGTTACATATGTTTTATACATATGTTAGATATGTTACATACATAAGTTACATATGTTTGATACATATGTTAGATATGTTACATATATGTTACATATAGTTATGTTGTGTATATGTTACATATGTTTTATACATATGTTAGATATATTACATACATATGTTACATATGTTTTATACATATGTTATATTTGTTACATATGTTTTATAGATATGTTACATATGTTTTATACCTATGTTACATATGTTTTATACATATGTTACATATGTTTTATACATATGTTACATATGTTTCATACATATGTTAGATATGTTATATACATATGTTAACAAGGTCTTCAAAAATATCAAACTTTTCTATATGTAACAGAAAAAATATCAAACTCTTTTAAAATGTAATAAAGAAATAACAAACTTTTTGTATGTAACAGATTTTTAGCAAGTGTTAAAGAACTATTTTGTCAAAAAAATTATCAGTATAAACTTTTTTTTTCATTAAAAAAAGATCAACAGAATTATTTTTTAAACATTTCGAAACAGATTTAAAAAATGTTTTTAACGAATATTATAAGTTTAAAATATAAAAAAAAAATTACTAGATAACTTTTTAAAAATTATACATATGTTATATATGTATGTTAACAAGTCTTTAGAAAAAATATCAAACTTTTTTATATGTTTCAGAAAAAAACATTAAGTATATGCTGTAACTTTCATAGCTTAGACAATCATAAGTTTTTTTTTCTACTTGCAGTTAGAAATAAAGAGAGATTCATTTCTAGTTAACAAAAAAAATATGTTTATTGAAATAACATATCAAAGATTTACACAATTTTTAGCTGAACATGTTACTTTGAAAATATTCTTCATAGAATTGACTATCAAAACATTTAAAAAAAGTATTTGTAAATTGACATGTGAAATTTTGGCAAATGTTCTTAGATAACTCAAATGTATTCATATTTAGCAAAGTTGAATCTTTATACATATAAAATTTTTCCTGGGTCTCAGTTAACATGCAAGCGTGGTCGAATTGTGAGTTGAATCTATGTTTACACCCATCGCATTTAAACATTTTACAAGCAGTAGATCCGAACTCTTGTTTCAAACAAAATAAGAAATGTGACATAGCAGTGTTGAAATCCATATGATTATAGCATACAGGTAACTTATTAAAAACAGAATTCGGTAGAACATGAGTTAGAAGTATGTCAATCACCGTTTCAGTAATTTGTGGAACTAATTCTATCAAATTAAGTATCTGATCCTTACTCATACGAATTCCAGTATTTTTTAAATAAAAACCAAAGTTTTTCAAATTAAAGAGCTGTTGAAAAAAACAAGTATCTTCATCAAGACCCATTATAATAAGTTGATTATTTGCGATAAAAGAATCATCTTTCGAGTAAAAATGAAAATCTGATAATTTTTTACTAAAATTTTCCCATGTTGGGGCAGTCATAATAATCCCTTGTTTTGTAGGGTATTTATCTCCATTTTTCGTTTCCTTGAAATTTCTGATATGAATTCTTAAGGAAACATGATTTTTTATACGAATCTGAAGAAATGTACCTGAACATATAGAAAATTCTGCAAGAAGTATATCACTACCATATAGAGCTGAAAAAGCTTGTTTTTGCATAGCAGTAATGTTTTCATAGGACTTGGAAGTCATTTGTTTAGCAAATGTTTGCTCAGAAGACACTTCCATTGTTTGTAAATGTTCGTTTTTAGGTGAAGATACTTCATCTGATGAAACAGGAAAAAAACTAAGTATTTGTATTTTTAAAGGAACAGGGTTTGAAATAATATAATAGAAAGTTAAGCTAATTGGTGGTTGTTTAATATCAGGTTCTGGCAAAATTCCATGAGTAAACAGTTCATTAGTAGGATTAAAAATGTAATAAAAAGAGCCATGTTCTAAGCTTATTCGAACCTCTTGACACTTAAGTCTTTGAAACTTTATAATCCGTTTTGCTCCAAAACTCAATGCAGTTATGGGGACATTCTCATCTATATCGCTCTCATTATCCTTATGTTGTGATAAATGACTTCTTCCATTCGGGCACAGATTCATCAGCACAAAGTTATATTTTCTACCAGATTGGTTTTCCGCTTGGTCTTTTAATTCTAACATAAATGCTGTCCATTCTAATGCAGAAATGGTGGTTCCACTGAAAGAATAAGACAGTCCAGAATCACCGTAAGCTAAAACCTTTCTCTTAGGCTTTATTTCTTTTCCTCGAAGTTTCAAAGTAGGTGTATAAAAGGGAACATAAATGGTGTCCATTCTAATGCAGAAATGGTGGTTCCACTGAAAGAATAAGACAGTCCAGAATCACCGTAAGCTAAAACCTTTCTCTTAGGCTTTATTTGTTTTCCTCGAAGTTTCAAAGTAGGTGTATAAAAGGGAAAAGCTTGCAGTTCATTAAAATAATCTTCCTCTAGATATTTTTGAATAAAATCGGAAATCCGAAGTACATCCAGTTCATTTTCGTTGAAAACGGTAACAGGCATTTTTTTCAGACAAACAGGATCAGACAACTTTGTACAAGATTAGGCAGGTTCGGACAGGTAAACAAGCAAGGTCACGCAGGTAAACAAGCAAGGTTAGACAGCTTTGTACAAGATTAGGCAGGTTCGGACAGATAAACAAGCACGGTCAAGCAGGTAAAAAAGCAAGGTTAGACAGGTTCAGACAGGAAAACCAGTAAGGTTAGAGCAGCAACAAGGATCAGCAATCAAGACATCTTACTCGAACATAGTGATCAGAATATTGGGTATGCTGCTTTTATAGGGGATTCTTATCATGTAGAGTATCGTGTGCAAAACTGGTCATGACATCACTTCCCTCGAAGTAAATAACCAATCAAAACGGTTTTTCATATCCTTATAAGCAGGAAAAAGTGACATCATACAACAAGTGCGCCATCTACATTAAAATTGTTTTTTCTCTCAAGTTCAAAGTAAGGGATTGTTGCAACAAGTTGATGTTAAAGTTGAGGAAAAAGAAAAATGATGATATTTTAAATAGATGTGTTCAAGAAAGATTAAGGTAAGGGTTTTTTGTAACTATGTGTAATAAAATTTAAAAAATTAAAAAGTTAATGTCATTTACTATTTTCATCAAACAAGAAACCTTTCTTAAAATATTATTCAAGGTTAAGCAAACATTTCGTTAGTTTTTATGTTACATGCTTAAAACAATATGCAGGTTTAATTTTTGAACAACAGATACTTAATGTTTTTTATCCGTTACATATAAAAAGAGTAATTTTTTGGTTTTAAACTGTTGTTCTATAAACTTTTTTTATGAATCAGTTACATAAATGTTTCTAAACATTTTAAAATAACAAGTTAAAGTGATTCTGTGATGTTTTTTAAGAAAGTGTCTTTAAAAAAAACATGAAGTTATTTCTCAAAGTACTCGTTTACAAAATTCATATAATATTATTTTCTTTTAAAGTTGGAACTAAATTCACAAGTTTTTCTAACAATAGCATTAAATGTAAGTTAAATAAGGGCTAATGCGTGAGGTGGTTACAATGAGAACATACTTTCATCATATATATATATATATAGGGTTGGTGATGTCTTTGTTACAGAAATCTCAACAAATTCACATACATTTAGACAAAATGTATCAACACATACATAACTTATTTGAATGGTGAAACCTTTTCTATTACTTTCATAAAAAAAATTAAGTTATTTCAAAAAATATAATTATTTTACACATTGGTACAAAACCTGTTTTGTAAATTTATTTGTAACTGATAATTAAAAAAATGTTTTAACTAATTGTTTCTTTTCAGCAAAAACATTTCATTTAAAAAATAAACCTCCACTTAATTCATTAAAAATTTATACATAGGAAAATTAATGGTATTAAAAATTAAAGTTTCTTAATTTTCAAAACTTGTTTAACACTTTCGTGACATTATTTCACTTAAATTATGATCAATACAGTAATCTAATTCTTCATTTCACGTTATTTGAAAATCATTTTCAAAAAAGTTGACAAAAAAGATTTAATTAATTCATTAATTAATTAATTAACAATTAATTAAAATTTCTTCCTAACCTTCATGAACAGCACTAAGTCTGGATGACACGTGTTAAATCTTTGCATCCCGCTCGCAGCTACGTCGTCAACCCCTCAGGGGAAAAGCCCTCGACCAATCAGAGCGCCGATCGTAGCGCCCCCTAGGATGATGATGATGATGTCATCACCCGTGTTCCTCGGTCGACTTCATATTTAAAAAAAATTAATTTGTTAAAAGTAAAATTCAACATTTCATTTTTAAAACTTGAATTGCATCTCTGTGTTTGTGATTGCATCATACCTCTCTCTCCGCGCATGCGTCGTCCGTCGCCAGAGTGTTCTAGAACATGACGTCATCGAACTCCCCTCAGGAGGAACGGTACTGCCCTCCCCTCAGGTGAAATAGAAACAGCAAATCAGAAAGCAGCATTCGTCTCGACCCATCACAGCGCCGATCGCAGCGCCCTCTAGGACGATGATGACATCACCCGTGCATATCGTAAACCCCGTTCAGTTGCTCACAGGATTCCAGGACAGAAGGTAGTCTCTGCGACACTCTCCGTAAGTATACCTTTTTTTCTACGATCTCGCCGCTTTCATCTTCATTCACTTTCGCATTAACCTTCTCATTAACCTTCTCATTATCTAATCACTCACCTGCCACCTATCCATCACCTTTAGGCCACGCCCTCCGCCTCCGCCTCCTGCTGCCGCAGCACCCCTATTTCTCTTCTCCCCTTGTAGATTAGGAACTTCAACAATTTTAAGTAAAAACAAAATATTCATACTTTTCTAAAAAGTAGCATACAATATGCAACTAAAAAATGTTATTTGAAGCCTGAAATATTTACAGTAGGCGTCACTTGACACCTACCTTTCATTACCCAATTTCTATCACTGGTCACAAATCATAAAAGATTATTTCTTAGTTAAAAAACGTTAATTCAATAATAAAATGTGTTTTATTACATGTTGTAAGTTTTTGGCCTGTATAAATGTTGATGCAGGGTTGAGAAAACTGATTAATACACTTTTAAAATCTATTTCGTAACATTTCCGAAAATAACGGGCAGCAAAAAGAAATTTTTGTTTCAGAAAGGCTTTCTTTATTTTTTATTATATCAGTAATCTATTGATTTCTGAGATTTCTGAAGATAAAGGAACACTTATCAGAATTATGGATAACTCGGAAGAGGCTGTATTATATTTTCGTAAACCTTTTTTTGCTAGATCAAGAAATATTTCTCTTTTATACAATATGTTCTATGTCTAAAATATATACTCTCTTTTGTGAGCACAGATTACTAAAGTTTATATATTTGCTCACAAAACCTCTAATTCAAGTAAGTTGCGAACAAACATCTGTTTAGCTTATAATATGAAGAAAGCGCTCAATCTATTAAATGAAAATTCGAAAACATTGCACATAATAATCTGGGATACGAAATACACGATTGTGGCAGCGTAATAATGATACAGCTATCAACTCTATGTGAACAAGGTGAAAAGGTGAAACGATTGTTTAAAATTTTAGAAAATGTATATATTTCCGTTTACATGTACCGTATTAGTTACTTTGTCTCATTGGGATTTTAACTAGTGCTCCCGATGCGATACGTATAACAGTTATACGTGTATCCGATATACGTATATGCGTATAATACGTATTTAACAAATACGTATACCCTAAAATATACGTTTAAACGTATCCATATACGTATTAGCGTATATCGGTTAAACGTACAATTTAAGTATACGAAAAATTCAATTATACGTATATTTTTAATACGTATTTACTTTTAATACCAATGGACCTCATCAGTATTACGTCACAAAACGGGAAACAAGCTGGAAATCGGTGGTATTAGCGAAATAATTTGTATAATATGTTTCTTACATAGGGTATTCTTATTTTTCCCTATAAACGATTATTATAAGCATATAACAAACGAAAACGCTTTGAAAAAAGAATAAGAATAGACACGTTTCAGATTTATTGTCACTTCTTGTTAAGTAGGGTTTTTTTTCTTTTCTTATTTTTTGAAAATTCTTTATTTGTGAGTGCATGTACTTAAGATTGTGACCGGGTTCAAATGTTATTCTTTCGACGGGGCTAATGTTTTCCACTCTGTGTTAATATGTATAACGAAAGTTCATTTTTTTAATCATGACACTCATGGTATTTTCTATACAAGGTGTATGGACATTACGTTTAAGATTTTTTGTTAATTTTGACAATGTTTTTGTGTGTGAAGTACTTATAAATTTTGATTTCTAATAGCCAGACAAATAATCGTCAATGCAGATTTAGAACGCAATCACACATGCATAAAATGACTTGCCTTCTCATTTCTTTTTTAATGAAGGGGGTATTTTCAAAATATTTTAACACGTTGATTATCAGGTTAAAATTAACGGAATTTTATTTTATTCAGAAATTACGAATTCATACCTGAAAATCCTAATAGCAATATTTGTTTTATTTAATGACTGCCATTCCGTGATTAGATAAAATAAAAAACTTCTTCCGAAATTTCCGGTATTATTTCGTAGTTTTGGATTAAAAGTGGAATGTCAAATCAGTGACCAAGTGACGACGTCACGTATACGTCCTTGGTTGCGAACGTGTTAAATAGAGAAAAACAAATATTCTTAAATACAATAAAAGTATGATTGCGAAACTTCCCAGGAAATGGATTGGTCAGTGTCACTTTAAGATAAAAAGTCAATGCATGCCCGTGTTCTGTGGCCACATTAAAAAAAAAATACACCATAAATCTAAAGAAGTTGTGTGTCGGGGTGTTACAGACATGCGAAAGTTAGCTTCGGAGCTAAACACTACCCATAGTAAAACATTTCATAATTAATAGCTTAGATTTAAGAAAGAAAAAAAAATCTAAAAGTCTCAACTGAGGGGAAAAAGTTTCGATTTTTAATTGTTTTTTGGAATACCTTTAACGCAAGGCAGGTAAATTAGGGGCTTTCGTGGATCTTTGAACAAGTAATCATGATGGTCCATGTAAACTACGAGAATGTGGGCCTCTTCGGGTGTTTCGCAATTTCTCTGATCCACAGACCCGGTAGGTGCCATTTCCCTTTACGTCTGGCATGAATAAGGCTCTAGGCATGAGGGTTTCGGTTTTTCTGACGTCACTGGCGATGCTAAAGACGATTCTTCCAAAGCGAAAGAACCTTTTTTTTCTTATTTTAAAATAGTATTTATGCTAAAAATCGTTTCTTTGGTCATAGGAGAGCATATTTCTTCAAAATAAAACATTTTTCATTAGGCACAAAGTAATTTTTTTTTCTAGGAATAAAGCGGTTTAGAGGAGATTTTTTCCCCCTTCAAATGAAATAATCGTGTATCTTTTTTGCTAATATGGGAGTTTTTATTCCTTGTTATCTTTGGTCGATCTTTGAAACGGACAGGGATGCAATGTTAACAATTATTTTCATTTCCTTTGACAGCCAGGGCAGTTTTCCCTCACACGAAGCTTTAATTCCTTCTCGGAAAGAGAGATTTCCGGTCACATTTCCTAAATACGTGGCAACAATTTTCCAGCTTTTGTTAGTGCTTTTGGTCTTAGCTCTTTAAAATAATGCATTCTTTGCATTGATTTTGCTGAAAAGGCACAGTACTTGTGCTATTGCAACATGTACTAATCGTTTGGATAAATCGCAAAATGTTCTATATCATACATTTTCGAAGATATCTGATATAAAAAAATGATGGATCATTGCATCCAAAGGAACAGATAATAGCTTTAGAAAAATCATGCATCAAGCATAGATTATGTAACACTTTCAAACTTTTCAAAAATAAATCTTTACTGTTTAATTAGGTCTAATATCTGATATCCAAGTGAGAAATTTGTACAAAGGCATAACACATTTAAAAATCCCATTTCAGGAATTACTAACAATATTCGAAAAAATATCGAATTCTTTGTGCAGGCCTGTATGTGATCTATAGATTTGTATATAAACTATGCATACAAATTACTAATAATATTGCTAATACTATACATAAAGCGGCATAAATTGCTAAAATTTAGTTCAGTTAAGGAAGGAATATCACAGTTTAAATTTCACCTTCTGCAATTTCCGTTAATAAACGCAAATGTATTCAAGTATTTTGTGCTGCCTTGTGGTGATCCATAGAATTTATACATAACAAGTAATAGGCAAAAAATTCGTTATATTTAAAAACTTGTATCGCAACTAAATTCATACTTCAAGGAATTATTATTAACTGACAGTACTTTAACTGAATACTTTTGAGTGTTTCTGTAAATGAACGATACATTATATGACAGTAAGCGCCTTTTAGTGCACCTCAGTGATACGTATCAATTTGAATATGTATAAAATATTGAAACATCATTAAAATACGCCTCAAACGATTTTTCCCCATAGACCGTAATGTAGCGGATTCTTTTCAGTGCTCCAATAAAGGAGCTATAAGTGCTATGCATACAATATTCTATAGTAAACCTCTTGTAGTGCACATAAGTTATATTTGTCAATTTCAATATGTTTTAAATAGTTTAACATCATTACAATAAGCCGCAAACAATTTTCCCCATAGACTGTAAAGTAACGGAATTCTTTGAGTATCCCTGTAAAATAATCTGTAAGTGCTACACACTGCATTTTCAAGACCGAACATGACATAATAAACCTCAATAAGATATATAAATTGCATAACAATCCGAGTATATTTACGGCAGTTACAGCACAAACAGACAGGACAGACAGACGACATACAGACACAAAACTTTTAAACTATGTTAGAAAGTTTTAAAAAGAGATACGCTGCCAAAAAATAAAAATTGTGGAGTCAATCAACTGTGTATGATCAGTATGTATGATCAATCAACTCATGTATTTTATCATTGCATGATAAAACAGTACGAAAAATTGCAAATAATGGAACGCGCATCTAAAATATATCTTCAAAATTCACCCAGTATGAAATAAAATGCTCGAAATGAAAGCATATTCTGAAGGTATACTTGAAGGTATCTTAATATATTAGTTATTAAAATATTTTTATATAATTTTATCATCATACATCATTAAAATATAAATTAATATAATCCTTTTGGAAGATATTTTATAAAGTATATTATTTTGAATTTCAAATTTGATTTTTCTATATCACATAAATCTTTCGGTTTTAAAAATGCGGCAATTTAAAAATTAAAGTTTCTATTTTTATTTGTATTTTAAATCTCTTTTAGGACACTGATGTCTTACTTTAGATTTTATAAAAAATATATATAAATTTATTTGATATTTAATCACATCAATTATCTGAATAGAATCTGAAGAAACAGTAAATTTTAAAATTAAGTTTAGAAAGTTGAAAAGAAATGTAATTTAAAATTTTAAATAGTATTAGGAAATAAAATTTTTGCATAAACGTAAAACTCTCCTTCACGCAATAATTTATCCGTTTTTTTTTTTTTTTTAAATTATGTATGTGCATTTATGTAGCATTAAAATAATATTTTATATAAATATTTCGGAATTTGTTTATAAAGTACATTACTCTGAATTTCAAATTTTATTTCCATTTAATCGTGTAATTATATCTTATGTATATTTCGGTTTAAAAATATTAAATATTCAGCCATTTACCTATTAAAGTTTTTACATTATTTGTAATTTAAATCTAATTACACAAAACTCAATCTTGCGTATATGTGGTATGAGGTTGAAATCTAAGTGAATTTTTCTTTAAACTTTTTTATAGGTTTATATGAAATACATGTCACAATTATAATAATATTACAATTATTATGTATTTCAAATAGAATACTAATCAAATATTATAAATATACTATAATAAAATTATTAACATGATATTAACTGCAATCATACAAACATTAAATTTTCTGCTCTTGTAGGTCTTTAAGATTTTATTTATAAAAATTACTATTTGCTTGTTTTTAAAATGAAAATAAACTTTTCATACTGAGGAGCAAATAAAATGTAATGATAAAAATAGCAAATTTAAAAATTAAATATCGTAGAACTGAAAAGACATAATAGTTTAAATTTTAGATGTGATGTTTGTCCTATGTATAAAAAATATTTAAAAAAAAATTATACTTCTTCACACGAAAATTTGTATTGATACTTTTCAATTAAAAATAGGGCTTTTCTAAACCAAATCAATTGGAAAACTAAATCGAGCTGGCTAAGTGCGTCAAACAGCAAATCGCTCCCTATTGGTTGCAGAATGAAATGGGGCAACCATATGATATTAGTAACCTTGCTCAGACTAACAGGAGAAAAGTATCTTTTTTCACATGAACACCGTTTAATCGTTTATACGTTTAACCGCTGGGGTAAGATCCGTATATACGTTGGACCGTATATAGTGTTTCGTATAATACGTATAACCGACTGTGCCGTATGATACGTATCAAAAATCTGCACCCCGTATAATACGTATTATACGTATACACGTATAAACGTATAATAGGGAGCACTAATTTTAACCCCTTAACTGTTGAGCTTTTTCGACACCATAAACTAAAAATAGGAACGATACACCACTTTCTCCGTACTAAAATATTTATTTTATATAATCGAAAAATGTCTGCCAATTAATAAAGCGAAGATTGCAATTAAACATTAGTGGTGTCCAAAAGCTTTTAGTAACGAAACAAGCAAACTCTTCTTGCCCGTTTATTAATTGGCAGACATTTTGAGATTATATAAAACAAATATTTTAGTATGGAAAAAGTGGTGTATCGTTCCTATTTTTAGTTTATGGTGTCGGAAAAGTCCCACAATTAAGGGGTAAAAGGGGAAAAAAGTTAAAAAATTAAGTCCATTTTCTTGATATATTATTTTCTTAGGCATTTTATGATACCAATGGACCCGTGCTAAGCTTTCGCGGTGCAATCTTTGAATTTTTTTTTTGCTGATACTTTTTTTTTTTTTTTTTTTGTATCAAGAAATGTGTTTTAACGAAATTTGAGTGTACTGTGTCAAAAAACTGTTGAAAAACTTGTATGATACCTCATTCATCGTTGTGCGCTTTGTACACTGCAAAAAAAAATTGTTGATTTTACAATATAATACTACCACCCCAGCTGCCAGTATTATACGCCGCGCATGCGCTGTAGCGTATTACTTCTTATTTTACTGTTTATTACTGTTAATTTTATGGTAATACTGGCAGCTGGGGTGCCAGTATTATACTGTAAAATCAACATTTTTTTTTCGTTTTTTATTTATTTATTTTTTTTTTTTTTTCAGCGTAGGTGCATAGAAAAGTTGGACGTTAACATAAAAAATAAAATATATGTCAGCGGACTCATGCAAGAGCTTCGGTCTTCAGTCTAATATTTTTTAGCAATATGTAATATTTTTTAGATGCAGATTTAAACTCTTAAAGGATAAAAATATCTTTAAAGGGTAAAAAAAAAAAGAAAAAAAGTAGGCAAACAACATTAGTCAATATAGAATATCATCCCATTTATTCCATTAAAATTATAGTAAAAAATGGTGAAAGATAGCCAGAAAACGATCCAAAAACCTTTCGAATGATATCTCATTCATCGTTCTGCGTTTTGTAAATCATAGAAAAAAGGATGTTGACAACAGAAATAATACATGTGATTTTTAATTTAAGTGAAATTTCGAACAAACAAAGTATTTTAACGAAAATTCAGTACAATACATCAGTTTCGAGGCTAACGAAAAAGAAAGGCTACCGCGGTGCTTTACGCAAATCTTTTTTTACAGACCGCGGGCGTCACGTGATGCTCGAATGCACCAATGGAGGTGTACGAAAAGAGCATCACGTCACGCTAGCGGTCTGTAAAAAAAGATAAGCGGAATGCACCGCGGTAGCCTGTATTAGGAGCTTTCAATACAAAAAAGTATAAAGCTACCTATTGCTGCCGTTCGCAGGAAAGCAGTTCCGGAAAATTTCGATACATTTTCACCGATCATGACCCCCAGACCCCAAAACCACCCTCCGTTCAAATGTTGATTTATATATATATATATATATATATATATATATATATATATATCTCCATATATATATATATATATATATCTGACCTATGTCATACGATAACGCTCGTATTTATAAATCAATTTTGATGAAACTAATTGTGTGTATTAAGCTCACCAATGTCTCGACCGAGTTCGTTGGCCAGCTTGGTCCGCCATTTTGTTTCAAGATGGCGGCCATTTAAAAATTTAAAACTAAAATAAATATACAAAAAAGTTAAAAATTCAAATTTATTTTTTAATTCAGTGTTAGGCCTTGAAACGAGGATTCCAGAGCATTTTTTTTTTACCTCTATCTTAAAAAACGGCTGAGATAGAGCAGTTTGAAATTCTAGGGTGGCTGACATTTTGAAACAAGACAGCACATTACAAAAATTTTCATTGTTGTAATAATTTTCCCAATCAAACGCATAAAACTATATATTCATATCCGTTAGCGCCAAATTCTCGCCAAACTTGGTGACATTTGGCGAACTATCGCCAAATTTGGCGACCAAAATAAGTTTTCATAAATGAAGCCAATTTGGCTATTGCTCAATAATTTGGCGAATTTCTTATTCAAATTCAGTATTAACGAATCTTTTGTAAACGTTTTATTTGCATTTTAAGTTGCTGTTTTCGTGTAACATTAGCTAAAATTTTAAAACTAAGATATAGGAAAGCTACCTTTTCCTCCCGGTACAGGCCGGAAGGACTTTTTTCGTTAGCCTCGCATCAGTTTCAACTGACATCACACTCTAGCAACCACCTTAGCAACTAGATTTGTTTTTTTGTTTGCCTGCCAAAGATGGTGGATTGTGATTGGTTGGCTCGTAATACAAGCTACAAATCCACCATTATGATTAGTTGGATAACTCTTGGTGGGCTGGTAATCACGTGGTTGAAACTGATCTATTCAGTACAATGTCCAGTCCATATTTGTTAACCTGTCAATTTATTTTTGTTTTTTGTTTTAGAAAATTAATGATATTGGCTAAAAATAAAAATAATACATGCAGATTTAAAAAATAAAATGAAAAAATAGTTTTATTTAATCCAAATTTCAAAACATAAATAACCGGAATAAATGTATGAAAATTTTTCATTATATTTAGATATTTACCTTAAGAAACTTTTATAATTTTTCCAATTAGAATTGTATTTTAGAATTTTTATTTTTCGAATAGTATTTATTGAATGAGACCCGTATTTCTATTTGTCCTGCAATATGTTACCTGAAAAAATGTTTGCACCTGAAACTACTTAAGTGTGCCAGAACGGTTTGAAGTGACGAAAATTGAGTGAAGTTTGATCGTGTATTAGGAGCCCTGTAATTAATTTAGACGATTACTTCTTTTTCCATTTATTTATTTATGTTTTATAAAAATAAAACACATTTGTTAAATTGTAAAAAATAATAACAAAAGTTTTTATATTTTACGACAAAATTACTCTTTCATAACTAGTTTTGTCACGAATCTGCTTAGGGTCGTCTACATACAGAAATTGTACCAAACTCGAAAATTTCCAACACCTAATTTTGAAATTCTACTTGGATTCTCTGGTAAATTTTACCCTATTGAGAATTTCAAGTGTTCGTATACGCCATCTGGTGGAGAAAAGATATAACTTATCGCTTCAGGAAAATCCCTTGCAAGCCCGTTGCATTACATGTATTTTTAATTTCTTCATAATAATTATTTTTTTTGCACAATTTCAGATTTCAGGTGGTATTGGTGTTCTGTACTTATATGACAAGGTAAAAATTATCCGAATTTGAATAACAAATTTGAATAACTAACATTTTCAAACGCGTTTACCATAAATAATTATTTCAATAGCACTTTAGAATTAGATAAAGAGACAATTTTCCTGTACCGACAGCTGCGATTAGCGCCTCATTAGATCTTTTTTAATTCCCACCAAACGGCAAGTCATTAATTATCTATGTTTAAAATTTTGAGTTCCTAAAGTTAAATTAGTTTTTAACCGATTTACTCCAAGAATTATTTCTTGTTCTTTATTCAATTTGCTTGGTTGCTACCAATTTTTGAAGTAGTAAGATATTATGTTTATTTAATCTATCACTAATCATTTGTTTAATCTATCCTTAAATAAGGAATTAATTAAGGCAAATGTAACTATATCAAAAAAAGTTGTAGAAATCAAGCAATCTGAATTTTAAAAAACCCGGCCATCTGGCAATACTACTTGGCAAGAAATCCTGCCATTCGGATAATGTGGATTAATCGTTGCAAAACAGATTGCAATGCGGATACTTTTTTTAAGCATAACTCAAAAATTACTTAGCGGAATGACCTGTGATTTTGGATTTGCAATATTGAAGAAAAAATAGAAATCTAGAAATGTTTAAAAGAAATCATACGTTGTAATACTTTTTTATTATTATTATTAATTTCAAAATAAAATTATAGGCTAACAATTCTTTTTTTTTTCTTTCCAAAATTAATTTCAAAATTAATTTTTGAAAAAAATATGATTTGTAACATATATGAATTTTTTTAACAGAAATCAATTTCTAGAAGCTTCAAATATGCGAATCCAAAATTACAGCTTATCCCACCAAGTAGTTCTAGTGCTATGGTTAAAAACTACCCTCATTGCAATCTGTTTTGCAACGATTTAAAAATGAATGTCATATTAAGAGTTTCAAATTTTAAACCTGTATAATCCCTAAAATACTTGACTGGATGACTTGCCGTTAAGTATTCTTGGGTGAACTTTACCGGAAAATCCAAATATAATATCAAAAGTTGAAAATTTTCGAGTTTGGCACAAATTTTATACGTATACGATGACCTAAGTAAGATTTAAGTATAGCATTAATTAGTAGGCGTTGTTGCTAATCTATTGGTACGATTCACATCGTTATACGCTGAATAACTACAAAAGTTAGTGTGGGATGTTCTTTTTTTCCCTTCTTTTGACGACTGTACATTAGGGTGGAGTGAAAAAGACCTTAAAATTTTTTTTTTGGAATTTTTTCTTTGGATAGGTCTCAAAATTTGCCTTTTGGCACACTGAATATTAGGTTGAATTTTCATTTCATTTGGAATTCATCTTTAGGGCTCTACCAGCTCTCAAAGATTATGCTTTTTATACGTGAAAAACCAAAAAAGTGTAAATAATCATGAAATTTTCTTTTTGGAATTTTTTCTTCGGATAGGTCTCAAAATTTGTCCATTGGCACACTGAATATTAGGTTAAATTTTCATTTAATTTGGAATTCATCTTTAGGGCTCTACCAACTCTTAAAAATTATGCCCTTTATATATGAAAATCCAAGATATGCACTATGTAGTGTAAAGTATTCAAATTATATTTTTTCAGAATTTCTCTGATTTTAGTAAAATAACCCATAAAATATGACTGAATCAAGTATTACATGTGATCAATCTAAGTATCGTCATGTTTTGAGACCTTGAAGGTCACACTAAAATGTAAATTTTAAAGAAAAAGATAAAGAAAAAGTAAAATAATTATTTATACAGTTCACCTTTATGTTTTGAATATACATGAAAGATAGTTCTCTGGATGTATAGGAAAGACAATTTTCTAAATATATAGGAATACAATAAAATGGATATATACGATGGACTCTAAAACTATCTGAGTATTCACTCTAATTTATATTGGCCTTTGGTATCAAAACTAGGCATTATGTTTCGCGATTTGATTTTTGCTCGTATATATCCGTCCCTTGCTTCTACTCCTACAACTTCCAATGTTGCATGTGTAACTAATTTCACGAATCTTTCAAAATCAAACTTTCAATCTTTTGCCAATCTTTGTTTCAAAATATCTAATAGCACTATTATTTCTTACTGTGTTTACAGCTGTTCCGTCACAACCTACAGCCATAGTTTGTCAAAGTTTAAGTTGTTTTCAGTGCAGTATTTTAAAGTGCTTTCTGCAATATGCTTTCCAGATCCAGAAGACGGTGTAATGTGTCCCTTATACAGTGAATTATGCTCTTCAACCAGACATACATGTTCTTCACTTATAGTTATTCGATGTAATTTATCTCCAATTTTCTCTTGATGTAGTGTTTTATATTTTCTTCTATCAAAATATATACTTTCGATTCCCGCTTTTAAAGCTTTCAGATCATCTTTTTTTTTGCACATTCTCTAGTTTTCTTTCGTTCTTTGCGTACTTTGCTTTGTGAGTTATATGTGATGAATAGTTTTCTATTATAATGCCAATATCTTGTAGAGTTGCAGAAGCTATTGCTGCCACGCATCTATCAGAAACCCCATACTGATCTGAGATCCTTGAAACAGTAAGAGGTGTGTTCCCATTTGTCTTTGTGACTCTTCTTTAGCAGTAGATGCTTGTGATACGGATATTAAATCTTCACACCCTGATGAAGAGCTACTAATTCTTTCTTCATCACCACTGTCAAAATACATAACAACTGTACTGCCCTGATTAACTGCAGAATTTAAACTTGGCTTTTCAGCCCACATCGACTTCCTTGTTTTCCTGTCTTCTCTTTGTCTCAATTTACTTGTCTAGGCTTTATCGAGCATTCCAATAACCCTCTTTCTTGCTGACCTTTGATCAAGAAGAAATTCCTGTTCTTTTGGAGGCACCTTCCTTGATTTTTCACAAGTACATTTAGGAATTGGCTTGTATTTGCGCTCCGAAATGTCTAGAAGTTTATTTACAGCTTCAGATTTGAAAAACTGAACCTTCTTCATGTAATTATCATTTCTTTTGGATTTGGCGAATCGAATAAGACTCTGGTATTTAGAAAAATCGCTGTCTATCATTTGATCAATACCCCTCTGGGAAACTATAAGAATTGATGCTTTCTTCCAAATTTCTTCGATCTTCTCTCTTAGAATTTTAATTACCTATGACTTTGGTGGATTTTTACCATTCCAACTTTGTTTTAATTCTTGTCTTATGTATAAGTAACATTTTATAACGTCTGCTATTGTTCGCAAAACAACTTCATTTAGTTTTGAAGGCACACCAAATAAGAGAGATTCCACTGCACGTTTAGTAATGGTAAATTTCGGTTTGCCTCTACTCGTACTCATTTTTGCGCTAAAAATGAAAAAAAATAATTTGTAAAGCTCAATAAAACGTTCAAAAAATTTTAAAATAAAGATTTAAGGTTTAGCAATGATAAAGGAAGTTACACTAAACATTTTAAATATAAAAATGTCAAACGAGATTACCAACGAACACTGTTAATGTACAATTTATGGAAAAAAACCTATTGCGTGAAACAATGAAAATATAAAGGTCGTGGTAGAGCCCTGAAGGAGTTTTTCAAAATTCATAAAATTTTGCACGTATATTATAGGTACTAAAAGGCAACTTTTGGCTGCTATCCGAAATCAAAATTCCAACTTTCGTTTTTTCACTCCACCCTACTGTACATCAATTAGCATTACAATTATCAAAATAACTTCATACGTTAAACAACTTTTTAACATTTTGTGACAGGCTATTTCATTTGAGAACTTGTAATTTGGGTAATTATTCCATAATTTTGAAACGAATAAAAATATTTTTGGGAAATGTTCAATTATTAATATTCTTTAGAAATGCTGTTAAAGTTTGACATAAAAATAATTCACGTAGATAGTTTTGGATCAATTAGTTAAAGATAAAATGCTAAAATCTCGATAAACAACTTTAAAATTTAACCAAATTTTAATTCGTTTGAGACACAGTGAATGCAGATAATTCATCATAGGCAAAACAATAATTTACAGAGTAATTGTCTGTTTTCGTAAATCTAATTCATTTTACTCGCTTTCAACGTCCCTTGCCCTCTTAAATGAGTTTCCAGTGCTTCTGCTATCAATCCTCCAAATATGTTCAAGAATAAATGCGGTAAGCAGTTTCGAATGCAAGGAGATATGCACATTGTTACTCCCATGAAGTTTATAAGAATCGCTTAATTCGCCAAAATAGCACTAAACTGGAACAAAAGATCAAAATTAAAATATCAAGTACATCATGAAATACAGGGATGTTCTCTTTTTTCTTTTTCTTTTGATGACTGTACGTCAATTACCATTACAATTATCAAAATAACTTCGTACTTTAGACAACTTTTTAACTTTTTGCGCATGCTATTTCATCTGAGAACTTGTAATTCTGGTAATTGTATTCCCTAATTTTGCAATTAATGAAAACATTTTTGAAATGTTCAACTATTAATATTGTCTAGAAATACTGTTAAAGTTTGACATAAAAATGATTCAAATAGACAGTTTTTAATCACTTGTTACAGATAAAATGCTAAAATCTCGATAAACAACTTTAAAATTTAACCAAATTTGAATTCGTTTGAGTCTAGTATACAGTGAATGCAGATAATTAATCATAGGCAAAACAATAATTTACAGAGTAATTGTCTGTTTTCATAAATCTAATTGATTTTACTCGCTTTCGACGTCCCTCGTCCTCTTAAATAAGTTTCCAGTGCTTCTGCTATCAATCCTCCAAATATGTTCAAGAATAAATGCGGTAAGCAGTTTCGAATACAAGGAGATATGCACATTGTTATCCCCATGAATTTTAGTAGAATCGCTTAATGCGTCATGATAGCACTAAACAGGAACAAAAGATCAAAATTAAAATATAAAGTACATCATGAAATACAGGGATGTTCTTTTTTCTTCTTCTTCTTTTGACGACTGTACGTCCAGTACTATTACAATTATAAAAATAATTCGTACTTTAGACAACTTTTTAACATTTTGTGGATGTTCAAGAATAAATGCAGCAAGCAGTTTCGAATACAAGGAGATAAACACATTGTTATTCCCGTGAAGTTTACTAAAATCGCTTAATACGCCAAAACAGCACTAAACTGGAACAAAAGATCAAAATTAAAATATCAAGTACATCATGAAATACAGGATGTTATTTTAGTTTACAAAATCGATTATATTTTGCTTAAATTCTATGGCTGTATTACATTCTTCATTTGCATTTTAGAAATATTTCCATTAATTTTATATTTCCATTAATTTTATTTTTGCTCAGTAGTTGCTCCCATTTGATACATTAATACCCCGTATGTAACCATAGCACCAGCTGCCGTCAGAATGAAATTTTTCGAAATATTAAATAATCCTAAGCCAGTCACGTGGCTATTTGAAGCTTTGATGTTTTCGAAAAGAATATTAAACATTAATAAAGTTTCAATGTCAGGTGACTTCTTTATGATGATATAGGATAGGTCAATCAATTGATCCTTCAGCGTGTTACTTTTTTCTGTCACACTGGAACCACTCAATGTGAGAACTAAGAAACACACCGAGCTGCAGATGAACATCCAGCCAAAATAGACCTTAACAACTAAACTGTCGAATGCTTTAGAATCTATGAGGACGCAACTAATAGTGTTGAAAATACCACTTATTATTGTTGTGTATATTAAAAAAGCGCAAGAATTGAGGGATTTCTCCACTTCCAAGAAAGTCGAAGTGAGGCTCTTAAAGAGAATTATATCTTGACAAACAGAAGTACGGACTGAATGACAGCTACGAAAGTTTTTACGAATTCTTTTGCCACACGAAATAAAGGACTCGCCTGTTGCTTTATACGCATTAAGACATAGTGAAACTAATATGTAGGTAGTCACCGAGCTCATATTGTACGAAACCATGGTAGAAAGCAATACCAGTGATGAATAATAATAGAGATACGTATCATTCATATAAAAAGGCAAATAAGATTTAATCGCTCCAACAATACCATCCCATTCATCGAAGAAGAAAAATTTGATCTGCAAACATATTACTCCAGTGATCGCTATATAGGCTAATAAAATATGGAAACTTGTTGCTGAAGATCTAGCACATGGCTTTAATTTAGTTCTTAAATGCAACATTTTCTGAACAGCAACATTGATTTTTCTTCTATTTATCACGAAATTCAGATAGTTTAGGAAGCCAAATAAACAGTAAGCATAAAATGTCGTTTTTATAGCAGCTGATGGTAAAAAGAGGTGGGCATGTAAGCAGAATATAACAATATTTATGGAAGTAAAAAATGCGATAAAGTAACACCAGACTTTAATGAAAATGCCTTCTTCCTTTTCGTTTGATTTCAGAAATGCTGGAGAAATAGGCAAACCAAAAAACCTCGCTAGTGCGAAAACTATATAAAAGTTTCTTTTCTCTCGCTTAGCTTCTTCACCAGCAAAAATTTTTTCAGGGACTGTTTTCAAAGAACGTTCAAACATCTTCTTCGAAGTCCTTTTGATCGTGTGTAACTCATGAAAAACGGAAAAACTATTTAATATCTGATTCATTTTCGTAAATTAACTAAAACTACAAATTTTATAAAAAATAATATATATATATATATATATATATATATATATATATATATATATATATATATATATATATATATATATATATATATATGTCGTAAATTTTCTTTAAAGAAAGATGTTCAAAATATCAGCTCTTCTGCGAGAAAATTGTTTCAATGATGATGCAATCAACAGACACGTTGCATTTAATACAGGAAAACAGTATAGATATTATATATACAGTCATTATATCTTTTATCTTTTTTATTTAATCCGTGTATAACAAATAGGCAAAGAGGCACAGCTGAATTTCCTTAAAATGCTTTTATCAGTTCCTAAAAAATAAAATAAATAAAAAAAAACCTTTGTTTTCAAGTTTTTAATTTCGAAATAGCAAAAAAAATATGTTATTTTGTAATGTTTGTGTTCCAAAACATTCACTTTTTACTTGTAATTGATGTTGAATTAAATCATTCTTCTATTTCAATATTATCTGAAGGAGAAAAAAAATAAACAATAGTAATCAATATCAATATCGTTACAGAACTCCTATAAAAAAAATAGTTTGTCTGGTAATTTTTTGATGAAAAAAAATTATATATATATATATATATATATATATATATATATATATATATAAGGAAAAATATCGCATGTCAGAGAAAAATACAAGTATTCTCACCAACCAAAATGAAACAAAGGGTCTATGCAGAGTGTTCCAAAAAGGTTCAAACGCTCTTTATTATTTTACCTTTAGCGATAAGTAAACCATATAAATTGCAAAAGGGTTTTTTTTTTTTTAAGTTGTAAATAAGATTATTATTAATGAAATAATCCGCATTAATTTTCATAAGGTTACAATATTTTTAATTTTTATACGATCTTTTTAGGCAAAATCGGTCAATTATTTTTTTCCCTTTTGCTACAACAAGTTCATTGCACTGTATGGTTTAAAACTGAACGAATTATGCTAAAATTGAAAATTGACCAATTCGAATGGGGAGCATATATCAAACTAGAACTGTAAATCAGATCAAAAACTATTCATGAGAAAAGAAAAAAGACCGAGTTCATTTTAAATGATCTTTAAACAAAAAATAAAAAACAAATTTATATCTAAAATAATTACAAATTCCTTTTTTGAATTGAATTCTAAATACCTTATTTCATAAGCATGTGTAGAAAATGTATTGGAAGAAACTACTCAGTTTCGAACTTCTAACTTAGCACACCGCACCCCCCCCCCCCCACCCTCCTTTGGAAGTAAATTAAAACGTGATC